>CM056728.1:99019675-100269675 GCA_029844215.1 Przewalskia tangutica | reverse complement strand
AGTCCTTGTGCACCTGCTCCAGGCCTCTGAGCTTGTTTCGGAGTTTTGACAAGGAAGAAGCGCTTCCAGCTTCTTGAATTTTGTCTTCCTGGAGTTCTTTAAGGGATGTCATCAATTCATGATTCTCTTGCTCTACCCTCCTGAATTGGTACTCCATTTCCTTGTGAAGTGTATCCCTTGTGCCCAAAACGTCTCTTAGATTTGCAATTTCTTTGTCCCTCTGACTTGTCAGGCTCTCAATTATAGACTTGGATTCCTCATACTCCACGAAGACACTGTCAAAGGATGTTTTAGACTCAGCAAGTTGAACTTCCAGTAGCTTTCTCTTGCTTTCTTCATGAGCTAAAGCCTGATTGCACATCCACAAGCGACTTTCGAGATCTTTCGATATTCTAAGCTGAGAATCTAAATTCATCTGTAGTTTGGAAATCTCGTCTAGCAATGTGGATCTCTCCTTTTCCCATTCTTTCTCCTCCTCTCTATGTTGTTGCTTGAGTCTCCCATGAGCCTCCTCCAGATGACTAAACTGTTCCTTCTTCCATTTAAGTTGATCTATAAGCTTCCTCTTTTCCTCCTCCATCTCAAATAGCATATCATCATTGTGTCTCGGCTCTTTGAATGTTTTGCCTCTCTTCTCAGCTTCTGAGGACTTCTTCTGTGAACCCGATAAAAATTCCCTTAGCCCTTCGATCTCTTTTTTGAGAGAACGAACTTGTTGTTCTTGATCCACGTTAGTTGAATTAGCACCATCTAAAGCCAATGCCAGCCCTTTTTTCTCTTCTTCACATTGTTGAAGTTGTTGCCTGAGCTTTCCATGAGCCTCCTCCAGATGACTGAACTGTTCCTTCTTCCACTTAAGTTGATCTTCAAGTTTCCTCTTTTCCTCCTCCATGTCAAATAGCATATCATCATTGTGCCTCGGCTCTTTGGATGCTTTGCTACTCTTCTCAGCTTCAGATGACTTCTTCTGTGAAGATGATACAAATTCCCTTAGCCCTTCGATCTCTTTTTTGAGAGAATGAATCTGTTGCTCTTGATCCACGTTAGTTGAATTAGCACCATCTAAAGCCAATACCAGCTCTCTTTTCTCTTCTTCACATTTTTGAAGTTGTTGCCTGAGCTTTCCATGAGCCGCCTCCAAATGAATAAACTGTTCCTTCCTCCATTTTATTTGATCTGTGAACTTCCTGTTTTCCTCCTCCATCTCCAGTAGCATATCATCGTTGTTTGTCAGCTCTCTCTTCTCAACTTCCGAGGACTTTTTCTGCTGTGAAGCTGAAGCAAATTCCCTTAGCCCCTCAATTTCTTGTTTGAGAGAACGAATCTGTTGCTCTTGATCCGTATTAGTTAAATTAGCACCATCTAAAGCCAATGCCAGCCCTCTATTCTCTTCTTCAAACTTTCGGACCATCTCAGCATAGTCAGCACGAAGTTTATCGTTTGCAGAACTTAGATGCTTGACAGCAGACTCTTTTTCTTTAAGTTTTGACTCGGTTTCTTCGTGCAATTGTTTAGTGACAGCAAGCTCATCTTCTTTCCCAGACAATTCATGAGTGAGCCTCTCTACTTTCAAATTTGCCTCCTGATTCTTGGTTAGTAGCTCATTGTTGGCTCTATTCAAGTTCTCACACAACTCAGCTTTACTTTGGTAGTTTGCCCTGAGGTTTTCAATCTCAAGTTTGGCCTCATCTAGTGCTTCATGTACTGTGTCCATTTCCTCACTACTCCACAATTAGATCAACTGTTTACCTGTTTGCACAAAAGAGATAATTTCAGCATCAAAACATGACCTATCATAGCATCAGGAGGCAAATTTGAAAGTAGCTCATTCCCTAAAATAATCAACACAAGCAGAACTGTTATAGCTAACCAAATTATCCATAGCAATATCCAGACCTTAAGAAAAGAAATAAAAATAGCTAAGGGACTTACTATTCTTGTTGCCACTCTAATATAGCAGCATTTTAGCCTACCACTACTTAAAATTCACACCTTGTATATCCAATACGCAACTTCTAAATTACTTTGGTTTCCCACCCGAGTGTACGCTACCAGCATTGGGGCCCAATTAGTCCGCCGAGTAAGGCCCGTTTAAAGGGAGACGCTACCTGTTTCCATATGCAGGGATTGAAACCGAGACTGTTGGTTAAGGATGGAGGGATCCTATCCATACCACCACAATACTTGTTGCTTGTTTGTAGCAGCTTCTCAATTAAATGTAATGACATTTACAAGTTCCTAGAGTTGAGCAGGTTACAGAGTTGCAGGCAAAAACTAAAAAAATAAACCTTCATTTCCAACACTATACATCTATCTTTTACAAGATTAGTATCATCACAGACAGTTTACTAAAAATTTTCAAATAAAATTGCTAAACTTCAAATTACTAAAAGTGTCACATTTACAAATTACAACCCCTATCCACTTTACATCTTGAGTTGAGCAGATTATATATTCACAATCAAATTCTAGGGGCCGTTTGGTTCCTGGTATATCCTAGTTTTGAACCAAACAACCCCCCTAAAAAGAGTGAAAAATTAAACCTTTTACCTCATTTCCAACAAAACACATATATCATACAGCAACATACCAGTATAATCCTACCCGGTGGAGTCTGGAGAGGCTAGTATATACTTTGGTTCATGGTATATCCTAGTTTTAAACCAAACAACCCCCTAAAAAGAGTGAAAAATTAAACCTTTTACCTCAGTTCCAACAAAACACATATATCATACAACAACATACAAGTATAATCCTACTAGGTGGAGTCTGGGGAGGCTAGTATATACGCAGACCCTTACCTCTATTTTTTTTTACGGGATAGAAATTCTGTTTCCGATAGACCTTCAGCTCAAAAGAAATGTACGTGATGCATGAATATAGGAAAGAAAAAGAGACAAATAAAATAACAAATGTGCAAAACAAATAATGTAACATATATTTACACATTAGCACAAAAGAAAATACGCGACTACAAGATTACTAAAAATTAAAAGAAATTGCTAAATTCAAAGTGTATATATTCACATAATCAAGAAAAAAGAAACATAAAACAATAACAATTAGTGAACACCCACTTGTACAACATCAGAAACAATATTAAAGAAATGGGTATTCTTGAAAAGTACCTTTGAGTGAATTTCAAAGTTGTAGTCCATTCAAAATGAAGTGTTTGTTTCAGTTGGAAGTGAAGAAATTGAAAGTTATGGGCCTTAATGGAAGAGTAAAAGAAAGAGTTGTTTTTTTGTGTAGCAAAAATGATGAGTAGTAGCCGTTGTGAAATGGAAAGTGTTTTATATATTTGAATCTACCGTTTGTCGTTTAACGCCGTTGGCCTTGTTATATAACTAGCCGTTGACATCGTGATCTATCTCAAGATTTGGGCTTTCCATTATGAGTAAAAGCCCAAAGAAGTTGGCAAATAGTCATTTTTTGGACCGTTAATTAAGTTGGGAAAAGGATAAAATTGGTCATCCGGCCCAAACTAATGACAGCCGGAAGGCCCAAGATATTTAAAATCCATTTGCTAGCCTTAAAATAATTCAATTTTTAGTCTTTTCTCAATTAATTTAAGCATATCATTGTTATTTTTATATATATATATATATATATATAGATATAAACCGTAGCATTGTTGTATAGAATATGTATTTCTACAGTATGTGTTTAGAAAATATATCATTGTTGTATATTTTTGTTTAATAAATATATAATCAACGTATACTTACTAATTATACACATATTATACATGTTTTGGGATATTTTTAAGGCTCAATGTGAACTTTTTACGTCGACCTTTAGTGGCGACTTTTATCTTCAGTGAAAGGTCATATCGCGGTATTAAGCTCAAACATGGGCCAAACAAGTTTTTAATGGCTAGTAGTGGCCTTTCCCCAATTAAGTTTTAGCTAGTATTTTAAAATTCTTCAGTGTTTAACCGGAAATAAAATTATGACAGAAATGCTCCTAGTTGAAACACGGAAAAACTCTAGGAAACTTCTATTGTAGTTTGAAAACTTATCAGTTTGAACTCCATGAATCGTTCATGGAGTTTGAAATTTCATAAAATTACCGCACTTAGATTGCAAAAATTAAACAGCGTGAATCATTCCTGGAGTTTGAATTGATAACTGTTTGAACTGATAAAGGTTTGAACTCAGTGAGTTGTTTATGGAGTTTGAAACTCCAGCTAATTTTCACACTTAGATTATGAAAGTCTGAACTCTACTGAAGTTTGAAATTCCAAAAAAATCACATTGTGAAAGTTTGAATTTCATAAATGAGTTTGGAACATCAATTTTTTTCATTTAGATTGTGAAAGTTTTAACTCCACAAATTGTTCTTGAAGTTTGAATTGATAAATGTTTGAAATCCGTGAATCGTTCATCGAGTTTGAAACTCCAGAAAATTTTTGAACTTCAGCAAGCACCGTGTAATGAAGTGGTTCCGTGTTTTAGCTAGTAGTATCATAATATAGGGACTAATATCACTCGTTTTTTGTATTAATAAAAGGTCAAAATGCTACGTTTAAATTTTAATAGCATAAGGATTAAAACCAAATAAAGCCACAATAAGAGGACCAAAAATGTTACGTAGTATTTTGCCTTTTCAGAATTTATCTTTAATTTTTTTTTCTTTATTGATTGGACCGCCAAGTTCTTGTTCAATATCTTAGTGATTTCATTGGTACGTACTCAATTAAAGTTTCAGTTTAAAGAACTTATAAACCAAAATAAAATAAAATCATATACTAGGATATAAATTTATGATCATTTCTCGGGTAAAAATATAAATAACTATTTTAATCCCTATAGTTAAAAAATGATTATCGTTCACCGATCGTAAAATTTGAAACTTCACTACAATAGATATAATTTTTAAAAGAAAAAAAGCCGAAAAAGACAATTAATTCTAGTTTTACTAATTTCTATGAATTCTTGTGTTAGCTCAAAGAGCTTTAGGCTCTATCACTTTTAGATATTGTATATAAAAGTCACCAAATGTCATTAGATCTTGCAATCTCTAGTCAATTAATAACATGAACCAATTCATGGTCAAACCATGTTAAACCACACCAATCATTAGTTGGAAAATAATGGATGTACGAGAATAGTAAACAACTATTACAAATGCTTTGAAAGGGTAAACTATAAAGATTACTACAACAGCGACAAGCTTGTAGTAGATGATGATTGTGTCAAAAACACACTTGTGAGATCTTGATCTTCGTTCTTGAATCAGTTTGGGATCTTTGTTCCAACTGCCGCAAGCTCCTTGATCTTGATAACCTGAAACCAAGAGGCACTAAATCTGGTAGCGTTACAATTTCGCTGCTGAGTCGAGCGATATTCACTTTGTCCTTAAGACAATATTTTCCCGTATATATCATTTTACGTTAGTGGGAAATTGTCTCTCAAGATAAAACATCAACTAACAAATGAGCAAAGGAAACTCAAGTGTTTCTCAAGAAGAACCTTGAGTGTATGAAAGTATGCTAGAGATGAAGAAGTTCCGAAAATCTGAACTTAGTGTCAAGTGTTGAGTGTGGTACCTTTTCAATTGAGCCAAAGCTTCAATTTATAGTGTAAGGAAGATGACCTCCAAACTAGCCAACTAATGGCTTTCAATAGTCATGTAATGACACTTATTGAGGGGTTACAATCAGCAAATAATGGTTGAATTCAAGTGACATGTAATGGGGATTCAATGCTCCAAACCAGCCCAAGAGTCAGAAACTTTTAGCTTCCCATCGACCTTTCTGCCTCCAAAGTGTCGCGGCTCAGCTGAATTAGCGCCATGGCTCCAGTAACCAACGGATGATACAGAGCCGCGGCTCTGGCCTGGAGACGTCGTGGCGCCTTACGGGTTGGCGTCGCGGCCCTTCTCAGCTCTGCTGCCCTTTCTGACTCATTTCATCTTACACACCGCACACTTCCTCTTTCATTTACCAACCTGGAATACACGTCATTTAACCAACGTTCGTCTATCATTTTATGTCTCAAACGTTTACTCACGTATCAATATCTCTTTTACTAATGAAATTTACGATATTTGGCATTACGAGTGCATGTGTGTGGAAATGACATTTCCAACGTGTGAGGCCTCAATTGTTCGAGTCATAAATAATGGGTTAAACTTAATTCCACATTAGTAAATTTCCAAAAATCCCCTCTTGAAAGAGATTTTGGCGCACTCACAAGTAGGGGTGTTCACCGGTCCAGAACCGGATAGGATCGGACCGGAATCGGAATGGACCGGAACCGAAATCCGGAAATTTTCCGGACCGAGGACCGTTGGACCGGGGTTTTTTTTTTTTTTGTTAAATGCAATTTATAAATTATAAATTTTTAACAATGTGTTCGTTTATCAATCTCATTAAATATGTTTGTTTTTTCCCCTTATCCTTCAATATACTTTATTTCATTAATATGACTAACTTAAAGAAAACCACCAAATGTACTTGGTTCGTATACGAACTACTGAACTACTCATTAATTAAAGTTACATACCACATTTATATTTTCTATTTGGAATTTGGACATTCCTGAAGCATCAACATAAATTATAGGTAGGGAGAGAAGAAAGTAAAGTAGTTGTAAATTGATCAAACTTTATATGATCATAACTTTGCGCTCGGACGTCCGTTTCACCTATTTTTTTTATTTCGCGTATTTTTGCAATACGGGGGTGGTCAAACCGCGGCCAGACCAATTTTCTGAAAAACGTCTTTTTCCCCGCTCAATTTGAATTTCCCCCCAAATTGTTACGTTTTTTCTATTTTCAAAGCTAAATACTCGCGATATACAATAGATTTCAACTTTCAAATTTCGTGGTAATGTGTCCGGAAATGTCAATTTCAATATTGGAAATTCAAATTTTTTTTTTTTAAAAAACAATTCCGGTTTTTACCCGGACCGGATCGGAAAACCGGAATCCACCATTTCGACGGATCGGGGACCGGAACGGAATCCACCGGTCCGGTTCCGGTCCGATTTTCTGGTCCGATCCTGTTTTGTACACCCCTACTCACAATGTACCTTTCTAGCACTCTTTCGGCGGATCGATGTTGCATCTGGATAGGTAGTTGTAGCTTTGAACCTTCCATAGTTGAATACCGTCGGACTTACTATTGCGCGATGAACGTGATGTATTGAACCGTCAGTGTTTAGTGTAAGCCAAGACAACGGTACCAACATAATAACTTTCCTTACTCTGTACTTCTTAATATTTTGTCTGTTGCGGCCGTGAACACACTTGAATTTTTAAGTGCCTTCATTTGAGGTTGTCTGTCCTTGTCCTTGCACTTAAATATGTGGTCTCCTACAAGGTATCATGCTATAACCCACTTCACAAGTGTTAGGCATCATTAAAAGTTTCCCCAAACCTAACCTCAACCGGTAAGGATCATTAAAGGTTTTGGAAACGTAACATCTACCCACCATGCAGGTAGCACTTTAAGGTCTATTGCGGGAACGAATTTGGACTCATGTTTCTTTACAGAAACCATCATTCGAAGTGCTCTTGCTTCCATCGAAGCGCTCAACTGAATCTTTACGATTTAGTTTTCCCATTGAACCTATTCTTGGGATCTCCAGTCAATAAGGTTGGGTATCCACCGTATCAGTTCTTATTGTTTGGGTTTTACGCTTATTCCGCTAGACATGCAGAACTTTTTATCTTCGGGTAGTCCTCTAGTTAAAAGGTGTCACTCATGAAGATCAATTGTCATACGGTCTTATGTCTCCGACAGATATGTCCAAACGCCGTCATCTATGCCGTACAGTGTATAACTGACGAAGGTACGGGTTTCTCCCAACAAGGGACATCCTCTAACAGGTCATGAAGTTACTCAACTTCTTATCATGCTTTATCCAAAGCGATAAAATATGATTCCATCACGAATCGGCCGATGCAAATTTGCTTAGAGGATTTTCAAAAGACACACCATACACATCCACTTGTGTATTTTGGTGTTCTTCAAGTCTGATGTCCAGTTTGTATTACTGTGTTCTTCCAGAACCGCTGGACATCCAGAATACCATAATTCATAGATAAGTGAATATTTTAGATATCGTCATATCTGATTTAACGCCTTCTATTGATCATTTCCAGAATCAAGAGTGAACCTTAGTTCTTCTTTTATGAGTTGATACCAGGTCATTTGTAGTGTGTAACATACATTGAACTACATGTGACCTGCGCATATCATTTCTGGTAAATGGGTGCACCGTGGTTTCAATCAATCATATGATTCATATCCATTGGTGACTTCAACGAGACTGTCAAATTACCTCACAAAATAAGTTTGGAATTAAACCAATCCATTAGAAATCTCAATTCCTAAGATGTCATCTGCAATACCCATATCCTTCATATCGAAACATCATTTCAACATATCCTTAGTCTCTAGTATCAAACTAGGACTGTTTCATGTGATCAACATGTCATCTATATAAATGCATTTCATGAACGGGTCAGAATTACCTTTCATGTAGACACATTTGTCACACTTCATTAATGGCGAAATCCTTCAATAGTAGAGTAATGTCGAATGTCTCGCGCCATTAGCTCGGGCCTGTTTCAGCCCATACAGAGATTTAACAAGTCGACAGACTTCCTTGTCTCTCCTTGGAACCACATACCCCTCGGGATATTCCATATTACTTTCTTCTTCCACTTTTGGATTTTTGATTTTCCAACTCTTGGCTTTCTAGCTTCAGAGTCATCGTTTCTGTAGTCAGATTTATTATTTATATTTTATCTGAAACTTTCAGGACCAAAATATAAACATTTCAGGGACCAAAATAGAAATTCAGGAGGAAGCCCAATAGTCCATCAAACTAACTCTCCGGTTAGGAAGACTGTCTTAACATCCATGTCACGCAAGACTGCGGTAGCCATTGATGTTAACTTATTTATAAAGGAGCACAATTCCAAGTAGCCGAAGCCTTGTACTCGTTAATAGATCCATCTACTTCATACTTAATTTGAGTATCTATTTTTACAACTCAAAGGTTCTTTTCACTGGATGAAGGTCATCCATTACACAAGTATGGTTCTATCTGATGTAATCTATTTCTATCTCTTGTAGCTTCTTTCCAAAGCAGCGCTTCTGGAGATGATAATTATATGTTAATTGTCCATGGTTCATACTTAACCATACAAGCTAGAAGTCTTGAAACAAGTCTTTGTCGCCTCTTTGCTTTATCTCGGTTCAACTTCTAGAATTCCTGAGTTCTGTAGATCTGGAACATTAAATTTCGGATAGTCAGCATCTTCTGAGTCCTGCAGATTTGGAACCCATTGGCTCTTACATGCGGAGTTCTATTGAGAACCGCATTACCGATAAGGATCGCTTTACCCCCACACAATTTGGACGGATGGTTCTGCGTTTGGCTAACACCGTTAGAATGAAGTGAGTAAGGAATAGTCGTTTGATGAACAATACTTCAAATTCTCCCCCTCTATCACTATGAATTCCTCAATCTGTAGGCTTAGTTAATTTTCAACTTCTGCTTTGTAGCGCTTATCCGCTTCAACAACTTCATCTTTGCTTTTCAACAAACAAAGGATGTAATACGTTGTACCATTGTCAATGAAGGTCACAACGTACTTATCTCCCCCCTATATTTTGTACGAGCTTAAATCACCTGTGTAGATGTGACTAAGTTCTAGAGGAGCGGTGCTTCTTTCGTTATTCCTTTGACAAAATGGAAAGGTTATTTTGCCTCTTCGTCTACCTCTAATTCATTTTTTTGAGGATTTTAGGCCGATAGAAGGCAACAATCTCAACTTAGTTAGATTTTAAATGACTTTCTATCTAATGTGTCTTAATTTATGATGGCATAGATACACGCATTACAAATATATCATTCATTTGGCTACAAATATACTGTACCGTTCTTAGTTATTACAAACCTGTTGGACTAGACTCAAACCAATTTGACCAACAGCGTTCCTGAAATCAAGTTTGGGACATTTATCACCTCCTTTTAGAGTGATTCCATTCCCTTAAGTCCTTTTAGGGATACCTCTCCAACCCCTTATACTTTAGAGGTGGTGTTGCTTCACATGAACAACCTCTTACCCATGGTTAGGGCGTACCAGATCATATGTGATCTAGATACCCCAGTCCACTCCAATTGCCTTGGCAGTGTCTAATTTCTTTTCTACCTTTATTTTGGCCTTCAGATCATTTAAGATCTGGAACTCTGGCCCACTCCAGTCGCTCGTAGGCTTTGTATGACTGAGTGTCCAACATTATCCTATCAAATGAACGATTTGGAAACAGTGACAGGTTTGTCTTTAGTCCTCTTCCCTTATGATTGGTTCCCAGGGAAATCTGGTGCTTACTTAGAATTGTCAATTTTATTACAACTTAAGATCATATCTTTTAAACCCTTCTTTACAATAGTCCAGTCTTAAACGGGAAGGAATGTGAGATTAACTTATGATTTTAAAGCATAAGGAATATAATTTTTCAAGAAAACCTTTTCATATTCCTAACATTACTTCAAGTCCTTTAATCTCATTATTGACAAGGAGGAAATTTAACTTAGACCTTTTGGATTCTGTCCCACGTCAGTCACGTGTCCAAATCTTCCTTACCATGGTTCAGATCCTTTGTCTAGGACAAATGTAGGCCTTCTGATCAAGGTAGAACAACATCTCCAGCCTTCTCCTCTTGTCCCAGTTGACGTTATTTGCCTCTCATGGACGCTTATTTTCACCACTCCCGGGAGCGGTGACAACTCTTCCTTGATCATTAGCCTTGCTAGCATGACTATCAACAGTATTTTGAAGCTCATCATCAGAGATAGAGATCCCACCTTTGATAGAAGCCGATTTGTAACTATCGTCAAAGAGAGATTGAAAACTAGGACCAGATTTGTTGACAGAGACAGTGTTTGAATTGTTTACATAACTGTCAACAGAACTAGTTTCAACAAGAAAATCACAGCCAGATTTGGGATCATACCTGCTAGCAAACATATTTCTAGCACTAGTACAAATCTTCTCTTAAGATTGTTGGAAAATAATGGATGTACGAAAATATTAAACAATTATTACCAGTGCTTCGAAAGGGTAAACTATAAAGATTACTACAACAGCAACAAGCTTGTAGTAGATGATGGTTGTGTCAACAACACGCTTGTGAGATCTTGATCTTCGTTCTTGAATCAGTCTTGGAGTCTTGGATCTTTGTTCCAACTGCCGCAAACTTCTTAATCTTGATAACCTGAAACCAAGAGACCCTAAATCTGGTAGCGTTACAATTCCGCTACTGAGTCGAGTGACATTCAATCTGTCCTTAATATAAGATTGTCCCGTATATATCCTCTTACGTTAGTAGGCAATTATCTCCCAAGATAAAACAGAAACTAACAAATGAGCAAATAAAACTCAAGTGATTCTCAATAAGAACCTTGAGTGTATGAAAGTATGCTAGAGAGAAAGAAGTTCAGAAAATCTGAACTTAGTGTCAAGTGTTGAGTGTGGTACCTTTCCAATTGAGCCAAAACTTCAATTTATAGTGTAAAGAAGATGACCTCCCAACTAGCCAACTAATGGCTTTCAATAGTCATGTAATGACACTTATTGAAGGGTTATAATCAGCCAAATAATGACTGAATTTAAGTGTCAAGTAATGGAGATTCAATGCTCCAAACCAGCCCAAGAGTCAGAAACTTTTCAGCTTTCCATCGACCTTTCTACCTCTGAAGCGTCGCGGCTCAGCTGAATTAGCGTCGCGACTCCAGTAACTAACAGATGATCTGATTACGCGACTACGGCACGGAGCGCGCGACCGCTCGACTCATTTCATCTTACACGTCGCACACTTCTTTTTTCATTTACCAACGTGGAATACGCGTCATTTAACCAACGACCGTCCATCATTTTATGTCTCAAACGTTTACTCATGTACAAATATCTCTTTCACTAATGAAATTTATGATATTTGACATTACGAGTGCACGTGTGTGAAAACGACGTTTCCGACGTGCGAGACCTCAATTGTTCGAGTCATAAATAATGGGTTAAATTTAATTTCATATTAGTAAAATTTCTAACATCATTAATGACAACGCGTATTCAGTGAATAAAAATTTAATCTTTTTTAATAACATAAACAACTCTATCTCTCCAACTTTAGTTGTCCAAATTAAGACTGCACTAATTTGTAATTTGTAATTTTGTATTCACATAATGCAATAATATTGTGTTATTTTATATTCTTGATTATGTAGGTGTACCCATATTTTGTACGATGAACTTTCTCTGAAATTTGGTCAACTTTATAAAAAAGGAAAATTAAAACTTAAAAATAGAAGTGTAACCACTTGTACTCAAAGCAAAGATCTTAAAAGGAAATATGGAAGAAACAACTTGCTCACAACAACATCAACTATGCATGTTACACTTTTCATTCTTGTTCACAAGTTTCGGTTCAAATGTTGGTATGGATAACCAATAACGATTACGGACCAGTGGTAATTACTTTTTCATACTTAGTTAAATGTTTTGAGTTTAAACTTTTAGTATGAAATTATTTTTATTAGGAAGTGTTTTAACCATAACATGAGACTTTCGATGCAAAGTCAAATTTAGTTAGTCTTCAAATAAAAATAAAAATAAATAATTTGCTTACTAATATTTTTGGTATATATAATTATCTGATACTCAAAATTTACTAATTCGATTAATTCAAAATCACATTGAAATGGTACCATTAAGCTTTTAGAGTTATTTTACAGGCTTGGTTTCTATGCATGTTTTCTTCTTTCCTTGTTGGGCATTTGCATGTGATAATGTGAGTCTGCAACTTAAATAACTCATTTTTTGGCCATTTGAACATAAATACTCCATAAAAATGTTACATAACTACCTTTTACGCAGGAATATTGTAAGCAAAAGGGGTTATTACAAATCCTAGCAGTCCACGTTTTTTAAATATTCACTGTTAATTTAACGCAATAAATTATTGCGTTTTATAATCAATTATTCATCTACCCATTTGTACTTGATTTGACTGACACTATGATAACTGTTAGGCGTATTTTGTATATGCCTTTTGAGTCATTTTTAGTTGATATTTTACTCGTTTTTGTTGTGTTTAGTATAGTAGTAGATTTTTTTTTTGAGTCACAACGGTTCAAAAAGGCAAAATGACAAAAAGGAGCGAAAAGTGGGCATAAAAGGAGGGTCCCGAGGTAAAAAGGTCGAAAACTGGAGATTCGGGCAAAGGCAAGCGACCGCGTTCCCATCGCGGGACGCGGTCTGAAACTCGAGAAGCTGCAGGACTTTAGGCAACGCGGTGCCGACTGCGAGCAGCGGTCTTGGCGGATTTTTCACGTTCTGAGCCGAATTTTGACACGTTTTCAGGGTCCGAAAGGGCAACTCTTCCCAGCTATAAATCCCTAAAATCCTAACCTCATTAATCATCTGAGATCTTACATCTCACATCTACTTTGGGGAAGAAGAAAGGAGGCTACAACACAGGATTAGAGACAACTTTGGTTCAAGTTTCTTTTCTTTTCTTTGTTTTTAGTTCAATTTATGTTGGTTTGTATTAATTCTTGACATGATGATGTTAGGAGTTAAATACTTTATTAGGGTTTTCCTTATGAATCGCTTGAAACTGTTATTCATGAATTAATGCAGTAGTTTGATTTCTTCTTCGCTTGATTAAGATTTAGTCAATATTTGGTATGAATGTTTGATAATTAATTGATCACTAGTTATCATAATCTATATGATTTCGAATCAAAAAACGAGAGGAGAGATTTGGATATGCTGTAATTGACTAGACATAGGTTAAAATCGCGAACGAAAGTACCCTGATACTTGTGTAGCATTATAAATTACTTTTCTTAATCCTCCTATGTGGTAAATCCTATCATAAAAATATAAAAGGGTTCTGTGGGGTTGAGTGATTATATGTCCTAACCGGAATATAAGATAGTCTAGTTAACCGTTATCTTAACGAAGAAGAAGAATCATTTTAGTTGCATTAAGGATTGAATATAGTGGATAATCGAGGATTTTGGAAGCTCTAATTCCTTCATAACTGATTTAAACCAAATTAGTATCATAGTTAGTTTATTTTATGCAATTACTTAGCCTTAGTTATTAGATAAAAATATAAATCAATTAACGTTCACCAAATAGAAACCATATCTTAGATAATCGGTACTTGATAATCAGTCTCTGTGGACGATATTCGGTCTTACCATACTATATTACTTGTGAACGATGTGTACGCTTGCGTGTCGATAAATATCGACAAGTTTTTGGCGCGTTCTTAAGGTGACATACTTTCAATATCGAATTATCTAATCTTATTTCTAATTTGATTTATATATATTTGATTATGTTATTTTATTTCTAATTTGGTTGCTTCAGGAACAAGAATCTAACTTGTTCTGCGAGCATCTTTTTATCACTTTTTGTTGTTTTTCTTATTTTGTAGGTAAAGTTGAAAAAAATGGACTACTACTATTATCAGGGGCAGCAATACTGTGAAATCCGAAAAAAATAATAATAATATATAGTTGTGGTTGAGTTAATAAAAAAAAATATATATATATATATATATATATATATATATATATATATATATATATATATATATATATATATAATAAGAAAACAAAGAATAAATTGCATGAGATAGAGTTAGTGTTAAAGTTGGATAAATAGATAGATGAAATGAAAATAAGAAAACAAAAAAACAAAAGAAAAAAAGAAGAAAAAACATGCAGCATGCACGTCTTCCCTTTACCCCTTCCCCCCCTTTTCATTTCCCTTCAATCTTTTGGCTTTCCCCCTCCCATAAGTTATACAATCACCTCCACTTATACATTGTATTTACACACAAATAAAGTACATAACATAAAGGTTAGAAAATCAGAAAAAAACAAGTGAACAAGAAGAGGAAAATTCTGGAAAAAAAACAAGAAAGTAAGAAGAACAACAATAAAAGAAATACTAGGGAGCAAGGGTCCCTTGTAGCAACCGAATAACAATCTTCACACTTACAAGGTGAGTTTTCTCACTCAGAAATTCTTGGTAACATCCTTTATTTTAAGTTCAATACATGTTAGAATAAGAATTGAGTGTTGAAAAGAAATATTGAACTTTTGATTGTTTAGACAACTAGTTGCGTCATGAACTTTACGAACTGTTCTCACTGAGTTATAATTGTTATAATTTGATGAAATTCGGAAGAATGGTACACCTCTCTATTATGATCATATAGAACCAAAAATGAGGTAAAATGGACATACGGTTTGAAAGTTATCATAGTTCAAAGTTCTTGCCTTAGATTCGGCCGAAATTCGGAAATACATAATTACGGATTGTTTTTATTGAGTTTTACTTATTAGAATTATATGAAAATTTACATGGTTGTAAATATCTCTATTACGGACAGATATAGATAAAAATTTGTTAAAACGGACGTACGAGTTGAGAGTTATTGTAGTTTGAAGTTGCTGCCTCGGATTCATCGGAATCCAGAAGGGCAGGACGTTGAAACGTAAAATTGTACTAATCCGTGGGGAATATGAAAATTGGTGCTAAATGAAAGTTATATATCTCTCTGTTGTGGACATTTTAAGACCTTACGGGGGTCTATACGACTTACGGATTGAGAGTTATATCTGTTTAAAGTTTCTGCCTCGGATCTATCGAGATCCAGGAAGGGCAGCGAATAAAAGTGTAAAACTGTACCAAATGGTACAGAATATGAAAAGATGGTTCACATGGAGACGTGTAGCTCTCTGTTCTCATCGTTTTGAGATTTTATGGGGCTTGAACGGATTTACAGATTAGGAGTTATGACTATTCTAAGATTGGGTTCTCTTTAATAAAAATTCTGCCGAAAGAAATTTCGGGTGACTGTTTTGAGGATAAATTTGTGTTAGTTACCCAAAGTAGTTTTAAATAAAATTTGGTACAGTGAAATATCCCCGTCTTATCTTAGTTTCCGCTTGAGAAACACCTTGTTTGCATTCTCTTCTTCATCTTCTTCCCCTTCATTTATTTCTCCATCATCCTCGTTGTAGTCTAGATCTCAACTATCATCATTAGGAGCACTCGGTTGGTTGACACAACAATATGACACTCCACAACCTAATATTTGTGGTAAATATTTTGAAAGACCTATCCATTCTTGAATTATTGGATAGACTGGATAAAAAGAGTCTCGATGATTTTTTTTTATTTTCTAACAATTTCCAATGATCTTCTTCATCTTATCCTCAAAAATTAAGATCGACCAAAGCATGATACATATCTAGTGCTTTTTGCATTTCTGAAATTTCTTTCATCTCTGTATTTCTGAAATTTCTTTCATCAAGTGTTGGATAACCAGTGATTCACTTGAATTAAGAGGTCTGATATGTAGCAGACAAAGCTCGTTGCATAACTAAACTATGTCAACGACATATTACCTCATAATCACACATTTTCAAATATAATTGAACCCATTGAAGCTTTTCACCCCAAATTATAGTTCTTTCGGGTTTTGAGGAGAGTGTGTCACCCTCAATTATGTGCGCAACAACTTTTAAATTAACATTGATACAAATCGGTTGATTTTCAAAAGGATAAAAAATACCATACCATTTTTCATCAGATAAATCCGTGTAACATCCTAATATCTCATTTTCAAAATATGATTAAATTGTGTTTGTATTTGTTATCCTGCCATAAGGCCTTGTTGAACTACCCTCGCCTTTTTGTCTATTTTTGAACCAACTATTGATTGCAGATTTTCTAGACATTTTTAAAATGTGAGTTTTTTTTAACTGGATGAGTTATATAAAAGTTCTTAACCGAATGAGTTATATAAAATTTCGCATGTAAGAGTTATGAAATATAAATGTGTGATATAAAGCGGTCAAAAGCGAGCATATTGTTGTCAAATTAAGGATGTCATTTCTATAACTCATATATTGCGCATGTAAAAGTTGTGCAATATAAATGTGTCATAGATCATAGTGTTGTCAAATCAATTATGTCATTCTGATAACTCATATATTGAGCATGTAAAAGTTGGGCAATATAAATGTGTCATATAAAGCAGTCAAAAGCGAACATAATGTTATCAAATCAAGGAGTAGTATATAACATGAATGACGAACAATTAACATTCACATTAAAATGAGTTATTATGTCAATTTTGAACCAATTTTCTGATATTTCTTCTATTACATGTTTTATCCCATCAGACATATTTGAAGCAATCGGTATGATATGGGAACTAGATGATGATTTTAAATACTCAAATAACTCGAACCAGATATACAATCAAGAATACAATAATACAATGAGAGTTGAGTGAAATTGAATTGTTAGGGAGACTGAAATGCTAGAACAAAAAATCATGCTACGTCAATGCCTCGTGGTACACCACAATAGTTCAATTATGCTCTTAACCAATTTCATGAAGAGAACAATAGAATGAAAATACATTGCCTCGGGGTAGATCATGGTCAACATGGTTACGTCAGATTCAGATTCAAGTGGGATTTGGACTGTGAGATGTCCGATGAAGACGGTTTTCCGTGATCCAATTAATTTTTTTTTTATAATAAAGTAGGTAGGTAGGATCATAACGACGACCCCAAGGGTATTTGGGGTGTGCAAATATATAAGTAGTCTTTCATTTGTTATTAAACTATAAAATATTCAATATCGAGTAGTAGAAATGTAGATTGGTCGGTATTCCTTCCAAATGATATGAATATAGTGGTGATGATAGCTCAAATCATAGCAGCTATTTCGGTGATTCGAGTTATCATGAAAACAATGAATTCAAGATAGATGATTTGAAATGTGAAATATTTAGATCCACGAGAATATTATTGCGGGTTACGCTGAGAATGGGCATATCGGCATGCCGAATCATAACATCTTATTCGTGACTTGAAAAATCTCAACGCTCAAATCCCAACAAAGTTCTCAATGACCATGCCTCGAACTGATCAATATTCTTGCGAGGTTGATGTACGGATGATTAGAAAAGAAAACAACAGAATGCTAACAAGACATTGTAGATTTTACATGCTAATATTGGCCGAAGAACAAACATCATCAACGAGTAGAGAACTAATATCTATAGAAATAAGATATGTCTTAAGAAACTCAAAATATTATTCTGATGACGATATTGAAAACTTCTATTTTGATGATGATTAGAGGTTATTTTGGTTTACTTGCATAATTTTTGGGTCATTTAAGTTTCGGAATCATGATTTAATTTATATTTTTAATTTATGATGAAGTCATCAATTTGAAGAAAATTAGTATGTTTAATTTTGCTTTGATTGTTATAGTCTATTATTAATTTATATAAGCGTCTTAGAGTTAATAATACATAAAAAGTTCAATAATTCATAATTTTTAATGAAAACACAAATAAATTAGTACATAAAAGGTGTCGATTACATAATACATTTAAAAAAATATATAGAAAATAAATAATACATGAAAATGTGCAACTAGTAAAAATAAAATACATAAAATAATAAACTAAACCGAAAATACATAAAAACAAAATACATAAAATAATAAACAGCAACAATATAACACAAATAATCTTCCAAAATTTCAGTTTTTCTTTCAAAACATTTTTCTCGTGTTAAATGTCTCTAAGGTTATTCTTGAAAAAACTTTGATTTTCTTCGGATTCTTTTAACAAGTCCTCCAGAAGGTCATTTTTTTCTTGAGCTTCCATAAGTCTAAACTGCAAGTCAAACTTCATGGTATCTCTATCAACATAAGGTTTTTTAAACTTTGTTGCCTCATTTACAGCGTAAAAAATGATGATCCGAATTATCTTGGGTCATTGATGTTCTTTGCTTACAATAATAACCACATTCACAAACATCGGGTTCTATAGCAAAATTTGACGTTTTAAAGCTTTGAGACATGATTTTCGGAGCTAAAAAATGATAAAAGAGTGAAACTGGAGAAGGTGAAGAGTAAAGATAAAATGGAGAAGGCGCATGAAATTTCTGCGCAAAAAGAGTTAATTGAGCCGTTACAGTTAACTTCTTTTGCATAGTACTTTCATGCGCAAAAGATAGTTATGTGATTTTTTTGGGTTATTTTGATTCATCAGCTCACAAAATGGATCATTTAAGTTACGGACTCACTGTGGACTTTGGCTACCTAAAGACAAGTACGGCTACGCAAAATTAATTAATTATACAAGGACGGTTGTCAATAATTAAAAAGAATAGTCGTGTAACGTTTTTTTAAAGTGCAAGTGTTAAGAAGATTACTAAAGCAATGGAATGGAATAATTAGCTGAACTTCATGAATATATTTAGGAACTTCCTGTTTTAGATAATTAGATAAAAGGGGTTTAAGCGGATAGAATTAAAATCAAGGAGTGTATTTGTAATTTAGTCATATTATAGAATTTTAAGTGTAATTTATGTTATTTTATATTTGAGTGAGAAAAGAAGAAATTATATCTATACTAATTAATTATAGACGTGACTGATATCGGCATGTGTAGATATTCATGATGATGTTCTTGTATTATGAACAATTAATAATTTCATATTAACTGTTGTTCAAATTATATATTCAACTTTCACATTCATATTTAATTGAGTACTCTATTTAATTTCCTATGCAAAACGTGTCATGCATATGTATTAACATAAGTCTCTTATATATATATATATATAGAACGGAAAAATAACAACTATTTGTTAGAAATCTGAAAATGATCAAATATGAGGGCTTGCTGAGTCGATCAAATTCTTGATTTATCCTTAAGATAATATTGTCCCGTATATCTTTTCAACGGTTGTAATGACAACTTATCTCCCAAGATAAAACATCAATCAAACAAATGAGCAAAGGGAACTCAAGTGTTTGCTTTGGAAGAAAGATCTTTGAGTGTTTGTGATTGCAAGAGAGGAAGACAATTTCAGAGAATTAGTGAATTTTAAGTGTGTTTTGCAAATGAGCCAAATGCCTCATTTTATAGTGTTGAGAAGAAGACCCTCCAACTAGCCAATTTATGACTTTGAATGACCATGTAATGGCCATTAGTATGAAGTTACAATTCAGCCAAGTAATGACTGAATTCAAGAGCAGAATAATGAAGAGTTAATTCTCCAAAGTCAGCTCAAACGTCAATTTTTATTCTTCTCCAATTTGGCAGTCCACGTGCGCGCGGCCCATAGGAAGGCGTCGCGGCGTCATAACTCGAGGCGCGGCGCATGACCTGAGTGGCGTCGTGGTGCGAAACGAGGACTTGGCGTCGGCGCCTGCATGAAGCGCGCGGTGCTCGGCACGCGGTCGCTTCTGCGTGGCGATTCATGACTCGTTTTCATCTTTTAACACATTGCACATGTCTTCCCTTTGTTTACCAATGTGAAATCATTGTTATTTGGCCAATAACCATCTATTCTCTCATGTCTCAAACAATTCGTATACGTACAAATATCTCTTCTATTTAAGGAAATTACGATCCTTGGCACTTTATGTGCATGTGTGTGGAAACCATGTTTTTGACGCGCGGGCCCCAATTGTTCGAGTCATAATTTAATAGGAATTTATTTCACATTTAGTAAATTTCCAACAATCCCCTCTTGGAAGAGATTTTGGCGCACGCACATGGTGCCTTTCAAGCAATCACTCAGCGGATCGATGTTGCATCTGGAGAGGTAGCAGGAGCTTTGAACCTTCCATAGTAAACTACCATCGGACATATTTACTGCGCGATGAACGTGATGTCTTGAACAGTCAGTGTTTAGTATATGCCAAGACAATGGTACTAACACAACACCTTTCCTACTCAATCTTTCTAGTGTTTTATCCGTCGTGGGCCGTGGACACCTTTGGATTCTTAAGTGCGTTCATTTGAGACGACCTGTCCTCGCACTTAAATAGGTGGACTCCTACAAGGTATCTTGTAATACCCTGCTACACAAGCATTAGAAACCATTAAAAATTTCCCCAACCTAATCTCAATTATTGAGGATCACTAAAGGTTTGGAAATTTAACCTTCACCCCTCTTACATGTAGCTGATCGGTGTATTTTATATACACCTTTTGAGTCATTTTTAGTTAGTCTTTTGCCCATTTTTATACAAATATGTGTCGTGTTATGATATATTTTCTTTCTTTTGAGTCACAGTGGTTTAAAGTGGCACATTGGTGAGAAGGAGCGAAAAGAGGGCAGAGGTTCCAGAGCTCAAAAAGTTGAAAAGTTGGCAACCCGGGAGAGAAACAGGGCGGCGCCGCGGTGCCAGACGATTAGCAGCAGTGGAGCCACGACGCCCAAGAAGCAGACCAGCCGCAGAAGTTTGGCGCGGCTGGCCGGTTCTGCGGCGTGTGGCTGAAATTTGACAAATCCGAATATGATTGGGCCAAAGCCAAAGAGGAAAAGGTTTTGCACATTTTTGGGGATATAAAAGGACCTTTTAGGTCAGATTTGAGGGGGAACACACCTTACCATTCATCACAACATTAGATCAAGATTGGAGACTTATTTTTGAGTAATTTGTTGTTCTTTACTTTATTTATTTCTAGTATATGTTGGATATTATTTTAGTTCTTGACATGTCTATGGCTAGGAACTAACTTAAATTAGGATTTTTCATGTCGAATCGCTTGAACCTCATTTTATGAATTAATGCAAGATTTTGGTTTCTTCTTATTATTGTTGAGATTTATTCAATAATTGTTTTGATTGCTTGGTAATTAATTGATCACTAATTATCATCACTTATATGATTTCTAATCGAAATCCAAAAGGGGAGATTGTGAATATGCTATAGTTGCATAAACATAGGTTTAAATCGTGGACGAAAGTACCCCGATACTTGTGTAGCTTAATAGGTTATTGCTCTTAATCCTCCTTTGTAGTCAATCTTGTCATCGAAAGATAGAAGGGTTCTACATTGGGGTTGAGTGTTTATATTACCTTACAGGAGTATAAAACGGCTTAGTTAACCTGTTATCTCAACATAGAAGAAGAACCTTAATTATTTGCATTAACGAGTAAAGTGAGCGGATAGTCGAGGAGATTTGAAAGTCATATTTCCACCATATCTGAAGTAAAGTAAAATAATTTAGTTAGCATCTATAATCATAGCTATAAACAAATCATCAAATTATCGGTCACCAAATAGATACTACAGAATAGAGGTTGGTAATTGGACACTAATCCCTGAGGACGATAACTCGGTCTTCTAGACTATATTACTTGTCACGATACATGCACTTGCGTTTAGCGTGTGTATAAATCGCGCATCAAGTTTTTGGCGCCGTTGTCGGGGATTGACGTAGTTCAATATCAATCTTTTTATTCTTAATTTCTAATTTGGTTTTTATTTTTCTTTTCTTTTATTTTGGAACCGTGCGTCGTGATCCGTTTGTTGATTTTGATCTGTTGCAGGCATCTAGTTTATGCGAAGGAGAAGAGGAACAGATACACTTGTTTCCTTCAACCCGGAGATTGAAAAGACTTACAAGCAGAACCGGAGAAACAAACGAATCTTGGCCTTAATAGCAATGAGAGACTTGCAGAATAACAATGAGATGAACGAAGGGTTAGGTGATCATCAACCTAACCAGAGGGTGCCCCAGAGGTTACCAATGGATGTGGAAGAAAGGGTCCAGGTCTAAGCTGAGAGAAGCTTGGGAGATTATGTGCTACCATGGGTGAATGGAGCACAGACTTGCATCAGGCTCCCAGCAATAGGAGCAAATAATTTTGAAATCAAGTTTGCGATCCTGAGTATGGTGCAGAATACAGTTCAATTTGGAGGGTTGCCATCTGAAGACCCTCATATGCACATAGCAAATTTATTGGAGATGTGTGCAACTTTCAAGTATAATGGCGTTACTGTGTACATTTGGTTGAATTCTCTGCCTACAGATTCTATATTCACATGGCAGGAGTTGGCACAAAAGTTCTTGACAAAATTCTTCCCACCTTCCAAAGCAGCTAAGCTGAGAGGAGAGCTGAACAATTTTTACCAGGCTGATGGAGAGTCACTCTATGAGGCGTGGGAGAGATTTAAAGATCTGCAGAGAAAATGTCCACATCATAGCATTGAGCTGTGGAATTTGGTCCATATTTTCTACAATGGGCTAAGTGGGACCACAAGAACCATCATTGACGCAGTTGCAGATGTCATTACAACGTTAAATGCACAGGTTGCTCTCTTGACCAAGCAACTGCAGCAGAACACAGTGTCAGTGAATGCAGTTCAGATGTCAATGAATTGTGAGATGTGTGAGGGTCCTCATACTTTTGATAGGTGTCCATCAGCAGACCCCAACAACATCCCTATTGAACAAGCAGAATGTCAGGCAGTGGGGAATTACCAAAGGCCCCAGAACAACCCCTATTCAAATACTTACAATTCAGGGTGGAGGAATCACCCTAACTTTTCATGGAGGGATGATCAAGGGCAACAGAACCAGATCAGAGGCCAATACCAGAATCAGCAACCATTTAACCAGGCATCATCTTCCCAGCGATTCGGTACACGCTCGCGAAAGCGGGCGAAGTGCGGCGGCCTTGTTGACACTTACGAATTCACAAACCCAGTTCATGGCAGAGACAAGGTCCTCTATAAGGAACTTGGAAACTCAAGTGGGACAGCTGTCGAAGATGGAAAATAACAGGCCGCAGGGCACTCTTCCTAATGTCTGAGAGATGAATCCCGAGAGAAGCGGTGTCGAGCGATGCAGTTGAGAAGTGGGAAGCAACTAGAACAACCTACACCTCAGCCTGTGGTAGAATAGAGAGTATATACAGAAAATGAGGGGGTTACTGAGGACCGCCCTATTTTAGAGAAGGCTCCAACAGTTCCAGTGAGGGAATACAAAGAGAAGATTCCTTACCCTCGTGGTTCTGCAAAGAAGCGATTGATAAGCAATTCTCCATGTTCTTGGAGGTATTTAGAAAGCTGCACATTAACATCCCCTTCATTGAGGCGTTGGAGCAAATGCCTACTTATTTCAAATTCATGAAGGAAATTTTTGGGAAGAATAGGAAGTTAGCTGAGTATGAGACAATGACATTGACAGAGGAATGCAGTGCCATCTTGCAGAAGAAACTGCCTCCCAAGCTTAAGGATTCAGAGAGCTTCACATTGCCTTGCACAATTGGTAGGGTGACATGTAACAGGGCCCTGTGTGATATGGGGGCAAGCATAAATCTCATGCCCTTGTCCATTTTCAAGAGGTTGGGTTTGCGTGAAGCCAAACCAACCACAGTGAACTTGCAGTTGGCGGATAGGACAGTGGTGCATCCCAGGGGAATAATTGAAGACGTATTGGTTAAGGTGGGAAAATTATTCTTTCCTGCAGACTTCCTCATCCTTGATATGGAGGAAGATGATGAAATCCCTATCATCTTGGGAAGACCATTCTTGGCAACTGGGAGAGCCTTGATTGATGTGAAAAAGGGCGAGCTGAAACTCAGAGTTGAGGATGAAGAGATGGTGTTCAAGGTGTTTAAACACACCGTTGAACCCCCAGTCATAAGCAAGTATTTTGTAGTAAGCACTGTTAGAACAACAGTTGAGCCAGCACAGGCCAAAGCGAAGGAAATTAGTCCGCCAGCACAGGTGAGCAACGCTAAACCTTCTCTTGAGAAAAAAGAGAAAAAGAAAACAGAAGGCGAAAGAGAAAAATGATTATGAAATGGGTAGGCTGTGGGGTTAAGTTACCTCATGCCTCTTGATAAGGAACCTGCGTCCGATTAAAAGATGTTAAAGACAATGTTACTTGGAAGGCAACCCAATGTTTTTAAATTTATGCAATTTAGTTTTAGTTAGAACAGTCTCACGGAAGGTACATGTTGTGATGACACGTACAGGGCTAAAAAGTGGAGGACGAAAAATGTGAGAGAGGAAGGAAATATCCTCGGCGCCACGGCGCCCAGCAGAGGGCCATGGCGCCGAGAATGCAGAAAGCCACAGAAAGTTGGGCTCCACGACGCCGAATCAGAGCGCCACGGTGCCGAATTAGAGCGTCACGGCGCCGAATCAGAGCGACACGACGCCGAAGGTCCAGAAGGTCTCTGAAGTTTGGGCGCCACGGCGCCAAATCAGAGTGTCACGGTGCCGGAAGTTCAGAGGGTCGCAGATGTTTGGGCGCCACGGCGCCGATCTCAGGGTCGTGGTGCCGCGACTGAAAAAGCGAAATTAAAAGAGCCCTAATTCGATTTCCCCTCTCCAAATCAAAACCCAAA
Source organism: Przewalskia tangutica (assembly GCA_029844215.1). Lineage (NCBI taxonomy): Eukaryota > Viridiplantae > Streptophyta > Magnoliopsida > Solanales > Solanaceae > Przewalskia > Przewalskia tangutica. The sequence continues at coordinate 100,244,434 of CM056728.1, read as the reverse complement.
ACCCACAAAATCAGCCTCCATTACTCAAAATCTTTCACAAACTAAACTCAATCACAACCAAAGTACTTCAATTCCTTGCACCCTTAACCATTTCAAACAACAACCCTCATTCCATTGCCTCAATCCATCACTAGGAACAAGAAAATTTTGAAGAACACCTTCCAAGGTAACTTTCATCATTTTTCTTGAAATTTTCAAAGCAATTAGGGGAGGTAATTCATAAGTTTGGGGATGTGCTTTATTGGTGGATATTGTGGGGTGTGTTGAAGTTTGGTGTTGGAAAATTTCGCGGTAAGATTGTACGTAGTGATGTGGGGTGTTGTACCTGTGATTTGAGTGAAATTTGGGGGTTGAATGGTGTTATATTTTGCTGATTACGCTGTGTGTTGATTGGTGTGATTGAAAGTTGCTGGGTAATCTCACTAAAACAGAGGAAACACTGCTGAAAATTTTCCAAAATATCTGCTAGAAAAAGGAGAGCTTCCACATCCGCCTCCGTTCCACAATATGACACTACTAGGTTTGTTAGTCAAAAAGCAAAAGACATATATTACCAACTTAGTACTAGACCCTAGATACCTGAGCGAGGAATGAAGTACCAAAGAGAGACATTTGAGGATGGCGATGCCTATGAGCCTATTCGGTCAATGATAAAGGCAATTGAGTGGAAGAGATTTGTTAATCCGGATAGAATAGTACCACAGAACACTGTAATGGTAAAAGAATTATATGCTAACTTTCCGAAATGGGTAAATGGTAGATGTTTTGTGAGAGGACAGTATGTGTATGTGACAGCTGAGGTGGTGAATGAGCTATTAAGAACAACTGATGTTGAAGAAAGAGGCGATGATCGAAGCTATTTCAGAACTTGGTCTAGAGATGCCAACAACATCGATTGGGATATCGCCGCAAGCACATTATATTACCCTGGGGCTGAGTATGATATTGCACGGAATTGATCAAGAGGACTGAGCAGATGTCAGTTCAACAAAACAACCAAGGGTTGGTTATATTTTGTCAGTGTGCGCCTGATTCCATCGACGCACTTCACCAGAGTGTCATCGGATAGAATAAAGATGGTATATGGAATTATGGAAGGGAAGACGATTGATGTTGGGAAGGAGATATTGCAGAACATTGGAGAAACCAGTAGGTTGGTCACTACAGGTGGGTTGGGACACAGATCACTTATTTGTAGTTTATGTTCTAGACATGGAGTCCCAACCCTAGCTACTGATACATATGAGAAGGGCCAACCTCCTGTGACATATGGGATAGTGCATGCCTTCCCAAAACCAGTACCTCCAGCAGCAACAAGAAGGAGACCAACACCAGCAGCAACAGAGGCTCCCATAGATGAGGATGAGCCTGAGACAGAGGCTCAGCATGAGACAGGTAGCAGCCGCCAGCAGCCCCTGAAATTGGAACCTCCGGTGTCTATGATGGAGCAGTTGCTCATGAACCAGTGGAGGATGATGCAGAGTTTTGACACGATGATACAAGGTCAACAGGACCTGAGGCAAGGACAGCAAGAAATAAGGCAGGAGCAACAACAGTTGAACCAGAGATTTGATGAGATGAGTTTCTTGTTCAACCAGTGGTCCATGCATTATCCGCCGCCACCGCCACCATTTTAAACCAAGTCTGTAAGTTGTCCCATTTTTCTTTTATTCTTGAGTCTTGCACACATTAGGGACAATGTGTGATTTAAGGTTGGGGGAAGTTCTTATTATTTTTGATGTATTTTTGAGTATTTTTGTGTTATTTTCTATGTTTATTTGAGTCTAATTTTTTTTTTTATGACCATGCTTGCTGTAATTACTTGAAACACCTAGTGAAGTAAAGTTGAATAATGTAATGGAATTAGAAGTAACCATCTGAACACTTAGGTTAGATATGCCAAAAATTCATGAAGTCCAACTATTTGGGGTATCTTGGTTGATTTATGCATTGTTAGTGATTAAACCTATGTGTCTGCTTGCTTATTATTTGAGATGAAATAGTTAGGATATGCATGTTAGGGAGATGATTCAGACATTTCTTTGTTAGCCCTTTCTTACCATTCTTTTTCTATCTCTGACATTAAAATTGTATCCCTAGTCAACCCCTTTGAGCCTAAAAATAAGATCTTTCTTTAACACTCTATAATTTCATACTTGTGCCATAAGTGAAGAAATTGATATGTTTGGAATATAAAGTGTTGAAAAGAGACAAAAAGAGAGTGAACAATTTTGATGCACCCCAATAAAAAGTAATCATAAATAGGCAAAAACTTAAGTTTGGGGGTGCTTACTATTCATCAGATACCTCATTCTCTCAAAACAAAAGATGGAAAAGATAGGTATGAGGTTAAAAAGAAAATCAAAAGAAAAGGGAAGAATCGAAAGCAAAAAGAGCTTATGGTACGTAAGATTGAGCCTAAAAGCCTATTTTTACCTACCCCTGCCTAAACCTACATTACAACCCTGAAAAACCCTGAAGATCTCTAATGTGTGTATCCATGATTAGCGGAAAATAGCAAATGAACAGGCCATAGGATTTTGAATAACATACATAGTTAGATATTCTTACTTCCATTGAGCATGATTAAATTGAATTTGCGAAATATCTGACTTGATGTGTTTAGAATGCTAAAAATCCATGCTATATGTTCTTGCATATTATTCTACTAACCTTCATGCTTTTCTAAGTAACAATGATGCATCAAATTGATCAATGTCTTTGAGTCATTTTATCTTCTTTTCTTTCGTGTCTTTGTTTCTATTTTTGATCTTTACCCGAGGGCGAGCAAAGGTTAAGTTTGGGGGTGTTTGATCGGTGTATTTTATATACACATTTTGAGTCATTTTTAGTTAGTCTTTTGCCCATTTTTATACAAATATGTGTCGTGTTAGGATAGATTTTCTTTCTTTTGAGTCACAGTAGTTTAAAGTGGCACATTGGTGAGAATGAGAGAAAAGAGGGCAGAAACAGAGGTTCCAGAGCTCAAAAAGCTGAAAAGTTGGCAACCCGGGCGAAAGCGAGGCGCGCGGCGCTAAACCATCGGCAGTGAGCCACGACGCCCAAGAAGCAGACCAGCCGCAGAAGTTTCGGTGTCGCGGCGCCGGTTGCAGGGCCGTGGCGCCGACGCGGGAAATTTGACAAATCTGAATAGGATTGGGACAAAGCCAAAGAGGAAAAGGTTTTGCACGTTTTTGGGGATATAAAATGACCTTTTAGGTCATATTTGAGGGGGAACACACCTTACCATTCATCACACCATTAGATCAAGATTGGAGACTTATTTTTGAGTAATTTCTTGTTCTTTACTTTATTTCTTTCTAGTATATGTTGAATACTATTTTAGTTCTTGGCATGTCTATAGCTAGGAACTAACTTAAATTAGGGTTTTCCATGTCGAATCACTTGAACATCGTTTTATGAATTAATGCAAGATTTTGGTTTCGCTTATTATTGTTGAGATTTATTCAATAATTATTCTGATTGCTTGGTAATTAATTGATCACTAATTATCATCACTTATATGATTTCTAATCAAAATCTGAAAGGAGAGATTGTGAATATGCTATAGTTGAATAAACATAGGTTTAAATCGTGGACGAAAGTACCCCGATACTTGTGTAGCTTAATAGGTTATTGTTCTTAATCATCATTTGTAGTCAATCTTGTCATCGAAAGATATAAGGGTTCTACATTGGGGTTGAGTATTTATATTACTTTAATATGAGTATAAAACGGCTTAGTTAACCTGCTATCTCAACATAGAAGAACCTTAATTATTTGCATTAACGAGTAAAGCGAGCGGATAGTCGAGGAGATTTGGAAGCCCTATTTCCACCATATCTGAAGTAAAGTAAAATAATTTAGTTAGCATCTATAATCATAGCTATAAACAAATCATCAAATTATCGGTCACCAAATAGATACTACATAATAGAGGTTGGTAATTGGACACTAATCCCTGAGGACGATAACTCGGTCTTCTAGACTATATTACTTGTCACGATACGTGCACTTGCGTTTAGCGTGTGTATAAATCGCGCATCAGTAACACTTTTTGTCTATCACGGGAACACCCTTGGATTATGTTTCTTAAAAAAGACACATTATCCGAAGTGCTCTTTCTTCTACTGAAGCGCTCACGGAACCTTTACAGTTTAGTTTTCCCATTGAACCTTATTCCTGGGATCTCCAGTCTTTAAGGTTGGGTGTCCACTATATCAGTTCTTATTGTTTGGGTTTTAAGCCCATTCCCCTAGACAAGCAGAACAACTGATCTTTGGGTATTCCCTTCGTCAAGGGATCTGCGATATTTTCCTTAGATTTTATGTAATCAATGGAAATAATGCCCGGGGTGATCAACCGCCTAACAGACTCATGTCTCCGTCGAATATGATGAGACTTACCGTTGTATATTGAACTTCGTGCCCTTTCTAGAGCCGACTGACTGTCGCAGTGGATCATTACAGAAGACACGGGTTTATCCCAATATGAGACATCCTCTAGAAAACCATGAAGCCATTCAGCTTCCTCTCCCGCTTTAGCTAAAGCGATAAATTTCGATTCCATCGTGGATCGGGAAATACGAGTTTTTCTAGAGGATTTTCAAGACACAACTCCACCACCGATTGTAAATATATATCCGCTGGTGGACTTGATGTCATCGCTATCAGATATCCAGTTTGCATCGCTGTACCCCTCTAGTACCGCTGTATATTTTGAATAGTGTAACCCAAAATATATCGTGAACTTTAGGAATTGTAGTACCCTGTTCAACGTTTTCCAGTGATCCTCACTTGGATTTCGAGTGAATCTAGCCAATTTATTGACTGCATGAGCGATATCAGGTCGAGTGCAGTTTGTGATATACATCAGACTACCAATCACATGCGCATATTGCTCCTGGTGTACGGGCTTACCAAGATGGTTGTCAATCTTTTGACTTATATCCAATGGTGTAGATACCAGTGAACTATCGAACATCCCAAATTTCTTCAGTACATCGTCGATGTAATGAGATTGAGATAAGACCAGTCCATTAGATGTCTTAGAGATCTTGATCCCTAAGATAACATTTGCAATGCCCATACCTTTCATGTCAAAACACTCTTTTAACATGTTCTTAGTTTCTAGGATTATCCTAGAACTGCTCCCAGTGATCAACAAGTCGTTTACATATAGACATATCATGACAAATGATTCGACATTTTCTTTCATGTAAACACATTTGTCACCTCCATTAATGGCGTACCCTTTTGATAGTAGAGTACTATCAAATTTTTCGTGTCATTGTTTAGGAGCTTGTTTCAGCCCGTACATCGATTTAACAAGCCGACATACTTTTGTCTCTTGTCCTGGAACCACATACCCCTCGGGCTGGTCCATATATATTTCTTCTTCTAAATCACCATTTAGGAAGGTAGTCTTAACATCCATTTGATGTATTTCAAGATCCCGCAAGGCGGCGATAGTTATGAACATACGTATGGATGTCATTCTTGACACCGGAGCGTAGGTGTCGAAGTAATCAAGGCCATCCTTTTGGCGATAGCCCTTGACTACTAACCTAGCTTTGTATTTGTCAATAGATCCATCTGCTTTTAACTTCTGTTTAAGGATCCACTTACAACCCAACAGTTTCTATCCCGTGAGAAGTTCAGCCAACTCCCAGGTGTGGTTATGCAGGATAGATTCTATCTCACTTTCTAAAGCTTCCTTCCAGAGTGGTGCTTCTGGAGTTGACAATGTTTCGGCGATTGTCCGTGGTTCATTCTGAACCAAATAAACTTCAAAGTCTGGACCGAAGGACTTGTCCTTCCGGGACCTTTTGCTTCTCCTTGGTTCCATCTCTGAATCTTCCAAGTCCTGAGAATCTGGATTACTGAAATCCGGATAATCAGCTACTTTAGAATTCACTAGATCTGAACCGTTCAGATTTAGGTGGTCATCTACCTCTTGCTCCTCAGAGGCTTGATCATAACTTCGTTTGTGAGAGGTTATGTTGTTTTCCTTGTATGGAAACGTGTCTTCAAAGAACCATGCGTTCCTTGATTCCATGATCGTATCTTCATAAATGTCCGGATGATCCGACTTATGCACTATGAAGCGATAAGCACTACTGTTATTGGCATATCCGATGAATATGCAATCCACACTCTTAGGTTCAATCTTGGCCTGCATTGGTGTCACGACCCGACCCCGTGCCCGCGACTGGTGCCCTACCTGGGCACCCTTACAGGTAACCATCAGAGAAAACCAGCGGAAGATACATAAAACACACAACTTAAATCAGTAAGAATTAAACAACTGACTAGCCGATAAGGCTGCCTTCCTGGATATATACATAACTAGTCAAAAGCAATTACATCTTTTTTCCTTACAAACCGACCCACATACATGACTACAGACCTCTAAGAATTTTGACATAGCAACTGTGACGGGACAGGGCCCCGCCATACCCCTGTATGTACAACAACCGACAATACCAGGGATCTGAACAAATGACAAGCCTCCGGAGTAATGGAGCTTCTCAACAGCTGAACAGTGATCCTAAGAGTGAGGATCATCAACCTGTATAACTCTACCTGCGGCATGAACGCAGCCCCCCGAAGGAGGTCAGTACAAAATATGTACCAAGTATGTGAAACTGAAAGTACTGTAATGAAATCATAATAGTTTAAAATAAAGCTGAGGACATGTATGATAAACACATTAACAGTACACTGTGCCTTACTAACAATGAGAGTCAACAAGAATAAACTTTGTCGGTTTTAAAATAGGAAGCTCATGATTAACCTAGGGCCATCCGCCCGTAGTATCATTCTGCAATCCTACTCCTGAGACTATTTCACCCGCATAGGCCGTATGGACCCGCATGAGGTAATTTCCTCGCATAGACTGTATCCGCCCACATAGATCGTATGGACCCGCATGAGGTAATCTCCTCGCATAGGACTGGTCCGCCCCGCATAGGACTATTTCACCAGCATGAGCCCTACGGACTCACATGAGGTATTCCTCGCATCATGAGTAACAAATCTACGGAATATGCAAATGCCACAAACCCGGGGAATGACCCCGTAATGAACAATATATCACTAGCACAACCGGCATAACATAAACACTACCAGCTTATCAAACATAACATAAGCACTACCGGCTTATCATATATAACATAAGCACCACCGGCTTATCATAATTATCATAAGCAAGTTAAGAAATCCACTAACTTCTTATTAGCTTTGATCATATACACTCTCATTTTAGTTTACTTAAGACACTAACATGTCATTATAAAATCCGGGAATTTAACCCAAAGTACTACGTACTTCTATTCTTTTAAAATGACTCTTTTTCATATAAAACTTCCAAGATACTAATAACCGTAGTATCAAGTCACATCTACTTTTCAAAACAAGTCACAATACCTTTTAGAACTACATTTAAAGACTTCTAAATCAAATGACTTTTTACTTTAAAACTTTAAGCAATTGATGCCTTCAAATCAATTTGTCATTCTTCATTTCAAGTCATTTTATCTTAATTTACATTGCTAGAGTAAACCATCATTTTAACTTTCCATAAAGTTATTATAACCAACTTCCCATAAAGCCGTTATACTAACTTTATGCTTTAGACACTTACATTCTTCTTTATAACCAAAAGGCTTAAACTTTCCAAAAAAAACAAAGTATCATATACTTTCAACAATACTTCACGTCTCTTATCTTTAGAAACTAAGATATCCTTAATCTTTAAAACAAGTGAGTTAATTCCCTAACTCAACCAACTTGGACATTCTTAAAACAAGTCAAGGATATCAAATGAAACTAGATTCATCAAAATCTCGTACGTCTACCGTACTATATATTTACAACTACTCATGCTCAAAAGATAGGAAAGTTCCACATACCTCTTCGGTTCAATCCACTTGCTAAGTCCAATATGTCGTACGTCGTATGTCAACCTAAAATGACCACAATACGTCTATTAACTTCTAACTTCAAACGTAGAATATCCCAAGTGTAAAGTCACTTAATTCTACGGAAAATTAGACAGCACTTCCTTTATTTCTACATACTTTTCCACCTTTTTCAAGGCCCGAAATCAATAACCAAACGCCACATTTAAGGCTCAACAATTTAGCTAACCAAAGGGGATTATACGCCTTAACAGGACGTGTAAAATTTTGCCCCACAATTTACATAAAACTGTTCATTATTAAATGTCATCCTTGGCTACAATGTACAACCACATACAATCTTTTTCAATTCCTTTTCAATCCATATTGTCGTTCCAACATGTTATATATTCGCAACCAATTTCAACAACTAAAATCTCTTATTTAGATAACATGTGACGATTATAACTATCGACCAATTTGTATTGTACTTTCAATGGCTAATAAGCTCATGCTCAGATATAGGCTCCCAATATTCTATAACACTTATCAATCTTCAATGCATAATTCACATGATCAATTATCAACTACTAAAATCACTTCAATAAACCCCACATAAAAGTGAAGACAACGGCCATATAAATCCAACAAACTAGAGGCTCGAAAACTGCCCTTTATACTTTCATTTATGACATGACAACATTCAATTCTTATATCCATTTTACTCATCACAATACCCTTCTCCAATTTCTACAATACATGACATAATTTATTTCAAGAAGGAGAATGAATTTACCTTGGTATTTTGCCCAAGACAGTCCAACAATCTTGCCCACTTTAGCCCTCTTTCTGCAACACTTCTTCTTCCTGCTAAAATCACCTCTACGAACCCCCTAAAAGCTCGCCAACATATTTACTTCTTGTTGCCTTTCTAAAAATCTCATTTAGGCTTAGGGTTTCATAAATTTTTAGAGAAAGAGAAGGAAAATTTCTATGGATGAATTCTTGCAAATGACCAAGTCTTGCAAGACTTGGTCATAATATAGCCTATATCTTGTTCTACAAGTTGGGAGGGACACTTGTCGCCCTCCCATAGGTCCTTTACATAAATATCTTCTAATTTTGCCCCATTTCCGCAAAAAATCCCGCCTCAGTGCCGCGGCCCTGCAGCCGGCGCAGTGGCGCTGCAACTTCAGACAATTTCAGGATTTTCGGCGCCATGCCCCTGCAGCCGGCGTCGTGGCGCCTGACCCTGTCTCTTCTGTCATCTGATCTTGTAACATCCATAACTTTCTACTCCGATGTCTTATCGACGAGCGGTTTGTTGCGTTGAAAACTAGACTCAATGAAATTCATATTAGACTTTTTAAACACCTAAAAACTCCCAATATACTAGGAGATATACTGCTCCAAATTTGACTAAAAAACTGTCCAAAAAAATATTCTGCCAACTTTTTTTTTCTTTGTTCCAAATTCGAATCTTATTTCCTTTCGTACGTTCTCATCTCATCCTCTTGGAATTACGGGGCGTAACATTTGGCATATGTACTTTTACCTTGGCCAGACAACCCCATACCTTCAAATACTTGTAGGTAGGTTTCTTTCCTTTCCATAGCTCGTATGGAGTCTTGTATTTTACCCTTGTGTGAGACTCTGTTAAGAATCCTATTTGCGGTAAGAACAGCTTCTAACCACATGGTTTGAGGGAGGCCCGAATTGATGAGTAGATCATTTATCAATTCCTTTAGTGTTCGGTTCTTGCGTTCAACAACCCTGTTTGATTGAGGTGAGTAAGGAGTCATGGTTTGATGAACTATACCCGATTGGGTACAAAGTTATTCAAAAGACGCTACATATTCTCCCTTTTATCGCTACAGATTGTTTTAATCCGTCCACCTAGTTTATTCTCAACTTCTGCTTTGTAGCGTTTGAATGCTTCAAAGGCTTTATCGTTATTTTTTAGTAAGTAAAGGTAACAAAACCTTGTGCCATCATCTATGAAAGTCACAAAGTACTTGTTCCTCCCTCTAGTTTTAGCAAACTTCAAATCACATATATCTGTGTGTATAAGTTCTAGAGGAGCGGTATCCCGTTCGACGAATCTAAATGGACTCTTGTAAAGTTTTGCCTCTACGCACACCTCACACTTACGTTGAGGGTTTATGTCGATAGATGACAATAGTTCCATCTTTACCAATCTTTGGATAGATTAATAGTTAACATGTCCTAATATATGATGTCATAGATTAGATGACTCAATCAAGTAAGTAGAAGGTACAATTGTATTGATAGTTGAAGCAGAAGGCATTACATGTGCAACATTAAGCTTAAAGAGGCCTTCACAGATGAAACCCCTTCCTACAAACGTTTCATTCTTAGTGATTACAAATTTGTTAGCCTCTAATACTAGCCTAAAACCAGCATTTACTAACAAAGGTCCAGAAATCAGATTTCTACGAATTTCAGGGACATGCATCACTTTATTCAGAGTCAAATCCTTCACGGATGTCATCTTTAGGACCACCTTTCCTACCCTCAGTACATCTGAAGAAGAATTGTTTCCCATGAACAAATTCTTGTCTGAGATTGGTGTATAAGTGGAGAAGGCTTCTGTTACACCCCGTAATTACAGGACATGTTTTTAAGAACGTACGTAAGAATCCAAATGTTAAGATTTGAGACTAGTAAAAATTTATCGGAATTATGGAATTGTCGGAAAATGAAATATTGTGACGAATGGGAGGGCGACACGTGTCACCCCCCTTAAGTTGGTCTTGGACGATTTGGCAAGGGTAAAAGGGTCATTTGACCATAAGTTAGATGACCAAGTCTTGCTAAGTCTTGAAGCTTGATATTGTTGACTTGTCAAAGGGCCACTTGGGTTTGATCCTAGTGAAATGTATCTAAGCCACACATATGTACTAATCTTGGCCCTCCATTATGCTATATATGTATACTAGTAGTGAGACAAGCTTCCACACTTAGAAAAAAATTCAAGAAAATTGGATGAACTATGGGAAACTCTCGGGTTAGGGTTGAGCAAGAAGATTTTTTTTTTCGTTTGTTGTCCAATAACATCCATACTTTAAACCAAGGTTCATGAGGGTATTGTAAGGGTATCTCAATAGAACAATCTCGGGAAAATATCGTTTTCGTATTAGTCGCAAGGTGAAAATCTAGTTGCTTTCATAGGTTTGGTTTGGAAGATTAAAGGAAAGTTGTTTGTGATCATCTAAGGGTCTCAAGTGGCGGATTGAAGTGTCAAGGAGAGGCTCTAAGTTGCTAGGGAGCGACTTCGGATCTTGAAGTTGGATTAAGGCTCGTTGAGGTAACAATCTTATTCTCTTAAAGTGTTATAAGATTTCATATTATTGTAGCCTTACATTTTAACTAGCATGAAGTATATTGTGTTGAAGATTTATAAGTGATATGGATAGTTGAAGCCTAGAATTCGAAATGACATTCTAGCCATTTGAAGTTGAAATACAATTTGGTCGTTAATTAGAATCGTCGCATGTTACCTACTTGAAGATTGTAGTAGTTATAATAGATTGCGGCTTGATACCATGTTATACTAAACAACTTGGATTGAAAAGGAATTGGATAAGAATTCGTGTTGTTATACCTCAAGTTGCCAAATTGACCTTGTAGTTTATACAAGTTTGATATCAATTGTGGGGCGGAATTTTACACGTCTTGTAGGCGTGTAATCCCCTATTTTTAACTACATTGTTGAGCCTTAAATGTGGCGTGTTTGGTTATTGAATTCGGGCCTTGAAAAAGGTGGAAAAGTATGTAGAAACAAAGGAAGTGCTGTCCGATTTTCCGTAGAATTTAGTGACTTTACACTTATAATATTCTACGTTTGAAGTAAGAAGTTAATAGACGTATTATGGTCATTATAGGTTGACATACTACGTGCGGTATATTGGACTTAGCAAGTGGATTGACCCGAAGAGGTATGTGGAACTTTCCTATCTCTTGAGCATGAATAGTTGTACCTTTATAGTACGGTAGACGTACAAGACTTTGATATCCTTGTCTTGTTTTAAGAGTGTCCAAGTCGATTGAGTTAGGGGATTAACTCACTTGTGAAAAAGATTAAGGATTGTCTTAATTCTCAAAGTTAAGGGACTTGATGTATTTTTGAAAGTATATGATACTTGTCTTGTTTGAAAGTATAAGTCCCTTGGATATGGGAAAATGTAATTGCCTAAAGCATAAGGTTAATATAACGACTTTATGGGAAGTTGGTTATAATAGCTTTATGGAAAGTTAAAAAGAGAGGTTTACTCTAAGTAATATAAGTAAGGATAAATGACCTGAATTAATGAAAGACAAATTGATTTGAAGGCATCAATTACTTAAGGTTTTAAAAGAAAAGAAGTCACTTGATTTAGAAGCCTAAATATATCTCAAAAAGGTATGGTGACTTGTCTTGAAAAGTAGTTATGACTTGATACTACGGTTATTAGTATCTTGGAAGTTTTATATGAAAAAGAGTCATTTTTAAAAGAGTAGAAGTACATAGTACTTTGGGTTAAATTCCCGGATTTTATAATGACATGTTAGTGCCTTAAGTAAACTAAAATGAGAGTGTATATGAACAAGACTAATAAGAAGTTAGGGGATTTCTTAACTTGCTTATGTTATGTATGATAAGCCGGTAGTGCTTAGGTTATGTATGATAAGCCGGTAGTGCTTATGTTATGTATGATAGCCGGTTTGTGCTAGTAATATATTATTCATTACGGGGTCATTCCCCGAGTCTGTGGCATTTGCATATTCCGTGGATTTGCTACCTATGATGCGATGAATACCTCATGCGAGTCCGTAAGGCTCATGCGGGTGAAATAGTCCTATGAGGGGCGGACCAGTCCTATGCGAGGAATACCTCATACGGGTCCACACGACCTATGTGTTATACCCCGTATTTTTAGAGTATGTACGTGAGGGCGTACGTATTTTAATTTGAGCCTTAAAGTTAGGCTAAGTTCGAAATTTGGGCACAAGTGCCGAAAAGAGTCGTTTTTCGACGAAACGTTTTACTAAACTTGCGAAGGGAAAATTCCGGCTATGTCATTTATATTTTTTGCGGATTTTTCCGAGAGACGAAACATTTTGGACCAACGGGAGGGTGACATGTGTCACCCTCACATTGGATGAGGTTGGGCGGCAATGGTGGACGAATTGTGGCTTGTTTTGTCAAGTAGTTGGTAGGATATTTTGGTGGTAGATGGATAAGGTGCACATGGCTTAATCCTAGCCCTACACTTGCCTAACACTTGGATTGATCTTGGCCATTGGTTGGCCCTTGCTTGACCTATAAATACCCCCTTAGTTGATGAACTTTCTTCATCCAAAAATCATTTTCCAAGTCTTGAAATCTCTCCCCCTTGTGAGTTAAAATCGTCCAAAGCCCCCTCGAGTGAGCCTTGGCGAGAGCCTCCTCCCTTTGTGGTGTCTAGCCGTGGGGTACCCCTCCCCCCCCCTAGCCTAGTTGTTTTCGTATAATACCTTTTTTTGTGGTATAGAAATACTCTCCAAGTATTGTTATAATGCCCAAATACTTTAGCCCAAATACCTTGTAGTACTTTCCAAAGTTACCTCATCGTAGAGCAGGAAATACTATTATACTTTCCTTTAGCCACAAAAACGAAACCCTAAGGAAAACCTTCATAGTCGGTTGAAGTGTTAAGTAGAAGTTGCGTAGAACTTCTAAGGGTTGTTTAGAGCGGCTTGGAGCACTCGGAGTAGGAGCTAAACGTTGCTCAGGAGCGACATTAAACTTGGATAATTTTGGGCTCATCGAGGTAAATACTACTGTCCTTCTATTGTAATTAGAAATTACATACTGTAGTTGTATAGAATGAATATAAGATTCATAGAAGAGAATTGAACTGTAATAGAAGGATATTACAGAATAGACTTGAACTGGAATCACATCAGAAGTATATTAAGATAGAAGATTCAACTGTACTTACTTAGGACTATATTTACAGTAGACTGATAACCTTTATTGGTTGAATGTTCTGCAAGTAGCATGTGCTACTTAGAAGGTGGACAAGGCTAGCCGGGTTATAGCCGTGGAGCGTTTTGCTTATAGTCGATAATCGTCGCGAGGTATGTGATTCTTCCTATACTCTTGAGCATGGAGTATTTTAAAAAGAATACATATAGTACGGTAGACGTACGTGTGGCAATGTCTTTTGACTTAAGCCTGAATAATATGTATATATTATTTGGTAGATGTACGTGTGCTAACTGAATATAGTTGTACGGCAATGTCTTTTGACTTAATCCTGAATAATAAGAACCTTGAAATATCTTAAAAGGAATATAGATATAGTACGGTGAGCGTCGTGTGTTAACTGAATGTAGTGTTACGACAATGTCTTTTGACTTAAGCCCGAATAAGAAGAATCTTGAAGTATTTCAAAAGAAATAAGAAACCTTTTTGAAAGAAGAGTAATACTTGGTTTTGAAAACATAAGAGTTATACTAGCTTTATGGGAAGTTAGGTATAACGTCTTAAGAGAGATAAAAAGAATGGTTTACTGATTTTTAGAAGTTAAGAGACTTAATCTTAAAAGATAAGAGACTTGACTTAATTGTATTGATATGAAGTTTGTTAACAATGTGAAACCTCATTCGTGAGTAATGGGTACTTGGTTTTAAAAGGAATAATGTTTCTTGATTTGAAATCGAATGAGTATCGACAAACCACGTTAATAAAGGAAAATGTAATGAATAATGAAGTATTATTAAAACCAGTAGAAACCTCCATCTGCATAGAAACTAAGATGAGACAAAATGATATTACATTTCCTAGATCATGGCTGCTTAATAAGATTGATTATGAATAAGAATAACCTACACTCATATAAGGCATATGTTATTCAATTGTTTTGAAAGAGATTAAAACATTGAACTATGAAACCTTTCTAAAATAAAGAGACTTGAGTAATGAAAATTAGGCAAGCCGAAGCTGTAGGAAAAGAAAGGCATTGTTTTGTCTTAAATTGGTTTAAAACATAAAGTGTTATAACAGCTTTATGGGAAGTTGGTTATAACGACTTTATGAAAACAAAAGAAGGGTTTTATCATTGGTTTTAATGTGGTAACTTGACTTTAAAAAGGGAAGTTGTTTTGGTTTACTTAAAGGATGTAAGTCACTCTATTTTTATACTACGGGTATCGGGTGACTTTTATAAAAGGAATGGATCTCTTAAAAGGAATTTAACGTCGTAGTACTTTGAGTTAAAACCCGGACTTTGTCTTAAAATGAAAGTACTTTAAGTTGTAACTTGCCTATATTTGCGTGTGATAGACTTGTTGTGCAAGGAATGTATTTCACTCGACTACCGTGTTCATGGGATGAACCGGGAATGTATTTCACTCGACTACCGTGTTCATGTTATGAGCCGAATGTATTTCACTCATTCAGTGTTCGTGTTATGAGCAGGAATGTATTTCACTGACTACCGTGTTCATGTTATGAGCAGGAATGTATTTCACTCGACTACCGTGTTCATGGATGAACCGGAATGTATTTCACTCGACTATCGTGTTCGTAGGATGAACAGGAATGTATTTCACTCATTCAGCGTTCGTAGGATGAGCAGAATGTATTTCACGGGATGAGCAGGAATGTATTCCATCCGACTACCGAGTTCATGAGATGAACCGGGAATGTATTCCACACGTTTCTATACGGGGTCCATGAGATGGGCCGAGACATGTTATACGTATCACATGATTTGTACCTAGACTGCCGGCAGTGAGGAAGGAGTTCCATGGCGTGAGGATGACTTTGAGGCGTGAGTCACGACTTGACATGGCGCTTTATGTTGTGAATCGTAGTTTGGTTATCATACATGTCTCCCGCTTTATATAGACTATTATGATTTCATTCTGATATTTTACAATTTCACATACTTGGTACTGTTGTCTTGACCTCTTGAAGTGCGTTCATCTGCGCGGTAGAGGTACATCGACCGTCGATCCGCCATTGTAGTATCACATTTCAGCGTCTTGGGAAGCTCCGTTCCTTGGAGGCTTATCTTTGGTATGTTACCACAGTGCAGTAGGTTCATGTACATTCGGGGTATGGCGGGCCTGTCGTCATAGTTGTTATATAAATCTTAGAGTGCATGCTTTGTTGTGGCGGTCGTAAGGATTATGCTATTCAAATGTCTATATATATATATGTTGAAAAGGCCGTTTTTGGTTGGCCTATTTTCTTTATCTTGATCCATATACATTTGAATGTTTAAGTTTTATTTCATTGGTTTTCTCGATGTTGTATCACCAGGGTGCCGGAGTAAGGCACGATCCGCGGGCCGTGTTCGGTCGTGACACTATCGGCGGATCTGATGCATGCGAGGAAGTTACCTCATGCGGGTCCATACGGCCTATGCGGGTGAAATAGTCCCAGGAGTAGGATTGCTTAATGATACTCTGGGCGGATGACCCTACTTTGATCATGAGCCTCCTATTTTTATGCAGTAAAGTTTATACTTGTTACTCTCATTGTTAGTAAGGCACATTATACTGTAATTTGATTATCATACATGTCTCCAGCTTTATTTAGACTTATGATGTAATTATAGTATTTTCCAGTTTTACATACTTGGTACATCTGTTATCGACCCCTTTCCCGGCTTGCGTTAAATGCGCGGTAGGGGTAAGCAGGTGGTGGATCCTCATTCTTAGGATCACTGATCAGGTGTCAGAAGCTCCATTCCTCCGGAGGCTTGTCTTTTGGTACGGTTCTCCCTGATGTTGTAGATATTATGTACATTCAAGGGTATGGCGGGGCCCTGTCCCGCCACAGTTGTTATTCCTAGAGGTCTGTAGTCACATTTGTGGTTTGGGTTTTTAAAGAACCGAATTGTAATGACGTATTTTGGTTTATGTACATGTTACGGAAGGTGGTCTTATCGGCTAGCCTGTTGATGTTTATTTTCTAAGTTTTGATATATGTTATGTATGTTCCGCAGCTATTCTTTGACGTATACACGAGCAGGGTGCCTGTGTAGGGCACGATCGCGCCGGGGTCGGGTCGTGACAAAAGTGGTATCAGAGCAGTTAGTCCTCGGAAAGTGTCTACAGACCGTGTCTAGTAGAGTCTTGATTATCGGTGTGTTGTGCACCACATCTATAGTCAGGAGGCTGCATGACATTTAGGATTGGTTTCCATTCTTCTCTCTCTAAGATCGTGCAATAGAGCTGTCTTATTAGGTTGAATCCTCTCTGACCTATTCTTATGTATCAGTTATGCCTCGCGGAAGCGACCAGGCGAAGTGGCAAGACGAAGGCGCTAGCGGTCTGTGAAGGTTGCTAGGACTCGAGCGACTATGCACGAGGTTGTAAGCGGGTTGGCGAGTTCAGCCATGCCGATATTAGAAGGCCGAGAGCGGCGGTAGCTCCATGGGATTCCTGCACGAGCCTCGGTTCCACGGCCGGTGAGTATAGATTACGAGAGCGGATCCGGTTATTGACCAAAGATAGTGGCGGCGTGGCCGGCGAGCGGTAGCTAACCCTGGCCAGAGCGGTTACGGATTCGAGATTTTACGGGTTGTCATCCACCCGAGTTCTATGGTTCGAGATCGAGGAGGATCCTCGAGTTTATTCGGCGATTCTGGGACTATGCACCGCTAGGGCCTCAGAGACAGAGTCAGTTGTGCTAGCCTCTTACCGGTTACATGATATAGCGTTGAACTGGTTTGAGTCATGGGACCTGTCTAGAGGTGAGGGTGCTCTTCCAGCTGTTTGTGAGGAGTTCACAAAGGCCTTCCTGGATCACTTTTTGCCTCCTGAGATGAGGAGAGCCCGCGTGGATAGATTCTTGACATTGAGACAGAATGGGAGGACTATCGAGTACACTGAGTTTGACTCATTGGCGGTATCGCTCACCATTGTAGGCATGGCGACAGAGTTCATCGCTATGTGATGGGGCTAGACCATCATATGATTCATGCGTGCTTGGGGTGGCCGCCATCCGGTATGGATATTTCGGAGATGCAGCGTATGCGCGAGGATAGAGGATAGAGAGGAGGATCATCTAGACTCGAGCGGCCCAAGAGCGGCAGGGCAGGTCTCAGGAAATTTTAGGCGGGCGGCCTCAGCGAACTAGGTCCACATTTCAGCCGACACAGAGTGCCCTTCTCGTTTTACGGCGGGAGGTTGATCACCGGTCATTCAGAGCAGTCGAGCTCGGAGACTTGAGGTTTCATGGAGGCGAATACCATCACGTCGAGACCACCGATATCTCGGTGTGTTCGACGCGGTAGATCTCACCCGGCGAGTGTCGTATGGCCGGGAGCTTGTTTCTCTTGTGGCAGCAGTCCATATGAAGAGGATTATCCGACCGAGCGGCGGGAGTGTTATGGTTCGGTAAGCGGTCGATTCTTTGATCTTCTTACGTGGTTATGCGCCCGGAGTAAGTGTTCACGGATCGGCAGCCGGCGCAGTCGTGGTGGGGTCGATTCTAGCGGTCCACAGAACCGCATATATTCCTTAGCCAGCCGCCAGGATCAGAAGGCTTTCCCAGATGTCGTCACAGGTACATTATTGATTTCATGCTGTGATGTTTATGCTTTGATAGATCCAGGTTCTACCTTGTCCTATGTGTCCCCTCTTATTGCTGGTAGAATCGGGATAGAGCCGGCGTTGATAGAGCCTTTTGAGGTAGCTACGCCATGGGTGATTCGGTGTTAGGCGGCGGGTGTAGAAAGGTTGCGGTGTTTATTTCTGATCGTCGAACTCTGCGAACTTGATAGAGTTGGAGATGGCGATTTTGACGTCATTATGGGTATGGGTGGTTGGCTTGTTATGCCAACGCGTTGGTAGAAACGAGTTGGTCCGGTTTGATTTCTGGTGAGCGATTATCGAGTGGAAGCGGCAACAGCGTCGTAGAAGGTAGGTTTATTTCTTACCTCAAGGCTAGGAAGATGGTGCGAAAGTACATCTATCATCCGTTGGTATTCAATACAGAGGTGAGTGCAACTCTTGATCGATTCGTGGTTAGAGAGTTTCCAGATGTATTTCCAGACGATCTCCCGGGTATCTCTCATGAGAGGGAGATTTAGTTTTGTATTGATATGTTGCCAGACACTCGGCCTATATCTATTCCGCCGTACATGATGACACCTGCTGAGTTGAGGGAGTTGAAGGACCAGCTGAAAGATTTGCTGGAGAAAGGCTTTATCAGGCCTAGTGTTTCTCCCTGGGGAGCGCCGGTTTTGTTTGTGAAGAAGAAGGATGGGAAGCTGTGTATGTGTGTTGATTACAGGCAGCTGAATAAGGTAACCATCAAGAATAGATACCCCCTCCCCAGGATTGATGATTTGTTTGACGATTGCGAGTGCGAGGTGTTTCTCAAGATAGACCTGATGCAGTTATCAACAGTGCGAGTTAGAGGCGGATATTCTAAAGCGCATTCGGGACCCGGTATGAGCACTATGAGTTCGGTGATGTCTTTCGATTTGACCAACGCTCAATGGTATTTATGGATTTGATGAACCTACTGCTCAAGCCATTTTTGGATACATTTGTTATAGTATTCATTGATGACATCTGGTTTATTCGCGCGAGCGGAAGCACGCAGAATCGGCGAGGCGGTACCAGGGTCCTCGGGCCGGCGATTGTTCGCCAAGTTCTCCAAGTGTGAGTTTTGGTTGGCCTCGATGGCATTCTTGGGGCATTATTGGGTGACGGTGTTCGGTGGATACGGCAAAGATTGAGGCGGTTAAGTCTTGGCGAGACCTCTTACTCAAACAGTGCGCGATTTCTTAGAAGTGGCGAGTTATTATCGTAGGTTTGTGGAGCATTTTGCTTCGATATCGACCGCAGTTGACTAGTGACTCGAGAAGAAGCTAAGTTCCGATGGGCGAAGCTTGTGAGAAGGGCTTCTAGTTACTGAAGGAAAAGTTGACGACGCTCCAGTTCTTACTCTTCCCGAGGGGTTAGAGGGCTACGTGATTTATTGTGATGCCTCGGGTATCGGGCTAGGGTGCGTATTGATGCAGCACTGCAAGGTTATAGCCTATGCTTTCCGACAGCTACGGAAGCATGAGAGGAATTACCCTACTCACGACTTAGAGTTGGCGCAGTTATTCATGCCTTGAAGATTTGGAGACATTATTTATACGGGGTTCATGTGGATATTTATACAGACCACAAGAGCCTCCAGTACATCTTCAGCGGATGGAGTGAACTTGCAGGCGGTGGTTAGAGTTGTTGAAGGATTATGATGTTGATATTCTATACCATCCGGGGAAAGCCAATGTGGTTCAAGATGCTTTGAGTCATAGATCGATGGGAGTGCAGCCGAGTGCGGCGGAGAGGCGAGGATATGGTCCGTCAGATCCATCAGCTAGCGAGCCTTGGGGTTCGATTGATCGATACCGATGATAGTGGGGTACGGGTTCGTGAGATTTCCGAGTCTTCCATCGTTGATGAGGTGAGGAGGCGACAATATGAGGACCCAGTTATGATACGGTATCGAGATACGGCTCTTCGAGAGGATAAGAGTCTATTTGAGGTAGCGTCGGATGGGGTGCTAAGGTTTGAGGGCAGATTGTGTGTTCCCGATGTTGCAGGACTTCGTCAGCAGATTCTGGGGGAGGCACACAGCGCCCGTTATTCCGTTCACCCGGGGTCGACTAAGATGTACCATGGCCTCAGATGTATGTATTGGTGGGATGGCCTGAAGAGGGACGTGGCAGGTTTTGTTGCGCAGTGTCCTAATTGTCAGCAGGTCAATGTTGAGCACCAGAAGCCCGGTGGGCTATTGCAGGCTATTGATATTCCGACATGAAAGTGGGAGGTGGTCAACATGGACTTTGTTACAGGGTTACCTCGTACTCAGAGGAAGTATGACTCCATCTGGGTTATTGTTGACATGCTGGCGAAATCAACCAACTTTCTTCCAGTCAGGACTACGTTTTCGGCCGAGGATTATGCCAGATTGTATATCATGGAGATTGTGAGACTGCACGGAGTCCCTATATCCATTATATCAGACAAAGGAGCCCAGTTTATGGCTAACTTCTGGATGTCTTTCCAGAAGAGACTAGGGACACGGGTGAGTCTCGATCGCTGCGTTCATCCTCGTGATCGACGGCAGAGCGTACTATCCAGACACTTGAGGATATGCTGCGAGCCTGTGTGATTGATTTCAGGGGTAGCTGGGAGGATTATTTGCCTCTTGTGGAGTTCTCTTATAACAACAACTACCATTCTAGTATACATATGGCGCCATATGAGGCTTTGTATGGGCGGAAATGTAGGTCGCCGATTGGTTGGTTCGACGTGGGCGAGGTGCAGTTAGTTGGCCCAGGCTTGATTCAGCAGGCTGTGGATAAGGTGAAGCTTATCCAGGAGATACTGTTAGCATCTCAGAGTCGGCAGAAGTCTTATGCAGATAATCGGCGTCGACATTTGGAGTTTGGTGAAGCGATTGGTCTTTTGAAGGTATCACCCATGAAGGGTGTGATGAGATTCGGAAGGAAGGGGAAACTTAGCCCAAAGTACATTGAGCCCTACCAGATCATCCGTAGAGTAGGCAAGGTTGCCTATGAGTTGGATCTGCCATCAGAGTTAGAGGCGGTACATCCGGTCTTCCATGTTTTTATGTTGCGGAAGTGTATCGGAGATCCATCGAGAGTTTTTCCAGCTAGCGAGGTCCAGGTGACAGAGGGGTTATCGTATGAGGAGAGTCCCATAGCGATACTCGATCGCCAGGTCAGGCGACTGCGGACCAAGGATGTGGCTTCCGTCAAAGTCTTGTGGCGGAATAATAACAGGGAGGAGATGACTTGAAAAGCGGAGGAGGACATGTTGAGGAAGTATCCTCACTTATTCCCTACACCTTCAGGTAATTCATTTTCCCTTACTTGTCAAGTTTTAATTGAAGTATTTTGCTTAAGTGTTATTATGTGACCATGTGTGGTATTATTAGTATGTAGGGGTTGTAAAAGGAGAATATGTCGCTATCTATAAGTTTGACTCCGAAAGAACATTCGGGGACGAATGTTTCTAAGGGGGGAAGAATGTTACACCCCGTAATTACAGGACATGTTTTTAAGAACGTACGTAAGAATCCAAATGTTAAGATTTGAGACTAGTAAAAATTTATCGGAATTATGAAATTGTCGGAAGACGAAATATTGTGACGAATGGGAGGGTGACACGTGTCACCCCCTTAAGTTGGTCTTGGATGATTTGGCAAGGGTAAAAGGGTCATTTGACCATAAGTTAGATGACCAAGTCTTGCTAAGTCTTGAAGCTTGATATTGTTGACTTGTCAAAGGGCCACTTGGGCTTGATCCTAGTGAAATGTATCTAAGCCACACATATGTACTAATTTTGGCCCTCCATTATGCTATATATGTATACTAGTAGTGAGACAAGCTTTCACACTTAGAATTTTTTTCAAGAAAATTGGATGAACTATGGGAAGCTCTCGGGTTAGGGTTGAGCAAGAAGATTTTTTTTTTTCGTTTGTTGTCCAATAACATCCATACTTTAAACCAAGGTTCATGAGAGTATTGTAAGGGTATCTCAATAGAAATATCCCGGAAAAATATCGTTTTCGTATTAGTCGCAAGGTGAAAACCTAGTTGCTTTCATAGGTTTGGTTTGGAAGATTAAAGAAAAGTTGTTTGTGATCTTCTAAGGGTCTCAAGTGGCGGATTGAAGTGTCAAGGAGAGGCTCTAAGTTGCTAGGGAGCGACTTCGGATCTTGAAGTTGGATTAAGGCTCGTTGAGGTAACAATCTTGTTCTCTTAAAGTGTTATAAGATTTCATATTGTTGTAGCCTTACATTTTAACTAGCATGAAGTATATTGTGTTGAAGATTTATAAGTGATATGGATAGTTGAATCCTAGAATCCGAAATGACATTCTAGCCATTTGAAGTTGAAATACAATTTGGTCGTTAATTAGAATCGTCGCATGTTACCTACTTGAAGATTGTAGTAGTTATAATCGATTGCGGCTTGATACCATGTTATACTAAACAACTTGGATTGAAAAGGAATTGGATAAGAATTCGTGTTGTTATACTTCAAGTTGCCAAATTGACCTTGTAGTTTATACAAGTTTGATATCAATTGTGGGGCGGAATTTTACACGTCTTGTAGGCGTGTAATCCCCTATTTTTAACTACATTGTTGAGCCTTAAATGTGGCGTGTTTGGTTATTGAATTCGCCTTGAAAAGGTGGAAAAGTATGTAGAAACAAAGGAAGTCTTTGTCCGATTTTCCGTAGAATTTAGTGACTTTACACTTATAATATTCTACGTTTGAAGTAAGAAGTTAATAGACGTATTATGGTCATTATAGGTTGACATACTACGTGCGGTATATTGGACTTAGCAAGTGGATTGACCCGAAGAGGTATGTGGAACTTTCCTATCTCTTGAGCATGAATAGTTGTACCTTTATAGTACGGTAGACGTACAAGACTTTGATATCCTTGTCTTGTTTTAAGAGTGTCCAAGTCGATTGAGTTAGGGGATTAACTCACTTGTGAAAAAGATTAAGGATTGTCTTAATTCTCAAAGTTAAGGGACTTGATGTATTTTTGAAAGTATATGATACTTGTCTTGTTTGAAAGTATAAGTCCCTTGGATATGGAAAAATGTAATTGCCTAAAGCATAAGGTTAATATAACGACTTTATGGGAAGTTGGTTATAATAGCTTTATGGAAAGTTAAAAAGAGAGGTTTACTCTAAGTAATATAAGTAAGGATAAATGACCTGAATTAATGAAAGACAAATTGATTTGAAGGCATCAATTACTTAAGGTTTTAAAAGAAAAGAAGTCACTTGATTTAGAAGCCTAAATATATCTCAAAAAGGTATGGTGACTTGTCTTGAAAAGTAGTTATGACTTGATACTACGGTTATTAGTATCTTGGAAGTTTTATATGAAAAAGAGTCATTTTTAAAAGAGTAGAAGTACGTAGTACTTTGGGTTAAATTCCCGGATTTTATAATGACATGTTAGTGCCTTAAGTAAACTAAAATGAGAGTGTATATGAACAAGACTAATAAGAAGTTAGGGGATTTCTTAACTTGCTTATGTTATGTATGATGTTCGGTAGTGCTTAGGTTATGTATGATGTTCGGTAGTGCTTATGTTATATGATAGCCGGTTTGTGCTAGTGATATATTATTCATTACGGTCATTCCAGTCCGTGCATTTGCATATTCCATGGATTTGCTACCCATGACGCGAGGAATACCTCACGCGAGTCCGTAGGCTCATGCGGGTGAAATAGTCTTATGCGGGCGGACCAGTCTATGCGAGAATACCTCACGCGGGTCCACACGACCTATGCGGCGGATACGTGTCTATGCGAGAAGTTATCTCATGCGGTCCATACGGCTGGCGGGTGAAATAGTCCCGCGAGTAGGATTGCTTAATGATACTACCACGGATTACCTACTTTGATCATGAGCCTCTATTTTTACGCGAAAGTTTATACTTGTTACTCTCATTGTTAGTAAGGCACAGCAATCGTAATTTGATTATCATACATGTCTCCAGCTTTATTTAGACTTATGATGTAATTATAGTATTTTCCAGTTTTACATACTTGGTACATCTGTTGTACTGACCCCCTTTCCTCGGGGGATGCATTCATGCCGCAGGTAGGGGTAAGCAGGTGGTGGATCCTCATTCTTAGGATCACTGATCAGGTGTCAGAAGCTTCATTCCTCCGGAGGCTTGTCTTTTGGTATGGTTCTCCCTGATGTTGTAGATATTATGTACATTCAGGGGTATGGCGGGGCCATGTCCCGCCACAGTTGTTATTCCTAGAGGTCTGTAGTCACATTTGTGGTTTGAGTTTTTAAAGAACAGAATTGTAATGACGTATTTTGGTTTATGTACATGTTACGGAAGGTGGCCTTATCGGCTAGCATGTTGATGTTTATTTTATATGTTTTGATATGTGTTATGTATGTTCCGCTGCTATTCTCTGACGTATACAGAACAGGGTGCCTGTGTAGGGCACGATCCGCGCCCGGTCGGTCGTGACAGCTTCTTTATTGGAACATATGTGATGGGTGGCAACTGTGTCCAACCACCATTGCACCGGATTCTCAACGAGGTTTGCTTCAAGAACCACCGTTGAGAACTCCTGAATCATATCGTCTACGAGCGTGTCTTCGACGATGTTAGCCTTGGCCTTGCCTTTGGCTTTATTCTCACGTTTGAGCTTGCAGCAGTCTTTGGTTATGTGACCAACTATACCACAATGATTACATTTGCCCTTGAACTTTTCAGTTGTTTGGGGCTTGCCTTCCTTCTGAAACTTCCGCTTCTTGCTTGAGTTTCCTTTGACTTCCGTCAGACTAAATATACCAATAGGGTCTTGACAAATTTCGGAGCTAAGTGTATTGAATGAGGTTCAATTGACGGTTATGCCGTCCTGAACCTTTTGATCAATACACTATTGAGGAGGCCAATCACGAACCTACAAGTGTGGAAGCAATTTTGGTTATTCGTCTCCATTAATAAAAAAAATAAAATTATAATATTATTCTTCAAGAATTTTTTGATATTTCCTTTTTAAATCCAAATCCACATATTCTCAATTGCATTTAATTACAAAACACAAACTTGACTTTATCATTACGAGACATAACAACCAGGCAATTGGTGTGCACACAACAACAAATTAGGAATGTTATGTGAAAGTATATGTATGTCCTAGAGATAATCTGTATTAGGACAAAACGTAGTTTATACATATTCGTATTTATATTAATGATGATTAATATTATAACGTTTGCATTTGTTGAATTATTAGTTGATTGTTTATAATATTCTATAAATGCATCTCTAGAGTTTACGTGTTTATTAATGATGTGAGAATTAATGTTATAACGTAACTCTTAAATTACCTCGACTAATGATTATTGAAATTGAGATCTCGATGATATGTGATACGTCGACATGTGGTCTGCATCATATCCTTATGTGATGTAGTATGTCTCACTTGCTGCGAGTTATGGCAACTCGTGATGGACACATGAATACTTGTTGAAGTATTAATATACCTTGTTGATGCATTATTTGTTATATGTCTATAATGTCATCGGCATGTGGGAGATAGAAATCCTTATACTTGAGGTCAATATCACATTGTTTACTGAGTAATATACTTTGATCCTGTCCTAAGCTCAAATGCCTTATAGGTTGAGACGCGACTTGTTTTGGGTGCATTGCGAAGTAGATTAAAGGTGGTATGTGAGCCAAGATTAAGATTCATTTCTTGAATGTATATTCAAGATACTCATATGGTATTAGGTGGACTAAGTTGTTGGCCAACGCATTGGACATGTCTTTGATATGGTCATGTTATCATCTAATATAGATGAGTTATAATGATTAAACCATTTGAATAGACACTTGACAAATTCTAAGCTTAATTGAGTGTGTCATGAATGAAATGATTTTATTTTCTCACATAGAGGTTCAGTTCACATGTTTCGTGTAACTAAACTTTACATATGTCAAGTTTGTACAAAATACAACAATAAGTGTGTCTGAAAGGATTGAGTCTACGCAGACCTTAAGCTACCCTTGAGGGAAAGAAAATCTGTTTTTGATAGATTCCGGCTTGGAATAAAACAATACGAAGCAGGTCAAATATAAAAAAAGAATAGTAGAACAAAGCAGTATACTAAAAGAAGAGAGAGTTTGTACCGAATAAGTAATCAAAATTTAACAAGACAAAATGGATACAACAACAAACCAGGAAAGTTATGGGGGTTAAAATGTAGTTTGTACAAAATAAGCAATCAAAATTCAACAAAGATAAAATAGTTATCCATTTGCTTATATATAGGCCCCGCCCCGCCAAAACATAGTCTGTTGATTTTCCACTGTGTGTGTGTTAACCTGGGTGTGACTGTGGGGGTGGGTGGGTAACAAACAGGGAGTTTTAGAGAGAGAAAGGGTTTACCGGAAAATAGAAGTTCCGGTGATAAGTTTCTTGTTTTTCCGGTGATATTGCCGTGCTGATCTCTCTTTCCGGCGACACTAAAATGGCTTTAGTCGTCTAAATACCAATTTCGCCCTCATCAAATATATTTAAATATAGTGAATTTCTCATATTATTAGACCCTTTGAAGTGTTTTTGATGTTTTAGTACTATTCATTTGGAGATGGTGGTTGAATTTTGATGTTTTAGTGCTATTCTTGTAAAAGGGGGTTGTTTTTTAAATGATTTAACTACTCAAAGCTGTTTGCTTTATTGCTCTTCTAATTTTGTTTTTACTAATGGATTAAAACATTTATTGAATTTTTATTCTGGGGTGCTTGAATTTGAGTTCTTGATTTCGTTCCTTCAGTCCACTCTTAGTTTTAGAGCTTAAAGTTTGAATCTTTTTGGTGAAATTTTGCTTGATCATTTCTTGAACCCCTTTTGGAGTAAATGTCTGTTTCGTGATTTATTTCCTTCAATTTCAGAGCTTAAAAGTTGAATTGTTATTGTGAATTTTGCTCATATTTGATCATTTCTAGAACCCCTTTTGGATGAAATGGCAGTTTCTTGATTTATTTCCTTCAATTTCAGAGCTTAAAGATTGAATCTTTATTGTGAAATTTGGTCATATTTGATCATTTCTAGAACCCCTTTAGGAGGAAATGGTTGTTTCTTGATTTATTTCCTTCAATCCACTCTCGGTTTTCGTCAGTTTCAGAGCTTAAAGGTTGGATCTTTATTGTGAAATTTGCTCGTATTTGATCATTTATAGAACCCCTTTTGAACTAAATGACCGTTTCTTAATTTATCCTTCAATTTCAGAGCTTAAAGGTCGAATCTTTGTTGTGAAATTTGGTCATATTTGATCATTTATAGAACCCCTTAATGGCAGTTTCTTTGACTCGTTTGTCATGGTGGTGGTGGGGTGGGAAAGAGAAAGAACAAGGGTCTAATGGTTCTTCAATGAATCCCTTGCAAGACTTTGGATTTGGGTTGAAGGAACAAAGTGATAGCTTGAAATTTAAGTCAGTGAAGGGGGCTAATCTAGCTTCAAATAGTACTAGGAAAGTGAAGAGGAAATGGAAGAGTAGAGAGGAGAGGAAGAGGGTTGATAAGAAGTATGATGTGGTGTTGGTGCCATCAGATGGTGTTTGTTTATCTGGTTCGGAATCCGATGGCTCTGACTGGTCGATCGGGTGGCTGGAACCACATGCCCCTGATTTCCAGAATGATGATGAGGGAGATGACAGTTTTGCTGTGCTGGTTCCTTGCTACAGGCATGATTGTATTAGAGAGATAGAAGAAGAGCCAAACAATCAGTTTTTAAATGCCATTGAGAACCTTTCAAATGAGTATTCTGCTGGTAAGAACTGTAGATATGTTCTTGTTGCTTTTGCTGCATCGATTCTGTATAATAATATGTCTTTTGGTAGATGTGGCATCTCTAAGTATATCTGCAATGTTGGATTATCTGTCTTTGGTGATTATGCTTGTTTGCAACTGCTCTGAAGTGACAATAGTGACTCCTCTGGAGCTGAATTTGTTAAATTAATCAATTACGATAAGTTGGATCGGATTTTGCTGTTCTTTTCTGCAGTACCTCGACTTGACATGAGTGTGAAAGGGTTTAGTAATTTACTATTTATTTATTACTATTTATTTAATTTCGAGTTACAAAGGAAGCTTTGGACTCATATTGGTAATGGGTTGGGAACGGGAATTGAACTCTATGAGATCGTATCTCCTGTTGTTCCTTTAGGTCAATACGCATCAAAATTTGGATATTTCTAGATGAGGAATAATATTACCACTTGTCTTTCCCTAGTTATGTTAGTATAATGTGGACTGAGGAAAAGATAATGTGAGGTTGTCGTGCTACTATCCTTCATGTTACCAAGCGTGTGGTTACAAGCGTCACATAATAAGGCTAAAAAGCAGAAGCCCGTCCCCCGTCAGGGCGCAGATGGATTTAGATATTAATGAGCAATAGTTGCATAAGAGGATATATAATATTAGTGGAGTAGAACTGATGAGCAATATTTACTGTTATTAGACTACAATTAATGAGCTTTATGCGTCATCTTTGTTGTGTAATTTGACTAAAAAACATCCAATGAAGTTTTATGCTACATTATGCAGTTAGTTCTACATGCTTTCTCTTGGTGATATTATACTTTTTCAATCCAACCTTTTGGTTCTTAAAGAAAGCTTTAACATGGAGAGAGCAGTGGACAAAGAACTGACTTTTTGCTTGGAAGCTAGAGTTAGGAGAGAGAAAGGGAAAAGAGTAGTATTTCCCCACCTTTGTTTGGTTTAACTCTTAAAAGCGGAAAGGGAAGTGGAAAGAGACTAAAACAGCATTGTATTGAGTCCGCTATTCTTTCCTTTTATTTATATTCCTAAATGTTCTTTCCCTCAGTAGTTTCCAAAGATAGAGTTGTATTTTCTTTAATCATTTCAAAGATGTTTTTCCTTATGAGCAAATAGATCTTAGTTCCTTCTTTGTGTCTAAAGTTCCGTTTATACTTGCAGAGGGTAAGAAGTACATGGAGCAATGGTTGTCTTCTCTTCAGAATTTTTGAATCTACGACAGCTGGTCGTTTTTCTGCGCATTAGGAATTTTCTGAAGCAGGAGCTATCTTTTAGTGAACGAGGAGATATGCAAGTTCTGCATCAATATTGAATAGTACTTGCAGCAGGTCAGCATTTTCATTTGCGAGCGACAAATAATCAAGTTTATCGTGGCAGTGATCTTTGGTTACAAGGTCAAAAACACAAACCGTTGTCATCTTCAAACTTTGGAGTTGATCAACTTCTGTTGGAGGGGGGAATGTCATATCAAGCTGATTCTTTAGTGTAAATATAGCTAATTTGAATATATGGGAGTAGTATGCTTTTGACAGCTGCTATCATCTGTCTTCCAAAATCCAAGACAAGTGAAACATCATTGTTTATATCTTGATTATACATTAATGTTAAATATTATGTTCTCACTCTTGCTAATTTTGTATCATATTTCTTAGTGTTCATTATAATGCCTGAAAATCAAGAACCTAATCGCACATTGTTTGCTTCATTAGGGCACTATTGTGGAAGCTAGTGACAATAGTCGTCACAGTCTGAATTCTTCTTTCATCGAGACTTTCTTAACTTGTCGAACTTTCTTTCCTTCACCGGGAAAGTTATTCGGTAAGCAACATCTTTGTTTACATGCATCGTTATTTCTGATGATGAAATTACAATGAGTTTAGAAAGACAACTGCATTTGTTATTGCTCCACTCAAAGCCAAGAAACCCTAAAAGATGAAATTGGACCATTTTTGTTGTTGTATTGATTTCAAAGCCCCTTTTAGACACAAATTGATTCTTGCACTTGATGTTTTGCAGGAATGGCATGTGACCATTGGCACTAAAGGTTGAAAAGTGATATGACAACTTTTCTTTGATTTATTTTTTGTTAAGGGTGTAGTCTTACTTCCATAAACTTTTGAACGAAAAACGAGATAGGGACATTGTGCCGAAAGATCTGGAACAATCTGGTAGGTACCAGGATTTTGGGTATTGTAGAAGCATTAAGGTTGTGGAGGTTAAAGGTGTTGTTCGCAGGATGCATAAGGGACGAGTGACCGGGCCTGATGAGATCTCAGTTGAATTTTGGAAGAGCGTAGGCAGGGTAGGTTTGGAGTGGCTGACTGAGTTGTTGCACGTCATTTTTAAGACGACGAGAATTCCCGAAGAATGGAGGTGGAGTACAATGATCCATTTGTACAAGAACAAATGTGATATCCAGAGTTGCAACAAGAAAAGTAGTATCAAGTTGCTAAGCCACACTATGAAAGTTTAGGAAAGGGTCATGAAGATGAGGGTGAGAAAAGGTGTGTCTATTTTCGAGAATCAGTTTGGATTCATGACGGGGCGTTCGACTACAAAGGGCATTAATCTTATTAGGAGGTTAGTGAAGCAGGATAGGGAGAGGAAAAAAAACTCATATGATTTTCATTGACCTCGAGAAGACATACGACAAAGGTACTAAGGAGGTTCTATGAAGATGTTTGGAGGTTAGAGGTGTACCTATAGCGTACACTAGAGCGATAAATGATATGTATGATGGAGCCAAGACCAGGGTACGGACAGTAGGAGGAGACTCGAAGCACTTTCCAGTGATGATGGGGCTGAACCAGGGATCAACTCTTAGCTCATTCTTATTTGTCTTGGTGATGGGTGGACTGACTCGACAAATCCAAGGGGAGGTGTCATGGTGTATGTTATTCGCAGACGACATAGTCCTGACTGATGAGACTCGCAGCGGTGTGAACGCTAAGCTGGAGGTTTGGAGACAGACTCTGGAACAGGATGAGTAGGACCAAGACAGAATACTTAGAGTGCAAGTTTAGTAACGGGAGCAACCTTGAGACAAGCGTGGAGGTGAGGCTTGGTACTCAGGTCATTCCAAAGAAAGGAAACTTCAAATACCTCGGATCTATGATCCAAGGAGATGGAGAGATTGATGATGATGTCACACATCGTATTGGGGCAGGGTAGATGAAATGGAAGCTCGCATTTGAAGTCTAAACTTAAATGCAAGTTCTATAGGGCGGTGGTTAGATCGACTATGTTGTATGAGGCGGAGTGTTGACCAGTTAAGACTTCGCACATTTAAAAGATGAAAGTCGCAGAGATGAGGATGCTAAAATGGATGTGTGGGCATACAAGGAGGGATACAATTAGAAATGATGATATCTGGGATAGAGTGAGAGTGGCCTCGGTGGAGGATAAGATGCGGGAAGTGAGGTTGAGATGGTTTGGGCATGTGCAGAGGAGAGACACAAATGCCCCAGTGCGGAGGTGTCAGAGGTTGGCTATGGACTGGTTCAGAAGAGGTAGAGGTAGACCGAAGAAGTATTGGAGAGAGGTGATTAAACGGGATATGACGCAGGGCGGACATGACCTTAGATAGGGGGTTGTGGAGGACACAGATTAGGGTAGAAGGGTAGTAGGTAGTCTAGCGTAGTCCTACTTACGCTTGCAATCGGGTAGTTGTAGTGTTATTATTGTAGGTTCGCCTAGCCTGTCATACTACTAGACGCAATATTGATTTATAGTCGCATGTAGTTTAATTTATGTTGCTATGTGTCATTTAGTGTACTTTGTTTAGCTTATTTACATGTGCTAGTTACTGCTTACTTTTTCAGAATATGTTATTATGACTTATTCGCTTTTTATACCAGCATTTTCATACTACTTTAATTTTTTTTAACCGAATCTGTTCGTTTCTCTTACTTTGTTTTGCTTGTGCTTATGCTCTTGAGCCGATGTTCTCTCGGAAACAGCCGCTTTACCTACCAAGGTAGAAGTAAGGTTTGCGTACACTCTATCTTCTCCAGATCTCATGTCGTAGGATTTTACTTGATATGTTCTTTAATTCCTTGGTAGCTCTTCATAAAGTTCTTAGCCTACTTTTCTTTGCCCTTTAAAAAAAGTTTCCAACTTTTTCCACCAGGGGTTTCTTGCTAAAGTGATGTTAAACAAATTGAAACAGACCCCACTTTTGATATTTGAGGTTGCCAATGGGACATGTTGAGATATAAATTAAATGGTCTTTGACAATTGTGTGTCTCTTGCACTTATGATGGGGAGGGGAAAGAAAAGAAAAACAATGTAGTTTGTGGCTATTATTTTCTATGTGATTGGTGGTTCTTCACCACATATTAGTGTAAGAATATTTGGGATAACTATAAATTACTCTTAATACTTTGGTGTTGCTTCCTACTTGCACTATATAAAGTGTATGATATTAAGTTATTGAATTTTATGGGTGTGCTTAATAATTAATGAAGTGAGTGCAAATTTTAGAAAATATAGTTTAGCTTTAGCGGAAACAATTTCTTCCCGATTTAAACCTTAGTGACGCATCGCTTCAGAGCTAGAACACACCATAAGCTCAAGTGAATACGAAAAGATGACATCGCCAAAGTTGTGATATCAACGTCTACAACTCACAGTCTGTGTCATGAGATCTCAAGTGCAATCATCATTCACACGACATCGCCAGTATAAAAATCAAAATTTAACATTTACTCAATAACCGTGTTAATAGGACCACACCATTATTTAAAAAAACTACTATTGAGAAGTCTATTTAGATTCTTAGGGATAAAATTTTAAAAAGAGTTGGTGCCTTTGGAAATGTCACTTTCATTGATGTTCCTTTTAATCCTAATAAATGTACTTGAACACATTCATATTATTAATGAGATTAATATAATTTGACATTTGCAATTATTGAATTATGATTTGATTGCTTGTGATTGTTCATTAATGTGCATCTCTTGAGCTTACGTTGTCATTGATAGAGTGAAATATTAATGATAGAACGTAACTCTCAAAATAGTCTTGACTGGTGATCATTGAGAATGAGATATCAATGATATATTATAAGTCAACATGTGATCTGCATCACATTCTTAGAGAATGTAGTATGTCTCACTTACTAATAGTATGATTACTAGTGATGAACACATGTATACTCTTAGAGAGTATTGGTATACTCTACTGATAAACTATTTGCTATACATGTCTAGAGTATTATCAGCATGTGGATATAGAGGTCCTTTGACTTGAGGTCAATACGCACCTAATTTACAGAGTAATGTACTTTGACCCTATCCTAAGCTTAAATTTTTTATAGGATAAGACATGACTTGAGTTGGGTATATTGCGATGTAAACAAAGGTGTTAGTTGAACCAAGAATATGATTCATTCCTTGATTGGATATTCGAGAGAGAACAGTCAGCTTTTCAGTAATATTAGGTCGACCAAGCCACTGTCCAATGCAAAAGACATATTTAGGATATGATCTAGTTGTCGACTAATATAGATGAGATAAATGATCAAGCCATTTGGATAGACACGTGACAATTTCTAAGCTTGATCGAGTGTGTCGCGAATGAAATGAATTTATCATCTCACGGTTATGTTTACATGAGTCATGTAAACGTACTTCACATATTGAGTTCGTCATATGGCGCAGTCTAGGAGTTTCGCATGAACCTTAATTTGATTAATGTCGATGTGTGAAGGCCTAGAGGGTCACACTAAGTCGATTGTCTTTTCGGTCTAAAGGTATATTGAAAGAATGTAAAATACTTAATTTAGAATCAAGATATTTAAACCAATAATAAATATGGGATCATTTCTATTTGATAGAAATCATTTAATTAAATCAAAATTGGATTTTGGATTTAATTAAATCAAAACGTACTGAAATATTAAAACATGGTGGGAGCACCGCAGCGCCTGTACGACAGTGGGCCCAGTGCATCTCGAATTTTTGGTCAGGTTTTAGGCATAATCCTAATCTGATTTGTAACTTAACCTCCCATATATATTGAGTATTTAACCCCATTATTTTGGTTACTGAAATTGATAACTCAATTCTTACTTTCTGAACTCAGAGTTCAGAAAATAAAATCCTCTCAAACTTCTGCCAAGATTTCCTAGCTTTCATGACAGAGGAATATACCACAACAAGGCTTGCGGTCGAAAGGATACTCGCATGCGCTCCCTTTAGTAAAGACTCCAAGAATATCAACTGTAAATTTATATCTCGTGTCTTTACAGGTTTCAATTGTAACGTAATCATACAGAGACAAAATTGTTAGGGTAAGTAAGTTAAACAAATTTTAAACTTCTGATGTGCCTTACTTACGCGTTTTAGACCCAACAAAACCCTACAATCTCTTTGAAGGTAAGGTTTTATGTATATTTTCCCGTTTATATATAGACAAGTTTATTAAAATTTGTTAGATTAAGTTTTATGAAATTTAAGCTCCCAAATTTATTACTTACAAAAATATTACATTCTTTCAGTCACATGGTTATTTATTTATTTTTAATTTTTTGAATTTCATTATTTATCGAAATAGATTTTTTCTTATGTTCGAACGTGAGCTATATTCGACGAGGAGCCTGACCAATCAGTTAACCTCTTTTCCCATGTGATTATAATTAAATAATAATATTCTCTGTATATTTATTGTCTACATTTTTATTTTAAAACACATCCTAACTAAATGAGCCAAACTGAATTTGAAAAAAGAAAAAGAAAAAGGAGGAGCCTTACTCTTACGTGGAAAAGATTCCATATTCTATGCCAATAGACTCGTGACATCCATGTACTGAGTCGTCAAATGAGCCACGTTAAGAAAGCCCAAGCTTATACGCGTTGGCCCACAGGGTGCCCATCTTCAAGAAGGCCCGAATGAAAGACCCAAGCCTACATGAACCATCACAAAGAAAGTCCTACAAATGAAGACTCGGACCTGTTTCGATGAAACCTCGATGAAAGCCCACAGAAGGGCCAAAGCACAACAAGCCTACCCATCATCAAAGCAAGCCCATGCAAGTATAAAATTGGGCTTGGGTTGTGAAAATCTGTGTAGTTGGGCTTTGATTGGGCTCAATATGTCAAACCAGCTTCATCCTTCATGTTGCTCCTTTTGGGCCAACTGTGGATTGATTGGTATAGTCTAAAAACCCATTAGTTCCTCGACTTAGCAGGAATGGTTGATTTATCTAATATTCCTTTTTTGGCTATCATTTAAATTTTGTCCAATTTTCAAAAGTTGTGCCAATATATTCCTTCGAAACTACCCTTTCGGACAATATTACACTCGCATCTGATGTTCGCTTATATATTGTTCAACCTTGCAGACAAAACGTAAAATTATCGTCTAAAGTTGTAATAACTTATAAATTTTTACATTGCAGACAAATAAACGTTATTTCTATTGAACTCGACCTGATCTTTATCACAGTTACGACCGTAAAGAAAAAGGATTCCTTTTGTATCCCAATACATCTTGCATGCATATAGTTTGATAAAATGAAAATATGTATGTCCAATTTGAATCGATCTCAATGAATCCCTCATTATACCCAGAGGAGAAGAATAGGTAGGAATGATAGGATTTGAACCCGTGAACGCTTGTCCAAGGGTGAACCAATTTCTTGAGTAGTTATATGAATCGAGTGATATGAGAATATATATATTGAGAGACCTTAAAATATGGAGTTTTGAAAAATGAAACTTTTCCTTATCGCTTGCATAATTTGAAGTTTTGAACAATGAGACCAAAATTATTTTGGACTTCAATATGGAGTTTTGACCCAGTCTTGATGAAACAAAGTAGAGAAAGAGATATCTTATCTGGAAGTCTAATATTTTGTTTAAAAATCTTTGGTTACTACTCTCTTTATAACAGGATACTATATAGTATGTCAAATCATTCTACCTTGGTGTTTTATTACTTATAAAAATGAGCAGCAAGGATTTGTTATCATATGATAGTTTATAAAATATGGAGCAGCTTATCGAGAACATAGATAGGAGTTATGAAAGACTCGTATTTAGTGGAGGATCCAGGATTTTTACGTAAAATGTTCGAAAAAACAACAAAAGCTAAACATAAAAAATAATGTTGTCTCTAGAAATCGAATCTGGGACAACAAAGACAATTTTGAACACCCTGAACCACTTGACCTAATCTTTTGCATTTGTTCAGGGTGTTCAAAGGTTTATTATATATATATAAACACAGAAAATATACTCTATCTATATACATTATAAGTTTTTTGTCGAGGGTGTTCGGGTGAACACCCTCTAAATTTACCCATGCTCATATTAGGGTAGAAGGTTAGTAGATAGTCCGCTTATCTTTTTGTACTAGTAGTCACAATTTTTCTCTTTAGTTTCTTGTCATCTGATTTATGATATTATCTGTTGTCTCTTGTACTTCGATTATCTTATTTATCTATTGTTCATTTTTCAAACTGTTTTATCATAGCTTTTTCGCTTTTACTATTTTCGTTTTCATATTGCTTTGAATTGTTTGTCCTTATCTGATCGTTTTTTTTTTGTCATGCTTTCTCTTGAGCCGAGGGTCTTTCGAAAACAATCTTTCTACCTTCCAAGGTAGAAGTAAGGTCTGCATACACTTTACCCTCCTCACACTCTACATTGTGGGATTTCACTAGGTATGTTATTGTTGTTGTTGTTGTTGTATGATAGTTTATAAAATAGTAGGATATCTGCGTCGAAGATACTTAACAAATATATGGTGGAATAATCAAGTGATAATTAAATACTTATCAGCGCCAGGTATTAACTTCAAACGAAATAATTTAAGCTGAGGATATGTATCCTTAAGAACATTAATCATGGTTAAGTTATAATTATGCCTACCAAAGACATATGCAGCATTTATTTAATTGATGTAAATATTAAGTGCAAGTAAATTTTTACTATAGTCAAGATATGTAAGTCGACTCTAACATCATCATATTTTTTTTTTAAAGAAGAGCTCTATGTTACTAACATATAATATTAAGGGAAGAAGGGGCTTTGGCATATTCTTTTTCCTTATGTGAAGCTTCATGATGAAAAGTATAGTATGTATTTATTTCTTTATGTATTATAAGGACTAGAAACTTTACACCCTTAATAGTAAGTATTATTACTAATTTGTTTAAGATTTTTTTGAAAATTATTGGAGATCCTTTTGCCCAGCTATTAGATATCTAAACTCATACCATGGTGCTGTATTTAAATACTATTTGATGGAGTTGTTATCATGAGATCATGGCCCTCGTTTTTAATGATTATTCTGATGAGCAATAAGACTGATTCCAATTGATTTTTTCCACAAGAAAAGAAAGAGAAAAAAACTCAGATAACTAAAGGTTTCTGGTTCTAATTTTGAAAATAATTTTTTTTGGTAAAGAACGCTTGTCCATTGGACTTTATACAACGCAAATTCAAATTTATCAGTATTCCAAAACAGATAGCGCACAATTTTGGAAAAACGAAAAAGAATTAGCTTGATATGTTGATGGTTGAGTTTCACTTGATAGTTCGTTAAAAAAAAACATGACATTACAAAAATTTAATGACTTTTTGTAATATTTAGATAAAATTGAATGATGTTTTCGTTAATATTGCTAAGGATCACTTATCTTTAGTGGGCTTTGTCGCACCCGTTTTTGACCT
Source organism: Przewalskia tangutica (assembly GCA_029844215.1). Lineage (NCBI taxonomy): Eukaryota > Viridiplantae > Streptophyta > Magnoliopsida > Solanales > Solanaceae > Przewalskia > Przewalskia tangutica. The sequence goes on along the minus strand of CM056728.1, from coordinate 100,206,480 downwards.
CGGGGTCTGAATGGTATCCGCGACATTGCTCTTTGGCGCGGTTACCTGGATGGAGCAATAATGCTGATTTTAAGGAGTCGCCACCTAATTATTTAAGTGAATTAGGACACTTGATTTATTGCAATAAAAATACTGCAATTAATCTCCATTTAATGGTCTGCGAAATTAATGAGATTCTGGATCAGAGTTCTTTATTATCCTAAAGGGAAGGGGTTAGACATCCTTTAAGATCCGCTAACTTGTGGTTATCCGTTCAAACCTAGCTTAATTATATATTGACTTTTATTCTACCTATTCTAAGCATTTTTTTTACATAATTTACAATTAAAATAAAATGCAATACAGAATAATAAGGCTAAAATTAAATGCGACATAAGATAAAACTCCGGGACATCTTTTAGCCCTTTTTAGGCCTTCTGCACAAGATGATCTCCGGGTACCTGCATAAACACTTAGTAAAAGTGTTAGTAATAGAATAAACAATTTTAAAAGCAATAACAAGAATTAATAAGTAAAGCCAAAAAAGTCTTTGTACAGGGAAGACCTTGGAAATCAGACGGAGATTCCTTCATCGGCCACTATTGCTAGAAACAATAAAATAAATAAAAACCTTCGGATCTGCGCCAAAACAGTAATAGTTTTAAACATAGAGGGCTCAGATATATATAAAAAATAAAGTGGGACAGCCTAAACAAGTGCGGCTGCGAGAATTCGGCTTGCCAGCGCATGTTGGTTATCCGGTGTAAGTGGAAGAAATCATCATTGCCCAGAAAGCTTCATTTATTTTATTTTCCGTCTTTGCAACTGTGGAGGCCTAAAAAATCGACGGATAACTTTTTCATTGGCCAAACAAATGTAGTATCTTGTTCAAAATCAGTGAGGCTTTATCAAGTGTAGCAACTTGTTCAAAACTAGCTTAAAAATGAAAGAAAGGACAAAATCGCTAAAATCAGTAGCAATAGGGCCAAGATCAGCCCGACAAAATGACAAGAATCAGTAGCAAAATGGCCGAAAATCAGTCAAACATAAATAGCCAAAAATCAGTAGAAACGTGGGAAAAATCAGTGGAAGCAGTAGCCAACAATATTCACCAGAATCGGATGATCCGACCTAGAACAGAAAACCCGACCCGAACAGTACCGACCCGATCAGAAACAGGCATGGCAATTTGTGTCGAAAATCAGCAAGGTAACATCGATGAAATAGCCCAATATAGAGCAAAAATCAAACCGACAAAGCACAGTAAACAACCACGGTAACAGCAGTGACAAACTCCGGCGAAATTCAATTGATGCCAACAATTAGTATTGTGCTTAGGAATTCCGTTATTCACTTCTAGTCTAACCAAGACTGACTTCTGGGTAATTCCTATAGTTTCAAATGGTACCTCAGACACCTAAGTATCGACACACTTGCTTGAAGGTTTGAACTACACGTATCTCATCGCGTTTCAAATGCCTCACCAAGAAAGTCTCATTTCTCATATATTCGGTATTTTGAATTTTGGGGCGTTTAGAAAGTACACTCGCTCAAAAGGATGTTCAATGCATGCAATTGTGATACCATAGACTTGGCCGTCATGTAAGTATCCACTAATGTGAGAACCCTCAGTATAAGATCATGTAGGGCTTGTCACGGGCTTGTAATGTAGGCTTGGGGAAAGGGATGGATATCATTTGGGTAAAAAGTGACTAATCCTTCCTCGAGCGTTGGACTACGTCCGTGCTTGATATTTGTGTGCTTTAATGCTGATCTGCTTTTTTTTGTCCCAGTTTTTCTGTACTGACTTCCTTTTGAATCTTTCGTTTGGAGCCCGCTTTTTCCAAAGTTATTCTCTCATTTCATTCCTTTTTTTTATAATGCCGGGGATTTTGATTTCTTCTTTTGTGAAGTCGTCATTTGTGTTTTCTTTTCCCTTTCGGGACTTTGATAATTTTTGTCTTTACAAACTTCGACGCAGAATTTTGTCAGCCACTTGCACATTTCCAAAGCGCTCAAGGAGGTCGGGCCAAAAGAGGCATAGTGCGTACACACTCAGAAAGGGTATAGGTGTAATATGCGGTTGTCAAAAGAATAGGCTTTAGGCTCAAAAGGGGTGTACTACGGATAATGTTATTTGGTAGGTTGAAAAGGCTTAAACGGGTCAAAGAAAGCCTATGATCATTTCCTACACCGAGTGTTACTCAGGATTTCGTCTCAACAAACATTCGGACCAAGTTCTAGATCACAATGCAATGCAATTGAACTTATTCTAAAACTCACCACACAATGCACATGAAACGATGAGGTTGGTTTCGTTCTTATCTTGAAAGCATGCAAGACAATGTCATTTACGGGTGAATAAGAGGTACCAAAAGAATCTATGGTTTACCACGAAGTCAATCCATATTGATTATTACTCGTTCTTTCCTATGCACACTCCCAACTGCGTTGGTATCAGCCAAGTCAAACAATGATACTTAAAGAGCTTTTTTTTTAATACTTTTTGAATAAAATATTTTTTGTATTTTTGAATAAATGGTACCGAACCCGAATAGGGCTGCCTACGTATCTCATCTTTGACGAGAATCAGGTGTGCGTAGTTCGTTCAGATATGTTATAAAACGTATGATTTAAAAAGAATTCATTCATGAAAGAAATGCAAAAGTAAAAGCTGTGCAAAACAAATAATTGTTCAATATAAAACTAATGCAAAGTAAAAGGAATGTAATGAAAAAAAATGAATGACTGTGATAGAATGAATGAAATGCATGAATGAATGTACGTGCTAGAATGATTGAAATGCAATAATGAATGTCTGTGATTGGATAAATGCAATAAATGGGTGAACCAAATATGTCCTTTTTTTTTATGTGGTGTCGAACCCTAGATGGATTGCCTACGTATCACACCGTGTGGTGAGAATCAGACACGCGTAGTTCGGGAAGATTATGTTGTAAAATGCATGATAAAGAATTATGTAATCAATACTAGACATATCAATTGAATTTGCAAATATGTATAAAGATACAAAATATAGGACCCAGAGCGATGCTTCGTTGAATCTGGTATAAGCTGACTTCTTTCCGTCAACATAACTCCAGTTCATTCTTGTGATGATTTTTTTCTTTTCTTCCCTTTTTTTTTGTTGTTGTCCGCCCTCGACTATTTGCGAGGACGGTCTTCCTGCAAAAATATGACAAATGGGTGAGAGTAGGCAAGCCACAAAATAATAAAACGTAAGGTTGTGACAATATAGTCAAAGACTCCCCTGATTGGTTCGGTCGGACTGGTGGTTGATGTTTCACAAAGTCCAAATCGTGTTGTTCAAGAGCGATTTACGCAGTAGAAGTCCTGATTGCAATGTGACAACAAAAAGTGCAAAAATGCAAATGCTCATGGCCGGAATTATAAGCATGATATGTACAGAGGTTAAAAGGATAATTATTGCATTAAATAATATGTACAGAATTGCTAGCGACAACAATAGTAAACAAAAACATGCAAATCAAGCTCGCGCCTAATATGCATGGGACCTCTCTTATGCTAGAGGTCGGCCTAAACGCCAAATATGCGAGATTATGATAAATAGGTCCAAGCCGTTAAACTGCAATGTTTTGTTGGAAATGACGACCAAATGACAATGCACTTTTTCCAATTTCAGTGTGTCATGACCAGGCTTGGATCCGTCTATCATCATCACGCTACACATAGTATGCTAATGGGTCGTTGGGTTGTGAAACCCGTCGACAAGTTTTGGTGGATTTCTAATTGTGGCGTTAATACCAAGGATTAACCCACCTAAGGTTTATGCATGTATGACTTAATAAAAGGGTGGTATAGTTCTATCTTAAGCTTTCTATGATTTGGCTTACTGGACGCGAGGTTCTCGAGCGGACTACTCGAGTGAGAAGGCTACGCGACCACCAGTTGGACCGGATTCTCCGCGCAAAACGCCAACTCTCTTAAATTTGGGTGTTTGAAAGAAATTTGCAGGTGCGCAAAGCACACCCGCGTGTTGTGTGTGATAATGTGAATTTTCCATAAGGGAGGAAATATGAGCGGAATGTCAGTTTAAGAAATCGGTAACAAATAGCAGCATGCAAATACTCATGTAAAGAATAACAATTTAGGCAAATGATAGATAGGAGCAAATAAATGTAAAAACACAAAAATAGCAACTAAGCAAATAAAGAAAAATAAAGCACGATAATTAACCTAAGTTTGTTATGGTTAAGAACCTAGGGTATCCCCAACGGAGTCGCCATTGCTGTCGCACCCGTTTTTGACCTCGGGGTCTGAACGGTATCCGCGACATTGCTCTTTGGCGCGGTTCCCTGGATGGAGCAATAATGCTGATTTTAAGGAGTCACCACCTAATTATTTAAGTGAATTAGGACACTTGATTTATTGCAATAAAAATACTGCAATTAATCTTCATTTAATGGTCTGCGAAATTAATGAGATTCTGGATCAGGGTTCTTTATTATCCTAAAGGGAAGGGGTTAGACATCCTTTAAGATCCGCTAACTTGCGGTTATCCGTTCAAACCTAGGTTAATTATATATTGACTTTTATTCTACCTATTCTAAGCATTTTTTACATAATTTACAATTAAAATAAAATGCAATACAGAATAATAAGGCTAAAATTAAATGCGACATAAGATAAAACTCCGGGACATCTTTTAGCCCTTTTTAGGCCTTCTGCACAAGATGATCTCCGGGTACCTGCATAAACACTTAGTAAAAGTGTTAGTAATAGAATAAACAATTTTAAAAGCAATAACAAGAATTAATAAGTAAAGCCAAAAATAAATCCGTCTTTGTACAGGGGAAGACCTTGGAAATCAGACGGAGATTCCTTCATCGGTCACTATTGCTAGAAACAATAAAATAAATAAAAACCTTCGGATCCGCGCCAAACAGTAATAGTTTTAAACACAGAGGGCTCAGATATATATAAAAAATAAAATGGGACAGCCTAAACAAGTGCGGCTGCGAGAATTCGGCTTGCCAGCGCATGTTGGTTATCCGGTGTAAGTGGAAGAAATCACCATTGCCCAGAAAGCTTCATTTATTTTATTTTCCGTCTTTGCAACTGTGGAGGCCTAAAAAATCGACGGATAACTTTTTCATTGGCCAAACAAATGTAGTATCTTGTTCAAAATCAGTGAGGCTTTATCAAGTGTAGCAACTTGTTCAAAACTAGCTTAAAAATGAAAGAAAGGGCAAAATCGCTAAAATCAGTAGCAATAGGGCCAAAATCAGCCCGACAAAATGGCAAGAATCAGTAGCAAAATGGCCGAAAATTAGTCAAACATAAATAGCCAAAAATCAGTAGAAAAGTGGGAAAAATCAGTAGAAGCAGTAGCCAACAATATTCACCAGAATCGGATGACCCGACCTAGAACAGAAAACCCGACCCGATCAGAAACAGGCATGGCAATTTGTGCCGAAAATCAGCAAGGTAACATCGATGAAATAGCCCAATACAGAGCAAAAATCAAACCGACAAAGCACAGTAAACAACCACGGTAACAACAGTGACAAACTCCGGCGAAATTCAAGACCACGAAAATCAGTATAACAACCAACAATATACATAATAACAATAAAGCGGGAGAACAACAGTTAGCGTCGCCTGAGTTCAACCACTGGCCGGCTTTAATGGCAAAAGTAGAAGGACGGCGTCAACTTTACTGGCGAGTGCGTCGAGCAACGCCGCTGTGACAGTTTGTTGGTGGTGGCTCGAACTCTGGCGGTTTTCCGGCGACGGTAAGAGATGGGGAATGGTGGGGTGTTGTTGATGGTAAGGTCGGCGGGAGAGAAGGTGAGGTAGAGTGCAGGGGTGTGCGGCTGAAGGTGTTGCTAGGGGGTTCGCCGGATCTGGGGAATGGGCGACGGCTATGGGCAGTGGGTGGATGTGAGTTGGGGCGACGGGAGAGTGATGGTGAGAGAGGGTATAAGGGAGATGAAGAGTTCAGGAGGTAGACGACTGGGGGGTGTGCGGTGGTGTGACAGTGGTGATGGGGTTCTTTGGGGTCACGGATCTGGAATGGGCGGCGATGGCGATGGAGGGTGTTGCGACTGTTGAAGGGTGAGGGATTAGAGAGAGAGGGTGAGGCGGCGGTTGAAGGGTGAGGGATTAGAGAGAAAAATCTGAAGGGGGGGGGGGCTGGTTTTAGGTTTGTGCGGCTACGGCTTTTAAAAGGGGGGTAAGGTTTTTATTTATAGTGTGGGATTAGGTTTAGGGTTTGGGTTTTTGGGTATTGGTATTGGGTATTGGGTATTGGAGGGAAAAGATGAAAGGTGTATTGGGCCTCAGTTTGGGCTTCGGTTTTTGGCGTATTGGACTGGTCCATGTGTGCCTTAATTTGGGTGGTTTGATGAAATGCAAAACGGGTTAATTATTAAAAGGAAAAATTATTTAAAAAGATGCAAAATTATTAAAATGCAAATGCTGATGCAATAATAATAAAATACAATATTTAGCAAATATTTAATGCCTGATTAAAAGTAAAGACGGGATGTCAGTTAATTATTTAAAGAGATGCAAAATTAGTAAAATAAAATGATCGCGCAACAATAATAACATAATATTTGAAAATGTTTAATACCTAGTTAAAGTAAAAACATGATGCCAAATTACAAAAATAAAATAACATAGAATGTTAGGTAAAAAATATACAAAAATGTCAAAAAATAGTGATTAAAATGTTGTGTCCTAAATGCTTAAAATTGCAAGAAATGACTAAAAGATGAGTCAAAATTAGGTGTCAACAGGCTTATGCAATGTGAATCCGAACTAGCCGAGCCTCAAATAAATACAGAATACCTGTGGAAAATCAAAAGGAAAAGAAAAACCTAAGTCGGGATATTGATTTTCACTTGACAATCCGTTAAAACGTCTTGATTACAATAGTTTAGTGACTTTATATAATACTTAAGTAAAGTTGAATGACTTTTTTATTTTCAAAAATATTTTAGTAACTCGACTGTGATAAAATAAAGGGAAAAGGGTTATATATACCCTAAAACTTTGGTAAAAGGATCACATATACCATTTGTAAAAGTATGGGGTCATATATACCCTAAAACTTTGGTAAAAAGATCATATATACCATTTTTAACGGATTGGCCACGTCCCCGACGACCAGACAGCGCCACCGCTACAGTAACGCCATCGCGGTTCCAAGCCTTTTCTGACCACCACAGAGCTCCATTGGATACGAGACTTACACCATTAGACTCGTCTCATCAAGCCCGTCATTTTCATACTAACCACTCCCGTCAATTTCAACGTTTTCACTGTCAATTTCGCGATCGAAGTTATGGACGAAAATACCCCTATTGGTTTTTCTCAATTTACGGCGTACTCCGGTAGAATCGACGAGATTGGATTACACCGTTGTGACCACCATTATCTCCCCGTCATTTCCATAGAAACTCCATAGCTCGATTCGTCCTCTTCAGCAACGTAGCCCAAATCGAAGTTCGGCGAACCCTACCGCCACCGATTGTTTTTCCGGCAAATGGGGTTCAGTCGACGGTCGAGGCTTACACGACTCGTCGTCATCAGTACTATGGAATTTGTTTGGCCGGAAAAATGATCGACGGCGGTAGGGTTCACCGAAGTTCGATTTGGGCTAAGTTGTTGAAGCTAGGACGAATCGAGCTATGGAGTTTATATGGAAATGACGGGGAGATGATGGTGGTCACAACGGTGTAACCCAATCCCGTCGATCTATCAGAGTACGCCGTAAATTGAGAAAAACCGACAGGGGTAGTTCCTTCCATAACTTCGATCGCGAAATTGACAGTGAAAACGTTGAAATTGACGGGAGTGGTTAGTATGGAAATGACAGGCTTGATGAGACGAGTCTAATGGTATAAGTCTCGTATCCAATGGAGCTCTGTGGTGGCCGGAAAAGGCTTGGAAGCTGCGACGTGGTTGTCATGTGGCAGCCACGTGGCAATCCGTTAAAAAAAGTATATATTATTCTTTTACCAAAGTTTTACCTTTTTAAGGTATATATGACCTCATACTTTGACAAAGGGTATATATGATCCTTTTACCAAAGTTTTAGGGTATATATGACTCTTTTCCCTAAAATAAATATTGAGTAACCATTCGTAAAATTACTCCATAAAGGGGTTAATCTCACACAAGAGATATATTTTAGGGACATTAGTGCAAAATTCTTTTAAGTATCTAACCGAAAGTTAGTTAATGACAGGCCGAAAGCAGCTATTTGTACTATATGCAAACACATAAATATTCAAAAGTTCATTAAAGAAGAAAACTTTAGGACAAAGAGAAAGATATTAGTACTTTCTTTTGTTTATTGGTTTTCTAGTTCTTTCTTCTTTGTGAGAATGTGACAAGCTGTTAAAGAGGCCAGTGGATGCCACGTTCACAATAATCTAATTTCATAATTGGCTGTCAATGGCTTTGGCTTTGGCTTTGGTTTTGCCAAAAAAGAAGAAGGGAATACTAGCACTTTTAATCCTTAATTATTGATAAATTATGATTTTATCCCTTGTGATATATGACTCATCAAAACCTTTAATTAGATTGTGTGATTTGACCCTCTTAGGTAAGAAATAGGTTATATTTGAATTATTTTTAAAATTATATTGTTCTCAAATGTAGACTAATGATTGAAGAGGGCGGAACGGGCACACATCAATTGATTTTTCGATTTCTTGTTATTGTGAAATTTGTTATCAAGATGAATTGCTTGTACACCGACTAGGGCTGCACAAACCCTCAGACCGGACCGAATCGAGGACCGAAATTCCAGAAAAATCGGATCGAAAAATTCGGTCCGGTCTGAAAATCGAAAATATACATTAAAAACTGGAAAAAAACCCCCGACCGAGGACTGAATTTTCAAAAACGTAGAACCGAATACTGGATCAAAAAATTCGATCCGATTCGGTCCAGGGTTTTTTTTCGGTCCGATTCGTTTTTTGTGCAACCCTAACACCGACTGCCTTTGGTGGTGAATTATGCAGAGAAGGACCAGGCTTTTGGGATGCAGAACTCAACAAGACAATATATCGTTCATTCAACGTGGCTTATCGATCCCAGATCGACCCTCCAGATCTTCTTCAACAATGAAAATTTGGTTCTATCGGAGAGCTAACAGTCCTTCAAGCGATTCCGCAATAACAAGAAATGTGCTTCATTACAATTTTAACATAACACATATGTAATAAAATAAGAACGGTTAATAGATATGAAAATTTGTGAATATTCATAAGCAAATGGATCAAAAGTGCACATCTTAAGTATGTAAGTTAAATGTACTTAGTCAGATATCATAAGGACCAAAATATGAATTTATCAATCATAGAGGGACTAAAAATGTAATTGTGCCAACAAAAAGAAGAAAAATTGTGTGAAAGAAAAGCTAAATTATTTAAGGACATAGAAGGGTCCAACATTTATTAAAGTGCGAAAGGAGCTCTCAACCAATAAAAACCATAATTAGACATTAAAGGCAAACAAGAGAAGAAAAAAAAAAGACATCATAGTTTGTTAGTCCCTTTCAACTATGATTCCATCTATCATTTTACATTAAAGAAAAAGGTCTCTTGTTTTGAAACTCTTTCTCTTTCCTAAAAAAAGATTTATATTATTTATTGTTGTAGGAGGAAAAAAAGAGGAAGAGTTTCATATTTAATGTGTTATTTTGATTGTTTTTATAAAGAAGTAGAAGAAGAAAGATCAAGAATTGGTTCAAAATGTTACAAAGAGCTGCAAGTAATGCTTATTCATGGTGGGCTGCTAGCCATATTAGGACCAAACAATCCAAATGGCTTGAACAAAGCCTTCAAGGTATGTTTTTAACCTCAAAATCCAAATGGGGTTGTGATATTTTGTTTTTTCGATAATCGAGAAATCTGATGATTACAACTTTTAGACTCGGTGAATAATGAGCCCGCCCCTCTACCTGTGGTTTTGATTCTTGATGAATTCTTCTTTTTCTTCTTTGTTCTTTCCCTGTTGAAATGGGGAAAGCATGTAAATTGCTCTAATGTGATTAAGATCTCTTAGTTGGTTAAATACATGACGAGATGTTTTTTCATACTTTTTGCAGTCAGTTCTAGCTATTTTTGCACCTTCTAATTGACCTGAACAATATATACGGTCCTCCACCCCTTTTTTCATTAATAATGCAAAACCCTTCACTATTTTACTAAAAATGAAACGAAATGATCTTGTTTTATTTCTTGATAGATGAGCAAAAGGGGTCTCTGGTATAATGCATGTACCTGTAAATGTAAAATTTGCACCTAAAATTTTGTGTCAGACAAATTTGCAAACTTTTGTCATAAATTTCAATTTCCTTCATTTTTCTTATTGTTTATTCAGTTTCAGATTAATAGGAAAATGTTATCAAAGGTTTTCAAGTAATATATGGATTACACAATATTATTAAGAAAAGATTGAGGAAAAGGCGATGTGTTTCAAATTGATTATGAAAGTTGTAATCAAGAATAGGAATAAAATATGCAACTTACTTTCTATGCCCTCTTGTAGTGTAGATCTCATAGTCCATTTCCTTCCTTTCTTGCTTTTCCAATTCTTAGATGGTTATAACTATGCCTCAATCTCAAGGCAAGCTGGGGTCGGGAATATGAATCATCACTAACTATATCGCTCCATTAGGCTCATTGTACTTATGGTATTGTAGATATGGAAGAGAAGGTAGAAGATGTGATCAAGCTCATTGAAGAAGATGGAGATTCATTTGCAAAAAGAGCAGAAATGTACTACAAGAAAAGGCCAGAGCTAATAAATTTCGTAGAAGAATCTTATCGTGCCTATCGAGCATTGGCTGAACGATATGACAAGTTGTCAAGAGAGTTGCAGAGTGCCAACAACACCATTGCTACTCTTTTTCCAGAACAAATTCAACTAGCAATGGATGAAGAAGATGATTATGGTACTCCAAGAATGCCAAAGAGTTTCCCACAAACACCAACAGGTGGAGCAAATATACCAAATGTTCCTCCAAAGGCACTTGTTAAAGACATGAAAGGTCTGTTGAAAACAGGCACAAAGCAATTTCTAGGCAAGAAATCATCTAACAAAGCAAGAGATGCAAGTAAAGATGTCCCAAAATCTGGTTTGACAAAAGACGAAGCGCTTGAAGAGATCGACAAGCTCCAGAGAGATATTCTGTCTTTGCAAACTGTGAAAGAGTTTGTGAAAAGCTCTTACCAAAGTGGGATTGCTAAGACGATGGAAATCGAACACCAGATAGTGGAGAAGCATCAAAAGATTTGCAGTTTGGAGGATGAATTTGGTGAGGCTCGGGTTATTGAGGACGATGAAGCTAGGACTTTGATGGCCGAAGCAGCACTAAAATCGTGCCAACAAACGTTATCTCAGCTCCAGGAGAAACAAGAAGCATCCACCAAAGAAGCAAAAGAGGAGTTCATGAAGATCGAAGAAGCTCGTAAGAAACTCAAATTTTTCAGGAAAAAGTACTTAGGTGATCTAGTTGATGAAACAGAACCACATGAATCTGCTGAGTCAGCAGATGAATCATTACAATGCACGAGCCAAGAAGAAGTCAGTGAGCCAATAGAGTCGTTGAATGGCAAGATAAACGAGCAATTTGACGCGAGCTCTATGTCATCTCTAACAGTGACACAATTGGCAGAGAAAATTGATGAGCTTGTGAATAAGGTGGTCAGCTTAGAAACAGCAGTTTCAACTCAAACTGTTCTTATTGAGAGATTAAGATCAGAAGCTGGTGGGCTCCACACACAAGTTCAGATTTTGGAAGACGATAAGGCAGCTACTTTGACAGAGGATACACACAATCTGAATGTTAGAGTGACCGCGATAGAGGAAAAGTTGAAGGGTATTCAGGATCTAAACAAAGATGTCGAAAATAAAAACAGCAGCCTTCAGAGTCACTTTGCTGAAGCTCGTTCCAGTCTTGACCAGTTATCGTTCAAATTGACTAGTGTGAAACCAGATGAAGAGGTTGATGAGACCGATTCATCTCAAGACGAAGACGAGGGTCTTGCTGATATCAAGTCACAAGAAGAGCCAGAAAAGAAAAAAGATCATTTTAGTACAAGTAATACAAGTGAAGTTGAGAAAGAACAAGTTCCTGTTACAGTTGTTAGGGATAAAGAAGTCCAGGAAGGTAACAGCAGCCTTCAGAGTCACTTTGCTGAAACTCGTTCCAGTCTTGACCAGTTATCGTTCAAATTGACTAGTGTGAAACCAGATGAAGAGGTTGATGAGACGGATTCATCTCAAGACGCAGAGGAGGAGGGTCTTGCTGATATCAAGCCACAAGAAGAGCCAGAAAAGAAAAAAGATCATTTTAGTACAAGTAATACAAGTGAAGTTGAGAAAGAACAAGTTCCTGTTACAGTTGTTAGGGATAAAGAAGAAGGTACAGAAACACCGAAGAAACAAGTCAAACTTCCGGAGCCAACAGCAGCTGAAAAAAGTGAAGAGAGAGTCTCCGAAAATAGTGCTCATGATGAGCCAAAACCGCATGAAGACGAGGAGAAGGACGATGACCTAACATGGCAGCAAATGCTGTTGACTGGTTTGGAGGATAAAGAAAAGATCCTCTTAACAGAATATACAACAATTCTCAGGAATTACAAGGAATTAAAGAGGAAACTAATTGACATGGAGAAGAAAGAAAGAGACACTGAGTTCGAAGTCACATTGCAGATAAGAGAGCTTAAAAGTGCTATTTCAAAGAAGGATGAAGAGATAGAAAGTTTACGTCTAAAGTTGAGCCTTGTGCAAGGAAACGTTTCTGAAAGTTCATCTGTGGAAGACAAGGATGAACAGGATGTCAAGATCATTTTGATTGATCAACGTTCATCCCTCTCGCCAGTTGAAGAAAAACTCCGGATGGGCATTGATGCATTGCTAGATGAAAACTTGGATTTCTGGTTAAGATTTAGCTCAGCATTTCATCAAATTCAAAAGTTCAAGACCACAGCCCAAGATTTGCAGGGCGAAATAGCAACACTCAGAGAAAAGGAGGTGAGAGAGGGCAGCTCTAAAACAGATATGAAATCAGAAATCAGGCCCATATATAAACACCTGAGAGAAATTCAGAATGAGCTAACAGTATGGTTAGAAGAAAGCTTGTCGCTAAAAGATGAACTGAAACGTAGGTTCTCGTCTTTATGCAGCATTCAGGAGGATATTACAAAAGCATTAAAGGAGGGAGTTGAAGAAGAAGAAATCAGATTTAGCAGCCATCAAGCTGCAAAGTTCCAAGGTGAAGTTTTGAACATGAAACAAGAAAACAACAAGGTAAGAGAGGAACTGGAAGCCGGTGTAGAGCATGTAACTACACTTCAAGTAGATGTTGAGAAGACATTAAGAAAACTGGATCATGAGTTTGATGTTGGTGGAAGTCAACCACAATTGACAAACTCAGCAAGTAGGTCAAGGATACCTTTGCGAGCGTTCATCTTTGGAACGAAAGCAAAGAAGAGCAAGCGTTCGTTTTTTCATCACAATAGGAAATACCAGGTCCTGAAAGGTGAAGTACCTTTATAGATGATTTATCTTGGTCTTTTTTTTTTCTTTTCCCTTTTTTTTTTGGTTTTTTCCCTTTGTTCTCATTCTTTTCCAGGTATTTTTACATGTATCTGGGTAGATAAGGAATGTTGGTTATACTTTTCTTTTTCTTTTTTTGCTCTAAGTGAGAAGTTTTAGGGGATTGTATGTATTGCCTTGATGTGTAAGTTAGTGTAAACAGAGAATTTATATAACAGTACCATTTTCATTTGCTGGTCAAACTTTTCTTAGCCTTTCATAGAAACACAATATTTATTCAATCTGTGAGCCTATTTACAAGGTGTACTCTTATTCAGTTGGTACTTGAATTAACAAACTGAAAATATTTCCCCTTCATGATTCTGAAGGTGCTTCTTCTAATACAATACTGCGAAAATACAGCAAGAGAACTTAGCTGCACATCCCAGTGAACAAGAAAAGTTGCCTATGGACATAATACCTTAATATAGACTACGCAAGCTAAGAAGCTCTTCGTAAAGTCTGCAATAGCTGTAGCAGTTCCCTTCTGAGTTCCGAAAGGAAAATATGGATCTAAATCTCATTGTTCAAAATTATGTCTCCTTGGTCGTCGTGTCAAACGAGATCTCTGAAACTACTTTTGCTCCTCTTCCTTTGGCCATGTAAAGGCCTATGTGATGCATCAATTCCTATACAACAAATATAGCAAATGGTTAGAAAGGTGAAATTGATAGTAGATATTTTGCTCCAGTGAAAAAGGAGTATCTAATGCTCAAGCTTTTGGTGGCTAATACACATGAAAGGTATTGCAGTTCCTCTTAGTGTTACGATAACACCGACAGGAAAAGTGGGAATCTTATATACAACTTATGCAAAGCATTTCTGCAAAATACACACAGACAAACACCAAACAACATATGTAGTCTCACTTTCTAATGTGTAGAATAATGAATATCCGTCATCAATCAAATAACACATTTTTGTCCTTTGCTGGAAATATTGTTCACTAATTTCTTAGGTGTATTGCAAGACACGCTAAAAGCATTGAATGGCAGTGTGATATGTCAAATATCATTCTGCAACAGCATGTGTACTATCAGCTCACCTGTGGATGAGGTAAGGCTCCTTTTATATTTCTGGCAATCTGGACTGGAAGATCAAAAGTAGCACAGCCAGGGGAATATACAATCACATCTTCCAGAGGGGAGAGAAATCCACGGTTCCTTGCAGATAAGGTAGAACACACAAAATCAAGCACGCATAGGTCCGTGCATATCCCTACAACCAATATCTAAACCAACATATTCATACTCCCAACATCAGTGTCCAATCAGTGTTTGTTACAAGACCAAATACGAGATAGAATGGAAAGGAAACATAATTTAATCAATTTCATGAGATACAGTGATACTTACAGATTTAATCTCATTAGCTTTCACCCAATTTACAAATACATTAGATCCATCTTTCTCAATCGATCCAACAAACCCATCTATACAATCCTTGCATCTCATTGTTACATTTGGTTCATTTTCCAAACACTGCAGAGCTGCAAATTATGATAGAAGACCACATTGAGAAAACTCACTTTTAGCCTGAAAGGACAAAAAACGAAGGGAAGACTAACCAGGAACCAACTTAGATTCATCTGTTCCAGTGATACAATGAGGAGGATAAGGTTTCTCAGGAACGTCAGGATGATGAGAATCACGAAGAGCATAAATAGGCCATTTCTTCTCACAGAACATTTTTGCAAGTTTTACCGACTCATCAACCATTGCTGAAATTTGTTTATCAGGTATCACTGGAGCCTATAGCAAAGCAAATGGCACAAATTCATAATCCATAATTAAAAAAGAACAATATGAGGAATAAGGATCACATGTATTGCTTAGTCCAATTGAGATTCATCCACTAACTGAAATGATTGAAAAACAAACATTGGAACAACATACGAAGAGAAAGATATATATTTATATATAACAACTAGGTCACGAGTTCGTGCCGCGGAAGCAACCACTAATGCTTGCATTAGTGAGAAGTCTACATCACACCCTTGGGGTGCGACCCTTCCCCGGACCCTGCTAAGGCGGGATGCTTTGTACACCGGGCTACTCTTATTATAGATTGAACGAATCTCCCTAGTGGAGCTCCTACAAAAACCCTTAAGGTGCAAGGCCTGATTATCACCCAAGAACCCGAAAAAAGTACAGTTATTAAAGGTAAAACAAAGAAGACTTTCCAAGCATGGAATCCTACATAGAAATGGCAATAGACCAGCTTAATTACCAGCTCAAGTAATCCTGATATCTAATAATAACTTCATCTCTAACCAATTTAATCACCATCCTTTAACCTGTCCTGTCCATGTGCTAAAAAGTTCCTAACTTTATATGAGTTATACCTAACATACATTTACATTGGTAGATAGTGTATGTCTAATAACCAGCAAAACGGCTATAAAGAAATCATTTTCCTAAAAAAAGAGAAGAATCTAAAACTTCCATGAACAATTAATACAAAGACTTCAAGATATAACTCCTCGAATGTCTAATCTAAATTTCCATTTTTTGCTATTACACTTCATACTTAACTTCTTACACATTAACACAAATACACACTCTCTCTCATCACATGTATGTGTACCATAAGTCAAATTTCCTTTTTTTTTTTTTTTTTGGTTAAGAAGGTAAGGTATGAATTTTTGGGATAAGGTCCGCGTAAGCTCTATCCTCCCCAGACCCCACTTATGGGATTACACTCAGGGGCGGACCCCTATATTAAGTTTTGGTGCTCAAGCACCCGTTAATCAGGACAGATACTCTATGTAGACATATAGAAAATATTGAAATTTTGATATAAAATATTAAATAACGCCCAAGAAGCAATAAAAGATTCTGATGCTTTGATTAAAAGGTGCTAGACTGCCATGGAGAAGCTGAGTTTGAACCTTACTCAAAGCAATATATTTTTTGTTGATTTTAAGGTGAGCATTCAGGATCATTGAATTCTGGGTCCGCCACTGATTATCTTGTTGTTGTTTGTTGTAAGGTAAGGTATGAATTTGAATGTTCTAAGTCTTTGGCCTACGCAGTTATCCGTACTTGTGTTGGAGGACATAACAGTTAAATTAATCGAGGTAAGCGTAAGTTGCCCAGACCACCTAATTAAAAAAAAGTACACGAATTTTGAAGTATTTCTTTGTGAGTCTTGTGATAATTTTGAATTAGTAATTTTATTTTAAAACCAAATCTACACAATAGATCGATCCAAACAGAAGAGTACAGATGGAATAAACAGATTCATTTGTTTTTTATTTTTTGCTGTCCATTTCGTTATAAATCCAAAAACAAGTATATACTACATGTATTTAGAAGCTTACAAATTTAGATTAAAGGATTGTAATACTAATAAATTACCAAATTGCCAGCGCCAACGGTACAGAAGCCATTAACGATATCGACGAGTACGAGACCGGTGTTAACGTCGCCGGAGAGAAGCAAGGGCTCATCTTCCTTCACTGGAATCTCATTCTTCAATAAATCAACCGCCAGCGTTGCCATCACTGAAATTTCTTTCTGCTTATTTTTTGCCTCTGTTTCAAAAGTGTGCTTGTTTGATCGGTGGATGAGCTCGGTTAAAGTAAAACAAAAGAGTTATTTATACTCTCACCATCCCAATTTATACATGATACAGTTTGACTGAACATTAAAAAAAAATTTAAAATATTTTTAAATTTTGTGATCTAAAATAAATTAAATATATTTGTGGGGCTATAGATCATCTCGTTAAGCTTAAACGGTAAAGTTTAAAGTTAAATCGGAAAAGGCACAACTACGTCATTAAACTATCGGAAATGACTCATTTATGTCACTGGTCAACAGTTTGACTCATTTATGTCATCGCCGTTACAAAAATGACTCATTCATATTATTCTTCATTAACGTTAATTTTACAATAACATATATGACATGTGGTCTCCAATTAGAGGTCACGTCGTTTAATTAAACTAGCCCAATTTTAAATCTCAAATTAATAAAAAATCTTACTCATACCCAAATCACCTACAACCATAATCTAGTTGGAGGCCACGTGTCATATCTGGTATTGTAAAAACGACGTTAATAAATAATGACATGGATGCGTCATTTGGGTAATGGTGATGACATAAATGAACCAAACTATTAACGAGTGACATAAATGAGCTATTTTCGATAGTTCGATGACATATTTGAGCCCTTTCCGAAGTTAAATTGTTGTCAAATAAAGAAATATGTCATTCTTTTTTAGATTAACTAAAAAAGTGTGTCATATAAATTGGGACTCATAAAATGATAGAAAAAGAAGGAAAAAAAGGAGGAAAGAACAATTTCATAAAAGAAAATGTCAAAAGTCTTTCAAGTTGAATGTGAATAAACTAGACATAAGTTGGGGGTGATGGAAATATGATTTTAGGTCGGAAAGAATATCTTGAGAATTGGAGTACTAAACATATTAGTGTTAAAATGAATAGTTAATCCATCTAAAAGTGCTATAGTCGAAATGGCATAGTAGGGGTGATGGAAAATTGGAAATATGATTTCTGGTTGTTTTGGATTATATACATTTTATTTTATTTAAGTGCTTATCAAATGTGTAAATAAATTTAAAAGTGCAAACTTATAAATGTATCCAAATACCCTCGAAATCACCTAGTATTATTTTTTCCACCATAGAAGTATCGAATAACTATATTGACCAGTAGTAAGAAATGGTGTAGAAAGAGAATACGACCGCAAGGCCACGAGTTCGATCCCCATAAACCTTCATTAGTCATCACACATACACTGGCTAAGTGTACATTTCTACCGACGCGTGGTTTGCGCTTATCGTACAAAGTGATTTACCCTACGCGCTCGAAAGAATAATGGCATGGATTCCTTCCTTCAAAAAAAAAAAAAAAAACTATATTGGAAGATGGCTTGTTCCAAGTTTGCTCCCTTTCTTCTAAAGGTATTCAAAGTCGTGACCAATATTTTGTTTACAATTTTCATGTGCTTTTGTCCGATTGCAAACATTAACGTGACTCGTGGAAAATAAGTATTCTCATGAAAAGATTATATGTAAAAATTACAATTTACCATAATAAAATATTTATTCATATTCTAATCTCAAAATCTTATTCTAATAGTATAAGAATTCTATAACTATAGTAAGTGTACAAGACTAAATAAGATAATATTTACACTAAAATATTACAACACTTTATTCACAAAATATGCCCAACCCGTGAGCTTACAATACCAAATCCGAGATTCAATATAAATAAATATACACATGTATATTGTGTATACTTATGTATATCTAACACATACCCGCAGTCATAGCGGGCAGTTTTCGAACGCTGAGACTGTCCCTAAAATCTTCAAAAAGGACCGAGGGAAGACTCTTTGTAAAGATGTCTGCAATTTGATACCTGAAAGGGACATGGCAGACGCGTACTTGTCCACGAGCTACCTTTTCTCGAACAAAGTGAATGTCCATCTCGATATGTTTGGTGCGCTGGTGCTGAACCGGATTACCAGAAAGGTAGATGACACTAATATTATCACAATAACCAAAGTAGCTTTCTGAATAGGACAATGAAAATCTAAAAGAAGATTATGTAACCAACATTATTCAGAGACCACATTGGTCACCCCTCGATACCCGACCTCTGCACTAGAGCGTGATAACATCGACTGACACTTCGCAAACCATGAGAACACGTTATTACCAAGAAACATACAATAGTCGGACGTAGAACGTCTGGTATCCGGGCAGCCACCCCAATCAGCATCGGTATACGAGACAAATGTAGACGTCGGCGAAGGATATAAATGTAAGCCATAGTCAAGTGTCCCGTGGATGTACCGAATAATGCGTTTTAGCTCATTTCACAGTCAATTTTGCGATCGAAAGTTGCCTACGAAATCGCGTTTTTAAGATTTGCACTTTCCGACCACCGGAGGTCGAATTGACGGGAGTGGGTACCATAGTTGTGACCACCATCACAGCGCGATTCTATCCATACCATCCCCGTGCCTCGACTCATCACCAAAAGCTCCGACGCCAGATCGCAAAACTCGGAAACCCTAGCCGCAGCTTCTCGTTTTCCGGCGAGCTCCGGTAACGTCGAGACTAGTAGTTGGTGTCTTTGTGTTTATCTTGGTCTTAGCTTCATTTTGCACCTCTCCTCACGCCTCAGTTCATCGTAAATCGTAATCTGCCATTGCTGCTGCTTGAGGTTTCAAGCGACGGTGTCCATGGCTGCAACTTCGACTGGGCGACCTCCCGTTGAGGTCGTCCAGTCCATATATTCGGATTTTCCACCATTAATCCATTAATCCATCTCCAACACAACAATTTGATTTTGTTGGATCACAATGCCATTTTCCGGCAACCAGTAGCGACGGCGACACCACTGCTGCTCGAAATTCAACCTGAGACACAACCAGCGACCACCACTGATGCTCTGCAGTACGCGCATATCCTCTGGTCATCTAATCCAGTCACCGGAAATTTTTCAAATTCAGCGGGTCCCAATTCAAGTCAGAACAGTCAAATACCACCTCCGTTAGCATCAAAACAGATAACATACTTGCATGGTGAACCAACATTCTCTTTTGATGAATCAAAAATAAATGTTTTGATTGCTAGGCAAGACTTGAAATGGGTTGTAGTTGGTAAATTCAGTCATGAAATGCCACAAATTGAATTCTTACGGACTGAGATACCTAAACAGCTTAAGCTTAAAGCATATGTCAACATAAGTTATCTTCATAGTAGACATGTTTTGATTCGATGCTCCATTAAGGAGGACTACGATGCTTTAATGTCTATCAATGGGTCTTTTGATATTAAGATGAAGAACGTGTCGTATCCGATGCGTTCTATGAAATGGGATGTCAACTTCGATCCCACTAAAGAGACCAACATATCTTGGGCATAGATTTCTTTCCCAATTTTCCGCCCAATTATTTTGAGGAATCTACCTTATTATCATTTGCCTCTTCTGTTGGTAGACCTATATGTGTAGACATGGCTACTAAGAACAAGACTCGACCAAGTTGTGCTCGGATCAAAGTTGAGGTTGATTTATTGAGGGAGCACCCCACCCAATTCCGAATCCAAATTGTAAAGGATGGTGAGATTCAAATTAACTCTTACAAAATTGAGTTTGATTTCCTTCCCAAGTATTGTACTAAGTGTTTCCTACAAGGCCATGATGTACATGGATGTTGAAAACTTAATCCATCTTTGAGACCCTCAAATGAGATACCTACCCCTCCCTTACCTTCCAAGTAAACTCCACAAAGTCCAAATCCACCCGAAAATCCAAAAGAACAAAATCCCAAAAATCCAAATGACTGGCATGTGATTGCCGGTAAAAAATAAAAGAAGAATAAGTCTTAAACTCAAAAACAACCTTCCAAAACCTAACCAAATAATAACTTATCCCAAAACAAGAGTAGAACCTCTAAACAAAAACAAGCAAGTGCTGCTAAGGCCAGTGGTAATGAAGACAATACAGGAGGTGGTTCTACTGCTATTTCTACTGTTGTTGGTATTCTTGTTGCATGTGTTGGTACCACTATTGAAGAGGTTGTTGTTACAGTTGATATTGTGGAGGCTGTTGCATATGTTAATGCTGCAGTTGACCCTCACATTATCACGATGCACCTCTCTGGCCGACGCAATAGGGCCGATGTTGTTGTTGGTTCTTCGGTGACGCCGTGCAACTAATGTCATTGCCGCTGGGTCGAGACACATCGCTTGTTATTCCGTGTCTTGATGTTCTAGGCCGCAACCATCGATACGGATGCCTCTACCGTTGGTGTTGGTGGTAATCGTTTACCTACAGGCGAGACTACAGAGCCCGCTTCGCCGGTGATGTACCGGTGCCGCTGAGGTGACACACACCGAGGTCGCCGCTCGTTACGCTGATGTAAGACACGCCGCTACGCGTCGCTACACGTGATGATTCTGAGACGTTGTTGCTGCTTGTGCAATTGTTGTTATTGATGCACCGCCGCAGCTTGCTATTTTTGGGCGATCTTTGCCGCATCCGCTGATGTTCTCGTTCATCGAGACATTGCGATTGAGGTCCGTTATTGCTGATTCCCACCATCATGATGACGAGGTTTCGCTTCGAGGATAAGGAAATTTAGAATATGCAGATAATGGAAATGAAGAGGACGACAATGTCGCTGCACTCAGTTATGAAGACGCAACATCGATGGATGCAAATGTATACACCACTGAGTCGGAAGAGTCGGGTGATGAAGATGCACCTTCAGGTGGTGCAAAAATTGCAGTTTGCGATGAAGGTTGTTACAATTGCTACTTTTTTATGGTACAGAGATGGGTTCGACTAGCATTGATAGTGGGTCTGATGCTGACATGGAAGATGATATAGAAGAAGCTCCGGATACAATGGAATACATGTATGCTTGTAATATTACTGAAGAGCATAATGACAGAATCAGAGAGTGGATTGCCGGCAATGATAGACATGGTTTGACTATTGTTAACATGTCACAACAAAAAATCAATCTGAAACGCCAACAAACAAAACAAGCAATAAGGAAGAATCCAAAGAGACATACAAGATCCAATACTTCAAACAAAAATGATCAAGTATCTTGAATACTCGGGAGAAGAAGAAGAAAATGTGTTGCAAATTGAAGATTTTATAAAGCCGAAGGTAGATTATATCTTTGGTATTATATTATTTTTTCAATTTGTTAGCATCATCATATGTTCTCGGTGATGATCATAGCTTATTTGATTTTGGCATCTTCTTACTTTCTGCATTCTTGCTAGTCGAGGCTTGTGTGCCTCAGTCGGACTAGTCAGGTAGGTGATTTCTTTTCATGTACTTTTCTTTTCCCCTCTGGGGCCCCCTGTATCTTTATTTTTGATAAATAGAAAAGACATCGGAATGCGAGTCCGGGGATTGTTTAAAAGATGTTCAACCCTGGGATCATGCATAAATAAGCACACCTGATGTACGACATATTTAATATCCGGTCTAGTGAAAGTAAGATACTAAGAGCCTCTGGCATCATCGTAAGGTGAGCTAGCTGCATCACCCAACTTGGGTTTAGTATCAACTGGAGTGGAGGTAGACTTGAATAAAGACATATCAGCCCGCTCAATGATCTTAGTTGTATACTTACGTTGTGACAAGAACAACCCACCTGCATGACGAGTGACAACAATGCCCAAAACATAACTCAAGGGCCCCAAGTCCTTCATAGCAAACTCAGAACTGAGAATTGTCATGATAGACTGGAGTAATGCATCAGAATAGGCAGTCAAGATACTATCATCCATATATAATAGTATATAAGCCAAGGAAGAACCACGACGATATATGAATAATAAATTATTAGACCTGCTGTGAGAGAACCCAATAGTCGAAACATAGTATGCAAACCTCTTATATCAAGCCCGTGGAGACTGCTTAAGCCTATACAATGACTTCTTCAACAAACAGACATGAAGAGGATATTTGGGATCCCTAAACCCCAAGGGCTGATACATATAAAATGTCTCTTTGAGATCACCATCTAAGAAAGTATTCTTCACATCTAACTGATGAATGAGTCATGCATTCGAAAGAGTCAAGTTGAGCACAGTACGAATGGTAGCCGGCTTGACCACCAGACTAAATGTCTCACCACAATCCAAACCAACCTACTGAGTCTTACCATCACCTACAAGACGAGTCTTATTCCTCGTAAAAGAACCATCAAAATTGTCCTCATGAGCAAAAATCCACATAGACCGAATAATATAAACATTAGATGGACGGGGCACCAACTCTCAGGTCTTATTATCAATAATGATATTCATTGGTCATAGCTATTTTCCAATTTGGGTCATTTAAAACATACACATGATTATAGGGTAATGTGATTTAAGAACATTAGAATTTAAATTAAAATGTATTTTCGATTTAAAAATACCTCGTTGACTACGAGTGACTGGTCTTTGACTCGGGGGACAATTGGGCGGATTTTGGGAAATATCAGGACACGTGACGATCGCCAAGACGTATGTAGTGCGCCCATTCGATAATCGCGTAGGGCCGCCATGGTCGGGCCGCCCACTAGGATCGGATAGCGGGCTCGACGGAGAGGAGTGAGGGCCAAAGTGACCGATACTAGCCTCACGATATCGTGTCCGCCCCTGCACGGCCCCGGCGGGCACGTCCGGACGTCGACGGGACGGGCGGTTTGTTTTTTTTTAATTTTTCCACTAAATTAAAAATACTAAATTACTAACAAAGTAACATATAGTCATATAGTGATAGTCATATACTCATATTATACTATTATAGTATTATACTCATATATATTTAAAAACTAAATAATTAAACAAAGACAAGAAGAGTGTAAAATAAAACATTTCAAAACTGTTTTTGTGCCTCTTATATTATTAATTATTTCATTGAAATATACAAGATTCAGAATTACAACATTGTAGTGTACTGTTGTTGAAAAAAATTGCAAAAGACATAGAAAAAATTAAAAAAATACTAAAATTGCAATGAAATATATTACCAATTTGAAAATATTTTTTCTAGTTTCTTTATAATTTCGTGTGGTTCTTCGGTTGGAATTGATATATCTTGGTCAAATTATTCCACGTCGCTACTCATGGCTTCAGATAAGATGTCGTTGTAGTTTTCGTCTTCTTCTTCGTTAATCTCTGAGTGACCGCACCTTTTTCGCTCCGCTCGTATCCAATCTCTGAATAGTACCGTCATCTCCAAGTTGTCTCCAGCTAATGAGTGTCTGTGCTCTCCTATTTGAAATCGCTGCGTAAAAGCTTTAAGCGATTGATCACGACGCCAATGTTCAAAATATCTCGTCATCATTAAAAGTGTTAAAATGTCTTCATTCTCGCATCCAATATTTCAAAGAAGTCTTCCTTTCCGTCTTCATTGACAACTGCTTGGTAAGTTAAAGTGCCCTGCAAAACAAAAACATCGAACTCGCTAATTTGGTTAGTAGTGCTACCACCGCACATTCTATTTTCGAGGCTTTCAATACTGTCCGCAGAAACATCATGTCTTTTTTGAGGTGTGAAGCGAAGAAGATGATCTGGCCGGTTGGTTACTAGCACTTTCTGCCGGTAATGTCGATATACTTTTTGCATTCATCTTCTACTCTATCCAACACTTCTTCTAGCGTTTGTTCAATAGTGGCTCAACATTTAAATTTTTGGGAGTTGGAGGTGGTAGTAATGCTCATACAGCTTATAAATATTTTTAATAAGACTTTTACAACCGTACTTTAATAGTGTTTAATACAACACCAATAATATAAATAGGGGGAATAGGAATAAAATATTTCTTTAATTTCATAAACATTTTTTAATAGCTGCCTTATAAGCAGGTTTTTTCATATATTCTTTAAGAAGTAAAAATATTATAACTATATAAAACAACATAGTTGAAATAGTAGGATAATATAAAGTAGAAAATTCTTTTGTTGCTCGTTGAAAATTCTCTAGAAATACAATAAGTTCTTTAATTTTGTCCCAATTATTATCCATAATCATATCATTTGGATTTTGATTATGGGCGTTAAAAAATAAAGTGATAGGTTTTCTATAGTCATAAGCAACAACTAGTTGGTCATATAAAGAATTTCACCTAGTTGATACTTCTTTGGGAATTTTTCTGTAAGATAGTCCACAATCGTGACAAGTTTTTTTATATTCTTTTCTCTATTGAATTCTATTATTTTTTAAAATAAAGTTTATAGCAAATTGTATTTTTTCAAGAATATCTTGAAAAAGTGAAAGACCATCTTTTACAACTAAGTTATAAATATGACACGCACATTTGATATGAAAATGTTTTGGAAAAGACGGAGTTAAAACTTCTTTTAAAACATAAATAGCAGAATTGTTAGAAGCTGCATTATCTAATGTAATACTCATAACTTTATCAGTTATTCCGTAATAATCGCAGACTAAATAAATATTTTGTGAAATAAACTCACCAGTGTGCCTACTATCTATATATCTATATGCTAAAATACGTTTTTGCATAGACCATTTATAATCTATCCAACGATGAAGTTACCGTTAAATAATCATGGTCGTTAGTACTACGACCTATATCAGAAGTTAGAGCGACTTTGCAATTTAAATGATATAATGAATAACGCAAATATTGTTGATATTCATGTGCAATTTAAATGATATTTATAAGCAGGATTATACATATCTCTAATATAATGAATAAAACCAGGCGATTCAGGAAATGAAAAAGGCAAACCCTCCACAACAACTAATTTTGCTAGTGCTTCCCTATCTTTATGTTTATCGTATTTATGGCCTACAACTCCCCCCATTATAGGGTTAATTTGACCATGTACTTTGTCCGGGACAGTATGTGAACCTTGTCTCGATTGAGAGGACGCTTGCTCACCATCTTTTTCAATAAGGTATTGGGCATGCAAGACTTTGTGTGTTTGCAATATGTGTCTTGATAACCCCCCCCCCCCCCCGTCCCACCATTACCTTGTTCAGTTTTAAAAGAATAAACATATTTACAAGTTTTACATATAGCTACTTGATTCGGTACGTCCCTGTAAAAATATTTCCATACAGTTGATGTTAATGGTCGCTTTCAGGACCTGCCTCATACTAGGGATAGGAGGCATTTCACTAGTGGGTGTATCATCATCTACATTAGTAGGTGTATCATCATCTAGAGTGTCATCTAAATTAAATCTTCTTCATTTTGAGGATAAACATTTGTGTCAAGATCATATGGTATTTCAGAAAACAGTTCAGGATCTATATCATCTTGTCTAGGAATACTAGAAGAAGTACCCTTGCCCTTGCCCTTCATACCCAAGGCCTTGCTCAAAACATTTTTTGTTCTTTTCATTTTAATTATGGTAATAAATAGTTAAAGACTTAAAAAGTTAAAGATAATGAAATTAAATGTGCTAAATAAAATAAAAACAAAATAATAATTTAATGAGAGAACGAATGTACCAAACGCCGACGTAGAGTCGATGTGTAATCGAGAGAGGTTGAAAACTGAAACTTTGCTCGATAGATTAATCCTCAAGCTAGTTGTCAACTTCACTCCCAATTCTCAAATTAATAAATATAGCGAATATGTAGTAGACAATGTTGTATAGAAATAGATTGATTGAGATTTGAGAGATTAGAGATTGTAGGAAGATTTGTGAGAAATAAGAAGAGAAAATGAGGTATTTATAGTTGGAAAATTGGGTTAAAGTATAAATATAATAACTTAGGGGTTAAAAATAAATATAAAGGGGGTAGGGGGGAGTTGGGGGGGTGGGGGAGTGGCGGAAGCCAAAAATGGTCGTTGCAATAACGGCCAAAATGTAAAATGGTCGTTATTGCAACGGCTATTTTTGGTAATCGCGGATCGGATCGGACGGACCGGACGGCCTGTCCTGGCGACCGGTCAAGCGACCATACCATGTCCCGTCCCGGTTCGAGCCCCGGACCCGCTAATGTTTTATTTTTTTATTTAAACAGTGCACGGACCGGTCGACGGACCGGTCGCCCCGACCATCGCCAACTAATCGTGGCGGATGGTAGAAGTAGAAACCGAGATTGACCAGCGGTATTGGCGTAGCATTTGGCCCAATCACCGACAATGGCGGTGGTCATGTACTATAGACCTGGCAGCCGTCCTGGTGGATTTTGGGTGCGGGGCACATCTGATAAATGGTGGATAGAGACACCGTCATCCAAAAAATTATATGACCTAGGCACGAGACTACTCACTTTAGCAAACGGAAATTGGAATTCATCAAAAATCATATGACGACTAATGATGATTTTATTAAATGATAAATCAAAGTATTTGTAACCTCGATGATTAGACGTATAACCAAAAAATACACAAGGGGTAGACCTAGTCTGAAGTTTGTTAATTGTGGTGGACATGAAGAGTGGATAACACAAGCACCCAAAGACCCTATGGCGAGAATACGAATGAGTCTTATTATATAAGATATGAAGAGGAGATGACTACGTCAATCTTTTTTTAGGAAGTATGTTGAGGAGATATGTAGCCACTTGTATAGCATGATTCCAGAAAGAAGGGGGTACGGAAGCATGAATCAATAAAGTTCGGAAAATGTTATTAATGGTACTAATTTTGTGTTCGGCTTTCCCATTTTATGAAGACGTATGAGGACAAGAAAACCAAAAATTAACCCAATTATTAGCACACAATTCCCAAAACACCTCATTATCATATTCGTTATCATTGTCACATTGAATATTTTTTATTTTCTGTTTCAATTGGGTTCTAATAAATACTCTAAATTTTACGAAAGTGGAAAAAACTTGAGATTTTTTCCCTATCGAAAAAGTCCATAAAAATTAAAATAATCATCGAGAAATAGAACATAATAACGATGACCCAAAGAACTGAGAACAAGAGATGTCCATAAATCGATATGAATAATATCAAATGACATTACGGTATGAGAATTGGAGTCTACAAACGGCAATCTAACATTTTTTTCTAAAGAAAAGACTGACAATTACGAGTACTACGCGTACCCTTACACGAAATAAAATTGTTTTTATCTAAGGAAGACAAAATAAATGCCCCGGATGACCTAGACGAGCATGCCACAAGGAAGGATTAAAGGCTGAAAAAGTTGATGGCAAGGCTGGACTCGAGAAAACGGAACCTGACGTGATATGATAAAGATCTCCCCTACTATCACACCTCATGAGAGGACTCCCCGTCTTGAAATCCTTCACAGAAAATCCAAATGGATCAAATTCAACAGAAACAAAATTATCAATGGTGAATTTACGGACATATACCAAATTTTAATCAATTTTGGGACATGAAATGTATTTTTCAAAATAAGGGGTGGATGGGGGGAGAAAAAGTTTTATGGCCATAACCATGAATTGAAATAGAATAACCATTACCAACAATTATACAACGAGGGTTGCTCAAATTGGAATAAGTCGAGAGAGTACATGGGTCATACGTCATGTGAGTAGTGGCGTCGATGTCCATGTACCAATTTGGGTCCGAGGGATTTATGCCAATTGTGTGCATCGCGGCTTCAATGTCGGTAGAAGTAGGGGCCGCTGCGTGACAGGCCTGGTAGGGCCCAGTCCTTCCTCCCTGCTGACCCGAAGCTCACGTATCGCCGACCGTAATCGCCAGAATCGCTGGGCCGAAAGTGGTGAAACTAGCCCACTATCGCGGGCCGGGCGCGCTGAAAACGATTGTGGGCCACTACCCACCGCCTGTGCCCATGACCAAGCGGGCCCAGTTGGGACCGCTTGGTTGTGCTCACTATTTTCAAAGGGACCCACTTCAACTGCTTTGCCATCGGGCTGAACCGCCGATTTGCGCCGCGATTTTTTCCAATATTTTTTCTAGTGTTCTTGCCACCACCATGAGCCTGGTTTTGGCCCAAATTATCAACAAACCCGGAGAATTTATGGAGGACGTCATCATGACGACGAGACTAGCCCCGGTAGCCGCCTTCTTAGCCAAACCGACCTAGTCCAAAGTAAGCATGGAGCGGGCTTGATAGAACTTTGGGAGAGGGTTACTTTGACGAAGGAGAGTTCCAACGCAATTATAGACCTCAGATATGCCAACAACCATCTGTAGAATTAGACGATTTTCACTAACGGGCACACCAACGGTGCGGAGTTGGTCTGCCAATTCTTTCAACCTTTTTTAATAAGCTGAAACGTTTGAGAAATTTTCCATCTTGACGTGGGAAAATTCCTGCTCAAGAGTAATAGCTCTGCAATTTTGATTATCTTAGAATATGTCACGCAACCTATTCCAAGTAGCCATCGCTATAGCGCCTGGCTCAATAATCGTCTGCAACAAGTCGGCAGAGATAGTGGAGTAAATCTACTGAAGGACTGTGGCATCAAGAGTCGTCCACAACTTAGGATCTTCTCTAGAGGTCGAACCAAAAACAATGTCATCAACATAGATTTGTGCAATCATAATATCTACACTGTGTCTTTTGATGAACAATGTTCTATCAGCTTCTCCACAAATGAAACCAAATTCTATAAGGAGGTTTGTTAGATGACCATACCATGCATGAGGAGCTTGTTTTAACCCATACAAGGCCTTTTTAAGCTTGTATACATAATGTGGATGGTGCGGATCCTCAAATCTTTTTAGTTGTTTAACATAAACCTCCTTGTCCAAATAACCATTGAGAAATGCTCCTTTAATATCCATTTGATGCAAGGTAATTTTTAGGTAGCAAACAATAGCAAGTAGTAGTCTTATTGACTCAATCCTAGCCACAGGTGCGAAGGTTTCGTCATAGTCAATTCCTTCAACCTGTGTGTAGCCTTGAGCAATAAGACGTGTTTTGTTTCGAACAACTATCCCTGATTCATCTGATTTGTTCTTGAATATCCAGTTGGTTCTAATAACATTTGTGTTGTTAGGATATGGAACCAAGTCCCAGACTTCATTTCGGAAAAACTGTTCAAGCTCTTCTTGCATTGCTTGAATCAAAAAAATTATCTTTTAAAACTTCTTCAATGTTCTTTGGTTCAAGAGTAGATATTAGACAAGAAAGACTAACCTATTGGTATATGATGGACATACACACATACCTTACCATTTCATGATAATTGATTGGTTTTTTCTCTCTTGTACGCATTCTCTAAAAAACTCCCCCTATCACCTGGTCAGGTGGATGGTTCTTTCTAATCCTTGATGAAGGGTCTCGTCTTACTTGATCATGCAATTCAGTTGAAGACTCCTCCTCCACTTCAACCCCTGTGGTCTCTACTTGTGGTTCAGATGTTTTCTCTGATATTGTGAGAACATTTGGGACAACATCTGCTTCTTCAGTTTGTTGCTCTTTTTCTATTGTAACCACAATGTTAGTTTCTGATGACTTTCCAGAGATATCCATAAGATCATCAAATATAACATTAACGGACTCCTGTATGGTCTTGGTCCTCAGATTGTATATCCGGTAAGCATGGCTATTCTGTGAGTAGCCAACAAATATTCCTTTGTCACTTTTTGAGTCAAATTTCACCAATTGGTCTCTGTCATTTAAAATATAACATACACACTCAAAGACATGAAAATAACGCAGAATTGGTTTCTTTCCATTTAAAAGTTCATAGGGGATCATCCTGGTACCTGGTCTTAGATAAACTCTATTAGTGATGTGACATGCAGTGTTTAAGGCTTCTGTCCAAAACCTTTTCGATAATTGTTTAGAATTTAACATGACTCTAGCCATCTCTTGTAATATTCTGTTCTTTCTCTCAGCTACCCCATTCTATTGAGGAGTCTTGGGTGCCGAGAATTCATGAAAGATGATTTTCTTTTCGCAACAAAAATGCAAAAAATTGGGTTTCAAATTTCTTTCCATGATCAGATGTTGTACAAAATGGTCAACAACATCTTCATTGTCGGACAATGACTGCTCGAACATTGCTGCCAACATTGCCTGTGATTCTTCAATGTTAGTTTCTGAGGTTTGTCTGTGGAGTGCCATTGTCTTGTCCTTATACAAATCCTTTTGACTCTTAATGTTTATCTCATAAGTTTGAAAGATGCTCATCAAGGTTGGGCCTCTTCAATAGCACAAATCTTTCAGGAAGAGATCTGAGGGCTTTGTCCATAAGTTGTGTGTTGGTCAAAGGAAAACAAAACACTTGACACTGATTTGCAATGTCAATTAACTTTTTAAAATATGATTGTATACCCTCAGACTCTTTCATCCTTAAGCGCTCATATTGGCTCAAAATCATGCATAGCTTCGTTCGTCGCACACTTGAGGTACCTTCACAATGAGTTTGTAAGGTATCTCAGGCGTCCTTAGTCATTGTACAATTCTGAATAAGTTTGAACATGTACAGATCTACCCATCCGAATGTAGCATTTAAGACTTTTTCATTAAAGCTCACATTGTTAGTTTCTTCTGCGGTCCATTCAGATTCGGGTTTGGTAAGTATATCACCATCCTCATCTGTTGGATACTTAGGAACAACATATCATTTGGTGACAGATATCCATGCTCGAACATCAATGGACTTGATGTGCAAACGTAGACGGATCTTCCAATAGGCATAATTTATTCCATCAAGAATTGAAAGTCTACCAACATTTTGAATAGCTGAGTCTATAGTCATTTAGATATAAGACCAATCACTTATTGTATTAAGTGGACCCTGGACCCACCCGACCCGTATATTTCATAGGATGTGTGTGTCGGCTCTGATATCACTTATTGGGGTCTGAGGCTACGGATAAAAAGTTAGAAGTAAGAATAAATAAGAATTCACAAACTTGAACAACTAAACATTTTCTTGATGTTGCCTTCCGTGTTGTGTCAACACTTGAGGTAACACTTTGATAAAACAATAATAAACCTTAAAGAGTAAATGCAACGGAAAAAGTAAAAGACACAAGGTTTATATTTTTAAGGGTATATATTAATATATCCCTTGATGGTCAATGACCAAAGTAATGTATATATTATATACAATTACAATTAAATTTCTTTTTACAATTTACAGAAATAAAATAAAAAGAAATTACAAACAAAACGAAGTCGCAAAGGACTTCAGCCTAAAGATAAAACATCTATAAAGAAACATACAACATCTTCATTACAATTGCTTCAACAATAAGCTTAATTTAGAATCTGGGCAGCAATAGTAATGTTGAACTAGATGTTGTTATACTACTTTAGGCTTAAGTGTTGATCCAGTTTTTGAGGTGAATTTTCGAGAGCTCTCTTGGTGATTCTTTTCGTTGTGATATGGATATCGTTACTCTGAAGTTCCTCCTCTATTTATAGTGCGAAACTTTCCTGAAATCCTCATTGGTTGGTTGCGGGAGTTGAGAGAAAGTAGGCAACAACTTGGACTAATTATTCCTCCATGAAAACCTCAACAACATTGACTTGGTCTTCACATTGCTTTCCTTCCAAGCTTGACTTCTTTTTTTCCCACATTTTAAACACAGCTTCTTGGTTAGCTTGCCTAGGTCATTTTTACGTCATAGTAACAATCACTGTTTTGGCCGGAAGAATAGGCAAAATCGTTTATAGAGATGTTGTCTGTGATGTTATCACAACACTGCAGGCAACATCTTTCTGTTCATAAGCGATGTTGTCCTGAACGATAACTGGTGTTGTCACAACACTCATCCAACATCAACAACTTCAATCATAAACTAGATGGAGTCCGTTGTATGAATCGGATGTATACGTTCAATAATAAACTAGCTGGAGTCCGTTGTATGAATCTGATGCATAGGTTCTACGCTAGTTGTAAAAGTATGTATGTCTTAGAGACAATCATTCTAGGGACAAATGTACTAGAACATATTCATATTATTAATATATTTATGACATTTGCGATTACTGAATTATTATTTGGTTGTTTGTAATTATTCATTAATGTGCATCCCTTGAGCTTACGTTGTCATTGATAAAGTGAGATGTTAATGATAGAACGTAACTCTTAAAGTATCCTCGATTAATAATCATTGAGAATGAGATATCAATGATATATTATAAGTCGACACGTGGTCTGTATCACACTCTTAGAGAATGTAGTATGTCTCACTTATTACTAGTAAAGATTACTTGTAATGGACACATGGATACTCTTAGAGGGTATTGGTATGCTTTGTTGATAAACTATTTGTTATACGTGTCTAGAGTATTATCAGCATGTGGGAGATAGAGGTCCTTTGACTTGAGGTCAATGCGCACCTAGTTTGCAGAGTAATGTATTTTGATCATGTCCTAAGCTTAAATTCCTTATAGGATAAGACATGGATTGTATTGGGTACATTACGATGCAAACTAAGGTGATAGTTGAGCCAAGAATATGATTCATTCCTCGATTGGATATTAGAGAGGGAACACTCAGATTCTCAGTAATATTGGGTCGACCAAGTCATTGTCCAATGCAAGAGACATATATAGGGTATGATTTGGTTGTCGACTAATATATATGAGATGAAGTGATCAAACCATTTGGATAGACACATGGCAAATCCTAAGCTTGATCGAGTGTGTCAGGATTGAAAGGAATTTATCATCTCACATAAAGATTATGTTTACTGGAGTCTTGTAAACGTAGTTCACATATTGAGTTCATCATATGGCGCAATCTAGGAGTTCTGTGTGAACCTTAATTAGATTAAGTGTCGAATTGTGAAGGCCTAAAGGGTCACACTAAGTCGATTGTCTTTTCGTTTTAAGGGTATATTGAGAGAGTATAAAATATTCGATTTAGAGTCGAGATACTTTAACCAATAATAAATTGTGGGATAATTTCTATTTGATGGAAATTATTTAATTAAGTCAAAAATTAGATTTTGGATTTAATTAAAATGAAAACGTGTAAAAATATTAAAACTAGGGGAGGCGCCAATACGGTGGTGGGCCAGACCGACTGGCCCACTGCATCTCAGATTTTGGATCAGGTTTTAAGCCGAATCCTAATCTGATTTGTACAATATTCCCCTATATATTCAGCACTTAACCATAATTTTAAAACAATTAATTCTTACTTTCTGAACTTAGAGTTCAGAGAATAAAATTCTCTCAAACCTCTGCCAAGATTTTCTTGCTTTCCTGACAGAGGAATATACCATAGCAAAGGCTTGCGGTCGAAAGGATAATAAGTTAACAAAATTTTAAACTTCCGTTGTGCCTTACTTATGTATTTTAGATCCAACAAAACCCTACAGTGGTATCATAACTCATGTTGGTTCAATGGTTACGTAACAATTGAAAGACATAATAATATGGGTTCAACGTAAAATTGATTTTAATCTGAATTAAAATAAGGTCACTTGAAATCCGACATACCTTGACTGAACGATTGACCTTTGTAGTCACCCTAAATTATCAACTACACTAAATCGAGGATGTCATTGCGTTCTACTCGAACTAAGCCTAGTGCAGAAACCAACTCATTATGAACATGGTGCACGCCGAAGAACGAGTAGGAACGAATGATAGTCGATATGTGCATTAGTGATAATGGTGGGTGATGATAAATGACCCATGGTCTGATCCCTAAATTGAAATTGGGGCTTGGATGATTTTTAGAAAATCAACACGAAATTGTTCTTAAAGGATGTCAGCGTCGTGGCCCTACGGTAGAGGCGCCGCTAGGTTTTTCGCGCGCCAGCTTCCATGGTGGAGCGCCGCTGGCCACGGTAACAGTGCGGTCGCGACTTCGATCAAATCGTGATTAAAATCTTTGTTTTAATATTTAGAACCTACTGGACCTAAAGCGTCGCGGCCCAATGATGGAGAGCCGCGACTCTAATTCACATAACAAAAACTGAAAATTTTCTGCCCCGCAAGCACCGCGGCTCCTTGGAGGAGCGTCGTGGTGGCTGAGGCTCTATGGTGGAGCGCCGCGGCGCCGGATGTCCAGAAAGTAAAATTTCAGTATTCAGAAAATTAACCCATGATTATTATCATACAATATATTTAGTGTATTGTTTTATGTTCTAAATGATCATCATTCATTATACTAGAATAGCGTCCGCATATAATGCTTGGGTAGGCGACACCCAATACTAGTTTAGCGTTTATAAATTATGCTTGGGTAGGCGGGCCCAATACTTGTCTAACTGTTTAATACCATGCTTTGAGTGATGTTTGAAACATGTTAGAGTTGATCCTGTTTAAAATCCTGAATTAAAATATTCCCCAAATTTAATACAAGTCTTATTTAAAATGAATGCATCGTCCGTTATAATTGATTGTATTGCAAATTCTTTTCGGCGAGATGAGTATTTATGCCCCAACATTTGCTCTAAGTCTACGAGGACTCAGACTCTTTCATAGATGCATATAAATGTAAAGGTGGGTGATAAACCTTCAAGAGTATTTACACCTCAGTGTTTGCTCTAGGAAGGCAAAACTCACTTAGATAGATAATTGCAGTCGCGTAACGGGGTTGACTTGCTAGGCTATCTTGGCGCCTCAGTGTCGGACAAGCCGAAGGACGCATATCGTTTTGTTTAGAACATGCGATCAACCAAGAGTTGCAAATTGTTTGTAATTGGTTTAGAGACCTATCAGATCATGTTGTTGAAGTTATCTGCCTCAGCAAACGCGGATACAATATAAGTCTGAATCTTGGCCCATTATGACCATATTTGATATGAGACCGTATTCTTTCATGGGATAGAAGGATATGTTAAAATAATGGGAGCTAATTACACTAAAGGCCATGATTATTACTTAATGAATGTGTTCAAATAGAAATTATATATTAGGATGTTAATTTTAAGGTCTATCTTATCTTCAGTGTACAATGTCTACTCTCTCACTTAAAATGTTGGTTAAAACAAACAAGCTGACTGGAGCAAACCTCCCTGATTGGTTAAGAAATTTGCGTCTGGTGTTACGATTGGAAAATATTGAGTATGTGTTAGATACAACACTCCCAACAGTCCCTGCTGAAGATTCTGAAGAGTATGCCCTGTTTGACAAGGTAGCCTATCAGAAATATCTTGATGAATCTATTGCGGCACAATGTGTTATGTTATCTTCTATGACTCCATAGTTACAAAGATAATATGAGAACATGGCTCCCAACGAGATGCTGGAACATTTGAAGAGTCTCTATGACTCACAGTCTCAGACAATGGAGTATGAACTGTTGAGAGAACTCTTCAAGTGTAAGTTGAACGAAAGGGGACATATATCACAACATGTTTTGAAGATGATTGGGTTAATAGAGAGGTTGGTTTCGATTGGAACGAAGCTGCCCGTGAATATTTCTGTCAACCTAATATTAAAATCGCTCCCTATTTCGTTTGAGAATTTTATTGTAAACTTCAACATGAATGGACCAAATGCGAGTTTCACAGAGCTTCACAATATGTTGAGAACCTTCGAATCGTCCACCTCCAAAGGTAAGGTTGTGCTCATGGTGAACTCCTCTAGCAATTCAAACCTAAAGGTAAGAATGTGCAAAAGAAGAAGGGTAAGGCGGTTGACGCCACACCCACAGTTTTGAGACCTCGAGGAGTTGTTCAGAAGAAGGTGAAGATAGATGCAGATGTTTGCCTCAACTGAAAGAGAAAGGGGCATTGGAAGAAGGACTGCACATCTACAGGGGGGGACAAAGCACCAGGTGCTTCTGGCCCTGCTGGACAAGGTATGTTTGTTATTGAAATAAATATGTCTATAACTAATTCTCACTGTTGGGTATTAGAGACCGTTTGTGGCTCTCACATTTGTAACAACGTGCAGGGGCTAACTGACAGCAGAAGGGTTGGACCATGGGAAGTAGACCTGCGCGTTGGAAACGGAGCACGAGTGGATGCTGAACGCGTGAGGACTTATAGACTAGATTATCTTCTGGCTTTTGTTTAGAACTTAATAATTGTTATTTTGTTCCCTCGTTAACGAGGAATATTATTTCTATCCCGATGTTAGACGTTGAGGGGTTTTCCTCATTTATTACAAATGACAATTTTGTGCTATCTTTTAATGATTTTATTTGTGGAAATACACCGCTTGTGGATGGATTGTATGTTCTAAACTGTAGTCATGAAATTTTCAATATACATAATAAACGAGCTAAAATAAGTAATTCAAGAAACTCAACCTACTTATGGCACTGCAGACTTGGTCACATCAATGAATCTAGAATAACAAGATTAAGGAAGTTAGACTACCTAGAACCATTTGACTTAGAGCCCTATGGTAATTGTGAATCTTGCTTGAGAGGAAAGATGACCATCAAGTCACTTTCTGGGAAACGGGTGCGTACCAAAGAAGTGTTTGAGTTAGTCCATACCGATATATGTAGACCATTTTCAACTCAAGCTAAGGGAGGCTTCCATTACTTCATCACTTTTATAGATGATTTCACAAGGTTTGTGCATGTGTATCTCATGAAACACAAGTTCGAAGCTCTTGAGAAATTCAAGGAGTACAAGTTAGAAGTAGAGAAACAACTTAAAACAAGTATCAAGACCCTTCGATCAAATCGAGGAGGTGAATACTTAAGTAAAGAATTTCTATATTACTTAAAGCTTCATGGAGTCCAATCACAATGGACACTCCTGGAACGCCACAAATGAATGGTGTTGCTGAAAGGAGAAATCGAACCCTATTAGATATGGTTAGATCCATGATGAGCTTCTCAACTATACCAACATACCTTTGGGATATGCATCACAAAGCTCAATCTATATTCTAAACAGAGTTCCTTCAAAGTCACTAGAGAAAACTCCATATAAGATATGGAATGGCAAGAAGCCAGTACTTTTACATGCGACCCTGGGGTGCCCTGCATATGTGAAGAAGTTTCTTACTGACAAGTTGAAATCCAAAAGTGAGAAGTATTATTTTGCGGGGTATCCAAATGAAACTAGAGGATACTATTTCTATCTTCCTGGCGAACATAAGGTCATTGTTTCCAGAAATGCAATTTTTCTTGAAGAAGACTATGTCTACAAGGAACATAGTTGCACTAAGATAGAACTTGAAGAAATTCAAGAAGCAGAAGATAATACAGAGGTTAAACCCTTGTCACATGACCTAGACAAGGTTTCACTAGGAGTATTTGGTGAAGATTGGATACTTAGAGTACACCCTTCATCCAGTGGGAGTGTTGTGAGAGACAATGAAGAAATGCAAGACTCTCATGTACAATCAATGGAAGATAATACAATAGTTGTACACCATACCATTCAGGAAGGACATGAAAATGACATTCCTGAAAACTCGCAAGGTGGTGGATTGTCCAACACAAACACTTTATCACAATCAGAATACAACAACACTGAAACACAGAATATTCAACTCCGTAGGACCACTAAGACTCATCGTCCGCCTGAAAGAATTAATCTCCTTGTTGAAAAACACAATGAGATTGATATTCATGATGATGATGAACCTACGACCTATAGTGAAGCTATGTTGGACATTGATTCGCTGAGATGGCAAGAAGCCATGAAATTCGAAATGGACTCGATGTACATAAATCAAGTATGAAACTTGGTTGATTTGCCAACAGGGGTTAGACCCATATGATGCAAGTGAGTATTCAAGAAGAAGATTGATGCATATGACAATGTACATACTTATAAAACAAGATTGATGGCTAAAGGTTATAATCAACGGCCTGGGATCGATTATGATGAAACATTTTCACCAGTTGTGAAGATTAAGTGCATTCGAATTTTATTTGCAATAGCTGCATACTATGATTATGATATTTGGCATATGGATGTTAAAATTGTCTTCCTCAATGGAAATCTAATTGAGGAGGTGTATATAATACAGCCAGAGGGTTTTACATCTAAAAAACTCAGCCCAAAGCAGTATGCAATCTACAGAAGTCCATTTATGGACTTAAGAAAGTCTCAAGGAGTTGTAATATCTGTTTTGACAAAGCAGTCAAATTGTTTGACTTCGTTAGAAG
The DNA here is from genome assembly GCA_029844215.1 of Przewalskia tangutica. Lineage (NCBI taxonomy): Eukaryota > Viridiplantae > Streptophyta > Magnoliopsida > Solanales > Solanaceae > Przewalskia > Przewalskia tangutica. The sequence continues at coordinate 100,167,462 of CM056728.1, read as the reverse complement.
CAAAGAAGATCCATGCGTTTATAGTAAACGCACAGACGAGAGTATTGTCTTCATTGTTATATATGTAGATGACAAATTAATAATGAGAAATAATAAGACTCTCATGTAGTCAGTCAATGAATGATTATCCAGCACCTTCATGATGAAGGACTTAGGTGAAGCCTGCTACATTCTTAGAATTATGATCTACAGAGATAGATCTAATAGATTGTTGGGGCTGTCACAATCCGTATACATAGACAAAGTACTACAACGATTCTCTATGTAAAATTCCATGAAAGATAATCTTACTATAGGTCAAGACATCAAGTTATCAAAGAAGGATAGTTCTTCTACTGTTACAGAACTTGAACACATGAAACGGATCTCATATGCTTCAACTATAGGATCAATCATGTATGCGATGACATGTACAAGGCTAGATGTGGTCTATGCACTTAGTATGACTTGCAAATTTCAGAAGAATCCCAGGGAGGAATACTGGAAAGCAGTCAAAAGTATTCTTAAGTATCTTAGACGAACTAAATAATATTTCTTAGTCTATGGCGGACAGGAAAAGTTAGTAGCTACTGGGTACACTGATGCTAGCTTCCAGACAGATCTTGATGATTTCAAGTGTCAATCTGGTTATGCCTTCATTTTAAATGATGGAGTAGTGAGTTGGAAAAGTTCCAAGCAAGCTACAACTGTTGATTCGACAATTGAAGCCGAGTACATTGCTGGATCGGAAGCTGGTAAGAAAGTGTCGTGATATCTGAGGGATTGTTCCAAGTGTCATTTGTCCAATAACGATTTATTGTGACAACACTGGTGTGATTGCACAAGCTAATGAACCAAGATAAACAAACAGAAAAAGCATGTACCAAGGAAATACCACATACTCAAGGAGATGGTGGAGACTGAAGAAATAAGATTAGACTACGTTCCCACAGATGAAAATCTAGTTGAGTCATTTACTAAACTATTAAGTTTGGTCAAGCATAATGATCATTTTGAAAATATGGGGATTAGATACATTAGATTGACTCTAGTCTAAGTGAGATTAAAAATATGTATGTCCTAGAGACAATTATTTTAGGGACAAATGTACTAGAACACATTCGTATTATTATTAATATATTTATGGCATTTGCGATTATTGAATTATTAATTGGTTGTTTGTAATTATTCATTAATGTGCATCCCCTGAGCTTACGTTGTCATTGATAAAGTGAGATGTTAATGATAGAGCGTAACTCTTAAAGTAGCCTTGACTGATGATCATTGAGAATGAAATATCAATGATATGTAATAAGTCGATATGTGGTCTACATCACACTCTTAGAGAATGTAGTATGTCTCACTTACTACTAGTAATGATTACTAGTGATAGACACATGGATACACTTAGAGGATATTGGTATGTCTTGCTGATAAACTATTTGTTATACATGTCTAGAGTATTATCAGCATGTGAGAGATAGATATCCTTTGACTTGAGGTCAATGCGCATCTGATTTGTAGAGTAATGTACTTTGATCATGTCCTAAGCTTAAATTCCTTATAGGATAAGACATGGCTTGTATTGGGTATATTGCGATGCAAACTAAGGTGGTAGTCGAGCCAAGAATATGATTCATTCCTCGATTAGATATTCGAGAGAGAACACTCTGATTCTCAGTAATATTAGGTCGATCAAGTCATTGGCCAATGCAAGAGACATATCTAGGGTATGATTTGGTTGTCGACTAATATATATGAGACAAAGTGATCAAGCCATTTGGATAGACACATGACAGATCCTAAGCTTGATCGAGCGTGTCACGAATGAAAGAAATTTATCATCTCACATAAAGATTATGTTTACTAGAGTCTTGTAAACGTACTTCACATATTGAGTTCGTCATATGACGTAGTCTAGGAGTTCCGTGTGAACCTTAATTAGATTAAGTGTCGATGTGTGAAAGCTTAAAGGGTCACACTAAGTCGATTGTCTTTTTGGTCTAAGGGTATATTGAGAGAGTATAAAATATTCGATTTAGAGTCGAGATATTTTAACCAATAATAAATTATGGGATAATTTCTATTTGATGAAAATTATTTAATTAAGTCAAAAATTAGATTTTGGATTTAATTTAAATTAAAACGTGCAGAAATATTAAAACACGGGGAGGCGCTTGAGAGGCTGAGTCGCGGTACGGCAGTGGTCCAGACCGACTGGCCCACTGCATCTCGGATTTTGGATCAGGTTTTAATCCCAATCCTAATCTGATTTGTACAATATTTCCCTATTTATTCAGCACTTAACCATAATTTTAAAACACTTAATTCTTACTTTCTGAACCCAGTGTTCAGAGAAAATTCTCTCAAACCTCAGTCAAGATTTCCTGGCTTTCCTAACAGAGGAATATACCACAACAAAGGCTTGCGGTCGAAAGGATAATCGCGTGCGCTTCCTCTGGTAGAGACTTCAGATAACACAACTGTAAGTCTACTTTTATCTTTGCATATTTTAATTGTAATGCAATCATACCAGACGAAATTGTTGGGGTAAGTAAGTTAACAAAATTTTAAACTTCCGCTATGCCTTACTTATGTGTTTTAGACCCAACAAAACCCTACAAGTTGGACATATTTCATTACTTAATGCTTTAGTGTCAACAGAAAATTACTCCCTTCGTCCTATCTTAACTGTCTTACTTTCATTTTTGGTATGTCCCAAAAAGAGTATCTCTTTCCACATTTAGTAAGTTGACAATTCAAGTTCTTATATGACAAGTTTATAACCACAAGATTAAAAGACATTTTAGTGCATCATACACATCTTTAATTTAAGACTACAAAATTCAAAAATCTCACTTTATTTCTTAAATTTCGTGCCTAGTGAAACTAAGACATTTAAATTGGAACAGAGGTAGTACTAGAATATTTAATTTGCTGCATGAATTGTTACTTTGTAATTTTTATTTTGTTAGGGTATTATGGGTTTGAGGTTTTCCATGAATAATGTTTAGAATTTAGATGAATTAAATCATAGAAGTGGACATTTCTATGTGCATTGAATGTGTGATCTGTCATAAGATTTACAGTGTATTATCTATAGACTTTGAGAGAGATTGTATTGTGTATGAAACAAGAAATTTGGGGTTTCTTGACATATGCTGTATTGTAGTAACTGTGGTGCCCATTATCAGAAATTGCAGATAAGTGAAGCAGAAGCTGAAAAGTATATGCTTATTTATGGCCTATGATAGGATATATGAGCTCTGGTTATTTAAAAATAATAATATCTGAACAGTTGTTTAGTTCTTCCGCTGTGTTCCTTTGGTCTGAAGTTTGAAGTTAAGAAGGGCTAACTTAATGCATGGAGTCGTATTTTTAGACATTTCTTAATCATTGCAATCTTTATATGCCTTAAACTTCACCGATTTTTGATAAAAAAGACAGTCCGATGTACTAAGTTTTTGCGGTGCGCGGAGTCCGGAGATGGGCATGATCACCGATTTCTGATATGTGATAGAAACTTCTGCCCAAGCATATAATTAGTTATCTAGTGATATTATGGTCCAAGTAGATATTGATTGCCTCATAAAAACACATTTAAGTTTTAAAAAAATTGCATGTATGGAGAAGGATATGTATGGTGGTGATTTATATGTATGGTATCATATAAAGAAACCAATTCCTCCTCATCCCATCTATGTGGGACTCAACAAAGCCCGAAGTGGACCATGTCACCTAACACTCTGCTTTTATTGGGCAATCCTCCCTAATGGGCTAACTTTTGAGATTAAGTTAGGTCGTAACATGCTTAGTAGACTATGAACCCTGAGAAGGAAGGCAAATGCTTATTTAGTGTATATATTTTCATTCTTTTGATTGTAAAAGACTTTATGATGATATAAAGATCGAGTACAATTAACTTGAAAAATGAGAAAAGAAATCCTAGAAACTGGAAAGTAATAGATTATTCCTTTGTATTGTTTGTATGAATGACTTCAGACAAAATTCTCTGTTTCTTTAACTTATAAGATTCGCATTAGGCACTAATACAGACATTATTGACTAAGTTTCCGATTGAAATTATCCCCTTTTCACATTATGGACCAACATTAAGAAATATCTTCGTTGATTATTTTCCAAAACAGTAGTAAATATACCCATAATACTGTCACGAATCAAACCGGAGGGTCGCGACGGGCACCCGGATACCACCCGCCGGGTACCGACATTCGTATATTTAACATCTAATCACAATTAATTACGGACTAAGCCGGAAAAAAACTATATGAAACTACAAAAAAAATGACCTACGGTGTGAAGAAGTGATAGTTTTTAAATCATCACATAGTATGACGATTTTTACATTGACTTCTGGCCAACAGACACTTAACATAATCGCTGTGATTATATAAACTATCATAAATTTATAATGACGTATAGCGATTATTTGCAATTGCGTATGTTGTGTGTGATTTTTGTGTTGGACCATTTTTTTGGAGTCGACCCAACCCTTAAAATCTAGCCCATCTAAATATACCATTTAGGTCGAATTCTTCATTTTCATCAGAAACTTCCCGCGAACTGAGCCCTCTTTCTTTCCGCAAAAACTCCTCTTTCTTTCAAACAAAAATCTGAGCCCTAAATCTGATTTTTGAAGAACTTCATTACGATATGAGTTTCATCTTTCGTTCTTAGCCCTAAATCTTACTTTCTTCTTTGGTTCTTTCGTTCTTAGCCCTAAAATTCTCACTAAAATCGTCTAATTTGGAAAATTTTGTGCAAACCGAAATCTGAGCACATCAAATCGAAATCTGAGCCCTAAAATCGTTATGAGCTAAGAAAAATCACTGTGTGCCCTAAAATTGTTGGTTTCGTTGCTGAGCTACAGGTATATTAAATTAAAAAATCTGCATTGGTATTTTTTTTTAAATATGGTTGAATGATATGTGTGCTTGACATTCTGTGAATTCCTACAGGTATCCATTTGACATGTATAATTGCTAAAAATGTGGAATATTTTGTGTAATTGCTGAAAATGTGGAATATTTAGACGTTAGGATGCTGAGGTTGATGATGTTTATTAATTTGAATCACTTTGGTCTTTGTTTGGTTCTCAGTCATTCGTAACATTTCGGTTTTTTAAACAATTTGGAAGGTACAGAAAAGAAGTCACAAGAACAGTTTATACAAATGGTATCAATTTTAGGAAAATCAGTGTGAAATTCAAAAGAGCAAACCTGAATAGTTGTTAGACTTAATTGAAAGTGCTAAATGATTTCGTAAGCCTAGGTGTTGTCTCTTGATGAGATTAATAAATATCAATCAGGAAGCATGAGTATTTACAAAAGGTACTTGTGTTTTTGCTGTCCTTATTTAGGACTTCAAGTTGTTCTATGAGATTAAGTTTGGGAGGAAGAAATCTTCTGCTGCAGAATATGCGGGTGAAAATGGTCAAGTTGTATATAATGGAAATTCTTCGATTGTGACATCAAATGGAGTGGGCATGTAAAGAATACCTTAGATTTGTCCATTGTTAGGCGTATTTTGTATACGCTTTTTGAGTCATTTTTAGTTAGTATTTTACTTGTTTTTGTTGTGTTTAGTATAGTATTAGGGTCGTTTTTTTTAGTCGCAGCGGTTCAAAAAGGCAAAATGGCAAAAAGGAGCGAAAAGTGAGCATAAAAGGTCCCGAGGCAGAAAAAGGTTGAAAATTGATGATTCGGACGAAGGCAAAGCAGCACCGCGGTGCCCAGAAACAGAACCGCGATTCCAAAAGATCAGAGACTCCGCAGGACTTTTGCCACCGGGGTGCCATTCGCACAAAGACCGCGGCGCATATTCTTGAGAGGTTGCGGGACTTTCGGCGCATGCCACTCTGCAGGGCTGCGGTGCCGAGGCGCAAATTTTTAGATCCGAGTTAGAATTGGCCAAGGGCAGAAGGGTCCATAGGGCACGAAATTTGCAACATACTTAAGCCCTCGGGATTAGTTTAGTGAGGGAGGTTGGACATTCTATAAAACAACACAACTCAGGGCAGATTTGAGGCCACAATTGGAGACTTTAGTTCACATTATTTCTTTTCTTTTCCCTTAGTTTATTTCAGTTATGTTGAATTGTAATTTAGTTCTTGACATGACAATGTTTAGGAGCTAATTACTTTAGTAGGGTTTCCGTCGAATCTTCTTGAAGCTCTTTCATATAGTTAATACATTAGTTAATTGATTTCTTCTTCAACTTCATTAAGATCTATTCAATATTGCTTTGATTGTTTGATAAATAATTAGCTACTAATTATCATTACTTATATGATTTCGAATCAAGAACCGAGAGGAGAGATTTGAATATGTTGTAATTGTTTAGACATAGGTTAAAATCGTGGACGAAAGTACTCCGATACTTGTGTGGTGTTTAAGGTTATTGTTCTTAATTCTCTTGTGTGGTAAAATCTATCATAGAAATATAGAAAGTTTTTGCACAAGATTGAGCTCTCGTATATCCTAACCGGAATATGATGACAGACTAGTTAACCTTCTATCTTAATAAGAAGAAGACCCATTAGCATTGCATTAACAAGTGAAAGAGTGGATAGTTGAGGAGATTGGAAGCCATATTCCCTTCATAACTGTTATAAACCCATAGTATTATCAACCTCAGTTTAAATTCCTGCACTTTGCTTTAATTATAGTTCTTAGTTATAAAACCAAATAATTTACCGATTGCCAAATAGAAACCAAAGTTTAGAAGTTCGGTACTTGATAACCAGTCTCTGTGGACGATATTCGGTCTTAAAGACTATATTACTTGTGAACGATACGTGCACTTGCGTTAGCATTTGTAAAATCGAACCAACAAGTTTTTGGCGTCGTTGCCGGGAATTGACGTATAATCAATATCGAACTATCTATTCTTATTTCTAATTTTGTTTTTATTTTTCTGTCTTTTTATTTTCGAACATTTTGTCGTGATCTGTTTGCTTGTTTTTGATCACTTGCAGGAGGAACAAGACAATTGTTGATCCTTTGACAATGGAAAATCAGCAAAATAATAATTTGGTGGATGGTGAGTTACCGCTTGTCTTAAGACAAGTCCCTGCAGAAAGGAGCTTGGGGGATTATGTATTGCCTACAGTTTCAGGGGTGCATACTTGCATCAGGCTCCCAGTAATAGGAGCCAACAACTTTGAGATCAAACCTGCTATTCTGGGTATGGTGCAGAACACAGTCCAGTTTTGAGGGTCTCCATCTGAAGAACCACATATGCACATTGCGAATTTCCTGGAGCTTTGTGCCACATTCAAATACAATAACATTACAGATGATGTCATTCGGTTGAGGCTCTTCCCTGCTGGTGGCACTTTCATGAAGAGAACAACACATGAAGCCCATGACTTGTTGAAAGACATGGCCACGAACAATCACTTGACAGATGATACATGAATAGGTGGCAGAAAAGCAGTTGGGGTTTATGAGCTAGATGTCATCGCTGCACTGAAAGCACAAGTCGCTCTCTTGACTAAGCAACTCCAGCAGAATACCATGTCCGTATAGGCGATCCAGATGCAAGCAGTTTGTGAGATTTGTGGGGATCCACACACATTCGATAGATGTCCAACAATCGATCGACCACATCCCAATGGGCGTGCTCGATGTCGGTGTGGGAAATTTTCAGAGGCCATACAACAATGCACACTCTAACACATATAACCAGGGGAGGAAAAATCACCTAGAATTTTCATGGAGGAATGATCAAGGGCAGCAACCCCAGTTTCAGGGGTAGTATCAACAGCGTAATCCACAATAACCCTTGACTCAAGTATCTTCTTCTGATTGACCACTCACCACGAGAAGTCGGATGAGTTGAAAAAGATATTGACCTCGGAAAATTCCCAAGCACAATTCATAACAGAGACAAGGTCATTCATGGAAGAAACTAAGTCCTAACTTTCAACGTTGGCCAACTCCCAAGCACAAATGACCGACTCTCAGACCTAATTCGTGACAGAAACGAGATCCTCTATTAGGAACTTGGAAACTCAAATGGGGCAGTTGGCAGAGAAGTTGAATGACAAACCTCAGGGGGCTCTCCCCAGTAATACAGTGATGAATCCAGGAGAGCAATGCCAAGCAGTCAGTTTGAGAAGTGGGAAGCAGTTAGAGTAGATTGGATCCCAACCAGTGGTGGAGAAGACAACTGAGGTAGAAAAGGAGGGGGTTACTGAGGACCGCCCTATTATAGAGAAGGCTCCACCGGCAGTCATGAGGGAATATGTAGACAGAATCCCTTATCCTCAAAGACTGTGGAAGAAGTCCTTAGATAAGGAGTTTTTCAAGTTTTTAGAGATCTTCAAAAAGCTTCACATCAATCTCCCGTTCATTGAAGCTTTAGAGCAAATGTCAGCTTATGTAAAATTCATGAAAGACATCCTGTTTAAGAAGAGGAAGCTGACAGACTATGAGACAATAGCGTTGACAGCGGAGTGCAGTGCTATCTTGCAGAAGAAACTGCCCCCTAAGTTGAAAGATCCAGGGATTTTCACCTTACCTTGCACTATAGGTAAGGTTACATGTAAGAGGGCTTTGTGTGACTTAGGGGCCAGTATCAACTTGATGCCTCTCTCTGTGTTTAAAAGACTTGGTTTGGGGGAAGCAAAGCCAACTACAGTCAACTTGCAGCTAGCTGATCGCTCAGTCGTACATCCCAGAGGTATAATTGAAGATGTGTTAGTGAAAGTGGGCAAATTTATCTTTCATGCTGATTTCCTCATTCTTGATATGGAGGAAGATGAAAATATGCCCATAATTCTTGGGAGATCATTTCTAGCCACATGGAGGACACTTATTGATGTTGAGAAGGGGGAGTTGAAGCTCAGAGTGCAAGATGAAGAAATGACATTCAAAGTGTTCCAGCCACCACCTGAGCCAGAGATGACCTTCAAAGTTTTCAGAAATGAGAGATGTTATGCTATTGGGATAATTGACAAGGTTGTGCCTAATAAAAGCCTCACGAGTATTGATGCTCGTGGGATACCATTAAAGCAAAGCATAAAACCTGTGAGTAGGGTCAAGGAAAAAGTAAAAGATGCCGAGATGGTAAATGCTTCTCAAAATAACACTGTGAAAAAAAAGAAGAGGAAGCGATTGGTGTTGAAATGGTTATGTGGAGGGGACACTCTACCCCCTTGATCTAGTAAGTGAACTGCGTCTGGTTAAAAGATGTTAAAGACAACGCTTGTTGGGAGGCAACCCATTGTTTTACTTATGTTATTTTAATTCTTGTTTTAATTATTTTATTTTCAATTGAACAGTCTCAATTGTGGTATTTGTTTGTTGTGATGTGATGACAGGTGCGGGAGTCGGAATGAGCATGAAGAAAAGGACAGAAAACGAAAAATTGGGTCGATACCGCGGTGCCATTCTGCAGGACCACGGTGTCGAATGTTCAGAGGGGCCACAGTACTTTAGGCATCATGGTGCCTTCATGCAGGAACGCGGTGCCGAGATGGGATTTCAAAATTAAAAAGCCCTAAACCCCCAATTCCTTTCCCACACAAACACAAACCCTTTCTCTCTCTAAAAGTTCCGAAAATCCTCTCCCCCTCACACAAAAATACCCACAAACTTCCCCAAATTCTTCCAACAATACCTACACACCACTCCATTAAAAACCCTCTCATCTTACACCATCATCACTCATTCCATTTGGTTCAAGAAATTGGTGAGCAACAACACTTCAAAAATGTAATTTTCATCATTGTTCTTGCAATTTAAAGGCTAGTAGAGAGAGTAGCTTGCCAGTTTGGGGGTTGTACGAGCTGTGTTGGTAGAGTGTTGTGTAGTTGTGGGTGTGTGCTGCGGGTTTTTGTGTGTTGTGTTTTTTTTAGGTGATGTGTAGAGTTGATTCGTGGGTTATTGCTGTTGTGGTCTGATTTTATTTGGTTATTGTTGTGTGGAATTGATTTTGTTTGGTTATTGCTGCTGTGTGGAGTGAGAGTTGTTGGGAAACCTCAAGGAAACGAAGGAAATGCTGCAGAAAATTTTCCAACATCCCTCAAAATGGCCTCTAGAAAATGAACCGCCGAAGCCTCCCCATATTCATCAGCTCCAGAATATGATGTTACTCAATTTACCAAAAAACAGGCGGAAAATTGATATAACAAAATAAGCACTAGAGCATTGATACCGGAAAGAGGCATGGACTACCAGAACACGCGATTTAATGATGATGATGACTACGAGCCCATCAGGGCAATGATTGAGGCGAATGGTTGGAGAAGGTTCACAAATCCAGAAAGGATTCCACTTCAGAACACTAGCCTTGTGAGGGAATTCTATGCAAATTATCCCGAGCAAGAGAATGGGAGATTCTTTGTTAGAGGGCGATATGTGCTCGTAAGTTCTGAAGCAGTGAATGCGATACTGAGGACCAAGGATATAACCCACAACATTTCAGAAGTTGGTCGAGAAATGTCAACCACATCATGTGGAACACAGTTGCAGCAGTTCTATGCTACCCAGGCGCCGAATTCAACATTTCTCGTAACTAATCCAGGAGACTTGTTTGTGTCTTTGTTTTTACTTTGATCTTTGCTCGAGGGCGAGTAAATGTTAAGTTTGGAGGTGTTAGGCGTATTGTGTATACGCCTTTTGAGTCATTTTTAGTTGATATTTTACTTGTTTTCGTTGTGTTTAGTATAGTAGTAGGTTTGTTTTTCTTTCTTTTGAGTCACAGCGGCGCAAAAAGGCAAAATGACAAAAATGAATGAGAAATTGGCATAAAAGAAGGTCCCGAGGCAGAAAAATATTGAAAATTGATGACTCGAAAAAAGGCAAGCAACATGCGGTGCAGGCGAAGCCGGTGCTAAAAGATCAGAGACCCGCAGGACTTTCAGCATCGGGGTTCCATTCGCATGAACCGCGATGCCATTTGTGCGAGAGTCGCATGACTTTCAAAGCCGCGATCTGACTACAGGACCACGCGTCTTGACGCGAATTGTCAGATCCGAGTTAGAATTGGCCAAGGATAGAAGGGTCCATAGGGCACGAATTTGCAACATATTTAATCCCTAGGGATTAGTTTAATGAAGGGAGTTGGTCATTCTACAACACAAGAGAACACAAGGCAAATTTGTAGCGAAAATTGGAGACTTTGTTCTGCGTAATTTTCTTTCTTTCGTCTTTAATTCAGTTTATGTATGGATATTGTGTTAGTTTTTAGCGTGACTATGGCTAGGAGCTAAACACTTTATTAGGGCTTCCCTTATGAATCGTTGAAGCTTTTATTCATGAATTAATGCAGTAGTTTTATTTCTTCTTCGCTTGATTAAGATCTATTCAATATTTGGTATGAATGTTTGATAGTTAACTGACCATTAATTATCATAATCTATATGATTTCGAATCAAAAGTCGAGAGGAGAGATTTTGATATGCTGTAATTGAATAGACATAGGTTAAAATCGCGGACGAAAGTACCCCGATACTTGTGTAGCATTATATGTTATTGCTCTTAATCCTCCTATGTGGTAAATCCTATCATAGAAATATAGAAAGGTTCTGCACTGGGGTTGAGTGATTATATTGCCCTAACCGGAATATAAGATAGTCTAGTTAACCGTTATCTTAACAAAGAAGAAGAATCATTCTAGTTGCATTAAGGATTGAATAAAGTGGATAGTCGAGGATTTTGGAAGCCTAATTCATTCATAACTGATTACAACTTTATTAGTTTAAATCTTACAAATATTCTAGTAGTTAAACAAAAACTCCAATCAAATATCGATTGCCAAATAGATAACATAAAATAGATAAACGATACTTAGAAACCAGTCTCTGTGGATAATATTAGGTCTTACAGACTATATTACTTGTGAACGATGTGTACGCTTGCATGAGCAGTCGAAATATCGCTAACAAGTTTTTATAAAAAAACTCAAAGACTCAAATCAAGCAGCTGCACAAAGACTTAGAAACACATGAACGTCAGTTGTGATAATATGTAGAAATAGATATAGCATGAATTTAACAATCTAGAATTTCAAGTCAGATATTTCGCAAATTCATTTCAATCATAAGTAATGGAAGCATGAATACCTAACATATCCATGTCAATTTTATTTAGTCTACGGGCCTGTGTACTTGTTATTCTCCACTAATCATAGACATACATACTAGAGATCCTCAGGACTTTTCAGGGTTGTAATGTAGGCTTAGGCTGAGGTAGGTAAAATTAGACATTTAGGCTCAATTTACGTACCATAAGCGTTTTTTTATTCAACCATTTTGTCCTTTTTGGTACTCTTTTCAGTTCATACCTATCATTCTCCTTTTCTCTTTTGAAAGAATGAGATACATTGTAAATAACAGGCACCCCCAAACTTAGGCTTTTGCATATTTTTCATTGGGGTGCATCAATTTTTCACTTTCTTTTTCACACTTCTTCATCCCAATTTTTTTCAATTACTGCTTATGACACACAAGAGAATCATAGAGTGTCAAAGAAAAATATTTATTTTAGACTCAACGGGGCTGACTAGGGATACAATTTATTATCAGGATAGGTAATAAAGGGTAAGAAGGGCTAACAAAGAAATGTTTGAATTATCTCCCTAAACATGTACATCTTAATTATTTCGCCTCAAATAACAAGCAAGCATACTTCACAAATATTTTTCAATTGACAACACATAGGCTAAGCATCAAATTTTCCACATAATCAAATTTTCATGAATTTTTGACATATCTAACTTAAGCACACATATTTTAGCTTCTCATTCCATTACATTACTCCACTTAGTTCACTAGGCGTTCCAAATAAGCGCAGCATGCATGATTATAAAAAAAATTGACTAAGCTTTTACGTTCTTTTTCATTGGGGTGCATCAATTTTTACTCTCTTTTTGTATTTCTTTTTCACTCTTTTTCATCCATTTATTCAATTACTGCTTATGGCACATGAGGGAATCATGGGGTTTCAAAGAAAAAAACTTATTTTAGGCTCAATGGGGCTGACTAGTGATATAATTTAGTGCAAGGTAGGCAATGAATGGTAAGAAGGGCTAGCAAAGAAATGTCTGAATCATCTTCCTAAACATGTACATTCTAACTATTTCACCTCAAATAACAAGCAAACAGACTTCACAAACATTTTTCAATTAATAACACATAGGCTAAGCATCAATTATTCCAAATAATCAAATTTTTATGAATTTTTGGCATATCTAACTTAAGCACACAAATTTTAGCTTCTCATTCCACTACATTATCCCACTTAGTTCACTAGGCGTTTTCAAGTAACTACAACATGCAAGACTCATAATTTTTTTGACTCATATAAAACACAAAAGCAAACACAAGACTCACAAAAATAAAATAAAATGAAGCCCCCCCAAAACTTAAATTACACATTGTCCCAAATGTGTAAAAAACTCTAAAATTAACACGGGATGACTTACAGACATACAGCGGCTCAAAATGATGGTGGTGGCAGCGGATACTGTATTGTCCATTGGGTGAACATGGAACTCAAATTATCAATGCGTTGGGTCAGGTGTTGATGGTCTTGCATCATTTGCTCTTGATTCCGCAGCATCCTTTGTTGGTTCAAGAGCATCTGCTCCATCATTGGCATTGGAGGCTCTAAGGACATGGGAGGCTGATGACTACTTTCGCCTGCTTCAGTGTATGCATCTGCCTCAGCCTCTTCCTCCTCCATGGCTGCCGCGTCTGCTGCTGTTGGGCCTCTTCTTGCTATTGGTCCTGGATGTGCGTCAAGGAAATAGTGCACTAAACTGTAGGTCACAGTAGACCGACTCTTCTGTAGGATATTAGTGGCGAATGTTGGGACTCCATGCCTATCACATAAGGCAGTAATGAGTGAATCATGTCTCAATCCGCCAGTAGTAGTCAGTCTACTAATCTCCCTTATGCTCTGTACTATTTCTCTCCGTACATCAATTATCATGCCCTTCATGATGCCATAAATGAGTTTGATTCTGTCTGAGGGCACATTTGTGAAATAAGTTGACGGAATCAAGCGTGCACTTATGAAATATAGTCATCCTTTGGCTGTTCTATTAAATTGGCATCGGGCAAGTCTCCTGGATCCGTTGCGGACAAAACTAAACTCAGCGCCTGGGTAGCACAATGTCTACGAAACTTCATCCCACATGATGTGGTTGACGTTTCGTGACCAACTTCTGAAATGGATTGGATTATCGCCTCGGTCCTCAACATCATAGGTCCTTAGTGTAGCATTCACTGTTTCGGAACTGACAGACACATATTTCCATCTAACAAAGCACCGTCCATCCTCTTGCTCGGATTAATTCGCATAGAACTCCCTCACAAGGCTAGAATTTTGAAGTGGGATCCATTCTGGATTGGTGAATCGTCTGCACCCATTTGCCTCAATCATGGATGTAATAGGCTCGTAGTCATCATTATCATCAAATGGCATGACCTGGTAATCCATGTCTCTTTCTGGTATCAATGCCCTAGTACTAACCTTATTGTATCGATCCTCCGCCTGTTTGTTGGTGAATCGAGTCACATCATACTCTGGGGCTGATGAAGATGGAGAAGCTCTTGAAGTTCGTTTCCTAGAGGCCATAGTGAAGGTTGTTGGAAAATTTTCGGCAGCGTTTTCTTTATTTCCTCGAGGTTTCCCAACAACTAACACTTCACACAATCAATAATAACCAACCAAAAAATCGGTCCACAACAGCAATACACAACAACTACATAACAACACTACTACCACAATACGTACAACCCCAAACTTGCAACTTACTTTCCTTACTAGCCTTGAAATTGCAAGAACAATGATGAAGATTACCTTTTTCAAGAGTTGTTCTTCACCAAATTCTTGACCCAAATGGAAGGAATGATGATGGTGTAAGCTGTGAGGATTTTCAATGGGGTGGTGTGTAGGGATTTTTGAAGAAATTGGGGAAGTTTGTGGGAGATTTTTATGGGTAGAGAAAGGGATTTTCAGATTTTTTAGAGAGGAAGGATTTGTGTTTGTGTGGGAAAGGATTTGGGGGATTAGGGCTTTAATTTGGAAATCCGCCTCGATCGCGCAGATTTTCCAAGCGGCATCGGTGCCAAAAATCTTGTGGCCCTCGATCTTTCAAAGACCGCAGATGTGCATCGCGCCGCATAAACTCTTGTGACCTCTCTGAACATTAGGCACCGCGGTGCTTCCCCGATTTCGTGTTTTCCATCCTCTTCTTTGTGCTTAGTCTCTGACTTATTCACCTGGTATCACAACACAAAAAAAAAACCAAAAAGTGAGACTGTTCTAATTAAACTACATTGCATAATTTAAAAATTGGGTTGCCTACCAAGTAGCGTTGTCTTTAACGTCTTGTAGCCGGACGCAAGTTCCTTATCAAAAATCATTGGGGTAATTTAACCCCACAACTTATCCACTTCATAATCATCCTCCTCTTTCTCATTCTATTTTTCTTTTTCACAAGAGGGGGTTCAGTAAGACTTACCTGTTCGACAGCTTTCATCTCATCAATTTTCGTTTTAGCTTTTAAACTAGCATGTGGTTTAACAGTTGTTGAAATGATCTTCCTGGCTTTGGCCTGTGCTAGCTGAATTGTTGTGTCAGCCGTGCTTACTGCGAAACACTTGTTGCTGGCCTGAGATTCGATGGTGGATTTAAACACCTTGAAGACCATCTCCTCCTCCTGGACCCTCAATCTCAGTTCTCCCATTTCTACATCAATTAAAGCTCTCCCAATTGCAAGGAAGGGTCTCCCCAAAATGATGGGTATCTCATCATCTTCCTCCATGTCCAGAATAAGGAAGTCCGCTGGGAAGAAGAACTTCCCCACCTTGACAAACACATCTTCTATTATGCCTCTGGGGTGCATTACGGTTCGCAGCCAACTGCAAATTTACTGTGGTTGGCTTGCATTCTCCCAAACCCAACCTCTTGAATACAGACAGATGCATGAGATTGATACTAGCCCCTAAGTCACACAGTGCCCTATTGCATGTCACCTTGTCAATAGTGCAGGGCAAGGTGAAGCTTCCTGGATCTTTCAGCTTAGGAGGGAGTTTCTTTTGCAGGATGTCACTGCACTCCTCCGTCAAATATACTGTCTCATAATCCGCTAGCCTTCTTTTTTTTCCAAGTATCTCCTTCATAAATTTAAAGTATGCTGACATCTGTTCTAGTGCTTCAATGAAGGGGATATTTATGTGAAGCTTCTTAAACACCTCTAGAAACTTGGAGAGCTGCTTGTCAATTGCCTTCTTTTGTAACTTTTGAGGACAATGTATTCCCTCAAAGGTGTTATGGATCTTTCTCAACCTCTTTCTCACTTACCACTGCGGGCTGGGGAGCAACCTACTCCAACTGCTTTCCACTCCTCAACAACACTGTTTGACACTGCTCTCTAGGATTGACCTATATATTGCTCGGAAGAGTACCCTGCGTCCTATTGGTTGCCATGTTTGTCAGTTGTCCAACCTGTATTTCTAGGTTCCTGAGAGCGGACCTGGTTTTAGATATGAATTG
Organism: Przewalskia tangutica; assembly: GCA_029844215.1. Taxonomy (NCBI): domain Eukaryota; kingdom Viridiplantae; phylum Streptophyta; class Magnoliopsida; order Solanales; family Solanaceae; genus Przewalskia; species Przewalskia tangutica. The sequence continues at coordinate 100,150,951 of CM056728.1, read as the reverse complement.
ATTCTGCAAATTGGTGAGTGTTAGCAATGCAGCTCTCAGATCATCAAGCTTCTCCTGTTGTGTAGGTGGTCTAAACTGCTGGGATGAGGTAGTCTGATTCTGTGTCTGCTGGTTCTGGTAACCATTTTGAAATTGCTGCTGCTGAGGCTGATCGTTCCTCCACGAAAAGTTAGGGTGATTTCTCCACCCTGGGTTGTATGTGTTGGAATTATAAGGCCTCTGAAAGTTCCCAACCGCATGTACCTGCTCCATTGGCACATTATTAGGGTCCACCACTGTGCATCTGTCAAAGGAATGCGGTCCACCACAAATCTCACAATTCACTGGCATCTGGACTGCATTTACAGACATGGTGTTCTGCTACAGTTGCTTCGTCAGAAGGGCCACCTGTGCATTCAAGGCAATGATGGCATCTATCTCATGTATGCCCATAGTATTCTTGCTATTTACCGACCTGTCATCCTCCCTTTGATGATTGTTGGCAGCCATATCTTCCAGAAACTCATGTGCCTCATTGACACTCTTTCTCATGAAAGCACCCCTGCTGCAACATCAATAATGGTACGAGGAGTACCACTCAGCCCATTATAAAAATGTGGACTAACATCCACTTCTCAATGCCATGATGTGGATATTTCCTTTGCAAGTCCTTAAATCGTTCTCATGCATCATAGAGCGACTCACCATCCACATGATAAAAGTTGTTTAGCTCTCCCCTTAACTTTGCTTCTTTGGAAGGAGGGAAGAATTTTGCTAGAAACTTTTGGGTCAGGTCCTGCCAGGTAGTGACGGAGTTGGCAGACAGAGAGTTCAACCAGCTTTTGGCTCTATCCCTCAGTGAGAATGGGAAGAGCCTCATTCTAATGACATCATCAGTAACACCATTGTATTTGAAAGTGGCACACAGCTCCAGAAAGTTTGCAATGTGCATGTGGGGATCTTCAGATGACAGTCCCCCAAATTGTACTGTGTTCTGGACCATGCTCAGGATGGCTGGCTTGATCTCAAAGTTGTTGGCCCCTATAGCTGGGAGCCTGATGCATGTATGTGCACCAGTAACTGTGGGCAGAACATAATCTCCCAAGCTCATTTCTGCAGGTGGTGGGACTTGTCCCATGACAGGTGATACCTCATTATTCAACACCTCCTCAGGTACCCCGTTGTTGTTATTCTGCTGATTTTCCATGGCTAGTAAATCAGAAATTCTTTTCTCACGCCTGTTTTGCTTGCACAGTTTTTCGACTTCAGGGTTGAAGGGAACAAGTGTATCTGCTCCTCTCCTTCTTCGCATACACCAGATTCCTGAAACAGATCAAAATCAACAAACAAATCAAGGCACACGGTTCTCACAGTAAAAATTAAAATTAAAATAAAGCCAATGTAGAAATAAAAATAAATGATTCGATATTAGATGTACGCTAGTCCCCGGCAACGGCGCCAAAAACTTGTTAGCGATATTTCGACTACTCACGCAAGCGTACGCATCGTTCACAAGTAAAATAGTCTGTAAGACCGAATATTATCCACATAGACTTGTTTCTAAGTACCGTTCATCTATTTTATGTTATCTATTTGGCAATCGATAATTGATTGAGGTTTTTTAACTACTAGAATATTTGCAAGATTTAAACTAATAAAGTTGTAATCAGTTATGAATGAATTAGGTCTTCCAAAATCCTCGACTATCCACTTTATTTAATCTTTAATGCAACTAGAATGATTCTTCTTCTTTGTTAAGATAGAAATTAACTAGACTGTCTTATATTCCGGTTAGGGCAATATAATCACTCAACCCCAGTGCAGAACCCTTCTATATTTCTATGATAGGATTTACCACATAGGAGGATTAAGAGCAATAACCTATAATGCTACACAAGTATCGGGGTACTTTCGTCCGCGATTTTAATCTATGTCTATTCAATTACAGCATATCCAAATCTCTCCTCTCGGCTTTTGATTCGAAATCATATAGATTATGATAATTAATGGTCAGTTAACTATCAAACATTCATACCAAATATTGAATAGATCTTAATCAAGCGAAGAATAAATCAAACTACTGTATTAATTCATGAATAAAAGCTTCAAGCGATTCATAAGGGATGCCCTAATAAAGTGTTTAGCTTCTAGCCATAGTCACGCTAAAAACTAACACAATATCCATACATAAACTGAATTAATGACGAAAGAAAGAAAATTATGTAGAATAAAGTCTCAATTTTCACTCCAAATCTGCCTTGTGTTTTCTTGTGTTACAGAATGACCAACTCTCTTCATTAAACTAATCCATATGGCTTAAATATATTGCAAATTCGTGCCCTATAGACCCTTCTGCCCTTGGCCAATTCTAACTCGGATCTGACAATTCGCGTTTCAGCACCGCGGTCCTGTAGGTCGGCACTGCGGTGTTGAAAGTTGCACACACTAACGCAAGTGCACGTGTCGTGACAAGTAATATAGTCTAGAAGATCGAGTATCGTCCTCAGGGACTGGTTTTCAAGTACCGATTATCTATGCTTTAGTTTCTATTTGGTTAACGTTAATTGAGTTGGAATTCTAAACTAATAATGCAGGAAATAAACTAATTATGAAAATACTTTGATTTAAATCAGTTATGATGGCGAATTAGGGCTTCCAAGATCATCAACTATCCACTATATTCAATCCTTAATACAATTAGACTGACTTCTTCTTCTACGTTAAGATAGCAGGTTAACTAGATCGTTTTATAGTCATGTTAAGGTAATATAAACACTCAACCCCAATGGAGAACCCTTCTACCTTACGGTGACAAGATTGACTACAAAGGAGGATTAAGAGCAATAACCTATTAAGCTACATAAGTATCGGGGTACTTTCGTCCACGATTTAAACCTATGTTTATTCAACTATAGCATATTCACAATCTCCCCTTTCGGATTTCGATTAGAACTCATATAAGTGATGATAACTAGTGAGCAATTAATTATCAAGCAATCAAAGCAACTATTGAATAAATCTTAAATAAGTGAAGAAGAAACCAAACTAATATATTAATTCATAAATAGAGTTTCAAGTAAATCACAAGGAAATTCCTAATAAAGTAATTAGCTCCTAGCCATAGTCACACTAAGAACTAATATAATCTCCATACATGAACTGAAATAAACAAAGCAAAAAGAAAGAAAAGAAAATACTCAAGAACAAGTCTCCAAACCTTCTAGCATCCAAGAATTGTGTTGTGGAATATTTACAAGATGTAATGGAATGGTGGATGGAGAATGGGATGGGTGATGGATAATGGAATGGGTGAAGAAGGATGAATTCTTCTAATGATGTAGAGACTATTTATAACCCAAGAATCCTTTAGGTAAAGGGTTAAGGATTATGTAGGTAGGAAAGGTTATGGAATCCTTTTAGGTAAAGGGTTTAGGAAAAGTTATGGAATCCTTTAGGTAAAGGGTTTAAGGAATATTTAGGTAGGAAAAGTTATCCCTTTTGGACTCTGAAAACGTGTCAAATTCAGCCCAAAACTCAGAAATTCCGCGTCGGCGTCGCAGTCCTGCAATCTGGCGCCACGGCGCCTGAAAATTAGAGGCGTTTCAGAACATCTTCAGTGGTCGGCGCCGCGGCGTCGGTGATGGCATTCTTCCGGATTTTTCGTTTCTTCGTCCTTTGTTTGTCCGGTCTTCGTCTGATTTCTTCTATATTTCCCGAAACTTCTTAGGCTTCATTTCTTGGCCCTTTTAGTGTGCAATTCCATCTCATTTATGCTCATTTCATCTCCTTTTTTTCATTTCTCCATTTCTGACCGATGTGACACAAAAGAAAGGAAAACAACCCTAATATTATACTAAACATAAATGAAATGAGTAAAATACTGACTAAAAATGACTCAAAAGGTGTATATAAAATACACCGATCAAAAGTCCTATAGCTCTCAGTACAAATGGCACCGCGGTTACATGCGAATGGATCCGTCTTTGAAAGTCCTGCGGTCTCGATCTTTTAGCACCTGTTCGCTTTTGTATTTTTCCGAGTCATCAATTTTCAATATTTTCTGCCTCGGGACCTCCTTTTATGCTCATTTCTCATTTCTTTTTGTCATTTTGCCTTTTTGCGCCGTTGTGACACAAAAGAAAGAAAAACAAACCTACTACTATACTAAACACAACAAAAACCAGTAAAATACCAACTGAAAATGACTCAAAAGGCGTATACACAATACACCTAACAAGACCTGCCCGATGCCAATTTAACAGAACAACCAGAGGATGGCTATATTTCGTAAGTGCTCGCTTGATTCCGTCAACCTATTTTACCAATGTGCCTACAGACAGAATCAAGCTCATTTATGGCATCATGTCGAGCAAGACAATTGATGTGGGGAGAGAACTAGTGCAGAGCATATGGGAGATTAGCTGGCTGGTTACTACTGGCGGACTGGAACATGGGTCACTCATTTCTGCCTTATGTGCTAGGCAGGGAGTCCCAACATTAGCCACGAATATTCTCGAGAAGAGTCAGTCTCCCGTGACCTATAGTTTAGTGCACTCTTTTTCCTTGACCCCACTCCCAAACCCAAGAAGAGGGAGCCCAGGAGCAGTAGACGCAGCAGCCATGGATGAGGAAAAGCCTGAGGCAGCCACCCAGCATGAAGCAGGAGAAAGCAGCCACCAGCCTCCTCTGTTTTTGGAGCCTCCAATTCCAATGATGGAGCAGCTGCTGCGAAACCATCAACATATGCTCTTAAATCAGCAACAGACGATGCAAGGGCATCAGGACCTGAGCCATCGCGTCGATGATTTGAGCACTAGGTTCGACCAGTGGTCAGTGCAATATCCGCCGCCACCACCACCATTTTGAGTTGCTATATGTTTGTAAGTCGTCCCTGTTTAATTTTTGAGTCGTTACACATTTGGGACAATGTGTCAGTTAAGTTTGGGGGGGTACCTTATGTTTTTGAGTCTTTGTTTTGTGTCTTTTATTGTGTCCATATATGTTTTTGAGTCTTTGTTTTGTGTCTTTTATTGTGTCCATATGAGTCAATTTTTTTATGATCATGCATTCTGTAGTTGCTGAAAATGCCTAGTGAGTTAAGTGGGATAATGTAATGGAATTAGAAGCTAAAATTTGTGTGCTCAAGTTAGATATGCCAAAAATTCATGAAAATCTGATTATTTGAGATATTTGTGCTTAGCTTATGCATTGTCAATTGAAAAATGTCTATGAAGTCTGCTTGCTTGTTATTTGAGGCGAAATAGTTAGGATGTACATGTTTAGGGAGATGACTCAGACATTTCTTTGTTAGCCCCTCTTACCTTTCATTACATACCTTGCAGTAAATTGTATCCCTAGGCAGCCTCTTTGAGCCTAAAATAAGTTATTTCTTTGACACCCTATGATTCCCTTGTGCCATAAGCAGTAATTGAAAATTAGGATGAAAAAGAGTGGGAAAAAAATACCAAAAGAGAATGAAAAAAATTGATGCACCCCAATAAAATATAATGCAAAAACTTAAGTTTGGGGGTGCCTATGTGAATGTGTTTCATACTCTCAAAAAGAAAAAAAAAGGGAGTTATAAGTATGAACTGAAAAAGAATACCAAAAAGAAGGACAAATGGTTGAATGAGAAAAACGCTTATGGTACGTAAATTGAGCTTAAATGCCTACTCTTACCTACCCATGTCTAAGCCTACATTACAACCCTGGAAAGTCCTGAAGATCTCTAAAATGTATGTCTATGATTAGTGGAGAATATCAAGTAAACAGACCATAGAACTAAATGAAATTGACATGCATATGTTAGTGTTCATATTTCCATTGACTGTGATTGAAATGAATTTGCGAAATATCTGGCTTGAAATTATAGATTGTTATTTTTATGTTGTATGTTCCAACATATTATCCCACTGACGTTCACGTGTTTCTAAGTAACCTTGTGCAGCTGCTTGATTTGAGTCTTTTGATTTTGTTTATTTGTTCATGTTTTCTGCTTTACTCGAGGGCGAGCAAAGTTTAAGTTTGGGGGTTTGTTAGGCGTATTTTGTATATGCTTTTTGAGTCATTTTTAGTTAATATTTTACTTGTTTTTGTTGTGTTTAGTATATTATTAGGGTCATTTTTCTTTCTTTTGAGTCACAACGGTTCAAAAAGGCAAAATGACAAAAAGAAGCGAAAAGTGGCCATAAAAGGAGGTCCCGAGGCAGAAAAAAGTTGAAAATTGATGATTCGGACGAAGGCAAAGCAGCACCGCGGTGCCCAGAAGCAGAACCGCGGTTCCAAAAGATCAGAGACCCCGCAGGACTTTCGGCACCGGGGTGCCATTCAGACAGCACCGCGGTGCCATATTTACTGAGAGGCTGCAGGATTTTCGACACCGCCGTGCTGAGGCGCGAATTTTCAGATCCGAGTTAGAATTGGCCAAGAGCAGAAGAGTCCACAGGGCACGAAATTTGCAACATACTTAAGCCCTAGGGATTAATTTAGTGAGAGAGGTTGGACATTCTATAAAACAACACAACTCAGGGCAGATTTGAGGCCACAATTGGAGACTTTAGTTCACAGTATTTCTTTTCTTTTCCCTTAGTTTATTTCAGTTATGTTGAATTGTAATTTAGTTCTTGACATGACAATGTTTAGGAGCTAATTACTTTAGTAGGGTTTCCGTCGAATCTTCTTGAAGCTCTTTCATATAGTTAATGCATTAGTTAATTGATTTCTTCTTCAACTTCATTAAGATCTATTCAATATTTCTTTGATTGCTTGATAAATAATTAGCTACTAATTATCATTACTTATATGATTTCGAATCAAGAACCGAGAGGAGAGATTTGAATATGCTGTAATTGTTTAGACATAGGTTAAAATCGTGGACGAAAGTACCCCGATACTTGTGTAGTGTTTAAGGTTAATGTTCTTAATCATCTTGTGATAAAATCTATCATAGAAATATAGAAGTTTTCTGCACAAGATTGAGCTCTCGTATATCCTAATCGGGATATGATAACAGACTAGTTAACCTGCTAGCTTAATAAAAAGAAGACCCATTAGCATTACATTAACAAGTGAAAGAGTGGATAGTTACGGAGATTGGAAGCCCTATTCCCTTCATAACTGTTATAAACCCATAGTATTATCAACCTCAGTTTAAATTCCTGCACTTTGCTTTAATTATAGTTCTTAGTTATAAAACCAAACAATTTACCGATTGCCAAATAGAAACCAAAGTTTAGTAGTTCGGTACTTGATAACCGGTCTCTTTGGACGATATTCGGTCTTACAGACTATATTACTTATGAATGATACGTACACTTGCGTGAGCATTTGTAAAATCGAACCAACATCCATCTATGAGCAGTATAATCTGGTATATTTCTAATATAACGTAATATAGTGAAACAAAATCCTATACTTGGTACATGATTATCTGTCTGACATCCATAACCGGTTTGTCTTGATTTAGGCAAATAATGGGAGATCAACGCACTCTAATGGTGTTTCATCTGCCGGAGGGGATGAAAAATTGTATGATTCACCAAATAATTACCTTATATATTTTGTTTGGTTGCTGGTGTTTAATACTGCACAACTATCTTAGAGTTGGAAGAAAATATATACACTGTGCATGCTCTATGAAATATTTGCATTCTAATAAATTTATGACATACTCAATGTTTTAAGATAAACAATTATTAACTACTGGAGCATCATTTCTTTTCCTGGATTCCATTTTCAGGCAGAGATCTCTCTTCCTCCTTTTGAGTCAGCAGAAATGTGTGCTTTAGGAGAGCTTAATTAGGTAAGTGATTACAAAATAACCTGAAACCTGTTGTTGTTAATTGAACCTAATATGCCATCGTGCTCGTTGTCATTGTCAACATTGAAAATCTAATATTTTCCCAAATTTCTATCTTCTTTTTTTTCCAGGGATATTATTCGTGGAAGCCCTGATGTTAAGTGGAATAGCATCAAAGGATTGGAGAATGCCAAACGTCTACTAAAAGAGGTTGTTGTCATGCCAATAAAATATCCAAAGTAGGTTCTGTAAACCTACACTTTTCTATGTGCTACTCTCGCCCTAGTTGAATATGCAAAGATTCTTGTTTTGTGCTACAAACCTAAAGAAGATAAATTTAGTCTCTGCAGTGTAACCAATAATATTTTTCTGGGATTTTTGCTTCCTAACTTATTTTTCATGAACTGCTTCCTTAGGAGATCAAAAGAGAGACCGGAGTCCTCATAACTAAGCCAGGCTCTCGTTTCTGTTTTTAAGGTACTTTACAAGTCTTTTATCATCCTTTTTGGCCCACCAAGGTTTGTATTGACTTTATTCTTCTTCTTGATGTGATATTGAAATCAAATGTTGTGTCCTGCTTCTGTCATTTTGAATTTCACATTCTTTTTTCCCCATAATTTCTACTGCTTATTTCCATTCGTTGGTACTATTATTGGGTGATATGTCCACTCTTTGTATTCATCTCATGTTGGAATCAGTGTACTTAAAATTTAGTAACATGATATAGCAGATAGACTGAGTATGAGGATTATTAACTAACTAATTATCTTATTTATGTTGATTTTGTAGACCATACTTGCAAAGGTTGTTGCTACTGAATGCAATACCACTTTCTTCAATATCTCAGCATCATCAGTTATCAGCAAATGGTGTGGTAAGAATAGTTATATGACTTACTAAAATGCTTTCACTAAATTTCCTAGTTGGACAACCTATTTTGTCTGGCAAAGCTATGAATACAACATTGAAAATCGATACGTATTTAATGTTGATTGAAAAGATAACTGGGGCAAATATTGGAAGCTGAATCCGATTTGACTCTCCGCACATTCTTTTGAATATCACCAAATTCCAAGAAGTAGTGAGCTTACCTTTGAACTCTGATAATACCTCGCTCCTGTATGATCTCCATGTTCCTTTGTTAACCTAGAAAAAATTCAGAGACTACTTTTAATTAGGGTCATCATTATGTGCTCTATCATGTGGTTTTATTATGCATACATTGTCACAACATGTTGTTATCAAAAGAAGCATGAGGTAACTCAAGTAAAGAGGGTAATTATAATAAGATGAGTATAAAAGTTATTTAAAAATTAGTGCTATAGGTTGTTTTCTATGTCATGTTAATCCAAACTTAAAAAATGGAGTAAGACATGTTAGTGTTCAGCCTAGGCAACCTGTGCAAACAAATAAGACTATGATTAGTGAGTTTTGTTTAGGGTAACTTGAAATTATCATGTGTATACTGTTGAAATGTTTGATATTGTCTTGTAGGATGATGTATTACACTACAAGAAAAATGACCAGGGACTTATAGGCTTGTATGTTTCCTGTACTTATATCATCTGAGTTGTTCAATATATTTTTCATTGGCAGGATATTATGTTTGACGAATAAGTTTTACTCCAAGGTTCTTTCAGAATAAAGTACCTTTAAGCTCTTCTAAATTCTCCATCCTAAATGTTTCAAACTCTTTCCAGGGATTTATCCTCCAGTGGATTGAGTGAGTGGGGAGATTCCACCTACTATATCAAATTTAACTACTTTACATTACTTGTAAGCTTTCTTGAGTCTGAATTATTTAAAATCTATTAAGATAGACCAAAGAGAGGATCATAATTATGTGTCTGTTGTGTGTTTATCATTTCATTATGAAATCAGTTTCAAAAGGAGAAATGTTATGGTCTTATGAATATATGTTTGTTCAAGCAATTTTGTCGCTCATTAAAATTATGCGTTAATATGTTGATCCGAATTATTTCACTGATTGTCAGACTGATTTCACTGCTTGTAGGACTAATTTCACTGCTTGTCGGACTGATTTCACTACTTGTTGGACTGATTTCACTGCTTGTCGGACTGATTTTACTATTGTTGGACTGATTTTACTGCTTGTCGGACTGATTTCACTGCTTGTCGGACTGATTTTACTATTGTCGGATTGATTTTACTGTTCGTCGGACTGATTTTTTTGGCCATTTTGCTACTGATTTTTGGCCATTTTTATCGGACTAATTTTGGCCATTTTGCTACTGATTTTTGGCCATTTTGCTACTGATTTGTTTTGGCCATTTTGCTACGGATTTTTGGGCCATTTTGCTACTGATTTTTGGGCCATTTTGCTGCTGATTTCTGGCTATTTTGTTGTTGTATTTATATATAAAATGTGCTCTTAGTGTAAAGTCAGAATTATTTCCATCTGTGGGATTCACTCATTCTTGTTCAATTTTAACTGCAATTGCCTTTGTCTGTCTAAAAGTAATTTATTTTCATAATGTTATAGGTAGTCCCATGTGCCATATTGTAGCAGATTGTACTTATTAGTCTTATGTGTCATGTTTTCATGTGCCATGTAGTCCCATGTACCATACTTAAGAGAGATCATTAACATTTTTTTGGTTCTTTACTTCTTGGGGTTATGCAGATGGCAGTTGATATCAGATTATGCCACAAGCAAAGATTGTCCCTACGAAATATTTGGTGGAATTGGCAACAGTGAGTTCAAGAAGACATTCTATTTTCGGCCTTCTTGTTGGTCTTGGCCGAGATCATGCATTTCTTTTATTTTGGGATATTTTATTTTGTAAAACAATTCATAAATATTTCAATATTGTGTATTAAAAATGATTTGATTAATTAGTTACATTTTAGTTACAATATGTTATTTTTTCTCCAATTTAACTATAATTGAAAAATAATTAATTAAAATTCAAATTTATTAAAATTTAAATATATTTAAAAATTTACCGCCAAAAAATATATTAAATTAATAAAATTTAAATATTTACTGCCAAAATTTATAAATTCTCAGGAAAAACTGTGCAATGTGTGACGGTTTATGCCCGTCACACTATGTGACAGTTATTTAAACTGTCACCGTAGGGAGGACCTACGGTGACACCGGCTACAATGACACTAAAAATAACTGTCATGCATCTCCTACGGTGACAGTTTTTAACCGTCATCGTAGGTCATTTTTCTTGTAGTGTGAAATCTTTATTCAGAAAACCAACTTATATATATATATATATATATATATATATATGCATACTCATAACGTGACCAACAAGGCCATGCAGTTTACAACACCCACAGGACACCATCTCTAAAGAGTATACGCCATCAAAAGGTTGGGATAAGGCCCCGCCATACCCATATGCAAAAATATATCGTACTAAAATAGAACGACACTCTGAAACAAAGGGAGTGCTCCAAAATCCACTGAATCCGCAACCTACTAACGTGGATCGTCTCCTTGCCTATGTGAACATGCGGGCACGAAACGCAACGTCCCCCGACAAAAGGGACTTCAGTATTACTGATGTACTGAGTATGTCAGGCATGAATAATAACATAACAGGGATATATCAATAACTGAAACAGAAATAGTTGACCAGCAGTAAATACCTCTGAGGGTCCTAATACATATGTCTAAATGTTATGCACAATGCAAAAACGGTATAATATTGGCCACACATGCATCTTCCTTTTCATAACAGCCTCTGTGGGCAACATACCTTATAATGGTTCATGAATGTATGCATTATGCAAATGCATTATACTATAGCCACACATGCATTTTCCTACCTAGCCACACAGGCTTAATATCATGCTAATCACACATGCTTTGAATCATTTTGGCCTCTTAGGGCTCTTTGTGATAGTATGTATCAGTTGCAGGTGGTGTGCGTATATAACGTATTTCCCTCTTTTTCCCATATCCCCTACATATATATAATATTTATCATATAGTAATGTGCATATCACAAGTGGTCCAGGGTAATATATGAATGCAATGCAAATGAAAATGCATGAATGACAATAAAATATTCTGAACTTATCGGATGACATAATATATTTGCTCCTTTGGCTAACATTGTAAATATCAACATCTTTTCTGTATGCCTCAATAAGGACTTGGAACATATTTAGACATGCTTTCAGCATATGAATCAATAATATGACATTTCTTAACTACTAAGAATAAAATAAATTATGGAGCAATATTACGGTTATATTTCGTTATATGAAACATGTCCAAAAAAAAAGAAATAATTTACCTTAACATACATTAGTCTACACTGTAAAGTTCCCAATATTTCGTTGAAATGAGGAGTGGGTTAAGAACCTCCGAACAGACCACAACCGTAAGCAATTGTTTCACTCGTCCAAATATTTCGTTGAACCTTCGAACAGACCACAACCGTAAGCAATTGTTTCACTCGTCCACGGTACAAGTTTATTTTCCTAATGAAGATGAAGTTTGATAAAACGTACCTCTGCCCCCTTAAAAGAATTGTTCTCTAATCAAGATATATAAACTTTCAATAGTGAGAACAAAATAACTTCTCATTATGTTGTCTCCCATCCACCCCGTTTCACGAGTTGTCACTCAATACAAATCTTATGTTAGTGTTCGTTTGGTTGAGCTTATTTTAAGATCATAAGTATATTTTTTTTAAATAAGCACTTATTAAAATATTGAGAGGTGTTTGATTGAGCTTATTTTAAAATAGGAGTAGAGCTTATTTTAAAATAAGCACTTATTCCAAAAGCTCGAAATTTGAGTTTTTTGGAGTAAAGCTTCTTTTGGCTTTAAAGTTTTTTGTTTTGTACAAAGGTGTTTTTTTTATTGGCAATCAAATACCTAACAATTTTTGATAAAAGTTCTACGCCTATAAACTCTACTCCTATAATCTCTTTTTAATAAGTTGTACCAAACGAAGCTTAATCATTAGGATAAATCCTTCTCACATCCACACGTAATTGCCCCACTAAAATTTGTCCACCTACCAAAATTAATTCATTCCACAGTTAATCAATTACACACAATTAATTTCTTGATCACAATCCACTTAAATCTTGATAACTTATAAAATCTTTTTATATGACACTAGTCCATAACCTCTTTGTGCACACGCCAAATTTATTCCCGATCCCCGTCGTCATACTTGTACGTTCAAAATTATTTCGGGGTTTTATCCTTTCATATACTAATATCTTTATTAGCACACGTAAATATAACATATATTTCTTGAGACTCGGGTCTTACTTACATACGTCTAAATGCTCAAACATCGCACAAAATTACGGGATGTTACAAATACAAGCATCATCCTAGGCTAGAACTAAGGTATTAAATGACTAAATATACACCTACAATATACAAAATATACTATGTACCAATAATTATGATAAAATATTCTATTAATTCTATCACACCCCCGCAGTCGAAGCGGGAGGTCTGTGTATGTTGAGCATGTCCCGAAAATCTTCAAATAGAACCAGCGAAAGATCATTTATAAAAATATCGATGATCTGATAGCGTGAAAGGACATGTAAGACACGTACTTGTCCACGAGCAACCTTTTTGTGAACAAAGTGAATATCCAACTCAATATGTTTAGTGCGTTGATGTTGAACTAGATTCCCTGAGAGATAAATCGCACTAACATTATCACAATAAACCAATGTCGCCTTCGGAACAGGACAGTGGAGCTCCAGAAGAAGATTTCGTAGCCAACAAGATTCAGAAACCACATTAGCAACTCCTCGATATTCTGCTTCGGCACTGGACCTAGACAAGGTAGCTTGCCATTTGGAGGACCAAGATATCAAATTGTCACCAAGAAAGACACAATAACCAGACGTGGAATGTCTGGTATCCGGACATCCACCCCAATCTTCATATGTGTAAGAAAGGAGAATGGTTGTCGAAGACGGATATAGATGCAAGCCATGATCGAGGGTGCCCTGAATATAACTCATAATGTGCTTGAGAGCATGCATGTGATCTTCCATCGGGTTATGCATGAATAGAAAAATTTGTTGCACAATATAAGATATATCGGGCTTCGTGAAAGTAAGATATTGCAGGACACTTGCAATACTGCGGTAATGTGATGGATCATCATATGGCTTGGTGGAAGTAGCACTCAACTTTGGTATAGTATTAACTGACCATTTTTCAATTTGGGTCATTAAGAGCAGACACAAAATTATGAGGTAACAGTGATTTGGAAACATGTGTGTGAAGACCGTATTTTTTATTTGATTTGAAAATCACATGTTAATTACGAGTGACTGGCTGTTGGGCCGGAATTGGAATCGGTTGGATAGGGGAACTGATATTGCGCTGGCGTGTGATGGGTCAGGAGGCCGAGTGTGTGGGGAAGGGACTGCCTAGCTTGTGCTCTCTGGGCCACCACTGCCTGAGGCTAGACCGCCACTCAGTGGGCTGCCAGGCAATGGGACGCGCGGTAGCGGACTACCAACGAGAGTCTCTGATGGGCTGGCAGCCAATGGGCTCGGTATTTGGGCCGAGCTGAAGGACATATTTGGGCCTATTTGAGAGGCCAATTGGTGGACCAAATACGGGGGCATGCTATTATTAAGAAATTTGTAGGTAGGAGGAACGAAATAATGCATTTTGACAAAGGGAAAATATGATTCATCAAAAACTACGTGGCGATTCACGATTATTTTGTTAGATGATAAGTTGTAACATTTGTAACCATGATGGTTTGATTGATATCCCAAAAAACACACGGAGTGGGATGGGGTTGAAGTTTATTGATGATAGTAGATGGAAAAATAGGATATCATGAGCACTCGAATACACGTAGATGTGAATAGGATGGGTCCCTTAGGTATAGACTTTTGAGAGGGGATTGATAGGCTAATTATTTGCTTAGAAGTATGTTACGGAGATATGTTGTCATTTGTAATGCATGATGCCAAAATGATGGTGGTTGAGAGGCATGGGCAAGTAAGGTTCTAACAATGCTATTAGTGGTTCAGATTTTTCTTCCATCTTTTCCATATTGCGATGAGATATGTGGACAAGAGAGACGAAATGATAAACCATTAGTTTTACAAAAGTCCCAAAATGATCCATTATCAAATTCTCTAGCATTATCACATTGAATATTTTTAATGTCCCGTTCAAATTTTGTGCGGATGAATGCTCGAAAGGAGAGAAATTTGGAAAACATTTATGATATTTTAGACAAAGAAAATGTCCATAAAAAATTAGAGTAATCATCCATCAAAAGAATATAATATCGATGGCCTGAAGAGCTCAAAATAGGAGATGTCCAAATATCACTATGGATAATATCAAAAGGCATAACAGTGCATGGATTAGAAGCAACAAAAGGCAATTTAACATGCTTCTCAAGAGGATATGAGCGAAAAATATGAGAATTACGAGTTCTAGTACACACAATAAATTTATTTTGTTTAAGGGAGACAAAACAGGTGCTCTCGGATGACTCAAACGTTTATGCCATAAAGAATAAGCTAAAGTTGTAAAAGTGGATGGTAACGTGGCTTGATGTGTGGTTGTGGTGATTGGATATATCTCGCCCCGACTATCACATCTCATTAGACGCATCCCCGTCTGAAAATCCTTCACGGAAAATAAAAAAGGATCAAATTCAACAGAAACTGAATCGTCAGTAGTAAATTTTCTAACTGAAATCAAGTTTTTAATCAATTGAGGAGCACAAAGGACATTCTTTAAAGTTAACGGTGGGTTCGGGGGAGACAAGTTTGTAGTACCATAACAACGAATTGGAATTGAATGACCATTTACGATAATTATACCACGATTATTGCTCAATTAAAATAGGATGAGAGATTACCTTGTGAGGACATCATATGAGACATTTCTCCGATGTCCATGTATCAATTTGAGTCGGACGGATTAAGCCCAAGAGTGTGCATTGCGACCTCGATATTGGTTGGAGTCGCTACTGCCGAGTGGGCCTGCTGCCACTAGTTCGGCAGTGACCTAAGTATGCTGGGATGCTGGCTATTAAGCTGCGGCTGGCCAACTTTCCTCGAATGGACCAGGCCTAATTTCCCGAGGGTAAAGGTCAGAGAGGCACAACCCAAGGCCACTGCTATTCCCACAGTGCCAGTCCAGTGCCCCACTGGGCGCTCAACTTCCATTGGTCGGACTGCTGCTGGCCACCGCCCCTGCTGCCACTGCCGCCAAGTCGGTGGCCTCCACCGCAGTTTTTACCTATATTATTGTCATTTCGTCTCCTTTGGCCACAGTTTGGCGGAAAATTTTCAAATTATGAAGATTTATCATCGGATGGAGCGACAACCATGACATAATTCGACATTATGGCTGTCTTTTCAGAAAAACCAGCTTCTTCTAGAGCATAGAACAGACTTGGTAAAATGGCGGAAGAGGGTTGCTTTGGCGGATGAGTGTACCAACTCCACTATATGCGTCAGTGAGGCCGACAACCATTTGTAAAACGAGCCGATTGTTAGTTACCGACGCCTCGACGTTCTTGAGTTGGTCCGATAAAACTTAGAGTCGTTGACAATATGTGAATGCATTGAGAAAATTTTTCATGTCAGCGTGGAGAATTCTTGATCAAGTGTGACAGACCGGAAATTTTTATTATCTTAGAATATGTCACGTAATCGATCCCAAGCCTCCATTATCGTGGAGTCGGGTTCAAGAATCATATGCAACAAATCATTTGAAATTGTGGCATAGATCCACTGGAGAACCGTCGCATAAAGGGTCAATCATAATTCCTTTTCATCATCGGTTTTTGGCACCTTCTTCTTGCCTTTTTCCGCGGAATTATGTGATGGATAATCCGATGTGACCGACAGTGAATTTTGAAGAGCTCCGCCCACGTCTCATAATGGACATTTTAAATCTCAAGAGTGATGGAGATATGAGATTTAATGTTTGAAACTGCGAGAGCTGGATAAAAATTTAATTTCGAGTCAGACATGGCCGACGGAAGAGGAAGGAAGTCGGCGACACAATGGGGGGAGGGGGATGGTGAAGGAGAAATTTTTAGGGTTTAGGAATTTTTCCTAGAATCGGATACCATGTAAGAAATATTTTTCTTGATTATTTCATTCCAAAAGGGTAGTAAATATACCCATAATATAAGCATCATCCTAAGCTAGAATTAAGATATTAAATTACTAAATATATCCCTACCATATATAAAATATACTATATACCAATAATTATGATAAAATATTCTATTAATTTTATCAATAAGATCATATACCGCATACTCAAAGGTCTACAGGTCATGCCAAAAGGTTTTATACCTTCTTTTGTACCTCTGTTTCTTGTTGACTGCCTTAGGCAACTGACGTTGGACTGCATCTACCTTTTAAGGAATTTCTTCTTGGCACATGTAGGACAAAGGTATGTTTCGGCAATATGAAGGCTTGGTTAGTTCAACTCAATATGAATGAGTCCATAGAATTATTCTAGAGGTCGTTAATGTGCTACGAACTTTTTTTTTTTGACAAGGAAAAGTTTGGGCACTTTCGTAGAAGCTACTCCGAATGGATTAAATGGTTCATGCATCATGTCAAATATCATAGGATATTGAAAATCTACAATTGAGTTCTGTAGGGAGTCATATATGACACAAGCTAAGAGATCTTATGTTGTTTGTTCATTGAAGATGGTTTTGCAAGTTTTTTACTTCCAAACTTAAAATCTTTCTCTGAATTTGTTGGTGGTTCGCTAGAACTTAATGATGGGGGTAATGTGTGATTGATAATGAAAAGTACGTGTAACACATGTTGTTCGATGCTAAATATTCTGCAATCAGTGATACACTTGTGTTCTTCAATGTGACGTAACTGTTCTTTAGAAGGCGTTTGGTCGTTTCTGAGAGAAATAATCCTTTATTTTCATTAATAAAGAGGTCTATATATACAATTTCTAAATATGGAAAATCATATTCCTATTATAATACTAATATCCTAATTACACTTGTACAAAAATTTACAAAATAAGATAAGAAACCTAACTACACTAGAATTTATTGTTACAATTTCTATCATACCCCTGCAGTAATAGCGGTCGGTTGTCGTACGCTGAGATTGTCCCTAAAATATTCAAACAGAACCAAGGAAAGACCCTTAGTAAAAATGTCAGCAATTTGGTACCTTGACGGGACATGCAAGACACTTACTTGTCCACGAGCTACCTTTTTGCAAACAAAGTGAATATCTATCTCGATATGTTTAGTGCGCTGATGTTGGACCGGATTCCCAGAGAGATAGACAACATTAACATTATCACAGTAGACTAAGATAGCTTTCTGGATAGGAATGTGAAGCTCTAATAAAATATTACGCAACCAACATGACTCCGCCACCACATTGGCTACTCATCGATACTCGGCCTCCGCACTGAATCGTGATAACATAGCCTGATATTTTGCAGACCAAGAGACCAAGTTATCACCAAGAAACATACAATAACTAGACGTTCAACGTCTAGTATCTGGACTTTCACCTCAATCAACATTTGTATACGACACGAGAGTAGAGGCGGGGGATGAATATAAATGTAATCCATAATCAAGTGTGCCATGTATGTATCATATAATGCGTTTGAGCGCATGCATGTGCTCAATCCGCGGATCGTGCATAAATAAACACACCTGCTAAACTGCATAAGTAATATCTGATCTTGTGAAAATAAGATACTGAAGAGCCCCTGCAAGACTACGATAGTGGGTGATATCCTCATATGCTGTGCTAGAAGTATCACTCAGCTTTAGTTTGGTATCAATCGAAGTGAAAGAGGACTTGCAAGATGATATGTCGGCTCTCTCAATAATCTCAGCCGCATAATTCTTCTGGAAATAAAATAGACCACTGGCATGTCGAGTTACAACTATGCCCAAAAATAATTCAAGGACCCCAAGTATTTCATAAATTCTGAACTGAGAAGGGACATGATAGACTTGCGCAAATTATTATAGGAGGCAGTCAAAATTATATCATCCACATATAAAAGAATGTATGCTAAAGATGTACTACGAAGATAGATGAACAGAGAATGATCAGACCTGCTATGAGAAAACCCAATAGTAGACACATAATCTACAAACCTTTTATACCAAGATCGTGGGGCCTGCTTAAGCCCTGACAAAGACTTTTTTTAGCAAACAGACATGGTGAGTATAATTGGGGTCCTTAAAACCCAAGGGCTGATGCATGTAAACTGTCTCCTTAAGATCACAGTGCAAGAAAACATTTTTTACATTCAACTGATGAATGAGTCATGATTTCGAGAGAGCCAGACCGAGAACAGTGTGAATGGTAGTCGGTTTGACCACTGAACTAAACGTCTCACTACAATTTACGCCAAACTATTGCATTTTACCATCACTAACAAGACGGACCTTATACCTCTCAAATGAAGCGTCAAAATTTTCTTATGAGTAAAAATTCACATAGACAGAATAATATTAACACCAGTCGGATAGGGCACTAACTCCACATCTTATTTTCAATAAGATCATTATATTCATCATCCATGACCATTTTCGAATTCGACAGACACTGGGTTACGTGGTAGGGATGATTTAGTGACATTAGAATGTAAATTAAAATATTGTTTGGGTTTAAAAATACCTCTTTGGTTACGAGTAATGGACCCTTGACTCGGAATAGAAACGGACTGGATCGGGGACATTGGCGAACTGCCTCGGGACTAGTAATCGTCTTTGGGTCGAAGACAAGCGGTGGGCCTTTGGCTGAAAAATTGATGGACTAGAGGTATTTGGGCGTGACGGTGGTCTGTGGTGAGTAGGATTCGGGGAGGAGGAATTATTGGGTTGTGCATGTTGGCCGAGAAATAGTGACTGATGGGCCTAAGTCACTGGATGGTGCTGTAGAGAGAATATTTGGGCCAGAAAGCAGTGGGCATGCTGGAATATGTGACTCACGAGTAGAGTGGCCCCACTACTGTAGAATATGCGGGGAGAGAGTATCGTCTAAAAAATTATAAGCACTGAACACATATTTACATACTTGAGCAAACGAATTTGGTTTCATAAAAAATAACATGGAGACTAATATGATTTTATTATAAGATAAATCAAAATATTTGTAACTGCTATGATTAGACGGAAAACTCAAAAATACACAAGAGGTAGACCTAGCTTGAAGTTTATTAATTGTAGTGGATGAAAAAATGGATAGCACAAACGCCCAAATACCCTAATATGAGAATACGAAGGATCTTTATTGTAAAGAATTTTATGTGGGGATTGATATGCTGTTGAGTCTATTTTATATACACTTTGGAGTTCTTTTTAGTTAGTATTTTTTCTATTTTCTTTGTGTTTTGTATAGTGGTAGGGTTATTTTCTTTCTTTTGAGTCACAGCGTTCCTAAGGGAGAAAATACCTAAAAAGGGGTTGAAAAATAGCAGAATTTAAGTCCTGAGAAGATAGAAGATATTTGGCGAAATTCCGAACGAGAAAAGCTCAAGGGCCGCGGTGCATGTAATGAAGAGCAACGACGCTGATGAGCCGCGACTGAAGATTATGGAGCCGAGGCACCTGAAGGCCAGAAACTGAAGATTATGGAGCCGTGACGCTTGACCTCCAGTGAGCAAAGTTGATTTTTGATGAATTAGAGCCGCGGCGCCGGCGCGAAAATTTGAGAAAAATGGGTCGAATTCCAGTCAGAAACCCTAGACTCAGAAAGGGTTTTGGGACAACTATAAATAGAAGGTCTTGACTCATTATTCAGGGACCAGAAATCACCTCTTGAGAGCAGTTTGGAGCTTAAGGATTCTTGCAATTCCAGTTCTTTTTAGTTCTTTAATATTAACGTATGTATGAGATTTTTAGTTTGTAATTCTTTTATTATGAACTAATTACTTTGTTAGGATTTTTAGCCGGATTCGCTTAAACCCCTCATTATGATATTAATGCTATAGTTTGATTTCTTCTTCTATGTTATTGAGATCTATTCAACTTGTGATGATTGTTTGATAATTAACTGATTACTAATTTTCATAACTTATATGATTTCAAATCGATATCTGAAAAGGGAGATTTGAATATGCTATAGTTGATTAGACATAGGTTAAAATCGTGGACGAAAGTACCCCGATACTTGTGTACTAAATAAGGTTATTATTTTTAATCCTCCTGTGTGGTAAACCTTATCATAGAAATATAGAAGTTTCTGCATAAGGTTGAGTTTCTATATATCCTAACCAGAATATAGAACATATTAGTTAACATGCTATCTTAATAGGAAGAAGAATGATGACTAGGTATTAATGGAATAATAGGGTGGATAGTTGATGAAGGTGAGAATCCCTAATTTTTCCCATACATGATTCTAATTTGTGATTACTGTCCATATATTTACTGCATTCTTAGATTAATAACTTCATCAAATTATCGATAACCAAATAGAAACTAAAAATCAGACTATAGATAATTGACAAGTTAATCCCTGAGGACGATAACTCGATCTTATAAATCTTTATTACTTAAACGATACGTACACTTGCGTAAGCACATAGATATGCTAAACTTTGTTAAGGAGGTATGTTGCCACTTGTAACGCATGATGCCAAAAATATGGGGTAATGAAGCATGGGCTAGTAAGGTTCAAACGATATTATTAATGGTATAAATTTTTCTTTCGGCCTTCCCATTTTGTGAGGACGTATGAGGACAAAAAAACTGAAAAGATATGCCACGAGTGTCAGAAAATTCCCAAAATGGCCTATTATCATATTCCCTACCATTATCACATTGAATCTTTTTAATTTTCCGTTCAAATTGGGTATGGATAAAAGCTCTAAATTTTAAGAATGTGGAAAAAACTTGAGATTTTTTAGACAAAGGAAATGTCCACAAAAAATTAGAATAATCATGCAAAATAAAACATAACAACGAAAGCCCAAAGAATTCAAAACAGGAGATGTCCATAATTCACTATGAATAATGTCAAAGGACATCGACGTATTAGAAGTAGAGGCGACAAATGATAATCTAACATATTTCCCTAGAGGATAACAACATCAACGTACCCAGTGAAATCCCATAATGTGGGGGTCTGGGGAGGGTTGAATGTACACAGATCTTACCTCCACCTTGGTAGGTAGAGCGGTTATTTTCGGGAGACCCTCGGCTCAAGACAAATCATAATTAGGCAAAGCAAGCAAAGCAAATAAAGTATGAGAAACGGTCACTTAGACGATAAATTAAAGCATTGTGGATATGCAGATAGTAAAAATCAAATATGCAATGGTAGTGCATTCTAACAACAGGAAGCAATAGATAAAAGGAAGCAATAGCTAACACAACTAAATAAGATAAATAAATTACACTAAAGAACACAAAGCAGCAGGAATCAAACTACAGAGTACTTTAGAACAATAATGTGCCTATAAGTGTGACAGACTAATCGAGCCTACAGTAATAACACTAAACTATCATTTTATAAGCGTAAAAATTGTTACACCTCGTAAGTTAAGCCAAGGGTTTAGAACGTCATTAAGGATTGAGATTTCCAATTTTCAAATTATACATATATTTTACGTGCTAGTACAGATTAATTTTTGGCAATGACGAATGTGACGCGGGAAATCTCTTTAGAAATGGTGGTATAAATAAATATATATTTTTCCGTTATGAGTTAGTAAGGTATATAAGGTACGATGATAAGAAATTAAGGCAATGGGAAATTAGATTAAAAGAAGTGGGATTGATTTAGTTAAATAAATACTTAGAGGGGGCAAAGTGTGGCATCTATGGGGGGGCTAAGTGTATTATTAAGAATCTGAAAATTTCTAATAAACTACTCTAACTATTTCATTTTCTTTCACAACCAAGAACAAATTTATTCCTCTCCTTCCCCCCCCCCCCCCCCCTACTTGATCGAAAATCCCCCCCACCTTTTTGCAAAGAAAATTAAGTTTGTTACTCCATCTTCTTGGGTTAAATTGTCCCACAAATTGAGGCGAAATTAATCACCCCAAAAACAGTGGGTATCTCGGCAATCTGGCCGATTTTTAGGGCTTTGGGTTCTTAAATTTTGGACAAGTTTTCTTGAAGGAAAAGGTGTAAGAATGAGGGATTAACATGGTAGAATGGTTGCATGTTGGATTGAAGATGAAGAAGTGAAGGGTTGGACATGAAATTGATGAGAAATTTGGGCTTAAAAATCGACAATTGAGCAGTTTTTTTTAGCATTCCTTTAAGGTAAAATTCCTCTTTTTTTTGATATAAATGAAATGCTTATTATCAGAATTAAGGAGATGAATTTGGGTTAAAAAACAAACCTAAATTAAGATGGAACGTGAATAAGAATCGCATGTAGTTGTTGTTAGAATTGGTTGGCCAATTTCGAACTAAAATAGGTAGACATTGGCTTCAATGGTTGAATTGTTATTTTGCTTACCATTTGCATGTTGAGAATTGAGATGTAGCCTTGATGATTAAGAGATAATTATTTGTATGAAGGAATTACAAGATGAATTGAAATGTTTAAGAATTTAAAAGGAAAAGTTTGGAATTTATAACATGTTGATACAGCCGGAAAGTTGATGGAAATTATTGAACATTATGGTAATGTATTACAGGCTGCATTAGTATGTAAATAAGCTACAAACATGCATATGTATTGAAATAAGTTACATATACATGCCTCGAAAGGATTAAAGTGTAGAAAGGTGTCAATTTTATATTCTTGAATTGGCGATGTCGTTGAGAGATTGGATTGCCCTATGATAATTCTAACGTGAGTAAATGATTGACTAACATTAGAAGTAAACATAGTAGTTGCCTTGGTTGTTGAAGTTGTTGTCTTCCATGGATATAAAGAGAAGGAAGATTATAGGATAGCTTGTATGACGTATGCTGGGCTTGACTTAATTATATTCTGGAATAATGAGGATTGTTGGTTTGAATTGGATTGTTGGTTAATATTAGATTGTTAGTTGGAGTTGAATTGTTGGTTCATTTGGATTATTGGAAAATTGTGGATACGCACATAAACAAAGGAAATGCTGCCCAAATTTTTATAGAAATAAGAGAGTCTTTAATCATATGACTTACATTAGGAATCATAAAATTGACGAGCATGTTGTTCCTTATCTTAGGTTGAAGTACTAGACGAGTAATATCTTAATACCAAGCTGATTAGTTCGCCTAAGAGGTATGTGAGACCTTTCCTTCTTTCTTTTGGCATGATTTTTATGAAAGTACGGCAGACGTACTTAAATCCTACCAGTTCAGTTTTAAAAATGATTATTTACTAGTGATTATGATTTCAGTAACAGAGTTTATGGTAATAATTTTATTGAGAGTAACATAATGATTTTAATTGCATACAGTTGCTCATGATATCTACTCGTGCTAAGTGTTACTATTTCATTCCACTGAGTCCCGGGCCAGATCATGTTCGTGCACAGCCATGCATCATTCATCGAGTCCCTCACTGAGGCGAGACACGTTATATATACAGATTACATCGAGTCCCTCCCAGAGGACCGAGACACGTTACGTAAGCAGAATCAGATTCCATCGAGTCCTCCATAGAGGCGAGACATGTTATCTGATTTTATATCTGAGCATGAGCATGATGATTTATGATTCAATATACATGATATGATTTTCGACATGATTCTCGCTTTTATGAAATTTGATGACTCTGCTTTACTTGGTACGATTGTTATTGATTTTGAGATTTTATGTTTTACATACTCAAGACATTATCTCGCATCGACCCTTTCTCGAATTTGCATTCATGCCAGCGAGTTCAGTGTTGAATAGGTGACCTCCGCCTAGGATTTACATGCAGCGGTTGGAGAGCTCCTTTGTTCCGAGCGGCTATTTTTGGTATGACCTTTATTTTTGACTTATGCATATTTTGGGCACGGCGGGGTCTGTCGTCATATGTCGATATTACACTCTTAGAGGTGCATGAAGCGATTGTGGGTTGGACGTTTGTACCTTGTTTTGGATTTTGATGTTGTTATCTAGTGGCAGCCTTGCTGGCTTGCGTATTTTGAATTATGCCTTTGTGCACGTGATGTTGGTTGGTGGCAGCCTAGTCGGCTAGCCTATTATGACTGTTGTTTTGTTGTTATTTTGGCGTACTTCGCTCGCCGTTTTAGGGATATGTTGTAAAAGCAGCGTTGTGCTGCCGAAATTTCTGTAGATATCTGTATTAAATGGATTAAGAGTGACAGGTCAGTAATGACGTCCAATTAGGACGTTAGTCGCGACCCGATGCACCATACTTATACACAGGAAGCTACCGGACATTTAGGATTGTTTCTGTTCTTCTATCTCTTAGATCGTCCTATAGAGCTGTGTTATTAGGATGATCCGTCTTCTGATAGTTTACTATGTTTACAGCTATGCCTCCGAGGAAGGCGCCCGTGGCCCGGAAGGGCAAATCTGTAGTAGGGGACACTAGTCAGTGCGGAGAGCTACTGTGTCTTGCGCGGTCTACTCCTGAGAGTGTTCCCCAGACGACGGGTTCTGCCTCGTCACCAGTTCTAGAGGCTCCCTCTCAGGGGGCAACATCACCCGTATCCGAGATCCCAGTACCTGAGCCTTCAGTTCCCCAGACAGGGTTAGGACGAATAGTTCATCCGAGGCCTATTTAAGGCTCTCACTTGTAAACATAGAAGGCATTCGGAAATTACCCCTCTCTCTCTATAATTCCTTGCCTGATCTTGTATCCCTCTCTCTTACTATGCTTTGAATAAAATTGTATGTTTTATTTAAAACTTTGAGTTATTTTCTTATGTTTTGAAGTTTAATCTTACTTTCGCATCTTAAACTGTTATTCCGCTCCTTTATGGTATCAGAGTCATGTTGTTAGAAATGAGTGAGTAGTCTCATTCTACCGTCCTTAGGGCGGTGTTGTTCTTAGGTTGCTAGGAGTCCTGTTACTCTGTTCAGATTCCTGTAGTTACCAGAATAGTGACACTGTTCCGTCAGAAGTCCACTGTTCCAGTTCCTATAGTTACCAGAGTCGTTACCTGTTCGCGTAAGTCTACTATTAGGTTAGATTTAATCACTTAGTTGTTATACTGTTCCGTTTATCCTCACTGAGTACTACTGCGAGTAGGCAAGTTCCTGGACCAGAATTTTATCCCGAAAGGTTGGAAGGACACAGGCGTGCACAGTGGAAGCCGAGAAACGTAGGCGAAAGTGTCAGATAAACAGAACATGTTAACTATTTAAGTAATTAAAAAGAATAGGAAATAGTGTTGACAACTAGGATAGGAGAACTATTTAGGTAATTAGAAAGAATAAGAACTAGTGTTGACAACTAGGATAGGAGTACTATTTGGGTAGTCGGAGGAAAAGAAAAAGAGTATGGTTGAAACCTAGTAACAGATAGAGCAATGAAATTCAGGAAAAGGATGGTAGCCTCCACGCATAGCAACAACCCTTTAGGTTAAACCAAGTATTTTGTAAATGAAGATGCGTCCAGAGTTTAACTATATAAGAGAATTTAATTCTCAGATAATTGAAATAGTCATAGCAAGCTATGGTTGCAATAAATTGTTAAAAGAAAGTCTTAGAGAATTAGAGTACTATAATCTCGCTAGACACCTGAGGTTAGATTCTGCTGTAGAACTATAGTCTGGCAAATAATCATTGGAAAAAGAATTGAATTAGACGAAGAAGTTAGCAGATTAAGAAGAAGAATTAGTTATTTAACGAAAAGACAGTCTATGTCTGAATACTTAGTAAGACGCCACACAGTCTCTTACTAAAAGATGAATGAAATCAACAGTGAAAACTTAGCAACTTCGAAAATTGCTAAAGTTGAAAAAGATTTGCAGAACTGGAATATTCCAAAAGAATCTTTCAGATCTGTTTATGAAACAGGAAAGTTTGATTTTATAAAAAAATATAATATCAAAACTTGTGAATCCACAGTTGCCATTAATAATTCAAAAGAGATTATTAAGCTCTTATCCACTGAAGATATAAAAAGGTATAAAAAGGAATTTAATTTCCTACACATAGGATTGGTGCAAATTGCTGTTAAGCCTTTGTATCGATTGGGTTTGGATACCCCCATCTGTCTCTTACTAAGAGATGTCAGGCTATTAAACTTTGACGATTCCTTACTTGGAGTCTTACAGAGTAACTTAGCCAGGGGACCAGTTTATTTTAACTGTTACCCAAATTTTTCAGTAGATATTAATGATCAAAACGTTATGGACACCTTAACGTTAAACATTAAAACAAAGAATATGAACAGTAAGATTAACACAAGAGAAATTGCTATAATATACAGAGTATATTACAGGCTGATGAAAACAACCTTAGCCCCAAAAGCTAAACTAGTTAGCAGCAAAGGTGCTACCATGCTTATGGAAGCAAACCAGGAACATAGCAATATCTTTGTTCCTAGAATGCTAAAATGGAATGAAATTTTAGCAAAAGATGAATGGCACTTCGATGCCATCACCCAACCAAAGATAGAACCAGAGAGTTCTGACATTGAACAAATAATTCAGCATTTAGACGGTTCAATAGATTTAAAGTTTTTAAAATCTAACGGAAAATACTCTTTTACATCATCTTCTTCCAAACCCCGGGAGGATGAAGAGTATTCTGATAATTCTGGCGAAACTATACCCGAACGAAAAGTTCAAGGAGTAGATTATTAAATCGCGATCTAAAGTCTACTATCGACCAATCGATAGAACGATCGTGACCCACCAGAAGTGAAATGCATGGTGGAGATAGCTTGGGCATGATTAAAGAAGACATCGGTTTTAAAAACGATTGGAAATACATTGATAAATTATGGAGAGATCCAGAGAACGCCATTAAAAGAAAATGGTATGTAAGCACCTTTTCACTCAGTGAAAGGAAGGTGTTCAAAGAAACATGGATAAATGATATGAACAGAATTAATGCAAATCTAGAATTCTTTAGGTGGTTTGAAATCACTGATAAACTCATGTGTGACGATTACGAGTACCATTGTAAAAAAGTGGTTCACAGGTGAAAGAACTGTTGAGTCAGTAACACCTCCCTTAGAACATATAAAGATTCCCGTAGACGGTGAAGTCTTAACTGCTACCCCTTTTAAAAGGGACATAAAAGAGCCAAATGATATCACACATGTAGGTGATATTAATAAAATTCTACAACAGAACAACTACACCAACTAGTTGTTACATGTTGTCTCTAACCAGATTTCTGAGGCAAGTAATGCTTCTACATTTAGGAATACGCCAGTACGGTCGGAGGAGAAAACCTTATCCGAACCTCTTTTTAAGATTCCCCAGTTTTCGGCAAAAAGCCATCGAAAATTCGGGAAAGAAATTGAAGATGATCTGCTAGACAGAATCAGTAATAAATTTAAAGAGATGAAAGTCTCTGAAGGATCCACTTCTAAAGATTCTAACCGCTCGGTAAAAATGCTAAGCGAATGATCCAGCTCTAAATCAGAGGTTAATAAAATATTAAAATTAAACGGAACTAATGGTAAGAATTTTTATAAACAATCCACGTTCCCAGACATGTTGTTTGAAGAACGAACTCCACCCCCGGCTACTTATTCGGGTGATGAAATCCATGAATGGAACATTGACGGCATGTCGGAAGGACAGGTTGTTAAAGTGCTCCACGAAATGGGAGTCTGCTTAACCAGTTATAAAATAAAGACACATACCGATGATGCCCAATTAGCATCAATCATAATTTCTGGCTTCACTGGAATGCTAAAAACTGGTGGGAAAACTACCTATTCGACATTGAAAAAGCGAGCATCATGAATGCAACTACCACAGTCCAAATAATTCATGGTGATGCCTCGGTAACCCTGTTATACTGTATCGGAAAACACTTTGTTGGAGATCCAAAACTTTTCCAAGATAGAAGTTTAGAGATCCTTAATAATCTAACGTGTCCAAAATTACACGACTTTAAATGGTATAAAGATATATTTCTTAACAAAGTCATGTTAAGAACTGACTGTAATCATGATTATTGGAAAGAAAGATTTATCAGTGGTTTGCCTAAACTCTTCGCCGAGAAGGTAAGAACCAACATCAGAAGATGCCACAACGGTGATACTCCCTATGGCATCATGACACATGGAGATTTAATCAGCTATGTTAATTTAACAGGTTTAGAATTATGTAATTCTATAAAGCTTAATAACCAGATACAAAAATACTCCACCAAAGGAGAATTAGGAAGTTTCTGCGAAGACTTCGGTTATGTTAAGATTTCTGCTCCTTCAAAGAGCATCAAAAGAATGAAAAAGAATCATAACATTTCTCGCCCAAAAGCTTATAAAAAGAATTATACTCCAAAAAAGAGTTATAATAAAAGAAGCAGCAATAATACAAAGATAAAAGGAAATTGCTGGAATTGCGGGAAAACTGGCCACATGGCCAATAACTGCAAAGAACCCGATAAAAGAAAAGATAAAATTAATCTATTGGGAATTGATCCCAAAATAAAAGATAAACTCTTTACAATTTTAAATGAAGAACAATCCGAAGAAAGCTCTGAAGAGTCAACTTCAGATAATTATTACAGTGACGAAGGATCATTAGATCTAGGTTACAGTTCAGATAGTTCCACTTCCAGCTTCGACTGCGAATGTACTGGGAAAATCTGCACATGTACCAGACAAACGATTGGCGTTATCTCCAGCAGCAGCCAAGAGTTTTTCTTTGACATGGTCGATCACATAGATGACGACGATTTTAAAAAGCAATATTTAAAAGAGCTTAAAAAACTCATCATTAACCAGAAAAAAGAAAAGGGGATAATAGAACCTTTTGACATGAAAAGAGTGTTCAATAAATTTAAAGACTCTAAGTCAGGTAATTCATTACCAGACTTAATAAATGAAGTCTCAGGATTGAAGGAAGAAATCCTTCAAATAAACAAAAGGCTCAGTTCATTAGAAGCTGAGACATTGGCCAAACCCGAAAACCTGGAAGATCCCCAGACATCTTCTAAATTTAAACAGACGGTCACGGATGATCAAGATGATAATGAATCAGAAAATAAATCTGATTCAGGTTTAACTTTAATATCCAGGGCTAATGCACTAAGCTACCATGTCCCTATTAAGTTAATTATTAATGATTTTGCTATCGAAAGAATGGCACTTTTAGATTCGGGAGCAGATCAAAACTGCATTAGCGAAGGAATAATCCCTACCAGGTACTTAAACAAAAGTACTCATAAGCTATACTCCGCCACCGGAGAGGATATAAAAATCAATTATAAACTCTCGAAAGCACTAGTATGCAATAAAAGCATAGCATTCACTAATAGCTTTATTATAACTAAGGATATAACTGAGGAAATCATTTTAGGAACACCATTCCTAGCCCAGATACAGCCATATACGGCAAAACCAGATGGTATTTACACTACCGCCATGGGAGAAGATCTCATATTTCCTTACATAAATCCTCTGACTACTGATCAGAATGATCATATTAAACAGAAGATGGTCTTTAAAATACAACCAGACTAAAAACCATTGAACTAAGCACGAAAGGCTGGAAAGGCCTGTGCCGCATCATTGGAAAGTTGCTTAAATCAGTCAAACAATCAGATCCAGTGTCAGAATTGTTTTTATGGCATAATTTTAAGCCTCTTTTAAAACCTTTTATCAAAACGTTGATTTTGAAAACAAGTTTTAAATCTTCAAGATTTTATGAGCATCTTTTAAGTCTTTTATCAAAACATTGATTTTGAAAAAACAAGTTTTAAATCTTTAAAGATTTTATGGGAAGTACATCACAACCAGTTCCATAAAAAGAGATAATTAAATGGCTTAACAGCCATCCACAAGGAAGTTTCTCCAGAAGAACAACAGGTATGACAGGTAATTCAGCAGACAACGGTGGCATACTCTTTCCCCCGAGAAAATGCACAAACCGACGCAGAAGCGTATTTCTCAAGATAAAAGCAGATAGTGACACTTGCCCCTTCGGAAAAGCAAGAGGCGAAAGTGAGTGACATAAAACAGATAGTGACACTTGCCCCTTCGGTAACAGTGATTATGGTAATAATTTTATTGAGAGTAACATAATGATTTTAATTGCATACAGTTGCTCATGATATCTACTCGTGCTAAGTGTTACTATTTCATTCCACTGAGTCCCGGGCCAGATCATGTTCGTGCACAGCCATGCATCATTCATCGAGTCCCTCACTAGAGGGCCGAGACACGTTATATATATACAGATTACATCGAGTCCCTCCTTAGAGGACCGAGACACGTTCGCCAAGCAGATCAGATTCCATCGAGTCCTCCATGTAGGCGAGACATGTTATCTGATTTTATATACGCATGAGCATGATGATTTATGATTCAAGATACATGATATGATTTTGACATGATTCTCGCTTTTATGAAATTTGATGACTCTGCTTTACTTGGTACGATTGTTATTGATTTTCAAGATTTTATGTTTTACATACTCGAGACATTATCTCTGACCCCTTTTCTCGAGTGCATTCATGCCAAGCGAGTTCAGTGTTGAGATAGGTGACCCTCCGCCTAGGATTTCAGACAGCGATTGGAGAGCTCCTTTGTTCCGAGCGGCTATTTTTGGTACAGACCTTTATTTTTCAGACTTATGCATATTTTGGGCACGACGGGGTCCTGTCCCGTCATATGTCAGTATTACACTCTTAGAGGTCTGTAGACAGTTGTGGGTTGGACGTTTGTACCTTGTTTTGGATTTTGATGTTGTTATCTAGTGGCAGCCTTGTTGGCTTGCGTATTTTGAATTATGCCTTTGTGCACGTGATGTTGGTTGGTGGCAGCCTAGTCGGCTAGCCTATTATGACTGTTGTTTTGTTGTTATTTTGGCAGCCTTGTCTTTCGCCGCTTTAGGATATGTTGTAAGCGGCGTTGTCTTGAAATTTCTGTAGATATCTGTATTAAATGGATTAAGAGTGACAGGTCAGTAATGACGTCCAATTAGGACGTTAGTCGCGACCCGATGCACCATACTTATACACAGGAAGCTACCGGACATTTAGGATTGTTTCTGTTCTTCTATCTCTTAGATCGTCCTATAGAGCTGTGTTATTAGGATGATCCGTCTTCTGATAGTTTACTATGTTTACAGCTATGCCTCCGAGGAAGGCGCCCGTGGCCCGGAAGGGCAAATCTGTAGTAGGGGACACTAGTCGGGTACGGAGAGCTACCAGGTCTTGCACGCGGTCTACTCCTGAGAGTGTGCCCCAGACGACGGGTTCTGCCTCGTCACCAGTTCTAGAGGCTCCCTCTCAGGGGGCAACATCACCCGTATCCGAGATCCCAGTACCTGAGCCTTCAGTTCCCCAGACAGGGGCACATGATGGAGATTTGAGAGAGACAGTCCAATTATTGGCAAGGATATTGGCGGGACAGGTTCATAGGCAGGACCCGACAGTTAACGAAGCGCAGTTTGAGGTTAGAGATTTCTTGAGTTGCGATCACGGAGTTTCTGGTCAAGGCACGAGATGATCCACATGAGTTCATACGCCAGACGCAGAGGACATTGAGGGTGATCCGGGCTTCAGAGATTGAGCCAGTTATATTGGCCTCATACCGGTTGCGCGATGTAGCAGTCAACTGATTTGAGTCCTGGGAGTTGTCTAGGGGCGAGGGTGCTCCCCCTGCAGTGTGGGATGAGTTTTCAGAAGCATTACTTGGCCACTTTATGCCTCCAGAGATGAGACGGGCAAGAGTCGGCGTGTTTCTCTGATTGCGGCGAGAATGGGAGGACGGTCAGAGTATAGCTTGAGTTCGACTCTTTGGCGTCTGACGCACTCACTATGGTAGCGAACATGGCGGATAGGTGCACCTTTATGTGATGGGGTTGGACCATTATCTTATTGATGGGTTCTTGACACCGCACCGACCATGGATATTGCCGGATCTGAGCTTTGCGCGAGGATAGGAGCGACATAGAGAGGCAGCGGAAAATGGTCGAGATAGAATCGGCCCAAGAGGCGGGGCAGCGTGGTTTTCGTGACGTCGGGGCGGCGATCTATCGGTATTCCTCCCAACCAGCCGCAGTACACCTCGCGGACTTCGGTAGACGATTTGATCGCCGGGGCATTCAGAGCTAGTCGGGGCTCCCGGCGGCGTGATCACGCGAGCCGTGAGTTAGGCGATGGGAACCATCTCTCCCTCAGTGTCCACAGTATGGCAGGCGTCATCCGAGAGAGTGTCGCATTGATACTGGTACTTGTTTTTCTTGCGGCCGTCCAGGCCATTTGATGAGGGAGTGTCCGTATAGAGATGACACAGGTACTATGGCTCAGCCTACGGGTTCTATTGTCGGTTCATCGTCGACTACAGTTATGCGCCCCATCGAAGGCGGTACTCGACATCACCGCCGTGGCGAGGTTCGTCTGGCGGTCCTTCGAACCACATTTATGCCATGGCCAGTAGACGCGATCAGGAGGCGTCACCAGATGTTGTCACAGGTACATTATCGGTATTTTTCTATGATGTGTATGCTTTGATTGACCCAGGTTCCACCTTGTCCTATATATCCCCCCTTGTTGCTAGTAGGATAGGGATAGAACCTGAGCCAATAGAACCATTCGAGGTAGCTACACCGGTGGGAGATTCGGTTATAGCTAGGCGTGTGTATAAGAATTGCTCGGTGGTGATATATAGCCATCGTACCTCAGCAGATTTGATAGAGTTGGATATGATCGACTTCGACGTTATTATGGGTATGGATTGGTTGGCCTCAGTGGCATTCTTGGGGCATATTGTCGGGGCAGATGGTATTCAGGTGGATACTCAGAAGATTGAGGCAGTGAAGACATGGCCCAGGTCCACTACACCTACTAAGGTACGCAGTTTCCTGGGTCTAGCAGGGTATTATAGGAGGTTTGTGGAAAATTTTGCCTCGATCTCAGCACCCTTGACTAGGATAACCCAGAAGGTAGCTAAGTTCCAGTGGACCGATGCTTGTGAGCACAGTTTTCAGTTGTTAAAGGATAAGTTGACTTCGGCCCCAGTTTTGACTCTCCCGGAGGGGTTAGACGGGTATGTGATTTATTGTGATGCTTCAGGTATCGGGTTAGGTTGTGTGTTGATGCAGCATGGCAAGGTTATAGCTTATGCCTCCCGACAGCTCAGAAAACATGAAAAAAATTATCCCACTCATGATTTAGAGTTAGCAGCGGTGATTCATGCTTTGAAGATATGGAGAAATTACCAGTATGGTGTCCATGTTGATATTTACACGGATCATAAGAGTCTTCAATACATCTTTAAACAGAAGGAACTGAATCTGAGACAAAGGCGGTGGCTTGAGTTGCTAAAGGATTATGATGTTGATATTCTGTACCACCCAGGGAAGGCCAACGTTGTGGCAGATGCTCTCAGCCGTAGATCCATGGGTAGTTTGTCGGATGTGCAGCCGGACAGGAAAGAGATGGTTCGAGAGATTCACAGGCTAGCCAGCCTTGGAGTCCGGTTGGCGGATTCTGGAGATAGTGGTATTCTTGTTCGAGGAGTTGTTGAGTCCTCTATCATAGAAGAGGTAAAGAGATGCCAGTATGATGATCATGTTCTGGAACGGTATAGAGATACAGCTCTCCGAAAGGAGAAGGCTTTATTTGAGGTAACCCTTGATGGTGTGCTAAGGTATGATGGTAGGTTATGTGTACCCGACATTGCAGGACTGCGTTAGCAGGTTATGGGTGAGGCACACAGTGCCCGTTATTCCGTTCATCCAGGGTCGACAAAAATGTATCATGACCTTAGGAGCTTGTATTGGTGGGATGGCATGAAGAGAGATGTGGCAGAGTTTGTTGCTCAGTGCCCGAATTGTCAACAGGTTAAGATCGAGCATCAGAAGCCTGGTGGGCTACTACAGGCGATAGAGGTCCCGACTTGGAAGTGGGAGGTAATTAATATGGATTTTATTACAGGATTGCCTCGTACTCAGCGGAAGTGTGATTCCATCTGGGTTATTGTAGATAGGCTGACAAAATCAGCCCATTTTCTTCAAGTCCGGACTACTTATTCAGCTGAGGACTATGCTAGATTATACATCAGGGAGATAGTGAGGATGCATGGGGTTCCTATATCTATCATATCTGACCGAGGAGCCCAGTTCACTGCTAACTTCTGGAGATCATTTCAGAAAGGATTGGGAACGCATGTGAGTCTCAGCACAGCATTTCATCCTCAGACGGATGGGCAGGCATAGCGTACCATACAGACACTGGAGGATATGTTGAGGGCTTGTATTATTGATTTTAGAGGTAGCTGGGATGATCACTTGCCACTTATTGAGTTTGCTTACAATAACAGCTACCACTCTAGCATTCAGATGGCCCCGTATGAGGCTTTCTATGGGAGGAAGTGCAGGTCGCCCATTGGTTGGTTTGACGTAGGTGAGTCTCAGTTGATTGGTCCAGACATAGTTCAGCAGGCTGTCGACAAGGTGAAACTTATACAAGAAAGATTACTAGCATCTCAGAGTCGACAGAAGTCATATGCTGATAATCGGCGACGACACCTAGAATTTCAGATCGACGACTGGGTATTCTTGAAGGTATCACCCATGAAGGGTGTGATGAGATTTGGGAAGAGGGGAGAACTTAGCCCGAGGTATATTGGGCCTTATCGGATCATTCGCAGATGTCACGACCCGACCCCGGATCCGTGACCGGTGCCTTACCCCAGGCACCCTTGTGATACAACATCAGAGAAAACCAGCGGAAATAACTCACAAACAAGAACCATATAAGAATATAAAACAGGCTAACCCAAAGTGGCTACCTCTAAATATAATAAAACGAACAGTTACATCATTACATCCCAATTCATGACAGGACTACAAGCCTCTAAGAAGGTATAAACGCTATGACGGTGGCCGCCATACCCCGAATGTACAAAAGTCTCAACCTCGAGAGCAGTACCAAAGCGAAGCCTCGGAGAAATGGAGCCTTGAGAACGACGGTGATCCTAAGAGTGCGGATCAACAAGCTATGAACTTCAACTGCGGCGATGAACGCAGCCCAGGAGAGTCGATCTGACAACATGTACCAAATATCTGGCTGGAAAATACTGTAGTAATATCATAAGTCAAAAAAATAAGTTGGAGTCATAGATAGAAATCAATTTCCTTGCACTGTGCCTTACTAACAATGAGAGTAACAAGTATAAATCTTATAGCATAAAGATAGGAGGCTCACGATCAAAACAGGGTACCTCGCCCGTAGTATCATTGAGCAATCCTACTCCTGGACTATTTCACCCGCATGAGTCCTGTGGACCCGCATGAGGTCATCCGCCTCGTCATGGGACTATTTCACCCGCATGGGACTATTTCACCCGCATGGATCCTGTGGACCCGCATGAGTACCATCGCCGTACTCGCATGGGACTATTTCACCCGCATGGATCCTGTGGTCCGGATCCGCATGAGTGCAAGCGCCGCACTCGCATCATGGGTAGCAAATCCATGACATAAATAATAACCCGGGGTTTACCCCGTAATAATATAAGTATATAACATAGCTCATCCGGCTATCATACATAACATAAGCACTACCGGCCTATCATATCATACATAAGCACTACCGGCCTATCATATCACAACATAAGCACTACCGGCCTATCATAACATAAGCACTACCGGCTTATCATAACATAAGCAAATTAAGAAATCCCCTAACTTCTTATTAACATTATTAATATATCTTCTCATTTTAGTATCCTAAGGCACTAACATGTCTTTTAATAGAAAATCCGGGAATTCAACCCAAGTACCATGTACTTCTAACTTTTTAAGAAATAACTATTTTTATACAAAAATTCCAAGATACTAATCACCATAGTATCAAGTTACGATTTTCTTTTCAAGACAAGTCACATTTCCTTTTAGAAATATAATAGGCTTCTAAATCAAGTGACTTCATTTCCTTTAAAACCTTAGGCAACCAATGCCTAAAAATCAATTCACCTTTCTTAGTTTCAAATCCTTTACTCGTACTTGTTTTAATTTGAGTAAACCTTTCTTTGTGAACTTTTCAAAAACTAATATAACCAACTTCCCATAAAGTTATTATATTAGCGGCATTCCTTTGTCAAATACATTCTCCCTAAATCCAAGGGACTTATACTTTTAAAATGAAACAAGTACCAATATACTTTAAAACAAATGAAAGATATCAAATTTTGTACGTCTACCGTACTACATAGGTACAACTACTCATGCTCAAGAGATAGGAAAGTTCCACATACCTCTTTGGTCAATCCACTTGCTAAGCTCAACTACCGCAAGTAATATTTCAACCTATAATAATCATGATACGTTTGTTAACCTTTAATCTCAAAGTAGAACAATCCAAGTTCAAAGTCACTAAATTCTATGGAAAATTGGGCAGCATTTCCTTTGTTTCTACTCACTTTGCCACCTTTCCCAAGGCCGAATTTATCATCCAAACGCCACATTTAAGGCTCAACAATCCAACATTTCAAAGGGGATTACACACCTAAACTTGGGTGTGTAAAATTCTGCCCCATAAGGTACAACAATTCTCTTAACAATTCTAAGGTAGTTTTTAGGCTACAACATGCTCATAATATCTTCTTAACCAATTCTTTCATATCCAACCCACATTTCTTGTCTGATGACTCTAAGAGAATTATTTACTACCACAAGTTCTTTCTTCTTAACATGCAACATTAGAAACTAATTCTAAAGGAAGAAATGTTACCTTAAAGTTTTAGCCAAATTTATCCCAAATGTTTTGCTAGCTTTCTTGCCAAGAATACCACCACAACAACACCAACAAGCTAGCCACAAACTTCCTTCTTGTTCTTAACTTTTCAGATTTTTCTTAGGCTTTGAATTTCCTTTGGAAATGTAGAGAGAAGGAGCTTATTTAGAGAGATGGAGTGGTTTGAAAGATGACCAAGTCTTCAAGACTTGGTCAATATAAGGCATGCAAGAAAAATCAGATGGGGGGGGACACTTGTCACCCTCCCATGGCCTTTTTAAAAGAGAAATCAGACTTTCCTATGTTTTTCCGCCCAAAAATCCAGCCTCGGCGCGCATGCCCACCGCGCTGAAACCCCAGCCTCTCGAACTTCCAGCGGCCCTGCGCTGGCGCGCGCCTGCTTGTCCAAAACACATTTCTATCCGATCGCGACCGAACTTGTAACTCTATAACTTTACTCCGACGTCCTATCGACGAATGGTTGGTTGCGTTGGAATCTAGACTCCACGAACTACGCCCTAGGCCTTTGAAACACTTAGGAACTCTCAATGTACCGGGTCATAACCCGCCTCAAAGTTGACTAAAACCCGTCCGGAACAATCCGTCAACCTATCCTTAGAAAATTTTAAGTCTTACATGCTTTTGTACGCTCTCATACGTAGGGTCAGAACTACGGGGTATAACATTCTCCCCCCCTTAGAAACATTCGTCCCGAATGTTCCTTCTAGGCTTACTCAAATCACAACATCGACATAGACCCTCTTAACTATTCTTTTGCAAATAAAGAAGCTCCCCACGGCCACAACAATACTTAAGCACAATTGCTAAATCAAAACTAACAAGCAGGAAAGTGGGTTACCTGGAGGTGTAGGGAATAAGTGAGGATATTTCTTCATCATGTCCTCCTCCGCTTCCCACGTCATCTCTTCCCTGTTCTCGTTCCGCCATAAGACCTTGGCGGAAGCCACATCCTTGGTCCGAAGTCGTCTAACCTGAAGATCGAGTATCGCTATGGGACTCTCCTCATACGATAACTCCTCTGTCACCTGGACATCATGAATCGGGTGCACTCTAGATGGATCTCCAATACATTTCCGCAACATAGACACATGGAAAGCGGATGTCGCCTCAAATCGGACGACAGATCTAACTCATAGGCAACCTTGCCTACCTTACGGATAATCTGATAAGGCCCAATGTACCTTGGGCTAAGTTTCCCCTTCTTCCCAAATCTCATCACACCCTTCATGGGTGATATCTTCAGGAAGACCCAATCATCTACCTCAAACTCCAAGTGTCGACGCCGATGATCCGCATCCGACTTCTGTCGACTCTGAGCTGACAATAACCGCTCCTGGATAAGCTTCACCTTATCCACTGCCTGCTGTACCAAGTCTGGCCCGACTAGCTGAACTTCTCCCACCTCAAACCAACCTATCGGTGACCTACACTTCCTCCCATATAAGGCCTCATAAGGCTCCATATGGATACTATAATGGTAGCTGTTGTTATAAGTAAACTCCACAAGAGGCAAATGATCCTCTCAGCTACCCCTGAAATCAATAACACAAGCCCACAACATATCCTCAACTGTCTGACTAGTGCGCTCGGCCTGTCCGTCGGTCTGAGGATGAAACGCTGTACTGAGACTCACCTGTGTCCCTAATCCCTTCTGGAAAGACCTCCAGAAGTTAGCCGTAACCTGGGCTCCTCTGTCAGAAATGATCGATATAGGAACTCCGTGCAGTCTCACGATCTCTCTGATATATAGTCTAGCATAATCCTCGGCTGAAAAAGTCGTCCTGACTGGAAGAACATGGGCTGATTTCGTCAGCCTGTCGATGATAACCCAAATGGAATCATGCTTCCTCTGAGTGGAAGGTAACCCTGCAATAAAATCCATATTTATCACCTCCCACTTCCAAGTCGGAATATCAATAACTGCAACGACCACCGCTTCTGGTGCTCAACCTTAACCTGCTGACAATTAGGACACTGTGCAACAAAACCTGCCACGTCCCTCTTCAGGCCATCCCACCAATACACGCATCTGAGGTCATGATACATCTTAGTCGACCCCGGGTGAATAGAATAACGAGCACTGTGCGCCTCCCCCAGAATCTGCTGACGAAGTCCTGTCACATCGGGAACACACAACCGGCCCTCAAATCTTAGCACCCCATCCGGCGCTACCTCAAATAGACTCTTCTCTTTCTGAAAAGCGGCATCTCGATACCGTATCAAAATCGGATCCTCATACTGTCGCCTCTTCACCTCCTCGACGATGGAAGACTCGGCAACCTCTCGAACCCGAACTCCATCACTATCAGAATCAACCAAACAAACCCCAAGGCTCGCTAGCTGATGTAACTCACGGACCATGCCATTCTTCCCTGGCTGCACCCCTGACAGACTACCCATCGATATGTGACTAAGGGCATCTGCAACTACATTGGCCTTCCCTGGGTGGTATAGGATATCAATATCACAATCCTTGAGTAACCCTAATCACCGTCTGCATGCAAATTCATTGCCTCGATCAAGATATCCGAGTCTCTTGTGGTCTGCACAAATATCCACATGAAATCTATATAAGGAATTGCCTCCAAATCTTCAAGGTACGATTAACTGACGCCGACTCTAAATCGTGAGTAGCGTAATTCCTTTCATGTTTCCCTAACCGCCGGGAAATATAAGCCCTAACCTTATCGTGTTGTGTCAGCACACAACCTAGCCCAACACCCAACGTGTTACAATAATACCCTAACCCTCTAGTCTCTCAAGAGGGGTTAGAACTGTAGTCGTGGTCAACTTTTCTTCCAATAACTGGAAGCCTTTCTTGTACTTGCGAAATATTCGGGCATCCTAAATCTCAATTATGGTTCCTGTTTCCCTTTCTCTGTTGCAACCAAACTTGGTTACTATACCTAGATCTGATTCCTTTGCTTGCCGCATGGCTAAGACTTCCTGCCAATCACAATTTAGGGGGAGACTTCCTTGATCTCGTCAAGTAGTAATCCTATTATTCTCTCCCAGCTCGTAGAGCTTATAGTCAGGTGTTCAACCTCAATTCACGGTATTACATAATCCAATGACTTGTCAAGATTTCTTATCGTTCGAGTGTCTACTCGTCTTTCCTTTATAAGTTATTTCAAGTTGTCCTGGGGTCCCTTACCCCTCCGTATTTTCTTACTATCTTTTTTTTTGTCAGTGTCGATGCTACCACCTTCCCTCGAGGTGTTCTTACTGCCCATTATTTACTAATGGTCTTACACTAGTCCGGGGTAATTGTATCTCGTGCAACTTACATAACCGTAGTCGTATTCTCTTTTATCATTCTGGTCATGACCTTATCTTACGCTTAATATTAACAAAAGTATTTCTATCTTGATCCATGATCATACAGTTCCATACATGCGTACCATCTGCATTTTTATCCTTATGACACTTCCTCGACCATTTCGTAACGTTGTTCCTAATTTCCCCAACACAATACCTTTCCCATGGTTATCTAAAACTGTAACTTATGGCATGACGATACTGAAGACCTTACCAGTCTCCCATCCTTCGTCTAACGGCATGGGTACATATAACCCCATAATACGTAAGACTATCCTTTTATGTAGGGGAGAGAACTTATCTCCCTTCAAAAAAAAAAAAACTTCCCTTGGAGTCACAACCCTAATCACAAGGTCCTCTCGTGGTCCTGTAAATATCTAGTCATTACGCACCGCCTTAAAATCGTGTAGATTTTCAAAACCTACCAAAGATGCCCTCAGCTTTCTGCCGGCAGCGCTCGTACCTATTTTATTCTTGCCTTGCACATTTCCTTGAAATTATCCGGAAGGTCGTGGCCCTGACCGCCACGAACCAACTCCAAGTACCTCCAAGGGCACTTAACATAAATTCCTTCAAATTCAAGTATTACTTACTTTCTGCGTCAATTTTCCTCAATGAACAAGTCACACAGACTTATTAAAAACAATGATGCCAAAGAAGGAAGGATAATTCACTGGTTACTACCACTTCTCTTCCTCTCCACCGATGGCAAACTGCAGGAAGGCGTACCGAATCAATCTCTCTTACGTAGTCCACGTTGGCATAACAAGAGGCCAACTAGCGTGCTCATAATGACCTCGGCGTGCGTCATAACCGCGGCTCGCTAGGTCGCTGGGGTCCGGCGTATCGTTACCGACAATTATTATCTACCCACTCAGCTACCACCCAACACTCACGGGTGTAGTTACCTCATAAAGGTTCTCATGGATTCTGGCTCCATTTCTTTCACACTTGGTTGCTCACTTACCGTAGTACTCTTTTCCGCACTTCCAAACTTATTCTAGCTTACGCATAACTTCCATAATAAAGTGGCCTCGATCTTGGAGATACTAAGTTAAACAATATAAGGCCATTTCCGCTCACAACCGGTTAGGTGGAATACGTCTGCGAACTCAGAAAGCGATTAATTAGACTCGGGCTTGTACCTGCGTGACTGTCACGTGACCACTATTAATCGATCCCACCCCTTAAACGGGTACACTAACTTCTCATAATACCATAGTCGTGTCGCCTTGATCGCACAACCATTACTTACCCCACACGGATCTCATCCATACTATCCTGTTAAGCGTACCACGTAGCTTAATTTACAACCATAGTCTCCCATTAGGTCCTTTAATTAAACTTCTTAAGGGTCTATTACCTTCTCAGACAACTCATCATCTCCTAATTATCTCAAATAGTACGTAAAACCTTGATGAGAGTTTATTAAACTGTTTCATACCTTTCCGGTATCTAATTAGCCCTTACCAATTCCTGGTAATCTAAAATCATTCTAGGCAGCCCATATATGACCCTTATACATAAATCCGTATAGTCGTACGTCATTATACCAACTATACAACAATTACAACCAACCTGGATACGTAATCCACATAATCCTTCCTGGGTTACTGCTGCCTTTCTCGTAGCTGCAATCAACATAACTCGTTAGGGAGAGATGACCCTAACAACACGGCTCTATCGCACGATCTCAGAGTGAGAAGAATGGAAACCAATCCTAAATATCCTGTAGCCTCCTGACTATAGATGTGGTGCAAAACACACCGATAATCAAGACTCTACTAGATACGGCCTGTAGACCCTTTCCGATGATTAACTGCTTTGATACCACTTTTGTCACGACCCGGATCGGATCGTGGGTGCCTTACCGGGCACCGCGTGATACAACATTAGAAAACGTGAAAATAACTCACAAACAAGAACCATATAAGAATATAAAGCAGGCTAACCCAAGTGGCTACCTAAATATAATAAAGCGAGCGATTACATCCTTACATCCCAATTCATGACAGCGGGACTACAAGCCTCTAAGAAGGTATAACGCTATGACGGACGGGGCCCGCCATACCCCGAATGTACAAAAGTCTCAACCTCGAGGAACCGTACCAAAAGCGAAGCCTCCGAGAAATGGAGCCTTCCGAGAACCGAACAGTGATCCTAAGAGTGCGGATCGCCAAGTTATGAACTTCAACTGCGGCATGAACGGCCAGAAGGAGGTCGGTCTAACATGTACCAAATATGCGGCGGAAAATCGTAGTAATATCATAAGTCAAAAATAAGCTGGAGTCATAGATAGAAATCAATTTCCTTGCACTGTGCCTTACTAACAATGAGAGTAACAAGTATAAATCTTATAGCATTAAAATAGGAGGCTCACGATCAAAGCAGGTACCTCGCGTAGTATCGTTGAGCAATCCTACTCGCGGGACTATTTCACCCGCGTGGGTCCGTGGACCCGCGTGAGGTTATCCGCCGTCGTGGGACTATTTCACCCGCACGTGGGACTATTTCACCGCATGGATCACGTGGACCCGCATGAGTACCATCGCCGTACTCGCGTGGGACTATTTCACGCGTGGATCACGTGGTGGATCCGCGTGAGTGCAAGCGCGACTCGTATCATGGGTAGCAAATCCATGACATAAATAATAACCCGGGGTTTACCCCGTAATAATATAAGTATATAACATAGCTCATCCGACTATCATACATAACATAAGCACTACCGGTCTATCATATCATACATAAGCACTACCGGCCTATCATATCACAACATAAGCACTACCGGCCTATCATAACATAAGCACTACCGGCTTATCATAACATAAGCAAGTTAAGAAATCCCCTAACTTCTTATTAACATTATTAATATATCCTCTCATTTTAGTATCCTAAGGCACTAACATGTCTTTTAATAGAAAATCCGGGAATTCAACCCAAGTACCATGTACTTCTAACTTTTTAAGAAATAACTCTTTTTATACAAAAATTCCAAGATACTAATCACCATAGTATCACGTTACGATTTTCTTTTCAAGACAAATCACATTTCCTTTTAGAAATATAATAGACTTCTAAATCAAGTGACTTCATTTCCTTTAAAACCTTAGGCAACCAATGCCTAAAAATCAATTCACCTTTCTTAGTTTCAAATCCTTTACCCGTACTTGTTTTAATTTGAGTAAACCTTTCTTTGTGAACTTTTCAAAAACTAATATAACCAACTTCCCATAAAGTTATTATATTAGCGCTATTCCTTTGTCAAATACATTCTCCCTAAATCCAAGGGACTTATACTTTTAAAATGAAACAAGTACCAATATACTTTAAAACAAATGAAAGATATCAAATCTTGTACGTCTACCGTACTACATAGGTACAACTACTCATGCTCAAGAGATAGGAAAGTTCCACATACCTCTTTGGTCAATCCACTTGCTAAGCTCAACTACATGAGTAATATTTCAACCTATAATAATCATGATACGTTTGTTAACCTTTAATCTCAAAGTAGAACAATCCAAGTTCAAAGTCACTAAATTCTATGGAAAATTGGGCAGCATTTCCTTTGTTTCTACTCACTTTGCCACCTTTCCCAAGGCCGAATTTATCATCCAAACGCCACATTTAAGGCTCAACAATCCAACATTTCAAAGGGGATTACACACCTAAACTTGGGTGTGTAAAATTCTGCCCCATAAGGTACAACAATTCTCTTAACAATTCTAAGGTAGTTTTTAGGCTACAACATGCTCATAATATCTTCTTAACCAATTCTTTCATATTCAACCCACATTTCTTGCATGCAATGACTCTAAGAGCATTATTTACTACCACAAGTTCTTTCTTCTTAAAATGCAACATTAGAAACTAATTCTAAAGGAAGAAATGTTACATTAAAGTTTTAGCCAAATTTATCCCAAATGTTTTGCTAGCTTTCTTGCCAAGAATACCACCACAACAACACCAACAAGCTAGCCACAAACTTCCTTCTTGTTCTTAA
This sequence comes from Przewalskia tangutica, assembly GCA_029844215.1. NCBI lineage: Eukaryota > Viridiplantae > Streptophyta > Magnoliopsida > Solanales > Solanaceae > Przewalskia > Przewalskia tangutica. The sequence goes on along the minus strand of CM056728.1, from coordinate 100,106,070 downwards.
CTTTTGATTTTCTTAGGCTTTGAATTTCCTTTGGAAATGTAGAGAAGGAGGAGCTAATTTAGAGAGGGAGAGGTTTGAAAGATGACCAAGTCTTCAAGACTTGGTCAATATCAGGCATGCAAGAAAAATCAGATGGGGGGGACACTTGTCACCCTCCCATGGCCTTTTTAAAAGAGAAATCAGACTTTCCTATGTTTTTCGCCCAAAATCCACCTCGGCCGCGGCCACGGCCGTGAAACCCCGCAGACCTCTCGAACTTCCAGCGCGCGCGGCTGCATCTGGCGCTGCAACTTCAGCGACCCTTGATGCTTTGGCGCGCGACCATGCATCCGGCGCCAGCCTGCCGCTTGTCCAAACACATTTCGTCCGATTGCGCCCGAACTTGTAACTCTCATTACTTTCTACTCCGACGTCCTATCGACGAATGGTTGGTTACGTTGGAATCTAGACTCCACGAACTATGCCCTAGGCCTTTGAAACACTTAGGAACTCTCAATGTACCAGGTCATAACCCGCCTCAAAGTTGACTAAAACCCGTCCGGAACAATCCGTCAACCTATCCTTAGAAAATTTTAAGTCTTACATGCTTTCGTACGCTCTCATACGTAGGGTCAGAACTACGGGGTATAACAGCAGAGCAGGCCAAGTTGACTATGAGTTGGACCTACCCGCAGACTTGGAAGCAGTACATCCAGTTTTTCATGTATCCATGTTGCGGAAGTGTATTGGTGACCCTTCCAGAGTTTTCCCTGTGGACGATGTCCATGTGACTGAGGAGTTGTCCTATGAGGAGAATCCCGTGACCATATTGGATCGCCAAGTCAGGAGGCTACGGACTAAGGATGTTGCATCCGTCAAGGTGTTATGGCGGAACAATAATAGAGAGGAAATGACTTGGGAGGCAGAGGACGAGATGAAGAAGAAGTATCCTCACTTATTCCCTATGCCCCCAGGTAATTCAATCTAACTCCCTTATTTGATTATGGTATTGGTGAACTATATATACGTGTTTTTTTTATGGCCCTGTGTGGCATCTGTTGGGTTGCTGGATATAGATAGATAGACACTATAATAAAGGAGGCTCTGCTGAAATTTCTAGAACTTGAGACTTGTTATGAACATTCGAGGACGAATGTTTCTAAGGGGGGAAGAATGTTACACCTCGTAAGTTAAGACAAGGGTTTAGAACGTCATTAAGGATTGAGATTTCCAATTTTCAAATTATACATATATTTTACGTGCTAGTACGAATTAATTTTTGGCAATGACGAATGTGACGCGGGAAATTTCTTTAGAAATGATGGTATAAATAAATATATATTTTTCCGTTATGAGTTAGTAAGGTATATAAGGTACGATGATAAGAAATTAAGGCAATGGAAAATTAGATTAAAAGAAGTGGGATTGATTTAGTTAAATAAATACTTAGAGGGGGCAAAGTGTGGCATCTATGGGGGGCTAAGTGTATTATTAAGAATCTGAAAATTTCTAATAAACTACTCTAACTATTTCATTTTCTTTCACAACCAAGAACAAATTTATTCCTCTCCTTCCCCCCCCCCCTACTTGATCGAAAATCCCCCCCACCTTTTTGCAAAGAAAATTAAGCTTGTTACTCCATCTTCTTGGGTTAAATTGTCCCACAAATTGAGGCGAAATTAATCACCCCAAAAACAGTGGGTATCTCGGCAATCTGGCCGATTTTTAGGGCTTTGGGTTCTTAAATTTTGGACAAGTTTTCTTGAAGGAAAAGGTGTAAGAATGAGGGATTAACATGGTAGAATGGTTGCATGTTGGATTGAAGATGAAGAAGTGAAGGGTTGGACATGAAATTGATGAGAAATTTGGGCTTAAAAATCGGCAATTGAGCAGTTTTTTTTAGCATTCCTTTAAGGTAAAATTCCTCTTCTTTTTTTTGATATAAATGAAATGCTTATTATCAGAATTAAGGAGATGAATTTGGGTTAAAAAAACAAACCTAAATTAAGATGGAACGTGAATAAGAATCGCATGTAGTTGTTGTTAGAATTGGTTGGCCAATTTCGAACTAAAATAGGTAGACATTGGCTTCAATGGTTGAATTGTTATTTTGCTTACCATTTGCATGTTGAGAATTGAGATGTAGCCTTGATGATTAAGAGATAATTATTTGTATGAAGGAATTACAAGATGAATTGAAATGTTTAAGAATTTAAAAGGAAAAATTTGGAATTTATAACATGTTGATACGGCCGGAAAGTTGATGGAAATTATTGAACATTATGGTAATGTATTACGGGCTGCATTAGTTGGTAAATAAGCTACAAACATGCATATGTATTGAAATAAGCTACCTATACATGCCTCGAAAGGATTAAAGTGTAGAAAGGTGTCAATTTTATATTCTTGAATTGGCGATGTCGTTGAGAGATTGGATTGTCCTATGATAATTCTAACGTGACTAAATGATTGACTAACATGAGAAGTAAACGTAGTAGTTGCCTTGGTTGTTGAAGTTGTTGTCTTCCATGGATATAAAGAGAAGGAAGATTATAGGATAGCTTGTATGACGTATGTTGGGCTTGACTTAATTATATTCTGGAATAATGAGGATTGTTGGTTTGAATTGGATTGTTGGTTAATATTGGATTGTTAGTTGGAGTTGAATTGTTGGTTGATTTGGATTATTGGAAAATTGTGGATACGCACATAAACAAAGGAAATGCTGCCCAAATTTTTATAGAAATAAGGGAGCCTTTAATCATATGACTTACATTAGGAATCATAGAATTGACGAGCATGTTGTTCCTTATCTTAGGTTGAAGTACTAGACGAGGAATACCTTAATACCAAGCTGATTAGTTCGCCTAAGAGGTATGTCAGACCTTTCCTTCTTTCTTTTGGCATGATTTTTATGAAAGTACGGCGGACGTACTTAACTCCTACCAGTTCAGTTTTAAAAATGATTATTTACTAGTGATTATGATTTCAGTAACAGAGTTTATGGTAATAATTTTATGAGAGTCACATAATGATTTTAATTGCATACAGTTTCTCATGATATCTACCGTGCTAAGTGTTACTATTTCATTCCACTGAGTCCCGGGCCAGATCATGTTCGTGCACAGCCATGCATCATTCATCGAGTCCTCACTGTAGGCCGAGACACGTTATATATATACAGATTACATCGAGTCCCTCCTGAGGGTAGAGACACATTACGCGCAGATCAGATTCCATCGAGTCCCTCCCTAGAGGGCCGAGACATGTTATACAGTTTTATATACAGACATGAGCATGATGATTTATGATTCAGTATACATGATATGATTTTCAGACATGATTCTCAGTTTTATGAAATTTGATGACTCTCTGTTTTACTTGGTACAGTTGTTATTCAGTTTTCAGTATTTTATGTTTTACATACTCAGTACATTATCTCGTACTGACCCCCTTTTCTCGGGGGGCTGCGTTCATGCCCGCAGGTTCAGGTGTTCAGATAGGTGACCCTCCAGTCTAGGATTTCTGTACAGCAGTTGGAGAGCTCCTTTGTTCCGGAGCCAGCTATTTTTGGTACAGACCTTTATTTTTCAGACTTATGCATATTTTGGGCACGACGGGGTCCTGTCCCGTCATATGTCAGTATTACACTCTTAGAGGTCTGTAGACAGTTGTGGGTTGGACGTTTGTACCTTGTTTTGGGTTTTGATGTTGTTATCTAGTGGCAGCCTTGCCGGCTTGCGTATTTTGAATTATTTCTTTGTGCACGTGATGTTGGTTGGTGGCAGCCTAGTCGGCTAGCCTATTATGACTGTTGTTTTGTTGTTATTTTGGCAGCCTTGTCGGCTCGCCGTTTTAGGGATATGTTGTAAAAGAAGCGTTGTGCTGTCGAAATTTCTGTAGATATCTGTATTAAATGGATTAAGAGTAACAGGTCAGTAATGACGTCCAATTAGGACGTTAGTCGCGGCCCGTCGGGTCGGGTCGTGACAAAAATGACTACGATCGACTACCTACTACCCTAATATGTGTCTTTCACAACCCTTTATCTACGGTCATGTCCACCATCTAATCACCTCTCATTAATACTTCTTTGGACTACCTCTATCCTTTATGAACCCGTCCATAGCCAACCCTCACACCTCTGTACTGGGGCATCTGTGTCTCTCATCTGCACATGCCCGAACTATCTCAACCTCGCTTCCCACATCTTATCCTCCACCGAGGTCACTCCTACTTTACTCCGAATATCATCATTCCTAATCATATCTCTCCTTGTATTCCCACACATCCATCTCAACATCCTCATCTCCACAACTTTTATCTTTTGTATGTAAAAAAGTCTTGACTGGCCAACACTCTGCCCCATACAATATAGTTGGTTTAACCACCACCCTATAGAACTTGCTTTTAAGTTTAGTTGACACCTTTTTGTCGCACAAGACTCCAGATGCGAGCCTCCATTTCATCCACCCTACCCCAATACGATGTGTGACATCGTCATCAATCTCTCCATTCTCTTGGATAATAGACCCTAGGTATTTGAAGCTTTATTTCTTCGGAATGACTTGAGTACCAAGCCTCACCTCCACGCATGTCTCAGGATCGCTCCCGTTGTTGAACTTGCACTTCAAATATTCTATCTTGGTGGTACTTAACTTGAATCATTTAGACTCCAGAGTCTATTTCCAAACCTCTAGCTTGACGTTTACTCCGCTGTTAGTCTCATCAATCATGACTATGTCGTCTGCAAATAACATACACCATGGTACTTGCCCTTGGATTTATCGCGTCAGTCCTGTTGACACCCAATTTTGACCCTCTCGTCCAATCATTAATCATAAAATTACACTAATTTTTAGAATAATCTTAATAATTTTAACAATAATAATACATGCATAAACACATAAATACATAAATAAGTAATTTAATAATGACATCTCAAGCATTAAGCACTCCATAAATATTATGTATGCATTTAGCGTTTTAATAATAATAAATACATAAATAAATAAACAATTTAATAGTGGCGTCGCATCAAGCATTCCTTAAAATTATATCCACATTTATTAATACCCAAAGTAATTTCATAATTATTATTTGTAATTGAAACCCCCCCTCTAATTTAATTTAACATCGCAAAGTATGCACAATAAATAAGTTTTTAATAAAGGTGTCACAATAATTTAAACTCAAGCTAAAACTAATAAATCACCTAAAGTCATATTAAAATAATTTAATAATAACTCAAACCCCGTTTACTAACACTTAAAATAAACTAACACTTAAAACTCTTCCCAAATCAATTAAAATCAAGAGGCCCAACCCCCCTTTTTTATTTTAAAATACACCAAGCCCACTCTTTTAGCCCACGCCCGTTTGGCCCAACACCCTTATTAGACCCCATTTTCCCTTCTTCTACATAAGACCAAAAATACCCATAACCTAAAACGTAGCAGCTTTAGGTAACCGCCACACCTTTACCCTCGCGGCCCGGCTTTTCTTTACCATCAATCACAAAGAAAATCTCTACAAAATCGTTGCAAAATCAGTCTTAAGGCTTACCAAAATCACTTATGATAAAACGAAATCTTACACCCAAAACTTACCATAAGAAGCATGTAAAATCACATCAATAATCAGTCCAAGATTTTTGGGAATCAACACTGAAGATCACAATAAAATCAGTACCAAAATCTTACCAAATTGAGAACCCAATTGGGACTATATATACAGAGATTCATACACATACAAGGCATCAGTTAAGGATCAAAAGAACGACTTTCATATAAATAACCCCTTTAATATCAATGGAGAAATTAACAGCGAGGAGGTAAGCATCAATAGGCATCGACATCCAAAAATAAGAGGAAAAACAGTTGCAAACAGCAGCAATAACAGCCGAACATCAGATATTGTAAAAGACTAATTCTTTAAAGCAAATTGAAAAAAAATAAAGAAAAGCTTCGCCCCTTGCAATCGCATCGCAATACATTCCCGGGTGAATCGACGACTTGATACGCTGCCCGGAGAATGTAAAATTATTCCCCTTTCTGCTTGGACTCATTTGATATCAATGTGTGCGATGTGTCTTGCTGTATATGTGTTAAGACAATAGTAATAGTTGCTTATGCGTATTAGATAAATTGCTGGACATGTTCTAGTTTGTATCAATTGTTATTAATCTTAGCGACTGTGATGTCGAGTAGTTAGAGCCTTACATCATTTGTCTGTTTACTCGGTCTGTCGCTGTCAAATATGTAGTATTTGGGTCATAGTTAGGACTATGATACGAATATGCTATCTTAATGCATAATAGAGATTAGGATCAATCATCTGTTTAATGTGATGTGGTTTCCTTTAGACTATAACCTCTTGTCGATCAAAACACAATATATGACTGTATTCACCACTCTTTCATGTATCATGTTACCCTTTGGCAGTGACAGAATTTCAGTGTATTTTGTGTGTGTCATACTAACCAATTAAGAGATCTAAGGGACATTCGCATCGACATCTCGCATTTACTGAACTCCTTCCTTGTTACATGTCGTTTATGGTCATATCACGCAGCAGTGGGTATAACATAATGTGGCATAGAAATTGTGATCGTTTTGAAAGACATATATGGCCTCTTTGAATCCTACCTAAACCTTGCATATGAATTTGTTAAAAAAAACTGGCTTGGTATAGCATAAAGATATGTGCACATCATCTCCTGGAGACGACTGTCCTCGGTGTCAATATTGATTCAATGCTTGATTCCTGAAAATGTGTATTGTCTGGTTCTTCCCTTGCTGTAATTGAATTTGTTCACTTATGTTTATGCTTACTTTACTGATCCTACGTAAACGTTGTCAGTATTCCTTCTACCCGCCCTCTATTTGTTATCTAGAACCGTAAATGGTTCGTCATCTGCTTCCTGTGTTGATTTTCTGTGTGTTCTAGGATGATGTACATTGAAGTATACAAGATAGATAAGTCCAGTAGACATTCGTTATAGGCAGGAGTTGTATACATATGTATATGTCTCATGAATACGATGTATCTTTAGAATCTCATGTATCGTGGTCTCTGTATGCCTGTGTGCTAAATTGGACTTGCATATGTCTGGACATGGTCATTTGTTGATCTGGTCTACCACAATGTATATTGGGTTGACTAGTCTCTTTTAAAAGCTGGAATTTTGTGGGCTTAGCCTATTATGTTTGCATTTCATATATATGTTACTTGCCGATTATGCAGCAAAATCATGGCAGAAATCTGAGTACAAATTATATGAATTTCATGTTAAATTGCATGTTCGTTATTTTCATAAATTGGACATGTACTAATCCTTTTCTTTTCTTATTTTTACATAAAATGAAATGCATTGGAGCAAAATGAAGAGTCTCAATACGAGACTCGTCGCAACTCTTGAAGACCAACATTTATGTGCATCTGTCCATCTTGCATCTGAAATTCCAAACCACGGGCGGAATGACATCGCCACTCCTTCGAGTCATCTTTATTAATTCTTTATTCTGCCCCATTTATTTGTTGTAAATTAATTGTCTAACATTACATTACTAGTAGCCCACTTAGAATAGTTAAACTTTGGGTCGCCATTAGAAAGTAGTTTAATGCCAAAAATTCGCTCCCCTTTAAGTTAATTATTTTAGGCTTGCCGTACAGTGTTTAAGCTATGCAAAACCACTTAATAACCTCACTCACATAATGATTCATATAGCTAAGATATTGCTTTTCACTAAATTCCTAACCTATTTTCTCTTATTAATATTCATATAGGAAAATCATTTTTGACACTTTACATGCTAGGCCTATTTTAAAACATACATTTTTCTTTAACATAATAATAACCTAGGTTTGAACGGACAACCGCAAGTTAGCGGATCTTAGAAGATGTCTAACCCCTTCCCTCTTGATTAATGAAGAATCCTTGCCCAGAATCTCACATAGTTTAGCAGACCATTTAAATGGAGTTAGTGTTGACTTTACTTAGTTAACATTTAGGTGTCCTAATTCACCCAAACTAATTATTTGGCGACTCCTCGAACCTGTCACGACCCAATTCACGAGTCGTGATGGCACCTACCCTATTCCCCCGAGTAGGCGAACCATATTCTCAATAACAAGTTAAATCAGTGGAAAATAAATAAAGAAAAAGAAGTTATAAAGTCTTAATACTTAAACGGTTATGACATTCCCCAAAATCTGGTCAAAAGGGTACATGAACACTAACAAATCTGAAAAATAGAAGTCTGAAGGAATGCCCGAAGGCTACATATTGTCTGTCAATAACCAAAGAAAAATGGAATTAACTAAGAAGCCCTTCAGGGGCCACGGACGACCAAGTAGCTCACCCTGAATGACTAGAAGATGTCCACCTCGCGAATCACCACGGGCGTAGATCGGAACTGGATCGTACTGCGCTCGAAAAGTGCAAAGAAGAGTAGTATCAGTACAACACTAGTACCGGTAAGCATCATAGGCCGACAGTGATTAGATAACACATGAAGAAGTTGAAACCAACAAGTAGTACATAGAGCAATCAGGCATGGTCACGTATCATATACAAGTAAAGCGTAAAGAAATCATGAAATCAACCAAGACAGACATAATTCACCAAATGATCAGTCAAAATATGAGTGGATGAATGCAATACAATGCAATGTCACCTCTCTCACTCCCGCTCTCCGGCAGAAATCTCGGAGGCTATCACTCCCGCTTTCCGGCAGAAACCTCGGAGGCTATCACCCCGCCTCCCACAGAACTTCGAGGCAATCACTCCGCTCCGACGAAACCCTGAGGCTATCACTCCCGCTTCCGGCAGAAACCCTGAGGCAATCACTCCCGCCTCCCAGAAACCCGGAGGCAATCACCCCGCTCTGGTAGAAACCTCGGAGGCAATCACTCCCGCCTCCCAGAAACCTCGAGGCAATCACTCCCGCTCTCGGAGAAACCCTGAGGCAATCACTCCCGCCTCCCAGAAACCTTGGAGGCAATCACTCCCGCTCTCCGGCAAAAACCTCGGAGGCTATCACTCCCGCTCTCCGGCAGAAACCTCGGAGGCAATCACTCCCGCTCTCCGGCAGAAACCTCGGAGGCTATCACTCCCGCTATCCGGCAGAAACTCCGGAGCCAATCACTCCCGCTCTCCGGCAGAAATCTCGGACGCAATCACTCCCGCTCTCCGACAGAAACCTCGGAGGCTATCACTCACTCTCAGTCTCTCACCTCCCCATCATCACAAAATAATATGGAAAGTATGTCGGGCATGATATCAAGTCTCAACACGTGTCACCAATATACAATCAACAAGTACAAATCAAATCAGGTGGTAATCACAGAAAATAACACATATGGCGACAAGCCCACATAACAGCTGACAGAACCAACGTAATAGTAATTTCATCTCCACTTCCTGCCCGAAGGCCTATCATGCTATCTCCGTCATTTCCTACGACTACATACGATTTTCTAATCAGAGTCTAACTAAAGTAAACCGTAACCTACCTCAATGCCGAGCGGGTGCCATGAACAATCAAACCAATGCCTTCCCCTTGTGTAGAGCCTCTGAACGATTAAAATCTAAAAAATATGTGAACTACGTTATAATACGAATCTTAGGACACCCATATTGCTATATTTATATTAACAAGATCTTTACCATTTTCATTGTATGACTAAACTCATACGCCTATAAAAATATTATCATAACTTCAGGACAAACAAATAATATTTCTTTCTTTTAACTTTCTCATATCTCCCGCTTGTAAAGGATATAACATTAAATTCGTAACTCCAAATAAGATGTTTATTGTACCACATCGAAGGCAACACTAGGATATCTTATTAAGCCCAATCTCACCTGACAATACTTAGTGTAGATGGTGAAAATTTACGAAAGAAATAACCCTATGAAATCTGTGTCTCCAGAATTTTTGTAAAACAAGGCAGAAACTTTAAACAGTCATAAATCATAAGTCGGATTTATCTTCGTAAGATATCAAACTGACGGAAACATAGTAATCTACAACTTTCATTCAACCCATATTTTCATATTCCTTACGGATTTGTACAATTTTCACGTTTTATATGTTGTGTCGCCTGAATTTTGGTAAAATGGGGCTGGACTTTAAACATTCATACCTTTCAAACTATAAGTTGGATTTTTCTCCGTAAGATATCAAACTGACGGAAACAGAGAAATCTACAACTTCATCCAGCCCATACTTTCATACTATTTACAGATTTATACAATTTTCACGTTTTTACCAACTGCTGTAATGATAATCCCTCAAGTTTCTTTTGTTCAAACGGATTGTGGAATTTTCGTGTAATCACTCCTTAAAACAAAATTGATTTCATTCTACAACACATCATTATAAGGATTATAAATAGATTAACTCAACCATAAACATAGATTCTAACCTGAATTTAATAAAGCGTTTCCTGCTACTAGGGTTTTCTTGATTTTCTTTCTCTTGTTTTCTTTTATTTCCTTTCCTTCTCTGTTGGCTCACGTTTTTTTTCTCCTCTCTTTATGTTGTTGCTAAGTTTTTTTTTTCTCTTTGTTTTCCTTTCCTTTACTTCTTCCTACGTTTTCCTCCTCTTCTTTTCTTTTTGTAATAGGGTTTCTCTTTTTTGTTTTGCTGCTCCCTCACGTTTTCCCCCCTCCCCCTTTTCTTTATTATCCACGTCTAGCCCTATCAAGGATAGTGAGCTTGGCCCACTTACTCACTTAATTAAAATTTTGCACAATTTCATGTCTTAAAAAATCACATAATTCACTTAACAATTCCTGCACAATTTTATATCTTAAAAAAAATCATGTAATTAAATACTTTATAGTCCTATACCCCTTTATCATAGTTTTAAGTGCATTTTAGCACCTTTTAGCACCCCTTTTAGCAACCTTTAGCACTTTTTGCACCTCTTAGCATTTTATTCTATTTTCTAACATTCTAAGCAGGAGTGAAAATGTCGCGGTCGAAAAGGGGCTTGACAAGTCCGTCCATGACCAAGGCAAATAGGAATGAGCTAAGAGGTGATCCATGGTGTAGCCCCATCGTCACTGGGAAGTGCTCCGAGTCTCCTCCTATTGACCGTACCCTAGTCTTGCTCCATCATACATATCCTTGATAGTCCTAGTGTACGCTACAAGTACACCTCTAATCTCCAAACATCTCTATGGAACATCCCTAGGGACTTTGTCGTATGTCTTCTGGAGGTCGATGAAAACCGTATGTAAATCTTTCTTCCCCTCCCTATACTACTCTACCACTACAAAAAAAACAAGCTATGGTGACAGTTCACATGTGACAGAAATGCAAGTTTCACATCTTTTTACTAAATGTATGTTTTTTCTTGACATTTATGTGACAGGTTTTTTAAGTGTCATATACTTATGACATTTGTGTGACAGGTTTTTTAAGTGTCATATAATTATGACATTTGTGTGACATGTTTTTTAAGTGTCATATAATTATGACATTTGTGTGACGGTTTTTTAAGTGTCATTTATTTATGACTGTGTGACAGTTTTGTGAAATCTCACATAAATAAGTGACCTGTGTTTTAAATTAATCAAAAATGACGCGTTTGACTGTTTAAAACGACATCATTTTTATTATTTATTTAACACTTTATAAATTCAAATTAAGACTTACACGATTTTTATTTCTTTTTAGAATTATTTTTAATACAAACAAACTAAACGTTGTCGTTTTAACATTATAAAAAATAAAAGATCAAAAACTCTTTAAAAATACTAAGATTCTTCACGCTCACACAGTTAGGTTTTGCTTCCCACACTTCACTGACTCTCGCTGGTTTGATTTTTCTTATTTTATTTTATCTATTAATCCGGAAAAAAAAAATCAATTCTACTTCCAATTCGTGAAAGTGAGACTGTATTCAAAATCAATCAAATTAAAAAAATTAACCATAATGCAATTCTTTAATTTACATTAAAATGCAATTCTAGGTCGGTTTAGTTGCTTCCAATTCGTGCTATGGGTTTACCTTAACGGTTATGATAATTATAACAATTATATCATTTCTATGGGTCATTTTTAAGACTATAATTTAGGTCATTTTTAAGACTATAAAGGAACGGGCGGGTTGCTATACAGACCAAATTTTTTTATACACCCTTCTCTTCTACAGAGCTAATTATTAATTAAATATGATAATGTGAATTACATCTCAATTTTTAAATCATGTTTGCATGATCTTAATTTCCTATTTTTTAATTAGTGTCAAATTGTAAAATAAAAAGAACTGAGGACCCCTTCAAGGGCTTTTCCCCAATTCCCTAATAGCGCCCGCCCCGCTATCCATCTCATCTCTCTCAATTCGAGCTCGACTGAGAACGAAGATGCAGGCCATCACCAGAAAATTAGGGCACCAATCTTTCAAGTCATTTTATCCCCTTTCTGATGATCACTGTATGTATCGTATTTTTATCTCCACTCTTTACGCATTTCTAGGACAACTAATTTTTTCATTATTTTTCCGCTAAATTTTGCACAATGTCGTGATCTAAGGTTTTATTTCTTAAATGTTGTGTTTCAGTTCTATTATTTCAGATTATGGTTACGTTAATCAGCGATTCGCATCTAAGATTGCCACCGGAGGTACGGGACCTCTAGTTCGCAAGGGAACTGGTGGAAGATCATCCGTTAGGTTATTAAATTCCATATTTCTATAAGTACATTTATATTAGGTCGGGGTGTTTGTGAGTGTAGGGATAAGTTTAAGATTTGATATCTAGATTTAGAGAACTCCTTGTCTTAAAAATCAAATCATTGAGTATTGTGGAATGGAGTGGGGGTTCGGGGTGGGATGGTCAAGGGTGGGGGTCGGGGGCATTGGGTGGGTGTGGAGAACACAATGAATTTGAAATATCACTTATGAAACTTGTTTTCCCTAGAAGTCATTTTCCTCATTTTTAATGAACTTGTTTTCCTTGACAATTTTTTTTTTCCAAAACATCTAAATCAACCAAACATTAGAAAATTGGAAAACCCGATTTTTTTTCCCTCCATATCAAACACACTCAAAGGGTAGGGTAGTAGTTGTTTTAATCTTATACTATTCCACTAAATTTGATTTATAATTTTTGTTTCTTAATACTGTGAAATTCCATTTATTTTTTGTCATCGTTTTTACTCACGGTGTATGTCAAGTGTTCTTATTGCTTATTGGTTTTTCTGGAGCTTCTGGTGCTCTTTTTTGAATACCTACATGATGAATCTTATCTTTTGTTCATGTTTCTTTGTGCAGATTCTTTGTTTCTTTTTGATGTGTAGAACTAGTATGTATAGTTGATTTTATATGTTTTTTGAATTTATTGGTTGTCAGTGGAATTGTTGCTACAGTCTTTGGAGCTACTGGATTTCTTGGGCGTTATTTTCTAATGGAGACTTGTTGTTTGTTCATGGCTATTAAGTCAATGTTAGCATGCTTAGCTAAGTAATGATGATTGTTTGGAATCCTTATGTTGAAATGACATGAACCATCTTGTATGCATGATTAGGTAGTGACAACTTTGTTCAAACTGATTTTATATGATTAAGTATTACTTAGTTAAGTCTAATTGATATGATGGCATCTGTTTTAGGTCTTTTTCATGTTGTATTCACTGATTTGAAGTAGTGTAGTTTAGGTGTGGCCTTCAATGGTTTGTTTGGCCTTAAATATGAGCATAAGATGCCTTGTTGCTAACCTTTTAGTTGCACCTAGACATATATGTTGGTATGTAACCTCGTGCTATATCTTGTAACTAGAGTTACTTGAAGGGGAGCCAAAAGCAACTCTAATTGAAGAGTTGCTGACGTCCCTTTACTGATCTAGCAACTTTGTTAGGGTTCCCTAGGTTAATCTGGTATAAATAGGTCTGGTCATCTAATTTGTTTCTAATTTTGTGAATCTTGTGGCAGAAACTACAAGATGGCTGCATAAGTCTTGGTGTTAATATGGTGCTAATACATATACATATTTTCGCTTTAACTTAATATAAAGTTTCAAGTTTCATATGTGTGATATTTGGTCTGAACAACTTTTGCATATTTTCAATGACATGTTGATCATTGGTTTTGCCACATTTCTCCCAAGTGGTTCTCTATGCTTTTACCTTTCTATTACACTTTCAATTCATGAAGTTGTTTAGGTAATATGAAGGTTAAAATGAGTCATGCCTCTTTATCTTACTTCTGGCGATAGAACAAAATTCATATAAACTAAATATGACTTTGATCCTAGTTTTGGTGTGATTATATATTTAGTAAATCTTTACAACTTTTGTTTTAAGTTATATTTACATGTTGATATTTAATTCAATGGCAGGAACCACTACAACCTGGTGGTACCGAGTGTGACTATTGTGTGATGCGTTTCATGAAAGAGTTGATGCTAGACTCGACTTTAATGACTAATAATGTAAGTACTTCTATATTTACATGATAGATCATTAACCATGTTAATTGCTACATCATTTCAAGCATTACTAATTTTGTTTTGTGGTTTATAGTTCTATGACAAACACATGTACTCACAAGAGGAACTTGATGATATTCGTGTCGAGTGGGGATTGCATTTTTCGAAGATACTTGTTGAAACAGAAGTTGATAAACTAAATGCTGATGAGTGAACATTTTAGATTGATAAGATAGTTGATTAACAATGTTTTAGTCTTTAATTAAACACTTTAATAATGATTTGAATGATTATCCATTTTGGGAAGACTTTGTACAATAGATTCTAGCTATTAAATGTATATTTTTGGTGTTATTTAAATTTTTAGTCCATTCATCGGTGCACTCAATTTGCAATATTGAAATTAAATTGTAAAAAAAAAATCCGCCAAATTTAATGTTCCCGCCATATTAAAATAAATTATTAATTTAATAGAATTTTTTAAAAAAAAATGAATCAAAATTTAAATTTATGTGACAGGTTTGAACTGACATTTGTGTGACGGGTAAAAACGTCACATGTCATGTGATGGTTCTAGAACCGTCATCCGTTTGTGACAGTGACAAAGATGACACTTACAGAAACCGTCATCTTAGGGGTTAGATGACGGTTTTTACCCGTCACCGTAGGGTGTTTTTGTTGTAGTGTACCAACATCCTAATAAGATGAATGTCTTCGGTAGTCGAACGTCCTGACATGAATCCAAACTGGTTTTCGTAAATAGAAACATATTTCCTCACCCTCATCCGCCAATTCCTTCAGCCTTTTACAGTAAGCTGAGACATTTGAAAAATCCTTCATAGTGACATGAGAGGGTTCCTGCTCAAGAGTGACGACACGAAAATATTTGTTATCTTGGAATATATCACACACACTATTCTAAGTATCCATCATCGTGGCTAGGGCTGCACAAAACCCTCGGACCGGATCGAGGATCGAATTTTCGAAAAAGTCTGACCGAAGATCGGATTGAATTTCTCGATCCGGTCCGGTCCAAAACCCGAAAATATACATTAAAAAGACTCCGGATCGAGGACCGAATTTTCAGAAAAGTTGGACCGAAGATCAGACCGAATTTTTCGGTCCGGTTTTTTTTTCTGGTCCGGTCTTTTTTTTGTGCAACCCTAGTCGTGGCATCGGTTCAATAATCGTCTGCAAAAGGTCCGTAGCGATAGGGGAATATATTCACTGGAGTACGATAACATCAAGAATCGTCCATAACACAGGTCATCATTGGAGGTAGACACCTTCTTCTTGCCTGTATCCGCGGGGATGATGTGGTGAAGGACTTGATGAGTGCGTGCGTGAACTTTAAATAATTTTGCCCACATCGAACGTTTTTCATCTCAAGAACGATAGTGATGTGGTTCTTGATGTTGGAGACGGTAAGAGCAGGATGAAACGTGTTCTTTGAGGTAAACATAATGAAAAAACAAGAGGAGAATTAGGGATTAGGAAGAGAATTTGGGAAGATAGGAATTTTTTTAGAAGAAAGTGTAGGAATTGCGGATTCCGAGGGTGCTAGGCAGCGAAAGTGTAGTTGGAAGAAGTAATTTTGTCCTAATACCATAAAATAAATATACACTTGATTATTTTCATTAATGAAGAGGTCTATATATACAATATATAATCTCTAAATATGGAAAATCTTATTTCTACTATAATATTAATATTTTAATTACACTTGTACAAAAATTACAAAATAAGATAAGAAGCTTAACTATACTAAAATTTGTTGTTACAGTTTCTATCTGTTTCTGCTATTGGTTTATGATTGACATAGCTTCCATATATTTGGCAGTTCCACGTTGCATCATTTTTTTAGTATATGCGTGATGTTATTAGCTGTTACTTGATTATATTTGTTCTTTACCAGTGATTTTGGAAATGGTATCAGAAATGATTTTGCTTCCATTCCGTGAGACTAAAACCTACGGCTAGCTCTATTTTATATTTGTCCATGAAACTTGCTTCTCGCTCTAGCATTGTATATACCCTTTCAATTAGAACTCCATTTCTTTCCTTCTAGTAATATTGATGTCCTGAGCGTAACTCCCCTAATCCACCAGACGGTCTGTCAAAGCCACGAGCACAGATTACTATAGTCATACCAATATTACCAAATGTCTTAGTTGGAATTTCAACCTGGATGTCTCGACCATTTAGCCACCCCATGGGGATTAATATTCCCACTTTCTTAGGTTACAGTTCTTATCAAATCATTGACAATTATTAGCATTCAGGAGAAGCTTCAAATTCTCATTGGACATTGTATATATGGGGTGTCAGAGGTTTTGTGAAATGACAAAGCATGGGGTTTGTTGCCTTTAAATACAAAATGCTCCACATAAATCTTTCTTGTGTTCTTGAGTCTGAATCACTCTTCATCTCCTTTTTGTGTACACACACACATCTTTTAGGATCCAATCTTTATCTCACAAAAAGCACATCTTTACTGATACTTTTGCAATAGGAAAAAGTCCAAATTACTTATAGAAGAAAAGTTGACTGTTATAATGCCACCATAGCTAGTCCCCTTGTCTTATTGGCCCCTTTGTTAAAAGTTTAAAGGATAAACCTTTTTAATTATTTGTCGAGAAAAAAGTAAAACTGTTTAACCTCAGGATACTTGGAGATTACGATTTTTGCTATTATCTTAAGGGAGAAGATGAAAATCCAAGTTTCAATGGATTTTTAGCTTGGATTTTAAAGGAAAACCATTGGAAATTGATCATATTGCGGTTAGCAAAAATATGAGGCGATTTTTTCTCATCTATCCAAGTATTGAAAGATAGAGTTACTCGGTACATATATTAGAAAAAGGGTGCAAATATATTGTAAAATTAGTCAAAGTGCGCACAAATTCGACCCCACGATCATTAAAAAAGAAAAGCTATGTACCTATGTGGAGTTCATATCATTTACCAACTGTGTATCATTAACTGTTTGAGTGAGTGAAAATCATATTGTAAGTTGTGTTGGAAATAAAGCAGTACAGGAATAGTAAATAACTATTACAAGTGATTCAAAAGGATAAATTGTAGGGTTTTTGTTGGGTCTAAAACACACAAGTAAGGCACAGCGGAAGTTCAAAATTTTATGAACTTACTTGCCCCAACAAAGTCGTCTGGTATGATTACGTTACAATTGAAATCTGCAAAGACATAAGAAAACTTACAGTTTATGTTATCTTAAGTCTCTACTAAAAGGTGAGCACGCAGTTGTCTCCTCGGGTGCAAGTCTTCGCTATGGTATACTCCTCTGTCAAGAAAACCATAAAATATTGGCAGAGGTTTGAGAGGATTTTAATCTCTGAACTCTGAGTTCAGAAAGTAAGAAAGTGTAACTCTGAATTATGGGTTAAGTGTCAAATATATAGGGGAAGAGAGAAACCAAGTTAGACTTGGATCAGGCTTTAAAACCTGTCCAAAATCTGAAATTCAGTGGGCCAGTTGGACTAGGCCCACTGCCGCACCAGTGTCGTGGCTCTTCCTCCTAGGCGTCGCGGTGCCTCCCCCCTGTTTTTAATATTTCTACACGTTTTAATTTTAATTAAAACCAAAATCCAATTTTGATTTAATTAAATAATTTTCATCAAATAGAAATTATCTCATAATTTATTATTGTTTAAAATATCTCAACTCTAAATTGAATATTTCATCCTCTCTCAATATACCCTTAGACCGAAAAAACAATCGACTTAGTGTGACCCTTTAGGCCTTCTCACATTAACACTTAATCAAATTAAGGTTCACACGAAACTCCTAGACTGTGCCGGTGACGAACTCAATGTGCGAAGTCCATTTACAAGACTCTTAGTAAACACAATCTCTATGAGGGATGATAGATTCCTTTCATTCTCAACACACTCGATCAAGCTTAAAATTTTCCAAGTGTCTATCCAAATGGCTTGATCACTTTATCTCATTTATATTAGTCGACAACTAGATCATATCTCAAATATGTCTCTTGCATTGGCCAATGACTTGGTCGACCTAATATCACTGAGAAGCTGAGTGTTCAATCGAATATCTACTCGAGGAATGAATCCTATTTTTGGCTCAACTACCACCTTAGTCTGTATCGTAATGTACCAAATTCAAGTCATGTCTTATCCTATAAGGAATTTAAGCTTAGGACATGATCAAAGTACATTACTCTACAAACCAGGTGCGTATTGACCTCAAGTCAAATGACCTCTATCTCCCACATGCTGATAATACTATAGACATGTATAACAAATAGTTTATCAGCGGGGCATGCCAATACCCTCTAAGAGTATCCATGTGTCCATCATTAGTAACTATTACTAGTAGTAACTAGTAAGTGAGACATACTACATTCTCTAAAAATGTGATGCAGACCACATGTCGACTTATAATATATCATTGATATCCCATTCTCAATGATCATCAGTCTAAGTTACTTTAAGAACTGTGTTCTATCATTAATATCTCACACTATCAATGACAACGTTTAGTTCAAGGGATACACATTAGTGAATAATATAAACAATCAAATAATAATTCAGTATTGCAAATGCCATAAATATATTAATCTCATTAATAATACGAATGTGTTGAAGTACATATGTCCCTAAAATGATTGTCTCTAGGACATATATACTTTCATAAACAATGAAGATTACAATAGCAACAAGCTTGTAGTAAATAAGAATTGTGACAACAACAAGCTTTTTTAGTTCTTGAATCAATCTTGAATCTTTGTATCAATTGCAGAAAACTATTTGAATCTTGATAACCTGAAATAAAGAGACACTAAATCTAGAAGTGTTACAACTAGACCTGTCCAAAGCTTGGTCGCTGTGGTCGGGTGGCTTTTTCCCTACTGCACGACCACGACCTATTTTTTTAGATTTTCCGACTGCTCGACCGTTCGGGACCCTACTGCCTCTGCCTGGTCTAACTAGCCCTACAAAACAAAAAAAAATAGGGAGTTTTGGACGGGTCGGGTCAGGGGCCTGGTAGTTTTTTTAAAAAAATTGAATTTCCAACACTGAAATTGACATTCTTGGAAACACTACCACGGAATTTGGACGTTGAAATCTATTGTACATCGTGAGATCTCAGCTAAAGAAAAGGAAAAATTAGAAACCGATTTGGGGGAAACGTAAAATCGATTGTGAAGACGGACGTTTTTCCTGAAATTTGCTGCGCCAAACCGCCTTATGGCTGTTTGACAAGCTTCGTCTCGAAAAAATACGCGAAATAAAAAAAAACAAATTAGGTGAAAAGGACGTCCGAGCGCAGAGTTATGATCATTTAAAGTTTCACCAATTTACAATTACTTTCTCTTCTCCCTTCCCTACATTCTATGTCATTGCTTCACGTTAAAACATAAAGTCCGCATCACATATATTCTTAAAACATATTAATATTAATAAAGGAAAAATAATATAAATTATATTAAAAAGATTAAGTGACGGGTCGAGGTCGGGTCAGGGGTCAGGCCGGGCCGAGTGGGTAAAACAAATCTGACCCTGGCTCAACCTTACGTATGCTCGGGTCCCCGTTTTTTCGGGTCAGGTGGCTCTCGGGTTAGAAAATAGCTGACCCTGGCCCTGGTTTTTCGGGTCGGACTGGTCCCCGACCCGATGGACAGGTCTAGTTACAATTGTGTTGAGTCGAGTGATAACACTCTCTTTAAGATAAGATTGCCCCGTATATATGCTTTTATGATAGCAGAAAATAGTCTCCCAAGATAAAACAACAAACTATCATTTGTGCAAAGCAAACACAAGTGATTCTAGCGAAGAAAACGAATAACAAAAGATTGCTAAGAGGAGAGGATTTGCCACAAGAATCTCAGATTTGTTGTTCTTGAAAAGTGTAAGAGTGGTCATTTAATGTCATGTAATGACCCTTTAATTCACCAATTAATACAACCAAATAATGACTGATTTATGGAAGGAAGAACTGCCATTTTAATGCTCCAAAACCTCTCCATAATCAGCCAAACTTTTGGACTTCCGTCACACTTACTGTCAGTGAAGCGCCGCGGCGCCTCAGCTACAAAGACGCCACATCTTACACTTTGCACAATCCTTCCTTCGTTTACCGACGTGAAACACTTGTTATTTTGTCAATAACTATCCATTATTCGATGTCTCAAACATTTACTCACGTACCAATATCTCTTTCACTAACAAAATTTACGATACTTGACACTATGAGTGCACGCGTGTGAAAACAACGTTTCTGATGTGCGGGACCTAATTGTTCGAGTCATAAATAATGGGTAAACTTAATTTCACATTAGTAAATTTTCAACAAGTTAGTACCATATCGCTCGTTCAAACTCTTTTGTCCATCCCATTCTATAAGACTCTAAAATATGTTTAGGACTCTCTCCTTGTCAACATTATCCTCTATACGAAAAGTTGGAGATAATATATCGACTAAAATTTTAAAAATATTGCAAAATCCCTTAAATTTAACATAAAAAAGGTAGTTGTTCTGGTAAGTACCCCTTTTATTTTTAATAAAGATTTTAAGTTTGAACTTTAAAAATTAAATCATCATTGATATGAAAGCTTTACCCCCAAACTCTGAAGTGTGATATTTTAATTTGAAGTCCCGAGAAATGAGAAGTAGAATGGTAGCAAAGACAAGATGATGAAGTCAATACCTTTTATTTGGTTACGCATCATCATCAACAACTCCAAAGTGGCAATCTTATCTTGTTCTTCAAGGATGTCAAAAAACAAATAATTAGTACTAATGTAGATTATAACCATGACCCAATACTCTGTTGGGTTTTGATATTGGTGAATGAGAAATGATGGGATGAAAATTAAAGGGAGTATAAGGCTCTTTTGTCCCACATCGAAAAAAGAGAAGGAAAGAGAGGTGTATATATTACATTACACCTTCTCTAATTGCTAAAAGGGTTGAGAGGGCAAGGATCCCTCGCGCCGTCGTCGTCGCTCGCTCGGCTTTGGAATTGGAATTGGAAAAAGATTGATTGATAATCTTTTTGGACAAACGTTTCTTTAATTAAATTAATTAATTAATTATTTAATTAAAAACAAATTCAAACGGATCGACCCGCGACCGACCCGACCCGTCCGACTCTCCCTCTCTTTTTCGAATTTCCCTCCAAATATCAGGTGACTATTCTGAATGATTGCAAACATTCAGAATCAGTACCTCCAAACCTATAAATTCTTGATTATTTCAAGAATTTATTCATTCATTTTTAATTGATTCATTTTCATTCTGAATCAAAGTCTTCAAGTCAAAAAATACTTGTGTCTTCATTCTGTGTGATATACTGCCATTGAGTGGTTCGCTGCTACCGGAATTTGGAGTACTACTATTCTGGTAAGATAATCGTTCTATCCTGGGAGGCGATATTCCGTTAACCTCGAGTACTGTGAGGGGAATAATTTCCTTAAGGACACACTTTGAACTAAGTGGGCTCGATTACATTCTGAAATTATTTTCCAAAACAGATTCTGTTTTCGTTTATTGTTTCATTAATGTTATCTGTTTCACTAAGTGATTAACAGATTGTGTTGAAACATTATTTAGTCATATACAGATTATTATATCAACATACTCAAACTTAGAGAAATCTGATTAGTTTAATTTCTTTCCAAGCTGTAAAAGTCCATAGTGGATCTTGATGGAATAAACATGTTTTCTTTTCTTCATTAAATGTCGGATATTTGTATTGAGGCATGATTAAATTCTGATTTTATATTTGAAAATCTCATGTTAGGAATAAAATGCTCTCTAACAAACACGACTTCATACACAGAGGTCAAATTCAAAACCTCTGATTAAAGATAAATGAAATATTTGTTACTCTATCACAACTTTTATTGGTGAATAAACCTCACTTCCATTGGCTTTCTTACCTTTCTTTCTCCAATTAACACTTCCAATAAACTCTTTGAATTTTATGCTTTCACTACTAATATTGTTTCGTGTTAAACTTTATTATCATGTATCCTAGCCAACCAAATAATGAAAGTTAAGCGTATGGTTTAAATACGTAGTGATACTCCGCACATGGCTTCTACTACGTATTTTCTGTCCAGGACCGTCTCAAATATTTTGATGGTCTTGTTTTAATTTGTAAAAGTGAGCCCTTAATATAAGTAAATATACGATTTTAATAATTAGAAATTATTTTAAATTGTAAATAACAACTCAATACAATTTCAAATTAATCAACCCCTACTTTGACGCTAAGATTTGTGAATTATGAGTCTTTACAGTAAATTCTGGTTAATACTACTTAATAATAATAAAAAAAGACTTAATTTTTTGTTTTTCTAACCCTATGCAAGAAGACAACGCACTTTACCAAAACGGCGGTGTTTCTATCATCTTTATTATTACACATAACAGCTCTTGTGTCCATTTCACTTCATCTAAGAAATAATTTCAAAATGCAAAGTTTGGTACGTATCAGTAGGTTGTCAATATCAATCACTATAGAGAAATGTGTTAGGAAAATCGAGTGTTTAAGAATAAAAAGCAAAGACAAAATCAAGATTTGAGAAATCACTTAAATCTCCTCTCTTCATGTAGATTTTTTTATAAACGTATTGCTCAATATATTATTGGCAGTTGGAAACATTTCGAAATTATAATTTTGTCTCTGATCAAACGTCTCACATTTTTCTACACTTCCAATGACCAATACAATGGAGTTGACACATTTTCGCTGTTTAATATCATAATTTTTCTTAATTACAGTTCATGGCATCTCATATATCATGCTTAATTTTCATAATTCAAGCTTCTAATATATAGACACCCATGACCTCTCCCCCACCCCACCTAGGAAAGCTCTTTTAGACCATATCATTGAATTATAGTTATCACTTTTACTAATTAAAATGTTTATTAGAAGAATTACCTTAATTACCTAATATGTGACCTGATTATGTAAAAATAAAAATTCATCACTAGAAAGCACAAAACTTAAATATTTTATTTTACCAAAAATTATGGTGGAATGATAAATATTTCTTTATATTTAATCAGATGTTCTGAGTTCGAGCTCGAGGTGTGAAATCACCTTTATTGAAGAACACTTTACCCTCAAACTTGTGATTTTTCATGCGAATCCCAACTTAAGACTTCAATGCACTTATCAAACACCAGATAAGAAACTAAAAGAAACACTATTTATTTAATAAGAAAATGTAAGAATATTTTCCTGAATTCTTCTTTATCCCATAAGGGAGAATATATACACATGATAATCCTAATTAATTACACATCTAGAATATTCTAACATAATATTCTAACCATAACTCTTGGTACTACCTACCATATATGTTAGGATTCTACATAAATATAATATCACTAATTAATTACACATCTAGAATATTCTAACACAATATTCTAACACTCCCCCGCAGTCGAAGCTGGAGGGCGGCGAATGATGAGACTGTCACGAAATTCTTCAAATAATATCAGCGGAAGTCCTTTTGTGAAGATATCGGCAATCTGATGTCGTGTTGGAACATGTAGCACTCGCACTTGTCCGCGAGTCACCTTTTCACGGACAAAATGAATATCTAACTCAATATGTTTAGTGCGTTGATGATGGATCGAATTCCCTGATAGATAGATCGCATTAATGTTATCACAGTAAACTATAGTAGCTGTCTGAATAGGGCAATGAAGTTCAAGTAAAAGATTCTGAATCCAGCATGAGTCAGAGACAACATCGCAACCGACGCACTCACTTTCAAAGACTCGAGCGGATATCGTGGGTTGTCGTTTAGAAGACCAGGGGATCAAATTATCACCAAGAAAAACGCAATAACCGGAGGTGGAACGTCTGGTGTCCGGACAACCTGCCCAGTCTGCATCTGTGTAGGTGACAAGTTTGGTGATGGAAGAAGGATAAAGATGTATACCATACTCCAGAGTGTCCTGAATATACTGCACAATGCGTTTGAGGGCGTGCATATGTTCTTCCATCGGATTATGCATGAACAAACATATTTGTTGACCGCATAGTAATATCCGCCCGTGAATGTGAAATCGCAATGCTCCAACAGCCGCAGTATAATGTAAGATTAGCACAGGGTTTGCTAGAGATATTACACAACTTCGACTTTGTGTCCACCGAAGTTGTCGAAGGTTTGCATGAGGACATACCAGCTCGTTCCACAATCTCAGATGCGTACTTCTTTTGGGAGAGAAATAGGCCACTGCACGGGCGCGTGTCACAAAGAATGCCTAGAAAATAGTGCAGTGGACCAAGATCTTTCATAGCAAATTCGGAACAGCTGAGATATGATATTCTTGCGGAGGAGGGAGTGATGTAAAGATGATATCATCCACATAAAGAAGATAAGCAACATTGTTACCCTGACGATAAATAAACAGAGAATTGTCAGAACGGTTGTGAGTAAAACCCATTTGTGACACAAAATCTGCAAATCGCTTATACCAAGCCCTGGGGGCTTGTTTGAGGCCATATAATGATTTCTTCAGCAAACACACATGATTAGGATATCTTTGGATTTACGTATCCCAGCTGGTGCGATGTAAACCGCCTCATTCGGATGACCGTGAAGAAAAGCATTTTTGACATCTAGTTGATGAAGTGACCATCCGTTTGAGAGTGCGGACTTAACATCGCTCGGATGGTAGCCGGTTTGACCATCGGGTGAACGTCTCCCACAATCGATGCCAACTTGCTGGGTCTTCCCATCACCTACAAGACGGGCCTTATGCCGCTCAAAAGAACCATCAAATTTTTCTTTATGGCTAAAAATCCACATAGACCGAATAATATTAGCATTAGATGGACGATGTACTAAATCTCATGTCCTATTTTTAATTAGAGCATGATATTCATCATCCATGATCATTTTCCACCCGGGTCTTTAAGAATGCATAATCGGGTTACGAGGCGCAGTGATTTGAAAACCTGTGTGTGAAGGCTGTATTTTGTATTGGGTTTGACAATACCATGTTGACTACGGGTAACCGGACGAGAGGCATGGCTAGTGGACTGGACGCCACTGGCCGAGAACGGGACAATGGACTGGACGCCACTGTCCAGTGAATTATTTCCATGATCGCAGCGGTGGGTGTAGATCGCCGAGTTGTCGCGCCCACTGATGCAATATCATTTGATTGGGAGTTGGAAAGAGGAGTATTAGGCCTTGGAACTATTGGCCGATGCTGCTGGATTGTGTTTTCCAAAGCCGGGCCGTGGAACTCGTCCAGTGGGCCTTGTTGATGCGGTCTACCATTGATGGTGTGTCCTGGACTGTGTAAAAAATGTGTTAGATACGAAAGCTTATCATCATCCAAAAAATCATAGGTATGGGTCCCAGTTTCATGTATTTTAGCAAAGGGAAAAGTTGTTTCATCAAAAATAACGTGGCGACTTACAAACACTCTTTTGGAAGAAGTATCATAGCATAGGTAACCACGATGATTAGTAGGGTATCCCAAGAAAGAACATGGAGTGGACCGGGCTTAGAGTTTTGTGATTGTGGTGGATGGAAAGAGAGGATAGCAAAGACAACCAAACACTCTTAAATG
This sequence comes from Przewalskia tangutica, assembly GCA_029844215.1. NCBI lineage: Eukaryota > Viridiplantae > Streptophyta > Magnoliopsida > Solanales > Solanaceae > Przewalskia > Przewalskia tangutica. Next base: position 100,080,061 of record CM056728.1, on the reverse strand, counting down.
ATGATATGATGACTTTCGTAAGTAAAACATTTTTAGTGGAGATTGGTAAGACATATTTTTGTGCGGAAGAATATTCAACATGTAGGTAGCCAATTGAAGTGAATAATGCCAAAATATAGGAGGTATGGACGCATGAGCAAAAGATGTTCTAACCATATTATTGATGGTTCTAATTGTGCGTTCTGCCCTCCCATTTTGTGAAGAAGTGTGAGGACACGATAGACGAAAATTTAAACCATTTGATTTGAAGAAATCCCAAAATTGATTATTGTCAAATTACCCCCATTGTCACATTGAATACTTTTAATCTCCCTTTCAAATTGAGTTTTGATGAACGCTCTAAAAGTGATAAATGTGGAAAACACTTGTGATTTCTTTGACAAAGAAAATGTCCACAAATAATTAGAGTAATCATCAAGGATAAGTAAGTAATATCTATGACCAGAAGAACTCAAAACGGGAGAAGTCCAAATATCACAATGCAAAATATCGAATGACATAAGAATGCATGAAGTAGAAGCAATAAATGGCAATTTCACATGTTTACCAAGTGCACAAGAATGACACTTATTCAAGCTTTGAGTTTGGGTACAATCAATAAGTTTATTTTGTTTAAGAGAAGCCAAAACAACCTCTCCCGGGTGTCCCAAGCGTTGGTGCCATAAAGATGGTGTCAATGCTGCAAAAGTAGAGTGAAACTTGGACTGTTGGCTAGGTAACCTAATTGGATAGAGCTCCCCCTTGCTATCACATCTCATGATAAGCTTCCCCGTCTGAAGTTCATGCACAGAAAAACCAAACGGGTCAAAACGGACAGATACCCAATTATCAGTTGTAAACTTTCTAACCGATACCAAATTTTTGATTAACTTTGGAGCATGAAGGACATTCTTTAAAATCAGTGGTGGATTTGGGAGTGTCAATTTAGTGGAACCATACCCTTTTATTGGAATTGAATGGCCATTTCCGACAACTATACCATTATCATTGCTCAAATTAAAATAGGAGTTGAGATTACCTTGGGAAGACGTCATGTGAGACGTTGCTCCGGAGTCCATGTACCAATTTGGATCTGGTGGGTTAAGTACGAGTGTGTGTATGGCGTTCTCAATCTCCGTAGGTTGAGTCATTGTAGATTGGGCCTCACGCCACTGGCCTACCGAGGCCCAACGTGACTACCGGATCGTTTGTCGAGACGCACCCAAAGAAATCGTACGATGGGCCCGCCAAAATTTCCGGGCCGGTGACCAAAATGAGAGCTCACTGACAACCGAGAAAGCCGCTGGCCGCCCATCGCGCGCTGAACCGCCGCCTATTGCCCGCTGGGACTGGCCGGGCGGTAGGCTACATGCCACCGCCAGCCGAACTCGCTGCCTTCGATCGCCGCCGCTATCGCCATCGTTGCCTTGTTGCCGCCATCGCCCGCCGTGGCGTTGCCGCTTATTTCGTCGCCACGAGAATTCCGGTGACCTCCACCTTTGTTATTTCCGCGATTTCCACCCTTCTTATTATTACTACGTCCTTTCTTTCCATTATTTTGTTGAGAAGAAGCAAAATAATTACCGTCATTAAGGTGTGACAATCATGGCGAGTAGTTTGAAGTAGTAGACGCCTTCTTCACGGCCCGACTTCTTCAAGCCAAGCGTGGATCTTGCTTGATAAAACTTTGCAGAGGATTACTCGACGGATTAAAGTCCCAACGCCGCTTATACGCACGTGAGACCGGCGACCAATTGCAATACTAATCGATTATCAGTAACCGGTGAACCAACGTTTCTTAACTGATCCGCCAACACTTTGAGGCGTTGACAATAGGTAGAAACATTTGGAAAATCCGCCATGTCAATGGTGGAGAATTCTTGCTCCAACGCATAGCGAGAATTTTTGTTGTCTTGAAAAATATCTCGCAGACGTTCCTACGCCGCCATCACGCGAGTCCGGTTCCATTATCAGATGTAACAAATCCGTAGATATCGTTGCATAAATCCAACCAAGGATCGTGGCATCAAGAGTATCCCACGCCTCGTCTCGCATCGGTTGTGACTCTTTCCCTTTCCCATCGTGGGGAATGATATGGTGAATGACGCGCGAGCACGACAACAAATTTTGAATAATTTCGCCACGTTACATAGTGCACCGCTTCCATTTCAAGTTTGATAGAGACACGTGTCTTGATATTCGAGATTAGTAAGTGGTGAAAGGTTGATTTTGATTCAGACATTATTGGTTGAGATCAAAGGTGTTCACTAATGGAGAAATGAACAAATGAAGAAGACAATACAAAAAAGGAAAAAAAATATTTTCGGTATTATGAAGGAAGAACCGAAAATGGGAGAAGAAAAATTAACTTTAGATCTTTCCTAAAGCATCTGATACCATGTAAGAATATTTTCCTCAATTCTTCTTTATCCCATAAGAAAGAATATATACACATGATAATCCTAATTAATTACACATCTAGAATATTCTAACACAATATTCTAACAGAAAATTGATGCAAAATTAATCAAACAATGCTTTGATAGTCCAATTTCCTTATGAAATGTCTCAACAAAGCAACTTAGCTTTGAAGATAAAGTTACTTTGGATTTATGCTAATAAAAGATAACACGTACTAATAAATTATTAATTATGATAAACGCAAGTTGATCTGAACGTCATCTTAATAAAAAATGTTTCTTCTCAACAAAATATGACATTCATCACTCAAGAGAACAGACAATTCATTTTCCTTTTGCAAGGTAATGACAACATCAACTCAATGAGTCCAAAAACTGAGTTTAACATATTATCATGCTTGAAAACTAAGGGAGCCAAAACACCTATGTATTTGAAAAAGGGACATAATAATAGTCACCCTCCCCATCACAATTCTCACTATTTCAATGGCAACTGACATAAAATAGTGGCATTCTTGCTTTTCACTTCTACATCATCCCAAGAACCTTCAGTTTAATGATAGCAACATCTGAGCGGTAATATGAACAAAATATCACTCCTCCCCCTCCCATGATTTACTTTTTGTTTTTGTCTGTCCTAAAAATAATATTTCTAAGTTTAAAATCACAACATTCAAAAATATATTTTACTAGTATATTACATACACTTTTAATTTAGGATCAAATATTAAAAAATCTCATTTTACTCCTTACTCAATGACACATTTGTTAAAATGGGAGTACTATACTATACTACTGGCCTTTGAGTTTGAGCTCTTACTGGCTTAGTAGTAGCCATTAATGGTTTAAAAGAGCTCAAAAAAACCACTCCCATTATTGCATTTTTTGAAACTTCAGTTCTTTTCTTGATTTTGGGTAGTGGGGTTGAGAGAAAGAGAGTAAATAATTGATTTTTGTGGTGTTTTATTGATACCCATTTGAGGAAATAGTGAAATGGAAGGTGGGTTGAACTCAGAAATGAAAGAAAGAGTTGATAGACGAAAGGGTTTAAATCCAAAGATTGAACCTTTTGTACCAAAAAAGGGTCATGATCCAAGAGAGTTGAAATCTTGGGCTAAAAGAACTGGTTTTGTGTCAACAACTTTTTCTGGTGAGACTGAAAGGAGAGATCTGCATGTGAGGAATGATAATGTAGGATTTGATTTGGAAAGAGGGGTTGATAGAAATGAAACTGTATCGCCAAAGATTGAGCTTGATCCTATTTTAGGAAGGGCAAGGAATAAAGGGGTTGAAATTGAGCCAATTTTGGGGTCTATCAATGAGGGTTCGAGAAATGGAACAAGAAGAGGGGAAAATCTTGGAAGGAGAATTGAAATGGAGCCTATTTTGAGAGCTCATAATGAGGAGAGGAAAATTGATGTGAATGAGAATGGAAATGGTGGTAATAGTGTTAATGGAGATGTGAATGGGAATGGACATGTATCTCCAGTTACAGAACCAAAGAAGGATGATGGCAATGTGGATGAAGAAGTGGGAATGGGTGAATATCGCGATGGAGAGGATTCTGGTTACGGAGGGTGGCATCAGTCTCCGTGGATAAAATGTGGACTAAGGGAAAATCCGGGTCTTGGTTAGTACCTGTTTTGTTTCTAAGATTGTTGAATGTTGCTCTTGTCATGTGGATGTCAACGTGAAATTTTATTCTTGATGAATTATAAAGACATTTCATGGTGATTTTTTTCAGCTGTTGATCACTATTGACCTTATTTTGGTCATTGAATTGCAGTGCCTCTTATGTACTATGGGTTGCAGCACTATTTATCATTGGCTGGTTCACTTATTTTTATCCCTCTGATTATTGCTCCCACCATGGGTGGAAGTGATGTGAGTAATTTCTTTATAAACTTTGAACTTGAATTACAGTAGTATAGAAAAGCAAGTTTATTTTCACTCTCATTGGTTTGTCTTTCCATATGGTGACAGAAAGATACTGCCAATGTGGTTTCCACCATGCTGCTAGTGTCTGGCCTTACCACAATATTGCACACATATTTTGGCACCCGTCTGCCCTTAGTTCAAGGAAGTTCATTTGTATATTTGGCGCCTGCATTAGTTATCATGAATTCTGAGGAGTACCGGAATCTTGCTGAGCATGTAAGTTAAAAATGAAGTTATCCTAGTGAGACTTTGTTTAGGTAAATGGTTCTTTTATCTATCAGTTTTTGTATGTGTGCTAACTAGTTACATTGCTTGTCACATGGAAATTTTCTAGAAAGACCGTGCTTATTACTCATAATGTTGTGTCAATATTTGTCTGCACATGATTTTTTTAATTTATTATATACCTTTTACGTGCTCTTATAATAGATGATGTATTTTTGTTCATGGAAACTTTTTTCGGGTGTCCACAGAAATTTAGGTACATAATGAGGGAGTTACAAGGAGCTATAATTGTTGGATCGATTTTCCAGAGCTTCTTGGGTTACAGTGGCTTGATGTCCCTTTTGCTACGGTAATATTTGAACCATTTACTCATTATCCATCTTGACCAGCCCCCGTTTTGTGAATTTACTTTGTAGGATAATTTGAAAAAGCTGTTTCTTTTTTCAGCTCTTCCAAGAACTAATCAATATGTTTAAGAACATATCCTGCAGGTTCATAAATCCCGTCGTGGTCGCACCAACAGTAGCTGCTGTGGGTTTAGCATTTTTCAGCTATGGCTTTCCACAAGCTGGTAGTTGTGTAGAAATCAGCCTTCCTCAGATACTGCTTATCCTTATTTTTACCTTGGTAGGTAACCATGTAAATGTTTTCGTGATCGTAATATCTATTTTTCATATACTACTTGTATACTGGAGTTTTCCCGTTATTTAATGAAATATTTTCTTACTTAATAAAATAAAAAGAAGGTTTGTATTGCCATAGATAAAATATTCTCTCTTATATCAGATAGTGAGCTGATTTTCAGTTTCACCATCCAACTTATGTGACACTTCTTTTTAGTCAGTTTCAAAAAAAATAATAATACCTTTCTATATTTAGTAATAATTTAACTTTAAACTTCTCATTTTACTCTTAATGAGATGATTTATAACCACACAAATATCTATCACTTATTTTAGACCACAAGTTTCAAAACACTTACCTTCATTCTTAAACTCTGTGACCAGTCAAATAACATCACGTAAATTGGGACGAAGGGAGTATTATTTTCTTTCACTAACTTAGTTTCATCACTTCTCATTGCAGTACCTTGGAGGAATATCCATTTTTGGTCACCGAGTGTTTCGTGTATATGCAGTACGTATTTTCTGCTCTTCCTCTTATTTTTATCTTTTTGCCTTCATAGAACAAGAGAATATTAGTCAATTTAGGTCCAAGAGAATATCCAGTGTTCTAACAGACAGAATTATTGCAGGTCCCTGTTAGTGTTATAATCATTTGGGCATACGCATTTTTCCTGACAGCTGGTGGCGCATATAACTTTAGGGGTTGTAGCTCCGACTCCGACATACCGAATTCCAACATCCTTATTGATGCTTGCCGAAAGCATGCAGATACAATGAGGCACTGTAGGACTGATGTCTCCAACGCTATGAGAACTGCTGCGTGGGTCAGGATTCCTTACCCTTTTCAATGGGGTATACCAACATTTCGGTTACGGACTTCAATCATTATGGCCATTGTGTCACTAGTTGCTTCCATTGACTCAGTGAGTAATCAGTGACCCTGTGTAAAGGTGTCGTTTATGGTATTGAAACTATTCTAGTTAGGTATTTCACTAACTTGAGTTCTCGTTTTCACAATTTGGCACTTCTGGCATATCTTCTTCTTTACTCCCTCGGTCTCAATTTATGTGACACTCTTTCATTTTTAGTCAGTCTCATTTTATCCTTAATGAAATGATTTATAGTCACACAAATATCTATAGCCACACAAATATCTATAGCTTATTTTAGACCACAAGTTTCAAAAGCCTAGTCAAACTCCTTCACATCAGTTGGGCCGGCGGGAGTATAATTTATCATTATAGGAAAAATAATCTTACTCTTTCTTTTCTCTATGCTGACAAATTGCATTTCACCAGTAAGATAACCTATGAAGATTAAAAAAAACAAGAATGGGTTAATATGAATTTCCTTCTTTGTTGTTTTTGGTTCCTCCTAATTTTTCATGTTGGTTCAAAAAATAAAGTAAAAAAGAAAGAAAATCATCTCTTTTGTAGTCTCAACATCTTTAAGAATTCAAGACCAAATATTTCGGATACTATCTGTTGGTGCCATAGACCCTTGTGAGGTAAGGTTGCGTACAATAGACCCTTGTGGTCCGGCCCTTTCCCGGACCCCGCGCATAGCGGAAGCTTAGTGCACCGGGCTGCCCTTTTTATATGTTGGTGCCATAACAGAATTTGTTTGAGTTGTAAACTCATTAAAGTTTGCACATTGTAGATTGGAAGTTATCACTCTGCAGCAATACGAATGAATTTGAAACCCCCGACCCCAGGTATAGTCAGCAGGGGGATTGGTCTGGAAGGTTTCTGTAGTGTATTGGCTGGACTTTGGGGAACGGGTACTGGGTCAACAACTTTGACAGAGAATGTACACACTATCAATGCAACAAAGGTAGCAAACCGAAGGGCAGTACAGCTTGGAGCAGCTCTCTTAATCCTCTTTTCCTTTGTAGGTATGATTCAGCAAAGACTTCATCACTGAAATTGGAGAAAAGCTTATCCTAATCCTTCTTTTTCTTATTAATAAGTAATCTGATCCTGTTCCAAAGGATGCTGTATTATCTGTTTTGGCTACTACGGTGTATTATCCTCGTCATTATATCTTGGTGACTCAACTTTCTCTTACTATTTTTCAAAAGTGTGTATTTCTGCATGCATGAATGTAAAGTAAAAAGGATATTTGGTTCGGTTTGCTTCTGTGGAAGTCCCTATACTTGTTAGATGAATGGAAAGTGGCATTGCAATATTTTCTTGGTCTCCATTCCCCTTTACAATGCAGTACTGGTCCATGATGTTAGCTAATAAATGTGAAACTCGAAAGACAGCAACAACAACATACCTAGTGAAATCACACAACGTGGAGTCTGGGGAGGGTAGAGTGTACACAGACCTGATATTTTGCAGATACGTGATATTTTGCAGTTCAACCATTATACAGACTCTCATCAATGGAACATGTAGCATTAGTCGATAAGTTTTAAGTGCTATGTTCATTAGCCATATGTGAGTGCAGGGCGGATGCAGCTTATTGTTATCAGGTTCATATGAACTCGGTACTTTTGATGCGATAAAAAATTTATGTGTAAAGAATAAATAGTAAATATGAACCAACAACTTTAAAAATATACGGGTTCAATGCTAAGAACTTTAAAGGTTGAACTCATAAACCTTAAATCCTGGATCCGTCTCTGTGTGAGTAGAAACCAGATTGCCTTCTTGGTCTATTCTTGTAGATACTGAACATTTATTTTCTTTTTATTTGCTTCTTTTAAGATGAAAAATACCTAGACGATGCTGCCTTGCCACACCTTTGAATAGCTGGCAAGTTCGATAGAAGAGACATCTAACCTTTTATTTTCTTTTTTCTGTGGTAGGTAAAATTGGTGCTATTCTTGCATCTATACCACAAGCATTGGCAGCCGCGGTACTATGCTTCATATGGGCTCTTATTGTGGCTCTGGGTCTATCAACATTGCAGTATACACAAAATGCAAGTTCCCGAAACATTATAATTGTCGGTGTATCCTTGTTCTTTGGTTTATCGGTCCCCGCTTATTTCCAGCAGTATGCACCAGAGACCGGGCTAATCTTGCCTGGCTATCTAATTCCTTATGCAGCAGCATCCAATGGACCAGTCCATGCTGGGAATGCACAAGTAAGTTCATCTTAAAAAACTTCTGTTATTGTCCTTTAACTCTCACCCACATGCCGTACTTGTCTTTTTTCTCTTGGATTTGATAAAGCAAGCATATGGTGGGCTTATATGATGTTTGTGTTGAGTTTACAAAAGTATAATTTTGGGAGAATAGCATTTTTGGTCCCTCAGTTATTGGTAAATGCTGATTTTGGTCCTTGTGATATGACTCGACACATTTAACCATCGGTTAACTAAAATGTATGCTTTTAGTCCCTTTATGTAGGAGATATGTTATATTTTTAATACTTTTAGAAGTATATTACTCTCAAATATGTAGTATAAGTACAAGTTTAACATAACACATAAGTAATTAGACAGTGGAGAACAGTTAATAATTCTGAAAGTTTGTGAATATTCATAAGCAAAGGGGTCAAAAGTGCACATTTCAAGTAATTGAAGGTTAAGTATGCCTAGTCAGATAACACCACAACAACAACAAACCTTGGTCCCAAGGTAGGGTCTGGAGAGGATAGGATGTACGCAGATCTTACCTCTAATTTTAGTAGGATAACACGACTAAATTAGAATTTATCCATAATTGAAGGACCAAAAACCCTTAAATTTTTTATACGGAAGTGGAATATGGAGAATGCAGTAGTGGTCTGAAGTTTGACAAAAACAATGTACCATTTGTGCAGTATACAGCCAACACTAATGACGATCAATCGCATGGTTCTCCTGTAAACTCCTTAACAATTGCATGCAGTTTGATATAACATGGAAAATGTGTACAAGAACGTGTTACTATAGAAGATGTACTTTTTACTCATTTTCCTTCTAAATTTGGCAATGAACTAACGTCTCGTTTCTTCCTGCTGTGGTGCTGTCAGTTCAATTTTGCAATGAATGCACTTCTGTCGTTGAACATGGTGGTTACACTATTGGTGGCATTCGTATTAGACAACACGGTCCCTGGTAGCAGACAAGAACGAGGGGTGTACATTTGGTCAAAGGCTGATGACATAATGACAGATCCGTCTTCACTTTTAGACTACTCGTTACCAAGTAGAGTAGCAAAACTTTTCCATTGGGCAAAATGCGTCGGCACATGACTTGCTGTTGCTGCATGCCAAACTTCAGGGAAGAAACTTATTGAGGTTCAAAGCATAGCTTAGAAAGAGTACTGCTAAAATTAGGTGAAAACATACATATTTTATCATTTTATACACAAGGAGGTTACAGATTTCACCAAAATATAGCATTGTCTCTGTAATTGTGAAAGAACCAATGAGGTAATCCCATATTCAACAGCTCATTCATTCTTATTTCTTATACAAAAATGTAAGGTTTATTTTTGGTTATGATGAATGGAAGAGTTATATTGAAATACTCTTGCAATGGATTGGTCACCAGTCTTTGGATGGAAAATTTCCCTGTTTGGTTTGTGAGAAAATGATTCGAAAAAGCCCTCAGGGCTTTAATCTACTCGTAACAGTGCAGCACGTGATGTGTAATTAGATGCATGTCATATGTTAAATCTGCCGTAAAATCCTGGTATTTAGGCGGAGAAGTGTAGAAAAGTGGACCCAATATCACGGAGTTTCAAATTGTGCGCCAATGACTCCAGGAGATATCTCGATTACAAGAATAAAAAAAATATATCTACTTTCTCGTGTTTCTCTTCAATTCCCTCAGATAAAAACTTGGATAAAGGAACTTCTTGTTAAGAAACTCATGCTTTACAATGTTATCAAAATTGAAATTGGATTAGTCACATGATGAACATACCTAGTGTAATCTGGGTCTGGGGAGGGTAGAGTGTACCCCTACCTTCTGCCTTGGGCCTTGGGAGGTAGAGCTCCCGAAAGATTCTCGGCCTTGAGATTACTATAGTCAAAAGTCTGTTATTTAAATGAAGAAGGATAGAGAAGCGAGCCTATTATCCGCCGAGTTTTGAATTGCAAAAAGTTATAAAACTGAAACTTTTCATGGATTAGTCTCGCTGACTCTATATAATTGCCATCCTTGATACATTTAACAGTAAAGAACTTGTCAAAGATGGTTCTGGGACCCTGTTTACTAGTAGTTGATGTTGCACTTGCTACCTTTATTCTTCTCCTGCATTTACAAAATCCTATGAACCTTGATATCAACTTTCTCGCTATCTTTCTCTTTATATCTATCTGTCTATCTATCTATTGATCTATCTGGTAGAAATTGATCTTTTCTTTTGAAAATCTTGGATCAGAGCACGTAAACTATGATTCGGTGTGAGAAGATTGTCCTTGAGCCTTAAATTTGTCATTGGTGATGTATCTCTTCCAGTCTTCAGCCATTCCTCTATAGCTTCTAACTCATAAGAAAATCCATCAGCTGCAACATGTGGATTCTTCATCACTTCCTGCAACCAAAAATATCAAGAATTAACTTGAAAATCCAAGTCTTTAAAAAACTACTCTTATTTTAAAAAGAATTGAGAAAAAGTTGATTTGAAATGATGAATATGAGGGTCAAAAGTGAACTTTGATAGTCAAATAGAGCGTGTTTGGTATGACATAACTTCCTTAGAAAGTATATCATCAATCAAACACCAGAAAATGACTTTCTCGTCAAAAACATTTTCTGAGAAAATGACTTCTCTCGTACCAAACACACCCTTAAAGTAATGTAAATGTTGGGATAGACAATGAACCTGGAAAATGGGGCAAAGGAAGAAATTGGGGAACTCTGCCGAGTCTTCCTTATCATCTACATGTCTTCCATTTGCCACAACACATTCACCATTTGCTACTATTTCGTCAGCTAACTTCTTCACTTTCTCTAGTTCTCTTGCCAAACTAGTAATGTTTAGCCCCTTATTTTCATGAATGGACAAACACTTTATACCTATTCTTCCAAGCTCCAGTGCTACATCCAATGGCCACTCTCCGGCCATCGGATCAAGCACTTCAATAAGCTTAGTCTGGTCCATCATAATCGCCTCCTCAACAAGCCCAGCCCAGTTTCTTCCAGTCAGAATCTGTAAGACTAAGTTCCCATAAGCCCGGATATCTGATATTATATCTGATTTATCACAGGACAAAGGTGTCCTAACACCATGGATTCTCGCCACATTGTTACGATCAAGAAGGATTTTTGAAGGGTTGAGGTTGCCATGAGCCACAGGCCGCTTGGCCCGGTGGAGGAAGCACAGGCCCGTACAAACGTTGGCTACAATGCATATCCTAGCTTGCCAGTTTAGGCCCGTGTTTCTCCTTTTAGAGCTTCTCTTGCCTGAGAAGAGAATGTCTCTTAAGCAGCCATTATGCATATACTCGAACACGATACACCTTAACTCAGAGCAATATCCTATCATTGATAATATATGCGGATGCCTCAGATGGCTTAAGAGCTTCACCTGCATCAGAATTTTTCGGGTTCAGACATGTAATGATATTATTTTCTTGATCTTTTACCAACTCTTTTAAGATTTAGAGAGAAAAAAGTCAAAAATACCCCTATAATATACGAAATATCTTAAGTCTGCTCTTCGCTATTCTTTGGGGCCACTCATACCTTTGCCATTAGCAAATACTCTCGTATTTGCCTTTGACTCTAAAGGAGCTCCAAGTTGATGGTAATTTTAAACCATAGTCAAAAGTAAAATGGTAAAGTTCAACCTTTTTTCCTCAATGTATTTTGACACATGATATCTACTGCTTCATGCTCGAGCTCCATTAAAGTTAACGGCAAGGATATGAATCGTCACAAAGTACACCCGGGGGGGGGGGGTGTAAATATATATATTTCATATAGTAAAGGAGTAAGTTTTGACCATTTCCCTTAATTTATAGAAGGGTAATAGTTAATGTGCCAACTTTTGTTGAAGTACCTTAGCATTGAAGGTGTCTTCAGAGTGAACATCTGCAGAACTATAAAGTTTGATTGCAACTGATGTGTGATGAAGCTTAGCTTTATACACATCAGTCCAATCACCACCAGATTTCAACCTCATACGATCCGAAAATCCGTCTGTGGCTTCTCTGATTTCTGCAGCACTAAACTCCCTGTACTCGAACCTCGGTTCAATCAGCATTGTAGCATTTCCAATCGCGTCTTTTTCCCTACAAAACTCTATCCTTCGTCGTAGAATGTCTATTTGCTTTCTGAACTCTTCGATGTCCTGAAGCGTATCCGTTCTTTGCTTCAATACTTTTTTCACTTGGACCTCAGCATGCGATCTTGCCAACGAGGACATCTGCATCTTGTTGGCTAACTCACTCTGTAGTTCAAGAATCGAGCTGAGTTTTCTCTTTGTGACCTCCACTTCATTGTGAAGTTCACTCAGCTCGTCTTTTGTAGCATCTGACTCTCTGTTTAGATCAACCTTTCGTGCGATTTCATCATTTATGCAGCCATCATTTTCCTCAGCCTATATAAACATATAGCAAAATTTTCGTATGTAAATTACAAATTGAAACAAAATTAGCCTAAGTATAAGATTTTTTGGCCATGGTTAGTTAAATCGTAACCACTTACTCTTCTAGTACATAAAGTGACAGCCCATTGAGCCTTAGCTTGTCCTTCAACATGGGCTTTTGCTTCTTCTCTGCTTACATGTATTGCTTCTTTTATCTCCAGAATTTTGATTCTCAAAGATTCTTTCTTTTCTTGCACAGTCTAAAATTTGAATATAAATCAGTCTTACATGAGAAAGAAATAAATGCAATGAGGAGATATAATTTTATCACCTACTAGATAATATCAATTGTTATGGGGTGGTCAGGGTTCAAATCCTAGCAAAGGCAAAATCGCTAAGTAATTTTTTCTAAACGGTAAGTGGTTTCTTTTCCATCCGTCTAAAGCTTGGTAGCAAGAATTATTCAGTATCTGTATTGGTGGGTGGTAACAAGTACCCAAACGAAAAGTAGAGTTGGGCTAAATAGAAAAAGATTATAACCAGAGGGCTTCATATATTTAAGAATGATAACCAACAGTGTATACTAGTTTGTCCAATCAATATCACAAAAATTCTGATGTCAAACTGAGCAAGAAAATAAGAACTAAAGAAAAATAAATAAAGAGCCAAAGCTAACTTGTCAAATATAAAAACCTATTTTGCAACTACTCCAAAATGATCATAGCCATTATTGAGATTAACTTTTATACATCGATAGCGTAAATAATTTTTTACAAGTCATATAAAATATATGTATAGGTAACCATATATAAAAATTGAGATTAATTTTTATATACTGACAATGTAAAAGACCTCTTACATAATTAGGTCACTTGAAAAATAAGTATATATAGTTAACCATATATAACAAAAAAAGTGACATCGGTTAAAGAATAACATGGGTTACTTGATACAACACATTAAAATAAGTGTATATAAGTCAAATCTTAAGAATTTACCATATTTTCTGCCATAACAAGCTCTGTAATGTTCTTCTGGATAGTCTCATCAGCAACAAAATCATCAATTTTATCAACATTTGAAAATAATAACTGACACATATAATTTTCAATTTCTTCTTTATACTTTTCCCATTGATCAAATGAGCAATTGCTTGCTGATGAAGAAGGTGAATCACATTGATTTTTCATTTTTGAACTATTTTCAGGGAACATTTTTACAACCAAATCTCTAAAACTTTGCCTCATTGATCTTGATTTTGCAACCATTAATCCTTGATCATCCTCAATTAATCCTTCATTATTTCCTTCCCTTAGAAAAATCAATTTCCCACTACATATAATAAATAATTCACAGAATTCTGGCTTCTGTCTATGCACAAAATATGATCCACTTATTGCACTTCTTGATTTCCTACAAAACAATAAAATTACAGAAATGTTTTTTTAAAAAAATCTTGAAATTAAATAATAAAAAGGGTTTTTGTTTGTACCATGTTGAAGTCTTCATGAAAGTCAATGACATGACCAATTTGGTTATCCTTAGAACAGAGATCAAATCCACCATAAAATTTTGAATGGATTCATCATATCTTTCAATCTTGATTGCTTCAACTTTCACCTATAGAAACAAAGTATCAAAACTTGTTTAAAAAGTTATAAAGAATCATCAAAGCATATACATTTCCACAAAAAACTTTGTATCTCCAAAGTATCTTCTGATCTTTTGCTTCTTCAAACTTTTCAAGATCCTTCAATTTCTCCTCATTCACTGAACCTGCTGGTAGCTTTCCCACTATACAAAAAAGGGTGTATGAATCAATCAAGTAAAAAGAAAAAAAAAAGAAGTGAATTATATAAATAAGACTTACTTGGTGTAATAACATAATCTTTACATATGTTATTAGAAGCATAAAGAATAACAATGGTGATTGAATTTGAAGACCATCTTTTGAGTGCCCATTGTAAAGTTAAAAAACCATCATGAATATCTGAATTAATTGCTACATAGACCTTGTTATCCATAGCCATGGTACTTAACAAATAATAATTTGTATGGTAGTCTTAAAACTCATCCATCACACGTACACAAAAGTCTTAAAAGGCTATGGCTTTTTGAAAATCTTGTGTTTTCTTTAAGGGGAAGATTTTCAAACGAGACGGCCCTATTGGCTTTTATATTCTTGTGTCAGACAACAAATTTTATTTTTTTGGGTTAATAATATTTTTAGTCCCTCAATTATTGGGCAAGTTTGGATTTTAATCCTTGTGATATCTGATTACTAATTGTTTCACCATTATAAGTAAATATGTTATGCTTGTATTTGAAGTAATATTGTTTGATAAATAATCAAAATATAACATAGTTTTTAGATAAAGGGACCAAAAATGTGTATTTTACTTAATCAAAAGTTAAATATGTTAAGGCATATATTATAAGGACCAAGAGCGTAATGTATCAATAATTTAGGGACTAAAATGTTATTATCCCTTTTTTGGTTTTGGACTTTTGGTTTAGGCTTTTAGCGGTGATAGCAAAGCTGGGGCCAGATTGATGGTACTTGATTTGGAAAATTTCACTTTAGACTTGAGAAGATTTAATTAATAATTAACATTTAATGTGATTGGTTAAAAAGGAGATTAGCTCTATGACGTTTGATACATGCATATCCGAGGATATTCTTTGCGGGTAATTAACACCTACACTACTATATTAATTAATGAAAACTACTCTTTTGGTGTGAGAAGTCAACTTTTTGTTGGACTTTCTATTTGTGCGATTGCATCTGTCTTCATTGCAGTTTTTTTCGTGGTTGCCCTTCGTATGGACTGTTTTTTAACTTTTTTCCTTCAAATCGCTTATCTTTAATTTTTGCCGTTACTTCTTATTTAATAAAAAATTATGAGTTAAAGTATCCTTATTCATTGGTGTACAAAATCGGAGATTCTGGATTCTATTCCCAGCAGAACAAAAATAACAACAATTTCACAAAGTAAAGTTTCATAGAAACTAGACTATGCAAAGTTACATAGACAATATAAAACATAGTTTCGTGGGATAGTTTAATTCTGCAGAACTATACCGGATAAGGCATAGTCTTAATTTCTAAAGAACTATGTTTTAAGGCATAGTTTTTATGTAACTTTACCCCCGAATAAGCATAGTATCTATGAAACTAACTATTACAAGTGATCTAAGGCTAAACTAAGGAGATCATTACAACAAGATCATTTAGTTACAATCATTAAGATCTAGTTTCTTGAATATCCGTGTCAATAACCATCAAGTCTCGTGACATGGTGTTTGTAGATTCAGCAGCTACATGCTTCATTGGACAAGCGTTGGCAACTTCAACTGCTGCAAGCTTTTGATCATTTTGTCTGAAATAAGGACTCAAATAATAAATTGGTTAGGTTTCACCACACGCTGAGTCAAGAGATGACCCTTTCTCTTTAAGAAAAGATTGCCCCCGTATACATGCTTTTACGTTAGCAGGGAAATTGTCTCCCAAGATAAAGCAACGACTTATATTCTTCGTAAAGCACAACGAAGAAGATCTATCGAAGAACACAAATATGGATTTTCTAAGAAAAATGATTGAATCAGAGATTTGTTTGAACTTTGTGGTGTAACAACATTCTGAAATAACATATTTGAGAAGTGTGTAAGACTTTCATCTGAAATGAAGTGCATGAGACTTTCTTATTCTAAAGTGAAGCATGTTAGACACCCCTAAACTGATCCACAAAGGCATCAATTTTTATAGTTGCAAAAATGCCTCTTCACTTGTAGTGTGAATGCTTTAATGGAGGTTCATTGAGCCAAGTAAAGAATGTGTGAACACACTCAAAACAATGACTCACATAATGGGTGGATTAATGGAGGTTCATTCTTCCATACCCAACACAAAATTCAAGAGAAACTCTTAAATTTCCATCTCCAGAATCACTGCCCAGGAAGCGTCGCGACCCTGCCTGACTGGCGCCGCAGCGCCAAGAAACCATAACCATTCGGCCCATAGGGCGCCGCGACTCTCCACAGTCGCGGCTAGTCTGTCCGGCGCCGCGGCCCTCTACGGCTCAGCGGTCTTTTCCGACCCGTTTACACTTCGAACAATCCTTTTTTCGTTAACCGACGTGGAATATGAGTTATTATCAATAATCACCATCCATAATTCTATGTCTCAAAAACGTTACTCTTACATTTTCCAATATCTCTTTCATTAAGGAATTTTATGATATTTAGCCCCTCGTGTGCACGTGTGTGGAAATAAGGTTTCCGACGTGCTGCGCGTCTTATGTTTGATTATAAATGACAGATAAACTTATTCCCCCATTAGTAAAATTTCCAACAATTCCCTCTTGAAAGAGATGTTGGTGCACACACATCGTGCCACTTTTAGCAATCTTCCGGCTGAAAGATATTGCATTAGGAGAGGTAGCGCTTGGCCTTGAACCTTCCCTAGTCGAATACCATCAGACTTACTTACTGCGCGGTGAACGTGATGTCTTGAACCGTCAGTATTTAGTGTAAGCCAAGACAATGGTACCAACACAATACCTTACCTTATTTGTTTCTTCTTATAGCTTTGTCCGTTTTGGCCGTGAACGACTTATTGGATTCTTAAGTGCGTTCATTTGAGGCGACCACACCTCACGCTTAAATAGGTGATCTCCTACAAGGTATCCTGCTATATCCCACTCCACGAGTGTTAGGAATCATTAAAAATTTCCCAAACCTTAACCTCAACTGCTGAGGATCATTAAAAGGTTTAGAAACTTAACATTTACCCTGCATGTAGCACTTTAAAGTCTATCGCGTGAATGGTTGTTGGACTTATATTTCTTAACAGAAATCATTATCCGAAATGCTCTTGCTTTCACCGAAGCGCTCTACTAACAACTTAGTTTTCCTATTGAACCAAATTTTTGGGATCTCCAGTCAGTATGGTTGGGTTACCACCGTAAAGATTCGTATAGTTTGGGTTTTAAGCACATTCCCCTGGACAAGCAGAGCTCTTGATCTTTGGGTAGGATTTTAGTGAAAGAGTCCAATAGATTATCCTTTCATTTAATCAACGGAAATAAACCCGTGGTGTTCAACTGACATACGGTCTTATGTCTCTGACATATATGTCCAGGCCCCGTCATTCATGTCCTTCCTGAAGCCGACTAGATGTCCACATCGTATAACTGTCGAAGGAACGGGTTTTTCCTGATGATGGACGTCCTCTAAGGAGTCGTAAAGTCACTCAACTTCATTTTATGCTTTGTTTAAAATGATAAAATTTGATTCCATCGCGAATCGATCGATGAAAGTTTACTTAGAGGATTTTCCAAAGACACACCATGCACATCCACTTGTGGCTTTGGTGTTCTTCTAGTCTGATGGCCAGTTTGCATCACTGAGTTCTCCCAAAACCGGTGGACATCCAGAATACCATAATCCATAGATAAACAAAATAATTCAGATGTCATCACATCCGATTTAACACATTCTATCGATCATTTAGTTCAACTGATCTTCTTTATGAGCTGATAACATGTCAGTTGTAGTGTGTGTAACTACATTGAACTACATGTGACCTGCGCATATCCCTCCTGACATATGGGTGCACCATGATTCCAATCAATCTCTATGATTCATATCCATTGATTTTCAACAAGACTGTCAAATTCATCACATATGAGTTTGGAATTAGACCAGTCTGTTAGATGTTTTAGAAATTCCAATTCCTAAGATGTCATTTGCCATACCCATATCCTTTCATGTCGAAACACTATTTCAACATACTCTTAGTGTCTAGGATCAAACTAAGACTATCCTATGTGATCAACATGTCATCTACGTAAAGGCATATCATGAATGAGTCAGGACTACCTTCCATGTAGACACATTTGTCACTAATATTTGTGGAGAAACCCTTCAATAGTAGAGTACTATCAAATGTTTTGTGCCAATGCTTCAGGGCCTATTTTAGCCCGCACAGTGATTTGACTAGTCGACATGCTTTCTTCTCTTCCCTGGAACCACACTCCTCGGGCTGTTCTGTATTAATTTCTTCTTCCACTTTCGGACTTTTGGTTTTCCCAACTGTTGGCTTTCTAACTTCATAGTCAATGTTTCTGTTGTCAGATTCATTATTTTTATTTTATCTGAAACTTCCAGGACCAAAATATAAATACTCCAGGGACCAAAATGGAAGTTCAGGAAGAAGCCCAATAGTCCACTGTAACGCCCCATTTCAACCGTAGTCGGAAACGGGATTACTGCTACATGGTTGGATTCCTGAAATTTGTATTTTAAAGGAGTCGCCACCTAATTATTATAGTGAATTAGGACACTGAAAATGTAGCATAAAATACTACGAATGATCTCCATTTACAGGTCTGTGAAACTATGTGAGATTCTAGGTAAGAGTTCTTTATTATCCTAAAGGGAAGGGGTTAGGCATCCTAAAGGATCTGCTAACTTGCGGTTATCCGTTCAAACTTAGGTTTTAAAATTATTGTGCTAACATACAATCTACAATTCTAAATGTGTTCTAATTATTAAACTAACAAAAAGATATTTAAACTAGGCATGCAAATATTTAAAATAAATATATATTTAACAAGATAGTACTGAAAGAAAATAAACATAAAAAGATGTAATGAAGAGAAATTAGCGATATTTCATTTTGTTTTATTTTATGTGAATGCTTTAACTTTGGGGTGCGCCTCCAGGTACGTGCAAAGACACTTAGTAGAAGAGTTAGTAAATGATAAATAAATTACCAAACAAACACAATGTATGTATATATATATAGATATATATATATATATATATATATATATATATATATATATATATGTAAGATATTTTTATTATATAGTGTGGACTCAATAGTGTTATGCTAAGGATACTAAGACATGAGAAACCAATATCGCTTTTGGCCATGGGTCGACTCACCTCCTGAACGATACTATGCATTCTCGTCTAATCTTTTCACTTTCCTCCGCCCACATATTCCGTCTTGCTTACCACGGGGCCTCGGATCGACGGATAAATCCTTTTTGGCCATGTAGTATCAAGTTCAAATCAACACAATAAATAGATAAAAGGGGGGGCAAAGTCGTCAAACATCATCCGACAACAACCGAAAACGGTAGAAATAGTAATAAATGACACAACCCAAACTCGCTGAAACTTGAATGACGCCAGAGTTTTTCACTGGCGGATGCCAAAAAGAATCGTAAAATCAGCTCGATAAACAACAAGAGAAAGAATAGGCTAAAAATGCAGAAAGAATGGGCTGAAAATGCAAAGAAGAAATGGGCTGGAAATGCAGAAGAAATAGCCCCGTAAATCGAGAACAAACATGGCCAAGATCCGTAGCCGAATAGCCAAAAATCAGCCCAAAGAACATGGCTAAAATCGGTCCAATTTAGACCAAAACAGCCCCAAATTCAATGCCAAACAATCACGAATTTAGGCCAAAACATTTCCAATTCAATGCCAAAAATCCCCAAATTTAGGCCGAAAAATTTGAATTTAATGCCAAAACGGTGATCCGCTTTTGCCTTAGATAATGCAGCGAAGAATGTAACTCACAACGTTGCAAATGACTTGTTCAAATTTGACCAAGAAACCAGCAGTAACCGGGCTAAAAATACAGCAGCAATTTGGCCTTAAAAGTTAAAACTAAGCCCCACTTGGGGTGACGATTCCATTTGAACTCCGCTTCGCGCATTGGCTATGACATACATCATCGTGACTAGTCCTATTGGGGCAATAACTCCACTCGATCATATGCAATAACTGAGCTCTATGCAAGGATTCCCATTGACCACTCTCTGAATAACAAGTTCTTGGTAGGCTCCATGGATAGCAACTCCTCGCAAAAGGAAAAGAATTGTTAGAAGAAATTTGCGCCACCTTTCAGGTGTGGCGTTTTGGCAGTTGTTAATCACACAGAGCACATAAACGGTACATGAGTAAGGTGCCCTATTCAGTTTTAATTCAACTTAGCCTAGAGCAACAGTGAAAGGGTACACCAAATTTAAATTCAAAGCCTTTTAAATAAACACCGTATGTTAGCTAGACCTATACATACTTGCATAAAAAAAGAGTGTATACGAGTAAAAATTTATGATTAATATAGTATGACTAATTTAGTGAAGAAACAAAACAATATACTAGCATAGATATAATTCAATATCGCTAGTAATAGAGAAGCTTATGGAGCACTGCATGTTGTTATGAAGTCTCCTCAGGCAGATAAAGACATGTAAATAATCAGACAAGCACATAAAGGGACGGGGAGCAAGCTGGGTGCATGGACGGATCGTTTAGACTTAAACAGGTATACATATCATTTTAAAAGGCCATATTGGGCATGGTGGCAGTTTTACACTAGGATATGCAAGGATGATTATGTAACCCATTCAGTAGGTACATTATATAAACAAGGATGACAAGGAAATCAATACAGACAACATTTTAGATACCTGAGGCATAGGAACGAACAAATAATCGTTCAAAAGGTAATATTCTAAAGATACAGAATCATTTAAATTAAGATTTGTCATGTTATCATGCTATATACTAGGCCTGCTACACAAATAAAATACTTGATATAATACTAATAATGACCGAGACAACCAGATAAAATCCAACAAACAAACACACATGATTACATAACTGATTGAAATAGAACACACTGACTCTGGACCATACAAACAAGCAGAGTTTCCCTACAATCCAAACTTAAGACTACCTCTAATCACTTGGACAATTAGGAGATTATACATCATGCTTTCAAAATGTCATTTATGGCCAAACACATAACATTGGGATATAAGAATAGAGTGCGACATAACATTTTATGGGAGCATCACATATAGCATTGAAAACAAACCAAAATGAGCAGAAACTAAAGTTCAGACTTGAGGTCCTCATCCTCATTCCATCCCAACAGCAGACATAAGAGTCAAATTTAGCTTTTTGGAATTATCACTCTAAGTATGCAGGCATGATTCAAACTTAATTATATAAAACCAACTTGAACCAATTTCTCACTATTTAATCAAGCGTAAATAGCAGTTTCATGTCATTTGAGACTTGTTGCGTAACATACTGAATCATAAACAGCTATGAATTCATCTGAACAGTTTCATTAATATACAATCACACAATTTAACTAAAAACTAAATAAAGCAATATAAAATTTCAAATGAAATAGGATTACCTTCTCCGAACAGCGAACCGAGGCGCGTTTCGACTCGTCGATTCTACTCGAAGAATGTGTATGTGGATGCGAATGAAGAAAACAAAGCTTGAATGTTTTTTTTTCTTTTCTGAATCAATACTGGGAGTAAAAAAGATGCTAAATAGATGTAATGCGAAATCAAGAGTAGAAAATCTGATCCTAAACGCAAGAAAATAAAAAAAAACGAAGAACAAAAGGAAGAACAAAGAGGAGATATATCAAATTAATGCTTCCGAATCCCCCCCCCCCCCCCCTTAAAATGAAGAACAAATAGATGATATGCAAGATAAATTCTCAAATTTCCGGCCCCCTCCAATGAAGAACAAAGGGGGTCTTTTATAGGTGAAATATTGGGTTTGAATTCGAAATAAAGTTGTTGGAGGTCTGATTTTTGGACGATATACTGGTTCAAATCGCGGATTTTAGGAAATGACGCAGGTATGGGCGAGTGTCGTGTGACAGAGGGGAGTTGGTTGGGACAGAGGTATGGGTATGGCAACGGATTTGGAGGTGATGGGAGGGGGTAGGTCGCTGGTTTCTAGGTTTAGTTTAAGGGAGGGCTGTTGGTCGATGAAGATGGGAAAAGGCTGGGGGAAATGGGCTGGGTCGGGTAAGGTATAGGCGGTTATGGGCTGGGCGACGTGGGCTGGTTAGTTATTTAGGTGGGCTGATTAGTTTAAATTGGGTATTAGTTTTAGAAGTTAGTTTTAGGCAAAATTAATTAGTGGTAAATTAGAAATTCAAAATTGTGATTAAATTATTTAGGTGCTTTATTAATCTAAATCATTACAAGGATAAGGACGGGCGTGCTATTTGATTAGTGTTTAATATTTTATAATGCGACGCTATTATTAAATTGCTTATTTGTGCATGTATTAATGTATTATTGATGCATTTTATTATAAAAAATTATTTTGCAAAATTAGTGTAATTTTATAGTTAAGAACTGAATGGGAGGGTCAAAATTGGGTGTCAACAACTTGTCCCTCTTTGTATGGAGATGATGGAAGAGTCTTCAGACAAAGACGTTGACTTAAAGCCAATTTTGTCTCGATCCTTAGAATTAAAAATGTTGGGCGATTAAGACGAGGTCGACGAAAATTAAAATTTTGTCCCGTGTCGAGTTATGACGACGCTGGCTACCATGGTAAAACACTGGCGGCTGACGCGACTCAAAATTTGTCGTGTCGAATTATGATGACACCGGATTTTGTGACGCTTAGAAAACCAAAGCGAAGCAGATTTAAAATTTGTCTCAGTGTCGAATTATGATGACACTGGGGTTATTGGCGTTGCAGGATGCTGGAGGAGAGCGGATCGACATTCGAGGTACAAATTGCTTCGGTTCGCCGTAAGAGGTAGTTTCACGTTGTGCTCGCTCGTATGCTAAGACTTAAACAAACGATTAGTGCATAATCATAAGGCAAAATGATAACGCATGAATTTATAAGCAATGTAATCGCGGCGAGTAGAAAATGCTATCTCGCGAAAATGCGACGCTCACAGAATGCCGCGTGATTTTCGCTTCGCAGACGCTGCGGCGATCGTGAATGCGAATATGTTGTCCTTATCGCAATCGCCTGTAGACTAAAGCTCAAGAAAGAGTTAGTGCATAACTGCTAAGACAGAGTAATAAAGCGTGAATAAGAAATGCAATTTTTGAGAGTAAATGAATTGTCTTTGCGTAGATGTGATATGCTGATGACGTCGTCTTTGGGCGGGGCGTCGTTTCGGACTGGGCGTCGTTTTTGGACTTTGGCGTCGCTGACCCGGCCGCTTGGACTCGAGGAGACGCCGCCTCGTGTCGCTGACGCTGCCGACTGAGTCATTTTCGACTCGCCGCTTTCGGACTCGCGTCGTTTTGACGCGGGCGCCGCTTTCGGACTTGGCGTCGTTTGGACGCGGGCGCCGCTTTCGACGCGAGTCGCCGACGCGGGTCGCTTTCGGACGCGGCGCCGCTTTCGACGTGGCGTCGCTTCGGACGTGGCGCCGCTTTGACGCAAGGCCGCTTTCGACGCGTCGCTTTCGACGTGGCGTCGCTTTCTGACGTGGCGTCGCTTTCTGACGCGTGGCGTCGCTTTCTGACTTGGCGTCGCCGGACGTGGCGTCGTTTTCTGACGCGTGGCGCCGCTTTCGACGTGGCGTCGTTCCGACGTGGCGCCGCTTTCTGACTGGCGTCGCTTTGGACTTGGCGTCATTTTCGACTTTGGCGCCGCTTTGACTTTGGCCGCTTTCGACCGCGCCGCTTTCGACTCGCGTCGCTTTCGGACTGGCGCCGTTTTGGACTTGTTGTACGATAACGCCGTCGTTCGGACGTACGCCGCTTCCCAGAGAATAAATGCTCCTGCAAGCTAAGCTTGAGAAAAAGTTAGTGTATAACTATTAAAACAAATGATAAATATTTGAGAAAGGCAACTATATGGGTAGAGATGTCGTCCCTGATATGCCAGATGATGTGAATGCTGAGATGTTGTTGTAATGATGTCTTTGTTGTGCGTTTGTGCAATCGCATGGATTGTAATTTGACTTAGGCCCGAGCCGACGCGCTTAGACTTTGTTGTGGATTTGATTGTTGATGTCACCGCTTTACTAACATGAAGAACTCGCGCCAAAGAAAATTTGTGAGTTTGAGTGGTGGTTGATTCGCATTGACTTTGTAGTTTTGATTCGATGCTCTGACGTCCGCTTTGTTGGACTCATAACCCCGTCTGCTTTCCTACTTTGTCCCGCTTTGAACGCGCAGCGGTGTTTGGCCTAAAGTGGGTCTCAATGGGGTTGTTTTGTATATTATGTGTATTCTTGTTATTTTCAAAACGAAGGGAAAGTTTCCTAATGGTGTGACCGAAGCCGATTTAGGCCGCCTACGTATCCCCATGAGGGAATCAGGTCATGACGTAGTTCATTACAAGCGAAATTGGGTGAAATTAAAATTTCTAAAGGTGGGACCGAAGCCGAAACGGCCGCCTACGTATCCTCCAAGGGAATCAGGTCAAACGTAGTTCCATTACAAGCGAAATTGGGTGAAATTAAAATTTCTAAAGGTGGGACCGAAGCCGAAACGACCGCCTACGTATCCTCCAAGGGAATCAGGTCAAACGTAGTTCCAATGGTGCAAAAGAGGAATTGGGATTTTCTAAAAGGTGGGACCGAAGCCGATATGGCCGCCTACGTATCCGCCAAGGGAATCAGGTCGAACGTAGTTCAGATACAAGCAAAAGGGAAAATTATACGAGTTTTTCTTTTTATTATTCTGCTAAGCTAAATTTCCCTTCTTGTCTAGAATCTGGGGTGGACCAGAATAGGGATGCAAATCCAATCTTTCAATACGTCTCATTGCCCTGCGTTATGGCTGGCTGAGTCTTCATGCTCTGCTATTGCTTAGTCAAATACAAATCGACCTTTGGGGAAGGTGATAAATCCTTTTAGACAAGATGTAGCAAACTGCGTTAGTGTAAAACACGTGATTTTGCAAAAGTGTAAAAACATTTAGCATGTTACACATAAATTGTCACATTTCAAGCGAGTTCTAACATGCATGGGGACCCCTTTATGCCAGAGGTAGGCCTAGACGTCACATATGCGAGGTCATGATGGATTTGTTCAAGTCGTCCAACTGTAATGCTTTTGTTGGAAATGGCGACCAAATGACGGTGCACTTTTTCCCACTTTTGGCATGTCATGATTAGGCTTGGATTTGTCCATTATTGCCACGCTACACATAATATGCTGGTTGGCACCCGTCGACAAGTTTGGTGTCTTCCTAATTGTGGCGTCGATACCAAGGACCGACCCACCTAAGGTAAATGCATGCATGCCTTAAAATAAAGGGTGGTATAGCTCTATCCTGAGTTGCTAAGATTTGGCTTTACTAGACGCAAGGTTCCCGAGCGGACAACTCGAGTGAGAAGGCTACGCGGCTGATCAGACGAACCGATCTAACTCCGCGCAGACGCCAACTCTCCTAAAATTTGGATATTTTGAAAGAAATTTGCGGGTGCGCGAAACACACCAGCGCGTGAGTGTGTGATAGTGTAAATTCTCCAGAATAGAAGAAATATGAGCGGAATGTCAATTTAAGGAAAGCGGTAACAAATAGCAGTTAAGACAATATGCAAAATATTTATATGTAAAGCAGAATAATTTAGGCAAAACAATAAAAGCAAATAAGTGTGTAAAACATAAGGGAAGCAATTTAAGCAAAACAAAGAAAATAATGCACAATAAATTAACCTATGTTTGTTGTGGTTAAGAACCTAAAATCCCCAGCGGAGTCGCCATGCTGTAACGCCCCATTTCAACCGTAGTCGGAAACGGGATTACTGCTACATGGTTGGATTCCTGAAATTTGTATTTTAAAGGAGTCGCCACCTAATTATTATAGTGAATTAGGACACTGAAAATGTAGCATAAAATACTACGAATGATCTCCATTTACAGGTCTGTGAAACTATGTGAGATTCTAGGTAAGGGTTCTTTATTATCCTAAAGGGAAGGGGTTAGGCATCCTAAAGGATCCGCTAAATTGCGGTTATCCGTTCAAACTTAGGTTTTAAAATTATTGTGCTAACATACAATCTACAATTCTAAATGTGTTCTAATTATTAAACTAACAAAAAGATATTTAAACTAGGCATGCAAATATTTAAAATAAATATATATTTAACAAGATAGTAATGAAAGAAAATAAACATAAAAAGATGTAATGAAGAGAAATTAGCGATATTTCATTTTGTTTTATTTTATGTGAATGCTTTAACTTTGGGGTGCGCCTCCGGGTACCTGCAAAGACACTTAGTAGAAGAGTTAGTAAATGATAAATAAATTACCAAACAAACACAATGTATGTATATATATATATATATATATATATATATATATATATAGATATATATGTAGAAGATATTTTTATTATATAGTGTGGTCTCATCTAGTGTTATGCTAAGGATAAAAAGACATGAGAAGCCAATATCGTTTTGGCCATGCCGACTCACCTCCCGGTGAATGATACTATGCATTCTCGTCTAATCTTTTCACTTTCCTCCTCGCCCACATATTCCGTCTTGCTTACCACGGGGGCCTCCAGATCGACGGATAAATCCTTCTTTGGCCAGTGTAGTATCAAGTTCAAATCAGCACAATAAATAGATAAAAGGGGGGGCAAAGTCGTCAAACATCAGTCCGACAACAACTGAAAACGGTAGAAATAGTAACAGCGACACAACCCAAACTCGCTGGAAACTTCAGAATGACGCCGGAGTTTTTCACTCTGGCAGATGCCCAAAAATCAGAAAATCAGCTCGATAAACAAATAACAAGAGCAAAGAATAGGCTAAAAATGCAGCAAAGAAACGGGCTGAAAATGCAGCAAAGAAATAGCCCTAAATCAAGAACAAACATGGCCAAGATTCAGAGTCGAATAGCCAAAAATCAGCCCAAAGAACATGGCTAAAATCACCCGAATTTAGACCAAAACAGCCCCAAATTCAATGCCAAAACAATCCCGAATTTAGTCCAAAACAATTTCAATTCAATGCCAAAATACCCCAAATTTAGGCAAATAAATTGAATTTAATGCCAAAACAGTGATCCGTTTTGCCTTAGATAATGCAGCAGTAATGTAACTCACAACGTTGCAGCGACTTGTTCAAATTTGACCAAGAAACCAGCAGTAACCGGGCTAAAAATACAGCAGCAATTTGGCCTTAAAAGTTAAAACTAAGCCCCACTTGGGGTGACGATTCCATTTGAACTCCGCTTCGCGCATTGGCTATGACGTACATCATCGTGACTAGTCCTATTGGGGCAATAACTCCACTCGATCATATGCAATAACTGAGCTCTATGCAAGGATTCCCATTGACCACTCTCTGAATAACAAGTTCTTGGTAGGCTCCATGGATAGCAACTCCTCGCAAAAGGAAAAGAATTGTTAGAAGAAATTTGCGCCACCTTTCAGGTGTGGCGTTTTGGCAGTTGTTAATCACACAGAGCACATAAACGGTACATGAGTAAGGTGCCCTATTCAGTTTTAATTCAACTTAGCCTAGAGCAACAGTGAAAGGGTACACCAAATTTAAATTCAAAGCCTTTTAAATAAACACCGTATGTTAGCTAGACCTATACATACTTGTATAAAAAAAGAGTGTATACGAGTAAAAATTTATGATTAATATAGTATGACTAATTTAGTGAAGATACAAAACAGTATACTAACATAGATATAATTCAATATCGCTAGTAATAGAGAAGCTTATGGAGCACTGCATGTTGTTATGAAGTCTCTCAGCAGTGTATAAAGACATGTAAATAATCGCACAAGCACATAAAGGGACGGGAGCAAGTCTGGTGCATGACGCAGACTGTCTAGACTTAAACAGTATACATATCATTTTAAAAGGCCATATTGGGCATGGTGGCGCTTTACACTAGATATGCAAGGATGATTATGTAACCCATTCAAGAGGTACATTATATAAACAAGGATGACAAGGAAATCAATACTGCATAACATTTTAGATACGAGGCAAAAGAACGAACAAATAATCGCTCAAAAGGTAATATTCTAAAGATACGTAATCATTTAAATTAAAATTTGTCATGTTATCATGCTATATACTAGGCACGTACACAAATAGAATACTTGATATAATACTAATAATGACCGAGACAACCAGATAAAATCCAACAAACAAACACACATGATTACATAACCGATTGAAATAGAACACACCGACTGGACCATACAAACAAGCAGTTTCCTACAATCCAAACTTAAGACTACCTCTAATCACTGACAATTAGGAGATTACATCATGCTTTCAAAATGTCATTTATGGCCAAACACATAACATTGGGATATAAGAATAGAGCGACATAGCATTTTATGGAGCATCACATATTGCATTGAAAACAAACCAAAATGAAAGGTAAACTAAAGTTCAGACTTGAGGTCCTCATCCTCATTCCATCCCAACAGCAGACATAAGAGTCAAATTTAGCTTTTTGGAATTATCACTCTAAGTATGCAGGCATGATTCAAACTTAATTATATAAAACCAACTTGAACCAATTTCTCACTATTTAATCAAGCGTAAATAGTAGTTTCATGTCATTTGAGACTTGTTGCGTAACATACTGAATCATAAACAGCTATGAATTCATCTGAACAGTTTCATTAACATACAATCACACAATTTAACTAAAAACTAACTAAAGCAATATAAAATTTCAAATGAAATAGGATTACCTTCTCCGAACAGCGAACCGAGGCGCGTTTCGACTCGTCGATTCTACTCGAAGAATGTGTATGTGGATACGAATGAAGAAAACAAAGATTGAATGTTTTTTTTTTCTTTTCTGAATCAATACTGGGAGTAAAAGAGATGCTAAATAGATGTAATGCGAAATCAAGAGTAGAAAATCTGATCCTAAACGCAAGAAAATAAAAAAAACGAAGAACAAAAGGAAGAACAAATAGGAGATATATCAAATTAATGCTTCAATCCGCCCTTAAAATGAAGAACAAATAGATGATATGCAAGATAAATTCTCAAATTTCCGGCCCCCTCCAATGAAGAACAAAGGGGGTCTTTTATAGGTGAAATATTGGGTTTGAATTCGAAATAAAGCTGTTGGAGGTCTGATTTTTGGACGATATACTGGTTCAAATCGCGGATTTTAGGGAGATGCAGGGTATGGGCGAGTGTCGTGTGACAGAGGGGAGTTGGTTGGGACAGAGGTATGGGTATGGCAACGGATTTGGAGGTGATGGGAGGGGGTAGGTCGCTGGTTTCTAGGTTTAGTTTAAGGGAGGGCTGTTGGTCGATGAAGATGGGAAAAGGCTGGGGAAATGGGCTGGGTCGGGTAAGGTATAGGCGGACGTGGGCTGGTTAGTTATTTAGGTGGGCTGATTAGTTTAAATTGGGTATTAGTTTTAGAAGTTAGTTTTAGGCAAAATTAATTAGTGGTAAATTAGAAATTCAAAATTGTGATTAAATTATTTAGGTGTTTTATTAATCTAAATCATTACAAGGATAAGGACAGACGTGCTATTTGATTAGTGTTTAATATTTTATAATGCGACGCTATTATTAAATTGCTTATTTGTGCATGTATTAATGTATTATTGATGCATTTTATTATAAAAAATTATTTTGCAAAATTAGTGTAATTTTATAGTTAAGAACTGAACGGGAGGGTCAAAATTGGGTGTCAACATCCACAAAACCAACTATCCGGTTAGGAAGGTTGTCTCAACATCCATGTCACGCAAGACTACGACGCCCCCGTATACATGTTTTTATGTTAGCAGGGCAATTGTCTCCCAAGATAAAGCAACGACTTATCTTCTTCGTAAAGCACAACGAAGAAGATCTATCGAAGAACACAAATATGGATTTGCTAAGGAAAATGATTGAATCAGAGATTTGTTTGAACTTTGTGGTGTAACAAGTTCATAACATTCTGAAATAACATATTTGAGAAGTGTGTAAGACTACATCTGAAATGAAGTGCATGAGGCTTTCTTATTCTGAAGTGAAGCATGTTAGACACCCTAAAACTGCTCCACAAAGGCATCAATTTATAGTTGCAAAAATGCCTCTTCACTTGTAGTGTGAATGCTTTAATGGATGTTCATTGAGCCAAGTAAAGAATGTGTGAACACACTCAAAACAATGACTCACATAATGGGTGAATTAATGGAGGTTTATTCTTCGAAACCCAACACAAAATTCAAGAGAAACTCTTAAATTTTCGTCTCCAGATTCACTGCTCGGGAAGCGCTGAGGCCCTACCTGACTGGCGTCGCGGCTCCAAGAAACCAGAACCATTCGGCCCATAGGGACACCGGTGCTACTACTCACATGACGTCCGACTCAGATACTCTCTCGTCTTATTCCAATTTGGGCAACAATCATGGTATAATTGTGGGTAATGGTAATTCAATTCCAATTTGTGGTTACGGTCATAAAATGTTGTCTCCCCCCATCTACCCCTTATTTTGAAAATATCCTTCATGCTTCTAAATTAATTAAAAATTTGGTGTATGTCCGTAAATTCACCACTGATAATTCTGTTTCTGTCGAATTTGATCCATTTGAATTTTCTATGAAGGATTTCAAGACGGGGAGTCCTCTCATGAGGTGTGATAGTAGGGGTAATCTTTATCCTATCACGCCAATATCCGGTTTCCCAAGTCCAACATTGCCCTCAACTTTTGCATCTCTAGCGCCTTCCTTATGGCATGCTCATCTAGGTCATCTAGGTCATCCAGGGTCATCTATTTTGTCTTCCTTAGATAAAATACAATTTTATTTCTTGTAATGGTACGAGTCGTAATCTGAATTGTCAATGTTGTTCTTTTGAAAAAATTGTTATCATTTGTAGACTATAATTTTCATACTTTAATATCATTTGACATTATTCATAGTGATCTATGGACGTCTCATGTTCTTAGTTCTTTGGGTCATCGGTTTTATGTTCTCTTTCTGGATGATTATTCTAAATTTTTATGGATGTTTCCGATAGCGAAAAAATCTCAAGTTTTTTTCATATTCTTACAATTTAGAGCATTCATTAGAACTCAATTCGAAAGGGACATTAAAATATTCAATGTGATAATAGAAAAGAATATGATAATGGGATGTTTCGGGAGTTTTGTACTAATAATGAGATCAATTTTCATTTTTCTTGTCCTGATACGTCTTCACAAAATGGAAAAGTCAAAAGGATAATTCATAACATTAACAACGTTATATGAACTTTATTGCTTCATGCTTTCGTACCCCCTACCTTTTGGCATCATGCTCTACAAATGACTACATATCTTCTTAACATTCTTCCTATCCAAAGTTTGACGTATTCATCCCCTCTTCAAATTTTATATAATAAGACTCATTTATTTTCGCATCTTAGGGTATTTGGGTGCTTATGTTATCTGTTATTTCCGTCCACCAAAATTAACAAACTTCAGGCCCGTTCTACTCCTTGTATGTTTTTGGATTTTCCATCTAATCATCGTGGTTACAAATCTTTTGATATATCCTCTAATAAAATCAACATTAGTCGCCACGTAATTTTTTATGAATCCCAATTTTTGTTTGCTAAGGTTAGTAATCCCGTGCCTAGTTCGTATAATTTTTTGGAGGATGGTATATCCCCGTGTATTATTCACCATTTTTGGACATGTCCCACACCCTAAATCTCCAGCATACCCACTGCCAGTTGGTCCCATTTGTCCGTCACAACCCACTGTCCTCATTCTTGTCACTGGGACAATTTTAGCTATTGGGCCCACCGAGCATCGAATCGGTCCGCATCGAATTCTCGCTGCTTTGCTTACCATTTTCCTGCTGGCCAGCTCATCCCGTGTCCCGAAAGTTCCCAAAATTCACTCAATTCTGCCCCGAGTTATAGACCTCGAAGTCAACGGGGTATTTTTAAACCAAAAAGGCATTTTAATTTAAATTCTAATATTCTTAAATCACTGATACCCCATAATACTGTGTTTGCTTTAAATGATCCGAATTGAAAAATTGTTATGACTGACGAATATAATGCTCTTATTGATAATAAGACATGGGAGTTGGTGCCCCGTCCATCTGATATTAGTATTATTCGGTCTATGAGGATTTTTGCTCATAAGGACAATTCTGACGGTTCTTTTACGAGGCATAATGCTCGTCTTGTAGGTGATGGTAAGACTCAGCAGGTTGGTGTGGATTGTGGTGAGATATTTAGCCCGGTGGTCAAGCCGACTATCATTCACATTGTGTTCAGCTTGGCTCTTTCGAAAGCATGACTCATTCATAAGTTAGATGTGAAGAATATTTTCCTCCATGGTGATCTCAAGGAGATAATCTATATGCATCAGCCCTTGGTATTTAGGGATCCCAAATATCCTCATCATGTCTGTTTGTTGAAGAAGTCCTTATATGGGTTCAAGCAGTCCCCACGAGCTTGGTATAAGAGGTTTGAAGACTATATTTCGACTATTGGCTTATATACTATATATGTGGATGATATTATCTTGACTTCCTCTTCTGATGCATTACGCAAGTCTATCATGATAATGTTTAGTTCTGAGTTTGCAATGAAAGACTTGGGGACCTTGAGTTATTTTTTGGGGATTGATGTCACTCGTCATGCAGGTAGGTTGTTCTTATCATAGAGGAAGTATGCAGTTGAGATCATTGAGAGGGTTGGGATGTCATCCTGTAATTCCACGTCTACTCCAGTTGATACTAAACCCAAATTGGGTGCTGCAGCTAGCTCCTATTACGAGGATCTGATCCGTTATCGCAGTCTTACAGAGGCTCTTCAGTATCTTACATTCACGAGACCAGACATTACGTATGTCGTATAACAGGTATGTTTGTTTATGCATGATCTCAGGGTTGGACATATGAATGCGCTCAAACGCATTATTAGGTACATCCGGGGGACACTTGACTTTGTCTTACATTTATATCCCTAATCGACGTCTACACTTGTCTCGTATACATATGTTGATTTGGGGGATGTCCAGACAGCAGCCGCTCTACATATGGCTATTGTATGTTCCTTGATAATAACTTGGTCTCGTGGTCTGCGAAACGTCAGTCGACTTTGTCCCGCTCAAGTGCAGAGGCTGAGTATCGAGGGGTGGCCAATGTGGTCTCTGAATCATGTTGGTTACGTAATCTACTGTTAGAACTTCATTGTCCTATTTAGAAAGCTACCCTGGTCTATTGTGATAATGTTAGTGCCATCTATCTTTCGGGTATTTCGGTTCAGCACCAACGCACTAAATATATTGAGATGGATATTCACTTTGTTCACGAAAAGGTAGCTCGTTGACAGGTATGTGTCTACCACCTCCCTTTCAGATATCAGATTGCAGACATCTTTATGAAAGGTCTTCCATCGATCATTTTTGAAGATTTTAGGGACAATCTCAGTGTTCGAATACCGTCCGCTATGACTGAGGGTGTGTGTTAAATATACATAAGTATACACATGTTATACACGTGTATACTTATGTATATTTGATCTCATTCGACAGTGGCCCATCACGAGTTTGGGCAGAATCTTGAGTGTATATTGTTGTAATATTTTAGTGTAAAGATTACCTTATGTCATGACCCGTTCCGGGGCCCGTGACTGGTGCCTTACCCGGGCACCCAAGTAGTCATACATCAGAGTAATCAGCGGAATATAAAAACAAGACATGAAAAGAGAAACAGTTTATCTGAGAAAAAGTTGCCTTTCGACATATATATATATACATATCAACAGTGAACAGTTACATCCAACCTTTACAAATGTAACTATGCACTTAAGGAAGTAATAACTATGGCGGACAGGCCCGCCATACCTGAATGTACAAAACTATCTACAACAACAGGAGATTATACCTAAAAGTCGAGCCTCCGAGAAATGGAGCTCGACACTGCAGAAAAGATCCTAAAACTGAGGATCCGCTACCTGCTTCCCTTTACCTGCGGCATGAACGCAGCCCCCCGAAGGAGGTCAATACAACAGGTACCAAGTATGTGAAACTGTAAAGTACTTTAAATAAAATCATATCATTTTAAAACCAATTTTACAAATATGTACGAAACAACCAATGTAACCGCACATATTGCCACATCACAAACAAGAGCAATAATAGGTAAATTGTAATAGGTATTTTCTAGGCTGCGAATGATCGAAGCAAGGCCAATCGCCCATAGTATCATTATGCATGCCTAATCCTGGACTCCCGCAGTCCGCATAGGCCACCTAGGCCCGCATGAGGTATTCCCCGCATCGAGGGTAGCTACTCCTCGACATCGCCCCGACTCGTGAGTCCGCATGGCCACATAGACCGCATGAGGTATTCCCCGCACACTAACTCGAACTCAGAGTTCCCGCATAGGTCCTCGACCCGCATGAGGCATCCTCGACGGGGCGCTTAACCCCTGTGATATCATGTCAAGAGGTGAGTGGTACAATACTAACATAACGCTTATCGCCAAACAACATAAGCACAATAAGAATAACCTCTTTATACAAACGTTAAAGACACTAACACACGTAGCATCATAATATGTCTACTCATCAAATCATCTTACTATACTTTCCGTAAATCAATACAAGTCTTTCATAAACACATAAGTAAACTGCCTTTTATCTTTCTTAAGTCGTTATACCTAACTTCCCATAAAGCTAGTATAACTCTTAAGCTTTTGTTTAAAAACCAAGTATTACTCTTCTTTCAAAAATGATTCATAATTCTTTTGAAATACTTCAAGATTCTTATTATTTAGACTCAAGTCAAAAGATGTCAAGTAAAACCCTGTTCAGTTAACACACGTACGTCTACCGTACTATATATATATTTAAAATATCATGCTCAAGAGGATAGGCGTAATCACATACCTCCTACGAAATCCACCGCCAAGTCGAATATGTCGCACAGAGTATCAACCTATAATAGTCAAATACGCCTATCAACGCCTAGACTACTCATAGAATATTCTAAGCGTAGGTTCTTAATTCTACTAAAATGGGCAAGATTTTCCTACCACAAACTACTCAAGTTCATCAGAATACAAATTCCCATGTAAGTACAGCTTCAATTCTCTTCTCTTATATCCTTCAATGTAATTACGCTTCAATTCTCTCCTTTAATATCCTTCTATATATCTTATACTTATTTCTATATTACTACAGTATGTGATCTCCAATTACAATAGAAGGATAAGATTATTTACCTCGATAAGCCCAAAATTATCCAAGTTAAAATGTCGATCCCAACAACGCTTAGCTCCTAATTTGCACGCCCGATAGCTCCAAGAAACCCTTAGAAGTTTCCACACAACTTCTACTTACTACTTCAACCAACTATGAAGTTTCTCCTGTGGTTTCAGTGACTAAAGGAAGTATAGTAGTATTTTCCGGCTTTTAGTATAGAGGTAACTTGGGAATACTACAAGGATTTGGGTTAAGGTATTTGGGAGTAGTAACAATACTTGGAGATATTTTTCTACCAAGGGGTGTTTGCCAGAACACTCAAGATGGGGAGAGGCTTGGACGAAACTTACTAAGAGAGGAGGGATTTTGAGACTTGGAAAATGTTTTGTGGATGAAGAATTCTGCAACTTGTGGGTATTTATAGGCCCTTCAAAGGCCAAGATCAAAGCAAGTGGATGGTGGAGATTTGGGCAAGTGTAACCTTATCCATCTACTCCATAAATATCTAGAAACATT
Organism: Przewalskia tangutica; assembly: GCA_029844215.1. Lineage (NCBI taxonomy): Eukaryota > Viridiplantae > Streptophyta > Magnoliopsida > Solanales > Solanaceae > Przewalskia > Przewalskia tangutica. The sequence continues at coordinate 100,043,914 of CM056728.1, read as the reverse complement.
GACCAAATGTTTTAGCCCTTTTAAACACAAAAACGTGCCAAACATTTGCCCACAATGCCGCTCCACTGAGGGTGACACATGTCACCCTCTCGCTGGTCCAAAATATTTCATCTCTAAAAATCCGCAAAAATTAAATTATTGAACACGCAAAATTCCCTTTACAAGGTTCGAAAATTTTTCGCCTAAAAACAATCTTTTCGCTAGTTGTGCACAACATTCTCCTCTTAGAAACATTCGCCCCGAATGTTCCTTCCTACGATGTAACGATATAGTTCCGCACAACTTAAACAATTTGCAAACGCCACACATGGCCACAATATAACACTTAAGCATATATGTCAATGAAAATTTACAAGTAGAAAGTGAGTTACCCGGAGGCAGGAATAAGTTAGGATACCTCCGCCTCATGTCCTCCTCTCTCTTCCCACGCCATCTCCTCCTGCTCGCTCCGCCATAAGACTCGACTAAGCCATATCCTTCGCCCACAACCGCCTAACCCGACGATCGAGTATCGCATGGACTCTCCTCATACGATAACCCCTGGTCACCGGACATCGCCAATCGGATGTACTCTAGATGGATCCCCGATACATCTCTCAAAGATAGAAACATGAAAACCGGATGCACCGCTTCCAGACGGACGACAGATCCAACTCATGTGCAACCTTGCCTTACCTCGCGACAACTGAGCAAGGCCCAATGTACTGGGCCGAGCTTCCCTTTCTTCCCAAACCTCATCACACCCTTCATGGGTGACACCTTCAGGAAAACTCAATCATCAACCTCAAACTACAGATGTCGACGCCGATGATCTCGTGATACGACTTGCCGACTCGAGCCAAGAATCGCCGGATAAGCTTTACCTTATCCATCGCTCACGAACTGTGTCCGTCCTACTAATCGCACTCGCCCACATCAAACCAGCCTTATCGAGATCCGCACTTCCTCCCATACAAAGCCTCATAAGGCGTCATCTGAATATTGGAGTGGTAGCTATTATTATATGCAAACTCTACCAGAGGCAAATGATTCTCCCTACCACTCGGTCAATAACACAAAGCTCGCAAAGATATCTCAAGAGTCCGGATAGTGCGCTCGCCTCGTCTGCTCTGAGGATGGAATGCAGACTGTGCTCACCAAGGCCCCTAATCCTTCTCGAAAGACTCTGTTAGCCAGAATCGGGCTCTGTCTGATATGATAGAAATAGGACTCATGCAGCCTCAAGATCTCTGATGTAAAGTTCGGCATAACTCTACAAAAAGTCGCCCCGATCCGGAAGAAAGTGGGCTGATTTCACACCGCCGACGATAACCCGGATAGAATCATGCTTCCGAGTGCGAGGTAATCTCGTGATAAAGTCCATGCTGATCACCTCCCACTTCCGTGCCTGGATCTCTATCATCGCAATAATCCACCGTGCCTCCGATGCTCTACCTTCACCGGCCGACAACACGCACCGAGCCACAAACTCGCAACTTCCTCTTCAAGCCATCCCACCAATACACAGATCCGAGGTCGTGGTACATCTTGGTCGACCGGACGGATAGAGTAACGCGCGCCGCAGGCTTCTAGAACTCCGCCGCAAGTCCTCGCAATATCCGGAACACACAACTCGCCAAACCTTAGCACCCCATCGTGCTACTCAAAAGCGACCTTATCTCACGAAGAGCCGTATCACGATATCCGGTCAAAACCGGTCCTCGAATCGCCTCTTCACCTCTCGACGATGGAAGACTCGCAACCTCTCGAACTCGAACCCCACCGCTATCGTAATCAATCAATCGGACTCAAGGCTCGCTAGCCGATGCAACTCGCGACCATGCCCTCCTCTCTCGGGTCAGACATCCGATAGACTCCCATCGACCTACGACTGGCGGCATCCGCCACAACATCGCCTTCCCCGGTGGTACAGATATCGACATCATAATCCTTGAGTAACTCTAACCACCGCCTCTCGCCGAAGTTCACTCCTCTGTCAAGATATACCGAGGCTCTCGTGGTCCGTGTAAATATCCACATGAACTCCATACAAATAAGGCTCTAGATCTTCAAGGCGTGAATTACCGCTAACTCCAAATCATGCGGGTAGTTCTCTCATGTTTCTTAAGTCGCTGATGCGTGATGTTATAACCTTGCTCACGCATCAACACACATCCAAGCCCGACGCCGACGATCACAATACACCACATAGCCGCCAAGACCTTAGGAAGAGTAAGAATCAAGCGGCCGCCACCTCTCTTCAGAATCGAAACCCCGCCACAAACATCACCCATCAAACTTAGCCGCTTTCCGAGTCGCCTTAGTCAAGGTGCCGAAATAAGCAAACTTCCACGAACCTCCGATAGTAACTCGCAAGGCCTAGAAATCGCGCACTTCGCCGGAGTAAGAGGTCTAGGCCAACTCGATCGCTTCGATCTCGCCGTATCCACCCGAATACCATCACTACAATATGCCCAAGAAATGCCACCGGCCAACCAAAACTCACATTTGGAAAACTGCGCATAACCGCTGGTCCCGAGAACTCTCAAGATACCCTCAAATGCTCCGCATGCTCCGCTCCGAGCAAGAATAAACCAAGATGTCATCAATGAATACTATCACAAACGATCCAAAATGGCTTGAACACTGCTTCATCAAATCCATAAACACCACGAGCATCGTCAAACCGAAAGATACGACCGAACTTCATAGTGCCGTGACGTCCGAATGCGCCCTGGGACATCCGCCTCTCGACTCGCACTGATGATAGCCCGATCGCAGATCAATCTCGAGAAACATCTCGCACTCGCAATCGGTCGAACAAATCATCTATCCTGGGAAGGGTATCTGTTTAATAGTCACCTTGTTTAGCCGTCAGAATCAACACACATGCGCAAAGATCCCGCCCTTCTTCTTCACGAACAATACCGCTCCTCGTGGAGAAACACTAGGCTCGATGGCCCTTCTCCAAAGAAATCTCTCAGCTGGTCCTTCAACTCTCTCAACTCGGCAGGTGCCATTCTGTATGGCGGAATGGAAATATGCCGAGTGTCTGAAAGCACATCGATACAAAACTCTATCTCCTCTTAGAGGATACCCGGAGGTCGTCTGAAACACATCCGGGAACTCTCGACTATCGAATCGATCAAAAACTGCACCGCAGCCTCGTGATCAAACACCCGAATGAGATGGTAGATATACCCTTCTCGCACCATCTTCCTAGCCTCGAGGTAGGAAATAAACCTACCCTCGATACAAATGTTCCTCCCACTCAACAACCGGCCCTCAGAAATCGAACCGTACTCACTCTCTCCTCGCACCCACATTGGCGTAGCAAGAAGCTAGCCAATCCATACCCACGATCACATCGAAATCGGTCATATCCAACTCTATCAAGTCGCCAGTGGTCCGACGATCGCATAAAGACACCGCAAGCCCTATATACCCGCCGAGCTACCACCGAATCACCCATCGCGTAGCTACCTCGAAAGTGGTCATGGACTCGTGCTCTATCCCTATACTACTAGCAATAAGGGAGATATGTAGATGTAGTAGAACCCGGATCTATCAAGGCATACACGCTACAACAAGAAATCGATAAGGTACTGTGATAACATCCGGCGACGCCTCCGGTCTCGCTACCGACAGGCATAAATGCGCTCGAGGACCGCTAGAATCGGGACCCGCGCACGACCTCCGCCGCAACTCGGCCCACGAGTACCTCGCCTCCGGGCGAGTAATCGTAGGAGATGAAGACCAGAATGCACTCGTAGCCGACTTACCATCTCGCCGCCTCGCCTGACAAGCTCGCAGCGACCGCCGCCGCAAGTGAAACAAACTCCCGTAGCGCACCACAATTCCCGTGAATGGGATCTACCGACGCCACACCGGCGGGGGTGGTCCCGATAGGTTAGCACCTTCGCTACTCGACGTCCAAGTCCTGTGGCCCTCCGCCGCCAAGACGGTGTAGAGTGCTCGAATCGGGTTGGTGCAAATCCATATCGCATCGAGGTCGCCCACCCCGAGAGCTACCAAAAGACCTCGCCCGGCCTTTTCTCGCTGTCACAACCCGCCGCCTCTACGCCTCGCATCCAAGCGCATGAGCTCGCACGCGCAATGTCCATGCTCGCCGACAGCTACACCCGCGCAAGACTCGCCATATAATCATCTAGCCCGCGACGTGGCACTTCGCCCTCCATATTCGCTACCAACGCAGGACATATCGAGCCAACGAGTCGAACTCCACGCCAGACTCCCTAATCGCGCGCCTCTCTGCCTCAAAGATAAAATATGTCGGCCCGTGCCCTCCTCATCTGTAGTGTCACGACCCGACCCCGGGTCCGTGACCGGTGCCTTGACCCGGGCACCCTTGTGACACAACACCAGAGAAAACCAGCGGAATATAAACTCAAAATAAAACAACCATAATGGTATAAACAGTCTAGCCCAAAATGGCTACCCCAAAAGTACATCCAATCGAACAGCTATATCCTTAAACAACCCAAGTTATGACAAGACTACAGCCTCTAAGAATAAGTAACACTAAGATGACGGGCCCCGCCATGCCCTCGAATTTACAAAATAACACAACACCGGGAGAACCATACCAAAAGTCGAGCTTCCGAAGAAATGGAGCTCCTGACACCTGAGTAAGAGATCCTAGGAATGAGGATCTACCATCTGTTTTCCCTTACATGCGGCATGAACGCAAATTTCGAGCGGGGTCCGCATAATAACGCATCAAGTATGTAAATCGAAAATATCAGAGTAATATCATAAGTCAAAAGTGTTTTGAGTCATAGATAAAAATCAATTTCTCAGACCGTGCCTTACTAACAATGCAGAGTAACAAGTATAAAACTTATAGCATAAAATAGGAGGCTCACGATCAAAACAGGTACCTCGCCTGTAGTATCGTACAATCCTACTCGGGACTATTTCACCCGCATGAGTCCCGTGGACCCGCATGAGGTCATCCGCCTCGCCATGGGACTATTTCACCCGCACGGGACTATTTCACCCGCACGGGTCCCGCGGACCCGCATGAGTACCATCGCCGAATCGCACGGGACTATTTCACCCGCATGGATCCTGTGGTCCGGATCCGCATGAGTGCAAGCGCCGCACTCGCATCATGGGTAGCAAATCCATGGCATAGATAATAACCCGGGGTTTACCCTGTAATAATACAAATATATCACATAGCTCATCCGGCTATCATACATAACATAAGCACTACCGGCCTATCATATCATACATAAGCACTACCGGCCTATCATATCACAACATAAGCACTACCGGCCTATCATATCATACATAAGCACTACCGGCCTATCATATCATACATAAGCACTACCGGCTTATCATAACATAAGCAAGTTAAGAAATCCCCTAACTTCTTATTAACATTATTAATATATCCTCTCATTTTAGTATCCTAAGGCACTAACATGTCTTTTGATAGAAAATCCGGGAATTCAACCCAAGTACCATGTACTTCTAGCTTTTTAAGAAAACTATTTTTTTATACAAAGATTCCAAGATACTAATCACCATAGTATCAAGTTACGATTTCTTTTCAAGACAAGTCACATTTCCTTTTTAGAAATATAGTAGGCTTCTAAATCAAGTGACTTCATTTCCTTTAAAACCTTAGGCAACCAATGCCTAAAAATCAATTCACCTTTCTTAGTTTCAAATCCCTTACCCGTACTTGTTTTAATTAGAGTAAACCTTTCTTTGTGAACCTTTCAAGTAAACTAATATAACCAACTCCCCATAAAGTCATTATATTAGTGTTATCCCTTTGTCAAAAACATTTTCCCTCAATCCAAGGGACTTATACTTTTGAAATGAAACAAGTATCATATACTTTAAAACAAGTGTAGATTATCAAATTCTTGTACGTATACCGTACTACATAGATACAACTATTCATGCTCAAGAGATAGGAAAGCTCTACATACCTCCTTGGTCAATCCACTTGCTAAGTCCAACTACCGCAAGTAATATGTCGACCTATAATAACCATAGTGTGTGTATTAACCTCTAATTTCAATGTAGAAATTCCAAATTCAAGTTATCAATTCCTAAGGAAAATTGGGCAGCATTTCCTTTGTTTCTACTCACTTTGCCACCTTTTCAAAGGCCGATCTTTCAACATTCAAACGCCTTATTAAGGCCCAACAACCAAACCAACACAAAGGGGATTACACACCTAATCTTGGGTGTGTAAAATTCTGCCCCATAAGTTATAATAGTACACTTAACAATTCCAAGGTGGTTTTTAGGCTACAACATGCTCATAATATTTCTTTAGCCAAATCCTTCATATTCCACCCACATTTCTAGCATGCAAAGACTCTAAGAGCATTATTTACCACCATAAGTATTTTCTTCTTAACATGCAACTCTATAAACTAATAATAGAGGAAGAATCATTACCTTAGAGCTTTAGCCAAATTTTATCCAACAATTTGCTAGCCTTTCTACCAAGAATACCACCACCACCTTCACAAGTTAACCACAAGCTTCCTTCTTGTCTTTTAATTTTTCAGATTTTTCTTAAGGCTAGAATCCTCTTGAATTTTTAGAGAATGAGGAGCTTGAAATATTTAGAGAGAAGGAAGAGGTTTTTCAAAGAGAGATGATAAATGACCAAGTCTTTAAGACTTGGTCAATATATTGCATGTAAAAATCGATGGGGACACTTGTCCCCACTCGTGCCCTTTCAAAGTAAAAACTGACTTTTCCTAAGTTTTTCCGCCGATTTCGCCTCGGCGCTGTTCTTATTCCTGGGCATGGCCGCAACGCTCGCGAACCTCTGATCTTCCGCCATGCCTCGCTTCCTGGCCATGGCTGAAATCTCAAAGAACCCTCAAGATTTCGCGCCATGCCTTCAATCACTCCGCCGCGCGCCGCTTCTCCGGCCAAGGCGCTGAGACTCGACCGCGGTCCAGCCCGAACCACGGGTATGACATTCTCTCTTAGAAACATTCGTCCCGAATGTTCTCTAGGCTTACTCAAATCACAATATCGATAGACTCAAATAAAGACGCTTCACACGCCACAACAAAACTCAAGCATAAATACTAAGTTTAAAGACCAACAATTTTTAACGTGGGTTACCCGGAGGTATAGGGAATAAGTGAGGATACTTCTTCTTCATGTCATCCTCCGCTTCCCACGCCATTTCCTCCTGCTCACATTCCGCCATAGACCTCGACGGAAGCCACGCTCTTTCGTCCGTCGCCTAACCCGACGATCGAGTATCGCCATGGGACTCTCTCATACGATAACTCCTCTCACTTGACATTCTCGAACCGGTGCACTCTAGATGGATCTCCAATACATTTCCGCAACATGGACACATGGAAATCGATGTACCGCCCAAATCGGACGGCAACTCTAATTCATAGTAACCCCGCCTACCTCGCGACAATCCGATACGCCCAATGTACTGGGCTAAGTTTCCTTCTTTCCAAATCTCATCACGCCTTCATGGGCGATACCTTTAGAAAACCCAATCACCTAACTCAAATTCCAAGTGTCGACGCCGATGATACGACTTACTTCGCAGACTCGAGCCGCCAACAACCGCCTCCCGGATAAGCTTCACCTTATCCATCGTCAGAACTAAGTCCGCCCGACTAATCGAACTTCTCCCACTCGAACCACCTATAGGTGACTGCACTTTCTCCCGTATAAGGCCTCATACGGCGCCATCCGAATCCCTGAATGGTAGCCGTTGTTGTAAGCAAACTCCACAAGAGGCAAATGATCCTCCCACTACCCGAAATCAATAACACAAGCCCGCAGATATCCTCGTTGTTCGATAGTGCGCCGCCCGCCGCTTGGCCCGAGGATGAAACGCCAGATCGAGACTCACCTGTCCCTAATCCTTCCGAAGCGACTCTAAGTTAGCCGAGAACCGCTACTTATTCGATATAATCGACACCGACTTCGTGCGCCTCACAATCTCTCTAATATATAATCTGCATAGTCCTCACCGAGAACGCCGCTCGGAAGAAAATGGGATGATTTCGCCACCGCCGACAATCACCCAAATGGAATCACGCTTCCTCCGAGTGGTAGGTAGTCCCGTAATAAAATCCATATTTATCACCTCCCACTTCCAAGTCGGAATATCAATATCTCGCAATGCCTCACCGCTTCGTGCTCAATCTTAACTCGCGACAATTCGACATCGCGCTACGAACTCCGCAACGCCCTCTTTAGGCCATCCCACCAATACACGATTCGATGTCACGATACATTTTAGTCGATCCTGATGAATAGAATAATGAGAATCAGGCCTCCTCGTAATCGCCGACGAAGTCCTCGCTACATCGGGAACACACAACCGGCCGAATCTTAGCACCTCATCAGCGCTACTCAAACCGACTTCTCTCGAACAGCGGCATCTCTGCATCGCACCAAAATCGGATCTCATATCGCCGCTTCTTCACCTCCTCGACGATGGAAGACTCGCAACCTCTCGAACCCGAATTTATCACTAACAGAATCAACCAAACGAACCCCAAGGCTCGCTACCGATGTAACTCTGACCATATCCCTTTCTCCGTTGAACAATGCATGCACTACCCATCGACCGCGATTGGGCATCCGCAACCACATCGCCTTCCCCGGTGGTATAATATCAACATCGAATCCTTAAGATCCAACCACCGCCTTCGCCGCAAGTTCACCTCCTCTGGTCAAGATGCACCGAGACTCTCGGTCCGTGTAAATGTCCATACGAACTCCATATAAATAATGCCTGCATCTTCAAGGTACGAATCATCACGCTAACCTAAGTCACGCGTGGGATAGTTCTTCTCATGCTTCCTAAGTCGCCGACGCATAAGCTTATAACCTTGCCGTGGCCGCATCAAAGACGCACTCCAAGCCCGACACCGACGCGCCACAATAAACCACATATCCATCTAAACCTCCGAAGAGTAAGAACTGGGCGGCCGCCAACCTCTCCTTTAGCAACCGAACTTTCTCACAAGTATCCGCCCACCGAACATACCGCTTTCCGAGTCGCCTTAGTCAAAGGTGCCAAATAGAAGCAAACTTTTCCACAAACCTCCGATAATAGCTCGCAAGTGCCCAAAAGCCGCGCACTCTCCGCTTGTAGCTGGTCCGCCAAGTCTGATCGCTCAATCTTAGTCAGACAACCCAATACCATCTACCCGATAAAATGCCCTAAGAAAGCCACCGGCTAACTAACTCGTGATTTCGAGAACTTGGCATACAATCGCGGCCTCGGAGACTCCCAATACCGCCCTCAAATGACCAGATGCCCTCGCCTGCGCGAATACACCAAGATATCATCAATAAACACTATAACGAACATATCCAAGAATGGCTCGAACACCCTATTCATCAAATCCATGAATATCTGGGGCGTTGTCAACCCGAAAGACATTACCTCGAACTCATAGTGCCCATACCGGTCCCGAATGCATTTTGGGATGTCTATCTCTAACTCGCACTGATGATAACCTGCATCGCAGTCTATCTTGAAAACACTTTGCACCCCGTGAATCGTCAAACAAATCGCCAATCCCGGGAGGGATACTGCTTGATAGTAACCTTGTTCACCGTCAGAATCAATACACATACGCAGCCCCATCCTTCTTTCTTTACAAACAACATCGGCGCCTCGTGGAGAAACACTTGGCCTAATAAAGCCTTTCTCCAAAGAAATCTTTCACCGATCCTTCAATTCCTTTAACTCGCCTGCCATCCTCGTATGGCGAATAGATATCGGCCGAGTGTCCGTGCCAAATCGATGCAAAACTCAATCTCCCTCTCAGGAGGGATACCCGGAAGCCCGTCTGGGAATACGTCTGGAAACTCTCTAACAACCGAATCGATCAAGGTCCAGATCTCACCTCGTGATCGAATACCCGAACTAAATGGTAGATATACCCTTCCGCACCATCTTCCTAGCCTCGAGGTAAGAAATAAACCTACCCTCTGACGCAAAGATTCCCTTCCACTCGATAACCGGCCACCAGAAACCGGAACCGAACTAACCTCTCTCTCATCCACATTGGCATAGCAAGACGCTAGCCAATCCATACCCATAATCACATCAAGTCTGGCCATATACAACTCTATAAAGTCACCAGAGTCCGACGACCATCTATAGTCACCGGCAAGCCTTATATACCCGCCGCCTACCACCAAGGCACCTACGCAGAGCCACCTCAAAGGATTCTATGGACTCTGCTCTATCCCTATTCTACCAAAGAATATGAGGAGATATATAGGACAAGGTAGAACTCGGATCTATCAAAGCATAAACATCACAAAGAAGAGACCAACAATGTACCGTGATTTACATCGTGCGACGCCCCGGTCCCGCGGCCGACATAGCATAAATGCGGCTCGAGGACCGCTGAATCGAACCCCGCCACGACCGCCGCGCTCGCTGGCCTGCGGAACACTCGCCCGGCGCTAACCATCAAGATGAAGACTCAAAGAATCAACTCGCCGCTCGAGCCATGACACTCCCGCCGCTCGACGACAATCTTCTTCAAATGGCCTCGCTGCTACAAGAGTAACAAGCTCCGGAGGAATACGACACTTCTATAATGGCAATCACCACATCGACTACACCGCAGGCATGGGGGCCTCATCTCGACCGAACTATGGTCCTCCGAAACCCGGCCTCGAACCCCGCCCCGCTTCCCGAATACTTATACGCCCCGGCAGGCGAGGAGCGCTCGACCGGCCAGGTGCAACTGTTCGGCCGGGTTGTCTACCCTTAAACTACCAGAGGACCTCGCTGCCCCGCCTCTTCTCGCCGATACTGCCGATCCGCTTACCGCTCTCACACCTGCCGCATGCGGCTCGCACGCGGCAATGTCCATGCCCGGCCAAGAGCTACCTGCAACTTCTCGCCAAGTGATCATCGAGTCTCGTGACATAGCGGTGCACTCGCCCTCCATGTTCGCACAAAGCGCACATACCTAGCCAATGAATCAAACTCCATGTTGTATTCGACCGGCCCGCCCATTCTCGTCTCGGGCCACAAAAATCTATTTGGCCCGAGCCCTCCTCATTCGCGAGGCAAGAAATGGCCAAGTAACGCCTCGAGAACTCGCCCAAACACCGGAAGCGCATGCTCCCCGACAGCTTCCTATGAATCATACTACCAATCGCGTGTCCCGCAGCCTGACGCAACCTAGTACCACCGACTCGGTCTCAAGCCCCGATCACCCTACGATCCACAGAATCGTTTGATGAACTCCCGAGGATCATCCTCGTGCCTCACCCATAAAACTCGTGGGTCAGAACTCAAAAGTCCTCGCCTCGTTAGCTTCAGTCGAACTACGGCATAAATTAACCGCCGTTTCCACTTTATCTCATGTTCGCCACAATCCCGCCAAGAATCGCCATCTCTCAGAGCCTATATCCTTCGCCTCGGCCGCTGGATCGAGGCTCGTACCGTGGTCTCGTGAGGCCGCCGCCGCATTTCTACCGTTGGCGACGTGGTAGAACTCGCCGTCCAAACACCTCATCCGTAAGGATCGGGCTCGTGCTCGTAACCCTGTGCTCTACTAGTAGTTCTCCACCGCTTGCCCTTCGGGCCGCGGCCGCTTTGCGGAGGCATAATCGATACACACAAAGTTTACGCTGAGGAAATTCAACCTATAACATGCCTCTATTGCACGATCTAGAGTGAAAGAAATGGAAACCAATCCTAAATATCCCGCAGCTCTCGACATAGATGCGCACAACACACCGATAATCAAGACTTACTAGATACGGCTGTAGACCCTTTCGAGGATTAATCGCTCGATACCACTTTGTCACGACCCGACTCGGTCCGTGATCGTGCCTTGACCGCACCTCGTGACACAACACCGTAGAAAACCAAATGGAATATAAACTCAAAATAAAACAACCATAATGGTATAAACAGTCTAGCCCAAAATGGCTACCCCAAAAGTACATCCAATCGAACAGCTATATCCTTAAACAACCCAAGTTATGACAAGACTACAGGCCTCTAAGAATAAGTAACACTAAGACGGACAGGCCCCGCCATGCCCCGAATTTACAAAATAACACAACACCTGGGAGAACCATACCAAAAGTCGAGCTCAAGAAACGAGCTCCCGACACTGAGTAAGAGATCCTAGGAATGAGGATCTACCACCGCTTCCTTACTCGCAGATTTAACGCAGCCGGCGGCGGGCAAGACACAACGCATCAAGTATGTAAACCGAAAATATCAGAGTAATATCATAAGTCAAAAGTAAGTCGGAGTCATAGATAAAAATCAATTTCTCAGACCGTGCCTTACTAACAACGCAGAGTAACAAGTATAAAACTTATAGCATAAAATAGAGGCTCACGATCAAACAGGTACCTCGCCTGCAGATCGCAAGCAATCCTACTCCGGGACTATTTCACCCGCACGAGGTCATCCGCCTCGCCGTGGGACTATTTCACCCGCACGGGACTATTTCACCCGCACGGTCCCGTGGACCCGCATGAGTACCATCACCGCACTCGCACGGGACTATTTCACCCGCACGGATCCCGTGGTCCGGATCCGCACGAGTGCAAGCCGCACTCGCATCACGGGTAGCAAATCCATGGCATAGATAATAACCCGGGTTTACCCCGTAATAATACAAATATATCACATAGCTCATCCGCCATCATACATAACATAAGCACTACCGCCTATCATATCATACATAAGCACTACCTACTATCATATCACAACATAAGCACTACCGGCCTATCATATCATACATAAGCACTACCGGCCTATCATATCACAACATAAGCACTACCGGCCTATCATATCATACATAAGCACTACCGGCCTATCATATCATACATAAGCACTACCGGCTTATCATAACATAAGCAAGTTAAGAAATCCCCTAACTTCTTATTAACATTATTAATATATCCTCTCATTTTAGTATCCTAAGGCACTAACATGTCTTTTGATAGAAAATCCGGGAATTCAACCCAAGTACCATGTACTTCTAGCTTTTTAAGAAAACTATTTTTTTATACAAAGATTCCAAGATACTAATCACCATAGTATCAAGTTACGATTTCTTTTCAAGACAAGTCACATTTCCTTTTTAGAAATATAGTAGGCTTCTAAATCAAGTGACTTCATTTCCTTTAAAACCTTAGGCAACCAATGCCTAAAAATCAATTCACCTTTCTTAGTTTCAAATCCCTTACCCGTACTTGTTTTAATTAGAGTAAACCTTTCTTTGTGAACCTTTCAAGTAAACTAATATAACCAACTCCCATAAAGTCATTATATTAGTGTTATCCCTTTGTCAAAACATTTTCCTCAATCCAAGGACTTATACTTTTGAAATGAAACAAGTATCATATACTTTAAAACAAGTGTAGATTATCAAATTCTTGCACGATACCGCACTACATAGATACAACTATTCATGCTCAAGAGATAGGAAAGCTCTACATACCTCCTCGTCAATCCACTTGCTAAGTCCAACTACCGCAAGTAATATGTCGACCTATAATAACCATACAGGTGTATTAACCTCTAATTTCAATGTAGAAATTCCAAATTCAAGTTATCAATTCCTAAGGAAAATCAGCATTTCCTTTGTTTCTACTCACTTTGCCACCTTTTCAAAGGCCGATTTTTCAACATTCAAACGCCTTATTAAGGCCCAACAACCAAACCAACACAAAGGGGATTACACACCTAATCTTGGGTGTGTAAAATTCTGCCCCATAAGTTATAATAGTACACTTAACAATTCCAAGGTGGTTTTTAGGCTACAACATGCTCATAATATTTCTTTAGCCAAATCCTTCATATTCCACCCACATTTCTAGCATGCAAAGACTCTAAGAGCATTATTTACCACCATAAGTATTTTCTTCTTAACATGCAACTCTATAAACTAATAATAGAGGAAGAATCATTACCTTAGAGCTTTAGCCAAATTTTATCCAACAATTTGCTAGCCTTTCTACCAAGAATACCACCACCACCACCTTCACAAGTTAACCACAAGCTTCCTTCTTGTCTTTTAATTTTTCAGATTTTTCTTAAGGCTAGAATCCTCTTGGATTTTTAGAGCAGGCTGAGGATCTTGAAATATTGAGAGAGAAGGAAGAGGTTTTTCAAAGAGAGAGATGACAAATGACCAAGTCTTTAAGACTTGGTCAAGATATTGCATGTAAAAATCAGACGTGTGGGGACACTTGTCCCCACTGTGCCCTTTCAAAGTAAAAATCTGACTTTTCCTAAGTTTTTCCACTGATTTCGCCATGTTCTTATTCCGCGGCGGCAAGGCCGCAACGCTCGAACTCCTGATCTTCCGCGCCATGCCTCGCTTCCGCGGCCAAGGCTAAATCTTCAAAGAACCCTCAGATTTTCGGCGCACGACTCGCCTTTCCGCGCCACGACCTTCAATCACCGCGCGCATGCGTCTCGCCCGCTAGCTGAGACTTCGATCATGTCCAGTGCCCGACCACGGGTATAACATGCAGAGGCAAGAAGGCCGAGAAAGCCTCCGAGAACTCGCCCCATACCGCCGAGGCACATGCTCTCCCGGATAGCTCCACGACCAAAACCAAGATCGCAGATCACGCACCGACGCGAACCAAGATCACTTGGACTCGGTTCAAGCTTGATCACTGCATGATCCGTCAGAGTCGCTTGATGAACTCTCGCGATCATCCTCGTGCCTCGACCAGAACTCGCGGGCTACAACTCGTAAAATCGTAGCCTCAAACTATCCGAATTCGTGAACTACGGCATCGGCTGAGCCGAATCGCCGATCACTCTATCCTCGCGCTCCGCCACAACTCGCAAGCAATCGGGCCATCTCTCAGAACCCATCTCCTCTCGCTTCCAGCTGGACCGAGGCGAGGTACTGTGGTCTCATCACCCATCCGCTGCGCCTAAACTCGCTGGCCGGGCGGCGCCGCGAACTCCGCCGCTCGAGGTATCGCTCGTATAGATCGGGCTCGCCTCGTGGCCCTCTCGTGTCCTACTAGCAGCTCCTCGCCGCTTTGCCTTCTTCGGGCCCGGGTTGCGCGAGGCATAATCGTATGTAAAAGGAATACGTTAGAGGGGTCCAACTTATAACACGCCTCTAAGGCACGATCTCGAGTGAGAAAATGGAAACCAACCCTAAATATCCTATAGCCTCCGACATTGGTGGTGCACAATGCATCGATAATCAAGACTCTACTAGATACGGTCTGTAGACACTTTCCGAGGATTAATCGCTCGATACCACTTTTGTCACGACTGCCCGGTTCGTGGATCGTGCCTTACCCGCACCCAAGTAGTCATACATCGAGTAATAAGCGGAATATAAAACAAGACATGAAAAGAGAAACAGCTTTATCTCGAGAAAAGTTGCCTTTCTAAGCATATATATATACATATCAACAAAGGAATGCTACATCCCAACTTTACAACAGACTACAAACCTCTAAGGAAGTAATAACTATGGCGGACAGGCCCCGCCATACCCCGAATGTACAAAACTATCTACAACAACAGTGAGATCATACCTAAAAGTCGAGCCTCCGAGAAATAGAGCTCCCGACACTGCAGAAAAGATCCTAAATCGAGGATCCGCTACCGCTTCCCTTTACTCAAGATTTAACGCACTCAAGGAGGTCAAGATAACAGTACCAAGTACATGTGAAATCAGAAAGTACTTTAAATGAAATCATATCATTTTAAAACCAATTTACAAATATGTATTTAAACAACCAATGTAATCGCACATAGTGCCACATCACAAACAAGAGCAATAATAGGTAAATTGTAACAGTCTTTTCTAGCCGCGAATGATCGGGCAAGGCCAATCGCCCATAAGATCATTATGCATGCCTAATCCTCGACTCCCGCACCGCATAGGCCACCTAGGCCCGCATGAGGTATTCCCGTGATCGAGGGTAGCTACTCTTCGCATCGCCCCGACTCTCGTAGTCCGCACGCCACATAGACCGCATGAGGTATTCCCCGCACACTAACTCGAACTCGTAGCTCGCATAGGTCCCCTCGACCCGCATTTAGGCATCCTCGCATCGGGGGCAGCTTAACCCCTGTGATATCATGTCAAGAGGCGAGTGGTACAATACTAACATAACGCTTATCGCCAAACAACATAAGCACAATAAGAATAACCTCTTTATACAAACGTTACAAAGACACTAACACACGAGCATCATAATATGTCTACTCATCAAATCATCTTACTATACTTTCCGTAAATCAATACAAGTCTTTCATAAACACATAAGTAAACTGCCTTTTATCTTTCTTAAGTCGTTATACCTAACTTCCCATAGAGCTAGTATAACTCTTAAGCTTTTGTTTAAAACCAAGTATTACTCTTCTTTCAAAATGATTCATAATTCTTTTGAAATACTTCAAAATTCTTATTATTTAGACTCAAGTCAAAAGACGCCAAGTAAAACCCTGCTCGCTTAACACACGCACGCTCACCGCACTATATATATATATTTAAAATATCATGCTCAAGAGGATAGCCGTAATCACATACCTCCTACGAAATCCACCGCCAAGTCGAATATGTCGCGCGCAGAGTATCAACCTATAATAGTCAAATACGCCTATCAACGCCTAGACTACTCAGAGAATATTCTAAGGTATGTTCTTAATTCTACTGAAAATTGGGCCGCATTTCCTACCCACAAACTACTCAAGTTCATCAGAATACACCCTATGTAAGTATGCCAATTCTCTCTCTTATATCCTTCAATGTAATTACAGCTTCAATTCTCTTCTTTAATATCCTTCTATATATCTTATACTTATTTCTATATTACTACAGATGTGATCTCCAATTACAATAAGGATAAGATTATTTACCTCGATAAGCCCAAAATTATCCAAGTTAAAACGTCGATCCCGAACAACGCTTAGCTCCTAATTTGCACGCCCGATAGCTCCAAGAAACCCTTAGAAGTTTCCACACAACTTCTACTTACTACTTCAACCAACTATGAAGTTTCTCCTGTGGTTTCATTAGTGACTAAAGGAAGTATAGTAGTATTTTCCGCTTTTAGTATAGAGGTAACTCGGGAATACTACAAGGGATTTGGGTTAAGGTATTTGGGAGTAGTAACAATACTTGGAGACATTTTTCTACCAAGTGGGTGTTTCGCTAGAACACTCAAGGGGAGAGGGCTCGACGAAACTTACTAAGAGAGGAGGATTTTGAGACTTGGAAAATGTTTTGTGGATGAAGAATTCTTGCAACTTAGGGGGGGTATTTATAGGCCCTTCAAAGGCCAAGATCAAAGCAAGTGGATGGTGGAGATTTGGACAAGTGTAACCTTATCCATCTACTCCATAAATATCTAACAAACATTAACCAAATGTTTTAGCCCTTTTAAACACAAAAAACGTGCCAAACATTTGCCCACAATGTCGCTCCACTCGAGGGTGACACATGTCACCCTCTCGTTGGTCCAAAATATTTCATCTCTAAAAAAATCCGCAAAAATAAATTATTGAACACGCAAAATTCCCTTACAAGGTTCGTAAAATTTTTCGCCTAAAAACAATCTTTTCGCTAACAGTGCACAATTTCGTCCCTTATGCCTATTTAAGGCTTGAACTTTGTACGACGCCCTCACATACATACTCAAAATACGGGTATAACATTCTCCTCCTTAGAAACATTCGCCCCGAATGTTCCTTCCCACGACAGGTAACGATATAGTTTCGCATAACTTAAACAATTTGCAAATGCCACACATGGCCACAATATAACACTTAAGCATATATGTCAATGAAAATTTACAAGTAGGAAAGTGAGTTACCTGGAGGTGTGGGGAATAAGCGAGGATACCGCCTCATGTCCTCCTCTCTTCCCACGCCATCTCCTCCTCGCTCGCTCTCCATAAGACCTGACGAAGCCATATCCTTCGTCCGCAACCGCCTAACCCGACGATCGAGTATCGCATGGACTCTCTCATACGATAACCCTCGGTCACCGACATCGCCAATCGGATGTACTCTAGATGGATCCCCGATACATCTCCTCAAAGATAGAAACATGAAAACCGGATGCACCGCCTCCGCATCGGACGGCAGATCCAACTCATAGGCAACTCGCTTACCTCGCGACAACTGATAAGGCCCAATGTACTCGGGCCGAGCTTCCTTTCTTCCCAAACCTCATCACACCCTTCATGGGTGACACCTTCAGAAAACTCAATCATCAACCTCAAACTACGATGTCGACGCCGATGATCCGTGATACGACTTGCCGACTCGAGCCGCCAAGAATCGCCTCGATAAGCTTTACCTTATCCATCGTCACAACTGTGTCCGTCCTACTAATCGCACTCGCCCACATCAAACCAAATTTATCGGTGATCTGCACTTCCTCCCATACAAAGCCTCATAAGGCGCCATCTGAATACTGGAGTGGTAGCTATTATTATATGCAAACTCTACCAGAGGCAAATGATTCTCCCAGCTACCCCTGAAGTCAATAACACAAAGCTCGCAAAGATATCCTCAAGAGTCCGATAAGGCGCGTCGCCGTCCGTCTGCTCGAGGATGGAATGCAGACTGTGCTCACCAAGGCCCCTAATCCCTTTTCCGAAAGACTCTGCAGTTAGCCAGAAATCGGGCTCTTCCGTCGATATGATAGAAATAGGACCCCATGCGCCTCACGATCTCTGATGTAAAGTCCGCATAATCTCTACAAAAGTCGCCCCGACCGGAAGAAAGTGGGCTGATTTCGCCACCGTCGACGATAACCCGTATAGAATCATGCTTCCTCCGAGCGCGAGGTAATCCCGCGATAAAGTCCACGCTGATCACCTCCCACTTCCGTGTCGGGATCTCTATCATCCGCAATAATCCACCAGCCTCCGATGCTCTACCTTCACCGCCGACAACACGCATCGAGCCACAAACTCGCAACGCCCTCTTCAACCCATCCCACCAATACACGACCGAGGTCGTGGTACATCTTGGTCGACTCGATGGATAGAGTAACGCGCGCCGCAGGCTTCCCTAGAACTCACCGCCAAGTCCCGCAATATTTGGAACACACAACTCGCTTCTCAAACCTTAGCACCCCATCAGTGCTACTCAAAAGCGACCCTTATCTCACGTAAGAGTCAGACACGATATCGGTCAAAACCGGTCCTCGAATCGTGCTCTTCACCTCTCGACGATGGAAGACTCGGCAACCTCTCGAACTCGAACCCCACCGCTATCGTAATCAATCAATCGACTCAAGGCTCGCTAGCGATGCAACTCGCGACCATGCCCTCCTCTCTCGGCCGCATCCGATAGACTCCCATCGACCTACGCACTGGGCATCCGCCACAACATTGGCCTTCCCCGGTGGTACAGATATCGACATCATAATCCTCGAGTAACTCTAACCACCGCCTCTCGCCGTAAGTTCACCTCCTCGTCAAGATATACCGAGGCTCTTGTGGTCCGTAAATATCCACACGAACTCCATACAAATAGGTTCTGCATCTTCAAGGCGTGAATTACCGCCGCTAACTCCAAATCACGCGGGTAGTTCCTCTCATGTTTCTTAAGCCGCTGGACGCGATGCTATAACCTTGCCTCACAGATCAACACACATCCAAGCCCGACGCCGACGATCACAATACACCACATAGCCGCCAAGACCTCGTGAAGAGTAAGAATCGGCCGCCACTCTCCTTCAAGAATCGAAACCCCGCCACAAACATCACCATCAAACTTAGCCGCTTCCGAGTCGCTTTAGCCGGCGGTGCCAAATAGAAGCAAACTTCTCCACGAACCTCCGATAGTAACTCGCAAGGCCTGTAAAATCGCGCACTGCCTGAGTAGCAGGTCTAAAGCAACTCCCGATCGCTCGATCTCGCCGATTCACCAATACCATCGCCCCTACAATATGCCCAAGAAATGCCACCGGCCAACCAAAACTCACATTTGGAAAACTTGCGCATAAATCGCTGGTCTCGAGAACTCTCAAGATACCCTCAAATGCCCGCATGCTCTCGCTCCGAGCGAGAATAAACCAAGATGTCATCAATGAATACTATCACAAACGATCCAAAATGGCTTGAACACTGGTTCATCAAATCCATAAACACCGCCGAGCATCGTCAAACCGAAAGATATGACTTCGAACTCATAGTGCCCGCATCGGTCCGAATGCGCCTCTAGTGGACATCCGCCTCGACTCGCACCTTATGATAGCCCGATCGCAGATCAATCTCGAGAAACATCTCGCACTCGCAACCGTCGAACAAATCATCTATCCCGGGAAGGGGGTATCGTTTAATAGTCACCTTGTTTAGCCGTCAGAATCAACACACATGCGCAGCAGGCCCCGCCCTTCTTCTTCACGAACAATACCGGCTTCCTGTGAGAAACACTAGGCTCGGATGAAGCCCTTCTTCTCCAAAGAAATCTCTCACCGTCCTTCAACTCTCTCAACTCGGTGTCATTCTCAGACATGGCGGAATGGAAATAGGCCGAGTGTCTGGCAGCACATCGATACAAAACTCTATCTCCCTCTTAGGAGGGATACCCGGGAGGTCGTCTGGAAACACATCTGGGAACTCTCTCGACTCATCGAATCGATCAAAACTGCACCGCACCTCGTGATCAAACACCCGAACGAGATGGTAGATATACCTTCTCGCACCATCTTCCTAGCCTCGAGGTAGGAAATAAACCTACCCTCGGCGACATGTTGTTCCTCCCACTCAACAACCGGCCTCAGAAATCGAACTGCACTCACTCTCTCCTCAGCCCACATTGGCGTAGCAAGCTAGCCAATCCATACCCATGATCACATCGAATCGGTCATATCCAACTCTATCAAGTCGGCCAGGTCCGACGATCGTGATAAAGACACCGGCAAGCCCTATATACCCGCCGAGCTACCACCGAATCACCCATCGCGAAGCTACTCCTCTAAGTCATGGACTCGTGCTCTATCCCTATACTACTAGAATAAGTGGGGAGACCGGATGTGGCGCATACCCCCTACTGGATACACACAACAAGAAACGATAAGGTATCAGGATAACATCCGCGACGCCCCGTCCCGCTACCGACAAAGCATAAACGCGGTTCGAGGACCGCGAATCGGGACCGCCACGCATCACCACGCCTGAGTACCCCGTACTCAGCCCGGCGAGTAATCGTAGAGATGAAGACTGAATGCACTCGTAGCCGACTTTACCATCCGCGCGCTCGCCTGACAGCTCGCAGTGACCCCGCCGCCGCAAGTGAAACAAACTCCCGTAGCACTCACAATTCCTGAATGGATCTACCGACGCCACACCGGCGGGTGGTCCCGATCGTTAGCACCTTCGCTACTCGACGCCCAAGTCCTAGGCCCCGGTCCGCCAAGACGGTGTAGAGTGCTCAGCCGGCTGCACCCAGATCGCCGAGGCCGCCCACCCCGAGAGCTACCAAAGACTCGCCCCCGCCTTTTTCGCCGCTGTCACAACCCGCCTCTACGCCTCGATTCAAGCGCATTTAGCTCGCATGCGCAATGTCCATGCCGTCAATACTTTGTCACGACCCAACCGGCCCGTGGATCGTGCCTTACCGCACCCTAGCGATACAACATCGAGAAAACCAAATGAAATAAAAACTTTAAACATGAAATGAGAGACATGATAAATAAACAAAGCAACCAAAACGATTTGCCATCATATAAACATAAATACCCACAGCTTATCCTTTTTACAAACTCGCCCACAACAGCAGTTCTGCACTTAAGATTTACAACAACTATGACGGACAGGCCCCGCCATACCCCGAATGTACAAGAACCTACAACTCAGTGGAACACATACTAATAAGATAAGCCTCCGAGAAACGGAGCTTCCCAACACGCCGAATGTGATCCTATAAGCGGATCGGCCGATGACCTTTACTCGGCGCAGATGAACGCAGCCTCCGAAGGAGGTCAAGACAGTACCAAGTATGTGAAATCAGAAAATATCAGAATGAAATCATACTAGTCTATATAAAGCAGGAGACACGTATGATAACCAAACTACGCTCACAACATGGTTAGCCAAGTCGTGGACTCACGCTCAAAGTCACCACTCAATATAACTATGGGTCTCACGCCCACAACATCCATCATGTTCGTGATCACGGCGTGACGCCTTAATCGTCAGACGGTGTAGACATGTCCGTGATGCAACGATAATAAACTAGATAACAATCCAAATGGACGCGATACTGCGGCGCTACGACGGCCGTGATGTCCAAGGAAACAATAAGGCAACATTCCAAATGGACGATACTCGTGCGCTACGACGGCCGGTATGTCCAAGGAAACAATAGAAAGATTCCAAATGGACGATACTGCGGCGCTACGACGGTCAAGATGTCCAAGGAAACAATAGACGATTCCAAATGGACGATACGTGCGCTTACGCATGACGTCGCAGATGTCCAAAGGGAAATCACAAGACGATAATCAAATGGAAACATACCCGCAGCGCCACGCGCGGTCGCGATGTCCAAAGCGATTAACAACAATAATACTATCAACAGAACGTGCGCGGAATTTCTCCACAACGCCGACACGCCCAAGTAAGTTCTCAACTACCAACCGACCTCCATCGAGACGCCAGAATACAAAGAATACAACGCTTTGCACAACAAAGGCTATCACAACAAGACAGGCATGTTTCACAACAATAAGCATAGGCAAGTTATCCACAACTCAAAGTACTTCATTTTATGACAAAATCCGGTTTTAACCTAAAGTACTACGACGTTAAATTCTTTAAAGGAGATCCATTACTTTTATCAGTCACCCGATACCGTAGTATTAGAATGACCAACCCACATTCCTTTTCAAAATCAAGTAACAACATTCTTTTCCTAAGTTCGGTTGCCTAGTTTCAATTACTCAAGCTTCTCATTTTCAAATGGTTTCATAGTTCATAAACTTAATCACTTGATTTCTTTTAGAACAATCGAGTAATATATGTCTCACATGAGAGTAGGTTATTCTTGTTTACAACATTCTTATTACAAAGACCATGATCTAGAAAATGTAATATCATTTTGTCTCATCTTAGTTTCTATGCAGATGGAGGTTTCACTGGTTTTAATACGATACATCATTATTCAATACATTTTCCTTTATTAACGCCGTTGGTCCTGTTTGCACACATTCCGATTTCAAATCAAGAAACATTATCTTTAAATAAAACCAAGTACTCATTACTCACGAACGAGGTTTCACACAAACATTCACATTAAAACAAATAAGTTAAGTCTCTTATCTTATAAGATCAAGTCTCTTAACTTCTAACATCAAGAAACTATTCTTAAGCCGTTATACCTAACTTCCCATAAAGCTAGTATAACTCTTAAGTTTTCAAAACACCATACTACACTTCTTTCAAAACGATTCATAAATCTTTTGAAATACTTCAAGTTTTATTATAACGCCTGCCGCTTATAAGTCAAATCAGTTATCTTTTAAGAACCACAACCCATTTTCTTACCTACATAAAGCTGTTATAACCAACTTCCCATAAAGCCGTTATAACACTTTATGTTTTACAACAATCAAATACAATTCACACGTACGCGTCACCGCATACTACATAGTTCACACATATCACGCTAGGAGAGATAGGAAGAGGTTCACATACCTCGCGACGATTATCGACTAATAGCAAAATGCTCGAGTACCTCGCCGGCCACTCCTGCCAAGTAGAACGCGCCACACGTAGTACTTCAACCTATAAGGCCACACGGCGCTTATTACCATCGTAGAACATTCTACAGAGAATTCGACAAAGACCTCCCGCAGCGTAAATCTCCTCTCTATCTGGTAGGCCATCAAGCCAACCCGTGGGGTTATACGCCTAACCCTAACTGCACAATTCTACTCCACTACTACTACACAAGTCTCGTAATACACCAAAGACTATATATAGTATACTTCAACTATATACTCCTACGTGTAATATCCAATTACAATAGGGGACAAGATAATTACCTCGATAAGCCCATAATTATCCAAGCATAAAGTCGATCCTGGCAATCGTTTAGCTCCAACTCCAGCGCCCAACCGCTCTAAACCACCCTTAGAAGTTCTAACCAACTTCTACACAATACTCCACTGACTACGGAGATTTTCCTAGGGTTTCGGTTTTGCGACTGACGGGAAGTATAATAGTATTTCTGGGCTTTTCGTATAGGTATAACCTTAGAATACTACAAGGTATACGGCTAAGGTATAGGGGCATTATAACAATACTTGGAGAGTATTTCTATACCACAAAGGGGTATTATACGAAAGCAACTAGCAGTGGGTACCACGGCCACCACCACAGGAGGGGGTGTCTACCTCGGCCTACCCCACTGTGGGGACTCTCGGCGAGGGCCTGCGAAAAGGGGAGGGGGAAGGCTCTCAAGACTTAGGCAATTTGTGAATGAATTAGTCTTCAAAGGGAGGGTATTTATAGTCAAGTGAAAGCCAACCAATGGCCAAGATTACACCAAGTGTTAGGCAAGTGTAGGGCCAAGATTCACCCATGTGTACCTAGCCAAATTGCACACAAAATATCTACCAAAATATCTACCACTTGACACCCACTATTCGTCCAAGAATCGCCACTTTGCCCACCAACGAGAGGGTGCTGCCGCCTCTCGTTGGTCCAACATGTTCGCCTCTCGGAAAAATCCGCAAAAATACTAAATGACATAGCGGAAATTCCCTACGAAAGTCGTGGAAAACGCTTTCGAAACACGACTCTAACCGGGTGTTGTGCACAAACAGAAGTCGGCCCAAAGGTGACACTTGGGGGTGACACGTGTCGCCCCCCGATTCGTCCAAAATATTTCGTCTTAGAAAATATCCAAACGGCCAAAATCTCAAAATCAAAGCGGGCCTCACAAAACCAGTAAATTTCTCCCGTGGCCCCACGTGACCATTTCCAAAATAAAATTCCATAATTCTCTAATATTCCGTGAAGTCCGAATACCAAACTGGGAATCCATTCCCATTAACTAACCTCTTTCCTTCACAAAACGGAAACTTTTCCGTGGAAAAATCGCCTCTTTCTTCCTTTCCAATCTTTCCGTATTCTCGCACGCACGCCCTCGCATACATACCACGGAACTACGGGTATAACATTCTTCCTCTTAGAAACATTCGTCCGAATGTTCCTTCTAAGTCTCAAACGAACACGTGCAAGATAGTCTTCACTACTATACTTACGAAACAATCCCGCCACGGTGGCCATGGAAACACTGCAAAACTTACATCTAAGTCCACGAGGAAACACTCTACATCACCACAAATAGTACTACTTTTGTCACTTTGTCGCGAGCCCGGCTCCGACGACCCAACAAATGGTACCGCCGTATGCGATCATCAAGGCGTCAGACACTCAATTCTTACCATATTTCGATATCGCTTTAGTATCCAAAACTCGGGTTACTATCTCTAACGTGGTCATCATTAATCGGGAACATTCGGATGGATCTTCGATACTTTCCCAACATAACAATACGAAAGACCGGACGCCCTTCCTCCTAAGTCGGACGGCAAATGCTAACATATAGGCAACTCGCCTATTCTTCACATGAACTCACAAAGGCCCAAAGTAACTCGGGCTAAGTTTCTTCGTTTCCAAAACTCGCCACACTCGCCCGGTGGTACTTTCAAGACCGACCGCCAACTGAACTCTAAGCGTTGCCGCCGATTATCATGACGATTCTCCGAGCCGCCGAACTTTTCAGACAAGCTTCACACTATCCACATCATTGGAATGCTCAACCAACTATCTCAACCCCGCCAACATCGAACCAATCGACCGGCAACTTGTATTTCTCGCTTCTGCGCGTCACAAGACGACATCCGAACACCGAAATGGTAGCTTAAACACTTCAACCGGAGACAACGATCTCACACTACTTCAAATCAAAACATCGCCGAGGCGAATGCGTCTGAGGAGACTCACCGAGTTCCTAGCCCGCTCGTACAAACCCTCGTGAAGAAAACAGTGTACCACTGGCTCCACTGTCGTCATAAGGTGAAGGTAGGCACCCTGCAACCTCACAACCTTTTCGTGATAACATCAACACCGCCGAGAACGACCGATCAAGAACACGATAGTCGCCTCATCGCCCCACCAGTCGAACGCATCCACGAACTTGCACGCAGCTAACTAAACACGGGCCTAACACCTCATGACCCTAACACAAAGAGGACCACCACAACCGCCACCACCAAACCTACGCGGGTTGACCCGCACACGGCCTCAACCCGACCCAGGCATTGCAAGAAACACTAGCTCCCAAGGAATAATTTCTCAAATCATATTACTAAAACCTGGCGGTCTTCCTAGTTCGACTACCTTCTTTCAAATCACGCTACTCGGGGACTTATCCCACGAACATAGCTCACGTGCACTATGCACTCCTATAAGGGTCAAACATAAACACTACACCTTTCTCGAGAGGCCTTACCTCTAAGGTCTTTGCGTAAAAGCTCTAAGGCTCACTTCTCTATCCCCAAAATCTTACTCTGTTAACCCACCATGATTCCTAATCACAACTCACACACCGCTATCGTAACGTAGCACTTAAGGTATACTCACCTTGAAAGTTACCAAGGACTCGCCGCTCGCCTCTTCTGCGTCCCTGGTTAACCGCCGATCTCTACGTTCTCGGGCCGCGCATAAGCCCGCATACGTGGCCATGCTCAAGCCCAATCAAGAATTACTCTCGCACATCCCTTTCTTAGGTAGTCATCAAGACTCGCGATACATCGGTACTCTCCGGTAGCCAAATCCATAGCTAGTAACAAGCGTTGTCTCTTGCAATCTATATTCTGTTCGGCCGTGGGCGAAGGTTCAAATATCACGGCGCAGAGGAACCGCCGCCGCCGGCTTAAACTCGCTGGGGCTAGCGACGTCGCAGAAATCCCGAACGAAGCACTACCCTAGGTAATGATCGGGCTGTGCCCTCGCCACCCTCTGAACTCTACTCGCAGCTCCGCCTGCGCCTTGCCTCCCGGGCTCGGGTTGCCTACGCGAGGCATAACAATAAGGAAAGGATTTCGCCGGAGGTTCAACTTACAACATGACTCTAAGGCCGCGATCTCGAGTGAGAAGAATGAAACCAATCCTAAATATCCTATAGCCTCACGACATTGATGTGGTGCAACACACGATAATCAAGACTTCTACGGATACGGATGCGTAGACACTTTCCGAGGATTAATCGCTTCGATACCACTTTTGTCACGACCAAACCGGGGCGTGGATCGTGCCTTACCGGGCACCCTAGCGATACAACATCAGAGAAAACCAGCGGAAATAAAAACTTGAAACATGAAATGAGAGACATGATAAATAAACAAAGCAACCAAAGCGGTTTTCCATCATATAAACATAAATACGACGGTTATCCTTTTACAAACCTCGCCCACAATGGCTTCATGCACTTAAGATTTACAACAACTATGACGGACAGGGCCCGCCATACCACGAATGTACCAGACCCTACAACTCCGGGAACCCCTACCAATAAGATAAGCCTCCGGAGAACCGGAGCTTCCCACCACGCGGAATGTGATCCTATAAGCGGGGATCGACAGTCGCTGTACCGTTACCTGCGGCTTGAACGCAGCCCCGGCGAGGTCGATAACAGTACCAAGTATGTGGCGTAAAATCAGAAATGAAATCATACTAGTCTATATAAAGCATGAGACATGTATGATAACCAAACTACGATTCACAACATGTAAGCTAAGTCGTGACTCACGCCTCAAAGTCACCACTAAATATAACTATGGGTCTCGCCCACAACATCCATCATGTTCGCATCACGGCGCGTGCCAATCTGCATCGGTGTAGACATGTCCATGATGCAACGATAATAAACTAGATAACAATCCAAATGGACGATACTCGTGCGCTACGCGACGGTCAAGATGTCCAAAGGAAACAATAAGGCAACATTCCAAATGGACGATACTGCGCGCTTACGACGGGTCGAGATGTTCAGCGGAAACAATAGACAAGATTCCAAATGGACGATACTCGTGCGCTACGCGTCGGTGTGATGTCCAAAGGGAAACAATAGACAAAGATTCCAAATGGACGATACTGCGTGCGCTACGATCGGTCGTGATGTCCAAGGGAAATCACAAGACGATAATCAAAATGGAAACATACGTGCGCTACGATCGTGTCGTGATGTCCAAAGCGATTAACAACAATAATACTATCAACAGAACGTGCGTGGAATTTCTCCACAATGCGACACGCCCAAGTAAGTTCTCAACTACCAACCGACTCCATCGAGAGACGGTAACACAAAGAATACAACGCTTTGCACAACAAAGGCTATCACAACAAGCACAGGCATGTTTCACAACAATAAGCATAGGCAAGTTATCCACAACTCAAAGTACTTCATTTTATGACAAAATCCGGTTTTAACTCCTAAAGTACTACGACGTTAAATTCTTTAAAGGAGATCCATTACTTTTATCGAGTCACCCGATACGTAGTATTAGAATGACCAATCCACATTCCTTTTCAAAATCAAGTAACAACATTCTTTTCCTAAGTTCCACTTTGCATATTTTCAATTACTCAAGCTTCTCATTTTCTCATGGTTTATTAGTTCATAAACGTAATCACTTGATTTCTTTTAGAACAATCGAGTAATATATGTCTCATGAGAGTAGGTTATTCTTGTTTACAACATTCTTATTACAAAGAACATGATCTAGAAAATGTAATATCATTTTGTCTCATCTTAGTTTCTATGCGGATGGAGGTTTCTCTTGGTTTTAATACGATACATCATTATTCAATACATTTTCCTTTATTAACGCCGGTGGTCCTGTTTAGACACATTCCGATTTCCAAATCAAGAAACATTATCTTTAAATAAAACCAAGTACTCATTACTCACGAATGAGGTTTCACACAAACATTCACATTAAAACAAATAAGTTAAGTCTCTTATCTTATAAGATCAAGTCTCTTAACTTCTAACATCAAGAAACTATTCTTAAGCCGTTATACCTAACTTCCCATAAAGCTAGTATAACTCTTAAGTTTTCAAAACACCATACTACACTTCTTTCAAAACGATTCATAAATCTTTTGAAATACTTCAAGTTTTATTATAACGCCCTGCCGCTTATAAGTCAAATCGCTTATCTTTAAGAACCACAACCCATTTTCTTACCTACATAAAGTCGTTATAACCAACTTCCCATAAAGCCGTTATAACACTTTATGTTTTACAACAATCAAATACAATTCACACGTACGCGTCACCGCACTACATAGTTCACACATATCATGCTAGGAGAGATAGGAAGAGGTTCACATACCTCGCGACGATTATCGACTAATAGCAAAATGCTCGAGTACCTGCCGTCGGCTACTCCTTGCCAAGTAGAACGCCACACGTAGTACTTCACCTATAAGGCCACAGCGCGCTTATTAACATCGTAGAACATTCTACAGAATTGACAAAGACCTCCTCCCACAATGGCGTAAATCTCCTCTCATCTGGGCGCCATCAAGCCAACCGTGGGTTATACGCCTAACCCTAACTGCACAATTCTACTCCACGGCACTACTACACAAGTTCATCAGAATACATCCAAGACTATATATAGTATACTTCAACTATATACTCCTACAACATGTAATATCCAATTACAATAGGACAAGATAATTACCTCGATAAGCCCATAATTATCCAAGCATAAAGTCGATCCCGGCAATCGTTTAGCTCAACTCCGAGCGCCCAACCGCTCTAAACCACCCTTAGAAGTTCTAACCAACTTACACAATACTCCAAATCTGACCATGGAGATTTTCCTGTGGTTTCGGTTTATGACTGACGGGAAGTATAATAGTATTTCGGGCTTTCAGATAGGTATAACCTTAGAATACTACAAGGTATACGGCTAAGGTATATGGGCATTATAACAATACTGAGAGTATTTCTATACCACAAAAGGGGGTATTATACTAAAGCAACTAGCAGGGGTACCCGCGGCACACACCACAGCGAGGGGGTGTCTACCCTCGGCCTACCCCACTAGGGGACTCTCGCCGAGGGCCTCACGAAAAGGGTGGGGAAGGCTCTCAAGACTTAGGCAATTTGTGAATGAATTAGTCTTCAAAGGGAGGGTATTTATAGTCAGTGAAAGCCAACCAATGGCCAAGATTACACCAAGTGTTAGGCAAGTGTAGGGCCAAGATTCACCCATGTGTACCTAGCCAACTTGCACACAAAATATCTACCAAAATATCTACCACTGACACCCACTTTTCGGCCCAAGAATCGCCCACTTTGCCCACCAACGAGAGGTGCTGCCGCCCTCTCGCTGGTCCAACATGTTCCGCCTCTCGGAAAAATCCGCAAAAATACTAAATGACATAGCCTAAATTCCTACGAAAGTCGTGGAAAACGTTTCGCCGAAAACGACTCTAACAAGGTGTTGTGCACAAACATAATTCGCCCAAAGGTGCCACGTGGGGTGACACGTGTCGCCCCGATTCGCCCAAAATATTTCGTCTTAGAAAATATCCAAACGGCCAAAATCTCAAAATCAAAGCGGGCCTCACAAAACAGTAAATTTCTCCGTGGGCCCCACGTGACCATTTCCAAAATAAAATTCCATAATTCTCTAATATTCCAGAAGTCCGAATACCAAACTGGGAATCCAATTCCCATTAACGAACCTCTTTCCTTCACAAAACCTAAACTTTTCCGTGGAAAAATCGCCTCTTTCTTCCTTTCCAATCTTTCTGTCGTATTCTCGTACGTACGTCCTCGCATACATACCCTGGAACTACGGGGTATAACACAGCTACACCCGCGCAAGACTCTGCTATATAATCATCTAGCCCGGTGACGTAGTGGTGCACCCTGTCCTCCATATCTGCTACCAACGCAGGGACATATCGAGCCAACGAGTCGAACTCCACGCCAGACTTCTAATCGCGCGCCTCTCTCGCCTCAAAGATCAAAATATGTCGCCGCGCCCTCCTCATCTGCAGAGGCAAGAAGTGGTGAGAAAAGCCTCCGAGAACTCGTCCCCATACTGCTGAGGCACATGCTCTCCCGGATAGCTCACGAATCAAACCGCCGATCATGCGGTATCACGCACCGACGCGAACCAAGATCACTGACTCGGTCTTCAAGCCTTGATCACTGCATGATCCGTGTAGCCGGATGAACTCGCGGATCATCCTCGTGCCTCGACCGTAGAAATCGCGGCTACAACTCGTAAAATCTCAGAGCCTCAAACTATCCGACTCGGGTGAACCACGGCATCGCTGAGCCGAATCGATGATCCAGCCTATCCTCGTTCGCCACAATCTCGGCTAGCAATCGGGCCATCTCCTCAGAACCCATCTCCTCGCTCCGTGTGGACCGGAGGCGCAGTATCGTGGTCTCATCACCATCGCGCTTCTAAACCTCGTTGGGCCGGCGTCGCGAACTCGCCGTCCGAGGTATCGCCGTATAGATCGGGTGCAGGCC
This sequence comes from Przewalskia tangutica, assembly GCA_029844215.1. Classification (NCBI taxonomy): domain Eukaryota; kingdom Viridiplantae; phylum Streptophyta; class Magnoliopsida; order Solanales; family Solanaceae; genus Przewalskia; species Przewalskia tangutica. Next base: position 100,012,365 of record CM056728.1, on the reverse strand, counting down.
TCGTGGCCTCTCGTGTCCTACTAGCGCTCCTGGCCGCTTTGCCCTTCGGGCGGGTTGCCTTGCGCGAGGCATAATCGGGTGCGAAAGGAATACGTTAGAGGGTCCAACTTATAACACGGCTAAGGCACGATCTCAGAGTGAGAAGAATGGAAACCAATCCTAAATATCTTATAGCCTCCTGATTATTGGTGTGGTGCACACACCGATAATCAAGACTCTACTGGATACGGTCTGTAGACACTTTTCGAGGATTAACTGCTCTGATACCACTTTTGTCACGACCCGTTCCGGGGCCCGTGACTGGTGCCTTACCCGGGCACCCAAGTAGTCATACATCAGAGTAATCGGAATATAAAAACAAGACATGAAAAGAGAAACAGTTTATCTGAGAAAAAGTTGTCTTTCGGCATATATATATACATATCAACAGTGAACAGTTACATCCCAACTTTACAACAGGACTACAGACTTCTGGAAGTAAATAACTATGGCGGGACAGGGCCCCGCCATACCCTGAATGTACAAAACTATCTACAACAACAGGGAGATCATACCCAAAAGTCGAGCCTCCGGAGAAATGGAGCTCCTGACACCAGAGAAAAGATCCTAAAACTGAGGATCCGCTACCTGCTTCCCTTTACTGCAAGATTTAACGCGGCCTCAAGGAGGTCAATACAACAGGTACCAAGTATGTGAAACTGTAAAGTACTTTAAATAAAATCATATCATTTTAAAACCAATTTTACAAATATGTACGAAACAACCAATGTAACCGCACATATTGCCACATCACAAACAAGAGCAATAATAGGTAAATTGTAATAGGTATTTTCTAGGCTGCGAATGATCGAAGCAAGGCCAATCGCCCATAGTATCATTATGCATGCCTAATCCTGGACTCCGCACCGCATAAAGCTAGGCCCGCATGAGGTATTCCCCGCATCGAGGGTAGCTACTCACCGACATCGCCCCGACTCTCGTAGTCCGCGTAGCCACATAGACGCGTGAGGTATTCCCCGCACACTAACACCGGAACTCGTAGCTCGCGCATAGGTCCCTGGACCCGCATGAGGCATCCTCGCATCGGGCGCTTAACCCCGGTATATCATGTCAAGAGGTGAGTGGTACAATACTAACATAACGGCTTATCGCCAAACAACATAAGCACAATAAGAATAACCTCTTTATACAAACGTTACAAGACACTAACACACGTAGCATCATAATATGTCTACTCATCAAATCATCTTACTTTACTTTCCAAATCAATACAAGTCTTTCATAAACACATAAGTAAACTGCCTTTATCTTTCTTAAGTCGTTATACCTAACTTCCCATAAAGCTAGTATAACTCTTAAGCTTTTGTTTAAAACCAAGTATTACTCTTCTTTCAAAATGATTCATAATTCTTTTGAAATACTTAAAGATTCTTATTATTTATACTCAAGTCAAAAGGCGTCAAGTAAAACCCTGCTCAGCTTAACACGACGCTCACCGTACTATATATATATTTAAAATATCATGCTCAAGAGGATAGGCAGAATCACATACCTCCTCGGCGAAATCCACCTGCCAAGTCGAATATGTCGCGCGCAGAGTATCAACCTATAATAGTCAAATACGTCTATCAACGTCTAGACTACTCTGTAGAATATTCTAAGCAGAAGGTTCTTAATTCTACGGAAAATTGGGCAGCATTTCCCTACCCGTCAAACTACTCAAGTCTACTGTAAATACAGTCCTATGTAAGTACAGTTCAATTCTCTTCTCTTATATCCTTCAATGTAATTACAGTTCAATTCTCTTCTTTAATATCCTTCTATATATCTTATACTTATTTCTATATTACTACAGTATGTGATCTCCAATTACAATAGAAGGATAAGATTATTTACCTCGATAAGCCCAAAATTATCCAAGTTAAAATGTCGATCCTGAACAACGTTTAGCTCCTAATTTGCACGCTCCGATAGCTCCAAGAAACCCTTAGAAGTTTCCACACAACTTCTACTTACTACTTCAACCAACTATGAAGTTTCTCCTAGGGTTTCGTTTAGTGACTAAAGGAAGTATAGTAGTATTTTCCGGGCTTTTAGTATAGAGGTAACTTGGGAATACTACAAGGGATTTGGGTTAAGGTATTTGGAGTAGTAACAATACTTGGAGACATTTTTCTACCAAGGGGGGGGGGGGTGTTTCGTATAGAACACTCAAGAGGGGGGGGGGAGAGGGCTTGGACGAAAACTTACTAAGAGAGGGGAGGGATTTTGAGACTTGGAAAATGTTTTGTGGATGAAGAATTCTTGCAACTTAGGGGGGGTATTTATAGGCCCTTCAAAGGCCAAGATCAAAGCAAGTGGATGGTGGAGATTTGGGCAAGTGTAACCTTATCCATCTACTCCATAAATATCTAGCAAACATTGACCAAATGTTTTAGCTCTTTTAAACACAAAAACGTACAAACATTTGCCCATTAATGCGTCCACTTGAGGGTGACACATGTCACCCTCTCGTTGGTCCAAAATATTTCATCTCTCGGAAAAATCCGCAAAAATTAAATTATTGAACACGCAAAATTCCCTTACAAGGTTCGGAAAATTTTTCGTCGGAAAAACAATCTTTTTCGCTAGTTGTGCACAATTTCGTCCCTTATGCCTATTTAAGGCTTGAACTTTTGTACGTACGTCCTCACATACATACTCTGGAAATACGGGGTATAACACCTTAATTAGTATTGTACACTTACCATGGTTATAAGAGTCTTGTACTACTAGAATAAGATTTTGGGATTAGAATAAGAATATGTTTTTAATATGGCAATTTGTAAATTGTATATATATTCTTTCATTAATGAGAATAATCAAGAGATTATTTCTTTCAAAAGAATTAAACATATTATTATTAAATTATAATTGTTTATATACAATTAATTGTGTACTTAATGGCATCGTTCTTGTGAAACATATGTTATAGTTTGTTCCTAATTTGCTCAAATAATTATTGTAAGGTAACGTGTAAAATGCAGTCATATAATTTAAAAATAAAGCTCATTTTAGATCTTATAAATGGGAAAGACGTTATTGTTACCGTTTTTTCTGCTTCTGCTAATATGAAAAACATGCGCTCAAATAAAATTTGTGAGTTTTTTTGGAGGAGGGGGGAGGCGATTCATATTGATTTTGTAGCTTTGATCCAAGGATATTTGCGCGCCTGACTTGTTTGGACTTGTAACCCCTGTCTGGTTTCCTGTCTTGGTTAGCTGTTAATGAAAAATATTTATTGAAAATAAAGTGTTTATGATGAAGTATGCATAAAAGTTTTTTGTCTTATTTGTTGAATATTGACATGCAGTGAAACCAAACGAACATCTTGTCCAAAATCCTTATTATGATTCAATTATTCTACGCCTTTGTGTCCATTGACGTCTTCTTGCAGCGAATTCTCAAAATTGTCCCAGTTTCCAATATACGGGACGCCTGGACGAAATTGAGTCTTGCGGGGGTTGCTCGTCTATCCTTTCAGGGTAATGTAAAAGCGTGTATTTTGTTATATACAAAAAAAAAGTAGGAAAGTTTCTAATGATGTGACCGAAGCCGATTTAGACCGCCTATGTATCCCAACGAGGGAATCAGGTCATAATGTAGTTCGTTACAAACAGAAGGGGATTGTAAGTTTTTTCTAAGAATGGGATCGAAGCCAAAGTGGCCGCCTACGTCCCACCGAGGGAATCAAGTCATGACGTAGTTCATGTTACAAGTAAATGGGAATTGTCTAACTTAGAATAGCGAGACCCTACGTGGGTTCAGTGTGTATCCCACCGAGGGAACACAACTTTTACAGCATAAAGGGTATTACATTGGGAAGTAAAACTCCTAGACATAGTATCTCTTCACTGGCTATGCGTTGATAGTTTTTTACCATACTTCGTCGTCTATCTTAACTAAGATCAAAGCTCCTCCATTTAGCACTCGATAAACCATGTAGGGTCCTTGCCAATTAGGTGTGAATTTTCTTTGGCTTCATTCTGATGAGGGAATATGCTCTTCAACACCAATTGCCATAGTTTGAATGTCTTTGGCCTTACCTTATTGTTGAAAGCTTTGGCCATCCTGTTCTGGTAAAGTTGTCCATGACAAACTGCATTCATCTGTTTTTCATCAATCAATATCAACTGCTCGTATCAATTATGTACCCATTTGGCTTTGCTCAACTCGGTCTCCTAGATAATAATTCTCAAGGATGGTATTTCTACTTCTGCTGGTAATACTGCTTCTGTTCCATAGACAAAAATATACGGCGTTGCCCCAGTAGAAGTTCTAATTGTAATGTGGTGTCATGAATCTGGCCTTATTTTAAAAAATGAATTTTGGGCCTAACTCAACCCCAAAAGCTAGATTGTAGGGCGAATATTGTTCAAGTTCATATAAGGAGTACATGTTCCCATCCCATATCCGATGTGAGACTTTTAGCACTCCTCCGCACACCCAGACATTGTTAACTGGAGAGTTAATAATATAATTTAAGGACTCAACATTGGTGAACAAAGAATTGGAATGGACTTGGCTCTGATACTATGTAAAGAATGGATCTTGGGTCTAACTCAACCTCAAAAACTAACTTGTAGGGTGAGAATTGTCCAATTTCATATAAAGAAGCAAATATTCTCATTTCATATCCAATGTGAGACTCTTAGCACTTATTATGGTGCTCTCTAATTATATTATGGTGTCAAATAGGCAAATTTGATCAAATCATGACCGATTCAAAAATCTATGAACAAATTATAATGTAACCCATCCAAGTTTTTAATTATAAAATCAAAATAAGATGAGTCAAAAGACTCAAAATGAGTATCTGGTCATAACACTTAATTAACTGTTTAATGTAAACCCATTTCTTCATTCTTTTAAATCTCTAACTAGAAAATTAACTTACTTGTACAATAATTTAAAATTAAATCTTGTCTTTAAATCTGTTTGTTTCTATATTTTTCTATTCTTAGGCAATTTTCTATTATGGATTGACTTAGACTATAATGCAGTCCAGGTTAACCCAGCCTTTGAAATGAGTTGGTTTAGACTACATCAATTTTAAACCATAGATCACTCACCTAACTTATCTAATATTATTACCAAAAATAAAAACTTATCTAAGATTGATTGAGTTGGACAGGTTATTGACACTCATAGTTTATACGTATATATTTTCTTAAAGGTCAAGAATCAACATATGGGAGAAATATCGGAAAGGTCAAGAATCAACATAGGGGATACATCATCTGACCCAATATAACTATATGTTTATTTTGTTTGTCTTATTAAATTTGAGGAATTTAAATAGTTTGTAGTCAAGCTCCCTTCTATCTTTTGCACTCGAGCACCAATCTCCACCCGATCAGAAAAAATCTATTATCACGTAGTTCTTATTTTTTGATGTGTACAACTATCTATTTTGTTGTTTTTTTTCTTACATTCCTGCTGCAGGTACTATCATTTTGAGTCAATGGTCTATCAGAAACAAAGGTAGGGGTAAAGTCTACATATAAATGTAAAGGTAAAGTTTGCGTACATATTACCCTCCTCATACCCACTTTGTTGTTGTTGTTATTGTACGCAAAGAGGTGAATAAAATTCCAATAAAGATATGTGAAAAAACATATATAGTTACGCATATTCTTAATTCTAAAAGGATGTTATTAAAACAAAAAGGGCGGGTGATTACTGACCAATTACTATTGGCTTAGTAATTGCTTCAGTTTGCAAAGGTCATCAAGGGGGTGTAGCTCATATGGTAGAGCGCTCGCTTCGCATGCGAGAGGCACGGGGTTCGATTCCCCGCACCTCCAGTCAGTTTTTCATTTTACCAATTTCTTTTGGTAACTAAACAATTTTAATTCTTTTTAGCAATTTTAATATATAGTCAGGTGCATTTATTGTTATTTGCTGAGTGTTATATTAGGAATTGGTAACTAAACAATTTTATTTTATTTTAGCAATTTTAATATATAGTCATGTGCATTTATTGTTATTTGCTGAATATTAGTAATATATCTCCAATCAATTGCCACGTTGAGAATATAAAATTTCAGCAACTATGTGCAGCAATATAGTATACTTAATTTTCCACTACATGTTAGTGATAATTTTAAGAGCAAAATCATCACATTAGAGTATCTTATAAATACATTGTGTTTAATTGTGTGGCAAAAAAATATATACTAAACACAATAGGTTTAGTGCTATATAAGTAGTAGTAGTAGTAGTAGATAGTTTAAATTCATTCATAAAGAAAAAAACTGGAGATTCCACACACAAAAAAAAGTACTGTATGACCCATATATATGGACCAATAATGCCGTTTATTATGGCCCAATAACTCAGTTCCATAAGAAAATCAAGCCACAAATCATGAAGTTTAATACTAAATCATGTCAATCTTACTCTGGAAACTACATAAATTGCAAAACTTTAAAAGGAAATTCATTAATAGCTAATAATATTTGAGGATTGCCAAAAAGACAAAGAAGCCTCAATGCAAATTTCCTCAACACTGGATTTACATCCAACTTAGATTCCATTTCTATTATTAAGGGTTCATGATAAGTTTCATTAATAGGGTACATGCCCTTTTACATACCAACTTTAAGAAATACTACTTAGGGTGTGTTTGGATTAACGATGAGCAGAATTGATTTATGTTTGAATGTAATAATATAAAAGTGATTGTTATAATTTATTTATGTTTGGATAGTTTTGATCAAAATTGTTTTTGAATGTAGAATTACCAAAATGGACATTTAGTCAATATATATAAATAAAATTACTAAAAAATGGAAGTATGTAAATAAAAATTACAAATAGATAATAGAATTTAAAGTGCAATATAGTACTTAAATCTAAATATTAAATATTAAATATTAGAATACCATAATTATTTTGAAACTAATAATAAGAATTCATTATTAACACGCGAAATTAACAATAAAAACTACCCCTCAATTCTAAATAAATAGGGATCAACTATATTAATCCTCACTTATAAATAAAAGAAATGAATTAATATTATCTTAAAAATATATATGAATTAATGTTGATTCATTATTTAAAGTATAACTTATATAAAAGTTGATATTTAATAATTTAATGTTGATTCCTGCAATTATATTTTACTAAAATGAAGATAAGTTATGTTTTTTTAAAGAAGGTGTATTACCAAACGAGGGAAGTAGATTAAGGAGAATTATTTAGTTTTTCATCACCACTGACCACCTTCAAGAGCCATGTCTCGGTGTTTTTCCCTTGATGACGATTAATTCCTAATGATGAATTGCGGCGCTAATTCTATGATTCATGTTGCCTGTCCCAAACTTCGTCGAGGTAATTGCAATTTCGAATGAGTTATATTTCATTTTTTTAGTAATTATTTATAGATATTTAAAGAGGGTAATGAAAGTTGTATATTTGAATTTTTTTTAGTAATTATTTCTAAATATTTAAAGAAAGCAATGAAAGTGGATAGAATTGTTGATGAAAATTAAAGAGAGTAATAAAGTAGGTACCCATAATCGATTTTGGATACCCAAAAGCTAATCCAAACATACACTTAAATTGTTAACACTTGAAAACCCTTATTTCTTAAAATGTTATTATTAAAGGATTATTTGCTTTGCTATCATCTCCAATAATTAAAACATAATCCGAATTTGTTATCATTGCAAAACGTTACTAGGTCGGGTCCTCTTATAAGAGGTATCAATTAGCCCATTAGATTAGCACCCTTCCAACACTACTTATAAGTTATAAGTAATAACATTTAAATATACCATTTTGAGTGTGTTAAAAAGTCTTTCCAGTGTAATATGACAGATTGAGTAGGGAAATATAAAAGAACAAAGGCCTCTCTTTCTCCCTGACTTAAATTCAATTCACATCTCTTGCTTGTACTTTTTATATCGAATTCAATTCAATAAAATTTTCACGTTCAATAGATGTTATATATAATGAGCAGTTTATCTAATAATCCGTATTCTAGGAATAACTTTTGTATTATACAAACTGCCAATTTTGGTCTTATTAATAAAAAATATCGATAAGAAAATCATTGTTGTTGTCAGCTACATACCCAGAATAAGACCTAAATAATGAACTCTTTTATGTGACAACAAACAATCAAATTCAAACCTAAAAAAAAATCTTTACATCTTAATAGAGGATTCATAGATTGTGGAAAAAGAAAGGAGTTCATTTAGGAGTGGGCATTCGATATTCGATTCGATATTTTTAAAATTTGGGTTCGATAATTGGTAATTAAAAGTAAATATCAAATATCAAACTTTCAAACTTCGATTCGATTCGGTATTCGGTAATACCATATTAAAGTCGGAGTCGGCTATCAAATAATATCATATACTCCATTAATTACCAACAAAAAATACAAGCACATGTGATACAAGTGGTAAGTTGGTTATACACTCTTATTCATGTCCATTCTTCGAATTGTTTGATAAGTATGACCCTAACTGAGATTCAAATATACTAGACAATAAACTCAATTGCAAACTATTGTTTCCCCATGACCCGTGAGATGAAAGTATATATGTCCTAGAAACAATCATTTTAGGAGCACATGTACTTGTGACGCTAATTCTATGATTCATGTTGCCTGTCCCAAATTTCGTCGAGGTAATTGCAATTTCGAATGAGTTATATTTCATTTTTAGTAATTATTTATAGATATTTAAAGAGGGTAATGAAAGTTGTATATTTGAATTTTTTTTAGTAATTATTTCTAGATATTTAAAAAAAGTAATGAAAGTGGATAGAATTGTTGATGAAAATTAAAGAGAGTAATAAAGTAGGTACCCAGGATCGATTCTGGGTACCCAAAAGCTAATCCAAACATACACTTAAATTGTTAACACTTGAAAACCCTTATTCTTAAAATGTTATTATTAAAGGATTATTTGCTTTGCTATCATCTCCAATAATTAAAACATAATCCAAATTTGTTATCATTGCAAAACGTTACTAGGTCGGGTCCTCTTATAAGAGGTATCAATTAGCCCATTAGATTAGCACCCTTCCAACACTACTTATAAGTTATAAGTAATAACATTTAAATATACCATTTTGAGTGTGTTAAAAAGTCTTTCCAGTGTAATATGACAGATTGAGTAGGGAAAGATAAAAGAACAAAGGCCTCTCTTTCTCCCCGACTTAAATTCAATTCACATCTCTTGCTTGTACTTTTTACATCGAATTCAATTCAATAAAATTTTCACGTTCAATAGATGTTATATATAATGAGCAGTTTATCTAATAATCCGTATTCTAGGAATAACTTTTGTATTATACAAACTGTCGATTTTGGTCTTATTAATAAAAAATATCGATAAGAAAATCATTGTTGTTGTCAGCTACATACCCAGAATAGGACCTAAATAATCAACTCTTTTCTGTGACAACAAACAATCAAATTCAAACCTAAAAAAAAATCTTTACATCTTAATAGAGGATTCATAGATCGTGGAAAAAGAAAGGAGTTCATATAGGAGTGGGCATTCGATATTCGGTTCGATATTTTTAAAATTCGTGTTCGATAATTCGATAATTGGTAATTAAAAGTAAATATCAAACTTTCAAACTTCGATTCGATTCAGTATTCGGTAATACCATATTAAAGTCGGAGTCGGCTATCAAATAATATCATATACTCCATTAATTACCAACAAAAAATACAAGCACATGTGATACAAGTGGTAAGTTGGTTATATATTCTTATTCATGTTCATTCTTCGAATTGTTTGATAAGTATGACCCTAACTGAGATTCAAATACACTAGACAATAAACTCAATTGCAAACTATTGTTTCCCCATGACCCGTGAGATGAAAGTATATATGTCCTAGAAACAATCATTTTAGGAGCACATGTACTTGTGACGCTAATTCTATGATTCATGTTGCCTGTCCCAAATTTCGTCGAGGTAATTGCAATTTCGAATGTGTTATATTTCATTTTTAGTAATTATTTATAGATATTTAAAGAGGGTAATGAAAGTTGTATATTTGAATTTTTTTTAGTAATTATTTCTCGATATTTAAAAAAAGTAATGAAAGTGGATAGAATTGTTGATGAAAATTAAAGAGAGTAATAAAGTAGGTACCCAAAATCAATTCTGGGTACCCAAAAGCTAATCCAAACATACACTTAAATTGTTAACACTTGAAAACCCTTATTCTTAAAATGTTATTATTAAAGGATTATTTGCTTTGCTATCATCTCCAATAATTAAAACATAATCCAAATTTGTTATCATTGCAAAACGTTACTAGGTCGGGTCCTCTTATAAGAGGTATCAATTAGCCCATTAGATTAGCACCCTTCCAACACTACTTATAAGTTATAAGTAATAACATTTAAATATACCATTTTGAGTGTGTTAAAAAGTCTTTCCAGTGTAATATGACAGATTGAGTAGGGAAAGATAAAAGAACAAAGGCCTCTCTTTCTCCCCGACTTAAATTCAATTCACATCTCTTGCTTGTACTTTTACATCGAATTCAATTCAATAAAATTTTCACGCTCAATAGATGTTATATATAATAAGCGCTTTATCTAATAATCCGTATTCTAGGAATAACTTTTGTATTATACAAACTGTCGATTTTGGTCTTATTAATAAAAAATATCGATAAGAAAATCATTGTTGTTGTCAGCTACATACCCAGAATAGGACCTAAATAATCAACTCTTTTCTGTGACAACAAACAATCAAATTCAAACCTAAAAAAAAATCTTTACATCTTAATAGAGGATTCATAGATCGTGGAAAAAGAAAGGAGTTCATTTAGGAGTGGGCATTCGATATTCGGTTCAATATTTTTAAAATTCGTGTTCGATAATTCGATAATTGGTAATTAAAAGTAAATATCAAACTTTCAAACTTCGATTCGATTCAGTATTATGTAATACCATATTAAAGTCGGAGTCGGCTATCAAATAATATCATATACTCCATTAATTACCAACAAAAAATACAAGCACATGTGATACAAGTGGTAAGTTGGTTATATACTCTTATTCATGTTCATTCTTCGAATTGTTTGATAAGTATGACCCTAACTGAGATTCAAATACACTAGACAATAAACTCAATTGCAAACTATTGTTTCCCCATGACCCGTGAGATGAAAGTATATATGTCATAGAAACAATCATTTTAGGAGCACATGTACTTGTGACGCTAATTCTATGATTCATGTTGCATGTCCCAAATTTCGTCGAGGTAATTGCAATTTCGAATGAGTTATATTTCATTTTTAGTAATTATTTATAGATATTTAAAGAGGGTAATGAAAGTTGTATATTTGAATTTGTTTTAGTAATTATTTCTAGATATTTAAAAAAAGTAATGAAAGTGGATAGAATTGTTGATGAAAATTAAAGAGAGTAATAAAGTAGGTACCCAGGATCGATTCTGGATACCCAAAAACTAATCCAAACATACACTTAAATTGTTAACACTTGAAAACCCTTATTCTTAAAATGTTATTATTAAAGGATTATTTGCTTTGCTATCATCTCCAATAATTAAAACATAATCCAAATTTGTTATCATTGCAAAACGTTACTAGGTCGGGTCCTCTTATAAGAGGTATCAATTAGCCCATTAGATTAGCACCCTTCCAACACTACTTATAAGTTATAAGTAATAACATTTAAATATACCATTTTGAGTGTGTTAAAAAGTCTTTCCAGTGTAATATGATGATTGAGTAGGAAAGATAAAAGAACAAAGGCCTCTCTTTCTCCCGACTTAAATTCAATTCACATCTCTTGCTTGTACTTTTACATCGAATTCAATTCAATAAAATTTTCACGTTCAATAGATGTTATATATAATGAGCAGTTTATCTAATAATCCGTATTCTAGGAATAACTTTTGTATTATACAAACTGCCGATTTTGGTCTTATTAATAAAAAATATCGATAAGAAAATCATTGTTGTTGTCAGCTACATACCCAGAATAAGACCTAAATAATGAACTCTTTTATGTGACAACAAACAATCAAATTCAAACCTAAAAAAAAATCTTTACATCTTAATAGAGGATTCATAGATTGTGGAAAAAGAAAGGAGTTCATTTAGGAGTGGGCATTCGATATTCGATTCGATATTTTTAGAATTTGGGTTCGATAATTGGTAATTAAAAGTAAATATCAAACTTTCAAACTTCGATTCGATTCAGTATTCGGTAATACCATATTAAAGTCGGAGTCGGCTATCAAATAATATCATATACTCCATTAATTACCAACAAAAAATACAAGCACATGTGATACAAGTGGTAAGTTGGTTATATACTCTTATTCATGTTTATTCTTCGAATTGTTTGATAAGTATGACCCTAACTGAGATTCAAATACACTAGACAATAAACTCAATTGCAAACTATTGTTTCCCCATGACCCGTGAGATGAAAGTATATATGTCCTAGAAACAATCATTTTAGGAGCACATGTACTTGTGACGCTAATTCTATGATTCATGTTGCCTGTCCCAAATTTCGTCGAGGTAATTGCAATTTCGAATGTGTTATATTTCATTTTTAGTAATTATTTATAGATATTTAATGAGTGTAATGAAAGTTGTATATTTGAATTTTTTTTAGTAATTATTTCTAGATATTTAAAAAAAGTAATGAAAGTGGATAGAATTGTTGATGAAAATTAAAGAGAGTAATAAAGTAGGTACCCAAAATCGATTCTGGATACCCAAAAGCTAATCCAAACATACACTTAAATTGTTAACACTTGAAAACCCTTATTCTTAAAATGTTATTATTAAAGGATTATTTGCTTTGCTATCATCTCCAATAATTAAAACATAATCCAAATTTGTTATCATTGCAAAACGTTACTAGGTCGGGTCCTCTTATAAGAGGTATCAATTAGCCCATTAGATTAGCACCCTTCCAACACTACTTATAAGTTATAAGTAATAACATTTAAATATACCATTTTGAGTGTGTTAAAAAGTCTTTCCAGTGTAATATGACAGATTGAGTAGGGAAAGATAAAAGAACAAAGGCCTCTCTTTCTCCCCGACTTAAATTCAATTCACATCTCTTGCTTGTACTTTTTACATCGAATTCAATTCAATAAAATTTTCACGTTCAATAGATGTTATATATAATGAGCAGTTTATCTAATAATCCGTATTCTAGGAATAACTTTTGTATTATACAAACTGTCGATTTTGGTCTTATTAATAAAAAATATCGATAAGAAAATCATTGTTGTTGTCAGCTACATACCCAGAATAAGACCTAAATAATGAACTCTTTTATGTGACAACAAACAATCAAATTCAAACCTAAAAAAAAATCTTTACATCTTAATAGAGGATTCATAGATTGTGGAAAAAGAAAGGAGTTCATTTAGGAGTGGGCATTCGATATTCGATTCGATATTTTTAGAATTTGGGTTCGATAATTGGTAATTAAAAGTAAATATCAAACTTTCAAACTTCGATTCGATTCAGTATTCGGTAATACCATATTAAAGTCGGAGTCGGCTATCAAATAATATCATATACTCCATTAATTACCAACAAAAAATACAAGCACATGTGATACAAGTGGTAAGTTGGTTATATACTCTTATTCATGTTTATTCTTCGAATTGTTTGATAAGTATGACCCTAACTGAGATTCAAATACACTAGACAATAAACTCAATTGCAAACTATTGTTTCCCATGACAGTGAGATGAAAGTATATATGTCCTAGAAACAATCATTTTAGAGCACATGTACTTGTGACGCTAATTCTATGATTCATGTTGCCTGTCCCAAATTTCGTCGAGGTAATTGCAATTTCGAATGTGTTATATTTCATTTTTAGTAATTATTTATAGATATTTAATGAGTGTAATGAAAGTTGTATATTTGAATTTTTTTTAGTAATTATTTCTAGATATTTAAAAAAAGTAATGAAAGTGGATAGAATTGTTGATGAAAATTAAAGAGAGTAATAAAGTAGGTACCCAAAATCGATTCTGGATACCCAAAAGCTAATCCAAACATACACTTAAATTGTTAACACTTGAAAACCCTTATTCTTAAAATGTTATTATTAAAGGATTATTTGCTTTGCTATCATCTCCAATAATTAAAACATAATCCAAATTTGTTATCATTGCAAAACGTTACTAGGTCGGGTCCTCTTATAAGAGGTATCAATTAGCCCATTAGATTAGCACCCTTCCAACACTACTTATAAGTTATAAGTAATAACATTTAAATATACCATTTTGAGTGTGTTAAAAAGTCTTTCCAGTGTAATATGAGATTGAGTAGGAAAGATAAAAGAACAAAGGCCTCTCTTTCTCCCCGACTTAAATTCAATTCACATCTCTTGCTTGTACTTTTACATCAATTCAATTCAATAAAATTTTCACGTTCAATAGATGTTATATATAATGAGCAGTTTATCTAATAATCCGTATTCTAGGAATAACTTTTGTATTATACAAACTGTCGATTTTGGTCTTATTAATAAAAAATATCGATAAGAAAATCATTGTTGTTGTCAGCTACATACCCAGAATAGGACCTAAATAATCAACTCTTTTCTGTGACAACAAACAATCAAATTCAAACCTAAAAAAAAATCTTTACATCTTAATAGAGGATTCATAGATCGTGGAAAAAGAAAGGAGTTCATATAGGAGTGGGCATTCGATATTCGGTTCGATATTTTTAAAATTCGTGTTCGATAATTCGATAATTGGTAATTAAAAGTAAATATAAAACTTTCAAACTTCGATTCGATTCAGTATTCGGTAATACCATATTAAAGTCGGAGTCGGCTATCAAATAATATCATATACTCCATTAATTACCAACAAAAAATACAAGCACATGTGATACAAGTGGTAAGTTGGTTATATACTCTTATTCATGTTCATTCTTCGAATTGTTTGATAAGTATGACCTGGCGAGATTCAAATACACTAGACAATAAACTCAATTGCAAACTATTGTTTCCCCATGACCCGTGAGATGAAAGTATATATGTCCTAGAAACAATCATTTTAGGAGCACATGTACTTGTGACGCTAATTTTATGATTCATGTTGCCTGTCCCAAATTTCGTCGAGGTAATTGCAATTTCGAATGAGTTATATTTCATTTTTAGTAATTATTTATAGATATTTAAAGAGGGTAATGAAAGTTGTATATTTGAATTTTTTTTAGTAATTATTGTCGCGCCCTTTTTTCGGCCGCGACTTTTTAAAAGCGAACTCCTGCTTAAAAATGCAATGTTAGAAAATAAATAAAAGTGCTAAATGTTAAAAGTGCAAACAAATATTAAAGTGCTAAAAATGCAAAAGTGCTAGAAATGCAAAAGTGCTAAGGGTTCGCGGAGTCGCCACCTAATTAGTTTGGGTGAATTAGGACACCTAAATGTTTAACTAGTTTAAAGTAAAACATTAACTCCATTTTAATGGTCTGCTAAACTTAATGAGGTTCTGGATAAGGGTTCTTTATTAATCTAGAGGAAGGGTTAGGCACCTACAAGATCCTAACTGCGGTTGTCCTGCCAAACCTAGGGTAATTATTATGTTTAAAAATGCAAAATAAAAGCTCCTCCTGATTAATAGAAATGCTGAAGTTAAAATGTTTAAAAGGTGCTTAAAGTATAAAAAGGGCAAAAGGTGCTTAAAGCATAAAAAGGGCAAATAAAAGGTGCTAGAATGCAAAAGGTTGCTAGGGAGTACTGAAATGCTAAAAGAGTGCTAAAAATTGCTAAAAAGGTGCTAAGGGATTAATTTTAAAATAAAGGATGCTAAAAGTGCAAAAAGGTAAAAAGGGGTGCTAGAATTGCAAAGAGTGCTAAAGTGACTAAAGGATGCTAATTATGTGTTCACGCAAAGGTTATTTACGGACTAATTGTGTATACTGCTAGCTAGATTAATCTTGCCTAACCTGCGTACAATATTGTATAAGAGATGCTTTAAAGTGACTCTTGAGAGTTTATGAAGAAATCTGTTATGAGTTTTAATAAGAAACAAAAAGTTTGATTTTATGATGCAAGTTAAATTGTTTAGATTATTTTGTCAGAATTTAGACATGCCTAACAATCCTAAAAGACAAATAAAGTAGAAGTGTATTCCTAAATGTAAATTATCTCCCATCTCATATGTTCAAAGACTAAATGCTCTACGCTCTATTAATTACAAAGTTAGATAACTTGAAATTACAATAACAAATAATAGACACAAAAATAGGCGGGAGATTAAGAGAGTAAAAGGAGTTGAGATGGATGACGACGTCATCTTGTCTATTTTGTTTTAGGAGTCTTTGGCGGGAATGTGAATGCGGATGCACGTAGATGCGGGTCTTCATTTGAAGTAGCTTCTGATGAGTCTCAATGAGACTCTTCATTTTTGCTCGGTCGTGCCATATAAGAGATAAAGAAAGATAAGGATTAGTACGAGCCCAAACAATAATTGATACAAATAATTAGAACGAGCACATAACATGTCACAATGACTCAAGGAGCATAAGGGAAAGATGGCGAGGCGTCATTTGGGCCACAGTGTGCAGATTGAGAAATGCAAAAAGGGGAACACTATTGTGATGCTAAGAGAAGGCAGCCAGCAGGAAAACAAATTTTAGACAGCAAGCATAACACACATGGAGAACAAGATGGAAAAGCACAAGAAAACACGCAATCGAGTGTATAAAAAGATGAAGTGACAAATTATTTCATGCCAAATATAGGCAGAAGGCAAACTAAATTTGCCTTTTTGTTGTATAAAAAGATGAAGTGACAAACATGCTGACCACACTTTATTTGGCAATAGGCAAACTACAGAGGATGATCAAATTACTTCATGCTAGATATAGGCAGAAACAGAAAGCAAAGCGAACAGAGGCAAGAATGCAAAATAAGACCTAAGGCAACCTACGAGGAAAGGGAGAAGAAAAGAAGGCAGTGGCTCAGGGGAATAGCAAACAGTGAGGCAAACAGGGAAATAGCCATGCCGGCCCAAATGTAGTAATTATTAGGATGAGGCAGAACAAACGGGCATTAAGTAATGCAGAGAAACTAGCCTAAGTGTGAAATTTCAGATTTAAAGGAGGACCAATCGGTCCATATATGCGATAGACCAGTTAGCAAATATTCGCATTCATACATGTGATTAAACAGTTGCCAACTTAACATGAAAGCACTTTTAGTTGTTCAAAATGCAAGGCTCGGGATGTTCATATCGGCTTAAGCTAACAAACATAAACACACACAAAAAACTTGCAGGATGGATAACTAGTAAACAAAGAACTTCACGATGCCACTTAACAACACTAATAATCTTTGTCCAAGAAATGCAGATAATATCCCAACTAACAATTGAAAGGAAAATGCTTAACATGGACCATTTAGTAACCAAGATACAATGAACACATGTTTATAGTAGACAAATTAGACATATGTGTGCAACATCCCATACATATAAAGCTTATTCAAGTCATTTCAACTAAACCCCTCGACTTTGATGCTAATCATAACCTAGGCATATCGATATATGAAAACATAATCATACACCAAGATAGTTCTAAACATAAATAAACTAACATAATTAGCTCGCTTAAACATTAAACACTACATACCACTAAATCGGTAGAAAACACACCATGACAGTAAAAATGAACTAAGGGATTCTTTTCATATCATTCCGCACCTATATCCGATACGCATATAACGATTCTTGGAGGACATGCAGAATACCATAGACATTCGATTAGTTGTTAACACAAAGATCGCGACATTTATAGCGATAATATCGGTTAAAAACAGATTGAAACGACTATGACGCATAAACCATTGCCGAAACAACACTACACGCATATGTGGACAGTCGTCGACACCAATTAAACTTAGACATGATTTGTCACAATAACACACATTTCACGCCAAAGGAAATCAAATACGAAAGGGATGATAAATTACCTTCTCCGAGCGAACGAGCGGCGTATCAAGTCGTCGGATTATTTCGGAGGTTTGGTTTTGCGATGCGAATAAAGGCGAGGATAGCTTCGACTTCCGACTCTGTTTATGCCATGTGAGAGGAAGGTTCTCGGATTGTTGATCGCCGCTAGGGTGTCCGTCGATTGCTACTTCCCAACTTCCAGTGAGCTCTGTGTGGTGGTTCTTAATCGCTAAGGTCTCCCGACTCTAATTGCTATGTGGTCCTCTCCGTTTCGCTCTATCTCTACTCTCTGCGTGTTTTTCACCCCTGTTTCTATCTTATGGATATCTCGCTCCTTTCGATGCCTATCAGTGTTCTTAAATAGCCTCACTAGGTTCTAAAGTTGGTAAGCAATCAATGCGATTTCGATCGATTCTTGGTGAGATTTGTGCTAATATTGGTGTTGATAATCGAGGTTATTTATACCATATAGACGATTTGGGCTGCTTTGCATAAGTGGAAGGTAATTTCGATTTGCGATTTGAATAGATTGTGACGAGTTGCCATTTTGAAGATTTGGTTTGGTTATGGTAAGAATACGTTGGTTGGGTGTACGTGGGTAAGGAAAATAGCCGGATTCTCGGAAATCCGGTGAGGTGAGGTCTTTGGCGATTAGGCTTTAGGGTTCGTGTCCGTCTCTGTTCTCTTTTAGAAGATGAAGTAAAAGTGCGATAATAGAAATGCGTTGAAGGAAGAAAAGAGGCGACGGGTTTGGGCCAAGGCGTGTGGGCTGGGTTATTTAGGTATTGGGTTTTAAGTGGTAGATTAATTAGGTATTTTAATTTTAGGAGTTAATTAATTAGTGGGTTATTAGTGTTAGTCTTAGGTGCTATTTAATTAGTGTTAAATTAATAAATTGTGCTCAAATTATTTAGGTGCTCCATTAATCTAATTGTTATCAGAAATAAATGCGGGCGTGCTATTTAATTAATGCTTAATATTTTAGAATGCGGCGTTATTAAATGCATGTATTAGTTTAAAATGATTTTAAAATTACAAATGATTATGAAATTCTCTTGCGTATTAATAAATGCAACTATGCTTAATGGACGTCATTGCTAAATTAATTATTTTATGTATTTATTAATTACTTAAGAATTGTTTGTGAGCTTAAAATTAATTAATGCGGGCGCGGGACTCTAAGTGCTTAATACTCTACGTGAGACGCGACGCCATTATTAAATTATTCATTTATGCATGTATTTATGTTTTATCGCTGCATTTTTTTAACGTCGTTGCCTGGACGTATTGCTGCTGGCGTCGTTGCGTAGACGCAATGCTGATGGTGTCGTTACTGGACCGCCGATAACGCGTGTCGTTACTGGGCGTGTTCTTTGGCGTCGTTGCGTAGACGCAATCTTGATGGTGTCGTTGCGGACACAATCGCCGATAACGTCGTTATGCGGACGTATTCTGCTTTGGCGTCGTTGCGTAGACGCAATGTTGACGGTGTCGTTGCTTGGACACAATCGTCGATAACGCCGTTGCTGGGCGTATTCTTCTGGCGTCGTTGCGTGACGCATCGCGATGGTGTCGTTGCACGACACAATCCGATAACGCCGTTGCACTGGGCGTGTTCTGCTTTGGCGTCGTTGCGTGACGCAACGCCGATGTCGTTTCTGACACGCAATCTTGATAACGTCGTTGCACTGGGCGTGTTCTTCTTTGGCGTCGTTGCGTAGACTTCTTTGTCCGATAACGTTGCTGGGCGTTATTCTTTGCTCGTAGAATAAATGCTCCTGCAAGCTAAGCTTGAGAAAAACGTTAGTGTATACCTGTTTAAGCGAAATGATAAGTACATATGAGAAGTGCAATTTTATGGGTAGAGATGTCATCCCTGATACACCTGATGAATATTGAGATGTTGTCCTTGTACGGACATGCTGAACGTTGCAACTGACGAACCGTGATGCGCCGTTGGAGTGCGTCGTGGGTTGCCAATTTGACTTTATGCTCGAGTTGATGCGCTAGGTTTTGTTGCGGGCCTCTGAACTTTGACTGCTGATTGTTGATGCCCCTTTCTGTTGCTACTGCTTTTGCTGCGGACTTTGGATTGTTGTCATCCTCTGCCTTTGCTGCTTTTTGCTTACGCTATCTGAAGAAACCTTTCGCCGTATTTTCTGCTTCGGTTATTGCACTTTCTGCTTCTGTTAATATGAAAAACCTGCGCTCAAAGAAAAGTTGTGAGTTTTGGGGGGGGGGTCGATTCGCATTTGACTTCGCCGCCTTGTTTCTTGATATCAGCGTGCCTGGCCTGTTTGGACTTGCAACCCCTGTCTGGTTTTCTACATTGTCCCAGTTTTGAAAAGGGTGTCTGGCCTAAAGTAGGTCTCAATGTAGTTGCTTGTATGTTATGTTTCTGGGCCTTCTGATTTCGGCCTGTAGGGTTGCCATTTGCTGCGGTAACTGGGCGAGGTGCTCGATCGGATCTATGTTGCTTTTCTTTTCTGAGACCCCTGCTTTGCCTATAGGAACCAAGAGCGAGTTCCGACTGCTCGCTCAAATGCCCTCGAGTCATGTCATTTGGACCGTGCCTTTGATCTTGGGAAATATTGATGCTCTGTCATTGTTGAGTCAAATACGAACCGACCCTTTGGGGAGATGATAAATCCTTTAGAAAATGCAACAAACGGTGTTAGCATAAAGCACATAATTTGCGGGTATGTAGCAGATATATTGCACATAGCACATTCAAACGTTTCCTAACATGCAGGGGGACCTCTTTATGCCAGAGGTAATCCTAAACGTCACTTATGCGAGATTATGACGGATTTGTCCAAGTCGTCCAACTATAATACCTTTGTTGGAAATTGTTATACCCCGTATTTCCAGGGTATGTACGTGAGGACGTACGTATAAAATTTGAGCCTTAAGTTAGGCAAGTTTCGAAATTTGTACACAACACCCGATAGGAGTCGTTTTTCGACGAAACGTTTCCACAGCTTTCGTAGGGAAAATTCCGGCTATGGCATTTTTAATTTTTGCGGATTTTTCCGAGAGACGTAACATTTTGGACCAACGGGAGGGTGACATGTGTCACCCTCACATTGGAAGAGGTTGGACGGCAAATGGGCTAGTCTTGCACGTTTTTTGTGTTGAAATTTTGGTCAAGGGTTAGGTAGGATATTTTGTGTAGATGGATAAGGTAACACATGGCTAAATCTTGACCTTACACTTGCTATACACTTGGAAGAATCTTGGCCCTTGGTTGGCCTTTGCTTGACCTATAAATACCCCTCTAAGTTGATGAACTTCTTCATCCAAAATTTCTCTAAGTGTTAAAAATCCCTCCCTCTCCCTCAACCCTGTGCTCGACCACACACCACCCCACTCCCCCCCTCTTGAAGGCCCTCGGCCGAGCACCCCCTCCCCCTAGCCTAGTTGTGCTAGTCGAAATACTACCCCCCTTGGTAGAAATGTATTCTACAAGTATTGTTGTAATTCCCAAAATACTTTAGCCAAATACCTTGTAGTACTTTCCAAAGTACCTTTATCTGAAAAACCGGAAAATACGATTATACTTTCCTTTAGCCACAAAACGAAACCTAAGTAAATCTTCACCCGTAGTTGAAGTTATAAGTAGAAGTTGGTTAGAACTTCTAAGGGTTGTTGGAGGCGGTCGAGCGCACGAGTAGGAGCTAAACCTTGCTCGGGATCGACATATAAACTCGGATAATTTTGGGCTTATCGAGGTAAACATTCTTGACCTTACGTGGTAATTGGAAATTACATGTTGTAGGAGTATATAGTTAAGTATACTATATATAGAGCAGAGCATAGTTGTGCGGCAATGTCTTTTGACTTAAGCTGAATAAATACTTACGGCAATGTCTTGCGACTTAAGCACGAATTTTAAGAAGTGGCGATCGTAATTACGTAGATCGTATTCTGATGAGACTTGTGTAAATTCCGTGAGTAGAATTGTACACGTCGATTAGGCGTGCAAACCCCTGGTTGGCTTGGTAGCGGCCTCGATTGAGAGGAGATTTCTGTTGCGGGGAGTCTTCGAATTTTTGTAGAATATTCTACTTTGAGATCTAGGATGTTAATAGGCGCCTTGTGGCCTCTATAGGTTGAAGTACTACGTATGGCGTGATCTACTTGGCAAGGAGTAGCCGAGCGGTTTGAGTACTTGGAGCACTTTGCTATTAGTCGATAATCGTCGCGAGGTATGTGAACCTCTTCCTATCTGTTCTAGCATGATATGTGTATAACTATGTAGTGCGGTGAGCGCATGTGTTTAATGTATTTGATTGGTTTGAAACATAAAGTGTTATAACGGCTTTATGGGAAGTTGGGTATAACAACTTTATGTAGGTAAGAAAATGCTTTGTGGTTTCAAAGGGTAACTGATTTGACTTATAACGGATTTGATGTGTAGTAATAAAGAACTTGAAGTGTTTCAAAAAGACCTTTTTGAAAGAAGAGTAATACTTGGCTTTGAAAACATAAGAGTTGTACTAGCTTTATGGGAAGTTAGGTATAACGTCTTAAGAGTGATAAAAAGAATGGTTTACTGATTTTTTTTGAAGATAAGAGACTTGACTTAATGGTATTGATATGAATTTTGTTAAAAGTGTGAAACCTCATTCGTGAGTAATGAGTACTTGGTTTTAAAATGAATAATGTTTTACTGATTTTGGAAATCAGAATGAGTATCGACAAACCACTGCAGCGTTAATAAAGGAAAATGTATTGAATAATGAAGTATGGTATTAAAACCAGTAGAAACCTCCATCTGCATAGAAGCTAAGATGAGACAAAATGATATTACATTTCCTAGATCATGGCTGCTTAATAAGATTGATTATAAACAAGAATAACCTACTCACATATAAGACATATGTTTCTCAAAACGTTTAAAGGAGAATTATGTTTTAAAGGATTAAAACTATGAACTATGAAACCTTTTCTAAAATGAGAAACTTGAGCATCTGAAATTAGGCAAACTTGAGCGTTTGGAAAATAAGGTTGTTACTTGATTTTACAAAGGAAAGCATTTTGGTTTACTTAACAATGTTAGTCACTCTATTTTTATACTACGGGTATCGGGTGACCTTTGTAAAAGAAATGGATCTTTAAAAGGAATTTAACATACGTAGTACTTTAGGGTTAAAATCCGGACTTTGACATAAAATGAAAATACCTTGAGTTGTGTATAACTTGCCTATGCTTGTTGTTATGAAACTTGACCATGTTACGTGTGATAGCCTTGTTGTGCAAGTACTGTGTTCTACTCGACTACCGGTTCATCCGGGAATGTATTTCACTCAACTACCGGTTCATCCGGGAATGTATTTCACTCGACTACCGGTTCACCCGGGAATGTATTTCACTCGACTACCGGTTCATCCGGGAATGTATTTCACTCGACTCTGGGTTCATCCGAATGTATTTCACTCGACTCACGGTTCATCCGGAATGTATTTCACTCGACTACGGTTCATCCGAATGTATTTCACTCGACTCCGGTTCATCCGGAATGTATTCCACACGTTTCTATCGGGTCCATAAGATGGGCGAGACATTATACGTATCACATGATTTGTACCTAGGCGGTGAAGAAGGAGTTCCACGGCGTGAGGATGACTTTGAGGGCGTGAGTCACGACTTGACATATCGCTTTATGTTGTGAGCGTAGTTTGGTTATCATACATGTCTCGCCTTTATATAGACTATTATGATTTCATTCTGATATTTCTGATTTCACATACTTGGTACTGTTATCTTGACCTCCTTCGGGTGCGTTCATGCCGCAGTAGAGGTACATCGACCGCCGATCCCCGCTATAGGATCACATTTTCGGCGTGTTGGGAAGCTCCGTTCCTTGGAGGCTTATCTTTGGTATGTTACCACAGTGCCAGGTTCTTGTACATTCGGGTATGACGGGGCCCCTGTCCGTCATAGTTGTTGTCACTTCTTAGAAGTAATGCTTGTTGTGGCGAGTGCGTAAAGGATAAGCGTTTAGTATTTATGTATATATCTTGAAGGCAATTGTTTTGGTTGCTTTGTTTATTTATCATGTCTCTTAATTCATGTTCATGTTTTTATTTCCGCTGATTTTCTCCGATGTTGTATCACTAGGGTGCCCGGTAAGGCACGATCACGCCCGAGTTGGGTCGTGACAAAGTGGTATCGAGCGATTAGTCCTCGGAAAGTGTCTACGCATCGTGTCTAGTAGAGTCTTGATTATCGGTGTGTTGTGCACCACATCTATAATCGTGAGGCTGCAGGACATTTAGGATTGATTTCCATTCTTCTCATTACGAGATCGTGCCTTAGCTGTGTGATAAGTTGGACCCTCCGACGTATTCCTTTCCTTTACCGATTATGCCTCGCGTAAGCAACCTGAGCCCAGATGGGCAAGCGATCGAGGCGTTAGTGAGATCTGAGGAATGCGAGGCACAGCCTGGCCAAGACGAGCAGTGCTTCGACGGCGGGTTTCACGACGCCGCAAAGACCAGCGAGTTTAGAGCGCGGCGTGGCCGAGACTACTGAAGACGAGCCTCGGTCCACACGGAAGCAGATGAGATAAGTATAAGAGATGGCGATTCGCCAAGGTCGTGGCGATATGAGGATATGAGATAAATTTGATCTGGCGGATCCAGTTACCGTAGTTCACCCCGAGCGATTTGAGACTACGGATTTTACGAGTGTAACCCGCGAGTTTTATGGGTCGAGGCACGAGGATGATCCGCAGGAGTTCATCCGGCGATTCTGTAGTCATGAGTGATCAAGCATCGGATACGTCGGTGGTCTAGGTTCGCATCGGTGCGTGATACCGCATGATCGGTTTTGATCGTGGGAGTTGTCGGGAGAGAATGCACTTCCGCTATATGGGACGAGTTCTCAAAGGCATTTCTTGCACACTTCTTGCCTCCACAGATGAGAGGCTCGGTAAACAGATTTTTGACGCGTTGAGGCGGGGCGGGCGGTTAGAGAGTACAATGTGGAGTTCGACTCATTAGCTCGGTATGTTCCATGTGGTAGCCGATATGGAGGACAGTACACCGCTACATCAGGGCTAGATGATTACTTGGCAGGCTTGCGGGTGTAGCTCTTCACCGGGCATGGACATTGCCGCACGCAAGCTCATGCACTAGGATGTGAGGCACGGAGAGGTCGACGGAATGGCCGAGATCGGCGAAGAGGCGAGCAAGCAGGTCCTTTGGTAACTTTCGAGGCGGACCGCCTCAAAGATCTAGTTATGTACCTCCGCGATGCAGTGGTCCCCACGATCGTCGGGGCGTTGGTATTCGAGGCTGGTGAGCTCCAGGATTCCGGTTCACGGTATGCGTGAGTGCTAGCGGCCAGGATTCATGTCCTCAGCCACGCGATGTGGCAAACATCATCCCGGGAATGTCGTATTTTTACGGTGCTTGTTTCACCCGCTGCGTGGCCATCGACGTGAGCCAGGCGTGAGGTGCTTATAGGAGAATGCCGGCGTAGCGCGACGCAGCCGGATCGATGGCGAGTTCATCGCTTCTCATGCGATTATGCGCCTGCAGTGGACTTATGATTAGAGTGGAGCCAGCTTGTGTATATCCTTAACCCTAGGCTTGTATGTTTTGATGTTATGTTAATGTGTTAAGTGTTATGTTGGATAGCTTTGTGCTAAAATGTGATTTAGGAACCCGTTGGTGAAAAAGGGTAAGCACAGGGTGAAAATGATGAACCTTAGAATATTACAGTTGAGACCTTAGATGTAAGCGCCGTCTTGAGTACAAGATTTTGCGAGTGATCCTTGTCGAGTGCATTTTATGCCTAGAATGTATTGTGTGATAAGTCCTGGTTGGGTAAATGAAAGCGGTATCTTTCATGATGTGATTTAGCAAGATTGTTCCGTGTCGAGAAGCAGAGTTGGCGCGACGATGGGTCGGGTTGGGGCCGTGTTGCGGGCCAACCCGCGGCTGTTCGAGTGGGGTCAGCTGCGGGTGGTCGCCGGTGGCGGTCACAGGGTGCTAGGCCCAAGTTTAGATGACCATCGTATGAGTTCGTGGATACGTTCGACGAGAATCGGTTCGTGAAGGCGAGAATGGCCTTAGAAATCGAGGTTAGTAAGATGACCAAGTTTGGAGGTAGTAACTCGAGGTTGGAAAACGAAACGTTGGCGGAAGTGTGGTACGGATACTAGAAAGAGTTCGAGTGTTCGAGAAGTACAACGAGATAGGGAGACGTGACCGTGTGTGATCGGTTCTTTTGCGGAATGAAGGTGCTGAAGGATTATATTTTTAGACCTTGGTGGGAACTTTTGTGAAACAGGTGATTCCTTGTTGGCTTGGATTTGGGTTTTCGCGCATGTTATTATTGTGGCCAGGTGTGGCATGTTTGGTTTCGTAAGTATAGTAGTGAAGGCTATACCGGCACGTGTTTGTTTTGAGACTGAGAAGGAACATTCGGGACGAATGTTTCTAAGGGGGGAAGAATGTTATACCCCGTATTTCCAGGGTATGTACGTGAGGACGTACGTATAAAATTTGAGCCTTAAGTTAGGCAAGTTTCGAAATTTGTACACAACACCCGATAGGAGTCGTTTTTCGACGAAACGTTTCCACAGCTTTCGTAGGGAAAATTCCGGCTATGGCATTTTTAATTTTTGCGGATTTTTCCGAGAGACGTAACATTTTGGACCAACGGGAGGGTGACATGTGTCACCCTCACATTGGAAGAGGTTGGACGGCAAATGGGCTAGTCTTGCACGTTTTTTGTGTTGAAATTTTGGTCAAGGGTTAGGTAGGATATTTTGTGTAGATGGATAAGGTAACACATGGCTAAATCTTGACCTTACACTTGCTATACACTTGGAAGAATCTTGGCCCTTGGTTGGCCTTTGCTTGACCTATAAATACCCCTCTAAGTTGATGAACTTCTTCATCCAAAATTTCTCTAAGTGTTACAATCCCTCCTCTCCCTCAACCTTGTTCTCGTCCAAACACCACCTCTCCCCCTCTTGAAGGCCTGGCGAGCACTCCACCAGCCTAGTTGTGCTAGTCGAAATACTACCCCCTTGGTAGAAATGTATTCTACAAGTATTTTTGTAATGCCCAAAATACTTTAGCCAAAGAGCTTGTAGTACTTGCCAAAGTACCCTTTATCGAAAACCCCGGAAAATACGATTATACTTTCCTTTAGCCACAAAACGAAACCTAAGTAAATCTTCACCCGTAGTTGAAGTTATAAGTAGAAGTTGGTTAGAACTTAAGGGTTGTTTGGAGGCGGTCGAGCGCCTTGAGTAGGAGCTAAACCTTGCTCAGGATCGACATATAAACTCGGATAATTTTGGGCTTATCGAGGTAAACATTCTTGACCTTACGTGGTAATTGGAAATTACATGTTGTAGGAGTATATAGTTAAGTATACTATATATAGAACCAGAAGCATAGTTGTGCGGCAATGTCTTTTGACTTAAGCTGAATAAATACTTACGGCAATGTCTTGCGACTTAAGCTGAATTTTAAGAAGTGGAATCTGTAATTACGTGGGTGTATTCTGATGAGACTTGTGTAGAATTGTTGTGAGTAGAATTGTACACGCCCGTTAGGCGTGCAAACCCCACTGGTTGGCTTGGCCGGCCTCGATTGAGAGGAGATTTACTGTTGTTGCGGGGGAGTCTTCGAATTTTACGTAGAATATTCTACTTTGAGATCTAGGATGTTAATAGGCGCCTTGTGGCCTCTATAGGTTGAAGTACTACGTATGGCGTGATCTACTTGGCAAGGAGTAGCCAGCGGTTTGAGGTACTTGGAGCACTTTGCTATTAGTCGATAATCGTCGCGAGGTATGTGAACCTCTTCCTATCATTCTAGCATGATATGTGTATAACTATGTAGTACGGTGAGCGTCATGTGTTTAATGTATTTGATTGGTTTGAAACATAAAGTGTTATAACGGCTTTATGGGAAGTTGGTTATATGACTTTATGTAGGTAAGAAAATGCTTTGTGGTTTCAAAGTGGTAATCGATTTGACTTATAACGGATTTGATGTGTAGTAATAAAGAACTTGAAGTGTTTCAAAAAGACCTTTTTTAAAGAAGAGTAATACTTGGCTTTGAAAACATAAGAGTTGTACTAGCTTTATGGGAAGTTAGGTATAACGTCTTAAGAGTGATAAAAGAATGGTTTCGATTTTTGAAGATAAGAGACTTGACTTAATGGTATTGATATGAATTTTGTTAAAAGTGTGAAACCTCATTCGTGAGTAATGAGTACTTGGTTTTAAAATGAATAATGTTTCTTGATTTCGGAAATCAGAATGAGTATCGACAAACCACTGCAGCGTTAATAAAGGAAAATGTATTGAATAATGAAGTATGGTATTAAAACCAGTAGAAACCTCCATCTGCATAGAAGCTAAGATGAGACAAAATGATATTACATTTCCTAGATCATGGTGCTTAATAAGATTGATTATAAACAAGAATAACCTACTCACATATAAGACATATGTTTCTCAAAAGCGTTTAAAGGAGAATTATGTTTTAAAGGATTAAAACTATGAACTATGAAACCTTTTCTAAAATGAGAAACTTGAGCATCGAAATTAGGCAAACTTGAGCGTTTGGAAAATAAGGTTGTTACTTGATTTTACAAAGGAAAGCATTTTAGTTTACTTAACAATGTTAGTCACTCTATTTTTATACTACGAATTATCGGGTGACCTTTGTAAAAGAAATGGATCTTTAAAAGGAATTTAACATACATAGTACTTTAGGGTTAAAATCAGGACTTTGACATAAAATGAAAATACCTTGAGTTGTGTATAACTTGCCTATGCTTGTTGTTATGAAACTTGACCATGTTACGTGTGATAGCCTTGTTGTGCAAGTCTTGTGTTCTACTCGACTCACGGTTCATCCGGAATGTATTTCACTCAACTACCGGTTCATCCGAATGTATTTCACTCGACTACGGTTCACCCGGAATGTATTTCACTCGACTCAGGTTCATCCGAATGTATTTCACTCGACTACCGATTCATCCGGAATGTATTTCACTCGACCACG
Source organism: Przewalskia tangutica (assembly GCA_029844215.1). Lineage (NCBI taxonomy): Eukaryota > Viridiplantae > Streptophyta > Magnoliopsida > Solanales > Solanaceae > Przewalskia > Przewalskia tangutica. The sequence goes on along the minus strand of CM056728.1, from coordinate 99,983,321 downwards.
GTTCATCCGGAATGTATTTCACTCGACTCTGGTTCATCCGGAATGTATTTCACTCGACTACCGGTTCATCCGGAATGTATTCCACACGTTTCTATCGGGTCCATAAGATGGGCGAGACACATTATACGTATCACATGATTTGTACCTAGACCGCGGTGAAGAAGGAGTTCCACGGGCGTGAGGATGACTTTGAGGCGTGAGTCCCGACTTGACATACCGCTTTATGTTGTGAATCGTAGTTTGGTTATCATACATGTCTCCGCTTTATATAGACTATTATGATTTCATTCTGATATTTCTGATTTCACATACTTGGTACTGTTATCGACCTCGCCCGGTGCGTTCATCGCCGCAGTAAGGTACATCGATCGCCGATCCCCGCTTATAGGATCACATTTTCGCGTGTTGGGAAGCTCCGTTCCTTGGAGGCTTATCTTTGGTATGTTACCACGAGTGCAGAGGTTCTTGTACATTCGGGGTATGGCGGGCCTGTCCGTCATAGTTGTTATCCTTCTTAGAAGTGCATGTAATCTTGTTGTGGCGATGCGTAAAGGATAAGCGTCGGGTATTTATGTATATATCGAAAAGCTTTATTTTGGTTGCTTTGTTTATTTATCATGTCTCTTAATTCATGTTCATGTTTTTATTTCCGCTGATTTTCTCGATGTTGTATCACTAGGGTGCGGGTAAGGCACGATCACGGGCAGGTTGGTCGTGTGAAATGACGACAAACGACGGTGCACTTTTTCCAATTTAATGTTGTGGTAGGCTTGGATTTGTCGTCATTGCCACGCTACACATAATATGTTGGTTGGTCGTTGGGTTGAGAAACCCGTCGACAAGTTCGGTGTCTTCCTAATTGTGGTGTCGATGCGGGCCAGAGCCACCTAAGGTAAATGCACGCATGCCCTAAAATAAAGGTGGTATAGCTCATCTTAAGTTTTCTAAGATTTGGCTTTACTAGACGCTTGAGTTCGGCGGACAACTCGAGTGAGAAAGGCTACGCGGTGATCGAACGAACCGATCTAACTCACAGCGCCAACTCTCCTAAATTTTGGATATTTTTGAAAGAAATTTGCGGGTGCGCGGAGCATACCAGCGCGTGAGTGTGTGATTTGTGTGAATTTTCCAGAATGGAAGAAATATGAGCGGAATGCCAGTTTAAGGAAAGCAGTAAAGCCGGTAGCAATTAAATAAATAAAACAGAATACCGCACACAAAATTTAAATGCAAAAAGCAATGCCAAATAATAACCCTAGGTCTGTTATGGTTAAGAACCTAAAATCCCCAGCGGAGTCGCCATTTCTGTCGCGCCCTTTTTTCGGCCGCGACTTTTTAAAAGCGAACTCCTGCTTAAAAATGCAATGTTAGAAAATAAATAAAAGTGCTAAATGTTAAAAGTGCAAACAAATATTAAAGTGCTAAAAATGCAAAAGTGCTAGAAATGCAAAAGTGCTAAGGGTTCGCGGAGTCGCCACCTAATTAGTTTGGGTGAATTAGGACACCTAAATGTTTAACTAGTTTAAAGTAAAACATTAACTCCATTTTAATGGTCTGCTAAACTTAATGAGGTTCTGGATAAGGGTTCTTTATTAATCTAGAGGGAAGGGGTTAGGCACCCTCTAAGATCCGCTAACTTGCGGTTGTCCTGCCAAACCTAGGGTAATTATTATGTTTAAAAATGCAAAATAAAAGCTCCTCCTGATTAATAGAAATGCTGAAGTTAAAATGTTTAAAAGGTGCTTAAAGTATAAAAAGGGCAAAATGTGCTTAAAGCATAAAAAGGGCAAATAAAAGGTGCTAGAATGCAAAAGGTTGCTAGGGAGTACTGAAATGCTAAAAGAGTGCTAAAAATTGCTAAAAAGGTGCTAAGGGATTAATTTTAAAATAAAGGATGCTAAAAGTGCAAAAAGGTAAAAAGGGGTGCTAGAATTGCAAAGAGTGCTAAAGGGTGCTAAGGGTGCAAAATGCCAAAACGTGCCTAAAGGCTAAAGGGTTGCTATATGCTAAAGTACAAAGAATGCTAGGGAGGTGTTAAAATGTTACTAAAGTTTAAAGAGGGGCTAAGAATGCAAAAATGTTAAGATGCTAGAAAGTGCTAAATGCTAGGGTGCTTTATAGACTAATTATGTGTTCACGCAAAGGTTATTTACGGACTAATTGTGTATACTGCTAGCTAGATTAATCTTGCCTAACCTGCGTACAATATTGTATAAGAGATGCTTTAAAGTGACTCTTGAGAGTTTATGAAGAAATCTGTTATGAGTTTTAATAAGAAACAAAAAGTTTGATTTTATGATGCAAGTTAAATTGTTTAGATTATTTTGTCAGAATTTAGACATGCCTAACAATCCTAAAAGACAAATAAAGTAGAAGTGTATTCCTAAATGTAAATTATCTCCCATCTCATATGTTCAAAGACTAAATGCTCTACGTCTCCTATTAATTACAAAGTTAGATAACGAAATTACAATAACAAATAATAGACACAAAAATAGGGCAGGGAGATTAAGAGAGTAAAAGGAGTTGAGATGGATGACGACGTCATCTTGTCCTATTTTTGTTTTAGGAGTGCTGAGGCAGGAATGTGAATGCGGATGCACATAGATGCGGGTCTTCATTTGAATTAGCTTCCTGATGAGTCTCGCAATGAGACTCTTCATTTTTTGCTCCGGTGCGTGCCATATAAGAGATAAAGAAAGATAAGGATTAGTACGAGCCCAAACAATAATTGATACAAATAATTAGAACGAGCACATAACATGTCACAATGACTCAAGGAGCATAAGGGAAAGCTGGCCTGGGCGTCATTTGGGCCACAGGTGCGGCGATTGCAGAAATGCAAAAAGGGGAACACTATTGTGATGCTAAGAGAAGGCAGCCAGCAGGAAAACAAATTTTAGACAGCAAGCATAACACACATGGAGAACAAGATGGAAAAGCACAAGAAAACCTGGCAGTCAAGAGTGTATAAAAAGATGAAGTGACAAATTACTTCATGCCAAATATAGGCAGAAGGCAAACTAAATTTGCCTTTTTGTTGTATAAAAAGATGAAGTGACAAACATGCTGACCACACTTTATTTGGCAATAGGCAAACTACAGAGGATGATCAAATTACTTCATGCTAGATATAGGCAGAAACAGAAAGCAAACAGTAAAGCGAACAGAGGCAAGAATGCAAAATAAGACCTAAGGCAACCTACGAGGAAAGGGAGAAGAAAAGAAGCGTTGGCTCGGGGAATAGCAAGCGATGAGGCAAGCAGGAAATAGCCATGCCGGCCCAAATGTAGTAATTATTAGGATGAGGCAGAACAAACCAGGCATTAAACAGAATGCAGAGAAACTAGCCTAAGTGTGAAATTTCAGATTTAAAAGGAGGACCAATCAGTCCATATATGCGATAGACCCAGTTAGCAAATATTCGCATTCATACATGTGATTAAACAGGTTGCCAACTTAACATGAAAGCACTTTTTAGTTGTTCAAAATGCAAGGCTCAGGATGTTCATATCGGCTTAAGCTAACAAATATAAACACACACAAAAAAACTTGTAACAGATGGATAACTGGTAAACAAACAGCAACTTCCTGATGCCAGCTAACAATACTAATAATCTTTGTCCAAGAAATGCAGATAATATCCCAACTAACAATTGAAAGGAAAATGCTTAACATGGACCATTTAGTAACCAAGATACAATGAACACATGTTTATAGTAGACAAATTATACATATGTGTGCAACATCCCATACATATAAAGCTTATTCAAGTCATTTCAACTAAACCCCCTTGACAGATTTGATGCCCAATCATAACCTAGGCATATCGATATATGAAAACATAATCATACACCAAGATAGTTCTAAACATAAATAAACTAACATAATTAGCCTGCTTAAACATTAAACACTACATACCACTAAATTAGTAGCAAAACACACCAATGCACAAAGAAAATGAACTAAGGATTCTTTTCATATCATTCGGACTATATCCGATACGCATATAACCAGTTACTGGAGGACATGCAGGAATACCATAGACGACATTCGATTAGTTGTTAACACAGACAAGTACAGTCGCGACATTTATAGCAGATAATATCAGTTAAAAAACAGATTCAGAAACAGCCTAACAGACATAAACCATTGCCGAAACAACACTACACGCATATGTGGACAGTCGTCGACACCAATTAAACTTAGACATGATTTGTCACAATAACACACATTTCACGCCAAAGGAAATCAAATACGAAAGGGATGATAAATTACCTTCTCCGAGCAGCGAACCAGGGCAGCGTATCAAGTCGTCGGATTCGCTCGGAGGTTTGGTTTTTGCGATGCGAATAAAGGGGCAGGGATAGCTTGCTGACTTCCCGACTCTGTTTATGCCTATGTGAGAGGAAGGTTCTCGGATTGTTGACTGCTGCTAGGGGTGTCCCGTCGATTGCTACCCGACTTCCCCAACTGAGCTCTGTGTGGTGGTTCTTAACTACTGCTAAGGGTCTCCCCCCTGACTCTAAATTGCTATGTGGTCCCTCTCCCGTTTCTGCTCTATCTCTACTCTCTGTCTGTGTTTTTCACCCCCTGTTTCTATGCTATGGATATGCTGCTCCCTTTCGATGCCTATTGCATGTTCTTAAATAGCCTCACCCTAGGTTCTAAAGTTGGTAAGCAATCAATGCGATTTCGTACTGATTCTTGGCGAGATTTGTGCTAATATTGGTGTTGATAATCTGGGGTTATTTCGTACCATATAGGGACGATTTGGGCTGCCTTTGCATAAGTAAGGAAGGTAATTTCTGATTTTCGCGATTTGAATAGATTGTGACGAGTTGCCATTTTCAGAAGATTTGGTTTTGGTTATGGTAAGAATACGTTGGTTGGGTGTACGTGGGTAAGGAAAATAGCCGGATTCTCAAAGTAAATCCGGTGGGTGAGGGTAGTCTTTGTGGCGATTAGGCTTTAGGGTTCGTGGTCTGCGTCTCTGTTCTCTTTTTTAGAAGATGAAGTAAAAAGGGCTGCTGATAATAGAAATGCGTTGGGCTGAAGGAAGAAAAGGCTGGGGCGACGGGTTTGGGCCAAGGCGTGTGGGCTGGGTTATTTAGGTATTGGGTTTTAAGTGGTAGATTAATTAGGTATTTTAATTTTAGGAGTTAATTAATTAGTGGGTTATTAGTGTTAAGTCTTAGGTGCTATTTAATTAGTGTTAAATTAATAAATTGTGCTCAAATTATTTAGGTGCTCCATTAATCTAATTGTTATCAGAAATAAATGCGGGCGTGCTATTTAATTAATGCTTAATATTTTAGAATGCGGCGCTATTAAATGCATGTATTAGTTTAAAATGATTTTAAAATTACAAATGATTATGAAATTCTCTTGCGTATTAATAAATGCAACTATGCTACTTGACGCGACGTCATTGCTAAATTAATTATTTTATGTATTTATTAATTACTTAAGAATTGTTTGACAGAGCTTAAAATTAATTAATGCGGGCGCGGGACTCTAAGTGCTTAATACTCTACGTGAGACGCGACGCCATTATTAAATTATTCATTTATGCATGTATTTATGTTTTATCGCTGCATTTTATTATAAAAAATCATAAAAAAATTATTTTACAAAATTAGTCTAATTTTATGGTTAATGGCTGGACGGGAGGGTCAAAATTGGGTGTCAACAATTATTTCTAGATATTTAAAAAAAGTAATGAAAGTGGATAGAATTGTTGATGAAAATTAAAGAGAGTAATAAAGTAGGTACCCAAAATCGATTCTGGGTACCCAAAAGCTAATCCAAACATACACTTAAATTGTTAACACTTGAAAACCCTTATTCTTAAAATGTTATTATTAAAGGATTATTTGCTTTGCTATCATCTCCAATAATTAAAACATAATCCAAATTTGCTATCATTGCAAAACGTTACTAGGTCGGGTCCTCTTATAAGAGGTATCAATTAGCCCATTAGATTAGCACCCTTCCAACACTACTTATAAGTTATAAGTAATAACATTTAAATATACCATTTTGAGTGTGTTAAAAAGTCTTTCCAGTGTAATATGACAGATTGAGTAGGGAAAGATAAAAGAACAAAGGCCTCTCTTTCTCCCCGACTTAAATTCAATTCACATCTCTTGCTTGTACTTTTTACATCGAATTCAATTCAATAAAATTTTCACGTTCAATAGATGTTATATATAATGAGCAGTTTATCTAATAATCCGTATTCTAGGAATAACTTTTGTATTATACAAACTGTCGATTTTGGTCTTATTAATAAAAAATATCGATAAGAAAATCATTGTTGTTGTCAGCTACATACCCAGAATAGGACCTAAATAATCAACTCTTTTCTGTGACAACAAACAATCAAATTCAAACCTAAAAAAAAATCTTTACATCTTAATAGAGGATTCATAGATCGTGGAAAAAGAAAGGAGTTCATTTAGGAGTGGGCATTCGATATTCGGTTCGATATTTTTAAAATTCGTGTTCGATAATTCGATAATTGGTAATTAAAAGTAAATATCAAACTTTCAAACTTCGATTCGATTCAGTATTCGGTAATACCATATTAAAGTCGGAGTCGGCTATCAAATAATATCATATACTCCATTAATTACCAACAAAAAATACAAGCACATGTGATACAAGTGGTAAGTTGGTTATATACTCTTATTCATGTTCATTCTTCGAATTGTTTGATAAGTATGACCCTAACTGAGATTCAAATACACTAGACAATAAACTCAATTGCAAACTATTGTTTCCCCATGACCCGTGAGATGAAAGTATATATGTCCTAGAAACAATCATTTTAGGAGCACATGTACTTGTGACGCTAATTCTATGATTCATGTTGCCTGTCCCAAATTTCGTCGAGGTAATTGCAATTTCGAATGAGTTATATTTCATTTTTAGTAATTATTTATAGATATTTAAAGAGGGTAATGAAAGTTGTATATTTGAATTTTTTTTAGTAATTATTTCTAGATATTTAAAAAAAGTAATGAAAGTGGATAGAATTGTTGATGAAAATTAAAGAGAGTAATAAAGTAGGTTACCCAAAATCGATTCTGGGTACCCAAAAGCTAATCCAAACATACACTTAAATTGTTAACACTTGAAAACCCTTATTCTTAAAATGTTATTATTAAAGGATTATTTGCTTTGCTATCATCTCCAATAATTAAAACATAATCCAAATTTGTTATCATTGCAAAACGTTACTAGGTCGGGTCCTCTTATAAGAGGTATCAATTAGCCCATTAGATTAGCACCCTTCCAACACTACTTATAAGTTATAAGTAATAACATTTAAATATACCATTTTGAGTGTGTTAAAAAGTCTTTCCAGTGTAATATGACAGATTGAGTAGGGAAAGATAAAAGAACAAAGGCCTCTCTTTCTCCCCGACTTAAATTCAATTCACATCTCTTGCTTGTACTTTTTACATCGAATTCAATTCAATAAAATTTTCACGTTCAATAGATGTTATATATAATGAGCAGTTTATCTAATAATCCGTATTCTAGGAATAACTTTTGTATTATACAAACTGCCGATTTTGGTCTTATTAATAAAAAATATCGATAAGAAAATCATTGTTGTTGTCAGCTACATACCCAGAATAGGACCTAAATAATCAACTCTTTTCTGTGACAATAAACAATCAAATTCAAACCTAAAAAAAAATCTTTACATCTTAATAGAGGATTCATAGATCGTGGAAAAAGAAAGGAGTTCATTTAGGAGTGGGCATTCGATATTCGGTTCGATATTTTTAAAATTCGTGTTCGATAATTCGATAATTGGTAATTAAAAGTAAATATCAAACTTTCAAACTTCGATTCGATTCAGTATTCGGTAATACCATATTAAAGTCGGAGTCGGCTATCAAATAATATCATATACTCCATTAATTACCAACAAAAAATACAAGCACATGTGATACAAGTGGTAAGTTGGTTATATACTCTTATTCATGTTCATTCTTCGAATTGTTTGATAAGTATGACCCTAACTGAGATTCAAATACACTAGACAATAAACTCAATTGCAAACTATTGTTTCCCCATGACCCGTGAGATGAAAGTATATATGTCCTAGAAACAATCATTTTAGGAGCACATGTACTTGTGACGCTAATTCTATGATTCATGTTTCCTGTCCCAAATTTCGTCGAGGTAATTGCAATTTCGAATGAGTTATATTTCATTTTTAGTAATTATTTATAGATATTTAAAGAGGGTAATGAAAGTTGTATATTTGAATTTTTTTTAGTAATTATTTCTAGATATTTAAAAAAAGTAATGAAAGTGGATAGAATTGTTGATGAAAATTAAAGAGAGTAATAAAGTAGGTACCCAAAATCGATTCTGGGTACCCAAAAGCTAATCCAAACATACACTTAAATTGTTAACACTTGAAAACCCTTATTCTTAAAATGTTATTATTAAAGGATTATTTGCTTTGCTATCATCTCCAATAATTAAAACATAATCCAAATTTGTTATCATTGCAAAACGTTACTAGGTCGGGTCCTCTTATAAGAGGTATCAATTAGCCCATTAGATTAGCACCCTTCCAACACTACTTATAAGTTATAAGTAATAACATTTAAATATACCATTTTGAGTGTGTTAAAAAGTCTTTCCAGTGTAATATGACAGATTGAGTAGGGAAAGATAAAAGAACAAAGGCCTCTCTTTCTCCCCGACTTAAATTCAATTCACATCTCTTGCTTGTACTTTTTACATCGAATTCAATTCAATAAAATTTTCACGTTCAATAGATGTTATATATAATGGCGAGTTTATCTAATAATCCGTATTCTAGGAATAACTTTTGTATTATACAAACTGTCGATTTTGGTCTTATTAATAAAAAATATCGATAAGAAAATCATTGTTGTTGTCAGCTACATACCCAGAATAGGACCTAAATAATCAACTCTTTTCTGTGACAATAAACAATCAAATTCAAACCTAAAAAAAAATCTTTACATCTTAATAGAGGATTCATAGATCGTGGAAAAAGAAAGGAGTTCATTTAGGAGTGGGCATTCGATATTCGGTTCGATATTTTTAAAATTTGTGTTCGATAATTCGATAATTGGTAATTAAAAGTAAATATCAAACTTTCAAACTTGATTCGATTCAAGATTCGGTAATACCATATTAAAGTCGGAGTCGGCTATCAAATAATATCATATACTCCATTAATTACCAACAAAAAATACAAGCACATGTGATACAAGTGGTAAGTTGGTTATATACTCTTATTCATGTTCATTCTTCGAATTGTTTGATAAGTATGACCCTAACTGAGATTCAAATACACTAGACAATAAACTCAATTGCAAACTATTGTTTCCCCATGACCCGTGAGATGAAAGTATATATGTCCTAGAAACAATCATTTTAGGAGCACATGTACTTGTGACGCTAATTCTATGATTCATGTTGCTTGTCCCAAATTTCGTCGAGGTAATTGCAATTTCGAATGAGTTATATTTCATTTTTAGTAATTATTTCTAGATATTTAAAAAAAGTAATGAAAGTGGATAGAATTGTTGATGAAAATTAAAGAGAGTAATAAAGTAGGTACCCAAAATCGATTCTGGGTACCCAAAAGCTAATCCAAACATACACTTAAATTGTTAACACTTGAAAACCCTTTTGAGTGTGTTAAAAAGTCTTTTCAGTGTAATATGACAGATTGAGTAGGGAAAGATAAAAGAACAAAGACCTCTCTTTCTCCCCGACTTAAATTCAATTCACATCTCTTGCTTGTACTTTTTACATCGAATTCAATTCAATAAAATTTTCACGTTCAATAGATGTTATATATAATGAGCAGTTTATCTAATAATCCGTATTCTAGGAATAACTTTTGTATTATACAAACTGTCGATTTTGGTCTTATTAATAAAAAATATCGATAAGAAAATCATTGTTGTTGTCAGCTACATACCCAGAATAGGACCTAAATAATCAACTCTTTTCTGTGACAACAAACAATCAAATTCAAACCTAAAAAAAAATCTTTACATCTTAATAGAGGATTCATAGATCGTGGAAAAAGAAAGGAGTTCATTTAGGAGTGGGCATTCGATATTCGGTTCGATATTTTTAAAATTCGTGTTCGATAATTCGATAATTGGTAATTAAAAGTAAATATCAAACTTTCAAACTTCGATTCGATTCAGTATTCGGTAATACCATATTAAAGTCGGAGTCGGCTATCAAATAATATCATATACTCCATTAATTACCAACAAAAAATACAAGCACGTGTGATACAAGTGGTAAGTTGGTTATATACTCTTATTCATGTTCATTCTTCGAATTGTTTGATAAGTATGACCCTAACTGAGATTCAAATACACTAGACAATAAACTCAATTGCAAACTATTGTTTCCCCATGACCAGTGAGAGTCCAACATTCTAATAACAGGATAAATTTGTATGCTGCATTATTAATCCATTAAAATGAATGTAGGATTTACAGATATTCGATGCCCTAAAAATACATCGGTTGGGTTGTAATTCACTAATATTGAATATTAATATTGAGCCTTTATTAAAAAAAAGTATCGTTATTCGGTATTTACCGAATAGTAAAATTATATTTTCCGAGTGCCGAAATTAAAAAAATCACTTCCAAATATCAAATTACCGAAATTCTCAATTCGGTTCCGTAATTCAAATTTCGATGATTTGTGCCCAATCTTAAGTTCATCCATTTTGTAAGGACTTCCAACAATTGCATAACTTACGTGATAGGTGCTGTAATTTATTTCTGCAAAGAATAATCCCTTAATCTCCTAAATAAGTAATATTTTTTACCCCGTTTTGAAGGATTTAAAATATTTTCACATTTTCCCTCCAATATGACTCGAATTATAAACTTATCGATCGTGAATGAAGATGCTTTAACAACTGAGCAAGCCTGTCACACTACAGTAATGACTCACTAGAAAATATATGAAATTACATGAGTCCAAATTATGTGTGTTGTCTCTTAGTTAATTGTCCTTAAAGGATGACAGAGGATCCAATCCTAGTTATTAATTAATTAATAATATAACCAAATAATAACAAAATTAATAATTAGGGGGCGATAGTATGTGCTAAGTACCAAAAGTAAAGGGTTTTAATTTAAATAAAAAATATTAATTGCTCTAAGCGGCAGAAAGTGCACGTACGTGTCTTCCTATGAAATGAGGATAAAATTTACTGATAGTCATATAACTATGACTTTTTAAATAATTATGGGGCAGTAATATCAACTAATATGTACTAAGTACCTAAAGTAAAGGGTCTTAATATAATAAAAATTATTAATTGTTGTAAGCGGCAGTGAGTGCACGTGCGTGTCTCCCTCCGGAATGAACGAGATAGTTGAGTCAAAAAATGCCGCGCACGTGCCTTCGGTCAATGGTCAAAAGCCAGTGTGATCACAGTGCACGAGTTTAGGACCGTAAAGATAAGTAATCACTCTCCTAGGGTGGAGGGTGGACCCACCTTCCCAAGTCACCCGGCACCGCCTTCACCACCGCCTCCTCCACCGCTGGAAACTCGACCATCAGGCTCCGGCGAACCCCTCTCCATAGCCATCACCACGCCAGTGGTCAATAACCCGAAACTCGACACGTTTTACTGCGTGGAGCTCACCGGAATCAGCATCGGCGACACTAGGGTTCCTGCAATTAGATCGTCGTTGTTCAAGCTACACGCTGCCGATGATGGTTGGGTCATAGTGGATTCAGGAACTTTAGTGACCCGACCCGCGTATATAGCACTAAGGGACGTTATACAATGGGTGCTAGAAATCTGAAGAGAGCACCATATTTCTCGTTGTTCGATCTGTCAGGGAAGATGGAAGTGAAGGTGCCGACGGTGGTTATGCATTTGACGTGTCATTGCCGACGTCAAATTATTTGATTTCGGTGGACAGTGATGGTACATTCTCCTTTGCATTTGCAGGTACTATAAGTGGATTGTCCATTATTGGGAATATTCAGCAATAAAGGGTTCAAGAGACTGCTCCGGTTCACCGGATCTGGAGCTCCTCGCCGGAGCAGGGGGAGAACGGAGGTCGGGTTATTGATCAGTGGCGTGGTGGTGGCGGGAGAGGGGTTCGCCGGAGCCTGGTGGTCGAAGCTCTGACCGTGGAGGCTGTGCCCGGTGATTGGAGAAGGTGGGTCCCACCCTCCACTTGGATCTCATGTGGGATTTTCGTCCATAGGGCAAATATAATCATTTTGCTAACGGAAAAGATATATTTGATCCATAATTTAACGGAGGACAAATATGATTCTTTTTCGAAAGTTAAACGGCAAAATATGACATTTTCCCCCTTTTATAACTAAAGTAGGAGTATTAATTATTTAAAAAAAGTTCATAGGGATAGAAACTTGTGTTTAGACATTAGAATTTAACATGCAAGGCATAAATTTTGAATCAAAAGCTCAGAAAATTCACAAACTGACATAATACTATCAATATAAAAGAAAAACTGAAACAAATTAATCATTTTTGGAATCCAAAAAATAGAAAGGGATCAAGATAAGAACGTGAGTAGGACTGTATCTCAGGATCAAATCGTGGCCGTTGATCTTTGATTATTTTTTGAATTAAAAATAGTATTAGGGTGATAATTGAGGTCATGTTACTGACTCTGCTATTTATTTCTACTCTTTTGCTAGATTTCTTCCACACGGAGGAAATGGCAACCGCTAATTAAACTTTAATTAATTTAATTCACAGCTGTTCATTCTTTTAATTAATTTTTTAAGTTATTTGGTTTTGGGGATAAACTTCAAGTTGGATATTTTTTTAGCTTTATGTTCAGACATTCTCAGATTGAATGTGATTTTGTTTCTATTTATGTATACTTTTGACTTATAGATACTATTTTTTTTTTTAATTAAAAAATAAATATTTTAGTTATTTTTGTTTTTCATGTTTATCTTGAGTTATTGTAGATTATCGAAAATAATTCATTTACCTATTCCACTCTTATAAATTTTACTTATAAAATTATATTGAGTATATTATTATTATTATTTGTCCTGAATCTTGAGCAAATATAAAAAATCCTTATTAAGTAACAATTTTTTAAAGGACCAAATTATGAATCGGGCTTTTATCTGACCCTGATAATAAATATTGCCTCCTCGCTTAGTTCTATCAGAGAGTTCTAGGAGGGAATAATGAAGGAGATGTACGTGGCCTTCTCCTGTTCACTTGATCTAAAATTTTGAAAATAATAATATTATTTTTATTACTTCTATTTGGTTTCAAAATGTCTTTCTTACTTCTTTTTTTTTAATCTATTTTAAAAAGAGTCTCTTTCCTTTATTGTCAACTTTTATATTTCAACTTCTACGTGACATGTTGAAGACCATAAATTAAAGAGCATTTTAGTATATTCTATCCGTCTTTAATTTAATATTACAAAATTTGAAATTCTTATTTACTTTCTTAAATTTCGTGTCAAATAAAAATTAGATAAATATTTTGAAATAGAGGGAGTAGGACAAAATGAAATGGCATTTGAGATTTGAATATTTTTCTTTAGTTTTTAGAATCAATGGAAATCATTTTAGGTAAACTAAACTTTCCAATATCATATTTGGTTTCTTAAATTTATATTTTTTTCCTTGAAAGGGTTTTGTTTCTAAACAAAATGCAAGTTCTTGTGTAATCTTTTTCTTTTCCTTTTGGAAAAGAATGGAGAAAAGATTCCTTAAATTTAAATTAAATAACAACAAAAGGAGAGAGATATAAGTGTAATATTTTCCTCCTTTTTTCCATGTTAAAAGAGCTTAAAATGGTCAGAAACAATATATAAACTTCAAAACGAAAAAGGGCTAAAATATTCCCTGAACTAGTAAAAATTGAGTAATTATGCCCTTCGTTTTCCTTTGGCACAATAATCTTTATCATTAGCTAAGCAGAGCAAAGTTCTGCTCTACTTGACTAACGGTAAAGGTATTTTATACCATAAAGTAAACGGATAGCATAATTACTCTATTTCAAATATTTAAAAAACAATTGCTCCACTAAACTAACTATCAAGATGTTTTTGAACAGGCTTGTCAAGTGTGATTAATCAGCTGACGTGGTTTGCAGGTTATTACGTCAGTCCGGGGTTTACCCTGTGCCCACTCGAAAGAGTAGCGACTGCGGGTTCCAGGTTCCTTCGTCAACAAAAAGATGTTTTTGAACAAAAAAAGGCATAATTATTTTATTCTTAATAATTAAAAACATTTTAAACCCTTTTCCCTTGACATTAAAGATATGTTCTGTTGATGTTGGATAGGATGTTGTGACAACATCTGTGAAAGCTCAGGACAACATCTTCAGTATGTTGCCTACGATTGTGACAACATTCCTGACAACATCTCAGTAACGATTTTGTCTATTCTTCCTGAAATATAATTTTACTATTGTGACAACATTCCTGAAATATAATTTTACTATTTGGTAAATACCGAATAACGATACTTTTTTTTAATAAAGGCTCAATATTAATATTCAATATTGGTGTATTACAACCCAACCGATGTATTTTTAGGGCATCGAATATTAAATCCTACATTCATTTTAATGGATTAATAATGCAGCATACAAATTTATCCTGTTATTAGAATGTTGGAGTCTCACTGGTCATGGGGAAACAATAGTTTGCAATTGAGTTTATTGTCTAGTGTATTTGAATCTCAGTTAGGGTCATACTTATCAAACAATTCGAAGAATGAACATGAATAAGAGTGTATAACCAACTTACCACTTGTATCACATGTGCTTGTATTTTTTATTGGTAATTAATGGAGTATATGATATTATTTGATAGCCGACTCTGACTTTAATATGGTATTACCGAATCGAATCGAAGTTTGAAAGTTTGATATTTGATATTTACTTTTAATTACCAATTATCGAATTATCGAACCCGAATTTTAAAAATATCGAACCGAATATCGAATACCCACTCCTAAATGAACTCCTTTCTTTTTCCACAATCTATGAATCCTATATTAAGATGTAAAGATTTTTTTTTTTTAGGTTTGAATTTGATCGTTTGTTGTCACAGAAAAGAGTTCATTATTTAGGTCCTATTCTGGGTATGTAGCTGACAACAACAATGATTTTCTTATCGATATTTTTTATTAATAAGACCAAAATCGGTAGTTTGTATAATACAAAAGTTATTTCTAGAATATGGATTATTAGATAAACTGCTCATTATATATAACATCTATTGAACGTGAAAATTTTATTGAATTGAATTCGATGTAAAAAGTACAAGCAATAGATGTGAATTGAATTCAAGTCAGGGGAGAAAGAGAGGTCTTTGTTCTTTTATCTTTCCCTACTCAATCTGTCATATTATACTGGAAAGACTTTTTAACACACTCAAAATGATATATTTAAATGTTATTACTTATAACTTATAAGTAGTGTTGGAAGGGTGCTAATCTAATGGGCTAATTGATACCTCTTATAAAAGGACCCGACCTAGTAACGTTTTGCAATGATAACAAATTTGGATTATGTTTTAATTATCGGAGATGATAGCAAAGCAAATAATCCTTTAATAATAACATTTTAAGAATAAGGGTTTTCAAGTGTTAACAATTTAAGTGTATGTTTGGATTAGTTTTTGGGTATCCAGAATCGATTCTGGATACCTACTTTATTACTCTCTTTAATTTTCATCAACAATTCTATCCACTTTCATTACTTTATTTAAATATCTAGAAATAATTACTAAAAAAATGAAATATAACTCATTCGAAATTGCAATTACCTCGACGAAGTTTGGGACATGCAACATGAATCATAGAATTAGCGCCACAATTCATCATTAGGAATTAATCTTCATCAAGGGAAAAACACCGAGACATGGCTCTCGAAGGTGGTCAGTGGTGATGAAAAACTAAATAATTCTCCTTAATCTACTTCCCTCGTTTGGTAATACACCTTCTTTAAAAAAAACATAACTTATCTTCATTTTAATAAAATATAATTGCAGGAATCAATCTTAAATTATTAAATATCAACTTTTATATAAGTTATACTTTAAATAATGAATCAACATTAATTCATATATATTTTTAAGATAATATTAATTCATTTCTTTTATTTATAAGTGAGGATTAATATAGTTGATCCCTATTTATTTAGAATTGAGGGGTAGTTTTTATTGTTAATTTCGCGTGTTAATAATGAATTCTTATTATTAGTTTCAAAATAATTATGGTATTCTAATATTTAATATTTAATATTTAGATTTAAGTACTATATTGCACTTTAAATTCTATTATCTATTTGTAATTTTTATTTACATACTTCCATTTTTTAGTAATTTTA
The DNA here is from genome assembly GCA_029844215.1 of Przewalskia tangutica. Classification (NCBI taxonomy): domain Eukaryota; kingdom Viridiplantae; phylum Streptophyta; class Magnoliopsida; order Solanales; family Solanaceae; genus Przewalskia; species Przewalskia tangutica. The sequence goes on along the minus strand of CM056728.1, from coordinate 99,966,919 downwards.
TTTATATATATTGACTAAATGTCCATTTTGGTAATTCTACATTCAAAAACAATTTTGATCAAAACTATCCAAACATAAATAAATTATAACAATCACTTTACATTATTACATTCAAACATAAATCAATTCTCGCCATCGTTAATCCAAACACACCCTAAGTAGTATTTCTTAAAGTTGGTATGTAAAAGGGCATGTACCCTATTAATGAAACTTATCATGAACCCTTAATAATAGAAATGGAATCTAAGTTGGATGTAAATCCAGTGTTGAGGAAATTTGCATTGAGGCTTCTTTGTCTTTTTGGCAATCCTCAAATATTATTAGCTATTAATGAATTTCCTTTTAAAGTTTTGCAATTTATGTAGTTTCCAGAGTAAGATTGACATGATTTAGTATTAAACTTCATGATTTGTGGCTTGATTTTCTTATGGAACTGAGTTATTGGGCCATAATAAACGGCATTATTGGTCCATATATATGGGTCATACAGTACTTTTTTTTGTGTGTGGAATCTCCAGTTTTTTTCTTTATGAATGAATTTAAACTATCTACTACTACTACTACTACTTATATAGCACTAAACCTATTGTGTTTAGTATATATTTTTTTGCCACACAATTAAACACAATGTATTTATAAGATACTCTAATGTGACGAAATTTGGGACAGACAACATGAATCATAGAATTAGCGTCACAAGTACATGTGCTCCTAAAATGATTGTTTCTATGACATATATACTTTCATCTCACGGGTCATGGGGAAACAATAGTTTGCAATTGAGTTTATTGTCTAGTGTATTTGAATCTCAGTTAGGGTCATACTTATCAAACAATTCGAAGAATGAACATGAATAAGAGTATATAACCAACTTACCACTTGTATCACATGTGCTTGTATTTTTTGTTGGTAATTAATGGAGTATATGATATTATTTGATAGCCGACTCCGACTTTAATATGGTATTACATAATACTGAATCGAATCGAAGTTTGAAAGTTTGATATTTACTTTTAATTACCAATTATCGAATTATCGAACACGAATTTTAAAAATATCGAACCGAATATCGAATGCCCACTCCTAAATGAACTCCTTTCTTTTTCCACGATCTATGAATCCTCTATTAAGATGTAAAGATTTTTTTTTAGGTTTGAATTTGATTGTTTGTTGTCACAGAAAAGAGTTGATTATTTAGGTCCTATTCTGGGTATGTAGCTGACAACAACAATGATTTTCTTATCGATATTTTTTATTAATAAGACCAAAATCGACAGTTTGTATAATACAAAAGTTATTCCTAGAATACGGATTATTAGATAAACTGCTTATTATATATAACATCTATTGAACGTGAAAATTTTATTGAATTGAATTCGATGTAAAAAGTACAAGCAAGAGATGTGAATTGAATTTAAGTCGGGGAGAAAGAGAGGCCTTTGTTCTTTTATCTTTCCCTACTCAATCTGTCATATTACACTGGAAAGACTTTTTAACACACTCAAAATGGTATATTTAAATGTTATTACTTATAACTTATAAGTAGTGTTGGAAGGGTGCTAATCTAATGGGCTAATTGATACCTCTTATAAGAGGACCCGACCTAGTAACGTTTTGCAATGATAACAAATTTGGATTATGTTTTAATTATTGGAGATGATAGCAAAGCAAATAATCCTTTAATAATAACATTTTAAGAATAAGGGTTTTCAAGTGTTAACAATTTAAGTGTATGTTTGGATTAGCTTTTGGGTACCCAGAATTGATTTTGGGTACCTACTTTATTACTCTCTTTAATTTTCATCAACAATTCTATCCACTTTCATTACTTTTTAAATATCGAAATAATTACTAAAAAATTCAAATATACAACTTTCATTACCCTCTTTAAATATCTATAAATAATTACTAAAAATGAAATATAACTCATTCGAAATTGCAATTACCTCGAGAAATTTGGGACAGTAACATGAATCATAGAATTAGCGTCACAAGTACACGTGCTCCTAAAATGATTGTTTCTAGGACATATATACTTTCATCTCACGGTCATGGGAAACAATAGTTTGCAATTGAGTTTATTGTCTAGTGTATTTGAATCTCAGTTAGGGTCATACTTATCAAACAATTCGAAGAATGAACATGAATAAGAGTATATAACCAACTTACCACTTGTATCACATGTGCTTGTATTTTTTGTTGGTAATTAATGGAGTATATGATATTATTTGATAGCCGACTCCGACTTTAATATGGTATTACCGAATACTGAATCGAATCGAAGTTTGAAAGTTTGATATTTACTTTTAATTACCAATTATCGAATTATCGAACACGAATTTTAAAATATCGAACCGAATATCGAATGCCCACTCCTAAATGAACTCCTTTCTTTTCCACGATCTATGAATCCTATATTAAGATGTAAAGATTTTTTTAGGTTTGAATTTGATTGTTTGTTGTCACGTAAAAGAGTTGATTATTTAGGTCCTATTCGATATGTAAATGATAACAACAATGATTTTCTTATCGATATTTTTTATTAATAAGACCAAAATCGACAGTTTGTATAATACAAAAGTTATTCCTAGAATACGGATTATTAGATAAACTGCTCATTATATATAACATCTATTGAACGTGAAAATTTTATTGAATTGAATTCGATGTAAAAGTACGAGCAAGAGATGTGAATTGAATTTAAGTCGGGGAGAAAGAGAGGCCTTTGTTCTTTTATCTTTCCCTACTCAATCTGTCATATTACACTGGAAAGACTTTTTAACACACTCAAAATGGTATATTTAAATGTTATTACTTATAACTTATAAGTAGTGTTGGAAGGTGCTAATCTAATGGGCTAATTGATACCTCTTATAAGAGGACCTGACCTAGTAACGTTTTGCAATGATAACAAATTTGGATTATGTTTTAATTATTGGAGATGATAGCAAAGCAAATAATCCTTTAATAATAACATTTTAAGAATAAGGGTTTTCAAGTGTTAACAATTTAAGTGTATGTTTGGATTAGCTTTTGGGTACCCAGAATCGATCACGGTACCTACTTTATTACTCTCTTTAATTTTCATCAACAATTCTATCCACTTTCATTACTTTTTTTAAATATCTAGAAATAATTACTAAAAAAAATTCAAATATACAACTTTCATTACCCTCTTTAAATATCTATAAATAATTACTAAAAATGAAATATAACTCATTCGAAATTGCAATTACCTCGACGAAATTTGGGACAGGCAACATGAATCATAGAATTAGCGTCACAAGTACATGTGCTCCTAAAATGATTGTTTCTAGGACATATATACTTTCATCTCACGGGTCATGGGGAAACAATAGTTTGCAATTGAGTTTATTGTCTAGTATATTTGAATCTCAGTTAGGGTCATACTTATCAAACAATTCGAAGAATGGACATGAATAAGAGTGTATAACCAACTTACCACTTGTATCACATGTGCTTGTATTTTTTGTTGGTAATTAATGGAGTATATGATATTATTTGATAGCCGACTCCGACTTTAATATGGTATTACCGAATACCGAATCGAATCGAAGTTTGAAAGTTTGATATTTGATATTTACTTTTAATTACCAATTATCGAACCCAAATTTTAAAAATATCGAATCGAATATCGAATGCCCACTCCTAAATGAACTCCTTTCTTTTTCCACAATCTATGAATCCTCTATTAAGATGTAAAGATTTTTTTTTAGGTTTGAATTTGATTGTTTGTTGTCACATAAAAGAGTTCATTATTTAGGTCTTATTCAGGTATGTAGCTGACAACAACAATGATTTTCTTATCGATATTTTTTATTAATAAGACCAAAATTGGCAGTTTGTATAATACAAAAGTTATTCCTAGAATACGGATTATTAGATAAACTGCTCATTATATATAACATCTATTGAACGTGAAAATTTTATTGAATTGAATTCGATATAAAAAGTACAAGCAAGAGATGTGAATTGAATTTAAGTCAGGGAGAAAGAGAGGCCTTTGTTCTTTTATATTTCCCTACTCAATCTGTCATATTACACTGGAAAGACTTTTTAACACACTCAAAATGGTATATTTAAATGTTATTACTTATAACTTATAAGTAGTGTTGGAAGGGTGCTAATCTAATGGGCTAATTGATACCTCTTATAAGAGGACCCGACCTAGTAACGTTTTGCAATGATAACAAATTCGGATTATGTTTTAATTATTGGAGATGATAGCAAAGCAAATAATCCTTTAATAATAACATTTTAAGAAATAAGGGTTTTCAAGTGTTAACAATTTAAGTGTATGTTTGGATTAGCTTTTGGGTATCCAAAATCGATTATGGGTACCTACTTTATTACTCTCTTTAATTTTCATCAACAATTCTATCCACTTTCATTGCTTTCTTTAAATATTTAGAAATAATTACTAAAAAAAATTCAAATATACAACTTTCATTACCCTCTTTAAATATCTATAAATAATTACTAAAAAAAATGAAATATAACTCATTCGAAATTGCAATTACCTCGACGAAGTTTGGGACAGGCAACATGAATCATAGAATTAGCGCCGCAATTCATCATTAGGAATTAATCGTCATCAAGGGAAAAACACCGAGACATGGCTCTTGAAGGTGGTCAGTGGTGATGAAAAACTAAATAATTCTCCTTAATCTACTTCCCTCGTTTGGTAATACACCTTCTTTAAAAAAACATAACTTATCTTCATTTTAGTAAAATATAATTGCAGGAATCAACATTAAATTATTAAATATCAACTTTTATATAAGTTATACTTTAAATAATGAATCAACATTAATTCATATATATTTTTAAGATAATATTAATTCATTTCTTTTATTTATAAGTGAGGATTAATATAGTTGATCCCTATTTATTTAGAATTGAGGGGTAGTTTTTATTGTTAATTTCGCGTGTTAATAATGAATTCTTATTATTAGTTTCAAAATAATTATGGTATTCTAATATTTAATATTTAATATTTAGATTTAAGTACTATATTGCACTTTAAATTCTATTATCTATTTGTAATTTTTATTTACATACTTCCATTTTTTAGTAATTTTATTTATATATATTGACTAAATGTCCATTTTGGTAATTCTACATTCAAAAACAATTTTGATCAAAACTATCCAAACATAAATAAATTATAACAATCACTTTTACATTATTACATTCAAACATAAATCAATTCTGCTCATCGTTAATCCAAACACACCCTAAGTAGTATTTCTTAAAGTTGGTATGTAAAAGGGCATGTACCCTATTAATGAAACTTATCATGAACCCTTAATAATAGAAATGGAATCTAAGTTGGATGTAAATCCAGTGTTGAGGAAATTTGCATTGAGGCTTCTTTGTCTTTTTGGCAATCCTCAAATATTATTAGCTATTAATGAATTTCCTTTTAAAGTTTTGCAATTTATGTAGTTTCCAGAGTAAGATTGACATGATTTAGTATTAAACTTCATGATTTGTGGCTTGATTTTCTTATGGAACTGAGTTATTGGGCCATAATAAACGGCATTATTGGTCCATATATATGGGTCATACAGTACTTTTTTTTGTGTGTGGAATCTCCAGTTTTTTTCTTTATGAATGAATTTAAACTATCTACTACTACTACTACTACTTATATAGCACTAAACCTATTGTGTTTAGTATATATTTTTTTGCCACACAATTAAACACAATGTATTTATAAGATACTCTAATGTGATGATTTTGCTCTTAAAATTATCACTAACATGTAGTGGAAAATTAAGTATACTATATTCTTGCACATAGTTCTTTGAAATTTTATATTCTCAACGTGGCAATTGATTGGAGATATATTACTAATATTCAGCAAATAACAATAAATGCACATGACTATATATTAAAATTGCTAAAATAAAATAAAATTGTTTAGTTACCAATTCCTAATATAACACTCAGCAAATAACAATAAATGCACCTGACTATATATTAAAATTGCTAAAAAGAATTAAAATTGTTTAGTTACCAAAAGAAATTGGTAAAATGAAAAACTGACTGGAGGTGCGGGGAATCGAACCCCGTGCCTCTCGCATGCGAAGCGAGCGCTCTACCATATGAGCTACACCCCCTTGATGACCTTTGCAAACTGAAGCAATTACTAAGCCAATAGTAATTGGTCAGTAATCACCCGCCCTTTTTGTTTTAATAACATCCTTTTAGAATTAAGAATATGCGTAACTATATATGTTTTTTCACATATCTTTATTGGAATTTTATTCACCTCTTTGCGTACAATAACAACAACAACAAAGTGGGGTATGAGGAGGGTAATATGTACGCAAACTTTACCTTTACATTTATATGTAGACTTTACCCCTACCTTTGTTTCTGATAGACCATTGACTCAAAATGATAGTACCTGCAGCAGGAATGTAAGAAAAAAGACAACAAAATAGATAGTTGTACACATCAAAAAATAAGAACTACGTGATAATAGATTTTTTCTGATCGGGTGGAGATTGGTGCTCGAGTGCAAAAGATAGAAGGGAGCTTGACTACAAACTATTTAAATTCCTCAAATTTAATAAGACAAACAAAATAAACATATAGTTATATTGGGTCAGATGATGTATCCCTATGTTGATTCTTGACCTTTCCGATATTTCTCCCATATGTTGATTCTTGACCTTTAAGAAAATATACAAGTATAAACTATGAGTGTCAATAACCCATCCAACTCAATCAATCTTAGATAAGTTTTTATTTTTGGTAATAATATTAGATAAGTTAGGTGAGTGATCTATGGTTTAAAATTGATGTAGTCTAAACCAACTCATTTCAAAGGCTGGGTTAACCTGGACTGCATTATAGTCTAAGTCAATCCATAAGAGAAAATTGCCTAAGAATAGAAAAATATAGAAACAAGCAGATTTAAAGACAAGATTTAATTTTAAATTATTGTACAAGTAAGTTAATTTTCTAGTTAGAGATTTAAAAGAATGAAGAAATGGGTTTACATTAAACAGTTAATTAAGTGTTATGACCAGCTACTTACTATTTCATTTTGACTAATCTTATTTTGATTTTATAATTAAAATTTGGATGGGTTACATTATAATTTGTTCATAGATTTTTGAATCGGTCATGATTTGATCAAATTAGCCTATTTGACACCATAATATAATTAGAGAGCACCATAATAAGTGTTAAGAGTCTCACATCGGATATGAAATGAGAATATTTACTCCTTTATATGGAAATTCGACTACGTTCGCACATCAAATCCATTGATGTTCGAGCATGAAGATCAGTTTCCGAATGCTATGTAATCCCCAAGTACCCAACTGAAGAGGACGGTGATGTACTCATTAAACCCGAGTCTGAATGGACCCAGGAAGAGATCAACAGTGCAAGCTTTAATGATATTTGGATGGGTAGATCTCTATATGTTCAAGTTTATCCAGAATTGCATTACGACAAAGGATGCTTGAGAAACTTTACAAACTCATTGTGAGGGTACCTCAAGTGTTCGACGTACAAAGCTTCGCATGATCTTGAGTCAATACGAACGCTTAAGGATGGAAAAGTCTGATGACATAAAATCCTATTTTGAAAAGTTGATTGACATTGCTAATCAGTGTCAAGTGCTTGGATCTCCTTTAACCAACAAATAACTTATGGATAAAGCTCTCAGATCTCTTCCTGAAAGATTCAATACTAAGATTTGTGCTATTGAAGATACTCATAATCTTGCTACTATGGATCTTCACGCTTTAATGAGCATCTTTCAAACATATGAGATGAACATGAAGAGTCAAAGAGATCTATATAAAGACAAGACTTTGGCACTCCAAGGACAAACCTCGGAATCTGATTTGGAAAACGAGGAAGAAAATCTGGAGGAACTGGGTAGTGATGCAACTGTTGCCTTACTCACTCGCCGATTCAATTCAATGGTGAGAAAGATCAACACTGATCGAAAATAAAGCTAAATATAAACAACATCAGAACCCAATCTTCAATAAGCAGTCGAACAGATCACCTTCTGATCAAAGAAATAACAATCCACTGAGAAAATCCAACTCCGACGGTATAAATTTCAATCCCAAACAACTCGAGGAAGTGCAGTGTCATGCATGCTCGGGTTGGGGGCACTACACTAATGAATGTGCGAACACCCTTAGAAAAATTGGTAAGGTTATGTGGGTAACCCTCAGTGATGATGAGAACGAAGAGGGAGAAGAAGATCAAGAAGAAGAACAACCACAGACAATGCTTGCAACCATGTTTGAACACTCACTGTCCGACGATGAGGATGTTGTTGACGATGTTACGACAACATCAGAAACAACATCAGATTCCACATCCGAAATGTCTACACCATCAGAGAGGTATATATACTTTGATTATTTTGATGTAAATTATTTTTGTGAATTTACTTCTTCAACTGATGATGCAGATTTGGATCTAGTTGACTCCAAATACGAAACGATAAAGGAATTACAAAATCTTTGTAAAACCTTAATCACTAAATCTGAGCAACTAGACTCAAAAGCAAAATCTTTGGCTCTTGAGAATGACAATTTGAAAGGCACAATCAACCGATTAGAGGTGACACTTACCAAGAAGGATCTAGAGCTTGGTAAGATTCATGCACGATTGAACACAGCTGAGACCACGTTTCAAAGGCTCAACATGGGAACCTCAAAACTGAATGAAATACTGAACTTCAGCAATCCCACAAGGACTGGGCTTGGTTACCAATCTCCTAGCAAAACCAATACTTCCAGAATCCATAGTCCAACTGAGAAGATAAAATTCGTCAAATAAAATGCAAGTAACTCTCAGATCACTATGATTGGATCGAAGTTTGTATGTAACTTTTGTAAAAGATCAGGACATCTTATGCCTTACTGCTACAAACTTCAAAACTCTGCACTTAGTCTATTGCCTAAAGTGTTGTCACCAATGTTGCCCAGCATCACTGACAACATTCAAAGCAACAAGCCTGAGAGAAGAAAGAAGAAAAAGTTTGAAAAGGAGTGGGTACCCAAGCTGAATCTGAAATGTAATGTGTGCATAACTGCATTGCGAACCAACATTACAGGTTCTTGGTACTTCGATAGTGGCTGCTCACGTCATATAACAGGTATCAAAAGTCTCTTGAATGAGTATGGAGCATTCAATGGAAGGTACATGACTTTTGGAGGAGGAAGTAAGAGTAAGATTATTGGTAGATGAACTCTTAATGTTCCAAATGTACCAGCCTTGAAGAATGTTTTTCATGTAGAAGATTTAGTTTCTAATCTCCTTAGCATAAGCCAACTATGTGATGACGATCTAGAGGTGAAATTCAACAAGCTTGGATGGAAAGTTACAGATTCTGCAAATAAGTGTCATATCAGGAACCCAACCCGGAGATAACTGCTATCTGGTAGGTAGACAAGAGTTTTGCAACTCCGCAAAGATAGGTGACTTGACACTTTGGCACCAGAAGTTGGGACATGTCAACTATGACACCTTGGAGAAGCTGATCTCATTTGAAGCTGTCAGAGGCATTCCCAGACTGGATTCAAAAGATAAAACATTGTGTGAAGATTGCTTGAAGGGAAAGCAGACCTGAGTCTCTCACAATGTTGTTCAACATGACAGACAACATTCAGGTATGTCTCATTATTTCCAATTATTGCATATGGATCTTATGGGTCCAATTGAGGTAGATAGCCTAGGAGGAATGAGATACTCTTATGTAATTGTGGATGATTTTTCTAGATTTACTTGGATATATTTTTAAAGGAAAAATCACAAACCTTTGAGATATTTAGAACACTTTACTCTAGAATTAGGAATCTGTTTTGTTCTTCAATTTTCAGAATAAGATCTGATCATGGAATGGAATTTGAAAATCAAACCTTTGTAAAATTTTGTGAAAAGAAAGGCATAATACATGAATTTTTGGCACCAAAATCACCTCAACAAAATGGGGTTGACGAGAGAAAGAACATAACTTTACAGGAAATGGCTAGAGTAATGTTGAGTTCTAAGCAATTATCAAAGAGGTTTTGGGCAGAAGCCTTGAACACAACATATCACATAAGTAATAGAGTCTATCTAAGGTCAGGGACCAAGATGACACCCTATGAACTGTTAAATGGAAATAAACCTACAGTGAGGTACTTCCATGTCTTTGGATGTGTGTGCTATATTCTTAATGACAGGGATAAACTGGCTAAATTTGACTCTAAGAGCGACAAAGGGATATTCGTTGACTACTCACAGAATAGTCATGCCTACTGTTATACCCCGTATTTTCAAGAGATTGAAATGAGAACGAATGTATGGAAATAAGATTTGAAAGTTGGAACGAAAGAAAGAATTGTGTTTCCTAAGGAAAATCTTCCGAACCTCGTGAAGGAAAAAAGTTTGTTAAATGGAATTTGGTTCTCAAAGTTGGTATTTGAGGCTTTTTGAATATATTGGAATTTTGGATTTTAAATTCCGGATTTGGTCATGTGGGGGCCACGGAAAAATTTTACGGTTTTGTGGCGCCCACAATATTTTGAGATATTTTGGCCAATTATGAATTTTTGGGAGATGAAATATTTTTAGACCAATGAGAGGGTGACACGTGGAACACCCCCCCCCCCCCACCCCACTTGTCTTGGTCTTGGAAGACTTTGACCTTAGATATTTTAGAGACAAGTGGACAAGTGGGCCATGTGGGTCCCACTCCACTTGTCTTGCTACACTTAGTCCCTACACTTGTCCTCTTCTTACCCATTGTGATACATTATATATGAATACTTAGAGACATTGAAAGACTTCATTTGCACAACACTTAGAAATATTCCATCTCTTTCCCTCTTCTCTTATGCTCTCGGCCAAGGTTGACAGATTTCAGCTAACTTTGGAGAGGTATATATCCTGGTATAAGAGGAGTTTTTAGGTGTTTCAAAAGCCTAAAATGAAGTTCGTCGAGTCTAGTTTCCAAAGAAACAAACCGTTCGTCGATCGAACATCGGAGTAAAGAGTTATGGACGTCACAAGTTCAGCTGACAAAAAGTGAGCAAAAACGCTACACTAGGCCGATAATAAAGGGTGAAACCCTAGGGGTTCCGTCGACTTTTTGGTGATGCAATGTGAAGGGAAGTTTCTCCTAAGGTTGTAGGGGATACATATATGTGATTGTATCTTGAAGAAGTGGAGCGAAACGAAAACTACGGGTCATTGTTGAGCATTCTGCCCGGGACGTTTTTGGGCACAAAAATGAGGTAATAGTTCCTCTAAAATTAAAGTAATTGGATATTAATTATTGTTATAATGTATAGATGAATTCATGTTAAGGAATAAATTGAAAATAAGATGTGTATGAGGTAGATATGTTGTTGGCCGATTTGAGACAATTTTGTGCCCTTGGTTTCGTTTGTTATATGGTGGTTTTTATCCACACTTGTCGCATGTTAAAATAAGGTAATATGGTCGTTGATAAGTTGGTATGTCATATATGGAAGTGTTGGAACTCAAATTGGAATAAAATGGATTAAGGAAAGATTTATCGGATTGTAGTTGTTTTAGCCGAAAGACTGCCCAAAACTGTTAGACGTTGTCGTATCATTTTATGGACTATTTTGGGGGTGTGGTTATGCTAGAAAATCAGCCCTAATATGCATGTTTAAGTGTAGTAGTTGCTAATGAAAGTCATAAGGAAATAGGGTGTGGAAAGGTGTTGAAACGCCTCACATTTTACCCTCGTTATTGTTGAATTACAGACTGTTTTTATGGGATGATTTGTGGACTTTTTTGTACAACTGTGGGGCAGAATCTTACACGTCCAGTTAGGCGTGTAATCCCCTTTGGCTAACTGTTGGTTGCACCTTAAATGTGGCTTGTTGGTTGATGAATACGGGCCTTGGAAAAGGTGGAAAAGTACGTAGAAACAAAGGAAGTGCTGCCCAAATTTCTGTAGAATAAGAGACCTAACATTTAGTATTATTCCACGTTGATAAGCTAGGAGTTGATAGACATGTTATGGTTAATATATGTTGAAGTACTACGTATAGCGTATTCTACTTAAAGGATGGAATATCTATCAAGGTTAAAGTACTTTGGAGCATTTTGCTACTTGTCGATAATCGTCGCGAGGTATGTGAACCTCTTCCTTCTTTTGACATGTTCTACGTATGAAATATACATGTGATGTTATTTCATGATTTCTTCTACTCTTAGAAGTTAAGAGGTACGTATGTTGATTTACTCTATGTAAAAGGTATGTTTAAGTTATCCTAAGTTCTTACCAAATCTTATGGAGGATGTTGGTAAGAGTCGTTAGGAAGTATTTGGAGTCGAGTTGACTTTGCTAATTTACTGTACTAATGAGAATAGGTATTGCAGCGTTAATAAAAATGTATCAAAAATCAATGATACTAAAATAAGTAGAATTCTCCATCTGCATAGAAACTAAGATAAGACAAAATTGTATTACATTTTCTAGATCATGGCTGCTTTAATAAGATCGTTATAAACGAGTATAACCTATTCACAACTCATAAAAGTATATGTTACTTAATTTAAAAGAGTTTATGTTATGAAGTTTTAAGACTATAAACCTTGATTTCTTAAAATGTTATGAGACTTTATTTTTCAAGTTATGGGACTTGATTCTTAAAGAAATGAATGACTTGATTTAAAAAGTTTGGTTGTCATGAATTATTTCAAAAGTTAAGCGGCTTAATTTAAAAGAGAATGTAACTTGAGTTTTCAAAAGAAGAAGTTTATTGATTTAAAAGAGAAGGAGTTTTATGATTCTTTTTAATTATGTATGTACGTAGTACTTTTGGGTTTAATTTTCCCTAATGTAATAAGAAATAAAAGTGTCTTAAGTTCTCTAAAGTGAAAGGTTGATATAATAGCTTTATGGGAAGTTGTTATAACGACTTAAGAAGAAGTGAAAAGATGGTTTAAAATGTTATGTAAAGAAACTTGATCGCGTCCCAGAATGGGCCGGGCAGTATACCTTTATGGGCAGACTTATATGAGTTTATCGCGTCCCAGAATGGGCCGGGCAGTATACCTTTATGGGCAGACTTATATGACTTTATCGCATCTCAGAATGGGTCGGGCAGTATACTTTTATGGGCAGACTAATGAGAATAGGTATCGAACAAGCCACTGCAGCGTTAATAAAAATGTATCGAAAATCAATGATACTAAAATAAGTAGAATTCTCCATCTGCATAGAAACTAAGATAAGACAAAATTGTATTACATTTTCTAGATCATGGCTGCTTTAATAAGATCGTTATAAACGAGTATAACCTATTCACAACTCATAAAAGTATATGTTACTTAATTTAAAAGAGTTTATGTTATGAAGTTTTAAGACTATGAACCTTGATTTCTTAAAAGGTTATGAGACTTTATTTTTTAAGTTATGGGACTTGATTCTTAAAGAAAGGAATGACTTGATTTAAAAAGTTTGGTTGCCATGAATTATTTCAAAAGTTAAGCGGCTTAATTTAAAAGAGAATGTAACTTGAGTTTTCAAAAGAAGAAGTTTATTGATTTAAAAGAGAAGGAGTTTTATGATTCTTTTTAAGTATGTATGTACGTAGTACTTTTGGATTTAATTTTCCCTAATGTAATAAGAAATAAAAGTGCCTTAAGTTCTCTAAAGTGAAAGGTTGTTATAATAGCTTTATGGAAAGTTGTTATAACGACTTAAGAAGAAGTGAAAAGATGGTTTAAAATGTTATGTAAAGAAACTTGATCGCGTCCCAGAATGGGTTGGGCAATACACCTTTATGGGCAGACTTATATGACTTTATCGCGTCCCAGAATGGGTCGGGAAGTATACCTTTATGGGCAGACTTATATGACTTTATCGCGTCCCAGAATGGGCCGGGCAATATACCTTCGTGAGAAGACTTTTTATGAATTCGCCGTGTCCCGTAAATGGGTCGGGTTACGTTATCACGTATGGATAATCAAAGTGAACTCCAAAATGATACGTCCCTCCATAAAGAGCCGGATTATGTTATGCAAGATACGTAAGTTATATGATTATGAACTGGATGATTTTTCCTAAGTATATAGGTAAGAATTTGACTATAAATCTTATTGAAAAATGGGAAAAGATAATAATGTGCGATTAAGTTCATGAGTTGTAATGGCACGGTAGGATCTGGTATTTACTTTTTATACTTGCCCCTGTCATTCTTTTGTACAGTTATGATTTGTTTACCGTACCTTATTTCCGTTCCATACACGGTACCTGTTGTACTGACCCCCTTCGGGGGGCTGCGTTCATGCCCGCAGGTATTAGGTACATAGTTTGGTGATCCTTGCTCTTAGGATCTCTGTTCAGTTTTTGGGAAAAGGCTCCATTTACTCCGGAGGCTTATCTTTTGGTACGGTTTTCCTGAGGTTGTAGATTTATGTACATTCAGGGGTATGGCGGGGCCCTGTCCCTTCACAGGTGTTTTGTTAAAACTCTTAGAGGTCTGTATTCATATGTGGGTTAGACTGCAAGGGTTGTATGTTGTTATACAGTGATATGTTATGGTGGCAGCCTTATCGGCTTTGCCTTTTTTTTTTAAAACAAATGAGTGGTATTTATCTTCCGCGTTTTACTTATGTTGTATGAATAGAAGGGTGCCCAGGTAGATCATCAGTCGCGGGTCCGGGGTTCGGGGCGTGACAGAGTGGTATCAGAGCAGTTAGTCCTCGAAATGTCTACAAACTGTGTATAGTAGAGTCTTGTTTATCTGTGTGTTGTGCACCACATCTATAAACAGGGGGCTATAGTACATTTAGGATTGGTTTCCCTTCTTCTCACTCCGAGATCGTGCGATAGAGCTGTGTTGTTAGGCTAGTCTCTCCCTAACATATTATTGTGATTGCAACTATGAGAAAGGCAACAGTGATCCAGAAAAGATTATATGGATTGCGTATCCAGGTTGGTAAAATTATCATATAGATGGTATTATGATAATGTATATCTGTACGAGCGTATTTATTTAGGGCCATATGTGTGTTGCCTAGAATGATTATGGTTCATCAGAAGTTGGTTAAGTTATGTGGTATGCTTAAGTGTTATGTTCGAATAATATTGAGTTGTTGTGAGTAAGACAACATGATTGTGAGATATTGAGAAGCTACATTTCCCGTATGTGGGGACTGATAATGTAAGCTTGGGACATAGAAAAATTGTGAACCTTAGAATATTGATGACCGATGAGACCTTAGATGTACAAGGCCTTCTCGGATAGTAAGATTTATTTCAGACCAAGAATGAGAGTTAAGTGTGACGATGGGTCGGGTTGTGGACCGATTACGGGTCAACCCGTGGCATGGAATGGAGTGGGGTCAGTTGGAGGTGGTCCCGCTATGTGATGGGTCCGCGGTGCAAGGCCCAAGTCTAGTTAATCGTTGTACGAGTTCGTGGACGCGTTCCACCAGAACCGGGTCGTGACAGAGGACCTTAAAGTATTAAAAGAATTGAAGTGTTTATAGTTATGACTAATGAAAGTACGAAAAAAGAATTTTTTTAGGCCATAAATGGGAGTAAATAGTGGTGATACACCCTAGATTTGATTCCTCGGTTGGCTTTTGATTGATGTATATGCATGTGTGATATATTGGGGCTATATATGGCATAATTGGTTTCATTGATTATAGTTTAAGGAGACTATACCAAGATTTGTTTAGGTTAAACCTAGTATGAACATTCAGGACGAATGTTTCTAAGGGGGGAAGGATGTTACACCCCGTATTTCCAAGAGATTGAAATGAGAACGAACGTATGGAAATAAGATTTGAAAGTTGGAACGAAAGAAAGAATTGTGTTTCCTAAGGAAAATCTTCCGAACCTCGTGAAGAAAAAAGGTTTGTTAAATGGAATTTGGTTCTCAAAGTTGGTATTTGAGACTTTTTGAATATATTGGAATTTTGGATTTTAAATTCCGAATTTGGTCATGTGGGTCCACGGGAAAATTTTACGGTTTTGTGGGGACCACGGGAAAATTTTACGATTTTGTTGGGCCCACAATATGTTGAGATATTTTGGTCAATTATGGATTTTTGGGAGATGAAATATTTTTAGCCGAATGAGAGGGTGACACGTGGCACACCCCCCACCCCACTTGTCTTGGTCTTGGAAGACTTTGACCTTAGATATTTTAGAGACAAGTGGACAAGTGGGTCATGTGGGTCCCACTCCACTTGTCTTGCTACACTTAGTACCTACACTTGTACTCATCTTACCCATTGTGATACATTATATATGTATACTTAGAGACATTGCAAGACTTCATTTGCACAACACTTAGAAATATTCCATCTCTTTCCCTCTTCTCTTATACTCTCGGCCAAGGTTGGCAGATTTCAGCCAACTTTGAAGAGGTATATCTCCTGGTATAAGAGGAGTTTTTAGGTGTTTCAAAATCCTAAAATGAAGTTCGTCGAGTATAGTTTCCAAATCAACACATCGTTAGTCGATCGGACATCGGAGTAAAGAGTTATGGACGTCACAAGTTCAGCTGACAAAAAGTGAGCAAAAATGCTACACTAGGCCGATAATAGAGGGTGAAACCCTAGGGGTTCCGTCGACTTTTTGGTGATGGAATGTGAAGGGAAGTTGCTCCTAAGGTTGTAGGGGATACATATATGTGATTGGATCTTGAAGAAGTGGAGCGAAACGAAAACTACGGGCCATTGTTGAGCATTCTGCCCGGGACGTTTTTGGGCACAAAAATGAGGTAATAGTTCCTCTAAAATTAAAGTAATTGGATATTACTTATTGTTATAATGTATAAATGAATTCATGTTAAGGAAGAAATTGAAAATAAGATGTGTATGAGGTAGATATGTTGTTGGCCGATTTGAGATAATTTTGTGCCCTTGGTTTCGTTTGTTATATGGTTGTTGTTATCCACACTCGTCGCATGTTAAAATAAGGTAATATGGTTGTTTATAAGTTGGTATGTCATATATGGAAGTGTTGGAACTCGAATTGGAATAAAATGGATTAAGGAAAGATTTATCGGATTGTAGTTGTTTTAGCCGAAAAACTGCCCAAAACTGTTAGACGTTGTCGTATCATTTTATAGACTTTTTTGGGGGTGTGGTTATGCTGGAAAATCAGCCCTAATATGCATGTTTAGGTGTAGTAGTTGCTAATGAAATTCCTAAGGAAATAGGGGTGTGGAAAGGTGTTGAAACGCCTCACATTTTACCCTCGTTATTGTTGGATTACAGACTGTTTTTATGGGATGATTTGTGGACTGTTTTGTATAACTGTGGGGCAGAATTTTACACGTCCAGTTAGGCGTGTAATCCCCTTTGGCTAACTGTTGGTTGCACCTTAAATGTGGTTTGTTGGTTGATGAATACGGGCCTTGGAAAAGGTGGAAAAGTATGTAGAAACAAAGGAAGTGCTGCCCAAATTTCTGTAGAATAAGAGACCTAGCACTTAGTATTATTCCACGTTGATAAGCTAGGAGTTGATAGACATGTTATGGTTAATATAGGTTGAAGTACTACGTATAGCATATTCTACTTAAAGGATGGAATAGCTATCAAGGTTGAAGTACTTTGGAGCATTTTGCTACTTGTCGATAGTCGTCGCGAGGTATGTGAACCTGTTCCTTCTTTTGGCATGTTCTACGTATGAAATATACATGTGATGTTATTTAATGATTCCTTCTACTCTTAGAAGTTAAGAGGTACGTATGTTGATTTACTATATGTAAAAGGTATGTCTAAGTTATCCTATGTTCTTACCAAGTCTTATGGAGGATGTTGGTAAGAGTCGTTAGGAAGTATTTGGAGTCGAGTTGACTTTGCTAATTTACTGTACTAATGAGAATAAGTATCGAAAAAGTCATTGCAGCGTTAATAAAAATGTATCGAAAATCAATGATACTAAAATAAGTAGAATTCTCCATCTGCATAGAAACTAAGATAAGACAAAATTGTATTACATTTTCTAGATCATGGCTGCTTTAATAAGATCGTTATAAACGAGTATAACCTATTCACAACTCATAAAAGTATATGTTACTTAATTTAAAAGAGTTTATGTTATGAAGTTTTAAGACTATGAACCTTGATTTCTTAAAAGGTTATGAGACTTTATTTTTCAAGTTATGGGACTTGATTCTTAAAGAAAGGAATGACTTGATTTAAAAAGTTTGGTTGCCATGAATTATTTCAAAAGTTAAGCGGCTTAATTTAAAAGAGAATGTAACTTGAGTTTTCAAAAGAAGAAGTTTATTGATTTAAAAGAGAAGGAGTTTTATGATTCTTTTTAAGTATGTATGTACGTAGTACTTTTGGATTTAATTTTCCCTAATGTAATAAGAAATAAAAGTGTCTTAAGTTCTCTAAAGTGAAAGGTTGTTATAATAGCTTTATGGAAAGTTGTTATAACTACTTAAGAAGAAGTGAAAAGATGGTTTAAAATGTTATGTAAAGAAACTTGATCGCGTCCCAGAATGGGCTGGGCAATACACCTTTATGGGCAGACTTATATGACTTTATCGCGTCCCTTAATGGGTCGGGCAGTATACCTTTATGGGCAGACTTATATGACTTTATCGCGTCCCAGAATGGGTCGGGCAGTATACCTTCGTGGGAAGACTTTTTATGAATTCACCGTGTCCCGCAAATGGGCCGGGTTACGTTATCACGTATGGATTATCAAAGTGAACTCCAAAATGATACGTCCCTCCATAAAGAGCCGGATTATGTTATGCAAGATACGTAAGTTATATGATTATGAACTGGATGATTTTTCCTAAGTATGTAGGTAAGAATTTGACTATAACTCTTATTGAAAAATGGGAAAAGATAATAATGTGCGATTAAGTTCATGAGTTGTAATGGCACGGTAGGATCTGGTATTTACTTTTTATACTTGCCCCTGTCATTCTTTTATCTGATTATGATTTGTTTACAGTACCATATTTCTGTTCCATACTTGCATTTTGTTATCGACTCCTTGGGAGCTGCGTTCATGCCCGTAGGTATTAGGTACACAGGTTGGTGATCCTTGCTCTTAGGATCTCTGTTCAGTTTTTGGGAAAATGATCCATTTACTCTGGAGGCTTATCTTTGGTACGATTTCCCTGAGATTGTAGATTTATGTACATTCAGGGGTATGGCGGGGTCCTGTCCCATCATAGTTGTTATGTTAAAACTCTTAGAGGTCTGTATTCATTTGTGGGTTAGACTGCAAGGGTTGTATGTTGTTATATAGTGACATGTTATGGTGGCAGCCTTATCGACTTTGCCTTTATTTTTTTTTAAAAAAGAGAGGTATTTATCTTCCGCGTTTTACTTATGTTGTATGAATAGAAGGGTGCCCAGGTAGGGCATCAGTCGCGGGCCCGGGGTTCGGGGCGTGACACCTACCGAATATACAATCTTCGGACAAAGACCATCCAGGAGTCAGTTAATGTTATTTTCGATGACCTGCTGGATGTATCTGGTAGATCTTCAGAAAACAACATTGTGGTTGCAGTTGAAGAGGAGCAATCCACTGAAGCAACAGATGTTGTCCCAACATCAGAGGACACATCTGAACCTCAAAGAGAGAACACAGAGGATGATGTCGAGGAGGAGTCTGCTACTGAGCTGAATGATCAAGTAAGAAAAGACCCTCCATCGAGGATTAGGAGGAACCATCCACCCGACCAAGTGATAGAGAGAGTTTTTTAGCAGAAGCGAACAAGAGAGAAAGAGCCAGTGAACTACCGAGAAATGGTAAGGTATGTGTGTATGTCCACCATATACCAACATGTTAGTCTTTCTTGTCTTACATCTACTATGGAACCTAAAAATGTTGGGGTATCATTGAAAGATAATTTTTGGTTTCATCATGCAAGAAGATCATGAGCAATTTACCCGAAATGAGGTTTGGGATTTGGTACCACGGCCCAACAACACTAATGTTATTGGGACCAAGTGGATATTCAAAAACAAATCAGATGAGTTAGGGAAGATTGTGAGGAACAAAGCTCGACTTGTTGCTCAAGGATACACACAAGTTGAAGGTATCGACTATGACGAGACATTTGCTCCTGTGGCTAGATTTGAGTCAATAAGATTGTTTCTTGCTATTGCTTGTTAATTGAAAATTACCTTGCACCAAATGGACGTTAAATGTGCCTTACTCAATGGATACTTGGACAAAGAAGTATACGTTGAACAACCAAAAGGATTCGAAGATCCTCACCATCCACAATATGTATACAAGCTCAAGAAAGATTTGTATGGTCTAAAACAGGCACCACGTGCATGGTATGGTCGTTTAACTAACTTTCTTATTGATTTTGGTTTTATCCGTGGAGAAGCTGACCGAACTTTATTTATTAAAAGACACGGAGTAGATGTAATCATAGCTCAAATCTATGTTGATGATATTGTCTTTGGCTCGACTACATAATCCTTCTTAAAGTCGTTTGTAGAAGCAATGTCGACAACATTTGAAATGAACATGATTGAAGAACTAACATTTTTCTTAGGCTTGCAGATTAAACATAATGGAGAAGGGATCTTTGTATCTCAAAGCAAGTACGCCAAGAATCTTGTTAGAAATTTGGTCTGGAAAATGCTAAACACATGAAGACTCCAATGGGCTCTACGCAACAGGTGTGTAAAGACGATGTTGGACAAGATGTTGACCCAACATTGTACCGATTTATGCTAGGTAGCCTTTTATACCTTACTGCCAGTCACCCTGATATCATGTTTAGCGTGTGTGTTTGCGCCAGGTTCCAAGCTAGTCCCAAGGTATCTCATCTTAATGTCGTGAAGCGTATCATTCGATATGTCACAGGTACAAGTGATTTGGGAATTTGGTACTCCAAAGACACTAATCCTAATCTAATATGATATAGTGACTCGGATTTGGCCGGTGATGTAGACGATAGGAAAAAAACTAGTGGTGGTTGTTTTTATCTTGACAATAATCTAGTCTCATGGTACAGTCGTAAACAAAATTGTGTGTCACTCTCGACTGCCGAATCTGAATATGTGGCAGCCGGAAGTTGTTGTGCTCAACTGATTTAGTTACGACATATGCTTGATGACTATGTTATTTCTAACAACTCCATGATTTTGTACTGTGATAATCTGAGTGCTATTAATATTTCCAAGAATCTTGTTCAGCATTCACGTACAAAACACATAGACATAAGACATCATTTTTTAAGAGACTTAGTAGAAAAACAACTAGTTCAAATCGAACATGTTGATATTCTTTCTCAACTAGCTGATATTTTTACCAAACCCCTAGATCATGAGAGATTTTCGAGCCTGAAAAAATCTCTTGGTCTCTGTTTTCTTTGAAAATAAGACAGACTAGGTAGATGTTGTCCGAAATGTTGTCCTAATATTATGGGTAACATTTACTGTTTGAGTCAATGTACATGATATGTGTTGGATTAATGTTGTACTTTTTTCAAATGAATCAAACATGACTTCACAAGGACAAGGTTGGAATGCGATATTGTTCTCTCATGATGATATATATATATATATATATATATATATATATATATATATATATATATATATATATATATAAATCAATTATGTATATCATAAAAAAGGATTATCATGAGAAGGCAAATCCTCTACTAAAGATTTGATTATATACAAAAAGAGCAAAGCTCTAAGATTGGTACAGTTCCTATACTATAGGAGTACCATATGCTTCAAGAAGGTTGAAAATGCCTTAATATTTTATTTTATGTATGTGTTCAACTAAGTTGATTAAGGACAATGATAAAATGTCACATTAGTCCAGCGATCAGTCTCATAGGGAACATATACAGAATAATCTTTTGTCAAATCAGAAAATCATTAAAGTCTCATAATGCTTGTTGAACTTTGAAATGTTGTCAACATCATTCACAACATCGTGCTCCAGTACATTGTTCAATATTGTTTTTCTTATTTTTTTCTGGGTTGTGGTATGTAATACGTCTCTTTAAATAACAAAAATCTGTAGGACCATTTTTTTTAATGTTTAATGATGTTTTGTGCTATGAAAAATCCTTTGTTTTAGGTATGTGAAAAGTTCATATTATTTTATACTACCTTAATTTAAGGAAATAGAGTTTGAGTGTAATTGTAGTTTGTCATGATGAAAACCCCATTTTTGTTTCTGCCTTGTCACATCAAGTCACCCATCAATCCATTAAATGGAAGCCCAACATCACCGCCAGTGTTTCAATCCCAAAACTTATCTAACACGCCCAACTCTTCGAAACCCTCTCTTATGTCCATAGCTCCAAAGTCGACAAACACCAAAGAGTATTCCCCTATGTCAACAAGTCCACCAAATAGCAGCAAGATGTACAAGCACTATGTAGCCATCAATGAACTGAAACATGTTGTGGAAGACGCCATTGTAGCAATGATTCTGTTTGGTTCAGATGAGCCATTACAGGTTTGATATCCAGATGACTCGGAAAACCCAATCGATATTGATACAATATTCGATTTCTCCAACATTACATCGAGAGAGTCAAAATCAACAATGCCGATCAGAAGATCAAAAAGGTTTTTTGAAAGCCAGTTAGGTGAAGGTCAAACTGCTAAGAGGTCTAGGGCAGAGTCGACTTTCCCTGTTGAAGAATCGACTCGGCCTGTTGACATCTCTACAAGCATAAGAACTAACACTGATTTTGATGTGCAAAGTCCTCCCAGCTCACCATTCACATCCACTCCGTCAGATGAAGCCCAGAAAGAAGTAGAAGAGGAAATGTCAGATGATATTCCCTTAAGGAACTTCATTTCAAAGGGGACCCGCAGAACATTCTAGAGCTTTACACTAAATGTTGTCTCAACATCGAGAGCAACTGATGAGGCAAAAGATCCTGACTATGTTGCCCCAACATCCGAGGCAACACCAGCAACAACCTCATCAGGACATGAGCATACAAAATCTGAAACAGATTCTGAGGTAATGCCTTACTCCCCTTTGTTCCTAAATAAAACATGCTCTGATAGATGTAATTGATTTAAGAATAGAGGAGTAAAATGAGATAAGGTGATTGACCATTCTTCATTTTCCGCCAATAATTTAATCGAATTCTTGAGTAGTCGCAAAGTCTTGAGCTCTGGTTTTGGAAAAAGACATTACTGTGAGAAGGTAATTAGGGTTTTCTATGCTAACCTGCAACTTGTTGTGAGAGACACTAACTCGAAGAAATTCGGGAAAGTGCATCTCTGGAACAAAGTATACAACTTTACACCCGATATTATCAACTCTACACTTGGGATAAGTATTAACAAAAATGAGTCTCAATCGAACCCCACTGTCGAAGAACTCAATACAATGATCAAATACCTTACCGGGAATCTGATCACTGTTTGGGCCCCTCGCAGTCCTGTCTCTAAGCTCACTGCCTTGTTTGCCACCATACACAAACTGTCTATATACAATTGGCTACCCTCTCTCAATGAGACAGATGTAACCCTTGACCAAGCATCACTACTTTATAAACTTGGAAGGAACCAACAAGTTGACTTAGGAACCATTATTTTCAACCACGTTGTCAATTTGGCAGAAAAACAAAGCAACACTGCCCTTCCATACCCCTCATTAATCTTCCAAATCCTGCTCAATCAAGGCCTTAAGACACCGAAAGGAGAGAAGCTGAGTCCAGCCTTAGAGGTTACTCAGTACAGAGAGCAGTTATAAAACAACAGGGATAATGTGATTGATCTGCCCTAGAAGAGAGGAGAATGGAACTGTGATACATCCAAGGATGTTACCAACATTCCTGAAAATATTGATCATGGAAAGGTCCCGATGTCCCTAGACTGGCTTCGAAAGTACATTGCCGAAATTGACAGGCATATTCAAGAACTTGTGTGAGCCAAGAGTTATTATGAGGACATACTTTTTTCACAAAAAGGGGGAGATGATGCTGCTGATGTTAATGTTGATGATGCTGCTGGAAGCATACAGCCAGGGGGGAGCTACTGAGGGTGCAGAGCCAAGTTATGTTGCACGGGGAGAGGATTTGAGATGATGATGACTACTGCTGACTACTGACTACTAGTTTCATGGAGATGAAGATGTTGATAGGTGCCGTTGATCGATGGATGGATTGGAATGATGAAGGCTGACAATTTGTTACTCTGTTTTTATTTTGAATGTTGGATTCACTAACAATGGAATTATTTTTTGGTTTGTAATATTTAACTATGGGATATTTAGGTCTGTTCTGTCAGATATATGTTTGAGATTATTTTCTAAACTATATATATATATATGTTTGCCTCACGTGGATTGTTATGAATGTAGACTGACTACGCATCTGCTGTAAGTAAGTCACGACAGACATAACATAAACTTCTAACTAATCATAACATCGGTACTACACTGCTTGAGATTTTCTACTACAGGTTAAGGGGGAGCATAACACTGATCCTACTGATTCTTGGAATGTAAGGGCTACATCGGGAATCAGTATCCTAGTCATTTTAGTATCGAAGTTTTGTGAAGAAAGGCAAAAAGGGGGAGATTGTTGATGTTGGATAGGATGGTGTGACAACATCCGTGAAAGCTCAGGACAACATCTTCAGTATGTTGCCTGCGATGTTGTGACAACATCTCAGTAATAATTTTGTCTATTCTTCCGGCCAAAACAACTTGTGTTACTGTGAGTAAAAAATGACCTAGGCAAGCTTACAATGTTGCTATGTTCAAAACGTGGTAAAAGAAACAGACAAAGACTTGGAGAAGAAGCACCGTGAAGACCAAGTCCAACGCTGAGGTATTCCAGGAGAAAAAATCGGTCCAAGCAGTTGACTTGTTTTACTCAACCTCCTCAACCAATCAGTGAGGATTCAAGGGAAGCTCAACACTATAAATAGAGGGGAGCTTCACAGTATCGATATCCAGATTTGTAGAAGAAGAATTTCCAAGAGAGCTCTCGGATTTTACCTTAGAAAACTGGATCAACACACTTAGTCTAAAGTTATTTTAACACCATCTAGTCCCACATTACAATTGCTATATTTATTCTAGATTAAGCTTATTGTTCAATCGATTGTAATGAAGATGTTATATTTTGTCTTTTAGACTTTTGTACTTTAGGCGAAGTCATCTGCGACTTCATTTTTGTTTGTAATTTTTTTTCGTTTGTAAAAAAAATTCATTTGTAATTGTATATAATCTATACAATTCTTTTGGTCATCGACCATCAATGGATATATTTATATATACCCTTGAAAATATAAACCTTGTGTCTCTTTATTTTTTCCGCTGTATTTACTCTACAAAGGTTTATACCGCTTTATCACAATGTTGCCTCAGATGTTGACACAACATTGAAGGCAACATCCAGTGACTGCTTTTGTTGTTCTAGCTTTTGCGATTTTAATCTTACGTTTTTTACTAATCCGTAGCCCCGGAACCCAACAAGTTGAATGGTTTTTTTTGCAAGTGGCTTTTGCACTGTTGATGAACGAGGACAAAGAAAATCTATGCATGAAATGTACATAATTATTTTATTTTCACTAACTGAAAACATTTTTAACCCTTTTCCCTTAACTTTAGAAGATAAAATTCAATGGATCATTTGCAAGTGGCTTTTGCATTGTTGATGAACAGATAAAATTCAATGGATCATTTGCAAGTGGCTTTTGCATTGTTGATGAACAGATAAAATTCAATGGATCATTTGCAAGTGGCTTTTGCATTGTTGATGAACGAGGACAAATAAATTTTGATGCATGAACTGTACATCCAGTAAAGGGGTATGCCTTAGTTCAAAGTTCAAATCCCCTCTTACCTTTTGTCTAATTTAATTTAATAGTTAATTAATATCCCCATAGTTTAATTTTATTTTAGTAATAATAATTGTTTCACTAACGTGCAACCACGTGCCGTTAAATTAGGCCTTTGAGTAGAATTTGCCAATGACTTGTATTATTAGTCACCTAAAGTTGAAACCAACAACTAGGATTCTAAACACCTGCAACATAAGTGTTTAATGTACGATACCGAGAATTCATATTCAATTATATAAGTTAATTTAAAAATTGATTCACAGCACATCAATCGGAATAACTATA
The DNA here is from genome assembly GCA_029844215.1 of Przewalskia tangutica. NCBI lineage: Eukaryota > Viridiplantae > Streptophyta > Magnoliopsida > Solanales > Solanaceae > Przewalskia > Przewalskia tangutica. Next base: position 99,940,807 of record CM056728.1, on the reverse strand, counting down.
AACTACTTGACCTTATACAGTTCATGCACCTAATTATTTAAGTTTAAACTATTAATTTTATTTAATGAATCATGTACTCGATTTATTTCAATAAATTGGGTGAATGTGAAGTTTACTGTATTGACAGCCGGAAAATACAGTAATTACTAATTACTCGTGGAGTTCGTTCAATAGTAAAAATATCATACTTTAAAAAATACTTGCATGGAATTTTAATGTAACAACACGCGGACTATTAGCAGTACTTGAACTCGACTATAGAACTTATGCAAATTCAAATTTGATATATCAAAATACAAGAAGAAAGTGGGGTGATATAAGGCCAGTTCAGAAATGAGATATCTTTTGGATTAAAATCGAAACGAACAAAATCATGAAACCTCCAAGATTGAGTTAAAGGAGATGAGTACTTTTATAATAGGGGCGGAGCTAGGGGCGGAAGATATTATATTATAGGAAAAAGGGTCATATTTGCCATCCAATTTTCGAAAAAGAATCATATTTGTCCTCCGTTAAAGTATAGAGTCAAATATGTCTTTTCCGTTAACAAAGTTGTTATATTTATCCTTTATTAACAGAAATTCCACGTGGATGCCACATGTGACCCACGTGGATGACACATGGGATCCACGTGGAGGGTGGACTCACCTTCATCTTCAACAGCTACCACCTCTGTCGCCGCCCCCTCCACCGTCGGAGTTTCGACCACCAGCTTCGGCGAACCCCTCTCCACAACCACCACCACGCCACTGCCTCACCCTCCCTCCACCCCCACCGCAACGGCCATTTTTGGCTTCCCCCACTCCCCCAACCACCCCTACCCCCTTTATATTTATTTTTAACCCCTAAGTTATTATATTTACACTTTAATCCAATTTTCCAACTATAAATACCTCATTTTCTCTTCTTATTTCTCACAAATCTTCCTACATTTTCTCTAATTTCTATATACAACATTGTCTACTACATATTCACTCTATTTATTAATTTGAGAATTGGGAGTGAAGTTGGCAACTAGCTTGAGGATTAATCTATCGAGCAAAGTTTCAATTTTCAACCTCTCGATTACACATCGACTCTACATCGGCGTTTGGTACATTCGTTCCCTCATTAAATTATTATTTTGTTTTTATTTCATTTAGCACATTTAATTTCATTATCTTTAAGTCTTTAACTATTTAATTATTTATTATCATAATTAAAATGAAAAGAACAAAAAGTCTTTTCGGCAAGGGTACTTCTTCTAGTAGGGCGGGTAACAAGGGCAAGAGTACTTCTTCTAGTATTTCTAGACAAGATGATTTTATAGATCCTGAACTGTTTCCTGAAATACCATATGATCTTGACACAAATGTTTATCCTCAAAATGAAGAAGATTTTAATTTAGATGACACCCTAGATGATGATACACCTACTAATGAAGATGATGATACACCCACTAGTGAAATGCCTCCTGTCCCCCCTAGTATGAGACGAGGTCCGGCAAAACGACCATTAAAATTAGTTGTATGGAAATATTTTGACAGGGACGTACCGAATCAAGTAACTATATGTAAAACTTGTAAAAATGTTTATTCTTTTAAAATTGGACAAGGTCATGGTGAGACGGGGGGTTTAGGAAGGCATCTATTACAAAAACACAAAGCCTTGCATGCCCAATACATTATTGAAAAAGATGGTGAACAGACGTCCTCTCAATCAGGACAAGGTTCACATACTGTCCCGGACAAAGTACAGGGTCAAATTAACCCTATGACGGGGGGAGTTGTAGGCCCTAAATACGATAAACATAAAGATAGAGAAGCACTAACAAAATTAGTTGTTGTGGAGGGTTTGACTTTTTCATTTCCTGAATCGCCTGGTTTTATTCATTATATTAGAGATATGTATAATCCTGCTTATAAAGGTTTTCCTAGATCAACAGTTAAGAGAGACGTGTTTAAATTTGCACACGAATATCAACAATATTTGCGTTATTCATTATATCATTTAAATTGCAAAGTCGCTCTAACTTCTGATATAGGTCGTAGTACTAACGACCATGATTATTTAACGGTAACCTGTCATTGGATAGATTAAAAATGGTCTATGCAAAACGTATTTTAGCATATAGATATATAGATAGTAGGCACATTTGGTGAGTTTATTTCGTAAAATATTTATTGATCTGATTATTACGGAATAAGCGATAAAGTTATGAGTATTACATTAGATAATGCATCTTCTAACAATCTCGCTATTTGTATTTTAAAAGAAGTTTTAACTCAGTCTTTTACTAAACATTTTCATATCAAATGTGTGTGTCATATTTATAACTTAGTTGTAAAGGATGGTCTTTCACTTTTTCAAGATATTCTTGAAAAAATACAATTTGCTATACACTTTATTTTTAAAAATAATAGAATTCAACAGAGAAAAGAATATAAAAAAACTTGTCACGATTATCTTACAGAAAAATTCCCGAAGAAGTACCAACTAGGTGGAATTCTTTATATGACCAACTAGTTGTTGCTTATGACTATAAAAAATCTATCACTTTATTTTTTAACGCCCATAATCAAAATCCAAATGATATGATTGTGGATAATGATTGGGACAAAATTAAAGAACTTATTGTATTTCTAGAGAATTTTCAACGAGCAACAAAAGAATTTTCTACTTTATATTATCCTACTATTTCAACTATGTTGTTTTATATAGCTATAATATTTTTACTTCTTAAAGAATATATGAAAAAACCTGCTTATAAGACAGCTATTAAAAAAATGTTTATGAAATTAAAGAAATATTTTATTCCTATTCCCCCTATTTATATTATTGGTGTTGTATTAAACCCGACTATTAAAGTAGAGGGTTGTAAAAGTCTTATTGAAAATATTTATAACTGTATGGACGTACTACCACCTCCAACTCCCAAAAATTTAAATGTTGAGCCACATATTGAACAAACGCTAGAAGAAGTGTTGAATAGCGTAGAAGATGAATGCAAAAAAGTATACTGGCATTACCAGCAAGAAAGTGCTAGTAACCAACCGGCTTTCGTACCATCTTCTTCTTCAACACACTTAAAAAGACATCGCTGTCATGCTAGTATTGATTCTATTGAAAGCCTCAGAAATAGAATGTGCGGTGGTAGCAGTGCTAACCAAATTAGCGAGTTCGATGTTTTTGTTTTGCAGGGTAATTTACCTTACCAAGCAGTTATCAATGAAGAAGGAAAGGAAGACTTGTTGAAATATTGGATGCAGAATGAGAAGACATTTCCGACACTTTCAATGATGGCCCGAGATATTTTGAACATTCAAGCGTCATCAATCGCTTCTGAAAGCGCTTTTACGCAGCATATTTCGATAGAGAGCATGACACTCATTAGCCGGAGACAGCTTGGAGATGGAGGTACTATTCAGAGATTGGATACGAGCGGAGCGAAGGAGGTGCGGTCAACCAGAGATTAACGAAGAAGAAGACGAAAACTACAACGACATTTTATCTGAAGGCATAAGTAGCGACGTGGAACAATTTGACCAAGATATACCAATTCCAACCAAAGAACCACACGATGTGACACCCTATTTTCAACCGGAGTCGGAAACGGGATTACTGCCACATGGTTGGATTCCTGAAATTGTATTTAAAGGAGTCGCCACCTAATTATTATAGTGAATTAGGACACTAGAAATTGCAATAAAAATACTGCAATTGACTTCCATTTTTAAAGGTCTGTGAAACTATGTGAGATTCTAGGTAAGGGTTCTTTATTATCCTAAAGGGAAGGGGTTAGGCACCCTATAGGATCCGCTAACTTGCGGTTATCCGTTCAAACTTAGGTTTAAAATTATTGTGCTAACATGCAATTTACAATTCTAAAGGGTATTCTAATTATTAAACTAATCAAAAGATATTTAAACTAGGCATGCAAATATTTAAAATAAATATATATTTAACAAGATAGTAATAAAAGTAAACAATCATAAAAATGTAATGAAGAGAAATTAGCGACTTTTCCCTTTTATTTCATTTTTTAGGCGAATGATTTAACTTTAAAGGTGCACTGCAAAAAAGACACTTAGTAGAAGAGTTAGTAAATAATAAATAAATTACAAAACAAACACAATGTATGCATATATATATAGATATATATATAGAAGATATTGTGAAAGATATATTTTTTATATAGTGTGGGCTCAGCTAGTGTTATGCCAAGGATACTAAGACATGAGAAGCCAATATCGCTACGATCGGCATTCGCCTCCCGGTGAACGATAGTATGCATTCTCGTCTAATCTTTTTCACTTTCCTCCTCGCCCACATATTCCGTCTCGCTTACCACGGAAGCCTCCAGATCGACGGATAAATCCTTCGTAGGCCAGTGTAGTATCAAATTCAAAATCAGTAAATACCCAATATTTAAATGTAGCAACTGTTCATTCGGAATAAGAATCTTTTCCAATCAGTTTAATAAAACAGAAGGGGTAAAATCGTCAAAAACCGATCCAAGAAACAACCAAAAACCATAAGCAGTATCCAACCAACGTCGCCGAAAAAACCAGAACAGGGCAAACTCCAGCCAAATACCTAAACAAAATCAGAAAATCAGTCCATTGGACAACAGAACAGATATCAACCAAACAAATAAAAGCAAACAAAGGTCACCGGAGATATAACTTCCGACAGATATCAAAACCACAAAATGCAACGGAGCTTAAATAGAATCGAGCCCAGTCCGCCGGAGTTTCAAAACTCCGGCTAGTCCATCAGTCGAAATAATCAGTCCAAAATAAACAGGATATGCAACGGATTAAAAAGCAGAACCGAACTGGTCGCCGGAGTTTTTTAAACTCCGGCAAGTAACCAAAAATCACAAAAATCGGTCCAATAAACCCAAATCGACAAATGGCTCAAGATAAACAGCCAACAGAGGTTGCCGACGTATGGGGAGTGCGTGTGCGACCCCGCCGGTCATCACCTCCGGCGGGCAGTGGTGTGGAGGTGTTGCGAGGTCGGTGGCGACTGGAGTTTGGAGGGTGACAGGGACGAGTTGGTGAGGAGTTGAGGTGGGTCGGTGATGGCAGTGAGGTAGGTGGGTCGGTGATGGCAGTGAGGTAGGTGTTTAAAAAGGAGGGTTCGCCGGAGCTTGGAGCTCCGGCGAAGGGCGGCGGAGGGCGGCGAAGTGCGGCGAAGGGCGGCGAAGGGCGGCGGCCAGAGAGGAAGTGGAGAGGATTTTCTTTTTCTTCTTTTTTTTCTGAAATGAAAAATGGGCTCGGCCCTTTATTTTTTCTGCCTCCACGTTGTGGGCTGCCCCTCCTCTTTTAATAAAGGGGGGGTAAGGTATTTAGGGGGGGGGGGAATGAAAGTGGTATTTGAAATTTAAAAGATGAGGGGAAAATAAGAGGGTGTTTGGAATTTAAAATGGGGGGGAAATAAAAGGGGTTGTTTGGATGATATAAAAAATGGTGTTGGGTTGGAATGATTTGGATTGGATTCCGTACTGGACTGGTTTTGACAAAATGTAAAGCGGGTTAATTATTTAAAAGAAAAATTAATTAACAAGATGCAAAATTATAAAAAATGTAAATGCCGATGCAATAATAAAAATACGATATTTAACAAATGTTTAATGTCTAATTAAAATTAAAGCCGGATGTCAATTAATTATTTAAAGAGATGCAAAATATTATTATAAACATAATATTAACAAAAACATAATTCTTAAATTAAAAAGATGCAATGTCATTTTGTGAATAAATAAACATAGAATATTATGTAAAAAAATGCAAAATAACGATTAAAACGTGGTGTGCTAAAATACTTAAAATTGCACGAAATATACAAAAAACGGGTCAAAATTGACTGTCAACAGCATGTCCCTCTTTGTACGGAGATGATGGAAGAGTCTTCGGACAAAGATGTTGACTTGTAGCCAATTTTGTCTGCTTTATAAACTATAAACTCAAAAATAGGGATGATGCAGACTAAAATGTCGATGTCAAATTATGATGACATCGGGTCGTTATGATCGAAAATAAAAAGCAAACCGACGATTTAAAAATGTCCCAAAGGTCGAATAATGATGACACCGGGTCTGTAATGCTAGAAAAATAAAAGTAAAGCTGACGCAGAATTAAAAATGTCCCAGTGTCGAATTACGATGACACTGGATTGTTGCGATGCTAAAGTAAAAAGTAAAGCTGATGTAGATGTTCGTCGTTGCATGGACGAAATCGATGGCCGCCAGATAGGCTTTGGTGAGATGACGTCGTTGCGTAGACGTGATGCAGATGTTCGCCGTTGCGTGGACGAAATGCGAACGGCCGCCAGATAGGCTTTGATGAGATGACGCCGTTGCATGGACGCGACGCAGATGTTCGCCGTTGCATGGACGAAATGCGATGGCCGTTGCATAGGCTTTGATGAGATGGCGCCGTTGCATGGACGCGACGCAGATGTTCGCCGCATGGACGAAATGCAGATGAAGCCGTTGCATAGGCTTTGATGAGATGGCGCCGTTGCATGGACGCGATGCAGATGTTCGTCGTTGCATGGACGAAATGCAGATGAAGCCGTTGCATAGGCTTTGATGAGATGGCGCCGTTGCATGGACGCGATGCAGATGTTCGTCATTGCATGGACGAAATGCAGATGAAGCCGTTGCATAGGCTTTGATGAGATGGCGCCGTTGCATGGACGCGATGCAGATGTTCGTCGTTGCATGGACGAAATGCAGATGAAGCCGTTGCATAGGCTTTGATGAGATGACGTCGTTGCATAGACGTGATGCAGATGTTCGTCGTTGCATGGACGAAATGCGACGGCCGCCAGATAGGCTTTGATGAGATGACGTCGTTGCATAGACGTGATGCAGATGTTCGTCGTTGCATGGACGAAATGCAGATGAAGCCGTTGCATAGGCTTTGATGAGATGGCGCCGTTGCATGGACGCGATGCAGATGTTCGTCGTTGCATGGACGAAATGCAGATGAAGCCGTTGCATAGGCTTTGATGAGATGACGCCGTTGCATAGGCATAATAAAAGGGACGTCGTTGCATAGACGTGATGCAGAGATCATCGTTGCATAGATGAATCGCTGACGGCCGCCAGATAGGCATAATAAAAGAGACGTCGTTGCATGACGCGTGATGCAGATGTTCGCCGCATGGACGAAATGTCGACGCCGTTGCATAGGCTTTGATGAGATGGCGCCGTTGCATGGACGCGATGCAGATGTTCGTCGTTGCATGGACGAAATGCAGATGAAGCCGTTGCATAGGCTTTGATGAGATGGCGTCGTTGCATGGACGCGATGCAGATGTTCGTCGTTGCATGGACGAAATGCAGATGAAGCCGTTGCATAGGCTTTGATGAGATGGCGTCGTTGCATGGACGCGATGCAGATGTTCGTCGCACGGACGAAATGCGACGGCCGCGATAGGCTTTGATGAGATGGCGTCGTTGCATGGACGCGATGCAGATGTTCGTCGTTGCATGGACGAAATGCAGATGAAGCCGTTGCATAGGCTTTGATGAGATGGCGCCGTTGCATGGACGCGATGCAGAGATCATCGTTGCATAGATGAACTGTTGATGAAGCCGTTGCATAGGCTTTGATGAGATGGCGCCGTTGCATGGACGCGATGCAGAGATCATCGTTGCATAGATGAACTGTTGATGAAGCCGTTGCATAGGCTTTGATGAGATGTCGCCGTTGCATGGACGCGATGCAGATGTTCGTCGTTGCATGGACGAAATGCAGATGAAGCCGTTGCATAGGCTTTGATGAGATGGCGTCGTTGCATGGACGTGATGCAGATGTTCGTCGTTGCATGGACGAAATGCAGATGAAGCCGTTGCATGGGCTTTGATGAGATGACGTCGTTGCATAGACGTGATGCAGATGTTCGTCGTTGCATGGACGAAATGCAGATGAAGCCGTTGCATAGGCTTTGATGAGATGACGTCGTTGCATAGACGTGATGCAGATGTTCGTCGTTGCATGGACGAAATGCAGATGAAGCCGTTGCATAGGCTTTGATGAGATGACGCCGTTGCATAGGCATAATAAAAGGGACGTCGTTGCATAGACGTGATGCAGAGATCATCGTTGCATAGATGAACTGTTGATGAAGCCGTTGCATAGGCATAATAAAAGGGACGTCGTTGTGCGGACGTGATGCAGAGATCATCGTTGCATAGATGAACTGTTGATGAAGTCGTTGCATAGGCATAATGAAATAACGTCGTTACATAGACGTGATGCAGAGATCATCGTTGCATAGATGAACTGTTGATAAAGCCGTTGCATAGGCATAATGAAATGGACGTCGTTTTCGAACTTAATAAGATGAACGTCGTTGTGCGGATGTAATAAAGTGATTTCGACCTGGTGTGTCAGGCTACTATGATGAAGTTACTTGCATAATATAAACCGAATAAAATAATTAGAGTTGTAAAATGATTGAGAAATGCGGATGAGAATGGCCCTGTGAGCCAAATGACGCCTTGATAGACGCGTGCGATTATGGCTTTGCGGGCTGAGCTGCTATGTGAAACTTCCTATAAAAATTAAAGATAGATGTAGTAATTAGTGTTATAGATATGCAAAAACGAATGAATGAGGATAAGAATGTGGCCCTGTGAGCCGAGCTGCAATGCGAAAATCCCCTTCAACGTCGTCAAATTTCCAGCCCCTGTTATCTGTACTCAAGAGAAAATTTGTGAGATTTGAAAAGAGCTGCTGATTTGTGCGGACTTTGTAGCTAACTCTGACCACTAGCATGCCTGATCTGTTCGGACTTGTAACCGTTACCTGGCTTTATATATTTGGCTACGAGAGCGTATTCGATAATATGCTATTAGGTACTGACTGCCTCTCCTTGCAGTGAATCCTTAAAATGTCCCAGTTTTGGCATAAGCGGATGTCGAATGGACGAGACCGAATTTGATATGGAAAACCTTTACTATCCTATCGCAGAGATTGGATGGAGTGTGCTTTATAACCGGTAGAGTAAAGGCAAAAGATTTTAAAAAGAGTTGTGCTGAGTCCGATATGGTCACCTACGTGTCTTGCCATAGAGATCAAGTAGATACATAGTCTAGGAGCCTAGCCCTATTGAAGTTGGGTTCGTCGATTAGACTTCGAGTTTTTTTTTTTTTTTTTAAGAGATGGGACCAAAGCTGATATGGCCGCCTATGCATTTTGCCAAAGGAACCAGTTTAAACCATAGTTTGCCGGTGACGGAGAATAAAGTAATTTTTAAGAGATGAAAAAATTAGAATTTTTTTTTTTTAAAAAAAGGTGGGACCGAGACCGAAATGGCCGCCTACATATCCCGCCGTGGGAATCAGGTCACACGTAGTTCCAACGTGTGACAAAATAAGGAGATTCTCATTGTTTGAGATATGGGTTTTTCGCGTATCGTGCTAATAACGCAAGGAATAACACAGCCCCAAAAACCAAGCTAGTATAGCTCGTAATTAATACTAAGTGAATGCACAAAGTTGAAGTAGCGAAATAATGTAGTAAAGTGCACATAGCTGAAAGCAACAAACATTACCATAGCAAGCAGACTATACAGATATCAAATGCGCGTCCTAGCATGTTTGGGACCTCTTTATGCCAGAGGTGGGCCTAAACGCCAAATACGCGGGATTATGATAAATAGGTCCTAGTCGTTAAACTGTAATGTTTTGTTGAAAATGGCGACCAAATGACGGTGCACTTTTTCCAATTTCGGCATGACATGTTTCGGCTTGGATTTGTCTATCATTGTCACGCTACACACAGTATGCTAATGGGTCGTTGGGTTGTGAAACCCGTCGACAAGTTTTGGTGTTTTCCTAATTGTGGCGTCGATACCAGGGATCAACCCGCCTAAGGTATATGCATGCATGACTTAAAAATAAAGGGAGGTATAGCTCTATCTTAAGTTTCTAAGATTTGGCTTCACTAGACACAAGGTTCCCGAGCGGACACTCGAGTGAGAAGACTACGCGGCCACCGGATGGTCCGGCTGCTCCGCGCCTTTGTCAACTCTCCTAAAATTTGGTAATTGAAAGAAATTTTGCGGGTGCGTACAACACACCTCGCGTGTAGTGTGTGATAGTGTTAATTTTCCATAAGGGAGGAAATATGAACGGAATGCCAGTTCAAGAAAAGCAGTAACAAATAGCAGTTAAGACAATATGCGAATATTTATATGTAAAGTAGAATAACTTAGACAAAACAATAAAAGCAAATAAGTGTTGGGATTCAATTCAAAGTGTTTCTAACAATTACGCCCAACAGCCCCCTTAAAACATAAATGAAGCAATTTAAGCAAAATAAAGAAAATAAAGCACAATAAATTAACATATGTTTGTCGTGGTTAAGAACCTAAAATCCCCAGTGGAGTCGCCATGCTGTGACACCCTATTTTCAACCGGAGTCGGAAACGGGATTACTGCCACATGGTTGGATTCCTGAAATTGTATTTAAAGGAGTCGCCACCTAATTATTATAGTGAATTATGACACTAGAAATTGCAATAAAAATACTGCAATTGACTTCCATTTTTAAAGGTCTGTGAAACTATGCGAGATTCTAGGTAAGAGTTCTTTATTATCCTAAAGGGAATGGGTTAGGCACCCTATAGGATCCGCTAACTTGCGGTTATCCGTTCAAACTTAGGTTTAAAATTATTGTGCTAACATGCAATTTACAATTCTAAAGGGTATTCTAATTATTAAACTAATCAAAAGATATTTAAACTAGGCATGCAAATATTTAAAATAAATATATATTTAACAAGATAGTAATAAAAGTAAACAATCATAAAAAAATGTAATGAAGAGAAATTAGCGACTTTTCCCTTTTATTTCATTTTTTAGGCGAATGATTTAACTTTGGGTGCGCCCGTACTGCAAAAAGACACTTAGTAGAAGAGTTAGTAAATAATAAATAAATTACAAAACAAACACAATGTATGCATATATATATAGATATATATATAGAAGATATTGTGAAAGATATATTTTTTATATAGTGTGGGCTCAGCTAGTGTTATGCCAAGGATACTAAGACATGAGAAGCCAATATCGCTAAATGCTGGCGACTCGCCTCCGGTGAACGATAGTATGCATTCTCGTCTAATCTTTTCACTTTCCTCCGCCCACATATTCCGTCTCGCTACTACTAAGCCTCCAGATCGACGGATAAATCCTTCAGAGCGATGTAGTATCAAATTCAAAATCAAGAATACCCAATATTTAAATGTAGCAACTGCTCATTCGAATAAGAATCTTTTCCAATCGCTTTAATAAATCGTATGGTAAAATCACAAAACCGATCCAAGAAACAACCAAAACCATAAGCGATCCAACCAACGCCGAAAAAAACCGAGCAGGCAAACTCCACCAAATACCTAAACAAAATCGTAAAATCACCCATCGACAAATGTAACGAATATCAACCAAACAAATAAAAGCAAACAAAGGTCACCGAGATATAACTTCCGGCAGATATCAAAACCACAAAATGCAACGGAGCTTAAATAGAATCGAGCCCAGTCCCCCGGAGTTTCAAAACTCCGGCTAGTCCATCAGTCGAAATAATCAGTCCATCATAAACAGGATATGCAACGGATTAAAAGGTAACCGAATCGTCACGAGTTTTTAAACTCCTGAAGTAACCAAAAATCACAAAAATCGGTCCAATAAACCCAAATCGACAAATGGCTCAAGATAAACAGCCAATGAGGTTGCCGACGTATGGGAGTGCGTGCGGCGACTGGGCCATCACCTCCGGCGCGGCGCGTGTGGAGGTGTTGCGGTCGGCGGCCGGAGTTGGAGGTGACAGGACGAGTTGGTGAGAGTTGAGGTGGGTGATGGCAGTGAGGTAGGTGGGTCGGTGATGGCAGTGAGGTAGGTGTTTAAAAAAGAGGGTTCGCCGGAGCTTGGAGCTCCGCGGCGGCGCGAGGGCGCGGCGCGACGGCGGCGGCGGGCGGCGCGCGCAGAGGAAGTGGAGAGGATTTTCTTTTTCTTCTTTTTTTTCTGAAATGAAAAATGGGCTCGGCCCTTTATTTTTTCTGCCTCCACGTTGTGGGCTGCCCCTCCTCTTTTCATAAAGGGGGGGTAAGGTATTTAGGGGAAATGACAGTGGTATTTGAAATTTAAAAGATGAGGGGAAAATAAGTGGGTGTTTGGAATTTAAAATGGGGGGGAAATAAAAGGGTTGTTTGGATGATATAAAAAATGGTGTTGGTTGGAATGATTTGGATTGGATTCATCGACTGGTTTTTGACAAAATGTAAAGCGGGTTAATTATTTAAAAGAAAATTAATTAACAAGATGCAAAATTATAAAAATGTAAATGCCGATGCAATAATAAAAATACGATATTTAACAAATGTTTAATGTCTAATTAAAATTAAATAGTTTGATGTCAATTAATTATTTAAAGAGATGCAAAATATTATTATAAACATAATATTAACAAAAACATAATTCTTAAATTAAAAAGATGCAATGTCATTTTGTGAATAAATAAACATAGAATATTATGTAAAAAAATGCAAAATAACGATTAAAACGTGGTGTGCTAAAATACTTAAAATTGCACGAAATATACAAAAACCGGGTCAAAATTGACTGTCAACACACGAAATTATAAATAAACTAGAAAAAGTATTTGCAAATTGGTAATTTATTTCATTACAATTTTTTAATTTTTCTATGTCTTTTGCAATTTTTTTCAACAACAGTACACTACAATGTTGTAATTCTGAATATTGTATATTTCAATGAAATAATTAATAATATAAGAGGCACAAAAACAGTCTTGGGATGTTTTTTTTTACACTCTTCTTGTCTTTGTTTAATTATTTAGTTTATACTTTATAGTTTATACTTTATAAATATATTATATATATGAGTATAATTATAATAGTATAATATTATAATAGTATAATATGAGTCTATGACTATCACTATATGACTATATGTTAATGTTACTTTGTTAGTAATTTAGTATTTTTAATTTAGTAAAAAAATTAAAAAATAACAAAAAAACCCGCCCGACTGCCCCCGACCGCCTAACGGATCGAGACCGAGACGGACATGGTATCGTCCCCGCTAGTCGGCCCCGTCTGCCCGCCCCACCGACCCCGCCTCCTCCACCCCGACCCCGTCCCGATCCCGCCGGTCCCGATCCCGGTGGGCCCGGCCCGGCCCACTGGCCAGCCCTAAATAGATTTGAGTGAAAACCCAAAGAGGACTTGATATTTGGGTGAACCATTTCTTTGAATTGTTCCATCTTGTTTGGTCCCTTGAGTTAGTTTGGCTCCAATTTGGGTCCATATTTTATTGATAGTTATTTTCTTTCCCTAGCTCTTGTTCTAGCCCTGACCCTTGACTCTCTTGCAGTTATAGCTTCCTCCTCTTTCACTTGTTTTGAGGCGGCAGCAGCAGCAACAACAAAGTCGTCCTCACATTCTGAATTAATAGATGAAAGAGTAGTACTCTTGATCTTTGCATTCTGGTCAGTGAGCTCTTCAATTGCTAATTTGGACTTGGTGAATAACCAGTCAAGGGTTTTACTTGGTTTGTCGACACCAAGCATGTCTTGAAAATCAAAGAACTTCTGAGCAACCCCTATCGACATTCTCACCCTCCGATCCCTATGCCCTTGTGATGTCAAAATCTTACTGTGCCGATCCTTTTTCACAGGTTTTCTTATCTTATTCAAAGGACGATCTTGATTATTTGACTTGTTGGTGTTGATGAAATTGTAATTTGCAAACACCATCGAGCTGCTATTGTCGATTAAGTGAGTATTAGGGGCTATGAAATGAGTAGAAAGCGTTATTCTTTCTGATTCTTGTTCAGAAGTTATTTCTCTCTTTTCCTTTCACTTTGAGAAAACGTCTGATGGAAAACATTATGTTGGAATGCAGTCATAGACAGAGAGATGCAGGGTAGCAACATGCAACAACATCACACACAATACTTCTTCTATTATTAGTTTGTTAATTTGTTAGAAGTTGGTTAGCAGTCCTTCTCTAGTTTGTTAGAAGTCATTTTCTAGTTAGTTGGGGTTTGTTGATCACATCTATATATAGATGTTGAACAGATATTATAGACATAACAAATAAAAGAGCAAAGCTTCCAAAAATTGCATCTTCTTCAATTATATTCATTTTCTGCATTATGGGCATGAACAACTCAGTGTGCGATTGACCAAACCTTATGCATGCAAATTGTAATCGGTACATATCGTAGAAATTAACCTGGTATCAAAGTCACCGAAGGAAGAATTGAGGAGTTTCTGAAAAAATTCGACTGGAACTAAGCCATTCTTCACCGAAGCTTCAGTGAGATTTTGCAGGTCACTTTGCTATTCGATTCTCAGTTCGATTTCCAGTTTTTTGGTTGTATTTCTTTCTCGAATTGCATGCATAATCCTTGTAGCAGATTGTAAGTATAGTAATGGAAAATACATCTCAAAATGTTCCAGTAATAGTCGATGATAGTTCGAATCTGAGCTCGAACATTATCGACCATAATCATCCATTATTTTTAAGTAGATCTGATACACCTGGATAATTACAAGTAAAGATTCAGTTGATAGGGATGGAAAACTATACTCTATGGAGTATAGCTATGAAGCTAACTCTATTGACAAAAAACAAATTTGGTTTTGTTGATGGAACTATTAAAAGAGACACACTCGATAATAATCAAGCCAAACAATGGGATCGATGTAATGTGATGGTCATTTCGTGGATTATGAGGAATGTGAATACGAATTTGTTGAGTGGAATATTGTATAGATCTTCAGCCTTTGCAGTATGGAAGTATTTAGAAGAAAGGTTTGATAAGATCAACTTATCTAGAGTATATCATCTAAAAAAAGGAGCTGACAATGCTACATCAAGGTGTATCACCTGTATCTGGTTACTATTCGAGAATGAAAGATCTGTGGGATGAGATTGACTCCGTCATTCCTCCTCCAACATGTGATTGCAACAGTCCTAGGGCATATATTGAACACTTGGGAAACCAGAGGTTATTGGAGTTCCTTATGGGACTTAGTGACAACTATAATCAAGCCAGGAGTCACATCTTGTTAATGTCACTCACTCCTAGTGTGAATCAAGCCTATGTCATGATTGCCCAAGATGAGAGTCAAAAGATGATTACAGATAAATACACAGGTATATGAGAGCAAATTGAGCCTACTGCCTTATTCAGCAGGCCATCCCAGTTCAACCAAAAGAAGCCATATTCTCCTGGTGCATTCATTGAATTTTGCCAAATGAAAGGACACACTAGAGATACACATGCTACAAGCTGATGTTCTGTGATTTCTGTAAAAATAAGAGACATATCAAGGATACTTGTTACAGACTCATAGGCTATCATCTTGAATTAAAGGTAAGAAGAAGGCCAATGTGGTTATGACTAACCATAGAGATCCAGATAGAGCACAACATCACAATTATGGTGAATATACTAACCAAAAGGTGCCAGGTGGTGGATATGTAAACCAGAAGATTCCTGGAGGAGACTTGAGACAACTATCTCAAGAGCAGGATGAGTAGATCAATTTCTTGCTAAGAACATGCACTCCAGACAAATATAATATAATACTCACAATATTGAACCCACAGACAGAAATCAGTGGACTTCACAACAATGTAACAGTGCCTAGAGCACACATGGCAGGTAAGCCTGTTTTTGATAGATAGCATTGTAGTTAGATAGTTGATTCAAGAGCAACTAATCATATGGTGAGTGATAAAGAGATAATTGAACGAATTAGCTTCATAGACAATGCAGGACAAGTACAGTTGCCTATTGATGATACAGCTACAATCACCCAAATAGGAAGTTACAGGTTAAATGAAGGTGATCTCATAGAACATGTGTTATGTGTGCCAAGTTTTAAGTTCAATCTACTCAAGATCAAAACTAAGCAGTCCAACTGGCGGTATATCGACCGCCCGACCCCGCCTGCACCAAAGATGTCGATACCAAAGATTCGCATCGATATCGATACGGGACCAAACAAACCGACCCAGACACCGACTCACCCCACCCCGACCTCGACCCCGACCCCTTCTAGCCGTTGCACAACGGGTTTTCCCAATTTGGCTGTTGTGCAACGGTTAAATCCCCCTCCCCCAACCCTCCTACCCCCTAATATTTATTTATAACCCTTAAGTTATTATATTTACACTTTAACACAATTTTTTCAACTATAAATACTTCATTTTCTCTTCATTCTTTCTCACAAATCTTCCTACAATTACAATCTCTCTAATAATCTCTCAATCTATCTCTCATTCTCTTTACATTGTCTTATAAATATTCAATTTAATTTATTCATTTGGATATTGGGAGTGAAGTTGGAAACTAGCTTGGGGATCATCCGTTGAGCAAAGTTTCAATTTTCAACATCTTCACCAAGTCCCAGCCGCATATCATTCTCAGAAGTCACACAATCGGGTTCGGGTGAGCAATGAATCCACTCGCGCTTACTTACGATAATTGTACGATAATTGCACTCTCGATTACACGTCGACGTTACGTCGGCGTTTGATACATTCGTTCCTTTATTAAATTATTATTGTTTCTTTATTTTAATTAGCGCATTTAATTTCATTATCTTTAACTATTTAAATATTTATTAGCATAAATTAAAATGAAAGGAATAAGAGGTATGTTGGGTATGTCTGGTTCTAGTAGGGGCGACAAGGGCAAGTGTACTTCTTCTAGTCATCCTATTCCTCCTAGCCATGATGATTTTATTGATACTGAACATTTTCCTGAAGTACCATTAGATTTAGACGATGAACTATTTTCTGAAAATCAACAAGAGTTTAATTTAGAAGATAATCTAGATGACACGCCAACTAATGCACCTCAAACTGGAACGCCTCATATTCCCCCTAATATGAGACGAGGCCCACCAAAACGAAAATTAAAATCACATGTATGGGCTTATGATAGAGACGTACAAAATCAAATTGTTACATGCAAAATTTGTAAAAATGTTTATAAATTTAAAACGGGAAAAGGTCAGAGCGGGACGGGAGGTTTAACTACGCATTTGAATACCAAACACAAAGCTATGTGAGATGAATATAAGACTCAAATGAAGGGTGAGTCAACAATGCTCTCTCAGTCGGGACAAGTTACACATACTGTCCCGCACCAGGTACATAGTCAAATTGACCCTATGACGGGGCAGTTGTAGGCCCTAAATACGATAAAATGAAAGATAGAGAAGAATTATCAAAATTAGTTGCAGTGGAGGGTTTGCCTTTTTTATTTCCCGATTCTCCTGATTTTATTCACTACATAAGATCAATGTACAATCCTGCTTATAACGGTTTTCCTAGATCAACTGTTATGAGAGATATTTTTAAATCTGCACACGAATATCAATAATATTTACGTTATTATTTATATCATTATCCTGAAAAAGTATCTATCACATCTGATATAAGCCATAGTACTAACGACCATGATTATTTAACGGTAATATGTCATTGGGTAGATTATAAATGGTGAATGTAAAAACGTATTTTAGCATATAGATATATAGATAGTAGACACATGATGCACGATTTATGCACACACTAAACGCAAGTGCACGTGTCGTGACAAGTAATATAGTCTAGAAGATCGAGTTATCGTCCTCAAGGATTAATGTTCAATTATCAACCTCTATTCTGTCGTATCTATTTGGTAACCGATAATTTGATGAATTGTTTATAGCTATGATTATAGATGCTAACTAATTTACTTTACTTTACTTCAGATATGGTGGAAATAGGGCTTCCAAATCCCCTCAACTATCCGCTCGCTTTACTCGTTAATGAAAATAATTATGGTTCTTCTTCTATTTTGAGATAGCAGGTTAACTAAGCCATTTTATACTCCTGTTAAGGTAAAATAAACACTCAACCCCAATGTAGAACCCTTCTATCTTTCGATGACAAGATTGACTACAAAAGAGGATTAAGAGCAATAACCTATTAAGCTACACAAGTATCGGGGTACTTTTGTCCACGATTTAAACCTATGATTATTCAACTATATCATATTCACAATCTCCCCTTTCGGCTTTCGATTAGAAATCATATAAGTTATGATAATTAGTGATCAATTAATTACCAAGCAATCAAAATAATTATTGAATAAATCTCAACAATAATAAGAAGAAACCAAAACATGCATTAATTCATAAGAACGAGGTTCAAGTGATTTGACATGGAAAACCCTAAATTAAGTTAGTTCCTAGCTATAGACATGCCAAGAACTAAACTAATATCTAACATATACAAAAATGAAATAAAATAAAGAACAAGAAATTACACAAAAGTAAGTCTCCAATCTTGATCTCCAAGTTGTGATGAATTGTCAAGTGTGACACCCCCAAAATCTGACCTAAAAGGTCCTTTTTATAACCTCAAAAACGTCCCAAACCTTTTCCTTCTTGGCCTTGGCCCATTCCAATTGGGATTTGACAATTTTCCCGCCTTGGCGCCGCGGCGCCGAAACTTCTGCGGCTCTCTGCTCTTTGGGCGCCGTGGCGCTCTGCTGCTGCTGGTTGGCGGCGCCGCCCTGTTTCTCGCCCGGGTTACCAACTTTTTAGCTTTTTGAGCTATGGAACCTCTGTTTCTGCCCTCTTTTCGCTCCTTCTCGCCAATGTCACTTTAAACCATTGTGACTCAAAAGAAAGAAAATATATCCTAACACGACACATATTTGTACAGAAATGGGCAAAAGACTAACTAAAAATGACTCAAAAGGTGTATATGAAATACACCGATCAGCACACTGGTATTTTTATTCAAAAAAATATTTCTTTTGTTTGTGATTATTATGACATAACTGATAAAGTCATGACTATTACATTAGATAACGATTCTTCTAATATTCCTGCTGTTAGATTATTAAAAATTGTCTTAACTCCATCTTTTTCAGATCATTTTCATATAAAATGTGCATGTCATATTTATAACTTAGTTGTAAAGGATGGTATATCACTTTTTGAAGACATCCTTGGAAAAATTCAATTTCCTATAAACTATATTTTAAAAAATAATATAATACAACGACTAAAAGAATATAAAAAAAGGTGTCACGATTGTGGTCTACCTTACAGAAAAGTTCCTGAAGAAGTATGCACTAGATGGAATTCTTTATACAACCAATTACGTGTTGCTTATGAGTATAGACAACCTATAACCCAATTTTTTAACCCCCGTAATCGAAATCATAATTATATGCTTATAGATTCCGATTGAGATACAATTTTAGAACTTAATACATTTTTAGAGAAATTTTATCTAGCTACTAAAGAATTTTTCGATATTTATTATCCTACTATTTCATCAATGTTATTTTATATAGCTCTAATATTTATATTACTTAGTGAATATATGTCAAAACCAGCTTATAAAACACCTATTAAAAATGTTTATAAAAATGAAAAAATATTTTATTCCTATTCCCCAATATTTTTTATTAGTGTTGTATTAAATATGTCTATTAAAATAGACGGTTGTAAAAATCTTATTGAAACTATTTACGATTGCATAGATATACTACTACCTCCAACTCCTAAAAATCCAAATGACCCACCACCTGTTGAAAAAACTAGAGAAGAAGTGTTGTCTAGCATTCAAGATGAATGTAAAAAAGTGTATACGCATTACCAACAAGAAAGTGCTAGCAACCAACCGGCTTCCATGCCAACTTCTTCTTCTTCAACACAAGTTAGCGAGTTTGATATTTTTGTTTTGCACGGTGTTGTACCGTACGAAACAATTGAAAATGAAGAGGGACGTGAAGACTTGCTAAAATACGGGAGGGAGAATGAGAAGAATTTTCCAACACTAGCAAGGATGGACCGAGATGTGTTGAACATTCAAGCGTCATCAACAGCGTCTGAAAGCGCATTTTCTGCGAGAAGATTTCAAATAGGAGAGCACAGACATTCATTGATAGGAGACTCATTAGAGATTGCAGTTCTATTCAGATACTAAATTTGTGCGGAGCGTAGGAGGTGCGGCCAATCGGAGATCAGCGAAGAAGAAGACTACAACTACAATGAAATCTTATCCGACGGATGTGCAAGCGACGTCAACCAATTTGACCAAGATATACCAATTCCAACCAAAGAATCACAAGAAATTATAAAGAAACTAGAAAATGTGTTTCTTAAAATGTAATTCTTTTAATTGTAATTTTACTATGTTATTTATTTGTAACTTTCAATAACACGAAGTTGCAATTTTGAAATTGTATTACAAAAAAAAATCATACTTCTAGTCGAATAATATAAGAGGCACAAAAACAACCTTGAGATATTTTTATTAAACTATCTTGTTGTGTGTGTGTGTTATTTATTTATTTATTTATTTATTTAATTTAAAGGCAAATAAAAAAATGACCCCGACTCGACCTCCTCGGATCGGGATGGGCAGCAGAACCGCCTTGACCCCAGGCCGCCCTACCCCCGGCCTCGAGACCCGACTTGACCAGCCCGACTCGATCCCGCCCCGCCATGCCCCGTTGGACAGCCTTAATCAAAACTAACAAAAGAGTTAAATTGCAGTGCAAGATTTTTCTCTAATTTTTTTGTCTTACAGAATCTCTTTACTGGGAAGGTGAAGGAGATTGGTAGGGAAGTAGATGATATGTATATGATGAAGTCACAAAAAGGAAATTCTGAGTTGACAGGAATACAAGCATACATGTCAACTACAACTACAACATCTGAGTTGCAAACAGACCTCTGGCATAGAAGAATGGGACATGTGCCTATGAGTGTTCTTAGAAAGATTGGTAGTATTAGTGGAAAGTTCAGTTTTACAATAAAACATTGTGGTATCTACCCTTTGGCTAGACAAATTTTCCTGTTAGTATTAGTAAGTCAGATTCTGCTTTTCAATTATTACATCTTGATGTATGGGAACTTTATAAAATGTCCACATATTGTGGAATGAAACAATTTCTTACAGTAGTAGATGACAATACCAGATGGACTTAGGTGTTTCTGCTACATGCTAAGTCTGATGTATCTACTGTACATAGAAATTTACTTCAACTTATCAGAACACAATATAATATGATGGTTAAGAAGATTAGAACAGATAATGGTACTGAATTCATTAACAGATCATGTGTTGAGTTGTTCAGTCAACATGGAATTATATATCAGAGTTCATGTTCATATACTCCACAACAAATTGGAGTAGTAGAAATGAGACATAGACACATTCTAGAGATAGCAAGAAAAATCAAATTTCAAAGTAGATTGCCAGCAAGGTTTTGGGTTGACTGTGTGGAGGCAGCAATGTATATAATCAATAGAGTTCCATCGATGGTGATAGGAGATGCGTCACCTTATGAGAAGTTGTTTAAAAGGGCACCCTCACTGTCTCACCTGAATGTGATAGAGCGTTTGTGTTATGCCACTAATCTAGTCAGAAAGGATAAATTTGATGGTAGAGTTATTAAATCAGTACTTCTTGAATATGCAACAAGACAAAAGGGGTATAAGTTGCTTGATCTGGAGAACATGACAATCTTTATAAGCAGAGATGTAACCTTTTATGAAGATATTTTTCCTTTCAGGCATATCAAGCAAAATAAGGTGGATACACATCTTGCAGGCTCAGACACTAATTATTTTCCCACATATGACACACACAGTGTGGATGGGAGGATTAGGCTATGAATGATAATGTTGCAGAACAGGAAAAAGCTGCAGAACATGAAGCAGTGGAATTATCAACTAATGATGATAATGTTGCAGAAGGAAGGTGTAGAACAAGAAGCAGTAGAATTACTGATTAATGATCAATTAGCAACTGATGGTGAATTGTCAGCTAAGGCAGCCTTGGGTTCAAATACTGAAGCCATGAGATCTACCAGAGATAGAAAATCATCCACCTGGATGAAAGACTTCATTCATTTAGGTGTGAATTCTGGTGTAAAGACAGGGGCTGGGAAGGCATGTCTATATCCTATGTCTGAAGTTGTAAGTTATATTGGATTATCAGTGTCCTATCAAAGCTACATTGCCAAGATGACAGAAGAGCAGGAGCCAAAGTCCTTTTATGAAGCAGTTAAAGATGGTAGATGGATAGAAGCCATGAAGGCAGAGATTCAGGCATTAGAAGAAAACAAAACTTGGGAGATAGTTAATCTACCAAGAAATAAGAAGGCAATAGGGTATACAAGATTAAGTATATAGCATCAGGTGAGGTGGAGAGATTAAAAGCAAAACTAGTGTCACGATCCGATTCCGGGCCCGCGACTGGTGACCTACCTGGGCACTCTTACAGGTATACATCAGAGATATTCAGCGGAACATAGATAAAACTCATAAATATACAACAATGTGAAATAAACAACAGGCTAGCCGATAAAGCTGCCTTCCTGGATATACCTATATACATAGCCCAAAAGCAGTTACATCATTTCTTTTTTTTCTTTTTACAACCTGATCCACAAGATATGACTACAGACCTCTAAGAGTTTTTAGACATAATAACTGTGGCGGGACAGGGCCCCGCCATACCCCTGAATGTACATAAATCTACAACATCAGGAAAACCGTACCAAAAGACAAGCCTCCGGAGGAATGGAGCTCTCCAAAACTGATCAGTGATCCTAAGAGCGAGGATCTGCAACCTGCTTATCCCTACCTGCGGCATGAACGCAGCCCCCCGAGGAAAGGGGGTCAGTACAAAATATGTGCCAAGTATGAAACTGAAAATACTAAAATAAAATCATATAGTCTAAAATCAAGCTGGAGGCATGTATGATAACCAGATAACAGTACACCGCACCTTATTAACACTGAGACTAATGAGAGTAACTTTTATCGTTTAAAAGTAGGAAGGTTATGATTAATTTAGGGCTATCCGCCCGTAATACCATTATGCAATCCTATTCATGGGAATTTAACCCGCATGAGAATTGAACCCGCATAGGTCACATGGACCCACAATGAGTATATATGGATACCCGCATCGTGGAGAGCTAGCCCACATAATAGTCATGGAAATTGAACCCGCATGGGAATTGAACCCGCATAGGTCTTGTGGACCCACAATGAGTATATATGGATACCCGCATCGTGGAGAGCTAGCCCACAGAATAGTCATGGGAATTTAACCCGCATGGAAATTGAACCCACATAGGTCACGTGGACCCGCAATGAGTATATATGGATACCCATATCGTGGAGAGCTAATCCACGGAATAGGACAATGTCAAGGGAATTGAACCCGTGGTATAACACATGATTGCCGGCCTTCGAGCGAGGGACGCGGTGATATGAAAATATAACACTTGCACGAATGTCTATTGTGATCAACATATGCAACTTAAATCATTTAGGACTCTCATTAGATTAAGGTGAATCACCTAACATTTTATAAGACTCAAGGCACTAGCATGTCACGTTAAATCTGGGAATTTAACCCCAAGTACTACACCTTTAGAAATTCAAATCAAAGCTTTTTAAAATAAAGCTCTTCTACTTTCACAACCTAGGCAACTTATGCCTATAAATCAAGTAGATCACTCTCTTAACTTTTCATAAAGTCGTTATAACTAACTTCCCGTAAAGCCGTTATAACTCTTTATGTTTTAGACAACCAATGCATTTTCATCCTTTAAAATCAAGGGAGTTAATTCTCTAACTCAACCAACTTGGACAATTCAATCAAGGCAATGGTATAAAAAACAAATCCGAATTTATTTAAAGCTCGTACGTCTGTCGTACTATACATTTATAAAACATCATGCTCAAGACATAGGGAAAGTTCCACATACCTTTCCGGCTTAATTCACTCGCTAGGTTGAATATTCCGCACGTAGAATATCAACCTATAATGACCATAATACGTCTATCAACTTCTAGCATTCTATCGTAGAATAATTCTAAGTATAAAGTCTCTTATTCTACGGAAAATTGGGCAGCACTTCCTTTGTTTCTACGTACTTTTCCACATTTTTAAGGCCCGAAATCAATAACCAAACATGCCACATTTAAGGCTCAACAATTCAGCTAACCAAAGGGGATTACACGCCTAACCGGAGGTGTAAAATTCTGCCCCACAATTAATATAAAACTGTACAATAATTAAGGCAATTCTCGGCTATAATCAATGCCAACAACAATGTCAATTTCCGTTCAATTCCTTTTCAATCCAAGTTGTTATTCCAACATGTTATATACATTATAACAATTATAACAACTATAAATCCTTTCTTCTTTAACAAGCGACGATTGTAACTATCGACCAAATTGATTTACAATCTTAACGGCTAACATGCCATTTTCGGTTTTAAGATCCTAACAAGGTCCAAATCTTTCCAATCTTCATCCTAAATATCATATGCTCTTTTATCAATTATTACAACATGTAATTTCTAATTACATTAGGAAGATGAAGATTATTACCTCGATAAACCCAAATCTAATCCAAGATTCAAAGTCGATCCTTAACAACTTTAGCTCCTCTTCTTGATGTTCCAATCCACTCCAACCAACCCTTAGAAGCTTATGAAGAACTCTTCTTCAAGTTCCAACTCCAACTATGAAGAACCCCTTATGTTTTCATGTTGCGACTAACGTAAAAACGTAGTTTTTTCGGGATTTTTGTGTTGAGATATCCTTAGAATACCTTTAGGGACCTTGGGTTTGAGTAATGGGATTTATCAACAATTTTTGAAGAATTTTTCTCTCTCAAAGAGAGCCATTGCCGAGAGCACCATAGTGCACAAGAAAATGTTCTTGATTTTTTCTAAGTGTTGGATTTTGCCTTGCACTAGTATAGATATATACTACAATCAATGGTCTAGATCAACACAAATGGATGGCTAAGATTGGTCAATAATATCAAGCCAATGTTGACTACTTGACTTAGTCAATTCTTTTCTTCATCCAACATAAGCATGTGGAGGGTGACACGTGTCGCCCTCCCATTGGTCTAAAATATTTCGTTTCCCGAAATTTTCATAATTGGTCAAAATATTAAAAACCCCGTGGGCCTCACAAAACGTAAAATTTCTCGAGTGGGCCCCACGTGACCAAATCCGATAATAAAATTTTATAATTCCGATAAATTCCATAAGTCTCGAATAACGAATTTGAGGACCCAATTCTCATTAACAAACACTTTTCCTTCCCGAGGTTCGGAATATTTTCCTTTAAGAATACAAATTCTTCTTTCGTCCAAATTTTTTAAAGTCCTGCTTCCTTGCGTACATTCTCTTAAACATGTCCTGGAATTACGGGGTGTAACATTCTCCCCCACTTAGAAACATTCGTCCCCGAATGTTCTTTCGAGGTTCTATCTAGGGAGATATCGACATAGTCCCCTTTAACTATGCCCACATAATCACATATGTCACACATGACCACATAATAACACTTAGGCAAATACGTCCATTTAATATTGACAAGTAGGGAAGCGAATTTCCTTTAGGTGTAGAAAACAAATGAGGGTACTTCTTCCTCATGTCCTCTTCGGCTCCCCCAAATCATTTTCTCCTTCAATATCATTCCGCCACAAGACTTTGACGGAAGCCACGTCCTTAGTCCGTAGTCGCCTGACCTGGCGATCAAGTATCGTTATGGGACTCTCCTCAAACGATAACCCCTCTGTCACTTGGACATCACTAACCGGGAAAAATCTGGATGGATTTCTGATATACTTCCGTACATAGAACCATGGAAGACCGGATGTACTGCCTCCAAATCATACGGCAGATCTAACTTATAGGCAACCTTGCCTATTTTACGGACAATCTGCTAAGGCCCAATATACCTTGGGCTAAGTTTCCCTTTCTTACCAAACCTCATCACACCCTTCATGGGTGACACTTTCAGGAAAAACCAATCGTAAACCTGAACTCCAAGTGTCGATGTCAATTGTCTACATAAGACTTCTGTCGACTCTGAGCTGCTAATAACCTCTCCTGGATAGGCTTCACCTCATCCACAGCCCGCTGAATCAAGTCTGGGCCAATTAACTGAACCTCGCCTACGTCGAATCAACTAACTGGCGACCTACACTTCCATCCATACAAAGCCTCATACAGGGCCATCTGGATACTGGAAGGGTAGCTGTTATCGTACGTAACTCAACAAGAGGCAAATAATCCTTCCAGCTATCCCTGTAATCAATAACACATGCCCACAACCTATCCTCAAGTGTCTGGATAGTACGCTCTGCCTGTCCGTCGGTCTGAGGGTGAAATGCAGTACTGAGACTCACATGTGTTCCCAAACCCTTCTGAAAAGACCTCCAGAAGTTAGCCGTAAACTGAGCTCATCTATCTGATATAATAAATATAGGAACTCCGTGCAGCTTCAAAATCTCCCTGATATACAGTCTAGCATAATCCTCAACCGAGTAAGTACTCCTGACCGGAAGAAAAATAATGGCCTGATTTCGTCAGCCAGTCAATTATGACCCACAAGGAGTCGCACTTCCTCTGAGTACGATGCAATCCTATAATAAAATCCATATTAATCACCTCTCATTTCCAAGTCGGGATCTCAATCGTCCGTAATAGCCCATCGGGCTTCTGGTGCTCAACCTTGACCTGCTGACAATTCGGACACTAAGCAACAAACTCTGCTACGTCCCTCTTCAGGCCATCCCACCAATACATGCATCTGAGGTCATGGTACATCTTAGTCGACCTCGAATAACTTAGAGTAACGAGCACTGTGTGCCTCCCCTAAAACCTGCTGACGAAGTCCTGCAGCACCGGGTACACACAATATGCCCTCGTATCCTAGCACCCCATCAGGTGCTATCTCACACATGCTCTTCTCCTCTCGGAGAGCCGTATCTCAATTCCGTACTAAAACTGGATCCTTATATTGTCGCCTCTTCACCTCCTCGACGAGGGAAGACTCGGCAACCTCCCGGACCCGAACTCCATTATCATCGGAAACAAACCACTGAACCACTAAGCTCACTAGCTGATGAATCTCACGGATCATGTCCTGTCTACCTGGTTGTCCGTCTGACAGACTACCCATGAATCTATGACTAAGAGCATCTGCAGCCATATCGGCTTTCCCAGGGTGGTATAGGATATCAACATCATAATCCTTGAGTAACTCTAACCACCGTCTCTGTCGCAAATTCAGCTGCCTCTGTCTGAAGATATACCGGAGGCTCTTGTGGTCTGCACAAATATCCACATGAAATCCATATAAGTAATGCCTCCAAATCTTCAAGGCATGCCTAACTGCCGCCAATTCAAATCGTGAGTAGCGTAATTCTTTTCGTGCTCCCGTAGCTGCCGGGAAGCATAGGCTATAACCATACCGTGCTGCATCAGCACTCAACCTAGCCCAACACTCAAAGTGTTACAATAATAACCTAACCCTCTAGTCCCTCAGGAGGGGTTAGAACTGTAGTCGTAGTCAGCTGATCATTCAATAACTGGCAGCTTTTCTCGCACTTCTGAAATATTCGGGCATGATACATTCTTAATCATGATTCCTGTTTCCAGTCTTCTGTTGCAACCAAACTTGGTTACTATACTTAGATT
This sequence comes from Przewalskia tangutica, assembly GCA_029844215.1. Lineage (NCBI taxonomy): Eukaryota > Viridiplantae > Streptophyta > Magnoliopsida > Solanales > Solanaceae > Przewalskia > Przewalskia tangutica. The sequence goes on along the minus strand of CM056728.1, from coordinate 99,913,227 downwards.
CAAATTCCTTCACTTGCCTCATTGTTACGATTTTCTACAGGGGGAGATTTCCTTGATCTCGTCAAGTAGTAACCCTTTTATTCTTCTCAGCTCATAGATCTTATAGTCAGGTGTTCAAACCTCATCTCACGGTATTACATAATCCACTGGCTTGCCAAGATTTCTTATCTTGTCATGATTAGGTCTCTCATCGTTTGAGTGTCTACTCATCTTACCTTTATTTTTTTCATTTCAAGTTGTCTTGGGGGTCTCTTACCTCCCCGTATTTTTCATACTATCTTTCTCGTCATTACAGATTTTGCCACCTTTCATCGAGGTGTTCTTACTGCTCATCATTCACTAATGGTCTTTACACTAGTCTGGGGTAATTATATCTCGTGCAACATACATAACCATAGTTGCATTCTCTTTTATCATTCTGGTCATAACCCTTCATTATACTCATTATTAACAAAAAATATTTCTATCTTGATTCTTGATCATACTGTTTCATTTACGCGTACTACCCGCATTTATATCCTTACGACACTTCCTCGACCATTTCCTAATATTGTCCTTAATTACCCCAACACAAAACTTTTCCCACGGTTATCTGAAATTGTAACCTATGGCATGACGAAACTAAAGACTTTACCAGTCTCCTATCCATCGCCTAATAATATGGGTACGCATAACCCTCCATAATACGTAAAACTATCCTTTTACGTGGGGGAGATAGCTTATCTCCCTTTCATAATCTTAATCATCAAGCGCCACCTTATAATCGTATAGATATTTAAGACCTACCAATGATATCTTCTGTTTTCCGCAGGCAGCACTCGTACTTATCTTATTCTTGCTTTGCGCATTTTCCTGAAATCATTCGGAAAGTCGTGGCCCTGACCGCCATACTAAACCAACTCCAAGTACCTCAAAGTGCACTTAACATAAACTCCTTCAATGACCGTACGTTTTCATTTCCATCTCTTAACTCTTCAAATTCAAGTATCACATACTTTCTACATCAATTTATTTACTTCAAATGAACAAGTCACATAGACTTTTCAATTAATTATGTCAAAGAAGGAAGGAAAATTCACTTATTACAATCACTTCCTTTCCACTCGATAACCGGCTCACCGGAAAACTAGAATCGAACCAATCTCTCTCTGCAGTCAACGTTGGCATAACAAGAAGTCAACTAGTCCGTACCCATAATGACCTCAAAGTCTGTCATATCCAAATTCTACTAGGTGCGCTAGGGTCCGACGATCAGATCATCACCGGGCAATTCTTATATACCCGCTCAACTACCACCCAGACACTCACGGGTGTAGCTACCTCGAAGGTTCTTATGGATTCAGGCTCTATTCCTTTACACTTGGTTGCTCTCTTTCTTACTGGTTCTAATCCTCCCGTACTTCCAAACTTATTCTAGCATACGTACATAACCTCCATACTGATTCTGGCCTCCAATCTTTGGAGTTACTATATCGAACAATTTAAGGCCATTTCCGGCTCTCACGATCCGATTTCGGTGGAACGCGTCCACGAACCCTTAAAATGATTAACTAGACTTGGGTCTTGCACCCTCGTGACTCTGTCACATAGCGGGACAACCCTTAACTGACCCCGCTTCATTACATGATATGGGTCGACCCGTAATAGGTCCATAACCCAACTCGGCGTCGCACTTAACCCTTATCCTTGGTCTGACTTAAATTTTTACTACCCGAGAAGGCCTTATATACCTAAGGTCTCAGCGGTTATCAATATTCTTAGGCTCACAATTTCCATGTTCCAAGCCTACCTTATCAGTCCCCCCGTATACGGGTAAAACAACTTCTCATAAACTCTCAATCGTGTTGTCTCAATCACAACAACCATAATTACTCCATACGGATCTCATCCATACAATTCTCTTAAGCATACAACGTAGCTTAATTTACTAACATAGTCTTCCATTAGGCCCCTTAATCATGATTTCTTAAGGGTTCACTACCTTCTCAGACCGCTCATCATCTCCTAATTATCTCAAAGTAGCACGTAAAACCTTGATGAGAATTCATTAAACTGTTTCATACCTTCCCGGTATCTATTTAGTCCTTACCAATTCTTGGTAATCTAAAATCATTCTAGGCAACACGATCCGAATTTCATACATAACCGTATAAATTGTATGTCATTATACCAACTATACAACAATTATTACCAACCTGGATACGCAATCCACATCATCCTTCCTGGGTCACTGCTGCCTTTCTCATAGCTGTAATCAACATAACTCGTTAGAGAGAGACTACCCTAACAATACATCTCTATCGCACAATCTTAGAGTGAGAAGAATGGAAACCAATCCTAAATGTCCTGTAGCCTCCTGATTATAGATGTGGTGCACAACACACCGATAATCAAGACTCTACTAGACACGGTCTGTAGATACTTTCCGAGGACTAATCACGTGGATACCACTTTTATCACGACCACCCCTGCCCGCATCGTGTCCTACCTGGGCACCCTTATAGGTATACATCAGAGATATTCAGCGGAACATAGATAAAACTCATAAATATACAACAATGTGAAATAAACAACAGGCTAGCCGATAAGGTTGCCTTCTTGGATATACCTATATACATAGCCCAAAAGCAATTACATCTTTTTTTTTTCTTTTTACAACCTGACCCACAAGATATGACTACTGCACTTAAGAGTTTTTGACATAATAATCGTATGGATAGTGCCCCGCCATACCCCTGAATGTACATAAATCTACAACATCAGGGAAACCGTACCAAAAGACAAGCCTCCGGAGGAATGGAGCTTTCCAAAACTGATCAGTGATCCTAAGAGCGAGGATCTGCAACCTGCTTATCCCTACCTGCGGCATGAACGCAGCCCCCCGAGGAAAGGGGGTCAGTACAAAATATGTACCAAGTATGAAACTGAAAATACTGAAATGATATCATATAGTCTAAAATCAAGCTGGAGGCATGTATGATAACCATATAACAATACACCGCACCTTATTAACACCGAGACTAATGAGAGTAACTTTTGCCGTTTAAAAGTAGGAAGGTTATGATTAATTTAGGGCTATCCGCCCGTAATACCATTATGCAATCCTATTCATGGAAATTTAACCCGTATGAGAATTGAACCCGCATAGGTCACGTGGACCCGCAATGAGTATATATAGATACCCACATCGTGGAGAGCTAGCCCACAGAATAGTCATGGAAATTGAACCCGCATAGGTCTCGTGGACCCGCAATGAGTATATATGGATACCCACATCGTGAAGAGCTAGCCCACGGAATAGTCATGAGAATTGAACCCGCATGGGAATTGAACCCGCATAGGTCAAGTGGACCCGCAATGAGTATATATGGATACCCGCATCGTGGAGAGCTAATCCACGGAATAGGACAATGTCAAGGGAATTGAACCCGTGGTATAACACATGATTGTCGGCCCTCGAGCGAGGGACGCGGTGATATGAAAATATAACACTTGCACGAATGTCTATTCTGAGCAACATATGCAACTTAAATCATTTAGGACTCTCATTAGATTAAGGTGAATCACCTAACATTTTATAAGACTCAAGGCACTAGCATGTCACGTTAAATCCGGGAATTTAACCCCAAGTACTACACCTTTAGAAATTCAAATCAAAGCTTTTTAAAATCAAGCTCTTCTACTTTCACAACCTAGGCAACTTATGTCTATAAATCAAGTAGACCACTCTCTTAACTTTCCATAAAGCCGTTATAACTAACTTCCTGTAAAGCCGTTATAACTCTTTATGTTTTAGACAACCAAGGCATTTCCATCCTTTAAAATCAAGGGAGTTAATTCTCTAACTCAACCAACTTGGACAATTCAATCAAGGCAATGATATAAAAAACAAAGCCGAATTTATTTAAAGCTCGTACGTCTGTCGTACTATACATTTATAAAACATCATGCTCAAGAGATAGGGAAAGTTCCACATACCTTTCCGGCTTAATCCACTCGCTAGGTTGAATACGCCGCACGTAGAATATCAACCTATAATGACCATAATACGTCTATCAACTTCTAGCATTCTATCGTAGAATAATTCTAAGTATAAAGTCTCTTATTCTACGGAAAATTGGGCAGCACTTCCTTTGTTTCTACGTACTTTCCCACCTTTTTCAAGGTCCGAAATCAATAACCAAACATGCCACATTTAAGGCTCAACAATTCAGCTAACCAAAGGGGATTACACGCCTAACCGGAGGTGTAAAATTCTGCCCCACAATTAATATAAAACTGTTCAATAATTAAGGCAATTCTCGGTTATAATCAATGCCAACAACAATGTCAATTTCTGTTCAATTCCTTTTCAATCCAAGTTGTTATTCCAACATGTTATATACATTATAACAATTATAACAACTATAAATCCTTTCTTTTTTAACAAGCGACGATTGTAACTATCGACCAAATTGATTTACAATCTTAATGGCTAACATGTCATTTTCGGTTTTAAGATCCTAACAAGGTCCAAATCTTTCCAATCTTCATCCTAACTATCACATGCTCTTTTATCAATTATTACAACATGTAATTTCTAATTACATTAGGAAGATGAAGATTATTACCTCGATAAGCCCAAATCTAATCCAAGATTCAAAGTCGATCCTTAGCAACTTTAGCTCCTCTTCTTGACGTTACAATCCACTCCAACCAACCCTTAGAAGCTTATGAAGAACTCCTCTTCAAGTTCCAACTCCAACTATGAAGAACCCCTTAGGTTTTCATGTTGCGACTAACGTCAAAACGTAGTTTTCCCGGGATTTTTGTGTTGAGATATCCTTAGAATACCTTTAGGGACCTTGGGTTTGAGTAATGGGATTTATCAACAATTTTTGAAGAAATTTTCTCTCTCAAAGAGAGCCATTGCCGAGAGCACCATAGTGCACAAGAAAATGTTCTTGATTTTTTCTAAGTGTTGGATTTTGCCTTGCACTAGTATAGATATATACTACAATCAATGGTCTAGATCAACACAAATGGATGGCTAAGATTGGTCAATAATATCAAGTCAATGTTGACTACTTGACTTAGTCAATTCTTTTCTTCATCCAACATAAGCATGTGGAGGGTGACACGTGTCACCCTCCCATTGGTCTAAAATATTTCGTTTCCCGAAATTGTCATAATTGGTCAAAATATCAAAAACCCCGTGGGCCCCACAAAACGTAAAATTTCCCGAGTGGGCCCCACGTGACCAAATCCGAAAATAAAATTCCATAATTTCGATAAATTCCGCAAGTTTCGAATAACGAATTTGAGGACTCAATTCTCATTAACAAACATTTTTCCTTCCCGAGGTTCGGAATATTTTCCTTTAAGAATACAAATTCTTCTTTCGTCCAAAATTTTTAAAGTCCTGCTTCCTTGCGTACATTCTCTTAAACATGTCCTGAAATTACGGGGTGTAACAGCTAGTGGCAAAAGGATACAACTAGATGGAAGGCATTGATCATCAGGATACATTTTCCCTAGTGGTGAAAATGGTGAGTGTTAGATCAGTTTTTTCTATGGCTGCAACAAAAGGATGGATTGTGTATCAAATGAATGTGTACAATGCATTTTTACAAAGAGATCTCAATGAGGAAGTGTACAGGACTTTGCCTCAAGGTTTTGGACATGAAGAAGGAAATGTATGCAGGCTGCTTAAGTCACTATATGGACTCAAGCAAGCCTTCAAACAGTGGAACTTTAAATTGACTAATGCTTTGTTATCCTCTGGCTTTACTCAGAGTCACTTGGATTATTCATTATTCACAAGAAAGGATATGCACAAGATTGTGATAGTCCTAATCTATGTGGATGGTCTTCTTATTACTGGAAATGATGCACAACTGATAACTGAGACTAAGACAACACTGCAATAATATTTTAAGATTAAAGATTTGGGGGAATTGAAATATTTTTTAGGGTTTGAATTTGCCAAGAATAATAGTGGCATTGTAATGCACCAGAGAAAGTATGCTCTTGAATTGATAGCAGATTTGGGACTTATAGGGGAAAAACCTGCAGGATCACCCATAGAGTTAAATGTAAAGCTGACATTTGGCATACTGGATAAACATGTCAATGAAGCAGCAACTGCTGATGGTACAGAGAAAGTAATTCATGATCCATTATTAAAGGATCCAACTGGTTACCAGAGGCTAATTGGGAGCTTTTGTATTTGACTAACACAAGGCCAGATATTGCTTTTACAGTACATGTCTTAAGTCAATTCATGCAAACACCAAAAGTATCACATCAATTGGCAGTAGAAAGGGTAGCGAGGTATATCAAAATGGCACCAGGATTAGGCATTTTATGCCTACTAAAAGGACTAGCATCCTGACTGCATACTGTGATGCTGACTGGGCATCATATCCAAATACTCGAAGATCATTCACAGGTTATCTTATATTTCTTGGCTCTTCTCTTATCTCATGGAAGTCCAAGAAGCAGCTTACCATATCCAAAAGCTCATTGGCGAGAATATGTCTAGCTTCGAGTGGCGAGTCGTTCGATGTTGACCTTTCTCTTGTTGTTTCTATCAACATAAAGGAAATGTTTCAGTCACCGCCCCACAAAAAAAACGTATGTGAACAAAAGCAAAAAGTACGAAGTACGAGAAAGGGGCAAGGGTCTGTATTGGGTTCAATTCCCAAAGCTCCTATGTGGCGAAAACGACTGATTCAACGAGACTTATGCGGAGAAAGAGAAATATTTATCCTAATTTGAATTCCTCTGCTATGTTCTCAAAAATCGTTTCTTTTTTCCTTTCATTTTCCAACAAGCAGCGGATGAGCGCACTAGCGTGGGCTTTCCTATGGTAGTCCCGCTGCGACCTCTGAAGGATCGTCCCATCTCATCTTGATTTGGTTATACTTGTATGTATCCAACCATGTAGCTCCACATGAGAGCCTTTTAAATAAAGGCTAAAAAGGCACTCATCAGTCAGCTCGGCCCCTTTCCTATTTCGCTTTGCCGCCTATGTTAAGAATAGGTCCCGAAAGAGAAAGAGCAAGAAAACGTATGCGCGTTACAGCAAGAAAACGAATGCAGCAAGAAAACTCTCATTTCACTATGATATTTATTGCGTAGCAGTTTGAAGTTTATAGTATAAACACCAACCAAATCTCTTTTAAGACTTCTAAGAAAACTACTACTATAAGTTGCTTTCCCCGCCCTGTGATTTCATTCTTGATTTATTATGATTACGGGGAAAAGGGCTTTTATTCAAGCAATTGAGGTGAATCTAGTTCTCAGACGAGCAAGGAGCAACGCGTACCATTTTTTACTATATTTAGAACTGTGTAGCAACTAATATCATAGTGAAATGAGAATCAACGAATAGTGAAATGAGTGTGGATTTTTGGTTTGTTTGCATAATTGAATATTAGCCTGCAGCTTCCCATTTCAGTATACAGTGACAACAAATTTGCTATTCAGATTGCTGCCAACCTAGTGTTCCATGAGCGGACGAAACATATTGAGATATATTGCCATTTTAACGAGGAGAAAGTTCAACAAGGCCCGGTATCTACTTTATACATAAACACTACATAACAACTTGCAGACTTGCAAACCAAGAGTTTAACACAAGGTCATCATGTTCATTTATTATCCAAGCTAGGTCTGAAGAATCTGTTCTCAATACCTAGCTTTCAGGGGGTGTTGAAATGCAGTAAAATACAGAGAGATGCAGGGTAGCAACATGCAACAACATCACACACAATACTTCTTCTTCCATTAGTTTGTTAATTTGTTAGAAGTTGGTTAGCAGTCCTTTTCTAGTTTGTTAGAAGTTGTTAGAAGTCCTTTTCTAGTTAGTTGGGGTTTGTTGATCACATCTATATATAAATGTTGAACACACATTGTAGATATAACAAAGAAAAGAGAAAAGCTTTCATAAATTGCATCTCCTTAAAATAAATTCATTTCATGCACTATGTGCATGAACAACCCAGTGTGCGATTGACCAAACCTTATGCATGCAAACTGTAATCATTCCAGATCGTAGAAATTAACACATTATCAATCATTGATAAAAAGAGGACCCTTTTATGAGAGAGTTTTCCTTGAACGGGTTTTTTCACGCTCCATCAATGTGAAGGAGTGTAGTTTTAAAACCACTACATCTTTAATTAGAATTTCACATAATAATTATTTTATTTATTAAACCAAATAAAAAGCTCACGTGGGTCATAACTTACATTCTCCCACTTGGCATACATTCTCATGCGCACATAATGTTAAATCCAACATCATTCGTTGTTATCAAGTAAATCAACTAATATGAGTCATGGCGGTCATACATCACATCTCGACATAATCCCTTTCATGTACTATAATATTAATCTATTACCCAACACAACCTTTAAATATATAATGGTCCAACAATAATGCTTAGAATATCTTTATCTAAGCAAAAATATGTCATCGTCATTCTCAACATAATTTATACAAGAGAAAACAGGTAATAACATATATATATATATATATATATATATATATATAAGTATAAATGAGCTCAAAGTGTCAATTGCATAAACATAATAAAGTCTTTACATAAAAACATTCATTGACACCAATAAGACCCATTCTTTCAATATGTTCAACAAATATTATGGGTGGTAATTCTTTCGTCAAAGGATCGTCAATCATAAGTTTGGTGCTACACAACAACAATAACAACATACCCAGGTAATCTCACACTGTGGGGTCTGGAAATTTGATGCTAATATGTTCAATTGATACCTTATGTTTCTGGACTTTTTCTTTAACCAAAAAGTATTTCAGTTTCATATGCTTAGCACCTTTTGAATACTTATCGTTTTTAGAGAAGAAGATTGTTGCAGTATTATCACAATAAATTTTTAGCGGCTTGGCAACACTATCGACTAGTACAAGTCCTGAAATAAAGTTCTGCAGCCAATTAGCCTAAACGTTGGCCTCAAAGCATGCCACAAACTCAGCTTCCATTGTGGATGCAACTAAAACAGATTGTTTCACACTCTTTCATGATATTGCTTCTCCAGCTAATAGGAACAAATAATCAAATATGGATTTTCTCGTATCCACACAACCAATATAATATGAATCTAAATATCCAATCACATCAAGATGACCATATTTTCTATAAGTGAGCATATGATATTTCGTTCCTTACAAGTATCACACCACTTTCTTTGCATCCTTCTAGTGGTTCATTTTTGGAATACTTTGATATAGACCCAACATCAAAATTGATGTCTGGTCTCGTACATGTCTCAGCATACATTTGGCTTTCAACTATTGATGCATAAGGAATATCTTTCATTTGCTTACGTTCCAATTCATTCTTTGGACATTAATTGAGATAAAATTAATCTCCTTTCTGAATTGTTCCTTGGAACAGGACCTGATGAGTGTTTTTTTTATTCTAAAGCTCTCTAACACTTTATTAATATAGGCTTTATGAGACAATTCCAATAATCTTTGTGATCTATCCTGAAATATTTCTATTCCAATTACAAAGGTTTCCTCTTCCATATATTTTATTTCAAAGTTGTTAGAGAGAAATTTTGTCACACCCCAACCTTGGGGGTGTGGCCAGCACCCGGAGCCCTAAGATCCGAGCGTACCAATTATATCTTCCGATAAAATATGGGCTGACAAGGCCTCTGATGAATGATTACTGATCAAGACACAATCACTTGCACGCAGAAAAGGCCCAACATCTACATATATATGCACCAAGGCCGATATGAACACAACAAATTTAATGAAGAAGCCGACAAGGCCACACAAGACTACTATACACAAAACAACTGTTTACAAGCCTCTAAAGAGTATATCAACAATATCTGGATGGGACAGGGCCCCGCCATACTCAACTATATACATATATTCAATCATCATACCTATTAGCTCACTAGACAGCTCCGAAAGAAAGGAACGTGACAATCCTTAGATGGGTCGAGCAACCTACTACGAGGTGTTGACACCTAATTTTTACCCTCCAATAATCGTATTTAATTATTCCAAATTTCTGATTCATAGACGGAGTAGAATACACTTTTCACAAAGCGAATATGATTTTATAAAATTATTCCGAGAGTATTTTTTTTCATTTTTCATTTGACAAAATATCACTTGGTATATATGTTGTATATCATATCCTAATTTTACATAATTTGATCAGTAATTACAATTTTTTTTATTTTAACCGACAATTATAAATGTGATTGTCTCAAAAGAATTTTTAAAATTATAGGACTAATATTCCACTCTTTCAAATCCGATAAATTATTAATTAAATACTATAACGAAATTACATTTTAATCTTATGTCATATTTTAGATTTAAAATGACTCTGCATGATTTAAAATTTCTAGATTCGGATTAGTATCAAATTTAGGCTTAAACAAAAGCTTTTAATTTAACTAAGTCATTTACTAATTTATTCGGCTACTTCTTAATTTAAAATGTGACCATATTTACCGAATGTGGCGACAATTAAATAAACTTGAGCCGTTTTTATTTTTTCATTTGAATTGAAAAGGTACAGGCCCAAGTCGAGGCGAAAAGCCATTCATTGTTCAGAAAAGGGATCCAGAAGCTTCGACCATTGAAGCCCAGTCGTTGTTGTTGTCGTCTTCTCCATTACTATTTTTGGCGATTTCACAGTGTACGTTGGTTTAGCACAGTTCGTTGTCCTTCCAAACAATGCCTTTGCCCTCTATTTTTTCTACTAGAAATTAATGCTCTCACAAGTCACAATTCGAATCCCTCATTAGGTTGACTGATTAAGCATCTTTAATGCCTCATAATGGATATCTGTTATGAGTTTGCAAACATATTTAATTAGGTTAGTTGTTGTTTGAGTTATTGGTATAACTGTCAGTCATGTTTATATGTTGTTTGGTATGTTAGGATAATCTTTTACCTAAAAGTAACTCACCTAGTTCTTGGAATAATATGCGGCCTACTTAATTATGTGTATCCCATGTCATAGCTTGTTCTACTCATATTATTTAGCACAAGCCAAGTGAAGATAAAAGGGATAATGGTGATTGTTTCTAGTTTTAATACTTGAACATCTAATTTCTGCATGAGTGTTTAAGTCAAATATGATTAAGTTTGAGTCCACCTTGACCTCTAAATGACCCATAGTGTTCCTTTCTGTCTGGTTTGCATGCTTTGTGGTTTGCATGCTTTGTGGTTTTGCATGCTCCCCTGTACTTCTGTGCTCAGGTCTGTCTGGCCTATTTGTCATGTATACCTTTGGATCACATCATACCTTTCCGGTATTGACTTGAAATTTACTAAATGTTAGGAGCATGTTAGTTTTTCATACATCTGTTACTTTGGAAGTTATGTGTAGACCCTGTGTGTCCTTCATTTGCCATGTTGATTATAAATCATGTTTGTCTATCTTGCCCAGTATCTCTTAATTCACATGCACTAGTCCTGAATGAGACCTTAAACTTGGTTTAGTTGTCTGTTGGATTTGGGATTATCTTTTTTTGTTATACTGTGGCTATGATCTCACTCAAACCATGTCAATACTGCAAATATCCTTGAACCATGAACTGTAGCCTTCATTAGGAAGAATATAGTTAGAAGACCAGGGTTTACACCCATGATATATAATCATGTTTTGAGTTCCTTCCTTTAAATATTTTACTTGTATGCTTGGCTAGAAAATAACATGATATACAATTGATAAATAAGTTGTATGCAGTCCAAAATGTGTCGATGTTTCTGGTTTACAAGTTGTATACATTTGTATACCGCCCATATTTTCTACGCATGTTTATTTGTTAGGCTCAGCCTAGTTCTGATTGCTTGTCTTATTTTCTTCCTTTTACGATTGTGTACTGGGCCTGGCCCATTGTTAGTCATATTCTTCTCCTCTTTGAATGCTACTGTTTAACTTGGGCTCAGCCCAATTTCGCTTGAATTAAAATGCAAGTTGTGGTGGATGGTTTGTGTATTTATATCATGTATATGATTAATTTGATAAGTTTGGGGTACGACTAACTGGCATTTTTGTTTTTCCCTTGTTTTGTCCTGTTGCTGCATCACCATAGGGTGGGCCCTTACTGGGTCCATTCCCCTACCCATCGAGTCATATCCTTTGCAATAGCGCTGATTGGGCAGCCCAATCAAGACATGCTGACCAAAATAAGAGGAAATAGAAAAAGGGAAGAACATTTGTATTGAAGGCCCAGGATAAAAAGGGCTTCGGTAGTCTCACCAGCCTAAATTTTATCTCCTTTAAATTTTATATATTATTTATATATATGTATATGTGAAATTTCACTGGGTATGTTGTTGTTATATATATGTATATTGAATGTAATAAACACTTTAAATATATATTGGAACCTTTTTACTTATGGTTAGGAGTTAGGGCAAAACGATGCAAGTGTCGTTTAGTCATATCGCCTAGTATGTTTTAAGACTTAAAATCTGGAACATAAACGAGCTATTTTTGGACAAGAAAACTGTTTTGAAATGATAAAAAAACTGGAAACAAAACCAATCTCGCCCAAGTGCTAAACTGATTTGGGATTTTAAATATTTTGGACTTTAAAATAGATTGATATTTGGACCCAAGTAATGGGCCTGAGTGACATAAAAATGGACTGTTGGTTTTAATTTGGGACTAGACACAAGCTTTTTGTTTAAATTTTAATCCGGACTGAGCCCAAATAGGATAAATAATTTTGACAATTTAAACCTTATCTTGGACCTGAAGTAAGTTTAGGATTTTAGAAAATAGGATATGATGTTGATTAATGGGCTATGACATGCTAAAAATTATTTTTTCTATCTCATTGATAAAACCCAAAACTTGTATTTTAAGCTGAATTATACCACCTTTGAAAGTTAAAAAGATTTAAAAAAAATACAAGTGTACAAATAATCAATATAGTTGGACTAAATGTGGAGTTCTACTCAAATTCGCGTTTAAGTGTTCTTAATCCGAAAACTAAATTGACCAAATTACCCCGTGCATACTATTCTTTGGTAGAAGTTTTAGCTCTATGTTTTAAACAAACCTTGAGCTTTTGAATACATGAAAATGACAATTACTTTGCGGATTTTAAACCTTAGACATATTTTTAGCATTTTTAAAGCATGATATAGAGCATGTCGGTCAACCGTATTCTACGGATCATTAATACTGGTTCTCTGGAAGATCACTAGAACCCTTACCTTGACTCTGGTTTAGATAGGAGTTTTTTCTTTAATAAATCCTTTCTCACTAATTTTTCTAATTTACCTATAAATTAGGTGGAGACTTTAAAACTCATTATCCAATTTAGAGCAACATCCAAACTCTTAGTAACTTCTTTTGTACGCTAACATGTATGAAAAAAGCAAACCAACACGAGTTATCTTCTGAATCTCTATCTGTACCTACGGGCATGAAACGTAGTGCCCCAGAAATGGACATTAGTATGAAAGATGTACTGAATATGTAAGGCTGAAACTGTGAATAGGTACACCATGGTACATGAAACATAAGCTGAAACTGTAACTGAATACATAACTCTAAGGTAAAGCAATAGAGAAACAACATGTAGTTTGAGTGCCTCTATGGGTTAGAATATGCATAAATGAAATATAGTCGCGTATATATAACAATGTAGGCCTATGTGGACAGTATCATCAGGATCATATCTGTATAAACTGGGCAAGTAGCACTATAAGCCTCTGTGGGAAATATCATCAATATCATATATGTATAACCGCGTATATAACGCCATATGCATTTGAGGGTAATATAGATATATAATACATGCATATAATGACCTCTTAAGAAATATAGGATACTCTTTTGAACTCGTCAGATTGACGTAAGGTCATTACACCTACGACTCCCTTATGAGGGTAACATATTACCTTTCCTTCTCATGTGAATCAATAAGAACAATACGACATACAATTGACTTAACCTTCAAGAATATCAACATGGATCCTTGTTATATCAATTTAAACATGACTCGGTAGGATACAATAGTATATTTAACCAAAAGCAGCTAAAAACCATAACCAAGCGACTGAAATGAATCATAAATACACTTTTGACAATTAGGAGTGGAGTATATAGCGAATAGCAACTCACAAGTATCATTTACGTGTCGATCATGCCAAAAAAGACAAAAGGTAAGCCTTACTACCTTATTATATGGGTAACACAACTCATATGACATCTCGCTTATAAGGTAAATGTGATGTAAGGTCGTTACACATCCGACTCCATTATGAGGGTTAAATATTACCTTTCCTTCTCATGTGAATCAATAAGAATAATACGACATACAATTGACTTAACCTTCAAGAATATCAACATAGATCCTTGTTATATCAATTTAAACATGACTCGGTAGGATACATATAGTAGATTTAATAAAGAGTAGCTAAAATCCATATTTAAGCGACGTAAATGAATCATAAATACACTTTTAGCTATTAGGAGTGGAGTATATATCGGATAGCAACTCGCAAGTATCGTTTTCATGTCGATCATGCCAAAAGAGAGAAAGGCAAGCCTTACATACCTTATTAGTCGTACAACACAACTCTTATGATGTATCACTCGTCGTACAAGCGTCAACCTAAACAATTAAGACAATTTGTATCAATATCCAATCAATGGTTTCATAATTTCGTCGTTGCAATATTTCGTCGAACACTTAGTGTGTGTAACTTTTCTATCTTGGTTTCATGGCTATTCAGAACAATGTCCTCTCTTTTCATCAATCACAACCAAATCCAAGTTAATAATAACCATACTCTACAATTCCAACCACATCCATCTTAAATTCAATTAGAGCAACTCAACCACAAACATGTTTTCTCCATAGGATTAACTCACTTTCCTCGAGTTAAATTTACTACTAGAATAAACTTAAGCTAGGAGAAGTTATAGGGCATGAAATAGTAGCAAGAACTCACCTTAAACAGTCAAAAGTCCTCCATACCAAGTCTTCTTCCAAGCTCCAAGAATTTCCATGATTAACCAACACATTAGAGAAGATTTCCAAGGTGATATAAGTCTTCTAAGGAATATTTCATATCCTAATCTTGTGGAATATATTTTCAATGATGTATATATCTTGGGAGAGGGTTTGAGATCAAGTAGCTTCAATTTGGGGTGAAATAGAAATAATTTGGGTGAAGGGTTGACTTTGGCCTGTATAAAGGCTGCCCACCACCTCACATATGCGGTTGCATATGCCCATATGCGGATGAATATGCCACCGCATATGGTGGCAGTGAGGTGGTGAAATGGGGGCTTTGATCTGTGGTAGCATCCGCAAGGCGGAACGGGTTCTGTGGGGCAAAACATTTAGCATATCGTCTTGTCTTCATCAAACTTCGTCGAGATGTGATTCATTTGATCCCAATAATTTATAACCATGCATAGACCTTCTTAACATCCATTTATGTCATATTTGACCCTCGTAATAGGGCTCAGGTCATCGGGGATTAATTTGATTAATCATATCTGTAAACGTGCACAAACGACAGACGCTAACTCAAAATCTTATAGATCTACTTCCCATATTAATACAAATACAAGGTCTTCCTTACCTGGCATCATACTCATTTCATCTTACATCAATTTAGCACAACGTACTTAACGTATGGATTGCAAACACGAAGGACATAACGACTCTTTAAACTCTTATGATTTCCTTCAGTTTCAATTAGACCATTTATTAATTCTTTCAATGGAAGACCTCTTCCTTATCTTAGGCTTCCTAACTCAAGGTATATTCGATATGCAAATTTACGGAGTGTAACAATTTTTTTGGTATCGTGCAACAAACCAAGATCATTAGTAGCAAGCAAGTTGTCATCAACATACAGGACTAACATAATAAACTTACTCCCACTGACCTTCAGATATATACACCGATTAACAATATTTTCCTTAAATTCAAATGTGATAATAGTTTCGTTAAACTTATGATACCATTGTCGGAAAGCTGATTTAAGTTCATATACTTATTTCTTAAGTTTACACGTCATGCGATCCTTTCCTTTAATGACAAATTTATCTGGTTGATCCATATAAACTTCCTCCTCTAAATTCTCATTCAGAAAGTCAGTTTTCACATCGATTTGATGTAGCTCTAAGTCATACTGAGCTACTTAAGCCATTATAATTCTTAGTGAATCTTTTTTAGTTTGGTCTTAACCTGACTCTTTTGCAACCTTCTGATAATTCAACAAGGTCTCAAACTTCATTCTGTTTCATAGATTTCAACTTATCTTTTCATAACATCTATTCATTTATCAGAACTATTACTTTCAATGGCTTGTGAAAATGAAACTAGATCATTATCAATTTCCAAGTTAATTTCAGAATCGTGTAGATATATCAAATAATCATCAGAACTAGTAGGTCTCCTTTGTCTTTGAACTTTTCTTAATGCTAGTTCTTGTGATTCATCTACTGCAGGTTCATCAATTATGGCTTTATTTTGAATAACATGATCATTTATTTATTTTTCTTGTTGATTGTTAGGCGGTACAATAATTTCAGGAACAACAATCTTAGAAGAAGTGCATGATAAAGAAATTTGCACCCTAACTTCTTTAATTTCCACATTATGTGGTTATTCACTCCCACTAACTTCTTGACCATTCTCAATGAACCTAGCATTTTCAGTTTTAATTATTCTCATACTATGATTAGGACAGTAAAATCTATACCTTTTTTTATTTTTCTGGATAACCAATGAAGAAACAACTAGTTGTTTTTTAATTCAGTTTTTTTTTGTGGATTATAAACTTTAACTTCTGTCGGGCAACCCCAAACGTGCAGGTGCCTCAAACTAGATTTCCTACCAGTCCAAAGTTCAAAAGGTGCCTTCATAACTACTTTACTAGGAACCCTATTTAACAAGTAAATGACAGTCTTTAAAGCATACATCCACAATGTCATGGGTAAGGATGAATTACTCAACATACTCCTAACCATATCCATTAATGTACGATTACGCCTTTCTGCTATAGTATTTTGTTGTAGTGTGCCAGACATTGTGTAGTGAGCACATGTGCCACGCTTTTTGAGAAAATTTTGCAAATGAACCAGGGTGTTGTCTAGTTTTATCGTATCTTTCATAATACTCACACCTCTGTCTGACCTGATTATTTTCACTTTTCTGTCTAGTTGCTTTTGAACTTCATTAATAAATACCTCTAAGGCATTTAATGTTTGATATGTTTTTATGCAACAAATAGACATATTCATAACTTAAAAAATATCAATAAACGTGATAAAGTACTTTTCTTTACTGAAAGATGCAACATCAAAGGACCACATATATCAGTTTGTATAATTTCAAGAAGTTGTGTGCTTCTTGTGGCTCCTTTCTTTGTGTGTCTTATTTGTTTTCCTTTAATACAATTCACACAAATATTAAGGTCTGTAAAATTCAAATCTAGAAGGATTTCATTCTTTAACTAATATTTCCAGTCTTTCTTTGGATATGTGACTTAAATGTTTATGCCACAAGTAAGCAGATCGTTCATTCACCAAACTTCGTTTGGTTCCAATATTATGATGCAGAGTTAATTCGACAAACAGATTATCAAGATTCAGTTTGTATAAACTATCATAAAGAATACCAGTACCGCTGAGATGATTATGCGTAAACAAACTAAAATATTCATTACCGAAATTAAAAGAGTATCCAGTCTTATCCAACTTAGGTAAAGAAACTAAATTTCTCGAAAGAGAAGGTACATAACAAGTTTCAAATAAATCTAAGTGATGGCCAGTATCTAGGATCAAACGATAATTCCCGACAGATTCAACTGGAGTCTTCACTCTATTTCCCATGTCACATATCTTTTCATTGTTTTTTATATTATGTGTTGAAAGAAATCCTGCATCGTATTAGAAATATGAACAGTGAAATCAGAGTCAAGCCACCAAGTATTATAAGGAACTTCAGTTAAATTTTACTCGAGATATGTAAAAGCAATGTGTTTACCTTTTTTCTCCAACCATGCCTTACGTTGCAGGCAATCTTTCTCAGAAATGACACTTATCATTTTTGTGTTCCTTATTACGTACTTGATAGGAGGATTCATTAATAATATGTTGCCTCTTTTTACCTTACCATATATCTTTCCTTTCTTTCCAACTCCTTGATGACTTATAAGGTTAATATAGTGGTTTTCTTAATTCTTCAGTCATGTTTTCTTCTGAATCAGCATTCCGTGCAATTCATGCACGTTCCATTTGTCTTTCATGTTGTTGTAGTTCATTTGGAAAGGACCATACTAAGACGGTAATGAGTTGATGATGAATTGAATAAGGAAATTCATCCACTTCCATTCCCAAAGTCTTAAGTCTTGCTGATATGTTTGTCATTTCAATGACATGCTCATGCGTGAACCATCAAACTTCATGATGGTTAAAGTACCAATTAGTGTCCTAGAAAGAGACTTATTAGCAGTTTGGGAGCATTCTTCCACAAGTTTCAGAAGTTTTTTTGCACTTTTAGTTTTGGGAAGAGTAGTTTTAATGTTGACAACAATATTCATCCGCATAAATATTAGGCTTAGCATGTTATACCGGTCTTGGTGCTTATATTGGGACCTTTCTTTAGCATTTCTAATTTCAGTAATAGCAGCTGACTTCTCAGTATAAAGTGTCACATCAATATCTAAAACTCTGAGATGAAGTTTGATATGTTCGCACCAATCTGATAAGTTAAGTCCGTTAAAGGTCGTAACAGAAGTAGAGTGCGAATGAAAAGCAAATGATGCAAATAAAATATACTCGCTTATTAATGCTTTGAGTTATCAATATAACAATATTATCATATTCAGAAATGATTTCTCGTAGAATTAAGTGTATGTTGATATCCTTCTATGGACGAAACACCAACATACAACTTTAGATATAATGATGCTTAAATATGACTTTAACATAATTCGATAATCTTTAATGTACCAATTAGTAATATCTATTATCTTTGGATAAATGAATAAAACTAGTAGTACATCTGAATTATCGTCATATGTTCAATGATTATAAGAACAAACAATCAATGTTTGAGCGATCCATAAATGTCTTACAACCAAAAACTTCAATTTACACATAAGTATTATATCATTTATAAGCACCAAGATTAATGGGTAATTGAATATAGAATATATCGATCATTATTTAGAAATTGATTTCATGAAGATTCGATCACTTTGCTGATTAACGAATCTTTCGTAAGTAATTCCAAATAAATAATATAAGTATCTGAAGTAATACTTTACGAGTCCATGTGATGCATTAACAGGACTAGAGAATTAACAGTGCACGTTTCTTTACTGCACTGATCAAACTACACGATTTTATTTACATTAGAATTTCCAAGAACGTCATTGGGATGAAATTAAGTTTCAGGGAAGCATCTCCAAGTCAGCAATAAACTGTTGGAACTTGTATGGAATAAGAAAAAATAAGCGATCAAAATAAAAACTGACATTTTTGGCGAAGCGCCACAGCGCCAGGCAGAGGGCCGCGGCGTCGGAACAGGGAAAATTTCCCGTGCCCAGCGCCACAACGCCAAAACTTCAGAGAGTTCTGTCAGGATTTGAGCGCCGTGACGCTAAGAGGCAGAGCGGCGTCGGACAACGCTACCAGCGTAAAGCGGCCCGTGGGCCTGGGCCTATGATTGTTGTTTCGAATCAAAAGTTGTAACTTTATAGAACAATCACAACCTTTGGTATGAATGGTTGTAATTGTTCATATGTTACTGCTACATAAAGAGTGTTGATCACTTGGTTGAAGACACAATGAATTACAATCATTACAAGAATCAAAAGATCTAATAAAAGATATCACTTGATTCATCTTCTTCTTCCCAAAAAGATATTTCTGGAATAACAACATAAAATAAATTCGTCAGGGTCAAGTTCTTGTGTAAGAACTCGAACCAGATAGTTGTATCCTCTAGATATGAAAGTATATGTATGTCCTAGAGATAATTTGTATTGGGACAAATGTACTTTATCACATTCGTGTTGATATATAATAATGTTGGTTATTATTATGACATTTGCATTTGTTGAATTATTAATTGATTGTCTGTAATATTCTATAAATGCATCCCTAGAGGTTACGTGGTTATTAATGGAGTGAGAATTAATATCATAGTGTGATGCTCTTAGACTGTCTCGACTAATGATCATCAAGATTGAGATATTGATGATATGTTATATGTCAACATGTGGTATGCATCATATCATTCGGGGATGTAGTATGTCTCACATGCTACGAGTTATGACAACTCGTGATGGACACATGGATACTTGTTAAAGTATTGATATACCCTACTGATATGCTATTTGTTTTATATGTCTTTAGTGTATTCATTATGTGGGAGATAGAAGTTGTTAGACTTGAGGTCGATATCACCTTATTTACGGAGCAATGTGTTTTGATCCTGTCCTAAGCTCAAATGCGTTATAGGTTGAGACGCGGCTTGTTTTGGGTACATTGCGAAGTAGATTAAAGGTGGTAGTTGATACAAGAATAGGATTCATTCCTCGAATGCATCTTCGAGAGAGCACTCGGGTTCTCATAAGACATTAGGTTGACTAAGTCGTTGGCCAACACAATTGACATGTCTTCGATATGGTCCTGTTGTCAACTAATGTAGATGAGATAGATTGATCAAGCCATTTGGATAGACACTTGACGAATCCTAAGCTTGGTTGAGTGTGTCGTGAATGAAAGGATTTTATCTTCCCACATAGAGGTTCGGTTCACATATTTTGTGTAGCTAAACTTTACATATTGAGGTTCGTCTTTCGGCGCAGTCTAGGAGTTTCGTGAAGATCCTAATGTAATTGGTGTCAATATGTAGAGGCCTGAAGGGTAAACACAAGTCAAATATTTCGATGATTGAAGGATGTAATTAGGAAGAGATTATATAAATGTTCGGTTGATAACCGGGACATTAAAAATGGAAGAAGGCTGAAAACTGGGCGAGGGCCGCGGCTCCATTGATTAAGGGTCGCGGCGCCTGTGCGTGTGGAAGGGCCGCGGAGCCACTTACCGAGGGCCGCGCCTCTGAGGCGCGTCCAGGGGAGCCGAATGACTATATTACCCCTGATTGGTTCTCCCTCTCAACTATAAATAGAGGGGCTTCTCATTCCATTTGATATACTTGAAACCTAAGAGGGGTTAATCTCTTCTAACACTCTGAAGAAATTCCTAGCATTTCTAAAGTTAGAAAATTACATCAAAGTTCTTGAGAACTTGCAAATCAAGGGATCTTTGAGTGTGCACCCCGGACTACACAAAGCTTGAATATTTCAACTTCTTGGCTGATTTGCTTCATAATGTAAGTCTTCTTTCGAAGTATTACATTAACTTTGTGTTTTACTTTGCATTACATTATCATACTACAAGATTACCGTTGTTGGGTTTGAAACATAAATTTTCAAATTTCATTGCGTGTACGAACCCGACGACGAAACCCTTCAGTGGTATCAGAGCCAAGGCCGTTTGTGTGATTTTGTGATGACTATTAATGATAATGTGGGTTAGTATTTGTTTATATCTATTATTTATGTTGTTAAAAGCTTTAAAATCCTTAAATCTTTGAATGTATGGTCCTTGTGCCCAGATCTGTTTATGACAATAATGTTTTTCGACGATAATCATTCCAATGTATAACTCCTCTAAGTTGACATGCGTTATCCAGCCCGGTTGTGGCATGGTGCATCGAAGCGAAGAACGAGAAGAAAATTGGAAATGATGGTTGATAGACATATTTGTTTTAATGGTGATGGTGTTGCAAGAGATATATCCGAAAATCTGATCCTAAACCAGTTTTAGGAATTCAGAATTTCGGATCTAGCGATTCTGGAGAAGAAGGGCCGCAGCTCTGTTCTATAGCGCCACGGCTCTGACCAGATGACGCAAAAAGGGTCGCGGCTCAGTTCATGAGCGTCGCGGCGCCGTTCATCCAGAAAGCTTAAAATTAAATTTCGGAACTTTCTGCCTCAGAAGAGTCGCGACACCACTTGTTAGGGCCGCGACTCTAATGTCGGTTTTTCAATTTTTTGCTCACTGCCTCGCAGGCGCCGCTACGCCTGGCCCAAGGGTCGCGACTCTTGCGACGGTAATTTAAAAAAAAACACTATCCGAAACTGAGTTTTAAATTATTGACATTCTGGTTCTGAAGTTTTTAAAATGACAAAGTATGAAAAGATAAGTTTTAATTGAACAGATTTAGTCCCTTTTCGGGTAGATTTGTAATTAAAACAAAGTTTCTTAAATTGATTTTAAATTCTGGGAATCGCAAGCAGATCCCTAAAATTTGAAAATATTCTCTGAGTTTTAAGATTGGATTTTCTGAATTTAATAGGGGTCTGATTGAACTTTTAAATTCTTGAGGGATTAAATTGTAAGTTCTAGAAACTTGCAGAAAATCCGAAAATCAGAAATGTTTTAGGGAATGTTTGAAATAGACATAGATTATAGAGTTTAGACAAATAAACTCATGATTATCATTAATGGTACATTGTTATATAATGTACATATGTGCTAAGTGTTTTAAATGTGATGCATTTAAATTATTAGCATAACGTCCACAATTATTGTTTGGGTAGGCGGCGCCCAGTAATTGTTTAAATTCAATGACCGCGATAACTGTCTGGATAGACGGCATCCAGTACTTGATTAAAACCATCTTATATCATGCCTATTGGGTTTGATGATTTTTCATCTATATGTGCATAGAAATTGCATGATATGATGTCATATGATGTATGACATATGATTGTTGATCTTGGTTGAAATATGAAAATGTTCCCCAAACATAAATACAAGTCTAATTAAAATGCGTCGTGCATTATAATTGATAGGGTGCAAAATCCTTTTCGGCGATATGAGTATTTATGCCAAAGCATTTGCTCTAAGTCTACGAGGACTCAGACCCTTTCATAGATGTGTTAGAGTAAGAGTAGATGATAAACTTTTGTGGGTATTTACACCAAAGTGTTTGCTTACAAAGGTCAAGTTTACTAGATACTTAAACACAATCGTTTAATGGGTTTGACTTGCTTAGACTAATCTTGGCGCCAAAGTGTCGGATAAATCTAAGGACACATGATTAAAATGAAAGATATTTAATCAAACAAGAATTGTAAAATTAGTTTTGCAATTGGTTGGGGACCTACCGAAGTGTACTATTGAAGTTATCAGCCAAAGCAAACACGGATATAGCATATGTTTGGATCTTGGCCCACTATAACCTTGAAATAACTTAGGTTCGTATTCTACCATGGGGTCGTAGAAGTATGTAAAATAGTGAGAGATAATTAAATGAAAGACCATGTTAAATTAGCATGTTATGAATGTGTATTAAGAGGATGAATGAATTTTGATTACATTTTTCCTATCTATCTGTATCTTTAGATCTTCAGAATATCGACCTTCTCCATGAAAATTTTGGTAGAAACAAATAGATTGACTGGACCAAACTACATTGACTGGCTCAGAAATCTTAGGATTGTCCTGAGACAGGAAAAAATAGAATATGTTCTGGACAAAGTGTTCCCCACTGCACCCACTGACGGAATTTGCCACCTTTGACAAGGATGCATATCAAAAGCATTATGATGATGCTACTACAACGCAATGTGTGATGTTAACTTCTATGTCACATGAATTGCAACGGCAGCATGAGCATATGGGGCCGAATGAGATGTTACAGCATTTGAAGAGTCTCTATGACTCTCAATCACAGACTATGGAGTATGATCTCCTAATAGAGCCCTTCAAATGTAAACTCGTTGAAAGAGACCCTATATCTCCTCATGTGTTGAAAATGATAGGGCTGATAGAAAGGTTGGCCTCGATTGAGAAAAGAATTCCATGATAGGGTTGCTACCACCCTCGTCTTGCATTCACTGCCTCGTTCATTCGAAATTTTCATTATTAATTATAATATGAATGAAACCAAGGCAAGTTTACCAGAGCTTCACAACATGCTAAAGACTTATGAATCTTCAATCTCCATGGGAAAACATGTGCTCTTGGTTGGCTCCTCTAGCCATCCCAAACCGAAAGGTAAGGGACAACAGAAGAGGAAGGGCAAAGCTATCGCTGCGCCCGCTGCAACCAAGCCCAATGGAGGGTTGAAGAAAAGGAAGCTGCCGGCAAATGATGTTTGCAAGAACTGCCATAAGAAAGGGCATTGGGTGAAGGACTGCACGACTCCGGGAGGAGGTAGAGCACCTGGTGCTGCTGCTCCTGCTGGACAAGGTATGTTTGTAATTGAAGTAAATCTATCTATAAATGATTCTCATTCCTGGGTACTTGATACCGCATGTGGCTCACACATTTGTACGAATGTGCAGGGGCTAGCTGATAGCAGGAAGGTCAGGCCTCATGAGGTTGACCTGCGCGTCGGAAACGGAGCACGAGTTGATGCTGAGCGCGTGGGAACTTATAGGCTAGATTTACCTTATGGCAAAGTTTTGTTGTTGTACAATTGTTATTATGTTCCTGATTTGACAAGAATTATTATTTCCATTCCTGTACTAGATACTGAGGGCTTTTCTTCAAACATTACTAATGGAAATATGATTTTGACTTTTGATAATGTTGTGTATGGAATTGCGCCTCTTGTGAATGGATTGTACACATTAAACTGTAGCTTGGAGATATTCAATGTACAAAATAAAAGAGCTAAAATAAGTAATAGAAATTCTACCTATCCGTGACATTGTAGAATTGGTCATATCAATCAAACAAGGATAGAAAGGTTGAGGGATCTTGATTACCTCGAACCATTTGACTTACAGTCTTATGGTAACTGTGAATCATATTTGAAGGGTAAGATGATCATTAAACCCCTTACTAGAAAGGGGATCCGTGCCAAAGAGGTGCTTGAGTTGGTATATACGGATGTATTTGAACCATTTTCGACTCAAGCTAGAGAGGATTACTCCTACTTCATCACTTTTACAGATGACTTGACGAGGTATGGATATGTGTATCTTATGAGACACAAATATGAGGCCTTCGAGAAGTTTAGGGAGCTTAAGTGTGAAGTGGAGAAACAGCTCTCAAAGAGTATCAAGACTCTCTGATTTGATCGTGGGGGTGAATACTTGAATAAAGAATTTATAGATTACTTAAAACTACATGGAATTCATTCTGAATGGACACCTCCTGGAACATCACAGATGAATGGTGTTGCCAAGAGGAGAAATCGAACCTTACTTGATATTGTTCGATCCATGATGAGTTTTTCAGCTCTTCCTACATACCTTTGGGGATACGCTATACAAACCGCAATATATGTTCAGAATAGGGTTCCATCTAAATCATTTAAAAGGACGTCATACGAGGTATGGTGTGGAAAGAAGTCATCACTTAGACACGTGAGGCCCTGGGGGTGTCCTGCATATGTCAAGAAGTTGATCACTGATAAGTTGGAATCAAAGAGTGAGAAATGTTACTTTATTGGGTATCCAAAGAAAACTAAGGGATACTACTTCTATCTTCCTGGAGAACACAAGATTGTTGTTTCCAGGAATGCAACCTTTCTTGAAGATGAGTAAGTCTACAAAGAAGAGGGTTGCACAGAGATAGAACTTGAAGAAGTTCAAGAACATAGTAACGTAGAGGTTGAACCCTTGCCAAGTGAACAAGGAAAGGATTCAGTGGGAGCTTTTGGCGAGGATTGGGTATTTCGGATACGCCATTCGTCCAGTGGGAGTGAAATGATGAGTGATCCTCCTGCGCAGACCTCGGGAGCAAGTGCATCAGTTGCACCTCCTCCCATTCAGGAAAGACATGATAATGATATTCTTGAAAGTTCTAATATTGGTGGATCAACCAACACATAAGAACCTTCTCACGCTCATAACATACCTGAAACTGGACTGCAAGAAACACAACTCCGTAGGTCTGTTAGGACTCATCGTGCTCCGGAAAGACTAAATCTGTTTGTGGAAAAACAAAATGAGCTAGATATTCCAGATGACAATGAACCTACAACCTATAATGAAGCAATGCTCGACAGTGATTTGAAGAGATTGCTAGAAGCCATGAAATCCAAAATTGAATCTATGTATATCAATCAAGTGTGGAACTTGGTTGACTTACCTGGTGGGGTTAAACCCTAAGATGCAAATGAGTCTTCAAGAAGAATATTGATGCATCCGGAAAGATTCAGGCTTATAAAGCTAGACTAGTGGCTAAAGGTTTTACTCAGCGTCCCGGTATGGATTATGATGAGACCTTTCACCAGTGGCTAAGATAAGGTCTATTTAGATTTTACTTGCGATAGATGCACACTATGATTATGACATTTGGCAGATGGACGTCAAGACTGCATTCCTCAACGGTAATCTAGTTGAGGAAGTGTATATGAGACAACCCGAGGGCTTCTTTGAGTCGGACCAAATGCGATGTGCTACTCTGAAGTTCATTTATGGGCTTAAGCAAGCCTCTAGGAGTTGGAACATTTGCTTTGACAAGGTTGTCAAGTCATTTGATTTTGTCAGAAGCAAAGAGGATCCTTGTGTTTATATTAAATGCAAGGATGATGGCATTGTCTTTATTGTTATATATGTTGATGACATATTAATAATGGAAGACAATAAGGCTCTCATGCAGTCGGTTAAGGAGTGGTTGTCCAGCACCTTCATGATGAGGGATTTGGGTGAAGTCTGCTACATTTTGGGAATTAGGATCTATAGAGATAGACCTAATAGATTGGTGGGGCTGTCACAGTCAATCTACATAGACAAAGTGCTTAGACGTTTTTCAATAGAAAATTCCAAGAAATGCGGTCTTTCGATGGGTCAAGGCATCATCTAAGAAGGGTTGTCCTTCTAATGTTGTAGAACTTGAGCGCATGAAGAGGATCATGTATGCTTCGGCTATAGGATCAATCATGTACGCCAGGACATGTACTAGGCCAGATGTGGCATTTGCACTTAGTATGACTTGCAAGTTCCAGCAGAATCCTGGTGAGGAACACTGGAAGGGAGTCAAGATTATTCTTAAGTGTCTCAGACGTACTAAAGATTACTTCTTAGTCTATGGTGGTGATGAGAAGTTGGTTGCTACCGGTTACTCAGATGCTAGTTTTCAGACAGATGTTGATGATTTCAAATCTCGATGCAGTTTGCGTTTTGTTTTCGATGGAGGAAGCGGTGGTGGAAGAGTTCCAAACAAGCTACTACTGCTGATTCGACTACTGAGGCGGAGTACATTGCAGGAGCGGAAGCTGCGAAGGAAGCTATCGCAGTTTCTGAGTTCATGAAGAAACTAGGAGTAGTTCCGAGTGCTAGTTGTCCAATAACTATTTATTGTGACAACACTGGTGCGATTGCACAAGCAAAAGAACCAAGATCAACAAACAGGAACAAACATGTACCGAGGAGGTACCACATCCTGAGAGAGATGGTTGAAGATGAGGATATCAAGTTAGACTATATTTCCACAGACAATAATCTATCAAACCCGTTTACTAAACCATTAAGTTTGGTAAAACATAATGGTCATTTTGAGAACATGGGTATTAGATATGTTGGTGTTTGGCTCTAGGCCAAGTGGGAGATTGAAAGTATATGTATGTCCTAGAGACAATTTGTATTGAGACAAATGTACTTTATACACATTCGTATTGATATATAATAATGTTGATTATTATTATGGCATTTGCATTTGTTGAATTATTAATTGATTGTCTGTAATATTCTATAGATGCATCCATAGAGGTTACGTGGTTATTGATGGAGTGAGAATTAATATCATAGCGTGATGCTCTTAAACTGCCCCGACTAATGATCATCAAGATTGGAATATTTATGATATGTTATATGACATGTGGTCTGCATCATATCCTTCGGGGATGTAGTATGTCTCACTTGCTACGAGTTATGACAACTCGTGATGGACACATGGATACTTGTTGAAGTATTGGTATACCCTACTGATATGCTATTTATTTTATATGTCTTTAGTGTATTCAGTGTGTGGGAGATTGAAGTCCTTAGACTTGAGGTCGATATCACCTTATTTACGGAGCAATGTGCTTTGATCCTGTATTAAGCTCAAATGTCTTATAGGTTGAGACGCGACTTATTTTGGGTACATTGCGAAGTAGATTAAAGGTGGTAGTTGAGACAAGAATAAAATTCATTCCTCGAATGCATCTTCGAGAGAGCACTCGGGTTCTCATAAGACATTAGGTTGACTAAGTCGTTGGTCAATGTAATGGACATGTCTTCGATATGGTCCTGTTGTCAACTAATGTAGACGAGATAGATTGATCAAGCCATTTGGATAGACACTTGACGAATCCTAAGCTTGGTTGAGTGTGTCGTGAATGAAAAGATTTTATCTTCCCACATAGAGGTTCGGTTCACATGTTTTGTGTAGCTAAACTTTACATATTGAGGTTCTTCTTCTGGCGCAGTCTAGGAGTTCCGTGAAGATCCTAAGGTAATTGGTGTCAATATGTAGAGTCCTGAAGGGTAAACACAAGTCAAATATTCTGTTGATTGAATGATGTAATTAGGAAGAGATTATATAAATGTTCGGTTGATAACCGGGACATTAAAATAGAAGAAAGTGGCGGGCGGCGCGCGTGCGCGTGGAAGGGCATGGCGCCACTTACCAGTCGCGGCTGCGAGCGCGTCGAGTCGAATGACTATATTACCCCTGGCTGGTTCTCCCTCTCAACTATAAATATATGGGCTTCTCATTCCATTTGATATACTTGAAACCTAAGAGGGGTTAATCTCTTCTAACACTCTGAAGAAATTTCTAGCATTTCTAAAGTTAGAAAATTACATCAAAGTTCTTGAGAACTTGCAAATCAAGGGATCTTTGAGTGTGCACCCCGGACTACACAAAACTTGAAGATTTCAACTGCTTGGCTGATTTGCTTCATAATGTAAGTCTTCTTTCGAAGTATTACATTAACTTTGTGTTTTACTTTGCATTACATTATCATACTACAGTATTACCGTTGTTGGGTTTGAAACATAAATTTTCAAATTTCATTGCGTGTACGAACCCGACGACGAAACCCTTCAGATAGACTCCGTGAAACTACAACACAAGTGGGGACAGATTTCTGTCTTGGGACACTGCGACAGCATGCCTCTATCGTATCAAGTTAGTGTTGTTTTCATTTAAAGCATTCCTTGTTGTTGATTTCAATTTCAATTGAGTTATTATCTTATTATTGTGATTGTTTATCGAAGATACTAGATTGGTACTAACAATCTAAGACGGAAATTATCAGAAAATTCATTTTTTGATCTTATTGAGTTTGCAAAAAAATCAGAGAATTCATTTCCTGATTTGCAAAGATGGATCAATCTGGATCTTCGCTGGTAAAATATTATGTTGAGAAACCTGAGAAATTCAAGGGTTCTGATTTCAAACGCTAGCAACAGAAGATGTTGTTCTATTTGACAACTCTTCATGTGGCAAATGTTTTAAATGCTGAGGCTCATATGGCACTGCTAGAAGGAGAAGTGGAGAATGCTCCGACTGATACAGAGAGGGCTGAAAATCTGAAGGCTATTACTACTTGGGAAAGTCAGGAGTTTCTTTGCGGAAACTATATTCTCAATGCCTTGGATGATTCTCACTATGATATCTACTCCACGTTCAGAACAACACAGGAGTTGTGGCAGTCATTGGAGAACAAGTACAAGACTGAGGTTGTTTGTTCAAAGAAGTTCGTCATCGGCAAGTTTCTGAACTTTAAGATGAGCGACGCCAAACATGTTGTCAAGCAAGTGGAGGAACTCTAAGTCACTGTTTATGAGTTAGAGATTGAAGGTGTGGGTCTTAACCCGAATTTCCTTGTTGGTGCTATTATTGAAAAATTACCTCCTTCTTGAAAGAATTTTAAAGTTTATCTTAAGCATCTAACCGAGGAAATAATCTTTGAGCAATTGGTTCTTAAACTTCGAGTTGAAGAGGATAACCAGAAGAATAAAAAGGCTGATTCTGTTTTCTTGGAACCTAATGCAAACATGGTTGAAGGAAATCCATCTAAGGCCAAGTTTCAGAAAGGCAAGGGCAAGTTTGTTGGTGCCAAGCCATATTTTGCAGTCAGGAAGAATGCACTCATCCCACAAAAGATCAATGGGTTCAAGAAATCACATGTTGGCGTATGTTGGGTGTGCGGTAAACCTGGACATAGAGCAAAAGATTGTCGCCTTCGCAAGAGTCAAGGTTGTGGTGTAGGAGGTTCGAGTAACTTCAACCAATCCAACCTTGCTGAAACTAAACATCAATTCATTGGTGTTGTTGATGCTCAAGGAAATCTGGTTACAAATTCAACTGATTGGTAGATGGATACGGGTGCCTCTATGCATGTATGTTATGAAAAGGACATGATTTCATCCTACCATGCCATCAAGGATGGAGAACCATTGTTCGTGGGGAATGTCGCTGCTGTAAAAGTTGAAGGGAAAGGTTAGGTGATTTTGAAACTCACTTTCGGGAATGATATTGTGCTCACTAATGTGTTGCACGTGCCTGAAATTTATAAAAATTCTGATTTCTGGTCCTGTTCTAAGTAACAAGGGCTTTAAGATTGTATTTGAGTCAGACAAATTTGTACTCACCAAAGGTGGGATGTATGTAGGGAAGGGTTACCTCAGTGATGGACTCTTCAAACTATCTGTTGTACCTACTAAGACAATTGTCATTATTAATGAAAATACAGGCACTAACACTGCTTCTATGTACATGGTTGATTCCCCTTCCTTACGACATTCAAGATTAGACCATGTTAATTATCTCTCTTTACAAAGAATGGTAAAGTTAGGCATGTTGCCGAAATGTTCTATGAACAAAATGACTAAATGTGAAGTTTGCATAGAATCAAATATGCAAGTCATCCTCATAAATCTATTGTGAAATCAAATGAAGTGATTGTTTAATTCATAGTGATTTGTGTGATTACCAAGCAAACCCATCTCATGGAGGAAAGAATTATTACATATCATTCATAGATGATTGCAGTAAATTTTGTTATGTATACTTAATACATATCAAAGATGAGACTTTGAACATGTTTAAAACATACACAGCGGAAGTGGAGAACCAACTTGAGAAAAGAATAAAAATTCTAAGATATAACAGAGGTGGTGAATATCAATCTAATGACTTTAAAGAATTTTGTTCTACTCATGGTATAGTTCATCAAACCATTGCACCATATACTCCAAAACAAAATGGAGTTGCCGAACGTAAAAATAGGACATTGAAGAACATGATAAATTCAATGTTGGTTAGTTCAGGTGCACCTCTTAGTCTATGGGGAGAGACATTATTTACTGCAAATATGATATTAAATAAAATTCCTCATAAGAAAAATGATCAATCTCCTTATGAATTATGGAGAGGTAGATTGCCTACTTTTAAAAGGATGAAAATGTGGGGTTGCCTGGCGAAAGTTCAAGTTTCCTTACCAAAGAGAACTAAACTTTGATAAAAAAATGGTGGATTGCATATATATTGGCCCTGTCAATAATAGTGCAGCATATAAGTTTTTGGTTTATGTTGAAGGTATTCACAAAAACACAATTATGGAATCTACTGAAGCATAATTTTTTTAGGACATTTTTCCTTACAAAGGGAAGGAAAGGGATAAAAGTGATCCTAATCCTAGAAAAAGAACGCTGCCTCAAGATGAGTCAAACCAAGACCACACAAACTGATAAAATTAATACTTCATCTGTTCAAGAAGAAAATTCTGAATCAATGAAAAGTAAACGTGGGAAAATTGCCAAAGATTTTGGACCGGACTTTATGACCTTTTCCGTTAAAGGAGAACCTCAAACATATAGGGTTGCTATGGAATCATCTGAAGCACCTTATTGGAAGAAGGTTATCCAAAGTGAGGTAGAATCTATTGTACAAAGTAATACATGAAAATTGGTTGATTTTCCTCCGGGACAAAAACCAATAGGCCATAAATGGATTTTCAAACGAAAATTAAGGCCTGATGGTACTATAGAAAAATAGAAAGTTTGTATAGTAGCCAAAGGGTTTCGACAAAAAAATGTGTATATTTCTTTGATACTTACTCACCAGTCACTAGAATTACTTCCATCAGGACGTTAATTGCTATAACGACTATTCATAATTTGGAATACACCAAATGGATGTGAAAACCGCATTTTTGAATAGTGAATTAGATGAAGAAATTTACATGGAACAACCCGAAGGATTTGTTGTTAAAGGTCAAAAAAAGAAGGTTTGTAAATTAATTAAGTCTTCATACGGACTTAAACAAGCTCCAAAACAGTGGCATGAAAAGTTTGATAATACATTATTATCAAATAGTTTTCAAATAAATAAATGTGACAAATGTGTCTACGTTAAAGAATGTATGTGTCATTATATGTTTGTATGTTGATGATATGCTAATCATGAGAACAATTAAGGATGTAATTAACCAAAATAAGAAGATGTTGCATGTCGCTTTTGATATGAAAGACATGGGAATAGCAGATGTCATTCTTGGTGTTACAATTCAAAAGAATTTTGATGGTTACATACTAACTCAACCCCATTATGTTGAAAAAGTCCTTAGAAAGTTTGGACACTATGATGATCGACCGGTTGTTACTCCATTTGATCCCGCTAGTCACCTTAAGAAAAATCAAGGTGAAAGTGTGTCTCAATTGGAATATACACAAATTCTTGGAAGCTTTATGTACATAATGAATTGTACACGACCAGACTTAGCATATACAGTGAGTCAACTTAGTCGATACTCACATAATTCAGCAAAGGATCATTGGTTTGCACTAATAAGGGCACTCCGATATCTAAAGCATACAATGAACTATGAATTGCATTATACAAAATATCCTCATGTTTTAGAAGGATGTTGTGATGCTAATTGGATTTCCAACCATTCGGAAAGTAAGTCCACAAGTGGTTATGTATTTACACTTGGTGGAGCGTCGGTATCTTGTAAATCATCAAAGCAAACGGTGAATACACGATCGACTATGGAAGCAAAGTTTGTAGCCTTGGACAAAGCTGCCGAAGAGGTAGAATGACTCAAAAACTTCCTAGAGGGTATTCCTTTGTGGACAAATCCTGTTACAACCATTTGCATATATTGTGATAGTATGACTTCTCTGACGAGGGCAAAGAACCAAATATACAATGACAAATCGAGGCATATAAGGCGACGTCATAACACTATACGAAGTTTGCTGAAGAATGAATTATCTCCATTGATTATGTAAAATCAAAGGACAATATAACGGATCCTTTGACAAAAGGCCTTAATAGAGAGCAAGTCGTATTTACATCGAGGGGAATAGGCTTAAAAGCCAATACAATGAGTCACTACTTGGCGGAAACCTAACCTAGCAAAATTAGAGATCCCATGGTCTAGGTTCAATAGGACAACTAGTTGGGGAAGACTCAAGGAACATAAAAAACACACATATGCTCATTCTTATGGTGAACTAAGTGTGTTAATCCGTTGATGATTAAGGGATGAATATTATTCTTAATAATACTAAAAGCCATTATGGTGAGATAGTACGGACTATTCTTGTTTGGTATTACCTATATGAGATTGACATGGGGTCGCATCTATGAGAACCGATATGACTACGTTCTCTAGAAAATCTCACGGAGAAGGAGTTGTTCACGACCGAAATGAACACAGCCGTAAGAATTGAAATATGTTGATATGATATGTGTGATACGTGTTGTCTTGATTTACTACAAAACGTGAATAGTTCAAAACATACGTTCATTATTTCACAAAGTAGATCTGATAAGTATTCACTACGAACGGTTCAAGTCCAAAAGACACATTTTCTGATGCATGTCATATTTGGTTTTTCCGAAATAACTGTAAGTTCCTTATTATCTTATTTTCTATCCAAATGTGGGGTATTGTAAAATATGGGGTATTGTTGGAACTTGTATGAGATAAGAAGAAACAAGTGATCAAAATAAAAACTGGAATTTTTGGCGAAGCCGTGTGAAACAGGAAAAATTCGTGCCCGCAAAACTTGAAAGTTACGTCAGGATTTGTGTACATTTCGGCCTATGACAATTTTCGAATCAAAAGTTGTAACTTTACAGAACAATCACAACCTTTGGTATGAATGGTTGTAGTTGTTCATATGTTACTGCTATATAAAGAGCGTTGATCACTTGGTTGAAGACACAATGAATTACAATCATTACAAGAATCAAAAGATCTCATAAAAGATATCACTTGATTCATCTTCTTCTTCCCAGAAAGATATTTCTGGAATAACAACATAAAGTAAATTCACCAGGGTCAAGTTCTTGTGCAAGAACTCGAACGTGTGGGGCACCGCACCACCACGTAACATCGAAGACGACAACGAATGATAATTCATAAACTTAAACAATGATATAAATAAACCCCGGAATAATCGAATCCACGATAACTTCAGCCAAATGCGGATATAAACAATCCTTTCAAGACCCACAAAACAATTTTCTGGGTGACTCACAAGTTTTGACTATAGACCGCGGGCATTTACATAACAAGATATACAATGTACAAAAGTCAAGACGACTTGGAACACAGTCAAAACAAAGAAATGGAGGTGCAATCCGAACGCGGGAACCGTGGATGTGATCAACATCAACAAGCTATTGTATTCATGTACCTCGGATTTCGCAGCCCCCGGGCCCCAGAAAAATTCGATTATACAATACATGTAATATACAAGCAGAAAGAAAAGAATTTAAATCAAAAATTAATAAAATAAAATAAGTGAATGTATATGAAATCGAATGATAAATAAATGAACTAATGCTTTGCCGGGAAGTAATATGAACGTATTACATTTACATAAACAGACCTCAACACCGTAACCATCCGCACAAATATCCAAGTAACTCCCCATCGCGCCATCGATTTCGGTGGGATTCTAGAAATGCCGCGTGTAGAATGGTATCCTTCCGCTTGGCGCGGCACACGTCCATTGTCAGGCGTACAAATCTAACCGTATATATGTATATATCCTGCGCCGAGGCCCACTGCGAGATGACCCAGCCAAAATCAAATACCACCGTACTTGGCATCGCGGCATCCTGCGTAATCATTACATTGCACAAATATATACAATATATCATATACATATCTGTGCGCGTGGAACTTCATCGTGTCGTCACGTGATCGCGAGGTGCATCGCCGCGTACGTGGGTAAATTTACCATGAGCAGTCAGTATAACGATCTTGGGGTTTTACCCCTTTCGTTTACTCGTGGTATAACGATCTCAATAGCACTTCATCTATTGTACTTTATAATTGACTACACTCCCTGCGGAATCCCTCATCGTCCCGTGGCGTATGGCGTGTCCGGTGCATGCAGTGCGCCCATCTGGTGTGAAGTCATACGGTGAACTCATACACCATGGGAAGCAATCCCAGAATCACATGCCCGCATCCACGTCCGTAAACTCGACCGCGCTCATTAACATGCATTCCCGGTGCATCAACATCCGGTAGACTACCAAGGAGTGGCCTCGTAAGGAGGTAATGAGGCATACCCGGAATCCTCTCCTTGCGATGATTGTCAAGTAAACTCCCAATTTCAGTTGTATCCTCTAGATAGATGTCCGTGAAACTACAACACAAATGGAGACGAATTTCTATCTTAGGACACTGCGACAGCAGGCCTCTATCGTATCAAGTTAGTTTTGTTTTTGTAAGATGATATTAATCTCCCTTAGAGAGTCTTCTCATTAATATCAAAGTATATATACTGTACAATATTCATCCCTTTTACAATAGGAATCATAATCCTACTCACAAGAGGAATCTTAGTTTTACCATAATTATATTTACACAATATATAGAAATATTCTAATTATGGGTAGAGAATATTGTTACTTTGACTATACATACTATGTTACACACGTTTACATACCTCCTCAGTCGGAGCGGGAGGAGGTCGGACGCTGAGACTGGATCTGAAGTCAATTGGTAAATATATTTGCATACTGGTAGGATGAGAGAACATGTAATACTCTGACATGGCCTAGCGCAACTTTCTCACGAACAAAGTGTAGGTCTATCTGTGCTTGGTCCATTGATGTTGAACCGAATTATGAGACAGATAGATGGCAGAGATGTTATCACAGTACACAACAGATGTCTGACGCAAATGACACTGAAGTTCCAACAGTAAATTTCTGAGCGCAACAAATCTCAACTACCATATTTGCAACGCCTCTGTACTCAGCCTCGACACTGGAACGAGATAGGGTATCCTGTCGCTTGGCAGACCAAGAAATCAGATTATCCTCTAAAAATACACAAAAGCCAGAGGTGGAGCGTTGCGTGTCCGGACACCTTGCCCAATATGCATCCATATAAGAGAGCAACCTGTTTGGTGCAGAGGTGTAGAGGTGAAAACCATAATCAAGTGTGCCCTTAATGTATAGGATGATACACTTAAGAGTAGTGAAATGAGACTCCCCCAGGGGCATGCATGAATAGGCATACCTGCTGAACATCATAAGAAATGTCTGGCCTTGTAAATGTGAGATACTGAAGTGCACCTGCAAGACTCCTATACAGAGTAGGATCAGAGACTGGAGCACCATCCATAGCACTGAGCTTAGATTTTGAATCAACTGGAGTAGGTGAAACTTTCTAATTCGCTATCTTAGCTCTGTACACAATCTTCTCTGCATACTTATGCTGACACAAGAACATGTGGTTGGCAGACCTGGTCACTGATATCCCCAAGAAATAACTCAGCTTCTCCAAATCAGTCATAGCAAATTTGGACTTTAGCAAGGCAATAATCTCATTTTTCAATCCGTCGGAGGAGGCAATAAGAACAATATCATCCACGTAAAGTAATAAATAAGCAGTGCTACTACCTCGATGAGAAATGAAGAGTGATGTATCACTCTTGCTGCATACAAACCAAATCTGCAAGATATATCTGACAAAGCGATCATACCACGCACGGAGGGCCTGTTTTAGGCCATATAGTGACTTACGGAGATGACACACATAGTTAGGGACTGCTGGATGGGTAAACCTAGGCGGCTGATGCATGTAGACTGTTTCTCTTAAATCCCCATGTAAAAATACATTCTTCACATCAAGCTGATGAATCAGCCAGTGTTTGCCCATGACAATGCTCAAAACTGTGCGAATGGTAGTCGGTTTGACAACCGGACTGAAGGTCTCACCACAATTAATGTCCTCCTGCTGATTTGTGTCATTAGCCACAAGTCGTGCCTTATATCTTTCAAGAACTCCACTGTCTCTGAATTTGTGATGAAATAACCACAAGCTTCGGATCACATTCACCCTCTCATGTCTAGGTACTAGATCACATGTGTGTTGTTTAGTTAAAACAATGAATTTCTCAGACATAGCCGCATTCCAATCAGGGTCTTGTTTGGCCAATATAGGGTTCTTGGGAATTGGAGAAATGGTTTTGGAAGACAAGTTAAATTGGACTTTGGATTTGAAGATTTCATGTTTGGCACGAGTTTCCATATGGTGAGTGGGGACAGTGGGAGGCTCCAAGACTGAGGATTGGTTGGATATGGAGAAGGGGGGGTGACGCCGTCGAAGGTGCCGCGGCGCTCGATGACGCCATTGGAGGCACCGTGATCAGGGGCCGCGGTGCTGGAAGACTGACAGACATCTCTGAAGTTTAGGCGCCACGGCGCCTCAGCACTGGGTCGTGGCGCTGTCGACGGTAAATCAGAACTCTGCTCGCAGGAGTTTTGGCACCGCTGACGCTGGAGAAGTGCTATGATCTAGTTGAATGGGGATGATGGGAGAGATGGCAGACTCGTCAAGAAAAGAGTAATCCTATTTTGGAACTTTTTAAGATTCGAAAATGGGAAAGTGGTCTTGT
This sequence comes from Przewalskia tangutica, assembly GCA_029844215.1. Taxonomy (NCBI): domain Eukaryota; kingdom Viridiplantae; phylum Streptophyta; class Magnoliopsida; order Solanales; family Solanaceae; genus Przewalskia; species Przewalskia tangutica. Next base: position 99,875,280 of record CM056728.1, on the reverse strand, counting down.
CCAATGTGACGTGACGGGAGATGTGGATCTGACGAGTGGATAAATCATAGCATAGATAGCCCCTATGGTTCGGTGGGAAGCCTAGGTAGACACATGGAGTGGACCGAAGATCTAGTTTGTGAGGAGCAGTAGAGGCAAGGTTAGGATAGCATAGACAACCGAATATCCGAAGATGCTCATAAGATGAGACTCTATGATAGAGGATGTCGCGCCCGTTTTTGACCTCGGGGTCTGAACGGTATCCGCAACATTGCTCTTTGGCGCGGTTCCCTGGATGGAGCAATAATGCTGATATTGAGGAGTCGCCACCTAATTAGTTAAGTGAATTAGGACACTTGATTTATTGCAATAAAAATACTGCAATTAATCTCCATTTAATGGTCTGCGAAATTAATGAGATTCTGAATGAGGGTTCTTTATTATCCTAAAGGGAAGGGGTTAGGCATCCTTTAAGATCCGCTAACTTGCGGTTATCTGTTCAAACCTAGGTTAATTATTTGTTGTCCCTTTTTTTTATTCTACATATTCTAAGCAGTTTTCATAATTTACAATTACAATGGAATGCAATACAGAATAATAAAGTTAAAATCAAATAAAAACTCCGGGACATCTTTTAGCCCTTTTTAGGCCTTCGGCACAAGATGATCTCCGGATACCTGCATAAACACTTAGTAAAAGTGTTAGTAATAGAATAAATAATTTTAAAGCAATGACAAGAATTAATTAGTAAAGCCAAAAAATAAATCTGTCTTTTGCACAGAGGAGGCCTTAGAAATCAGACGGAGATTCCTTTATCGGCCAATATTGTTAAAAACAATAAAATAAATAAAACCTTCAGATCCGTGCCAAAACAGTAATAGTTTTAAACACGAAGGGCTCAGATATATATAAAAATAAAGTGGGACATCCTAAACAAGTGCGGCTGCGAGAATTCGCCCTGCCAGCGCATGTTGGTTATCCGGTGTAAGTGGTAGAAATCTTCATTGCCCTGAAAGCTTCATTTATTTTATTTTCCGTCTTTGCAACTGTGGAGGCCTAAAAAATCGACAGATAACTTTTTCATTGGCCAACAAGTGTAGTATCTGTTCAAAATCAGTGTGTAGCATCAATTCCAATCAATTAAATAAAATAATGGGGGGGGGGCATAATCGTAAAAAAAAATCAGTTCGAAACTCAACAGGCAGTAAGTAGTTCACAACAAAACAGTGAACAATAATGGTCCGCAGAACAGTGGAAACCACAACAATATAGCAACGAAAATGGTCTAAAATTAGCCCGGAAAACAGCAAAACCAGTAGCGGTTCAATGGCAACATCACAACGTCAGTGGTTCACCGAAAAACCACCATTAACCGGAAAATTCAGAGTGTCGCCGGAGCGACATAAATCAGTCTAATAGCACAAGTAGACAACATGTCTAAAAATAAAGCCAACAGAAGTCGAAAATCAGTCTGGTTAACCAAAACAGATACCAAAAGTCATAGCCAAACAGAGGTCGCCGTTTGAAACTCCGTCTAAATGAAACAAAACTAAGAATCAATCCATTAATACATAAAATATAGCAACAAAGCTTAAGAACAAAAATAGTTTCGCCGGAAATGTCAACTTGATTCAGTAGCAAAATGGTACGGCGAAATCACTTCTACGGCGAGGTACGCAGGAGCAACGCCGCCCTGGTGGTTATATCTCAAACAGACAGATAGGTATAACAACAGTGGGTCGTCAAAACGCATGCAAAATCGTGAATGAGGAGACATGAAAACAATGGTGGTGGTTTATGGCTGCTCCGGTTCATCGGAGCTAAAGCTCCTCACCGGAGCAGTGGCGGCGACGGGAGTAAAGGGGTGAGGGGTTCGATGATAAAAATGAGTGATGGTGAGGTTATAGGAGGGAGAGGGAGGGTAGAGGTGTGTATAGAAAGGAGAGAGGAGTAAGTATAGAGAGGAGAGAGGGGTGTTGCGGCTGGGCTTGAGAGGGTGAGGGAGGGGTTTAAAAAAATAAAAAAATGCGAGAGAGGGCAAATCTTGCGGCTCAGGGTTTTTTAATGGGGGGTAAGGTTTTTATTTATAAGGGTATTTAGGTTTAGGGTTTTGGGTATTAAGTATTGGAGGGAAAAGATGAAAGGTGTACTGGGCTTCATTTTTGGGTCTCAGTTTGGGCTTTGGTTTTCGGCGGATTGGACTGACCCAGGTTGTGCCTCGGACTGGACTGATTTGACAAAAATGCAAAACGAATTTATTTTTTAAAAGAAAAAAATATTTAAAAAGATGCAAATTATTAAAATGTCGATGCAATAATAATAAAATACGATATTTAACAAATATTTAATGCCTAATTAAAAGTAAAGACGGAATGTCAATTAATTATTTAAAGAGATGCAAAATTAGTAAAATAAAATGATCGCGCAACAATAATAACATAATATTTGAAAATGTTTAATACCTAATTAAAGTAAAAACATGATGCTAATTTACAAAAAATAAAATAACATAGAATGTTAGGTAAAAAAAATATACAAAAATGCTAAAAAATGGTGATTAAAATGCGGTGTCCTAAAATGCTTAAAATTACAAGAAATGACTAAAAGATGGGTCAAAATTGGGTGTCAACAACTTGTCCCTCTTTGACCCAAGACGATGAAAGAGTTTTCGGACAAATACGTTGACTTGTAGCCAATTTTGTTCTCATCGTCAGAATTAAAACAAAGATCAAGAAAAAGAATGGACAAAAGCTGATGCAAATTCAAAATTTTGTCACAGTGTCGAATTAGGATGACACTGGGTCACTGCGATGCCAAAAATAAAAGACAAAACTGATACGGATTTAAAATTTGTCCCAGTGTCGAATTATGAGGACACTGGGTTGCTGCGATGCTAGAAAATAAAAGCAGGTAGACGCCGATTCAAAATTATCCCAGTGTCGAATCATGATGGCACTGGGCTACTGTGATGCTGCAAAATTAAAGATAATGCCGACGCGGATTCAAAATTTGTCTCAGTGTCGAATTATGATTGACACTGGGTTACATGTGATGTGGTGTTGTAACAGACAGGGTGTTTGTAGATGTTGATGGCGTCATTGCATGGACGCGATGCAGATGTTCGTCGTTGCATGGACGAAGCATAGATGAAGTCGTTGCATAGGCTTTACATGATATGGCGTCATTGCATAGACGCGATGCAGATGTTCGTCGTTGCATAGACGAATCATAGATGAAGTCATTGCATAAGCTTACAAAAAATGACGTCGTTTCATAGACGCGATGCAGATGCTCGTCGTTGCATAGATGAAACATAGATGAAGCTGTTGCATAGGCTTACATGAAATGACGTCGTTGTAGAGACGCGATGCAGATGCTCGTCGTTGTATAGACGAAACATAGATAAAGTTGTTGCATAGGCTTACATGAAATGACTTCGTTGCATAGACGTGATGCATATGCTCGTCATTGCATAGATGAAACATGGATGAAACCGTTGCATAGGTTTACATGAGATGACGTTGTTGCATAGACGTGATGCAGATGCTCGTCGTTGTATAGATGAAACATAGATGAATTCGTTGCATAGGCTTACATGAGATGACGTCGTTGCATAGACGCGATGCAGATGCTCGTCGTTGTATAGACGAAACATAGATAAAGTTGTTGCATAGGCTTACATGAAATGACGTCGTTGCATAGACGCGATGCAGATGCTCGTCGTTGCATAGACGAAACATGAATGAAGCCGTTGCATAGACTTACATGAGATGACATCGTTTCATAGACGCGATACATATGGTCGTCGTTGTATAGACGAAACATAGATGAAGTCGTTGCATAGGCTTACATGAGATGGCGTCGTTGCATAGACGCGATGCAGATGCTCGTCGTTGTATAGACGAAACATAGATGAAGCCGTTGCATAGGCTTACATGAAATAGCGTCGTTGCATAGACGATGCAGATGCTCGTCGTTGTATAGACGAAACATAGATGAAGATGTTGCATAGGCTTACATGAAATGGCGTCGTTGTATAGACACGATGCAGATGTTCGTCGTTGCATGGACGAAACATGGATGAAGCCGTTGCATGGGCTTTTTATGAAATATGTCGTTGCATAGACGCGATGCATATGCTCATCGTTGCATATACGAAACATAGATGAAGCCATTTCATAGGCTTAGATGAAAGGGCGTCGTTGCATAGACGCGATGCAGATGCTCGTCGTTGTATAGACGAAACATAGATGAAGTCGTTGCATAGACTTAAAATAAAATGGTGTCATTTTATGGACGTACCTGCTTTGTGACTCGTCTGGGTTGAGATAAAGTCATTGCATAGACGGTGTGCTTTGTAACCCACATTGGCTTATTGTTGTGCTCCTGCCCTTGCTGATATGAAGATCCTGCTTCAAAGAAAACTTGTGAATTCTAGGAAAGGAGTGATTGATTCGCGTCAACTTTGTAGCTTTGGCTCTTGACGTTTGCATGCTCAGACTTAAGCAAACGGTTAGTGCATAACTGTTAAGGCAAAAATGATAACGCATGAATTTATAAGCAATGTAATTGTATGAGTAGAAATGTTATCCTGTAAAACGTGATGGCGGTTGTATTGATGTGATGCTGCAAATGTTGAGATTTCGTCCTTGCACGGACGTGTTGAATGTTGCGAATGCTTGCTGAATGTTGCGAGTGCTGATGCAGTCTCTGTGCGGACTTGCTGGATGATGCGAATGCTTGCTTGAATGTTGAAATTACTGATGTAGTCTCTGCACGGACTTTCTGGATGTTGTGAATGCTTGCTGAATGCTGCGATTGATGATGTAGTCTCTGCACGAACTTGCTGGATGCCGTGAATGATTGTTGAATGTTGTTGATACTGATGTAGTCTCTGCACGGACTTAACTCTGGCGAAAATTGCTCATATCTCTTTTCGGAATAATCAAATGCATTCTATCGCACGCGAGCCAATGGGAAGATTTCTAATGGTGTGACCGAAGTCGACTTAGGCCGCCTACGTATCCTCATGAGGGAATCAGGTCAAAACGTAGTTCGTGATGCAAAAATGATTGTACAATTTTCAAAAAATGAGATCGAAACCAGTGTGGCCGCCTACGTATCCCGCTGAGGGAATCAGGTCAAGACGTAGTTCGTGATGCAAAGAATAAGGATTTTTATGGGTTTTCAAACAATGTGGACCGAAACCAATGTGGCCGCCTACGTATCCCGTCGAGAGAATCAGGTCAAGGCGTAGTTCATGATGCAAAAAATGATTTTTTACATATATATATATATTTTTTTGAAAAGTGGAAAGACAACATCACGTTATGACTTCAGTTGATACCAACAATTAGTATTGTGCGTAGGAATTCCGTTATTTTACTTCCAGTCTAACCGAGACTGACTTCTGGGTAATTCCTATAGTTTCAAATGGTACCTCAGACACCTAAGTATCGACACACTTGCTTGCAGTCAAGGTTTCGAACTACACGTAATCTTCACGTTTCAAATGCCCTTACTGAAGAAAGTCCCATTTCTCACATATATTTCAGTATTTTGAATTTTGGGACGTTTAGAGAAGTGCACTCACACTCAAAAGGATGTTCAATGCATGCAATTGTGATACCATAGGCTTGGCCGTCATGTAAGTATCCACTAATGTGAGAACCCTCAGTATAAGATCATGTAGGACTTGTCACGAGCTTGTAATGTAGGTTTGGGGAAAGGGATGGATATCATTTGGGTAAAAAGTGACTAATCCTTCCTCGAGCGTTGGACTACGCCCGTGCTTGATATTTATGTGCTTTAATGCTGATCTATTTTTTTTAATGTCGGGGCTTTTGATTTCTTCTTTTGTGAAGTCATCATTTGTGTTTTCTTTTCCCTTTTGGGACTTTGACAATTTTTGTCTTTGCAAACTTCGACGCAGAATTTTGTCAGTCACTTGCACATTTTCAAAGCGCTCAAGGAGGTCGGGACAAGAGAGGGATAGTGCGTACGCACTCAGAAAGGGTATAGGTGTAATATGCTGTTTTCAAAAGAATAGGCTTTAGGCTCAAAGGGGTGCACTACGGATAATGTTATTTGGTAGGCTGAAAAAACTCAAACGGGTCAAAGAAAGCCTACGATCATTTCCTACACCGAGTGTTACTCAGGATTTCGCCTCAACAAACATTCAGGCCAAATCTAGATCACAATGCAATGCAATTGAACTTATTCTAAAACTCACCACACAATGCACATGAAACGATGAAGTTGGTTTCGTTCTTATCTTGAAAGCATGCAAGACAATGTCATTACAGGTGTGCGTGAGAGGTACCAAAAGAATCTATGGTTTACCACGAAGTCAACTCATACTGATTATTACTCGTTCTTTCCTATGCACACTCCTAACTGTGTTGGTATCAACCAATCAAACAATGATACTTAAAAGAGCTTTCTTTTTTTTCTTTTTTTTTTAAATAAAATATTTTTGTGTTTTTTTTTTGAATAAATGGTACCGGATCCGAATAGGGCTGCCTACGTATCTCATCTTTGATGAGAATCAGGTGTGCGTAGTTCATTCAGATATGTTATAAGACGTATGATTTAAAAGAGTTCATTCCTGAAAGAAATGCAAAAGTAAAAGCTGTGCAAAACAAATGATTGTTCAATATAAGACTAATGCAAAGTAAAAGGAATGTAATGAAAAAATGAATGGTTGTAATAGAATGAATGAAATGCATGAATGAATGTATGTGATAGAATTATTGAAATGCAATAATGAATGTCCGTGATTAGATGAATGCAATGAATGAGTGAATCAAATATATTCTTTTTTTTTTGCGGTGGTGGTGTCGAACCCAAGATGAGTTGTCTACGTATCACACCGTATGGTGAGAATCAGACACGCGTAGTTCGGGAGATTATGTTGTAAGTGCATGATAAAGAATTATGTAATCGACACTAGACATATCAATTGAATTTGCAAATATGTATAAAGATACAAAATATAGGACCCAGTGGGATGCTTCGTTGAATCTGATATAAGCTGACTTATTTCCATCAACATAATTCCAGCTCATTCTTGTGATAATTTTTTTTCTTTTTCTTCCCTTTTTTTTTATTTTCTTCCGGCCGCCCTCGACTATTTGCGAGGACGGTCTTCCTGCAAAAAATATGACAAATGGGTGAGAGTAGACAAGTCACAAAAATAATAAAATGTAAGAGTGTGTAAATACAGTCAAAGACTCCCCTGATTGGTTCGGCCGAACTGGTGGTTGATGCTTCACAAAGTTCAAGTCGCGCTATTCAAGAGTGATTTACGCAATAGAAGTCCTGATTGCAATGCGACAACAAAAAAGTGCAAAAATGCAAATGCTCGTGGCCGGAGTTATAAGCACATAGCATGATATGTACAGGGGTTAAAAGGATAATTATTGCATTAAATAATATGTACAGAATTGCTAGTGACAACAATAGTAAACAAAAGCATGCAAATCAAGCGCGCGCCTAATATGCATGAGACCTCTCTTATGCCAGAGGTCGGCCTAAACGCCAGATACGCGAGATTGGGATAGATTGACCAAAGTTGCTAAACATTAATGCTTTTGTTGGAAATGACGACCAAATGACGGTGCACTTTTTTCCAATTTCGGCGTGTCATGATCAGGCTTGGATCCGTCTATCGTCATCACGCTACACATAGTATGCTAATGGGTCGTTGGGTTGTGAAACCCGTTGACAAGTTTGGTGGATTTCTAATTGTGGCGTTAATACCAAGAATTAACTCACCTAAGGTTTATGCATGCATGACTTAATATAAAAGGGTGGTATAGCTCTATCTTAAGCTTTCTAAGATTTGGCTTACTAGACGCAAGGTTCCCGAGCGAACAACTCGAGTGAGAAGGCTACGTGGCTGATCAGACGAACCGATCTAACTCCACGCAGGCGCCAACTCTCCTAAATTTTGGGTATTTTGAAAGAAATTCGCGGGTGCACGAAGCACATCAACGCGTATAGTGTGTGACAATGTGAATTTTCCAGAGTGGAAGAAATATGAGCGGAATGCCAATTAAGGAAAGCAGTAAAAGCAAATAGCAATTAAAACAGTTAAGCATACAAAATTGAAGCAAGCAATTTTAAGGCATTTAAAACAAATAAAAGCAAATAAAGTCAAGCAATAATAAACCTAGGTTTGCTATGGTCAAGAACCTGATTATCCCCAGCGGAGTCGCCATGTTGTCGCGCCCATTTTTTACCTCGGGGTCTAAACGGTATCCGCAACATTGCTCTTTGGCGCGGTTCCCTGGATGGAGCAATAATGCTGATATTGAGGAGTCGTCACCTAATTAGTTAAGTGAATTAGGACACTTGATTTATTGCAATAAAAATACTGCAATTAATCTTCATTTAATGGTCTGCGAAATTAATGAGATTCTGAATCAGAGTTCTTTATTATCCTAAAGGGAAGGGGTTAGGCATCCTTTAAGATCCGCTAACTTGCGGTTATCCGTTCAAACCTAGGTTAATTATTTGTTGTCCATTTTTTTTATTCTACATATTCTAAGCAGTTTTCATAATTTACAATTACAATGGAATGCAATACAGAATAATAAAGTTAAAATCGAATAAAACTCCGAGCCATCTTTTAGCCCTTTTTAGGCCTTCTGCACAAGATGATCTCCGGATACCTGTATAAACACTTAGTAAAAGTGTTAGTAATAGAATAAATAATTTTAAAGTAATGACAAGAATTAATTAGTAAAGCCAAAAAATAAATCCGTCTTTTGCACAGAGGAGGTCTTGGAAATCTGACGGAGATTCCTTCATCGGCCAATATTGTTAAAAACAATAAAATAAATAAAACCTTCAGATCCGTGCCAAAACAGTAATAGTTTTAAACACGGAGGGCTCAGATATATATAAAAATAAAGTGGGACATCCTAAACAAGTGCGGCTGCGAGAATTTGCCCTGCCAGCGCATGTTGGTTATCCGGTGTAAGTGGAAGAAATCTTCATTGCCCTGAAAGATTCATTTATTTTATTTTCCGTCTTTGCAACTGTGGAGACCTCAAAAATCGACGGATAACTTTTTCATTGGCCAACAAGTGTAGTGTCTGTTCAAAATCAGTGTGTAGCATCAATTCCAATCAATTAAATAAAATAATGGGGGGGGGGGGCATAATCGTCAAAACAAATCAGTTCGAAACTCAACAGACAGTAAGTAGTTCGCAGCAAAACAGTGAAAAATAATGGTCCGCAGAACAGTGGAAATGATCAGTGTATTTTATATACACTTTTTGAGTCGTTTTTAGTGAGTCGTTTGTCCCTTTTTGTACAAATATGTGTCGTCTTAGGATAAATTTTCTTTCTTTTGAGTCAAATTGGTTAAAATGGCTCTTTGGCGAAAAAGGAGTGAAAAGAGGGCAAAAGTGGAGGTTCCAGAGCTTAAAATGCGAGAAAGTGGCGAACCAGGCAGAGACATCGTTGCAGCGCCTCCAGCCCATCAGGCCAGCGCCCGGCGCCCAATATCGAGGCCTTGAAGTTCCAGTAGCCGCGGCCTCGCACAGCAGAGTTGTAGAGCCGCGGCGCCTCATCATCAGAGAGTTTCAGAAGTTCCGGAGCCGCGGCGCCAGTAGCTGGGCCGCGGCGCCAACGCGGGAAAAATCAGGTTTTTGGCGAATTTATGGGCCAGGCCTGAAGGAAACTCTTAAGGGCGGTTTTGAAGCTATAAAAAGAGAACCCTATGCAGTTTTCAAGGGTTCCCTTTCTTGCACAAACACAACACATCTTGGAGTTCAAGATTGGAGACCATTCTATTGTAATTTTCTTTCTTTTACTTTATTTCAGTTTTTATGTTGGATAGTGAATTAGTTCTTGTCATGTCAATGGCTAGGAACTAATTCCATTATAGGGCTTTTCATGTCAATTCACTTGAACCTTATTTTATGAATTAATGCATGCTTATGGTTGTTCTTCTTATTGTTGAGATTTATCCAATAGATGTTTTGAATGCTTGATAATTACTTGATCATTAATTATCATTGTTTATATGATTTCTAATCAAACTTCGAAAGGATGAGGTTGTGACTATGCTGTAGTTGGGTAATCATAGGTCGAATTGGGGATGAAAATACCTCAATTACTTGTGTAGCGTTAACATAGGTTTTTGTTCTTAATCCTTCTATAGAGTCATACTTATCACCGAAAGGTAGAAATGAGCGCTACTGGGGTTGAGTGTTTATATAACCTTAACGGGAGTATAAAACGGATTAGTAAATCTGCTATCTCCAAAAGAAGAAGAACCATAATTGAGTGCATTAATAAGTAATATAAGCGGATAGTTGAGGCGACTTGGAAGCCCTATTTCCATCACTACTGAAGTAAACACATAGTTTAATTAGATTTCATAATTAGAATCATAATCAACAACTCAAATATCGGTTACCAAATAGATAACAAAGAATAGAAGTTGGTACTTGAGCACTAATCCCTGAGGACGATAACTCGGTCTTCAAGACTATATTACTTGAGTCGACAACGTGCACTTGCGTTAAAGTGTGTGCATTAAATCGCGCATCAAGTTTTTGGCACCGTTGCCGGGGATTAGGCATAGTTCAATATCAATTTTATCTATTTTTAATTTCTTATTTGGTTTTTATTTTTTATTTTTTTATTTATTACGTTTTTTATTTATTTTGTGAGAACCAGTTGTCGTGATCTATTTGTCTGTTTTTTATCTGTTTCAGGAAATCAGTTTATGCGAAGGAGAAGAGGAGCAGACACTCTTGTTCCCTTCAATCAAGAGATTGAGAAAACTTGTAAACAGAACAGAAGGAACCAGCGGATTTCAACCTTAATTGAGATGGACGACGTACAAAATAATAATGTGCTGAGAGAGGGGTTAGGTGAAAATCAACCTAACCAAGGAATGCCGCGGAGAATTCCAATGGATGTAGAAGAGAGAGTTCAGGTCCAAACGGAGAGAAGCTTGGGTGATTACGTGCTACCGAGGGTGAACGGAGCACAAACATGTATTAGGCTCCCTGCAATAGGAGCAAATAATTTTGAGATCAAACCGGCGATTCTAATTATCGTGCAGAACACAGTGCAGTTTGGAGGACTGCCGTCGGAGGATCCACACATGCACATAGCTAATTTCTTGGAGCTGTGTGCAACATTCAGATATAACGGCGTTACTGATGACGCCGTCAGATTGAGGCTCTTTCCCTTCTCACTCAGGGATAGAGCAAAAGTATGGTTAAATTCCTTGTCAGCTGATTCGATTTTTACATGGCAAGAGTTGGCACAGAAATTTTTGGCAAAATTCTTCCCACTATGCAAAGTAGCGAAGTTGAGAGGGGAGCTGAATAATTTCTACCAAGCAGATGGAGAGTCATTATACGAAGCTTGGGAGAGATTCAAGGACTTGTAGAGAAACACCACAGTATCGAGTTATGGAACTTGGTCCACATCTTCTATAACGGGCTGAGTGGAACAACCAGAACAATTATTGATGCAACAGCAGGTGAGACTTTTATGAGAAAAACAGCCCATGAAGCTCACGACTTATTGGAGGACATGGCCACCAATAACCATGTCACAGAAGATAGACAAATGAGTGGAAGAAGAACAGTGGGAGTTCATGAAATTGATGCCATCACTGCCCTGAACGCCCAAGTAGCCCTTTTGACCAAACAGCTGCAACAACATACAGTATCTGTGAATGCAATGCAGATGCCAAAGAGATGTGAAATGTGTGGTGGTCCACATACATTCGACAGATGCCCATCAGCTGATCCTAATAATATGTCAATCGAGCAAGCAGAGTGCCAAGCTGTAGGTAACTATCAGAGGCCCCAGACTACCCATACTCCAACACATACAACCCAGGGTGGAGGAATCACCCAAATTTTTCATGGAGAGGAGAGCAGGGGCAGCAGAATCAGTATAGAGGCCAGTACCAAAACCAGCAGCACAAAAATCAGCAGCCATTTACTCAGGCCCCACCTTCTCAACAATTCAATGCACCTGTTCAGCCAGAAAAGCCAGACGAGCTGAGAGCAGCTTTGTTGACACTCACCAACTCCCAGACCCAGTTCATGGCAGAAACTAGATCTTCGTTCAGGAACTTGGAAACACAAGTGGGTCAACTAGCAAAGCTATCAAACAGCAGGCCACAGGGTACACTGCCAAGCAACACAGAGATGAACCCTAGAGAACAATGCCAGGCAGTACAACTGAGAAGTGGTAAACAGTACCCTGGTCAGAGTTGAACAAAGGGTAGAAATAGAGAAAGCGAAGGTGGTTGAAGCTCGCCCAGTAGTAGAGAAAGCGCCAGAGAAGGAGTATACTGAGAAGATTCCGTTCCCACAGAGATTGCAGAGGAAGGTAGTTGATAAACAATTCTCCAAGTTTTTGGAGACATTCAGAAAGTTGCATATCAACATACCCTTCATAGAGGCGTTGGAGCAAATGTCTTCTTATTTTAAATTCATGAAGAAGATTTTGGGGAAGAAGAAGAAACTAGCAGAATATGAGATGGTAGCGATCGGCGAGAGTGCGGTGCTATCCTCGAAGAAGTTGCCTCAAACTAAAAGACCCATGGAGCTTTACATTGCCTTGCACACTGGCAAGGTGACACGCAACAGGGCCCTGTGATTTAGGGGCAAGCATAAATTGATGCCTTTATCGCATTTAAACGGTTGGAGTTAGGTGAGGCAAAACCAACCACGGTGAGCCCGCAACTAGCCTATAGAAACGATGGTGCACGAGGGGAAGATTGAGGATGTGCTTGTTAAAGTAGGAAAATTCTTTTTTCCTGCGGACTTCCTCATTCTCGACATGGAGGAGGATGCAGAGATCCCCATCATATTGGGGAGACCGTTCTTGGCGACAGGGAGAGCCCTGATTGATGTAGAAAAAAGAGAGCTGACGTTGAGGGTGGAGAAGGAAGAAATGGTGTTTAAAGTATTTAAACACATTATTGAGCCACCAATCATGAGCAGGTGCTTTGCAATCAGCACCATCAGAACCCCCTGTGAGCCAGTGTAAGCCAAACCAAGGGAAATAAGCCCACCAACGCAGGTACGTGATGATGAACCTCCGCCAAAGCAGGTATGTGTTCCTGAACCTTCCCGTGAAAATAATTTTAAGAAGAGAAACAGAAGAAGAAAAAGAAAAATGTGGAAAAAATGGATTGGTTGTGGGGTTAATCTACCCCACACTTCTTGAGTTAAGGAACTTGCGTCCGGCTAAAAGACGTTAAAGACAGCGCTACTTGGGAGGCAACCCAAGGTATTTTGAATTATTTTACTTTAATTTTTACTAAGAACAGTCTCACGGAGGTAGTTTTTGTGTTGTGTTGATAGATGCAGGTCAACAAAAATTTGGAGGGTGAAAAATTGAATATTAGCCAGGGATTTCCAGAAAAACGGGTGGCCGCACGTAAGGTGGCAGTAGGCGCCAAAAGCGAAGCGCGCAGAAATTGCGTCGCGGCTCGAAGCGAGCGCGGCGCAAAAATCCAGAAAAATCCAGAAGTCTTGGCGCCGCGGCGCAGAAATTCTAGAAGCGCGATAAATTGGTGCGGCTAAATCGCATGCGCCGAGGCGGAAATCCAGAAAATAAAAGACGCCCCAAATCCGATTTTTCCCCAATTCCAAACCAAAACCTAAACCTTCTCCTCCACAAAACTCACGAAAATCCACACTTTACCTACAAATCTTCCATAAATCAAACCCAAACACAACCAAAACTCTTAAACTCCCTAAACCCTTAACCATCTCAACCAACAAAACTTCATCTCATTACCTCAAATCACCATTAGAAGCAAGAAAACCTTGAAGAACACCGTAAAAAGGTAATCTTTTTCTTTTCTTGAAAGCTTACTGTATTCAGAGGAGGTAGTAAATTGGAGGAGTGTTGTATTGTTGAAGTTGTTGGGGTGTTGAAATTAGTTGTGAAATTTAGAGGAAGAATATACAAGGAGAGTGTGAGTGTTGTGTAGAAGCTTCTTAAGTGAAGTTTGGGGGTATATGTGTTGTAGTTGTTGATTGGTGAGTGATAGGGTTGGTGAACAGTGATTGATAGAAAGGGAACGCTGCAAAAAGTATCTAAACATGTCTGCCAGAAAGAGAAGAGCCTCCACATCCACCCCAACCCCTCAATATGATGATACTAGGTTTATTAGCCAACAAGCTCATGAAAGATACAAAAAGCTTAGTACTATGACCTTAATCCCTGAAAGGGGAATGGATTATCAAAGGGAATCGCTTGGGGAAGAGGATGTCTATGAGCCCATTCGGGCGATGATTGAGATGATGGGGTGGAAAAGATTTGTAAACACGGGAAAGATAGCACCAATGAACACAGTGATGGTGCGTGAATTTTATGCTAATCTTCCGGAGAAGGTGGACAATGGATGCTTTGTGAGGGGAAAATATGTGTCTGTAACGGCAGAAGAGGTCAATGCGATATTGGAAATAGTTGATGTTGAAGAGAGAGGTGATGACCGAAGCTACTTCAGAACATGGTCTAGAAGCACCAACAACATCGACTGGAATACCGTCGCAGGCACAGTGAGCTACCCTGGGGCTACATTTGATATTGCCAGAAATGGGTCAAGAGGACTGAGCAGGTGTCAGTTCAACAAAACAGCCAAGGGTTGGTTGTATTTCGTCAGTGCCCGCCTGATTCCATCAACGCACTTCACCAGAGTGCCAGAAGACAGAATCAAATTGATATATGGAATTATGACGGGGAAGACGATTGATGTTGGGAAGGAGATAGTGGAAAATATTGAAGAGAACAGCAGATTGGTTACAACAGGTGGGTTGGGACATGACTCACTTATTACAAGTTTATGCGCCATAAATGGGGTCCCAACCCTACCCACAGATACTTATGAGAAAAACTAACTTCATGTGTCATACGGGATAGTGCACTCCTTCTCAAACCCAACTCCTCCAGCAGCAACAAGAAGAAGAGCACCAGCAGCAGCAGCAGAGGCCGCCATGGACGAAGATGAGCCTGAGATAGAGGCTCAATATGCGGCAGGAAGCAGCCACCAGCCACCCACAGAATCAGAACCTTCAGTGCCCATGATGGAGCAGTTACTCCGGAATCAGATAAGGATGATGCAGAATTTGGACACGGTGATACAAGGACAACAAGAAATGAGGCAGCAAATTAACGAGTTGAGTTCCTTGTTCAACCAGTGGTCAATGCACTATCCACCGCCACCGCCACCATTTTAAACCAAATTTGTAAGTGTCCTTTTCTTTTATTGTCTTTGAGTTTTGCACACATTGGGGACAATGTGTGATTTAAGTTTGGGGGGTGTCTTATTTGTGTCTTATTGTAGTATGTTTGAGTCTTTTTTATTGTTTTGTGTATATTTTGAGTCATAAAAAAAAATCTTTTCTTTTTGAGTCATAATTGTCTGTCAAAGATCATGCATGCTGTAGTTACTAGAAACACCTAGTGAAGTAAGGTGGAATAATGTGATGGAATTAAAAGCAACTATCTAAACACTTAGGTTAGATATGCCAAAAACTCATGAAATCTGTTTGTTTGGGGTTTCTTGCTTGAATTGTGCATGATAAATGATTAAAACCTATGTGTTATGATTACTTTCTATTTGAGGCGAAATAGTTAGGATATGCATGTTAGGGAGATGACTCAGACGTTTCTTTGTTAGTCAATGCTTACCACTCTTTTCTATCCCTGACATTAAAAATATCCCTAGTCAGCCCCATTGAGCCTAAAAATTGAACTTTTTCTTTGACACCCTATATTTCCATACTTGTGTCATAAGTAAAAACGTGAAATAGTTGGAATAGAATGTGTTAAAAAAGAGACAGAAAGAGCAAACAAGATTGATGCACCCCAATAAAAAAGTAATAAGAAATAGGCAAAAGCCTAAGTTTGGGGGTGCCTGTTATTATAATACACTTCACGCTCTCAAAACAAAAGAGGGGAAAGATAGATTTGAAGTGAAGAAAAGAAATCAAAAGAAAAGGGAAACATTGAAAAGCTAAAAGAGCTTATGGTACACAAAATGAGCCTAAATACCTATTTTTACCTACCCATGCCTAAGCCTACATTACAACCCTTAAAAGTCCTGAAGATCTCTTATATGCATATCCATGATTAGTGGAGAATAGCAAGTAAAAATGCCATAGGATTTTTGAAATTAACATGCATGATTTAGTATTTTGACTTCCATTAAGTATGATAAAAACGAGTTTGCGAAATATCTAGCTTAATGTGTTTAGAGTGCTAATATTTCATGTTATATGTTCCTGCATATTATTCTGCTAACCTTCATGTTTTTCTAAGTAACACCAATGCAGCAAAGTGATCAATGCCATTGAGTCTTTCTATTTTCTTCTGGGCGCTGGTTCCAACCAGGGATCTAATCAAACAGTTAGCCATCTCATTCTTCAATGACTATATTAGTAAAGGGCGAATGGGGGGCGTGTGCAATAGTTTTCTTACTTTCTCTCGATCGTTTCAATGCCTATAATTTGAGAGATAAGAGGAAAGCCCTCTCTCGAATTCGAAGATGTAACACAAATAATGACTCTCTTCGCCGGGATGTCAGCAGGTTAGGCAGTTAGCTTGGTCACTCTATGTTGCTTTCCCAGCAAGTCTATTGAATGGGTGACAGCGGGGATGAAAGGTTTGCGAGGAAGAATCAATGGCTTGTTTTCAGGGGTTGTGATAGAAGGAGTTGTGGCACTTTCGGAAGGGGGAATCAGACTAGGTTCCTTGAGTCTTTATTTCTTTCTTTTGATCTTTGCTCGAGGGCGAGCAAAGGTTAAGTTTGGGGGTATTTGATCAGTGTATTTTATATACACTTTTTGAGTCATTTTTAGTGAGTCTTTTGTCCCTTTTTGTACAAATACGTGTCGTCTTAGGATAGATTTTCTTTCTTTTGAGTAAATTGGTTAAAATGGCTCTTTGGCGGAAAAGGAGTGAAAAGAGGGCAAAAGTGGAGGTTCCAGAGCTTAAAATGCGAGAAAGTGGAGAACCAGGCAGAGACACCGTTGCAGCGCCGCGGCGCCTCCAGCCAACAGGGACAGGCGCCCCGGCGCCCAATATCCAGAGGCCTTCAGAAGTTCCAGCGCTGCGGCGCCTCCAGACAACAGAGTTGCAGAGCCACGACGCCTCATCATCAGAGAGTTTCAGAAGTTCCGGAGTCGCGGCGCCGACGCGGGAAAAATCAGGTTTTTGGCGAATTTATGGGCCAGGCCTGAATGAAACCCTTAAGGGCGGTTTTGAAGCTATAAAAAGAGAACCCTAGGTAGTTTTCAATGGTTCCCTTTCTTGCACAAACACAACACATCTTGGAGTTCAAGATTGGAGACCATTCTATTGTAATTTTCTTTCTTTCTTTTACTTTATTTCAGTTTTTATGTTGGATAGTGAATTAGTTTTTGTCATGTCAATGGCTAGGAACTAATTCCATTATAGGGCTTTCCATGTCAATTCACTTGAACCTTATTTTATGAATTAATGCATGCTTATGGTTGTTCTTATTGTTGAGATTTATCTAATAGATGTTTTGAATGCTTGATAATTACTTGATCATTAATTATCATTGTTTATATGATTTCTAATCAAACTTCGAAAGGAGGAGGTTGTGACTATGCTGTAGTTGGGTAATCATAGGTCGAATTGGGGATGAAAATACCTCAATTACTTGTGTAGCGTTAACATGGGTTTTTGTTCTTAATCCTCCTATAGAGTCATCCTTATCACCGAAAGGTAGAAAGAAGCGCTACTGGGGTTGAGTGTTTATATAGCCTTAACGGGAGTATAAAACGGATTAGTAAATCTGCTATCTCCAAAAGAAGAAGAACCATAATTGAGTGCATTAATAAGTAATATAAGCGGATAGTTGAGGCGACTTGGAAGCCCTATTTCCATCACTACTGAAGTAAACACATAGTTTAATTAGATCTCATAATTAGAATCATAATCAACAACTCAAATATCGGTTACCAAATAGATAACAAAGAATAGAAGTTGGTACTTGAGCACTAATCCCTGAGGACGATAACTCGGTCTTTAAGACTATATTACTTGAGTCTACAACGTGCACTTGCGTTAAAGTGTGTGCATTAAATCGCGCATCAGGAAACTACAACAATATAGCAACGAAAATGGTCTAAAATTAGCCCCAAAAACAGAAAAAACAGTAGCGGTTCAATGGCAACATCACAACGGCAGTCTAATAGCACAAGTAGACAACATGTCTAAAAATAAAGCCAACAGAAGTCGAAAATCAGTCTGGTTAACCAAAACAGATACCAAAAGACATAGCCAAACAGAGGTCGCCGTTTGAAACTCCGGCTAAATGAAACAAAACTAAGAATCAGTCCATTAATACATAAAATATAGCAACAAAGCTTAAGAACAAAAATAGTGTCGCCGAAAATGTCAACTTGATTCAGTAGCAAGATGGGACGGCGACATCACTTCTACGACGAGGTACGCCGGAGCAACGTCGCCCTGGTGGTTACATCTCAAACAGACAGATCGGTATAACAACAGTGGGTCGTCAAAATACATGCAAAATCGTGAATGAGGAGACATGAAAACAGTGGTGGTGGTTTATGGCTGCTCCGGTTCATCGAAGCTAGAGCTCTCACGAGCAGCGATGGCAGCGGGAGTAAAGGGTTCGATGATAAAAATGAGTGATGGTGAGGTTATAGGAGGGAGAGGGAGGGTAGATGTGCGTATAGAGAGGAGAGAGAGGTAAGTATAGAGAGGGGAGAGGGGTGTTGCGGCTGGGCTTGAGAGGGTGAGTGAGGGGTTTAAAAAAATAAAAAAATGGGAGAGAGGGCAAATCTTGCGGCTCAGGGTTTTTTAATGGGGGGTAAGGTTTTTATTTATAGGGGTATTTAGGTTTAGGGTTTTGGGTATTGGGTATTGGGTATTGGAGGGAAAAGATGAAAGGTGTACTGGGCTTCATTTTTGGGTCTCAGTTTGGGCTTTGGTTTTCGGCGGATTGGATTGATCCAGGTTGTGCCTCGGACTGGACTGATTTGACAAAAATGCAAAACGGGTTTATTTTTTAAAAGAAAAAATTATTTAAAAAGATGCAAAATTATTAAAATGCCGATGCAATAATAATAAAATATGATATTTAACAAATATTTAATGCCTAATTAAAAGTAAAGACGGGATGTCAATTAATTATTTAAAGAGATGCAAAATTAGTAAAATAAAATGATCGCGCAACAATAATAACATAATATTTGAAAATGTTTAATACCTAATTAAAAAAAAACATGATGCCAATTTACAAAAAATAAAACAACATAGAATGTTAGGTAAAAAAAAATACAAAAATGCCAAAAAATGGTGATTAAAATGCGGTGTCCTAAAATGCTTAAAATTGCAAGAAATGACTAAAAGATGGGTCAAAATTGGGTGTCAACAGAGAATTTCGGTAGGGGTCATATTGTGAAGGGTGCTAGTTGAGAGAATATTGAGAACGTATTCTGACATTTTAGCAGCATAGACCAACAAGGACTGAGGTAGGGAGGCATAAATCAATAGAGTGTGAATCATATTGTTAATGGTGCGGATGATTCTTTCAGCTTTACCATTTTGAGGAGAGTTGTGGGGGCAGGAGAAGCGAAATATCTTGCCATTATTAGTACAAAAATAGTGAAACATAGAGTTGTTGAATTCACGACCATTATCATACTGAAAAGATTTTACGTCTTTTTCAAACTGTGTTTGAATGAATGTTCGAAACTCAAGAAATTTGGCGAACACTTCTGATTTAAATTTGAGAGGATACAACCAAACAAAGTGAGAAAAATCATCTAGTAAGATAAGATAATATTTATGACCGAGAGAACTAGAAACATGTGATGTCCATAAATCGGCATGTATAATATCAAAAGGTGCAAAAGTAACACTAGTAGATGATTTAAACGGAATACGAGTATGTTTGCCTAAAGAACAAGAAACACAATTTTGGGCAAGCTTCCCATTACAAGTAATAAAATTATTGTCTCTAAGAAAATTAAAAACTGAAGCCCCTGGATGACCAAGCCTATTATGCCAAGTTGAGGAAGAAATTGCCGCTAGAGAGATGGGAGAGCTAGATCTGGCAGCGGAGGTGGGAGTGAATATATATAGATCCCCGTGCTATTGCATCTCGTAAGAGGTGTCCCCGTATGAAGATCCTTCACAGTGAAACCAAAAGGGTCAAAATCAACAGAGATAGAATTATTACGAGTGAATTTGTGGATAGAGATTAGATTCTTAATTAAATGTGGGACATATAGGGTATTTTGAAGGGGGAATGGATTAGGAGGTGGTGTGTATGATGTACCAAAATCCTTTACTGGAATGCAGTGGCCACTACCAACTGTCACAAATTGAGGATACTTTAAATCAAACAGTTTGGGAATATTACATGTAGTCCGGGTGAGGTGAGAAGTGGCTCTGGAGTCCATGTACCAGTTGTTTTCAGGCTGTTGCATGTTGAGACTGCTGAAGACCTGACCTAACTCAGTGGGTATCATTTTGGACGAGGGCTGCTGGAACTGGTCGTGCATGAAGTGGGCTTGTTGCGGGTACTGGACTTGCGGAGGGGTTAGAGCAGGGCCCAACATACCTTGGTGGGAGAACTGGTGGAAGGGTTTCGCATCGAAGGCTGCGGCGCGCGCGGCAGACGGATATCGTTGGGGCACGCGTGGAACCGATTTTGCGAACGCTGTTGTTCTGCCGCTATTACGTTGTCCGCGACTCTTGCCACGACCACGGCCTCCTCTGCCACAGCCCTTGCCACCCTTTCCACCGCGTCCCTGCTGCGGTTGAGAGTTTTCTGGTGGCGTTGGATCTTGAGGGCGAGTTTCGACAGCTAACGCCTTCTGATTGTGCTCATCCTTCTTAGCATGTCGAGTCTCTTCGAGCAACAACTGCGAGCGAGCTTTGTTAAAACTAGGAAGTGGATTTGTCTGTTGAATCATGGTGGCTAACATATCATAGTCGCCTTTGGGAAGACCTGCAATCAATTGCAACACCATCTTAGTTTCCGAGACAGGCGTGTCGACATTGGAGAGTTGATCCGCCAGTAGTTTCAACTGTCTGCAGTATTCAGTCATGTTGGAGAAATTTTCAAGGCGTGTATTGTTAAATTGTTCCTCCAAATACACCGCACGAGTGTGCTTGTTATCTTGACAGATTTCCTCCAAACGGTTCCATAAATCACGGGCTGTGACGCCAGATTTCATGATAGTAAGAAGAAGATCTTGAGAAATACTACCATGAATCCACTGTTTGACGTCGGCGTCTAGACGACGCCAAGTAGACTCATCAACCTCCGGAGGGCGCGGAATAGTGTCGTCGATGTGGTCAAGCACCTTATAGAGACATGCGTGATTAAGAAACAGTTCAATCCAAGGAGAATACTGACTGTTTTCTTGATCAAGAAGAATGAGAATATAATTTTTGATGTTGGTAACAGTTAGGGCGGGATGAAAAGAGGATGACGACGTGGTGGTGGGATTTGTGGAAGTAGAAACGTCAGAGGTATTGGAGGAATCCTGAGTATCCATTTAGAGAAGAAAGGAAAGAAGAAGAAAAACCAAGAATTTTGGGATGAGAAGAGGCGGCGCCGCGGTGGAACTGCCCGAGAGGGGGGGCTGGCGGCGGCTGCTCACAAAAAATTCTAGGGTTTTGTGTTAGGCTCTTGATACCATGTAAGATGATATTAATCTCCCTTAGGGAATCTTCTCATTAATATCAAAGTATATATAGTGTACAATATTCACCCCTTTTACAATAGAAATCATAAACCTACTCACAAGAGAAATCCTAGTCTTATCATAATTATATTTATACAATATATGAAAATATTCTAATTATGGGTAGAGAATATTGTTACTTTGACTATACACACTATGTTGCACACGTTTACAGTTTTCATTTAAAGCATTCATTGTTGTTGATCAATTGAGTTATTATATTATTATTGTGATTGTTTATTAAAGATACTAAATTGATACTAACATACACTAATGTATGAACAAATCATGAAGGATACTGAAATTAATTTATTCTACTTCTTCCACGTGAGTGTGTGTTATGAAGCACCTTAAGAACTTCAATGCATCTTAACAGTACCTTAAGCATAACTTTGACTTAATGTCCACTAAAAGTCTAAAAGTCCCCTCCGTTAAAGCTAGTAACAATTAGTAATTACATTCTTTAAGAATTCCATTTAAACACAAACAGAAACCAAACATTATCCGACGAAGTTTTAGAAAAACCAATGGTTCAATAAGAAAATCGGATTCCTAATCTTGTCAAACTGTTTTCCGAAAATAAATCATGACTATGAATCCCTGAATCTCATAATAGGGTTCATAACATTGATATAAAACTTTAATCATGGAAAATCATTAGTTTCGAAGAATCTGGCTCGGATACCACATATAAGGATTTTCATGATTCTAGACTGTGGTTCATAAAGATCTAGTTATAATCCTATCGATAATTTCAGGAACGTGGAACTACATGATTTTCAGTAAATTAGTCAAAAAAACATACACGAATCAGCCATAATATTTATTGACTTTAGAGCGGAAGCGTTCTACTTTCTTATTCTTGATTAGAAGTTATTTCTCTAAATTTCCTTTCATTTTCAGAAAACGTCTGATGGAAAACTTTATTAATCATTGGCAGAGAGAGAGAAGACCCTTCTATGAGAGAGTTTCCCTTGAACGATTCTTTTCACGCTCCATCAACGTGAAGGAGTGGGTAGTTTTAAAATCACTAGGTAACTTTTCATCTTTAATTAGGATTTAACATAATAATTATTTTATTTATTAAACCAAATAAAAAGCTTACGTGGTGTTAGAATTCATATTATTTATGAATTCTTGTAAGGCAATAACAAGAGTAAAGAAAAGAGAATAAGACTATTATTGATAATGAATTGGTAAGTAAAAGAAAAACAACTACATCCCTTTATATAGAGTTTAATAAGAATAACAAAATTTCTTTTGTCGATGTGGGAGGGCAATCCATATTTGCTAACATCCGATGTGGGAGGACAACCCACTATTTGCTAACATGCCCTCTCAAGCTCGCGATGGTGTAGAGAGAAACATCGAGAGTTTGCCAAGAAAGAACCGGTGACGCTGTAAGGTATGTGTCTTTGTAAAGAAATCTGCAAGTTGCATCGAAGATGAGACAAATGAAAAGGATAGAGTGTCTTGTTGAAGATGATATCGAATAATATGACAATCAATCTCAATATGTTTGGTACGTTCATGAAAGATTGTGTTGTGTGCAATCTGAATAGAACTCTTATTGTCGCAGTACATCGGTGTCGGTGAGGAAATAGAGACACCCATATCAGCCAATAACCAACGTAACCATACAATCTCACATGTAGTAGAAGTCATAGCACGATACTCTGCCTCGGTTGAAGAGCGAGAAACAACATCTTGTTTCTTACTTTTTCATGAAATGAGTGAATCTCCTAAAAATACACAATAACCAGTAGTGGATTTCCGATCAGTCGGGTTACTAGCCCAATCTGCATCAGAAAATGCACGAAGCTCCAAGGATGAGGTCGATGGAAACAAGAGACTCTGATAAATTGTTCATCGAAGATAGCGAAGAATACGCATAACTGCAGCCCAATGTACAGATGTAGGAGAGCAAATGAACTGACTGACAATGTGAACAGCATATGCAATATCATGGCGAGTAATGGTGAGGTACACCAGACTCCCCACAACTGAACAATATAAAGTAGTATCAGGAAGAGGATCTCCGTCAGTAGGTGTATATCGAGCATTAACCTCAAGAGGAGAGTCAACTATACGAGTATCTGTGAGACGGGCCCGCTCAAGAATATCCGCAGTGTACTTAGACTGAGAAAGAAGATATCCCTTCTCAGAATAAGTGATGCGCGGTAAGATGCACACACTTTAAACGCAAGTGCACGTTATCGTGACAAGTAGTATAGTCTTGATAAGACCGAATATCGTCCTCAAGGATTAGGGTTCAATTACCAACTATCTATTTTTTGGTATCTATTTGGTAAATTGATCTTTGGATTTGTTGTTTATAACTAAGAATTATAAAAGCTATTTTAACTATAAAGGTTTACTTCAGTTGTGATGAGAATAGGGCTTCCACGTCTCCTCACTATCCGCTTATGCTACTTATTAATGCAATAACTTATTGTATTGATCTTTTGGAGAAAGCAGGTTCACTAAATCGTTTTATACTCCCGTTAGGGTTATATAAACACTCAACCCAGTATTGCACCTTACCTACCTTTCGGTGATAAGGATAACTCTATAGGAGGATTAAGAACAAGAACCTAGTTAACCGTCACGCACAATGCGCAAAATTAGGGTTTTTAAGCCTCTCATTAACGCTACATAAATAATTGAGGTATTTTCATCCCCAATCCAAGAATGTCTACCCAACTTACAGCATATTCACAATCCCCTCCTTTCGGAGTCTGATTAGAAATCATATAGTGATAATTAGTTGTCAATTAACTACCAAGCATTCAATTCAATTATTGGATAGATCTCAACAAGAAGAAGAATAACCATAAGCATGCATTAAATCATAACATAAGTTTCTAGAGATTCAACATGGAAAGCCCTATAGAGGAATTAGTTCCTAGCCATTGACATGACAAGAACTAATCCCATGTTCATCATACAAAAACTGAAATAAAGTAAAGAAAAGGAAAAGAAATTACTAAACTATGGTCTCCAATCTCCAAGCAAGAAGCCTTGTGTTGTGCAAGAAGGGGAACCCTTAAAAACTGCCTAGGGTTCTCCTTTTATAGGCTGAAAACCGCCTCAACTTTTCCCTGCAGTTCGGCCCAAAATCCGTCTGAAACCTTATTTTTCAGCGTCGGCGCGCGGCCCTATGAGCGCGCGCAGCCGGAACTGCAATCCGTCGGGTGATTTAGCGCGCGACCGATTCTGGCATGCGAGCGCCGCGGCCTGCTTCTATAGCACCGGATTTTTGCGCGCGCCGCGCTGGCACCGCGGCTGCGAGCCTCTGGATAGTGGGCGCCGCGCCCTACTGATCGCAGGAGCGCGCCAGTCCGGCTTCACTGCAGGTTTCAGCCTCGTTCGCCACTTTCTGCCTTTTTAGCTCCTTTTCCGCCATTTGACCATTTTAACCACTTTGACTCAAAAGAAAGGAAAAATATCCTAATACGACACTTATATGTGCAAAACGGAACAAAAGACTAACTAAAACTGACTCAAAATGTGTATATAAAATACACCGATCAAATACCCCCAAACTTAACCTTTGCTCGCCCTCGAGCAAAGATAGAAAGAAAGAAATAAAAGACTCAAAGAACGAAAATAAAAGACTCACTGCCATTGATTACTTTTGCTGCATTAGTGTTAACTAGAAAAACATGAAGGTTAGCAAAATAATATGCAGGAACATATAGCATGACATTTCAACACATTAAGCTAGATATTTCGCAAACTCATATTCATCATGCTTTAATGGAAGTCAATATACTAAATCATGCATATAAATTCAAAAATCTTATGGTATGCTTACTTGCTATTCTCCACTAATTCTGGATATGCATAAAAGAGATCTTCAGGACTTTAAGGGTTGCAATGTAGGCTTAGGTAGGGGTTGGTAAAAATAGGCATTTAGGCTAATTTTTGTGTACCATAAGCTCTTTAGCTTTTCAGTATTTTCCTTTTCTTTTTGTTCTTTTCTTCATTTCAATTCTATCTTTCCCCTCTTTTGTTTTGGGAGAGTGAAGTATATAATAATGACAAGCACCCCCAAACTTAGGCTTTTGCCTATTTCTTATTACTTTTGTATTGGGGTGTAACAGACTTATTCACTCTTTTTGTCTCTTTTTTAACACAATGTATTCCACTATTTCATATTTTCACTTATGGTACAATTTGTGGGAATATAGGGTGTCAAAGAAGAAGTTTCAAATTTAGGCTCAATGGGGCTGACTAGGGATATTTTTAAAGTACGGGATAGAAAAGAATGGTAAGAATTGGCTATCAAAGAGATGCCTGAGTCATCTCCCTAACATGCATATCCTAACTATTTCGCCTCAAATAGCAAGCAATCATAACACATAAGTATTTATCTTTTAGCATGCATAACTCAAGCAAGAAACTCCAATTAGACAGATTCTGTGAGTTTTTGGCATATCTAACTTAGGTGTTTAGATAGTTGCTTCAATTCCGTTACATTATTCCACCTTAATTCATTAGGTGTTTCTAGCAACTACAGCATACATGAACTTTGACAGGCAATTGTGACTCAAAAAGAAAAAATTTTGGTGACTCAAAATAAACATGAAACAATCAAAAAGACTTAAATAAAACATATCATGACACAAATAAAACACGACACAAATAAAACACCCCCAAACTTAAATCACACATTGTCCCCAATGTGTGTAGACTCAAAGACACTAAAAAAAAACACTTACAGACTTTGGCTAAAATGGTGGTGGCGGCGGTGGATAATGCATCGACCATTGGTTGAACAGGGAACTCATCTCGTCATACTGTTGTTGCTGCTCCTGCCTCAATTCTTGTTGCCCTTGTCGCAACTCATGTTGTCCCTATCTCAACTCATTGTGTCCTTGTATCAATGTGCCGAAATGTTGCATCATCATTCTCTGGTTCTGGAGCACTTGGTCCATCATTGGCACTGGAGGTTCTGCTTCTGTGGTTGGCTGGTGGCTAGGTGCTGCCGCATATTGAGCCCCTATTTCAGGCTCATCATCGTTCATTGCGGCCTCTGCCGCCGCCGGTACTCTCCGTCTTCTTTGGGGGCTTGGGTGTGGGAAAGAGTGCACTATCCCACAGGACACCGGCAGTTGGTTTCTCTCATGAGTGTCAGTAGGTAGTTTTGGGACCGCACTCATGTGGCAGAGACTGGTAATAAGTGAACCGTGTCCCAATCCACCTGTTGTCACCAACCTGCTGATTTCTTCAATGCTCTGCACTCTTTCTTTCCCCACATCAATCGTCATTCCCCTCATAATTCCATATATCAGTTTAATCCTATCTGTTACACCCCGTAAGTTCAGGACATGTGTAAGTGAATGTACGTAAGGAGCACAAGACTTGGAATTAGTGCGAAAGGAAGGATTGTTTTTCCGACGGAAAGTCTTCC
Organism: Przewalskia tangutica; assembly: GCA_029844215.1. Lineage (NCBI taxonomy): Eukaryota > Viridiplantae > Streptophyta > Magnoliopsida > Solanales > Solanaceae > Przewalskia > Przewalskia tangutica. The sequence continues at coordinate 99,848,127 of CM056728.1, read as the reverse complement.
GGACGTCGGAAAGGAAAAATGTTCGTTGTTGAGAATTGGATTCTCAAAATGTATTATTTGTAAAGTATAGAACTTTTTATTATTATGGAAATTTATTTTGTTCGGATTTGGTCACGTGGGGCCCTTTGCAGAAATTTTACGTTTTGTGGGGCCCACGAGGGTTACGGAATTTTATGGACGAATGAGAGGGCGACACGTGGCACCCCCACAAGGTCTTGGTCGAAATTAGAGTGAGGGTAAAATGGTCATTGACCACCTTGGAAGATTTGTCTTGCTAGCTTGACATTATTGACTAGTCAACTTGCCACTTAGGCTTGATCCATGTGATTTTAAATCCTAACCACTCATGTGTTGCAATCTTAACCCTCCAATGTGTTATATATATCCTACTAGTGCAAGACTTGGCATTTTCTACACTTAGAAAAAATTAGAACCCTTAGAGAGAGAAGTGAAGCTCTCGGCTTTCATGTTATTCCCACACAAAAATTTTATAGTTTTGATCCATTAGCCACAAGACTTTAACCCAATGTCCCTAGGGGTATTGTAAGGATATCTCAATAGAAAGATTTGGAAAACGTATTTTTACGTTAGTATGGCGGAAACTAAGGAGTTCTTCACTTTGAAGTTGGAACTTGAAGATGGGTTCTTCATAGGCCTCTAAGGAGTGCTTGGAGCGGATTGGAGCTTAAGTAAAGGAGCTAAGAATTGCTAAGGCGCGACTTTGGATCTTGGAAATTTTAAGGGCTTGGAAAGGTATAAATTTTGTCGTTTTAGTAGTTAAGACTTACTTATTGTTGTAGCTATGGATTTTAGCTAGCATGTGTTATATTGTATGAAGTTTGATAAGTATTTTGACTATTGGAACCCTAATCCGAAATCTAGCATGTTTAGCTTTAAGATTGGAATTCAAGTTGGTTATTAGTTTAAGTCGTCGCATGTTGAATAAAGAAGGAAATTGTAGTTGTTGATGTTGTCTATGACTAAATAACATGTTGACCTAAGAACTTGGAATTTGGAAAAGGGTTGGAAAAGACTTAGTGATGTTGGTTGTATGTTGGCCGAGAATGGCTAGTGAAGTATATTACTATTTCGTATGAATTATGGGGCGGAATTTTACACGTAGTGTAAGGCGTGTAATCACCTTTGTTTGGTTGTTGTTTGGAGCCTTAAATGTGGCTTGTTGGTTATTGTATTCGCCTTGAAAAGGTGGCAAAGTGAGTAGAAATAAAGGAAGTCTTTGCGATTTTCCGTAGAATTAGAGACTAAGTACTTAGTATTATTCTACATAGAGACTAGAAGTTGATAGCCTTGTTGTGACCATTATAGGTTGACACTTCTACGTCTGGCGTATTCGGCAGCTTGTGGATTTAGCGAAAAGGTATGTGAACTATCTCCTCTTACAGCATGATTCCTTAGAATAAAGAAAGTAAGTTCTACTCGAATGATCCATTCCTTGCTTGTATTTGGATTGCCTAAAATAGAATTTGTTCTATGTACTTCGAGTGTACCTTGATGTTTAAATTGTAAGTTGTAGAATCCATTTTCTTAATGAAGTTTGGGTTCTTAAAAGTGAAGGTATTTTTCTTAAAGTACATAGAGACTTAAAAAGGAAGTGGTTTCCAAATCTTTTGGCTAGTGCCTTGTTCTAAAACCTAAAGGTCATTATAATGACTTTAGGGGAGTCAAAGGAGTGATTTACTTATTTGATTTAAAGAGGAGAAATGACATGATTTAAGAGAAGTAACTTGCGTTAAGGGTGAAGTTACTTGAGGTTTAAAAGTAGAAGAAAACTTGTTTTCTAACTATTAGAGACTTGAAGTATTTTGAAAGTTAAGAACTTGATTTGTAAGTATGTGATACTTGGTTTTCATAGTATAAGTCTCTTGGTTATCAAGGAATGGATCGTCTAAAACCATAAAGGGTTATAACGGCTTTATGGGAAGTTGGTTATAACGGCTTTATGGAAGGTTTAGAAAGTTGTCTATTTTGACTAAATCGGCATAAGTTGCCTAGATTGTGAAAATTTGGAGTTACTTGATTTCAAGCTTTGAAATGAGTTTTCTAAAAGTGTAGTAACTTACTTTGAAAAATAGACACGCCTTGATACTACGGGTGTTAGTATCTTGGGGCTTTTCATAGAAATGAGTCTTTTATAAAGGAATGTACGTACGTAGTACTTTGGCTTGATAAATTGAGGATTTGTCTAAGTGTGCCTTGATAAGTACTTTGACTTGTTAAAAGAGAATTATTCTATGTATGCCCTGATTAAGTACTTTGGCTTGATAAATTGAGGATTTGTCTAAGTGTGCCTTGATAAGTACTTTGACTTGTTAAAAGAGAATTATTCTATGTATGCCTTGATTAAGTACTTTGGCTTGATAAATTGAGGATTTGTCTAAGTGTGCCTTGATAAGTACTTTGACTTGTTAAAAGAGAATTATTCTATGTATGCCTTGATTAAGTACTTTGGCTTGATAAATTGAGGATTTGTCTAAGTGTGCCTTGATAAGTACTTTGACTTGTTAAAAGAGAATTATTCTATGTATGCCTTGATTAAGTACTTTGGCTTGATAAATTGAGGATTTGTCTAAGTGTGCCTTGATAAGTACTTTGACTTGTTAAAAGAGAATTATTCTATGTATGCCTTGATTAAGTACTTTGGCTTGATAAATTGAGGATTTGTCTAAGTGTGCCTTGATAAGTACTTTGACTTGTTAAAAGAGAATTATTCTATGCCTTGATTAAGTACTTTGGCTTGATAAATTGAGGATTTGTCTAAGTGTGCCTTGATAAGTACTTTGACTTGTTAAAAGATAATTATTCTATGTATGCCTTGATTAAGTACTTTGGCTTGATAAATTGAGAATTTGTCTAAGTGTGCCCTGATTAGTACTTTGGCTTGATAAATTGAGAATTTGTCTAAGTGTGCCTTGATAAGTACTTTGGCTTGTTAAATGAGAACTATTATATTTGTGCCTTGATAAGTACTTTGGCTTGGTTAATTGAGAATTAACCTATGTGTGCTGCTGATAGCCTTTGAGTACAAGTATTATGTTTTATTATGTTCGCGACTCTCGGTTGGAGGTATGTCTTGTTATAAGTTACATGGACGTCTGCAAGCGGTGATGTGGGATTCGGGTATGCTTCCGTTATTGTAATCGGGTTAAATTCGGATTTTTATAAAAGACATGGTTGTGCTTGTGTCTTGTTTGATGGTCGGTCGAGATAGGGTAAGAGTATAAATGAGGGGCAAGCCCCAAGACGTTATACCACCTCCTCCAGGGTAAGAGTATTAGTGAGGGTAAACCCCAAGACGTTGTACCACACCGCTTTATGTGTTGTTTGTGGCCGGTTGAGATAGGGTAAGAGTATAAATGAGGCAAGCCCAAGACGTTATACCACCTCCTCCAGGGTAAGAGTATTAGTGAGGGGTAAACCCCCAAGATGCTATACCACCGGTGGGACTTGAGGTTATATTATATCATGGATAGATGGCGGTGAGGAAGATTCCACGGGCATGATTGATATTATGGGCGTGAGACCCATGGTTATGTTTTAGTAACGACTTTGAGGCATCGTCCTCGATCGGATATATTTGTTTATGTATTGTGGCTGTAATTTGATTATCATACATGTCTCCTTTGTTGTTATGATTTGTTTGATATTTTCAGTTCACATACTTGGTACATTCTTCGCATCGACCTCCTTGAGGCCGCGTTCACGCCGCAGTGTAGGTCTGTTGTTTGGTGATCGGCAGTGTAGGATCTGCTCGGGGTTTTGGATAGCTCCCTTTGTTCGAGTTTATCATTTTGGTATAGTTCCATCGATCTGAGCTTTTGTACATTTATGGATGCGGCGGGGCCTTGTCCGTCATAGTTCGATTTAACTCTAGAGTGCTGTATTCATATGTGGGATTGGACTCGTATACGGTATTGTGTCTTTTGTTTATGTATATATGGCGGCCTTGTCGGCTTTGCCTTGCGCACGTCGTTTGTTTTAAAAGAAAAAAAAGGTGTTATTTCATCCATGATCTACTTGTATTGTTAAGGTAGAAGGGTGCCTGTAGGGCACGATCACGGCTTGGGTTGGTCGTGAGAGTGGTATCGAAGCGATCGATCCTCAAATGTTCTGAGGCCGTGTCTAGTAAGTCTTGATTATCGGTGTGTTGCGCGCCACACCCATAAACAGTGAGGCTACAGGACATTTAGGAGTTGGTTTCTATTCTTCTCACTCTAGATCGTGCCATAGAGGCGTGTTAGTAAGAAAATTCCTCTCGGCGTATTGTTGTGTTCAGATTATGCCTCGAGAGCGCAGCCGCCAGGAGGGCAAAGGAGTAAGAGCTACTAGTCGGACTCGAGAGAGTTGATAGGGCTTATGCCTGTGGTATACTGGATGTTGTTCATGATCGGCGATTAACCTGCGCCAGGTTTTGAGGCCTCAGCACCAGAGCCTCCAGTTTCTCGGTTAGGAGAAGACTATAGGGTCATGAGGGAAGCAGTTATGTTATTGACCAAGATAGCGGTGCTAGCCGTTGTAAGTGATAGTACCCCAGAGGTAGGGATACTTTGATTAGTAAAGTGAGAAGTAAGAACGTTGACAAGAATGATAGGTGAACTGAGACTATAGTTGTATAAAGTTCACAAGTTGTAATTGCCCCCTGACAGTGTAAGACCGTTAGGGAAGATTGTGCAGTAGAAATACTTTGGCATATGAGACGACCTCCAGTAAATAGGGGATAGGGTAAGAAGTACCTTGAGATAAGAGAAAGATTTATTTCAGACTAAGAATGAGAAGTTAAGTGTGACGATGAGTCGGGTTATGGACTCATTCTGGTCACCCGTAGTATGGAATGGGGTGATGTCGATTAGAAAGGGTCAGATTATGTGATAGGGTCCAGGGATGCAAGGCCCAAGTTTAGTTAATTGTGGTACGAGTTTGTGGACGTTCCACGAATTAGGTCGTAAGGACCGAGAAGAGCCTTAACGGAAAGTAAGTAACAATATGGCTAAGTTTGGATAGTAACTCGAGTTGGAGAACAGAAACAAAATTTGAGATTTTGTACGTGTACTAGATGAGTTTGAAAGTACGAGAAAGTATGACAAGTAAGGAAAGAAAGGAACCTTTAAGGATCCCGTGTTTGGGAAGACTGTAACCTTTGAGTTTTGTGAGAAGTGACCACGGACGGAAGGTCCATTATTATGTTTACGTATGTTAGGCGATGGCCATGTGTGGCATCGTTAGTCTTGTGCAGTTTTGATTGATAAGCATATTATAGAGTTTATGCCGGAATTTATATAGCTTGACAACCGACTAAGAACATTCGGGGACGAATGTTTCTAAGGGGGGAAGAATGTTACACCCCGTAAGTTCAGGACATGTGTAAGTGAATGTACGTAAGGAGCACAAGACTTGGAATTAGTGCGAAAGGAGGGATTGTTTTTCCGGAAAGTCTTCCGGACGTCGGAAAGGAAAAATGTTCGTTGTTGAGAATTGGATTCTCAAAATGTATTATTTGTAAAGTATAGAACTTTTTATTATTATGGAAATTTATTTTGTTCGGATTTGGTCACGTGGGGCCCACCCGAGGAATTTTACGTTTTGTGGGGCCCACGAGGGTTACGGAATTTTATGGACGAATGAGAGGGCGACACGTGGCACCCCCACAAGGTCTTGGTCGAAATTAGAGTGAGGGTAAAATGGTCATTGACCACCTTGGAAGATTTGTCTTGCTAGCGACATTATTGACTAGTCAACTTGCCACTTAGGCGATCCATGTGATTTTAAATCCTAACCACTCATGTGTTGCAATCTTAACCCTCGATGTGTTATATATATCCTACTAGTGCAAGACTTGGCATTTTCTACACTTAGAAAAATTAGAACCCTTAGAGAGAGAAGTGAAGCTCTCGGCTTTCATGTTATTCCACACAAAAATTTATAGTTTTGATCCATTAGCCACAAGACTTTAACCCAATGTCCTAGGGGTATTGTAAGGATATCTCAATAGAAAGATTTCGGAAAAACGTATTTTTACGTTAGTCGCAGCGGAAACTAAGGAGTTCTTCAACTTTGAAGTTGGAACTTGAAGATGGGTTCTTCATAGGCCTCTAGGAGTGCTTGGAGCGGATTGGAGCTTAAGGAAAGGAGCAAAGAAATGCTAAGTCGCGACTTTGGATCATTGAAATTTTAAGGGCTTGGAAAGGTATAAATTTTGTCGTTTTAGTAGTTAAGACTTACTTATTGTTGTAGCTATGGATTTTAGCTAGCATGTGTTATATTGTATGAAGTTTGATAAGTATTTTGACTATTGGAACCCTAATCCGAAATCTAGCATGTTTAGCTTTAAGATTGGAATTCAAGTTGGTTATTAGTTTAAGTCGCGTGTTGAATAAAGAAGGAAATTGTAGTTGTTGATGTTGTACATGACTAAATAACATGTTGACCTAAGAACTTGGAATTTGGAAAAGGGTTGGAAAAGACTTAGTGATGTTGGTTGTATGTTGGCCGAGAATGGCTAGTGAAGTATATTACTATTTCGTATGAATTATGGGGCGGAATTTTACACGTAGTGTAAGGCGTGTAATCCCCTTTGTTTGGTTGTTGTTTGGAGCCTTAAATGTGGCTTGTTGGTTATTGTATTCGGCCTTGAAAAAGGTGGCAAAGTGAGTAGAAATAAAGGAAGTGCTGCCCGATTTTCCGTAGAATTAGAGACTAAGTACTTAGTATTATTCTACATAGAGACTAGAAGTTGATAGCCTTGTTGTGACCATTATAGGTTGACACTTCACGTCTGGCGTATTCGGCAGCTTGTGGATTTAGCGAAAGGTATGTGAACTATCTCCTCTTACAGCATGATTCCTTAGAATAAAGAAAGTAAGTTCTACTCCTTGAATGATCCATTCCTTGCTTGTATTTGGATTGCCTAAAATAGAATTTGTTCTATGTACTTCCTCGAGTGTACCTTGATGTTAAATTGTAAGTTGTAGAATCCATTTTCTTAATGAAGTTTGGGTTCTTAAAAGTGAAGGTATTTTTCTTAAAGTACATAGAGACTTAAAAGGAAGTGGTTTCCAAATCTTTTGGCTAGTGCCTTGTTCTAAAACCTAAAGGTCATTATAATGACTTTAGGGAGTCAAAGGTGATTTACTTATTTGATTTAAAAGAGGAGAAATGACATGATTTAAGAGAAGTAACTTGCGTTAAGGGTGAAGTTACTTGAGGTTTAAAAGTAGAAGAAAACTTGTTTTCTAACTATTAAGAGACTTGAAGTATTTTGAAAGTTAAGAACTTGATTTGTAAGTATGTGATACTTGGTTTTCATAGTATAAGTCTCTTGGTTATCAAGGAATGGATACGTCTAAAACCATAAAGGGTTATAACGGCTTTATGGGAAGTTGGTTATAACGGCTTTATGGAAGGTTTAGAAAGTTGTCTATTTTGACTAAATCGGCATAAGTTGCCTAGATTGTGAAAATTTGGAGTTACTTGATTTCAAGCTTTGAAATGAGTTTTCTAAAAGTGTAGTAACTTACTTTGAAAAATAGACACGCCTTGATACTACGGGTGTTAGTATCTTGGGGCTTTTCATAGAAAGGAGTCTTTTATAAAGGAATGCACGTCGTAGTACTTTGGCTTGATAAATTGAGGATTTGTCTAAGTGTGCCTTGATAAGTACTTTGACTTGTTAAAAGAGAATTATTCTATGTATGCGCTGATTAAGTACTTTGGCTTGATAAATTGAGGATTTGTCTAAGTGTGCCTTGATAAGTACTTTGACTTGTTAAAGAGAATTATTCTATGTATGCCTTGATTAAGTACTTTGGCTTGATAAATTGAGGATTTGTCTAAGTGTGCCTTGATAAGTACTTTGACTTGTTAAAGAGAATTATTCTATGTATGCCTTGATTAAGTACTTTGGCTTGATAAATTGAGGATTTGTCTAAGTGTGCCTTGATAAGTACTTTGACTTGTTAAAAGAGAATTATTCTATGTATGCCTTGATTAAGTACTTTGGCTTGATAAATTGAGGATTTGTCTAAGTGTGCCTTGATAAGTACTTTGACTTGTTAAAGAGAATTATTCTATGTATGCCTTGATTAAGTACTTTGGCTTGATAAATTGAGGATTTGTCTAAGTGTGCCTTGATAAGTACTTTGACTTGTTAAAAGAGAATTATTCTATGTATGCCTTGATTAAGTACTTTGGCTTGATAAATTGAGGATTTGTCTAAGTGTGCCTTGATAAGTACTTTGACTTGTTAAAGAGAATTATTCTATGTATGCCTTGATTAAGTACTTTGGCTTGATAAATTGAGAATTTGTCTAAGTGTGCCGATTAGTACTTTGGCTTGATAAATTGAGAATTTGTCTAAGTGTGCCTTGATAAGTACTTTGGCTTGTTAAATGAGAACTATTATATTTGTGCCTTGATAAGTACTTTGGCTTGTTAATTGAGAATTAACCTATGTGTCTTCGATAGCCTTTGAGTACAAGTATTATGTTTTATTATGTTGTCGCGACTCTCGGTTGGAGGTAATTGTCTTGTTATAAGTTACATGGACGTCACAAGCGGTGATGTGGGATTCCACGGGTATGCTTAGTTATTGTAATCTTGGGTTAAATTCGGATTTTTATAAAAGACATGGTTGTGCTTGTGTCTTGTTTGATGGTCGGTCGAGATAGGGTAAGAGTATAAATGAGGCAAGCCCCAGGCGTTATACCACCTCCTCGAGTAAGAGTATTAGTGAGGGTAAACCAAGACGTTGTACCACCCGCTTTATGTGTTGTTTGTGGCCGGTTGAGATAGGGTAAGAGTATAAATGAGGCAAGCCCCAAGACGTTATACCATTCTCGAGGTAAGAGTATAAGTGGGGTAAACCCCAGATGCTATACCACCTTTACCACCTCCGGGGTAAGAGTATAAGTGAGGGTAAACCCAGATGCTATACAGGTGGGACTTGAGGTTATATTATATCATGGATCGCGGTGAGGAAGGATTCCACGGCATGATTGATATTATGGGCGTGAGACCCATGGTTATGTTTTAGTAACGACTTTGAGGGCATCGTCCTGATCGGATATATTTGTTTATGTATTGTGAGCGTAATTTGATTATCATACATGTCTCTGTTTTGTTAGATCGTTATGATTTGTTTCTGATATTTTGATTCACATACTTGGTACATTCTTCGCATCGACCTCCTTGGCTGCGTTACGCTGCAGTGTAGTCTGTTGTTTGGTGATCGGCAGTGTAGGATCCTCGGGGTTTTGGATAGCTCCCTTTGTTGAGTTTATCATTTTGGTATAGTTCCATGATCTGAGCTTTTGTACATTTATGGGTCTGGCGGGGCCTTGTCGTCATAGTTGATTTAACTCCTAAGTGCGTATTCATATGTGGGATTGGACTCATGTACGGTATTGTGTCTTTTGTTTATGTATATATGGCAGCCTTGTCGGCTTTGCCCTTGCACGTACGTTTGTTTTAAAAGAAAAAAAAAGGGTGTTATTTCAGTCCCACAGTCTACGTGTATTGTTAAGGTAGAAGGGTGCCCAGGTAGGGCACCAGTCACGGGCCCGGGGTTCGGGTCGTGACACTATCCTCTGGCACTCTGGTGAAGTGCGTGGATAGAATCATGCGGGCGCTGACGAAATATAGCCAACCTTTGGCTACTTTGTTGAATTGGCACATGTTCAGTGCTCTTGATCCATTTCTTCCAATATCAAAAACAGCTTCATGGTAGCTCACGGTGTCTGCAACGGCATTCCAGTCGATGCGGTCGGTGCTTCTAGACCATGTTCTAAAGTGATTCCAATCACTTCTTTCTTCAACATCAACCGTCTTCAATTGTGCATTTACATTCTCTCATCACTGAACACATAAGCTCCCCTAACAAAGCATCCCCTTTCCACCTTCTCCGGAAAGTTGGCATAAAATTCACGCACCATTGTTGTGTTCATTGGTGCTATTTTCTCCGGATTCACAAATCTCCTCCACCCCCTTAACTCAATCATAGCCCGAATGGGCTCATAAACATCTTCCTCCCCATATGACTCCCTCTGGTAGTCCATTCCCTTCGGTATTAAGTGCGGAATCAAGCTTTTGTATCTTTGGAAGGCCGTAGCTCACAAACCTAGTATTATCGTAATGTGGGGTTGGGGTGGATGTGGAGCCTCTTCTCTTCCTGGTGGCCATGGTTTAAAATAGTTTCCGGAGCTTTCAATTTAGTGGCACAAATGTTTCCTACACAATCTACAACTTAGCAGCGAACACAACACCCCAAACTTCAATTCTTCTACCCAATACCCACACTTTTTTCTACTCTTTTCTCCAAACTTCACAATCAATTTTGCAGTACCCAAACTACTTCAACTACAATACTCCTTCAAACTACTACCTCCTGTGACTTCAGTAAAGGACTCAAGAACAGAAAAAGATTACCTTTTTATGAGAAGATTCAAGTTGTTCTTCTTTCAATTGGTGGTTTGAGGCTATGGAATGGAGCTTTGTTGGTTGAGATGGCTAAGGGTTTTTAGGAATTTAAGAGTTTTGGTTGTGGTTGGGTTTAATTTGTGGAGGATTTGTGGGCAAATTTTTGGAATTTCGTGGGTTTTTGGAGAGGGAGAGTTAGGTTTTTGAAATTGGAATTGGGGAAAAATCTGGTTTCTGGGCGTTTTAAGTTTCGGTTTTCCGGCAGCGCGTGACCTGCTTTTAGCCATGCAATCTTCTGCACTCGCCGGGACTTTATGCGCGCGGCTAAACTTGGCAAATTTTCTGGAATTTTGGCGCCACCCTGCTCTGGTAGCCGCGGCCAGACTTCTGCGTCTGTTGATTCTTTTAGCGCGCGCTCTGGCGCGCGCGACGCTTACCGCTTTTCGAAATCCGGCTTCGTTCACTTTTACCGTCCTCCGGTTTATTTGCTTGTACACTCGAATAACACAAACACAAGAACCCAAGACGTGGATCGTTCTAGGAGAAATTAAAATAATCTATAGACAAGAATTGAAATAACATAATTGAAAAACGTTGGGTTGCCTCCCAAGTAGCGTTGTCTTTAACGTCTTTTAGCCGGACGCAAGCTCCTTAGCTTAATAAATGTGAGGGTGATTAACCCCACAACAAATCCATTTCCTCCACATTCTGCGTTTTCTTTTTCTTCTTTTCTTCTTAGCATTATCAGTAAGGGGGAGTTCAGGAACACATACCTCCTTTAGTGGAATTTCGGCAAACCATGCCTGCTTTCTTGGGCTCATCTCTCTTTGGTTGACTTGTATTGGCTCGCAAGGGGGTTTGATGGTGCTGATTGCAAAGCACCCACTCACGGTTGGTGGCTCAATGACGTGTTTAAAAACTTTAAACACCATTTCTTCATTCTCCACCCTTAATGTTAACTCTCCTCTTTCAACATCAATCAAAGCTCTCCCCGTTGCTAGGAATGGCCTCCCCAATATGATAGGGATTTCCGCATCTTCTTCCATATCAAGAATGAGGAAATCTGCAGGAAAGAAGAATTTCCCTACTTTCACAATCACGTCCTCGATCTTGCCTCTTGGATGAACCACTGTCCTGTCGGCCAGTTGCAGGCTTATTGTGGTTGGTTTGGCCTCACACATCTCCAATCTTTTAAATCGACAAGGCGGCATCGATTTATACTGCCTAAATCACATAAAGCTCTGTTGCAAGTCACTCGCCTTGTGCAAGGTAGTGTAAAGCTTCCAGGATCCTTTAGTTTTGGTGGCAACTTCTTCTGCAAGATAGCACTACACTCTTCTGTTAGTGCTACTATCTCATATTCCGCCAGCTTCTTCTTTTCCCCAAGATATCCTTCATAAACTTGAAATAGGAGGACATCTGCTCTAATGCTTCTATGAAAGGTATGTTGATATGCAGTTTCCTAAATGTCTCCAAAAATTTGGAGAATTGTTTATCAACCACCTTTATTTGTAGTCTCCGGGGAAAAGGGATCTTCTGTATACTCCTTCTCCGGAGTTTTCTACTACTGAGTGGGCTCAATCACCTTCTTTTCTAACTCGCCTTCTCAACTCAACCTTGGTGAGGATCTGCCCAACTGTTTGCCGCTTCTCAATTGCACTGCCTGACATTGCTCCCTTGGATTTACCTCTGTATTGCTTGGCAATGTCCCCTATGGCCTGCTGTTTGCCTGCTTTGCTAGCTGACCCACTTGTGTTTCCAAGTTCCTGAATGAGGATCTAGCTTCGCTATGAATCGGGTGCAGGCATTGCAAGTCTTGCCTTTGCTTCGTCACGGCTTTTCTTCGAACGGTGCATTGAACTGTTGATGCTGTGGGGCTTGAATGAAGGGCTGCTGATTCTGTTCTGCTGGTTACGCATCGCCTGTTGGTTCTCGCTGCCCGTATTGATTCTGCGCCGCTTGGTATTGGTTCGCGCCGGTCTTGCGTTCTGCTTGCCCTCTCCATGAATTTGGGTGGTTCCTCCACCGGATTATAAGTGTTGGAGTAGGGGTTGTTCTGTTGCCTCGATAATTACCTATGTCCCGACACTCTGCTGCTCCATTGGTATATTGTTGGGATCACCAAGGACACCTATCAAATGTATGTGGGCCACCACATATCTCATGACTTTAGGCATCTGCACCGCATTTATCGACATTTGTATGTTCTTTGCCATTTCGCTAAAAGGGCCACTTGGGCATTCAAGGCAGCAATAGCATCTATTTCGTGGACTCCCACTATTCTTCTCCCACTTGTCGACCTCTCTTCGGTGACATGGTTGTTAGTGGCCATATCTTCTAATAACTCATGAGCGTCGTGAGCTGTTTTCCTCATGAATGCTCCACCTGCTGCTGCATCTATAATGGTTCTGGTTGTACTGCTCAGCCCGTTGTAGAAGATGTGGACCAAGTTCCACAACTCAATGCAATGGTGTGGGCACTTTCTCTGTAGATCTTTGAACCTTTCCCAAGCTTCATATAAGGACTCTCCATCTGCTTGGTAGAAGTTGTTCAACTCCCCTCTTAGTTTTGCTGCTTTACACGGAGGAAAGAACTTGGCTAAGAATTTCTGTGCCAGCTCGTGCCATGTAAAAATCGAATCGGCCGGCAGGGAATTCAACCATACTTTTGCTCTATCCCTGAGTGAGAAGGGAAAGAGCCTCAATCTGACGGCATCATCAATAACAGTTATATCGAAAGTTGCACATAGCTCCAAGAAATTAGCTATGTGCGTATGTGATCCTCGATGGCGATCCTCGAATTGCACTGTCTTTGTACCATGCTCGAGAATCGCGGTTTATCTCGAAGTTGTTGGCTCTGTGCGGGGAGCCTAATGCATGTGTTCCATTCACTCTTGGCGACATAGTCTCCCAAACTTCTTTCTCGCTGGATTTGGACTCTCTCCACGCGTCTATTAGCACTTGCCGAGGCATTCCCGGGTTATGTTGATTTTCACCTAACCCTTCTCATAATGTTATTGTTTTGACCTCCGTCCATTTCTATCAAAGTTGCAATCCGCTGATTCTTTCTGTTCTGTTTGCAGGTTTTCTCAATCTCTGGATTGAAGGGAACAAGAGTGTCTGCTCCTCTTCTCCTTCGCATAAACTGATTTCCTGAAATAGATCAAAAACAAACAACCAATCACGGTACCTCGAATTTTTCAAAAATAATAAAATAAATAAAATAAAATAAAAACGTAAAAATTAAAAAAATAGAAATTAAAAACCAAATTAGAAATTAAAAATAGACAAATTTGATATTGAACTATGCCTAATCCCCGGCAACGGCGCCAAAAACTTGATGCGCGGTAAGATGCACACACTTTAAACGCAAGTGCACGTTATCGTGACAAGTAGTATAGTCTTGATAAGACCGAATATCGTCCTCAAGGATTAGGGTTCAATTACCAACTATGTATTTTTTGGTATCTATTTGGTAAATTGATCTTTGGATTTGTTGTTTATAACTAAGAATTATAAAAGTTATTTTAACTATAAAGGTTTACTTCAGTTGTGATGAGAATAGGGCTTCCACGTCTCCTCACTATCCGCTTATGCTACTTATTAATGCAATAACTTGTAGTCTTCTTTTGGAGAAAGCGGGTTCACTAAATCGTTTTATACTCCGTTAGGTTATATAAACACTCAACCCAAAGATTGCACCTTACCTACCTTTCGGTGATAAGGATAACTCTATAGAAGGATTAAGAACAAGAACCTAGTTAATCGTCACGCACAATGCGCAAAATTAGGGTTTTTAAGCCTCTCATTAACGCTACATAAATAATTGAGGTATTTTCATCCCCAATCCAAGAATGTCTACCCAACTTACAAAGATATTCACAATCCCCCTTTCGAGTCGATTAGAAATCATATAGTGATAATTAGTTGTCAATTAACTACCAAGCATTCAATTCAATTATTGGATAGATCTCAACAAGAAGAATAACCATAAGCGTCGTTAAATCATAACATAAGTTTCTAGAGATTCAACATGGAAAGCCTTATAGAGAATTAGTTCCTAGCCATTGACATGACAAGAACTAATCCCATGTTCATCATACAAAAGCGAAATAAAGTAAAGAAAAGGAAAAGAAATTACTAAACTATGGTCTCCAATCTCCAAGCAAGAAGCCTTGTGTTGTGCGAAGGAACCCTTAAAAGCGCCTAGGGTTCTCTTTTATAGTGAAAACCACCTCAACTTTTCCTGCGGGCTGGCCCAAAATCCGTCTGAAACCTTATTTTTCAGCGTCGGCGCCGCTGCAGACGGCCAGTGGCGGAACTCGCAATCCGTCGGGTGATTTGGCGTCGCGGCCCGATTCTGGTTCGAGGCGCGGCACTGCAACTCTGTAGCTTTCCGGATGTTTAGGCGCGCGTACAGAGTCTTCGCAGCCTCTCGATAGTGGCGCCGCCTCGCTTCTAATCGAGGGAGCCGCGCGCTGATGCAGGTTTCAGCCTCGTTCGCCACTTTCTCTGTTTTTAGCTCTGGGATCTCCTCTTTTGCACTCTTTTAGCTCATTTTCCGTCATTTGGCCATTTTAACCACTTTGACTCAAAAGAAAGGAAAACTATCCTAATACGACACTTATATGTGCAAAATGGGACAAAAGACTAACTAAAACTGACTCAAAAGGTGTATATAAAATACACCGATCAATAAGCTACCTCAATGCCTAAAAAGTAACGTAGATGACCTAAATCTTTCATCTCAAAGCGACGAGACAAAGTAGATTTTAGGTTTGCAATATCATCAATATCATCACCTGTAATGATCATGTCATCAATGTACAACAAAAGCAAAATACAACCTGCAGGGGATGACTTAACAAATAACGCTGAATCATGAAAGCTGCAAATAAACCCAAGAGATGATACTACAGTGGAGAACTTGTCGAACCAAGCTCTTGGAGCTTGTTTGAGACCATACAAAGCTTTCTTAAGCCTACACACCTGTCCTGGACTATGTGAAACACCGGGTGGAGGGACCATGTAGACTTCTTCTTGAAGATCCCCATTCAAAAAGGCATTTTTAACATCCATTTGTGAAATATGCCAATGACGAACAGAGGCCACTGCAATAAGAACCCGGACAGATGTCATCTTTGCAACAGGTGCAAAAGTCTCTTCATAATCTATACCATATTCTTGAGCAAAACCCTTTGCAACCAAACGAGTTTTATATCGCTCAATAGAACCATCAGACTTGGTCTTAATCTTGTATACCCATCGAGAACCAATAGTTTTCTTACCAGTCGGTAGGAAAATCAAATCCCAAGTACCAATTTTGTTCAAAGCAACCAGTTCTTCATTAATAGCCTCTTGCCAAAGAGGATCATGAGCTGTCTCAGAGTAGGAGGTAGGCTCACAGAGAGAATTAATAGAAACTAGAAAGGAAGCGAATGATGGAGCATAGCAAGAATAATCAAAATCGGATACCTGAGTAGATCGTAGAGTGCGTTAGGATAGCGATGTGGATCTGGATCTGCAACCACAAGAGGTTCTAAAATAGGCGTAAGAGGGGGCTGGGTATCAATGTCATGGGACCTGCCAGAAGACTGAGAAGGAACAGATGATATAGATGTAGAATCAGATGAGCAATCAACATCAAATGGATCAATATTAATAAGGTCAGATTTTGTCATGCCATGTGAGGTAGGTGGGATGGAAAAGAAAGGAACATGTTCAATAAAGGAAACATTATGAGACACATACAATTTTCCAGAGACTGGATCATGACAACGATAACCTTCTCGCTGACCCATATCCAAGAAAAACACAAATGACGACACGAGAAGATAACTTAGTACGCTCTGCATGTGGGCGTAGAACAAAATATGTAAAACCAAAAACTTTCAAATGGGAATATAATGGAGTGTGACCAAATAGTCTAGCATACGGAGAAATCCCAGAATTATGAGAGGTAGGGATCCTATTAATAAGATAAACAGATGTAAGGACAGCTTCTCCCCAAAATTCACTAGGTACACTAGCGGACAAAAGCATAGATCTAACGGTCTCAACAATATGCCTATGCTTTCTCTCAGCTACCCCATTTTGTTGTGGTGTATCAGTACAAGAAGATTGATGTATTGTACCATCAACTTTGAAAATACCAGAAAGATTTCCACTAGTATATTCACCCCCTAAATCAGCTCGAAAACATTTAATAGCGGCAGAATGTTGAGTTTTCACATAGGCTTGAAACTCAGTTTAAATATGAAAAAATCAGAACGTCATTTTAGTAAATAAACCCAACAATAACGAGTATAATCATCAACAAAAGAAACATAATATCTGGAGCCCCCCTTAGTAGGGACAGGTGCTGGCCCCTAAACATCAGAATGAACTAGATCAAATGGTGCAGAAGAAGTAGAAGTACTCAGATTAAAAGGCAAAGCGGAAAATTTTCCAAGTTTACATCCACTACAGTCAGAAATATCATCGGATTGTAAATCACCAAGATACCAGAAGCACAAATAAAATTTTGAAGAAGAAGGTGTCAAATGGAAAGAAGATAAATTAACAGGCATATCAGCTACATGAGTAGGAAGATTCAGCTCATCCAAAACATATAGACCTTTCCCCTTCCTACGCCCTGTCGCAATCACTCTCTTGGATTTTAGATCCTGCACATAACAAGAATTGGGGGAAAGACCAATAAAGCAGCCAGAGTCACATATTTGACCAGTGACAAGATTCATATGTAATTTGAGAATCTGATAAACATCGTGTAAATATATGGTGGATGTATGAATGGTACCAATGTCATCAATGACATAGGTGTGCCATCGTGATACAACAGAGAGGTGGATGAAGTCACAAGACATAGATATAAAAGTAGAAGAATCGGAGACATATGATTTCGGCTCGAGTCCAAAATCCAAGAAGGCAATTGATACTGGACGATAGATGGTGATGAACCGGAAGGAGCAGAAAGAGCACAAGACTGTGGATTACTTTGAAACTGCTGGAAGGCGAGAAACTTCTTAAATTGGTCAGCTAAAAATTGTAATGAATCGTCACCTCCAGCCATCGAAAATAATTTAAACAGAAAAATCCCAAATAACAAGCAACAATCTCAATCTCACCAAATTCCAAATCCGACCTCTGTAAGAAGATTCCCAGGAAAGATTGGAGGGTCACAACTGGACCACTTAAATACCAACCTCCTTAGACAGAACCTACTTACTTAGTGATGTAAATGACAAGCAACAATCCCAAAACTAGCAACAATCCGACCTCTGTAAGAAGATTCCCAGGAAATATTGGAGGGTCACAGTTGGACCACTTAAATACCAACCTCCTTAGACAGAACCTAGTTACTTCGTGATGTAAATGACTAGCAACAATCCCAAAACAAGCAACAAAATAATAAGGGACAGATCTCACCAATCAGATACGGAAGCGAAGAAGACGAAACCCAGATCAGAATGAGCACGAGCCGCCAAAACAAGCCAAAATGAGCACAATCTTCCAAAATAATCCAAGAGAAAAAAAATTAACTGATACCAGAGGCGTGCTGCATCCGAACCCCCAATTAACTCACTGCGAAGTTGGATCCGCGATCGAGCTAAAAATATTAACTTGCGCTCTTGATACCATGTTAAAATTCATATTATTTATGAATTCTTGTAAGACAATAACAAGAGTAAAGAAAAGAGAATAACACTATTATTCATAGTGAATTAGTAAGTAAAAGAAAAACAACTACATCCCTTTATATAGAGTTCAATAAGAATAATAAAGTTTCTTTTGTCGATGTGGGAGGACAATCCATATTTGCTAACATCGGATGTTAGAGGACAACCCACTATTTGCTAACACGTGGGTCATAACTTACAATGTATATAAGGTTCGGGTATATATTCACCATGATATGCTGATTCGCGATTACTAACGATTTCAACTATATGTTCTTGATTCACTCATCCTTACCGCCTTGCTTTAAAAAAAATCTTATTTTAATAGAATTCCACGTGGACAGAAAATTTAAGAAAATAATCAAAATTACAATTTATAATAACCAAGTCTAATTAAAGTAATCAAAATTATAAATAATTAAAGTGTGCCCCTTTTGTTTTGCTTCAAGATCATGGGAACGGGAAAAGTGCAAGTTGGTCCAGATGGGTCGGCTCGACGGAAAACCCGATGAGAACCCATTTACAATGGCATGGGGAAAATCATTTTCCAAAATATAAAAATAAAAAAATAAGAAAAAGACTTGTTATTGGATCAAGTACTTCCCCTTCTACCTCCATCAAATATGTTGTTTTCACTAAATTACTATTCTAATCAACATCTCAGATTTGATTTGCCTTCTTAAAAGTTGAGCTCCCTTATTGTTCTCTTCTGCCAAAAAAATAATTAATTTTAAAATTAATGCACGAGAGTAAATTAATATAGTGTTAGAAAGTTTAAACTTACTAGAAGATTTTGTATCACTTCAACTATATGTGACGAGCATTCAATTGGCGGATCTAGAATTTTAAGTTTCTGAGTTCTGATTTCTAAATATTGCAGCTAGTTAGATTTTAAATAAATTATTTATACATATTTTAATAAAGTTCTTAACACAAATACAATATTTCGATAAAGTTATTCATTCCTGTCGAACACGTAGCTAGAACACTAGTTCCACAACTGCTGAAATCAGGGGCGAATTTAGTTATAATGTATATATAAGGTATATTTTTTGCATTTATATATATTAATCTTTGAACACCCTGAACGAATATAAAAAGTACAACTCAAGTGGTTCAGGATAATCAAAATTATAGATATTATCCCAAGTTTGATTCCTAGAGACAACATTAATTTGAATACTTTTTTGTTTGTATTTTAGTTGAAGTGGCATAAGCTATGTTTACTAATTGAACTACATTGTGTGTTTTGTATAGTACTTTATACAATTTTGATCTATATGTGCAATGGATGAATTATCGAAAAAACCCTCTCACAATGTAGGGATAAAATTGGGTACACATCATCCTTCTCATACCCACTTATAAAATTATATTGGGTATATTATTGTTGAGCAATATATGAACAACATTAATCCACATTAATTCAAGGACTATATTTGCGGTACTATTAAAAATATGGACAATTTGTAAATGATAACTTAAAATGGATCATTTGCGTAAATCAACCACCTAAACTTTGCTAATTATAAAGGTTATATAACTTCATGGTTTTAAATTTTCAGTTTGTTGAAGGACAATTGATTAGCCTTTTTAGGATAAAATTATATTTGAATATTTCTCTAGTCATGGATTATCAAACGGATAGAATTTTACGAATAGGTGTGAATGAGAAATGGTCATTTGAATCTTTTCGTGAAAAAGACTTCACACCTCTTCATTCCTTTACTCGGTTGGCTACTTAGTCATTTCCGTCAGATTTTACTAATGAAAATTCTGATTGTCTTCTTCTTTCTTTTTGAATTTTGAATAAATTCTATGTGATTTATTGTCGTCTGTTGTGTTCGTCGTTTATCGGGATTTGAGCTATCCTAGTGAGTTAACTAGTTCTATCCTGAGAGGGTATATTGAATAACTTTGGGTACTTTAAGGGAATAATTTTCCGAAATAATGTGAATTCGGTGAACTCGATTATTCTTTTTATATTTACTTTTCACATTATGCTTAAGTTATTACCGAATACAGGTTGCTATCATAAACATTTCCTCTTCGTATCAAAATCTCACGTAGATTTTCACAATAATCAAATTCACGAATTGGTTAACAAATTTTCTCTTAAATAAGACTTGAAAGTAAACATATTGTAACTTGCTGAAAAAAAATTAGGGAGAAATTAGGACGTCAAGTGCAAACAAACTATTTATTAAGCTAAAAATGTAAATGAGACCGTAAATATAGGGACTTATGTGCAATTATTTCTATCTGATTGGTTGTTTTAATAAGTATTCTTGTTTAATAATCTCCATAAAGTTTCCAATTGTGGAAATTGGAAAATGTAAAGGAAAAGAAATGATCAAAAGGGGAGAAAAGATTAATTAGGGAAATAAGTAGGGGCCTACTTTAAAATTCTAAATAGAAGGGTCAGAGAGAATCTTTTAATTTAACACAAAAATAGCAAGTATCGTGTCCTTATTCAAGGGAGCACAGCGAGTCGCCACGTCCCTCCATGAAAGTTGCTAACTTTGACATGCTTTTGAATTTTGATTAATTTAAATTAGTGTCCAACCATCTTATTTCAAAATAAATAAAAAGCTTATTCAAAGTCGTTGACATCAGTTGGTCTTAAAGGCGAAAGATTCTACTGAGTGATGCGGGAGTTTGGTCACAAGGCCAAATCTCGCAGTAACATCCGACATGCTCTTCGCCGTGAGCTTGTCACATCTGGCTTACCAAGTGTGGTTTAACTGACTAACGAAATTTGCAGGTTATTACGTCAGTCTGTGATTTATCCAGTGCGCATCTTCGTATAGCAACTGCGAGTTTCACGTTAAATAAAAAAATAAATAAAAAGCTTCCTTCAAATTTAATTGCAAGTGTTGAACACCCAATAACTACATCCTGCAGTTAAGTAAAAAACACTCATAAAAATGCATAATAAAAAATTAACCACATAATGCTGAGTATGTCTAGCCCAAAATTAATTAGAACTATTTCAGTAAGTCCTCTAGTAGTTAGGGCTGCACAAAATTCGATTCGGACCGATAAATTCGGTCCGATCTTCGATCCTAATTTTATGAATATTCGGTCCTCGGTCTGGTCCGATCCGGTTTACCATGTTGTGCAGCTCTAGTCCATATAATCGAACCGGACCGAAAAAGACTTGGATCAGACCGATAAATTCGATCCGGTTTTCGATCCTAATTTTCTAAATATTCGGTCCTCGGTACGGATCGATCAAGTTTTACCCTATTGTGCAACCCTACTCGTAGTTAATGAAATAGATGAACCCTACAACAGACACCATGTGTATATTGTAATTAGGGATGGCAACGGATAGAATCTGGACCGCATCCAACTAGATTCGGATCCGTTTTTCATACATGTATTCAGATCCGGATCCAGATCCACCGGGTCCATAAAAATCAAATCTAGATCCATCGGATTCACCAGGTCCACGGATCGGATCTGGATCCACAAGTAAAAAAAATTGTTTTGAATAATATTTCAACATTCAACATACAATATTTAGTCACCATGAATAATTTTCAAGAATTCATAAAGAACATAATTGTGTTGTGATTCTGTTATTCTAATCATTTCTACTCTTTAAGGCAACTACTTTAGTTGATATGTTGAAGCATTCATTAATGGATTAGGACAGTTTAAATTTTTGGGAGCAGCACTGCTGTAGTTGCTGAAGGAACAAATTTGGTTGCTGAAGAAGAAACTGGTGAAAAATGTGAATTTGGCAGTGGGAGTGAGAAGTGCAAGCAGAAGGGGTGATCACTCAGCTCAAAGAATGGCGAGGAAGGAAAGGTGCTTTGAAAAGAAGGTGACTGTTATGGGATCATCACTTTGCAATACACAATTGAAGTTCTGCTTAGATCTAACCAAATTGTGTAGTTTGTTGAAATCCCAAATAAGGACACAAATTGAAGCAATGAGTGTTATTGTGTTAGTGCATGAAAAGTTATAAATATATAACGTATTTAATAAGAAATGGATCCACGGGTCGAATCTGGACCGGATACGGATCTCAAAGACAAGATTCATATTCAGATTCGATCCATCATAAATGGATTAGAATCCTATCGGGATCCATCGGGTCCAAATTTTAAAGATCCATATTCTATAAAACGGATCTGGATCCATCGGGTCCATGATCCGTTGCCATCACTAATTGTAATCTAACATCTCATCATGTGATATATGTACGATTACAATATTTTATTTTTTGACATATTACATATTTTTCATTTAAAACTATAAATTTTAAAAATATTTTTTATTTTTTAAATTTTAGATCAATCAAATGAAGACATTAAATAAATGAAGTAAATTGCATTCTCTTAACTAACAGAAGAAGAATTTACTGATCGTGAAAATTGAATTGACAAATTTTCCATCTTAAAACATGAAAATGCTTAGAAATGTCACCACTACAAGAAAAACATCCTACGGGTAAAAACCGCCATCTGACCTCTAAGATGACGGTTTCTGTAAGTGTCATCTTTGCCACTGTCACAAACGAATGACGGTTCTGGAACCGTCACCCGACATGTGACAGTTTTTACCCGTCACACAATTGTCACAAAAGGATGACGGTTATTACCTGTCACACAAAGGTCACACTACATGTGACGGTTTTTACCCGTCATACAATTGTCACTTAAATTTAAATTTTGATTCAATTTTTTTTAAAAAAATTTCTATTAAATTAATAATTTATATTAATATGGCGGAAAAAATTAAATTTGGCAATTTTTTTTTGGAATTTAATTTCAATATTGCAAATTAAAATTACAACAATGAAATGGACTAATAATATAAATAACACAAAAAATATACATTAAAATAACTAGAATTTGTTGTACAAAGTATTCCCAAAATGGATAATCATTCAAAGCGTAAATAAAGTGTATTATACAAGACTAAAACATTGTTAAAAAATAATTGCTCTGGCAAATTTGAAGAAAATTCATATGAGAAGTGATCTTATCAAATGTTCCCGTATTGTTGCCAAAGCTTGAGTTATTGTCTGAAAGTTGCAACACACATTAAGATAAAATAAATACTCCAAATAAACAGAGAAAGACAACTATAAATAAAGTGTAAGCTTCCAACATCTGATGTGGTTCCCTTTAGGTAATTAAAACACCAGTTGATAAAAAATCAAGAGATAAGCATTTCAACTGAGTTGTGCGAGAACAAATTAGATCAAATATTTGCATGAAATCTTCAAAATCAGTTCAGTCATTGAACACATTTACTGTTTGGATTGAATTCTTTCAACTGATTTAATATGCAATAACTTCTTAATTACAGAAAGGTCATGGTACAAAAGCACACTAAGGGGATACTGAAGTATAGTTGTAAACCTATCTATCATCTAACAAAAAATGAATTTATTATGAACATGACAAAAGTATGCTTAGCTTTATAAGCTAAAGAAGGAACTGAAGCATTTTAGGACAATCCAATCTAGAAAACATTGAAGCATTAAGCATG
The DNA here is from genome assembly GCA_029844215.1 of Przewalskia tangutica. NCBI lineage: Eukaryota > Viridiplantae > Streptophyta > Magnoliopsida > Solanales > Solanaceae > Przewalskia > Przewalskia tangutica. The sequence goes on along the minus strand of CM056728.1, from coordinate 99,824,513 downwards.
TTCTTTATTTGTCCTTGTTAGGCGTATTTTGTATATGTTTTTTGAGTCATTTTTAGTTAGTATTTTTCCATTTTCGTTCAAATAAGTATCGTGTTAGGTTGTTTTTCCTTCTTTTGAGTCACAACGGTGCAAAAAAAAGCAAAATGGCGAAAAGAAGCGAGAATTGAGCAGAAAAGGTGCCCCAGAGGCAAAAAGGACGAAAGTTGACAAATCAGGACGAAGGATTTTCAGCACATCGATGTCAATATGCAGAACCACGGTGCCATTATTACTGAGAGATTGCATGACTTTCGGAACCGTGGTGCCAGCCTACAGGACCGCGGTGCCGAGGCGGAAAAATCACGTTCTGGACCAAAATTTGACACGTTTTCAGGGTCCACAATGCAATATTTTCTCAACTATATAATCCCTAAAAGGCTAACCTTATGGGGCAACTGGAAATCCTTGTACATATTCCACAACAAAACTCTTGGAGACATCAAGATTGGAGACCTAGTTCAAGTTATTTTCTTTTCTCTTTTCTTTGTTTTATTTCAGTTCATGTTGAATTCTGTATTTGTTCTTAGCGTGACTATGGCTATGAGCTAAACACTTAATTAGGGTTTTCCTATTGAATCACTTGAAACCTTATTTCATGATGTAATGCATTAGTTTGGTTTCTTCTTCACTTGATTAAGATTTATTCAATAATTGATATGAATGTTTGATAGTTAATTGATCACTAATTATCATAATCTATATGATTTCGAATCGAGAACTGAGATGAGAGATTTGGATATGCTGTAATTGAATAGACATAGGTTAAAAACACGGACGAAAGTATCCCGATACTTGTGTAGCATTATAGGTTACTGTTCTTAATCCTCATATGTGGTAAATCCTATCATAGAAATATAAAAGGGTTCTGCACTGGGGTTGAGTGATTATATATCCTAACCGGAATATAAGACAGTCTAGTTAACCGCTATCTTAGCGTAGAAGAAGAAGTCATTCTAGCTGCATTAAGGATTGAATAGAGTGGATAGTTGAGGATATTGGAAGCCCTATCTCCATCATAACTGATTAAACCTAAGTAATTTAGTTTAATTTCTGCACTTAGTCTTAGCTATTAGATAAAAATACAAACAAATTAACGTTTACCAAATAGAAACTAAAGCTTAGATAATCAGTACTTGATAACCAGTCTCTGAGGACGATATTCGATCTTATCAGACTATATTACTTGTAACGATACGTACACTTGCGTAAGCAATTCGATATATCGCTAATAAGTTTTTGGCGCCGTTGTCGAGGACTGACGTACTTTCAATATCGAATTATCTAACCTTATTTCTAATTTGTTTTGTATATATTTGATTATGTTATTTTATTTCTAATTTGGTTTCTCCAGGAACAAGTTTCTAACTTGTTCTGCGAGTAACTTTTTATCACTTTTTATTGTTTTTCTTATTTTGTAGGTAAAGTTGAAAAATAAATGGACTACTACTACTATCAGGGGCAACAGTACTTCGACTACAATCCGCAGCATCAGTATCATCAACAACAATTAAACCCACAGATTCCACATGATGATCGAAATGAGCTGCAGGAAGCCTTACTCAGGCTCACCCAGTCCCAGACTCCCCAAGGGCAATTCCAGCAGCCACAGAGTCAGGCCCCATCAGAGGAGCGGGATGAATTGAGAGAAGCATTGTTGGAACTCACAAACGCCCAAACTCAGTTCATGGTTGATGTAAGATCCACTTTGCAGAACTTGGAGACTCAAGTGGGACAAATTCTGAATTTGGAACCACAAATCGGGCAACTGATGAACATGGTACCCATTACACCTTAAGAAAGTCCACCGAGTGACCCAATTACCAGGAGTGGAGAGCAGATGGTGGAACCTGAACCACAACAAGTTGTTGAGGAATTTGGAGAGATAGTTGGTGTAGAGAAAGAAGAGGTCACTGAGGACCACCCTATTGCAGAAGGGACAACACCAAATGTCATTGCTGACCCTCAAAAAGAAAGTCCATACTCTTAAGGGCACCCCCAAAGTTGAGAGATGTAGGGAGTTTCACTGATGCCTAAAGCCTAGAAGACAAGTCTGTCTTGTGTAATTGGGGGATAATCTTAGATATGAGACCCTTGTTTGAAAAAAGTGTTGTGGAAAAAGTGAGACCTGCAACAATGACTGTGTAGATTGCAAGCAGTTCACAGAAGGATCCACTGGGCACTAGTAAAGGTTAAATGTGTCCGGCTAAAAGACGTTAAAGACAGCGCTACTTGAGAGGCAACCCAATGTTTAAATTATGAAATTTAGTTTAAATAGAACAGTCTCACTTTTGGTATTTTTGTTGTGTTGTGATGCCAGATGAAGGATTCGGAGAATGAGCATGAAGAAAATGGTGGAAAACACGGAGTCGAGTCAGCACCGCGGTGCCGAATGTTCAGAGAGGCACCAGTACTTTAGGCACTGCGGTGCCACTATGAAGAACCGCGGTGCCGATAGTGACTTTCGAAAAAATAAAAAGGCCCTGAATCGCCAAATCTTCTCCCACAGATATCGTCTCAGTGCCGTATCTGCCGTCACCACCACCATTTTAAACCGCTGTATATCTGTAAGTTGTCCCTTTTTAATTTTTGAGTATTTTACACATTTGGGACAATGTGTAGTTTAAGTTTGGAGGGGGGGGGGATTTCTTATTTTATTTTATTTTATTTTATTTTTGTGTCTATTTTTGTGTTTTATGTGAGTCAATTTTTTTTATGATCATGCATGATGTGCTTATTTGAAACGCCTAGTGAACTAAGTGGGATACTGTAATGGAATGAGAAGCTAAAATTTGTGTGCTTAAGTTAGATATGCCAAAAATTCATGAAAATTTGATTATGTGGTATATTTGATGCTTAGCCTATGCGTTGTAAATTGAAAAATGTCTGTGAAGTCTACTTGCTTGCTATTTGAGGCGAAATAGTTAGGATGTACATGTTTAGAGAGATGATTCAGACATTGCTTTGATACCCCTTCTTACCATTCATTACCTACCTTGCAATAAATCGTATCCCTAGTCAGACCCGTTGAGCTTAAAATAAGTTGTTTTCTTTGACACCCCATGATTCCTTCGTGTGCCATAAGCAATAGTTGAATAAAGGGATAAAAAATAGTGAAAATTAAATACAAAAATAGAGTAAAAAATTGATGCACCCCAATAAAAAAAATGTAAAAGCTTAAAGTTTGGGGGTGCCTATGTGAATTGTTTCATGCTCTAAAAAAAAGGGGATATAAGTATGAACTGAAAAGAATACCAAAAAGAAGGACAAAATGATTGAGTAAGAAAAATGCTTATGGTACGTAAATTGAGCATAAATGTCTAATATTACCTATCACTGCCTAAGCCTACATTACAACCCTGAAAAGTCCTGATGATCTCTAGAATGTATGTCTATGATTAGTGGAGAATGACAAGTAAACATGCTCATATAACTAAATGAAATTGATATGCATAGGTTAGGTATTCATGCTTTCATTGATTATGACTGAAATGAATTTACGAAAGATCTGACTTGAAATTCTAGATTGCTAAATTCATGCTATATCTGTTCCTACATATTATCCCAACTGACGTTCATGTGTTTCGAAGTAACCTCGTGCAGCTGCTTGATTTGAGTCTCTTTGATTTTGTTTCTTTGTTTTTTGTGTTTTGATCTTTGCTCGAGGGCGAGTAAAGGTTAAGTTTGGGGGTATTTGTTAGGCGTATTTTGTATATATTTTTTGAGTCATTTTTAGTTAGTATTTTTCCATTTTCGTTCAAATAAGTATCATGTTAGGTTGTTTTTCCTTCATTTGAGTCACAGCGGTGGGAAAAAAGGCAAATGACGAAAATGAGAGAGATTTGGACAGAAAAGGTGGCCCGAGGCAAAAATGACGAAAGTTGGAAAATCAGGACGGAGGATTTTCAGCACCGCCGTGCCAATATGAAGAACTGCGGTGCCGTTATTACTGAGAGACTGCATGACTTTCGGCACCACGGTGCAAGCCTGCAGGACCGTGGTGCCAAGGCGGAAAAATCACATTCTAGGCCAAAATTTGACACGTTTTCAGGGTCCACAATGCAATATTTTTCCAACTATATAATCCCTAAAACCCTAACCTTATGGGGCGGCTGGGAATCCTTGTACATATTCCACAACACAACTCTTGGAGGCATCAAGATTGGAGACCTAGTTCAAGTTATTTTATTTTCTCTTTTCTTTGTTTTATTTCAGTTCATGTTGGATTATGTATTAGTTCTTAGCGTGACTGTGGCTATGAGCTAAACACTTAATTAGGGCTTTCCTATTGAATCGCTTAAAACCTTATTTCATGATTTAATGCATTAGTTTGGTTTCTTCTTCACTTGATTAAGATTTATTCAAAAATTGATATGAATGTTTGATAGTTAATTGATCACTAATTATCATAATCTATATAATTTCGAATCGAGAACCGAGAGGAGAGATTTGGATATGCTGTAATTGAATAGACATAGGTTAAAAGCGCGGACGAAAGTACCCCGATACTTGTGTAGCATTATAAGTTACTGTTCTTAATCCTCCTATGTGGTAAATTCTATCATAGAAATATAAAAGGGTTCTGCACTGGGGTTGAGTGATTATATATCCTAACCGGAATATAAGACAGTCTAGTTAACCGCTATCTTAGCGTAGAAGAAGAAGTCATTCTAGTTGCATTAAGAATTGAATAGAGTGGATAGTTGAGGATATTGAAAGCCCTATCTCCATCATAACTGATTAAACCTAAGTAATTTAGTTTAATTTTTGCACTTAGTCTTATCTATTAGATAAAAATACAAACAAATTAACGTTCACCAAATAGAAATTAAAGCTTAGATAATCGGTACGTGATAACCAGTCTCTGAGGATGATATTCGGTCTTATCAGACTATATTACTTGTAAGGATACGTACACTTGCGTAAGCAATTCGATATATCGCTAATAAGTTTTTGGGGACTGACGTACTTTCAATATCGAATTATCTAACCTTATTTCTAATTTGTTTTATATATATTTGATTATGTTATTTTATTTCTAATTTGGTTTCTCCAGAAACAAGTTTCTAACTTGTTCTGCGAGCTTCTTTTTATCACTTTTTGTTGTTTTTCTTATTTTGTAGGTAAAGTTGAAAAAAATGGACTACTACTACTATCAGGGGCAACAATACTTCGACTACTATCCGCAACATCAGTATCATCAACAACAATTTAACCCACATATTTCACAAGAAGATCGAAATGAGCTGTAGGAAGTCTTACTCAGGCTCACCCAGTCCCAGACTCCTCAAGGGTATTTCCAGCAGACACAGTCAGGCCCCATCAGAGGAACGGGATGAATTGAGAGAAGCATTGTTGGAACTCACAAACTCCCAAACTCAGTTCATGGTGGATGTAAGATCCTCTTTGCAGAACTTGGAGACTCAAGTGGGACAAATTATGAATTTGGAACCATAAATCGGACAACTGATGAACATGGTACCCATTACACCTCAAGAAAGTCCACCTAGTGACCCAGTTACCAGGAGTGGAGAGCAGATGGTGGAACCTGAACCACAACAAGATGTTGAGGTTGGAGAGATAGTTGGTGTAGAGAAAGAAGAGATGACTGAGGACCACCCTATTGCAGAAGGGACAACACCAAATGTCATTGCTGACCCTAAAAAAGAAAGCCCATACTTTGAAGGGCACCCCCAAAAGTTGAGAGATGTAGGGAGTTTCACTTATCCCTACATTATAGAGAGCCTAGAATACAAGTCTACCTTGTGTAATTGGGGGATAACCTTAGATATGAGGCCCTTGTTTGAAAAAATGTTGTGGAAAAAGTGAGACCTACAACAATGACTGTGCGGATTGCAAACAGTTCGCAGAAGGATCCACTGGGCACTAGTAAAGGTTAAATGCGTCCGGCTAAAAGACGTTAAAGACAGCTCTACTTGGGAGACAACCCAATGTTTAAATTATGAAATTTAGTTTAAATAGAATAGTCTCACTTTTGGTGTTTTTGTTTTGTTGTGATGCCAGGTGAAGGAATCGGAGAATGAGCATGAAGAAAAGGATGGAAAACACAGAGTCGAGTCAGCTCTGCGGTGTCGAATGTTCAGAGAGGCCCAAGTACTTTAGGCACAGTGGTGCCACTATGAAGAACCGCGGTGCCGATAGCGACTTCCGAAAAAAATAAAAAGGCCCTGAATCGCCAAATCTTCTCCCACTGATATCGTCTTAGTGCAGTATCTGCCGCCACCATCACCATTTTAAACCGATGTATATCTGTAAGTTTTCCCTTTTTAATTTTTGAGTCTTTTACACATTTGGGACAATGTGTAGTTTAAGTTTGGGGGGAGTTCTTATTTTATTTTTGTGTCTATTTTTGAGTCTTTTGTTTATTTTTGTGTTTTAGTGAGTCAATTTTTTTTTATGATCATGCATGCTGTGCTTATTTGGAACGCATAGTGAACTAAGTGAGATAATGTAATGAAATGAGAAGCTAAAATCTGTGTGCTTAAGTTAGATATGCCAAAAATTCATGAAAATTTGATTATGTGGAATATTTGATGCTTAGCCTATGCGTTGTAAATTGAAAAATGTCTGTGAAGTCTGCTTGCTTGCTATTTGAGGCGAAATAGTTAGGGTGTACATATTTAGGGAGATGATTCAGGCATTTCTTTGTTAGCCCTCTTACCATTCATTACCTACCTTGCAATAAATTGTATCCCTAGGCAGCCCCGTTAAGCCTAAAATAAGTTGTTTTCTTTGACACCCCATGATTCCTTCATGTGCCATAAGCAATAGTTGAATAAAGTGATGAAACAGAGTGAAAAAGAAATACAAAAAAAGAGTGAAAAATTGATGCACCCCAATGAAAAAGATGTAAAAGTTTAAAGTTTGGGGGTGCTTATGTGAATTGTTTCATGCTCTAAAAAAATGGGATATAAGTATGAACTGAAAAGAATACCAAAAAGAAGGACAAAATGACTGAGTAAGAAAAATGCTTATGGTACGCAAATTGAGCCTAAATGCCTAATCTTACCTATCACTGCCTAAGCCTACATTACAACCCTGAAAAGTCCTGATGATCTCTAGAATGTATGTCTATGATTAGTGGAAAATGACAAGTAAACAGGCTCATAGAACTAAATGAAATTGATATGCATAGGTTAGGTATTCATGCTTCCATTGATTATGACTGAATGAATTTACGAAAGATCTGACTTCAAATTCTAGATTGTTAAATTTAAGCTATATCTGTTCCTACATATTATCTCAACTGACGTTCATGTGTTTCTAAGTAACCTCGTGCAGCTGCTTGATTTGAGTCTTTGAGTCTCTTTGATTTTGTTTCTTTGTTTTTTGTGTTTTGATCTTTGCTCGAGGGCGAGCAAATGTTAAGTTTGAGGGTATTTGTTAGGCGTATTTTGTATATGTTTTTTGAGTCATTTTAGTTAGTATTTTCCATTTACGTTCAAATAAGTATCGTGTTAGGTTGTTTTTCCTTCATTTGAGTCACAGCGGTGGGAAAAAAAGCAAATGACGAAAATGAGCGAGATTTGGGCAGAAAAGGTGGTCCCGAGGCAAAAAGGACGAAAGTTGGCAAATCAGGACGGAGGATTTTCAGCACCGCCGTGCCAATATGCAGAACTGCGGTGCCGTTATTACTGAGAGACTGCATGACTTTCGGCACCACGGTGCCAGCCTGCAGGACCTCGGTGCCATGGCGGAAATATCACGTTCTAGGCCGAAATTTGACACGTTTTCAAGGTCCACAATGCAATATTTTTCCAACTATATAATCCCTAAAACCCTAACCTTATGGGGCGGCTGGGAATCCTTGTACATATTCCACAACACAACTCTTGGAGGCATCAAGATTGGAGACCTAGTTCAAGTTATTTTATTTTCTCTTTTCTTTGTTTTATTTCAGTTCATGTTGGATTATGTATTAGTTCTTAGCGTGACTATGGCTATGAGCTAAACACTTAATTAGGGTTTTCCTATTGAATCGCTTGAAACCTTATTTCATGATTTAATGCATTAGTTTGGTTTCTTCTTCACTTGATTAAGATTTATTCAATAATTGATATGAATGTTTGATAGTTAATTGATCACTAATTATCATAATCTATATGATTTCGAATCGAGAACCGAGAGGAGAGATTTGGATATACTGTAATTGAATAGACATAGGTTAAAAGCGCGGACGAAAGTACCCCGATACTTGTGTAGCATTATAGGTTACTGTTCTTAATCCTCCTATCATAGAAATATAAAAGGGTTCTACACTGGGGTTGAGTGATTATATATCCTAACCGGAATATAAGACAGTCTAGTTAACCACTATCTTAGCATAGAAGAAGAAGTCATTCTAGTTGCATTAAGGATTGAATAGAGTGGATAGTTGAGGATATTGGAAGCCTTATCTCCATCATAACTGATTAGACCTAAGTAATTTAGTTTAATTTTTGCGCTTAGTCTTAGCTATTAGATAAAAATACAAACAAATTAACGTTCACCAAATAGAAACTAAAACTTATTTAATCGGTACGTGATAACCAGTCTCTGATGACGATATTCGGTCTTATCAGACTATATTACTTGTAACGATACGTACACTTGCGTAAGCAATTCGATATATCGCTAATAAGTTTTTGGCGCCGTTACCGTGGACTGGCGTACTTTCAATATCGAATTATCTAACCTTATTTCTAATTTGTTTTATATATATTTGATTATGTTATTTTATTTCTAATTTGGTTTTTCCAGAAACAAGTTTCTAACTTGTTCTGCGAGCTTCTTTTTATCACTTTTTGTTGTTTTTCTTATTTTGTAGGTAAAGTTGAAAAAAATGGACTATTACTACTACTATCAGGGCAGCAATACTTCGACTACTATCCGCAACATCAGTATCATCAACAACAATTTAACCCACATATTCCACAAGAAGATCGAAATGAGCTGCTGGAAGCCTTACTCAGGCTCACCCAGTCCCAAATTCCTCAAGGGTATTTCCAGCTGACACAGTCAGGCCCCATCATAGGAGCGGGATGAATTGAGAGAAGCATTGTTGGAACTCACAAACGCCCAAACTCAGTTCATGGTGGATGTAAGATCCTCTGCGTAACTTGAGACTTCGTGGACAAATTCTGAATTTGAAATCACAAATCGGGCAACTGATGAACATGGTACCCATTACACCTCAAGAAAGTCCACCGAGTGACCCAGTTACCAGGAGTAGAGAGCAAATGGTGGAACCTGAACCACAACAAGATGTTGAGGAATTTGGAGAGATAGTTGGTGTAGAGAAAGAAGAGATCACTGAGGACCACCCTATTGCAGAAGGGACAACACCAAATGTCATTGCTTACCCTAAAAAATAAAGCCCATATTCTGAAGGGCACCCCCAAAAGTTGAGAGATCTAGGGAGTTTCACTTATCCCTACATTATACAGAGCCTAGAAGACAAGCCTACCTTGTGTAATTGGGGGATAATCTTAGATATGAGGCCCTTGTTTGAAAAAGTGTTGTGGAAAAAGTGAGACCTACAACAATGACTCTGCGGATTGCAAACAGTTCGCAGAAGGATCCACTGGGCACTAGTAAAGGTTAAATGCGTCCGGCTAAAAGACATTAAAGACAGCGCTATTTGGGAGGCAACCCAATGTTTAAATTATGAAATTTAGTTTAAATAGAATAGTCTCACTTTTGGTATTTTTGTTGTGTTGTGATGCCAGGTGAAGGAATCAAAGAATGAGCATGAAGAAAAGGATGGAAAACACAGAGTCGAGTCAGCTCCGCGGTGCCGAATGTTCAGAGAGGCCAAGTACTTTAGGCACAGCGGTGCCACTATGAAGAATCGCGGTGCCGATAGCGACTTCCGAAAAAATAAAAAGGCCCTGAATCGCCAAATCTTCTCCCACTGATATCGTCTCAGTGCAGTATCTGCCTCCATCACCACCATTTTAAACCGATGTATATCTGTAAGTTGTCCCTTTTTAATTTTTGAGTCTTTTACACATTTGGGACAATGTGTAGTTTAAGTTTGGGGGGAGTTCTTATTTTATTTTTGTGTCTATTTTTGAGTCTTTTGTTTATTTTTGTGTTTTATGTGAGTCAATTTTTTTTATGATCATGCATGCTGTGCTTATTTGGAACGCCTAGTGAACTAAGTGAGATAATGTAATGGAATGAGAAGCTAAAATCTGTGTGCTTAAGTTAGATATGCCAAAAATTCATGAAAATTTGATTATGTGGAATATTTGATGCTTAGCCTATGCGTTGTAAATTGAAAAATGTCTGTGAAGTCTGCTTGCTTGCTATTTGAGGCGAAATAGTTAGGATGTACATATTTAGGGAGATGATTCAGGCATTTCTTTGTTAGCCCTCTTACCATTCATTACCTACCTTGCAATAAATTGTATCCCTAGACAGCCCCGTTAAGCCTAAAATAAGTTGTTTTCTTTGACACCCCATGATTCCTTCATGTGCCATAAGCAATAGTTGAATAAAGTGATGAAACATAGTGAAAAAGAAATACAAAAAGAGAGTGAAAAATTGATGCACCCCAATGAAAAAGATGTAAAAGCTTAAAGTTTGGGGGTGCTTATGTGAATTGTTTCATGCTCTAAAAAAAAAGGGATATAAGTATGAACTGAAAAGAATACCAAAGAGAAGGACAAAATGATTGAGTAAGAAAAAAGCTTATGGTACGCAAATTGAGCCTAAATGCCTAATCTTACCTATCACTGCCTAAGCCTACATTACAACCCTGAAAAGTCCTGATGATCTCTAGAATGTATGTTTATGATTAGTGGAAAATGACAAGTAAACATGCTCATAGAACTAAATGAAATTGATATGCATAGAAGGTATTCATGCTTCCATTGATTATGACTGAAATGAATTTACGAAAGATCTGACTTCAAATTCTAGATTGCCAAATTCATGCTATATCTGTTCCTACATATTATCCCAACTGACGTTCATGTGTTTCTAAGTAACCTCGTGCAGCTGCTTGATTTGAGTCTTTGAGTCTCTTTGATTTTGTTTCTTTGTTTTTTGTGTTTTGATATTTGCTCGAGGGCGAGCAAAAGGTTATGTTTAGGGGTATTTGTTAGGCGTATTTTGTATATGTTTTTTGAGTCATTTTTAGTTAGTATTTTTCCATTTTCGTTCAAATAAGTATCGTGTTATGTTGTTTTTCCTTCATTTGAGTCACAGAGGTGGGAAAAAAGGCAAATGACGAAAATGAGCGAGATTTGGGCAGAAAAGGTGCTTTCGAGGCAAAAAAGACGAAAGTTGGCAAATCAGGACGGAGGATTTTCAGCACCGCCGTGCCAATATGCAGAACTGCGGTGCCGTTATTACTGAGATACTGCATGACTTTCGGCACCAAGGTGCCAGCCTGCAGGACCGCGGTGCCAAGGCGGAAAAATCACGTTCTAGGCCGAAATTTGACACGTTTTCAGGGTCCACAATGTAATATTTTTCCAACTATATAATCCCTAAAACCCTAACCTTATGGGGCAGCTGGGAATCCTTGTACATATTCCACAACACAACTCTTGGAGGCATCAAGATTGGAGACCTAGTTCAAGTTATTTTATTTTCTCTTTTCTTTGTTTTATTTCAGTTCATGTTGGATTATGTATTAGTTCTTAGCGTGACTATGACTATGAGCTAAACACTTAATTAGGGCTTTCCTATTGAATCGCTTGAAACCTTATTTCATGATTTAATGCATTAGTTTGGTTTCTTCTTCACTTGATTAAGATTTATTCAATAATTGATATGAATGTTTGATAGTTAATTGATCACTAATTATCATAATCTATATGATTTCGAATCGAGAACCGAGAGGAGAGATTTGGATATGCTGTAATTGAATAGACATAGGTTAAAAGCGCGGACGAAAGTACCCCGATACTTGTGTAGCATTATAGGTTACTGTTCTTAATCCTCCTATGTGGTAAATCCTATCATAGAAATATAAAAGGGTTCTGCACTGGGGTTGAGTGATTATATATCCTAACCGGAATATAAGACAGTCTAGTTAACCGCTATCTTAGCATAGAAGAAGAAGTTATTCTAGTTGCATTAAGGATTGAATAGAGTGGATAATTGAGGATATTGGAAGCCTTATCTCCATCATAACTGATTAGACCTAAGTAATTTAGTTTAATTTCTGCACTTAGTCTTAGCTATTAGATAAAAATACAAACAAATTAACGTTCACCAAATAGAAACTAAAGCTTATTTAATCGGTACGTGATAACCAGTCTCTGATGACGATATTCGGTCTTATCAGACTATATTACTTGTAACGATACGAACACTTGCGTAAGCAATTCGATATATCGCTAATAAGTTTTTGGCGTCGTTACAGTGGACTGGCGTACTTTCAAAATCGAATTATCTAACCTTATTTCTAATTTGTTTTATATATATTTGATTATGTTATTTTATTTCTAATTTGGTTTTTCCAGAAACAAGTTTCTAACTTGTTCTGCGAGCTTCTTTTTATCACTTTTTGTTGTTTTACTTATTTTGTAGGTAAAGTTGAAAACAATGGACTACTACTACTATCAGGGGCAGCAATACTTCGACTACTATCCGCAACATCAGTATCATCAACATCAATTTAGCCCACAGATTCCACAAGAAGATCGAAATGAGCTGCAGGAAGCCTTACTCAGGCTCACCCAGTACCAAACTCCTCAAGGGTATTTCCAGCTGACACAGTCAGGCCCCATCATAGGAGCGGGATGAATTGAGAGAAGCATTGTTGGAACTCACAAACTCCCAAACTCAGTTCATGGTGGATGTAAGATCCTCTTTGCAGAACTTGGAGACTCAAGTGGGACAAATTATGAATTTGGAACCACAAATCGGACAACTGATGAACATGGTACCCATTACACCTCAAGAAAGTCCACCTAGTGACCCAGTTACCAGGAGTGGAGAGCAGATGGTGGAACCTGAACCACAACAAGATGTTGAGGTTGGAGAGATAGTTGGTGTAGAGAAAGAAGAGATGACTGAGGACCACCCTATTGCAGAAGGGACAACACCAAATGTCATTGCTGACCCTAAAAAAGAAAGCCCATACTCTGAAGGACACCCCCAAAAGTTGAGAGATGTAGAGAGTTTCACTTATCCCTACATTATAGAGAGCCTAGAATACAAGCCTACCTTGTGTAATTGGGGGATAATCTTAGATATGAGGCCCTTGTTTGAAAAAATATTGTGGAAAAGGTGAGACCTACAACAATGACTGTGCGGATTGCAAATAGTTCGCAGAAGGATCCACTGGGCACTAGTAAAGGTTAAATGCGTCCGGCTAAAAGACGTTAAAGACAGCGCCACTTGGGAGACAACCCAATCTTTAAATTATGAAATTTAGTTTAAATATAATAGTCTCACTTTTGCTATTTTTGTTGTGTTGTGATGCCAGGTGAAGGAATCGGAGAATGAGCATGAAGAAAAGGATGGAAAACGCAGAGTCGAGTCAGCTCCGCGGTGCCGAATGTTCAGAGAGGACCAAGTACTTTAGGCACAGCGGTGCCACTATGAAGAACCGCGGTGCCGATAGCGACTTCCTAAAAAATAAAAAGGCCCTGAATCGCCAAATCTTCTCCCACTGATATCGTCTCAGTGCAGTATCTGCCGCCACCACCACCATTTTAAACCGATGTATATCTGTAAGTTGTCCCTTTTTAATTTTTGAGTCTTTTACACATTTGGGACAATGTGTAGTTTAAGTTTGGGGGGAGTTCTTATTTTATTTTTGTGTCTATTTTTGAGTCTTTTGTTTGTTTTTGTGTTTTATGTGAGTCAATTTTTTTTATGATCATGCATGCTGTGCTTATTTGGAACGCCTAGTGAACTAAGTGAGATAATGTAATGGAATGAGAAGCTAAAATATGTGTGCTTAAGTTAGATATGCCAAAAATTCATAAAAAATTGATTATGTGGAATATTTGATGCTTAGCCTATGCGTTGTAAATTTAAAAATGTCTGTGAAGTCTGCTTGCTTGCTATTTAGGGCGAAATAGTTAAGATGTACATATTTAGGGAGATTATTTAGGCATTTCTTTGTTAGCCCTTCTTACCATTCATTACCTACCTTGCAATAAATTGTATCCCTAGTCAGCCCCGTTAAGTCTAAAATAAATTGTTTTCTTTGACACCCCATGATTCCTTCATGTGCCATAAGCAATAGTTGAATAAAGTGATGAAACAGAGTGAAAAAGAAATACAAAAAGAGAGTGAAAAATTGATGCACCCCAATGAAAAAGATGTAAAAGCTTAAAGTTTGGGGGTGCCTATGTGAATTGTTTCATGCTCTAAAAAAAAGGGATATAAGTATGAACTGAAAAGAATACCAAAAAGAAGGACAAAATGATTGAGTAAGAAAAATGCTTATGGTACGCAAATTGAGCCTAAATGCCTAATCTTACCTATCACTGCCTAAGCCTACATTACAACCCTGAAAAGTCCTGATGATCTCTAGAATGTATGTCTATGATTAGTGGAAAATGACAAGTAAACATGCTCATAGAACTAAATGAAATTGATATACATAGGTTAGGTATTCATGCTTCCATTGATTATGACTGAAATGAATTTACGAAAGATCTGACTTGAAATTCTAGATTGCTAAATTCATGCTATATCTGTTCCTACATATTATCCCAACTGACGTTAATGTGTTTCTAAGTAACCTCGTGCAGCTGCTTGATTTGAGTCTTTGAGTCTCTTTGATTTTGTTTCTTAGTTTTTGTGTTTTGATCTTTGCTCGAGGGCGAGCAAAAGATTAAGTTTGAGGGTATTTGTTAGGCGTATTTTGTATATATTTTTGAGTCATTTTTAGTTAGTATTTTTCCATTTTCGTTCAAATAAGTACCGTGTTAGGTTGTTTTTCCTTCATTTGAGTCACAGAGGTTGGAAAAAAGGCAAATGACGAAAATGAGCGAGATTTGGGCAGAAAAGGTGCCTTCGAGGCAAAAAAGACGAAAGTTGGCAAATCAGGACGGAGGATTTTCAGCACCGCCGTGCCAATATGCAGAACTGCGGTGCCCTTATTACTGAGAGACTGCATGACTTTCGGCACCACGGTGCCAACCTGTAGGACCGCGGTGCCAAGGCGAAAAAATCACGTTCTAGGCCGAAATTTGACACGTTTTCAGGGTCCACAATGTAATATTTTTCCAACTATATAATCCCTAAAACCCTAACCTTATGGGGCGGCTGGGAATCCTTGTACATATTCCACAACACAACTCTTGGAGGCATCAAGATTGGAGACCTAGTTCAAGTTATTTTATTTTCTCTTTTATTTGTTTTATTTAAGTTCATGTTGGATTATGTATTAGTTCTTAGCGTGACTATTACTATTAGCTAAACACTTAATTAGGGCTTTCCTATTGAATCACTTGAAACCTTATTTCATGATTTAATGCATTAGTTTGGTTTCTTCTTCACTTGATTAAGATTTATTCAATAATTGATATGAATGTTTGATAGTTAATTGATCACTAATTATCATAATCTATATGATTTCGAATCGAAAACCGAGAGGAGAGATTTGGATATGCTGTAATTGAATAGACATAGGTTAAAAGCGCGGACGAAAGTACCCCGATACTTGTGTAGCATTATAGGTTACTGTTCTTAATCCTCCTATCTGGTAAATCCTATCATAGAAATATAAAAGGGTTCTACACTGGGGTTGAGTGATTATATATCCTAACCGGAATATAAGACAGTCTAGTTAACCACTATCTTAGCGTATAAAAAGAAGTCATTCTAGTTGCATTAAGGATTGAATAGAGTGGATAGTTGAGGATATTGGAAGCCCTATCTCCATCATAACTGATTAAACCTAAGTAATTTAGTTTAATTTCTGCACTTAGTCTTAGCTATTAGATAAAAATACAAACAAATTAACGTTCATCAAATAGAAACTAAAGCTTAGATAATCGGTATGTGATAACCAGTCTCTGAGGACGATATTCGGTCTTATCAGACTATATTACTTGTAACGATACGTACACTTGCGTAAGCAATTCGATATATCGCTATTAAGTTTTTAGCGCCGTTACCGGGGACTGGCGTACTTTCAAAATCGAATTATCTAACCTTATTTCTAATTTGTTTTATATATATTTGATTATGTTATTTTATTTCTAATTTGGTTTCTCCAGAAACAAGTTTCTAACTTGTTCTGCGAGCTTCTTTTTATCACTTTTTGTTGTTTTTCTTATTTTGTAGGTAAAGTTGAAAAAAATGGACTACTACTACTACTACCAGGGCAGCAATACTCCGACTACTATCCGCAACATCAGTATCATCAACAACAATTTAACCCACAGATTCCACAAGAAGATCGAAATGAGCTGCAGGAAGCCTTACTCAGGCTCACCCAGTACCAAACTCCTCAAGGGTATTTCCAGCTGACACAGTCAGGCCCCATCATAGGAGCGGGATGAATTGAGAGAAGCATTGTTGGAACTCACAAACGCCCAAACTCAGTTCATGGTGGATGTAAGATCCTCTTTGCAGAACTTGGAGACTCAAGTGGGACAAATTCTGAATTTGAAATCACAAATTGGGCAACTGATGAACATGGTACCCATTACACCTCAAGAAAGTCCACCGAGTGACCCAGTTACCAGGAGTAGAGAGCAAATGGTGGAACCTGAACCACAACAAGATGTTGAGGAATTTGGAGAGATAGTTGGTGTAGAGAAAGAAGAGATCACTGAGGACCACCCTATTGCAGAAGGGACAACACCAAATGTCATTGCTTACCCTAAAAAATAAAGCCCATATTCTGAAGGGCACCCCCAAAAGTTAAGAGATCTAGGGAGTTTCACTTATCCCTACATTATACAGAGCCTAGAAGACAAGCCTACCTTGTGTAATTGGGGGATAATCTTAGATATGAGGCCCTTGTTTGAAAAAAGTGTTGTAGGAAAAGTGAGACCTGCAACAATGACTGTGCGGATTGCAAGCAGTTCGCAGAAGGATCCACTGGGCACTAGTAAAGGTTAACTGCGTCCGGCTAAAAGACATTAAAGACAACGCTATTTGGGAGGCAACCCAATGTTTAAATTATGAAATTTAGTTTAAATAGAATAGTCTCACTTTTGGTATTTTTGTTGTGTTGTGATGCCAGGTGAAGGAATCGGAGAATGAGCATGAAGAAAAGGATGGAAAACACAGAGTCGAGTCAGCTCCGCGGTGCCGAATGTTCAGAGAGGCCCAAGTACTTTAGGCACAGCGGTGCCACTATGAAGAATCATGGCCGATAATGGCGACTTCCGAAAAAATAAAAAGGCCCTGAATCGCCAAATCTTCTCCCACTGATATCGTCTCAGTGCAGTATCTGCCGCCACCACAATCATTTTAAACCATGTATATCTGTAAGTTGTCCCTTTTTAATTTTTGAGTCTTTTACACATTTGGGACAATGTGTAGTTTAAGTTTGGGGGGTGTTCTTATTTTATTTTATTTTATTTTATTTTTGTGTCTATTGTGTAGTTTAAGTTTGGGGGGTGTTCTTATTTTATTTTATTTTATTTTATTTTTGTGTCTATTTATGAGTCTTTTGTTTGTTTTTGTATTTTATGTGAGTCAATTTGTTTTTATGATCATGCATGCTGTGCTTATTTGAAACGTCTAGTGAACTAAGTGAGATAATGTAATGGAATGAGAAGCTAAAATATGTGTGCTTAAGTTAGATATGCCAAAAATTCATGAAAATTTGATTATGTGGAATATTTAATGCTTAGCCTATGCGTTGTAAATTGAAAAATGTCTGTGAAGTCTGCTTGCTTGCTATTTGAGGCGAAATAGTTAGGATGTACATACTTAGGGAGATGATTCAGGAATTTCTTTGTTAGCCCTTCTTACCATTCATTACCTACCTTGCAATAAATTGTATCCCTAGTCAACCCCGTTAAACCTAAAATAAGTTGTTTTCTTTAACACCCCATGATTCCTTCATGTGCCATAAGAAATAGTTGAATAAAGTGATGAAACAGAGTGAAAAAGAAATACAAAAAGAGAGTGAAAAATTGATGCACTCCAATGAAAAAGATGTAAAAGCTTAAAGTTTGGGGGTGCCTATGTGAATTATTTCATGCTCTAAAAAAAAGGGATATAAGTATGAACTGAAAAAAATACCAAAAAGAAGAACAAAATGATTGAGTAAGAAAAATGCTTATGGTACGTAAATTGAGCCTAAATGCCTAATCTTACCTACCCCTGCCTAAGCCTACATTACAACCCTGAAAAGTCCTGATGATCTCTAGAATGTATGTCTATGATTAGTGAAAAATGACAAGTAAACATGCTCATAGAACTAAATGAAATTGATATGCATAGGTTAGGTATTCATGCTTCCATTGATTATGACTGAATGAATTTACGAAAGATCTGACTTAAAATTCTAGATTGTTAAATTTAAGCTATATCTGTTCCTACATATTATCCCAACTGACGTTCATGTGTTTCTAAGTAACCTCGTGCAGCTGCTTGATTTGAGTCTTTGAGTCTCTTTGATTTTGTTTCTTTGTTTTTTGTGTTTTGATCTTTGCTCGAGGGCGAGCAAATGTTAAGTTTGAGGGTATTTGTTAGGCGTATTTTGTATATGTTTTTTGAGTCATTTTAGTTAGTATTTTCCATTTACGTTCAAATAAGTATCGTGTTAGGTTATTTTTCCTTCATTTGAGTCACAGCGGTGGGAAACAAGGCAAATGACGAAAATGAGCGAGATTTGGGCAGAAAAGGTGGTCCCGAGGCAAAAAGGACGAAAGTTGGCAAATCAGGACGGAGGATTTTCAGCACCGCCGCGTTAATACGCAGAATCATGCGCAAGTATTAATCGAGAGATCGATGACTTTCGCACCACTGCCACCGCAGGACCTCGGTGCCATGGCGGAAATATCACGTTCTAGGCCGAAATTTGACACGTTTTCAAGGTCCACAATGCAATATTTTTCCAACTATATAATCCCTATAACTCTAACCTTATGGGGCAGCTGGGAATCCTTGTACATATTCCACAATATAACTCTTGGAGGCATCAAGATTGGAGACCTAGTTCAAGTTATTTTATTTTCTCTTTTCTTTGTTTTATTTCAGTTCATGTTGGATTCTGTATTAGTTCTTAGCGTGACTATGACTATGAGCTAAACACTTAATTAGAGCTTTCCTCTTGAATCGCTTGAAACCTTATTTCATGATTTAATGCATTAGTTTGGTTTCTTCTTCACTTGATTAAGATTTATTCAATAATTGATATGAATGTTTGATAGTTAATTGATCACTAATTATCATAATCTATATGATTTCGAATCGAGAACCGAGAGGAGAGATTTGGATATGCTGTAATTGAATAGACATAGGTTAAAAGCGCGGATGAAAGTACCCCGATACTTGTGTAGCATTATAGGTTACTGTTCTTAATCCTCCCATGTGGTAAATCCTATCATAGAAATATAAAAGGGTTCTGCACTGGGGTTGAGTGATTATATATCCTAACCGGAATATAAGACAGTCTAGTTAACTGCTATCTTAGCGTAGAAGAAGAAGTCATTCTAGTTGCATTAAGGATTGAATAGAGTAGATAGGTGAGGATGTTGAAAGCCCTATCTGTCACGACCCGACCCCGGGCCCGCTACTGGTGCCCTACCTGGGCACCCTTACAGGTACACATCAGAGATAATCAGCGGAACATACATAAACTTAACAAGAATAAATAATAGGTTAGCCGATAAGGCTATCTCCCTGGATAAATACAAATCCAAAAGCAGTTACCTCATTTTTTTTACAAAGTGACCCTCAAGATATGACTACAGACCTCTAAGAGTTTGTCATAACAACTGTGACGGGACAGGGCCCCGCCATACCCCTGAATGTACATAAATCTATAACCTCAGGGAATCATACCAAAAGACAAAGCCTCCGGAGAAATGAAGCTCTCCAAGAACTGTACAGTGATCCTAGAGTGCGGATCAACAAGCTATGTACCTCAACCTGTGGCATGAACGCAACCCCCGAAGGAGGTCAGTACAACATGTACCAAGTATGTGAAACTGAAGTACTGTAATGAAATCATAAAATCTAAAATAAAGCTGGAGACATGTATGATAACTCAAATAATAAAGACAATCGTGGCCTTACTAACAATGAGAGTAAACAAGAGTATACCTTACTGCATAAAAATAGGAGGCTCATGATCAGAGTAGGGCCACCCGCCCGTAGTATCATTAAGCAATCCTACCCCTGGGACTATTTCACCCGCATAGGTCCTGTGGACCCGCAATGAGGTCATCCGCCTCGCATGAGACTATTTCACCCGCATAGGTCCTGTGGACCCGCAATGAGGTCATCCGCCTCGCATGAGACTATTTCACCCGCATAGGACTATTTCACCCGCATGGGTCCGGTGGGCCCGCAATGAGTACAAACGTCGCACTCGCATCATGGGTAGCAATTCCATGGAATAAGTAGTAACCCGGGGGTGTACCCCGTAAAAATAACATAACCTAACACAACCGGCTATCATACATAACATAAGCACTACCGGCTTATCATACATAATATAAGCACTACCGACTTATTGTACACAACATAAGCACTACCGGCTTATCATACATAACATAAGCAAGTTAAGAAATTCCCTAACTTCTTATTAGTTTTGTTCATATACACTCTCATTTTAGTTTACTTAAGGCACTATCATGTCATTATAAAATCCGGGAATTTAACCCAAAGTACTACATACTTTTATTCTTTTAAATGACTTTTTTTCATATAAAACTTCCAAGATAATAATAACCGTAGTATCAAGTCATATTTACTTTTCAAGAAAGTCACAATACCTTGAAAGACTATTTCCTCACATGAACAATAGTCACAACATAGCTAGGGACACAAGCCCTCAAATACCAAAGCGTGCCCGTGGGATCCCCCATCAGTGCCGACAGCCGCAAGCGTAAAATATAACCATGTGACGTGCCCGTGGCATCCTACCTAACTGTCGGCGTACACACATACAAAGCATATATATATATCTCCTGCCCGTGGGATCCTCCATCACTGCCGATAACCGAAATTGTAAAATGCAATCATGTGACGCGCCCGTGGCATCCTACCTCACTTTCGGCGTACACACATACAAAACATATATATATATATCTCCTGCCCGTGGGATCCTCCATCACTGCCGACAACCGAAATTGCAAAATGTAATCATGTGACGCGCCCGTGGAATCCCTCATCTCGGGTACATGTCTTCATGGAGAGCTAATCCATGGAGTAATAATCGTATCCGGGAATTTAACCCGCATCATGGTAGCATGCTCCGGAATCCTCCATCGCAAGCATGTCCATGGATCAATCATAATGGAAGCATACCCGTGGAATCCTCCATCACTATCGGTACGTCCAAATAATTTCACAACAAGACAGCCGACCCTCCAACTGAGAGTCACGACAGCGTATCAACATAATACTTGCACTCCAAGGCTATCACAAGCGAGTATAGACAAGTTCATAAAATCTTTAGACTTTCATTAACATACCAAATGGATCTCATTTTATAACCTCAAGACACTTTCATATAAAACCCCAAGATACTAACACTCGTAGTATCAAGGCTAATCTACATTTCACATACGTCACTACACTTAGAATTATACTTTTAGGCTTCTAATCAAGTGACCCTTACTTTAAACTTTAAGCAATTGATGCCTTTAAATCAAATTGCCCTTCTTTTATTACAAGTCATTAATCTTTGTTTACCTTGCTCGCGAAAACCATTCCTTCCACCTTCCATAAAGTTGTTATAACCAACTTCCCATAAAGCCGTTATACTAACTTTAGGCTTTAGAAACTAAGACATCCTTATCCTTTCATAAAGCCGTCATAACTAACTCCCCATAAAACTGTTATAACTCTTTATGTCTTAGACGAATTCATTCTTTTTATGACCAAGAGACTTATACTTTCAAATCAAGTTTCTTAACTTTCAAAATACTTCAAGTCTCTTAACTTTAGAAAACAAGTTTCTTAACTTTAGAATAGCTCAAAGAATCTATACTTTCCAACTCAAGTATCCTATACCTTTTCAAGTCAAGAAATCTTTGTCTACCTTATAAGAATAAATAATTCTTTTAACCTTTCTTTAAAAACAAGTGAGTTAATTCTCTAACTCAACCGACTTAGACATTCTTAAAACAAGTCAAGTATATCAAATGAACTGACTTCATTTAAATCACGTACGTCTACCGTACTATACCTTTATAACTACTCATGCTCAAGAGATAAGAAAGTTTTCACATACCTCTCCGACTTAATCCACTTGCCAAGTCCAATATGCCGTCCGTAGTATGTCAACCTATAATGACCATAATACATCTATTAGTTTCTAGCTTCAATGTAGAATATTCTAATTGTAAAGTCCCTTATTCTACGGAAAATTGGACAGTACTTCCTTTGTTTCTATGCACTTTTCCACCTTTTTTAAGGCCCGAATTCAATAACCAAACGCCATATTTGAGGCCCAACAATTCAGCAATATACAGGGGATTACACGCCTAACCGGACGTGTAAAATTCTGCCCCACAATTCATATTAAAGAATACAATTAGTTTAAGGCAACTCCTTGGCTACAACATGCTCACATATCATCTTTTTCAAATCCTTTCAATCCAACTCGTTATTCTAACATGTTATATTAGTCATAACCAATTATATACCCTTCTATTTATAACATGTAACGATTTTAGCTAACAACCGAATTGATTACAATATGAGTGACTAACATGCCCATTTTCGGTTTTCAACAAGTCGACATGATCCAAATCTTTTCAAACCTTAATATATATACCACATGCTCATTTCTTAACTACTATAACATGTAATCTTCAATTACATAAGAAGGTGAAGATTTTACCTCAATAAGCCCTCTTTCCGAAATTTTCTTCACGTTAAAATCACCCACACAAACCCTCTACAAGCTTGCCAACATATTCCTTCTTGTTTCCTTTCCAAAAATCTCATCACACTTGGGGTTCATCAATTTTTTGAGAGAGAAGAGGGGGATTTTCTTTAGGAAAAACCTTTGCAAATGACCAAGTCTTCAAGACTTGATCCTAAAATAAGACCCTCTCTTGGTCAAAAAGATGGGAGGGACACTTGTCACCCTCCCATAGGCCTTTTACCAAAATATCTTCTGATTTTTCCCAATTTTCGCTAAAAATCCCGCCTCGGCGCCGCGGCGCTGAAACTTCAGAACCCTTCAGGGCTTTCGGCGCCGCGACCCTGCTGCCGGCGCCGTGGCGCTGTGGCGCCTGACTGAAGCTTTTCTTTCCTTTTCGTCAACCGAACTTCTAACGTCCATAACTTTCCACCCCGATGTCCTATCGACGAGCGGTTTGTTGTGTTGGACACTAGACTCAACGAGCTTCATACTAGGCTTTTGAAACACCTAAAAACACCTAAAGAACTAGGAGATATACCGCTCTAAAGTTGACTGAAAATCTGACTACAACATTTACCAACTTATCTTTCCAAATTTCAAACCTTACTTCCTTTCGTACGTTCTTATCTTATTCTCTTGAATTTACGAGGTGTAACATTCTCTTCCCCCCCCCCCCCCTTAGAAACATTAGTCCCCGAATGTTCTTTTGGAGTCAATTTAATATTCCTCGGTACAGTCTAATAAATTTACACTTAATGGAACCTTATTATGCCACCTATGGTCCTAAGATATCGCACACGCATATCCATCCATCACTGTCAAATGAGAAAATAGATCCCAAGGGTGCACCAACGCTATTTAATCCCATTCAAGGCCTAAAAAGATTATCTTATCGTATTTCCAACCTACTTCTAGCATACATACATAACCTCAATATTATCTGTTCATGACACTCTATCATACAACCACCTTATCAATGCATACAAGTATTTAAAGGGTCAAAGGTATACCTGAAATCACATAGGTGGGTCAAAGGACCGCTAAAATTGGGAACTTCTACCACGACCTCTGTCGCGGCCTGCCGGTGCATGAACATCATGCCTAGCTATTGAAGGCGAAGAACCCGCGAATCGATCCAAGATCGCGGCTATCCCACCGCCACCTCTGGCCTGGACGATCTCGACAAATGGCCCTGCTGGCCGCAAGCATAACAAGCTGTCAACGTAGTACGACACTCCCCGAAATGGGATCTACCACAGTGACCACACCGAGGCAAAGGTGGCCTCCCCTGGCTACTATTGTTACACCCCGTATTTACAGGACATGTTTTAAGAACGTACGTAAGAACTCACAGTGTTAAGATTTTGAGACTTGTAAAAATTTATCGGAATTATGAAATTATCGGGAAAACGTACTATTGTGACGAATGGGAGGGCGACACGTGTCACCCCCCTTAAAATATGCCTTGGACGAAATCTTGCAAGGGCAAGAGGGTCATTGGACCTTTGTTAGCAAGACAAGTCTTGCAAGTAGTAGCTTGAGAAAATTGACTTGGTCAAAGGACCCACAAAGTCTTGATATTTGCTAAGACCTTATCCTAGCCACCCAAATGTTTGTATCATGACCATCCACTGTGCTTTATATTACTACTAGTAGCAAGAGAGGGCTTAACACTTAGCCAAATATCACAACAAATTGAAGAACTATGAGCAAGAGCTCTCGGCTTTACCAACAAGAAGAAAGAATTTTTTTTGTTTGTTGTCCAATAATCTTCCCACTTTAAACCAAGGTTCCTAAGTGTATTGTAAGCATATCTCAATATAAAAATCTTGGAAAAAGGTAGTTTACGGGTTAGTCGCAAAACGAAAACCTAATGGTCTTTCTAGGTTTTGTTTGGGGATTTGGAGGATAATTGTTGGTGTTGTCCTAAGGGTCTCAACAAGCGGATTGAAGTGTCTTGGAGAGGTTCTAAACTACTAAGGAGCGACTTCGGATTGGAATTTGGATTAAGAATCGTTGAGGTATAATCTTGTTCTTTGAAAGTGTTACAAGATCATTTATTTTGTTGTTAGCTTTACATGTTGCTAGCATGAAGTTGATATGTTGAAGTTTATAAGTATTATGGATTGCTTGTAGCTTTAAATCCGAAATGTATGTAAGCCATGTTAAGTTGGATTACAATTTAGTCGTTATTAGAATCGTCGCATGTTGTTGACTTGAAGATTATAGTAGTTATAGTCGATTGCGACTTGATATCATGTATTGCTAACAACTTGGATTGAAATGGAATTTGGATAAGAATTGATGTTGTAGTGTTTCAAGTTAGCCGAATTGGCCTAGTAAGTTGTATAAATTTGATATCGTTTGTGGGGCGGAATTTTACACGTCTAGTAGGCGTGTAATCCCCTATTGTTGATTTCATTGATTGGGCCTTAAATGTGGCGTGTTTGGTTATTGTATTCGGCCTTGAAAAAGGTGGCAAAGTAAGTAGAAACAAAGGAGGTGCTGTCCGATTTTCCGTAGAATTTAGTGACTTAGCACTTAGAATATTCTACGTTTGAAATAAGAGGTTAATGGACGTATGTGACCATTATAGGTTGAAGTATTAAGTATAGCGTATCCTACTTGAAGAATGGAATAGCTCAAGGTTGAAGTACTTTGGAGCATTTTGCTACTTGTCGACAATCGTCGCGAGGTATGTGAACCTCTTCCTTCCTTTGGCATGATTCTATGTATGGAATATACCTGTGGTATCATTTCATGTTTCCTGTTACTCTTAGAAGTTAAGAGGTAGTTGGGTGATCTACTCTATGTAGAACTTTTCCTATCTTGAGCATGACTAGTTGCACGTATGTAGTACGGTAGACGTACAACACCTTGATATCCTTTACTAGTTTGTGAATAGCCAAGTCGGGTGAGTTGGGAGATTAACTCACTTCTTTGAAAGTATAAAGGATGTCTTAAGTTTTATTTAAGTTAAGGGACTTGAAGAGTTTTAAGGTATGTGATACATGTTCCGTTTTAAACGTATAAGTCCCTTGGATAGGAAATTGTTTTTTTGGCTAAGGTATAAAGTGAATATAACGGCTTTATGGGAAGTTAGTTATATTTGCTTTATGGAAAGATAAATGACTTGATTTTAGTGAAAAGGCAACTTGTTTTTAAGGCATCAATTGCCTAAGGTTTTATAATAAAAGGAGTCACTTGTTTTCTAAAGGTTAAGAGACTAATTGTATTTTTGAAAGTTATGAGAATTGATTTGAAAGTATATAATACTTGGTTTCAAAAAGTAGAAGTCTCTTGGTAATAAAAGGAACGTGTTGGTCTAAACCATAAAGGGTTATAACGGCTTTATGGGAAGTTGGTTATAACGGCTTTATGGAAGGTTAAGAGAATGGTTTTCTCTAATGAAGTAATCAAAGAAATAACTTGTATTAAGGAAGGGCAAATTGTTTTAAAGGTACCAATTGCTTAAGGTTTTTAATGAAGAAATCACTTGATTTAGAAGCCGGTAATTGTATTTCTAAAAAGGTATTGCGACTTGTCTTGAAAGGTTTATAGGACTTGATACTACGGTTGTTAGTATCGGGGAAGTTTTATTTGGAAAGGAGTCTTTTGAAAAGAATGTACGTACGTAGTACCTTGGCCTGTTTAATTGAGAATAATTCTAAGTGTGCCTTGATTAGTACTTTGGCTTGATAAATTGAGAATTTGTCTAAGTGCGCCCTGCAGCCGGCGCCGTGGCGCTGTGGCGCCTGACTGAAGCTTTTCTTTCCTCTTCGTCAACCGAACTTCTAACGTCCATAACTTTCCACCCCGATGTCCTATCAACGAGCGGTTTGTTGCGTTGGACACTAGACTCAACGAGCTTCATACTAGGCTTTTGAAACACCTAAAAACTCCTAAAGAACTAGGAGATATACCGCTTCAAAGTTGACTGAAAATCTGCCTACAACATTTGCCAACTTATCTTTCCAAATTTCAAACCTTACTTCCTTTCGTATGTTCTTATCTTATTTCTAATTTGTTTTATATATATTTGATTATGTTATTTTATTTCTAATTTGGTTTCTCCAGAAACAAGTTTCTAACTTGTTCTGCGAGCTTCCTTTTATCACTTTTTGTTGTTTTTCTTATTTTGTAGGTAAAGTTGAAAAAAATGGACTACTACTACTATCAGGGGCATCAATACTTCGACTACTATTCGCAACATCAGTATCATCCACAACAATTTAACCCACAGATTCCACAAGAAGATCGAAATGAGCTGCAGGAAGCCTTACTCAGGCTCACCCAGTCCCAGACTCCTCAAGGGTATTTCCAGCAGACACATTCAGGCCCCATCAGAGGAGCGGGATGAATTGAGAGAAGCATTGTTGGGAACTCACAAACGCCCAAACTCAGTTCATGGTGGATGTAAGATCCTCTTTGCAGAACTTGGAGACTCAAGTGGGACAAATTCTGAATTTGAAACCACAAATCGGGCAACTGATGAACATGGTACCCATTACACCTCAAGAAAGTCCACCGAGTGACCCAGTTACCAGGAGTGGAGAGAAAATGGTGGAACCTGAACCACAACAAGATGTTGAGGAATTTGGAGAGATAGTTGGTGTAGAGAAAGAAGAGATGACTGAGGACCACCCTATTGCAGAAGGGACAACACCAAATGACATTGCTGACCCTCAAAAAGAAAGCCCATACTCTGAAGGGCACCCCCAAAAGTTGAGAGATGTAGGGAGTTTCACTTATCCCTACATTATAGAGTGCCTAGAAGACAAGCCTACCTTTTGTAATTGGGGGATAATTGTCTCGCCCTTTTTCGACCGCGACATTAAAATAAAACTCCTGCTTAGAAGGTTAGAAAAATAAAATAAATGCTAAAAGTGCAAAAGAATGCTAAAAATGTTACAAAGGTGCTAAATGATAAAGGGGTTCGCGGAGTCGCCACCTAATTATTTTGGGTGAATTAGGACACCTAAATGTTAACTAGTTTAAAGTAAACATTAGCTCCATTTTTATGGTCTGCTAAACTTAATGAGATTCTGGGCAAGGGTTATTTATTATCCTAAAGGGAAGGGGTCAGGCACCCTAAAGGATCCACTAACTTGCGGTTGTCCGTTCAAACCTAGGGTTAACTTTATGCTAAGAAAAATGTATGTTAAAATATTTAAGTAAAAGATGTTGTAAATATCCCTAAGAGAAAATACATTTTTTTTATAATAAAAGAAAATCATAATGTTTGTTTATAAAAATAAGGTTAATTTTGAAGGAACATATTCGTTCGTAAATTATTTAAATAAGATGTTTATATTGCATAGCATAATATAAAGGGTAGTAAATGCAAAATTAGTTATGGCAAAGTATGCATAAAAATATGCCTAACATGTAAAAATGTCTATTAGGCAAGAGGTAATAAAAGTATGATTTTTAAAATAATGTATGCAATAGTAGAGTTTATAAGAAAATGAGTTCCTCATGTTAGATAATATTTTAACAAGATGAATAGCCGTGCTAGCGAGAGTTACGAAGTGGTTTTAATGTAACTTAAGCGGTGTATTATAAGCTAAGAACACTTAACTTAGGAGAAATGGATTTCTGGTATCAAACTACCTTTTAATTTATTGAGTTAAGATTAACTACTCTTAAGTATAACATTAATAACGCAATGTTAGACAATTAGTTCACGACAAATAAATGGGGACAGGATAAGAAAACAATAAAGGTGACTCGAGGGAATGGCGATGTCTTTTCGCCGGTGGTTTTGGGATTCCAATGCGAATAGAGAAATGCACATAGTTGCGGGTTGTCATTTGAAGTAGCTTGTGATGAGTCTCTCCGTGAGACTCTTCATTTTGCTCCGATGCGTGCCATGTAAAAAAAAAGATAAGGATAAAGATTAGTACACGTCCATAATTTAGCAAAATCAGCAGATAAGTATTTGGCAAAAATCAACTCATAGGAATTATGCTTTACCGTAATTGAGCAACCAAGATCGGTACATAGCCAACGTAACAAGAAACAGACAAAATGGGTTTAAGCAGAAATTCATAGGCCCAAATAAGTAATGCAGGGGCGAGAATGCACGCTTATGAATCTTGGCCAGACTATTGTGATTATGTGGAGGCTACATGATAATTTATGCAATGTGGGCTGGGCCTAACGACATATCCAAGACATGAATATTACAAAGACATCCAATTATACATGCCAAAGCAAAGAGCTTGAAAGCTGAAGAATAACCAGAACGAGATTCACATAAGAAAGGGACCAATTACATTACATAGAAAGTATTTGGACATGGAGGACTCTATTTTAAATAGGTAAAGCACAGAAGTCGAGATACACAGCACCTCAAGCCATTTCCTTATCCTCAAGAATTTGAACATGTTTAAACTATTCTAACCAGCATGACGAATACTTAATCTGATTGCACACATACATGATTACTCTAGTACACTTGAGGACCGATCATAACATATTAATCATGGACTTAGTGAACACAGACGACATAATATTGCATATAGACATGCAGTTTTCACTAGACATATATTCCCACATAATAGTCGATCTATTTAATCACGTATGCAAACATACCACGAATGCTAGTATTAGCCAAAACATTGTCGCACCCGATTTCGACCGCGACTTTATTCTAGCGAACCCTGCTTAGTAAAATGTTAGAAAATAAATAATAAAATGCTAGATGTTTAAAAGGGTGCTAAAAGGTTAATTTTTTTTTAAAAAAAAGTGTTAAAATGCTAAAAGGGTTGCTAGGGATTGCTAAAGGATTCACGGAGTCGCCACCCAATTAATTTGGTGAATTAGGACACCTAAATGTTAACTAGTTTAAAGTAAACATTAACTCCATTTTAATGGTCTGTTAAACTTAATGAGATTCTGGGTAAGGGTTCTTTATTATCCTAAAGGGAAGGGGTTAGGCACCCTAAAGGATCCGCTAACTTGCGGTTGTCCGTTCAAACATAGGGTTAATTATTTATGCTAAGAATGCGTGTTTTGAAAATTTAAAAGATGCTTCAAAATATTTTATAAAAGGAGGCATGTTGATAAAAGTCTGTAAAACTAATGCTATAAAAATAAAGTTTTAAAGTGTGTATTTATACTGTTTATAGATATATGTTGATTTATGATCAAAGATAAGCCTTTAAAGTTAAATATATATGGCGTAGTGCAAAAGGTGATTATTATATAATTTTTATGATAAGAAGGTTGTTCAACATAAATTATATATATTATGCTAATGAAAGAGCTTATGAGAAAATCAATTTATTTTATCATGAGTAATACGTTAGTTGCAAGTTAAATTGTTTAGTAAATTTTAGACATGCATGACAAGCCCTTGAAATAAGTAAACTTAAAAGTGCATTTCTGATTTTAAAACTACCCGCCCAATTTATTTAATCCAGGATTAATTGTTCTATGTCTCCTATTAATTACAAAGTTAGCTAATTAAATTTCAACAAATAAACAAACAAATGTATATAAGACGTAAGAGATTAAGAGGCCAAAAGGATGCTTTTAGGGGGACGATAATGTCGTCTCGTCCCCTTTTTGTTTGAGAATTCTGAGGCGGAATGCGGTGGACACAGACGCGGATACTCATTTGTTGTAGCTTGTGATGAGTCTTGCCAGGAGACTCTTCGTTTCGCTCCAATGCATTTCATGTAAAAATAAAGAAAGATAAGGAATTAGTATATATCCTAATTACTTGAATCATAAAAATCTATACACACATAATCTATATTTGTGCGTAATCAGCACATAAGAATGTGTAAATCGATGTCAGTAAATAGCATTGCCAAACAAGGTAAGATATGAAGAAAGGCAACAATATACAGCAAATAGAGAAAACAAATATGCCAGCCCCCTTACCCTTGTTTTCTAACTTTTAGGAAGAATCGCCCAAACGTGGTGAGTCTAATAACAAGAATTCCTATCTTATATGCATGTATTCAGACTTGGACTATCATAAATAATAGTTTCCGCATTAACTAAAGCATACATATGTCTATTCTATTAATTTTGCTTGATCTACCTAACAATACACTAAGCAAATACTTGTCAAAACAAGATTAAACTAGCAGTACTACATGATTTTGTACACAAGCACGAGAATATAGGATGCAACACAGAGGCATAACTTCACATAATGTCACTTAATTTAGCAAGTGCAACCTAGAAGATTGGGGCAAAGTACAAGGCAGTTTGGGAGACTTCACCTATCGACACAGGAATATCTTGATACCTAAATAGGCAAGGGAAGTACACTGAATTTGACATACGAGCATGAGGATGAACAGAAGACTGGTCAGCATTGATATACGTAACCATCTAAACTCTGCTAAACACTCGCATTCATATTTATGCTATACATTTAGACATGATACCCCTAGTAAATGAAATAGACATATAAATAGGCTCATGGACATACAATTGTCTAGCAGACTGAACATACCCATTTAATCACTCAAACCTGAGGTATAAGTGTGATAATATTACTACTTGGGGAAGAGAGTTGCATACGCTGGTTTGGGGGACCTGATACAGATATGCATGACCTTACTTGGGGTAAAACACAACTCACAAACCTTGAGTTGATTCAGAACCACAGAACATATCAAAGACACAACTGAGGTCTAAACAGGGGCTGATTACATGTTATGCCGTTAGACCCGCCAGTATTTGAAGAGACTAAACATAACACGGCTTGTTTTGACAAACACATTGGACGGGAAAAGAACTATACAGCTAAACAACATGGTACTGGACTCGTATCGCCAACACTGATGAGATTTCGAATGGATAAAGAACATGGTATATTTAAATTTCAACTGTCACAGATCCTAGCTTCTACGGTAAACAAAACGTCCCATTCATTACATAATATCAAAACACAGAATCCACATAACACAACAGACGATCAACCAGACATCGGGAAGCAATAATAGGTCATTACAACTTACAGAAAATACATGAGAATACCACAAATGCGAAAGACAAAATATATTTAAAGGAGATTGATTTTACCTTCTCTGGGCAGCGAACCGAGGCAGCGTATCAAGTCGTCGATCCGCTCGGGGTTTGGTTTTTGCGATGCGAATAAAAGGGTGATGTGCGTGATTTTTTCTTTTAGAGAATTGATTCTAGGCTTACTTGATCGTTGTTGAAGGTGTATTGATAAGAAAAAGCTCGATCGTTCTTGGATGTTGATGCTGATTGTTGTTCCCAGGCTGCTAAAATTTCCCGAATGCTTCATTTTTATTGGTTTTCCCTAGACTGCTGTTTTTCCGAAATGCATCTTTCTGGGTTCAAAAAGGGATTAAGTTCTCCACCCTCGCCGATTGATTAAACCCCCTACTGTGCTCTGTCGTCTGTGCTCTACTCTGATGTGCCCTCTCCCCTATTGCATGCCTAAACGTTCTGTATTTATAGCTAATAATCTGGGCCCCAAGTTGGTAAGTAATCAAGGCTGATTCTGTGTATTGATTTGTGCGATTTTAACAGGTAAGGTAAGGAAATGATTGAGGGATTTGGTTTATCTATGGTAAGAAGAGCTGGCTGCGTTTGCATGGGTAAGGAAGGCTCCCGAATTCTCCGGCGAGAATCTCGGGTGTCTTTGGTGTTAGCGGCGGATCTGCTAGGTTTTCTAGGTCGAGGGAGTGGGGACGATAGGCGCAGGGCTGAGGGCTAAGGGTTTTCTGTGGGCTGCTGGTGATAAAGGAAATGATAAGGGCTTGCGGATGGGCCTTGTGGGTAAAGGGAAAATAAGGGTGGAAGGGTGTTGGGCCTGCGGGTAATTGGAGTGGGCTGGGCGAATTATTTAGGTATTGGAGTTAGTTTTTAAGTATTAGGTATTTAATTTTAGGTGCTTAATTAGTTAATTAGTGGTAAATTAATAAATTGTGATTAAATTATCTAGGTGCTCTATTAATCTAATTGTTATAATAATAAATGCGGGCGTGCTATTTAATTAGTGCTTAATGTTTTAGAATGCGGCGCCATTATTTAAAAACTTATTTATTATGCGTATTTTGAGCTAAGATTAAACTATCTTAATATGACTCTAGGTGCTTTATTAATTATGAAATTGTTTTGCGTATCAATAAATGCGACTATGCTATCTAACACGACGTCATTGTCAAATTATTTATTTTATGTATTTGTTATTAATTAAGAATCATGACAGGACTTAAAATTAATTAATGCGGGCGCGGGACTCTAAGTACTTAATACTCTACGTAAGACGCGGTGCCATTATTAAATTGCTTATTTATGTCTGTATTTAATGTTCTATCGCTGCATTTTATTATAAAAATCATACAAATTATTGTACAAAATTAGTGTAATTTTATAGCTAATGACTGCAAGAGAGGGTCAAAATTGGGTGTCAACAGTTGTCCCTCTTTGTATGGAGATGATGGAAGAATCTTCGGACAAAGACGTTGACTCATAGCCAATTTTGTCTCGATCCTCTGAAATAAAATGTTGGGCAATTAGGCAAGGCTGACGCGGACTCAAAACTGTCCCAGTGTCGAGTTATGACGACACTGAGCTACCATGGCCAAACACCAAGGCGGGCTAATGCGGACTTAAAATTTGTCCCAGTGTCGAGTTATGACGACACTGGGCTGTGGTGCAAAGAATAAAATAAACGGGCTTGAACCTGGGGTGTACCGCTATGGCTTATGGTACTGGGTTTTATGGTGATGTGGAACGAGTGGACCGACGTTTGAGGCCGCTTCTGCCATTCATTGGGAAGGTTTGCCCCCCAACAAATTGCCCCGATTCGCTGTAAGAGAAAATCCACGTTGTGCTCCATCTTGTGCAGTTCCTGTAGATTAAAGCTAAGATAGAAGCATTAGTGCATAACTGTCAAAACAAAATAATGTAAGAATGTAAGTTTTTTGTTGTGGTTGTAGTCAAATCGTATATACTATATAATGAAATGGTGTGATGATACGCCGTCTTGTATAGACGAGATGCAGATGACGTCGTTGTATGGACGAAATGCAGATGTTCGTCGTTGTATGGACGAAATGCAGATGTTCGTCGTTGTATGGACGAGATGCAGATGTTCGTCGTTGTATGGACGAGATGCAGATGTTCGTCGTTGTATGGACGAGATGCAGATGTTCGCCGTTGTATGGACGAGATGCAGATGTTCGCCGTTGTATGGACGAAATGCAGATGTTCGTCGTTGTATGGACGAAATGCAGATGTTCGTCGTTGTATGGACGAGATGCAGATGTTCGTCGTTGTATGGACGAGATGCGACGCTTGTCGTTGTATGGGCGAAATGCAGATGTTATGCGTTGTCAGCGGATAGACGCAGATGTTCGTCATTGTATGGACGAGATGTAGATGCGTCGTTGTATGGACGAAATGCGATGTTAAATGCGTTGTATGGACGAAATGCAGATGTTCGCCGTTGTATGGACGAGATGCGAATGTTCGTCAGATGGGCGAGACGCAGATGTTCGTTGTATGGACGACGCAGATGTTAATGCGTTGTATGGACGAGATGCAGATGTTAATGCGTTGTATGGACGAGATGCAGATGTTCGTCGTTGTATGGACGAAATCGCAGATGTTAAATGCGTTGTATGGGCGAAATGCAGATGTTCGTCGTTGTATGGACGAATGCAGATGTTCGCCGTTATGGACGAGATGCAGATGTTCGTCGTTGTATGGACGAAATGCAGATGTTCGTCGTTGTATGGACGAAATGCAGATGTTCGTCGTTGTATGGACGAAATGCAGATGTTCGTCGTTGTATGGACGAGATGCAGATGTTCGTCGTTGTATGGACGAGATGCAGATGTTCGTCGTTGTATGGACGAAATGCAGATGTTCGTTGCCAGATGGACGAGATGCGATGTCGTTGTATGGACGAATGCAGATGTTCGCCGTTGTATGGACGAACGCAGATGTTAATGCGTTGTATGGACGAAATGCAGATGTCGTCGTTGTATGGACGAAATGCGATGTTAATGCGTTGTATGGACGAGATGCGGATGTTCGTCGTTGTATGGACGAAATGCAGATGTTCGTCGTTGTATGGACGAAATGCAGATGTTCGTCGTTGTATGGACGAAATGCAGATGTTCGTCGTTGTATGGACGAGATGCAGATGTTCGTCGTTGTATGGACGAAATGTAGATGTTCGTCATTGTATGGACGAGATGCAGACGTTCGTCGTTGTATAGACGAGATGCAGATGTTCGTCGTTGTATGGACGAAATGTAGGTGACGCCTCTTAGGGCATAGATAAAAACTGTTCTATATATGGAGTTGTGTTATGCATAATCAAAGCTAGATGAAATAATTAAAGTGTAAATGATGTAGCCTGAGTAAAGAAGATGTGGCTTTTGTGAGATGTATTTGATGTAGACTTGTTGCAGATGGACTTCGTGAGCGAATCTGTTGTATTGGAATGTTGTTGTCCTCCTTGTTCCTGTTGTCCTGCAAAATTCACTCAAAGAAAATTGGTGAGTTCGGGGAGGGGGTCGGCCTATTTGTGTTGGCTCTTGATACTTGCACGCGTCGTCTTGTCTAGACATGTAACCCCTGTCTGATTTCGAGTCTTGGTCAAAACATTTGTTGAAAAATATTCTATCTTGAGAAAATATACTTATATATTCTAGTAGGAGATTATGTCGATATTTGAATAGTGACATGTTGTGGAACAAAGCGAACTTCCTTATCCGAAATCGGCAGTATATTCTTCCATACTCTCGGTGCTCCATTGCCGTCAGGCTCTTTTTAAAATTTGTCCCAGTTTTGGGACATGGAACCCTTTGCGTAAATTAACCATGTCCATTGATGTCATTTGTAGTAAAACCCTTAAAATTGTCCCAGTTTATGTTGATCTTTCGAGCATATGGAATCATATCTGTCGATGTCCTTTCGTGGCGAAGTCCTTAAAATTGTCCCAGTTTTGACTGACGAAACTGGGTCGGATATATGTCGTTGCCTGGACATAATGTTGATAACGTCGTTGTGCGACGGGCGTTGCCTTGGCGCCGTTTCGGACTTGTTGGCGATAACGCCGTTCTCGGACGTGTTGCTGTTGTTCCTGTAGAATAAATGCTCCTGCAAGCTAAGCTTGAGAAAACGTTAGTGTATACCTGTTTAAACAAAATGATAAATACATATGAGAAGTGCAATTTTATGGGTAGAGATGTCATCCCTGATACGCCAGATGAATACTGAGATGTTGTCCTTGCGCGGACATGCTAAATGCTGCAACTGACGAATTGCCATGATGCCTTCGTTGGGTGCGATGCGTTGGTTGCAGATTTGACTTTATGCCCGAGCTGATGCGCTAGCCCTTGTTGCGGAATTCAGAATTCTGACTGTTGATTGTCGATGCCTTTTTCTGCTTCTGCTGCTTCTGATGCGGACTTTGAACTTTGGATTGTTGTCATATCCTTCTCACGCTTCTTTCTCGCTTTGCGAAGAAACTTTTGCCGATTTTACGCTTACCGTTGCACTTTCTACTTCTGTTAATATGAAAACTTGCGCTCAAAGAAAATTTGTGAGTTTTGGGGGGGGTCGATTCATGTTTGACTTCGCCGCCTTGTCCCTTGACATCTGCGTGCCTGGCCTGTTTGGACTTGCAACCCCTGTCTGGTTTCCTACCTTGTCCCAGTTTTGAAAAGGGCGTTTGGCCTAAGGTGGGTCTCAATGGAGTTGCTTGTGTATTCTCGTTATTTTCAAAACGAAGGGAAAGTTTCCTAATGGTGTGACCGAAGCCGATTTAGGCCGCCTACGTATCCCCATGAGGGAATCAGGTCATGACGTAGTTCATTACAAGCGAATATTGGGTAAAATTCTAAAGGTGGGACCGAGGCCGATTTAGGCCGCCTACGTATCCCCATGAGGGAATCAGGTCATGTCGTAGTTCATCACAAGCAAAACAAAAGAAAACATTATTAAAGCTTAAATATGAGTTTTCTTTTTTTATTAATCTGCTAAGCTAAATTGTTATTTCTTATCCGGGCTCTAGGCGGACCAGAACAAGGGTGCAAATCCAACCAATACGCCTTCTTGCTCTGCATCGTGGATGGCTGGGTCTTCATGCTCTGCTATCAGTACCTCCTTCTTGCACGGTGCATGCTTGGATAAATGACTGATTCAGGCGGAGCGGGTTCTGGCCAGGGAACACCTCTCTTCCTTTGGGGTTCGTTGTACTCATTGGGGGAGGCATCCTCCACCTGAATGACTCCCTCTTTGATTAACTCCTCTATTTTGTCCTTGAGTGTATAGCAATTTTCGATGTCGTGCCCCTCGACGCCAGAGTGATATGCACAATGTTTGGTTTTATCGTGCCCTCGGGAAGTAGGCCTGGGGATATTTTTGGGAATTGGCTGGAGTATTCCTGCGGCTTTCAGCTCCTCATACACTTGGGTTATGGGTTC
Source organism: Przewalskia tangutica (assembly GCA_029844215.1). Lineage (NCBI taxonomy): Eukaryota > Viridiplantae > Streptophyta > Magnoliopsida > Solanales > Solanaceae > Przewalskia > Przewalskia tangutica. The sequence continues at coordinate 99,787,049 of CM056728.1, read as the reverse complement.
GGCTAAAGGTGTATAGGTTCTGGTTGGCTTTTTTGTGGCATCTATGCGGGGTTTGAAGTTGTTTAGTGAACGGGCCTTTGGCTGTGGCGTATACACGGATGGGTATCGCAAGGGGTTGTCGTATGCATTGCGAGAGTAGGTTTGTGGTGGCCTTTGGTTTGTGTTTGGCTGGAGCATAATAGGCATTTGGTTTTGTATGGGATGTATGGGTGCATTGTATATTGGCTGAATGGGATATGTAGTAAGAGGGTACTGGTAATAATTTGGAGGATTTTGACTGTTTTGGTTATTTGCAGCGATTTAGTACTTGATGATATTTCGAGCCTTCCGATTTACCTGCAGTTTGCCATTTTCTGCGGTATTTGGGCGAGGTGTTCTATCGGATCTATCCGCTTTTCTCCGAGACCGCTTTGCCTATAGGAACCAAGACGAGTTCCACTGCTCGCTCAAATGCCCTTGAATCAGTCATGTCGTTGGACCGTGCCTTCGATCTTGTGAGATGTCGATGCTCTGCCATTGCTTAGTCAAATACAAATCGACCTTTGGGGGAGATGATAAATCCTTTAGACAACATGTAGCAAACTGCGTTAGTGTAAAGCACGTGATTTTGCAAAAGTGTAAATAGCATTTAGCAAGTACATGTAGCACATAAATTATCGCATTGCAAGAGAGTCCTAACATGCATGGGGACCCTTTTATGCCAGAGGTAGGCCTAAACGTCACATATGCGAGGTCATGATGGATTTGTCCAAGCCGTCCAACTGTGATGCTTTTGTTGGAAATGGCGACCAAATGACGGTGCACTTTTTCCAATTTCAACATGACATGATTAGGTTTGGATTTGTCTATCATTTCCACGCTACACATAATATGCTGGTTGGTCGTTGGGTTGAGAAACCCGTCGACAAGTTTGGTGTCTTCCTAATTGTGGTGTCGATGCCAAGGACCGACCCACCTAAGGTAAATGCATGCATGCCCTAAAATAAAGGGTGGTATAGCTCTATCTTAAGTTTATAAGATTTGGCTTTTCTGGACGCAAGGTTCCCGAGCGGACAACTCGAGTGAGAAGGCTACGCGGCCACCGGTTAGACCGGACACTCCACGTATGTTACCAGCTCTCCTAAATTTGGGTTTTGAAGAAAGAATTTTGCTGATGCACCCAGCGCACCTCGCATGTAGTGTGTGATTGTGTGAATTTTCCAGAGTGGAAGAAATATGAGCGGAATGTCAGTTTAGGGAAAGCAGTAAATCAGGTAGCAATTAAAATAAACAAAATATAGCACACAAAATTAAATGCAAAAAATAATGCCAAATAATAACCCTAGGTTTGTTATGGTTAAGAACCTTAAATCCCCAGCGGAGTCGTCATTCCGTCGCACCCGATTTCGACCGCGACTTTATTCTAGCGAACCCTGCTTAGTAAAATGTTAGAAAATAAATAATAAAATGCTAGATGTTTAAAAGTAAACATTAACTTCATTTTAATGGTCTGCTAAACTTAATGAGATTCTGGGTAAGGGTTCTTTATTATCCTAAAGGGAAGGGGTTAGGCACCCTAAAGGATCCGCTAACTTGCGGTTGTCCGTTCAAACCTAGGGTTAATTATTTATGCTAAGAATGCGTGTTTTGAAAATTTAAAAGATGCTTCAAAATATTTTATAAAAGGAGGCATGTTGATAAAAGTCTGTAAAACTAATGCTATAAAAATAAAGTTTTAAAGTGTGTATTTATACTGTTTATAGATATATGTTGATTTATGATCAAAGATAAGCCTTTAAAGTTAAATATATATGGTGTAGTGCAAAAGGTGATTATTATATAATTTTTATGATAAGAAGGTTGTTCAACATAAATTATATATATTATGCTAATGAAAGAGCTTATGAGAAAATCAATTTATTTTATCATGAGTAATACGTTAGTTGCAAGTTAAATTGTTTAGTAAATTTTAGACATGCATGACAAGCCCTTGAAATAAGTAAACTTAAAAGTGCATTTCTGATTTTAAAACTACCCGCCCAATTTATTTAATCCAGGATTAATTGTTCTATGTCTCCTATTAATTACAAAGTTAGCTAATTAAATTTCAACAAATAAACAAACAAATGTATATAAGACGTAAGAGATTAAAAGGCCAAAAGGATGCTTTTAGGGGGACGACAATGTCGTCTCGTCCCCTTTTTGTTTGAGAATTCTGAGGCGGAATGCGGTGGACACAGACGCGGATACTCATTTGTTGTAGCTTGTGATGAGTCTTGCCAGGAGACTCTTCGTTTCGCTCCAATGCATTTCATGTAAAAATAAAGAAAGATAAGGAATTAGTATATATCCTAATTACTTGAATCATAAAAATCTATACACACATAATCTATATTTGTGCGTAATCAGCACATAAGAATGTGTAAATCAGTGAGTAGAACGGCGCAGCTGCTGCAACAAGCAGCCAACAGTAAGATACAGTAAGGCAACAATATGCAGCAAATAGAGAAAACAAATATGCCAGCCCCCTTACCCTTGTTTTCTAACTTTTAGGAAGAATCGCCCAAACGTGGTGAGTCTAATAACAAGAATTCCTATCTTATATGCATGTATTCAGACTTGGACTATCATAAATAATAGTTTCCGCATTAACGAAAGCATACATATGTCTATTCTATTAATTTTGCTTGATCTACCTAACAATACACTAAGCAAATACTTGTCAAACAAGATTAAACTAGCAGTACTACATGATTTTGTACACAAGCACGAGAATATAGGATGCAACACAGAGGCATAACTTCACACAGTGTCACTTAATCTAGCAAGCGCAACCTAGCAGATTGGGGAAAAGTACAAGGCAGTTTGGGAGACTTCACCTATTGACACAGGAATATCTTGATACCTAAATAGGCAAGGGAAGTACACTGAATTTGACATACGAGCATGAGGATGAACAGAAGACTGGTCAGCATTGATATACGTAACCATCTAAACTCTGCTAAACACTCGCATTCATATTTATGCTATACATTTAGACATGATACCCCTAGTAAATGAAATAGACATATAAATAGGCTCATGGACATACAATTGTCTAGCAGACTGAACATACCCATTTAATCACTCAAACCTGAGGTATAAGTGTGATAATATTACTACTTGGGGAAGAGAGTTGCATACGCTGGTTTGGGGGACCTGATACAGATATGCATGACCTTACTTGGGGTAAAACACAACTCACAAACCTTGAGTTGATTCAGAACCACAGAACATATCAAAGACACAACTGAGGTCTAAACAGGGGCTGATTACATGTTATGCCGTTAGACCCGCCAGTATTTGAAGAGACTAAACATAACACGACTTGTTTTGACAAACATATTGACGGAAAAGAACTATACAACTAAACAACATGATCGGACTCAGATCGCTAACATCGATGAGATTTCGAATGGATAAAAAACATGGTATATTTAAATTTCAACTGTCACAGATCCTAGCTTCTACGGTAAACAAAACATCCCATTCATTACATAATATCAAAACACAGAATCCACATAACACAACAGACGATCAACCAGACATCGGGAAGCAATAATAGGTCATTACAACTTACAGAAAATACATGAGAATACCACAAATGCGAAAGACAAAATATATTTAAAGGAGATTGATTTTACCTTCTCCGGGCAGCGAACCGAGGCAGCGTATCAAGTCGTCGATCCGCTCGGGGTTTGGTTTTTGCGATGCGAATAAAAGGACTGATGTCTGTGATTTTTTTTTCTTTTAGAGAATTGATTCCTAGGCTTACTTGACTGTTGTTCGAAGGTGTATTGACAGTAAAAAAAAAGCTCTGGACTGTTCTTGGATGTTGATGCTGATTGTTGTTCCCAGGCTGCTAAAATTTCCCGAATGCTTCCTTTTTATTGGTTTTCCCTAGACTGCTGTTTTTCCGAAATGCATCTTTCTGGGTCCAAAAAGGGATTAAGTTCTCCACCCTCGCCGATTGATTAAACCCCCCTACTGTGCTCTGTCGTCTGTGCTCTACTCTGCTGTGCCCTTCCCCCCTATTGCATGCATAAACGTTCTATATTTATAGCTAATAATCTGGGCCCCAAGTTGGTAAGTAATCAAGGCTGATTCTGTGTATTGATTTATGCGATTTTAACAGGTAAGGTAAGGAAATGATTGAGGGATTTGGTTTATCTATGGTAAGAAAAGCTGGCTGCGTTTGCATGGGTAAGGAAGGCTCCCGGATTCTCCGGCGAGAATCTCGGGGTGTGCTGCTGTTGGTGCGGCGGATCTGCTAGGTTTTCTAGGTCGAGAGAGTGGGGACGATGGGCGCAGGGCTGAGGGCTAAGGGTTTTTTGTGGGCTGCTGGTGATAAAGGAAATGATAAGGGCTTGCGGATGGGCCTTGTGGGTAAAGGGAAAATAAGGGTGGAAGGGTGTTGGGCCTGCGGGTAATTGGAGTGGGCTGGGCGAATTATTTAGGTATTGGAGTTAGTTTTTAAGTATTAGGTATTTAATTTTAGGTGCTTAATTAGTTAATTAGTGGTAAATTAATAAATTGTGATTAAATTATCTAGGTGCTCTATTAATCTAATTGTTATAATAATAAATGCGGGCGTGCTATTTAATTAGTGCTTAATGTTTTAGAATGCGGCGCCATTATTTAAAAACTTATTTATTATGCGTATTTTGAGCTAAGATTAAACTATCTTAATATGACTCTAGGTGCTTTATTAATTATGAAATTGTTTTGCGTATCAATAAATGCGACTATGCTATCTAACACGACGTCATTGTCAAATTATTTATTTTATTTATTTGTTATTAATTAAGAATCATGACAGGGCTTAAAATTAATTAATGCGGGCGCGGGACTCTAAGTACTTAATACTCTACGTAAGACGCGGTGCCATTATTAAATTGCTTATTTATGTCTGTATTTAATGTTCTATCGCTGCATTTTATTATAAAAATCATACAAATTATTTTACAAAATTAGTGTAATTTTATAGCTAATGACTGCAAGAGAGGGTCAAAATTGGGTGTCAACAAACATTATTAACAATAACAATCCCGAAGATTAATAACAATCAACATTAGCTTAAACATGTTTAGCAATTAGCTTAATAAACATAAACATTCGCCGATATCGACTTAACACACACTTAACAGTTGTTCAAAACACATACTGTATATATTAATGTTAAACGAAATCTATACTATAAGGGTAAAATATTACCTTCTCCGGACAGCGAACCGAGGCAGCGTATCAAGTCGTGACTCGCTCGGGTTTCGGTTTTGTGATGCGAATGAAAGGGCGAAGTTTGGTTGCTGATTTCTGACTGATATTGAAAGAAAGGGTTTCGAAATTCCTGTTCTTGTGACGCTAATTATCTGGGTGCTGAGCCCCCTAACTCCCGATTGAATTATTAACTACTGCTAACAGATGCCAGTTCTTTTCTTCTCTCGTTGCATACAGGTATGTTCTTTTCTCTATGGAAATCCCCTCACCCCCCTGCTCGATGCATGTCCAGTGCTTTGCATGTGTAAAAATGCTCAACTTATAGCCTCCATTTGGGTTTCATTTTAGGGTAAGTTTTAAGGCTGATTTTGGACGATATTTGATACTGATTTGGTATTCCTTTTGGACGATTCTATGGGATGATTCTTGCTGATTTTATGATGTTATTCTAGATGGTAAGGAGCGACCTGACTGTGCATGGGTAAGGAAAACCCGGATTCTCCGATGAGAATCTCGGGCTGGGTGCTGGTGCTGTGATGGGGTGCGAGGGAGGTGCGGCATTTTTTCTGAGGTTTCTAGGTTTAGGTTAGTGGTAGGGTTGTTGGGCGATGGGGGAGGGCGGCGGGTGAGAAAATAAGGGGGTTTGTCGTGAAATTTGAATATAGGATAGAAGGGTGTTGGGCTGCGGGTAAGGGCTTGGCTGAAAATTAAAGGGGATGGTAATTGGGCTGGGTTTTTTTAATTAGGTATTAGTTTTTAGGTGTTTTAATTTGGGTAGTGTATTATTAATTAATTAGTGGTAAATTAAGTTATTAAATTGTGATTAAATTATTTGGGTGCTTTATTAATCTAATTTTGAGTTTAAATTATTATAAAAAGTAAAGACGGGCGTGCTATTTAATTAGTGCTTAATATTTTATAATGTGACGCTGCTAAAACTTATTATTATGCGTATTTTGCGATGTTATTAAAATTGAATGGGTTTAGATTATTATTAAATTATTAAATGCTAAATGCAGATATGATATTTAAGGATTGCTTAATGCTTTTACGTAAAAAATGCGGTGCTGTTATTTAAAATCTTATTTATTTATTTATTTATCATTATTTAAGTTATGCTTTAAATTATTACAATAATTATGAAATTGCTTTGCGTATTAATAAATGCGGCTATGCTATTTGACACGACGTCATTGCAAAATTATTTATTTATTTGCGTATTTATTATTATTAAAATTATTAAGAATTAATGAAAAAATAGAATAGGGCTCAAAATTGATAAATGCGGACGCGAGACCTAAAGTGCTTAATTTTCTACGTAAGATGCGGTGCCATTATTAAATTGCTTGTTTATGCATGTATTAATGTTTTATTGCTGCATTTTATTATTATGAAATTATTACAAATTATTATAAAAATTTAATGTAATTTTGTAGTTAATGACTGGACGAGAGGGTCAAAATTGAGTGTCAACAACTTGTCACTCTTTGTATGGAGATGATGGAAGAGTCTTCGGACAAAGACGTTGACTTATAGCCAATTTTGTCTCGATCCTAAGAATTAAAATGTTTGGGCAATTAAGACAAGGCTGACGCGTACTCAAAATTTGTCTCAGTGTCGAGTTATGACGATACTGGGCTACCATGGTCAAACACCAAGGCGGGCTAACGCGGACTCAAAATTTTTCCCAGTGTCGAGTTATGACGACGCTGGGTTACCATGGTCAAAACACTGTATGCTAACGCGAACTCAAATTTGTCCCGATGTCGAGTTATGGCGACCTTTGGGCTACCATGGCCAAACACGAGTGGCTAGCGGACTTAAAATTTGTCCCAGTGTCGAGTTATGACGACACTTGGATGTAGTGCTAAAATAAAAATAAAAATAAACTGGCTTGAACCTGGGGTGTACCGGTGTTGACTTATGTTGCTGGGTTTATGGTGATGCGGAATAAGTGGACCGACGCTTGAGGCCGCTTCTGTCATTCGTTGGGAATTTCAACAAATTGCCCCGTCATTGAAGAGAAAATCCACGTTGTGCTCCTGCTCCTGCATGCTAAGACTTAAGCGAACGGTTAGTGCATAACTGTTACGTCAAAATGATAACACATGAATTTATTGATAATGTAACTGTGTGAGTAGAAAATGCTATCCTGAAAAATGTGATGCCTGCTGCAAATGCTGTGATTTCGCCCTTGCACGGACGTGTTGCGATTGTGAATGCGGATATGTTGTCCTTGCTGCAACTGCCCCTGTAGACTAAGGCTCAAGAAAGAGTTAGTGCATAACTGCTAAGACAGAATAATAAAGCATGAATAAGAAATGCAATTTTTAGAGTATAGAAATCGTCCTTGCGTAGATGTGATATGCTGATGACATCGTTTTTGGACGTGGCGTCATTTTCGGACATATGGCGTCATTTTCGAACATGGCGTCGTTTTTGTACTTGGCGTCGTTTTTGGACTTGTTTTCCTGATAACGTTGTTGCCTGGACATGTTGTTGCTGGCGTCATTGCGTAGACGTAATGCTGCTTGCGTCGTTGCGTAGACATAATGCTGATGGCGTCGTTGCGTAGACGTAATGCTAATGACGTCATTGCCTGAACGTATTGTTGCTGGCATCGTTGCAGACGCACGCCGATGACGCTGCGCTCAGACGTTCGACGGGCGCCGCCGCATGCACGTATTGCCTTTGTTGGGCGCTATCGCGTGAACATAATCGCCGATAACGCCGCGTTCGGACGTGTTCGGCGATGGCGTTATTCCGCAGACGTGACGATGGGCGCCATTATGTAGACGCACGTCGGCGACGCCGCGTTCGACGTATTGCCGCCGGGCGCCGCTGCAGACGCACGCCGGCGACGCCGTTGTCGGATGTAATGACGCCGACGCCGCGTAGATGTATTGCCGCCGGGCGCTGCGTGTAGACGCACGCCGATCACGCCGCCGCTGGACGTGTTCGGCGACGCCGCTTCGGACGTGTTGATCGCCGACGCCGCTACTGACGTATTGCCGTTGGGCGTCATTGCGCAGACGCACGCCGATGCGTCGCCGCTCGACGCTTTGACGCCGACGCCGCCGCTGCACGACGTATCGCATCGGGCATTGTTGCGTAGATGCAATGTTGATCACGTCGTTTCCTGGACGTGTTGCTGATGACGTCGTTGCGTGGACGTATTGCCGGGCGCGCCGCTGCAGACGCACATCGCGACGCCGTTACCGGACATGTTGATGCCGATAACGCCGCCGCTCGGATGTGTTGCCGTCACGCCGCGTTCGACGTGTTGCCGACGCCGCGTTCGGACGTATTGCTGCTGGCGTCGTTGCGTAGACGCAATGCTGATGACGTCGTTTCCTGGACGTGTTGTTGCTGCTCCTGTAGAATAAATGCTCCTGCAAGCTAAGTTTGAGAAAAATTAGTGTATACCTGTTAAAACAAAATGATAAATATTCGAGAAATGCAATTCTGTGGGGTAGAGATGTCGTCCCTGATATGCCAGATGATGTGAATACTGAGATGTTGTCCTTGCACGAACATGCTAAACGCTGCAACTGACGAATTGCCATGATGCCTTTGTTGTGTGCGATGCGTGGGTTGCAAATTTGACTTCATGACATAGCTGATGCGCTAGACTTTGTTGCGGAATTTTGAATTTTAACTGTTGATTGTCGATGCCCCTTTTCTGCTTCTGCTACTTTCTATCATGACTTTGAATTTTGATTGTTGTCACATCCTGCGCCGCTGCTTCTTTCGCTTCGCTAATACGAAGAAACTTTTACCGTATTTTCTCGCCTACGTTGCACTTTCGCTCATAATATGAAAAACCCGCGCTCAAAGAAAACTTGTGAGTTTGGGGGGGGGGGGTCGATTCGTATTTGACTTCACCGCCTTGTTCCTTGACATCTGCGTGCCTGGCCTATTTGGACCTGCAACCCATGTCTGGTTTCCTACCTTGTCCCAGTTTTGAATGTGCAAAGGGCGTTTGGCTTAAAGTGGTCTCAATGGAGTTGCTTGTATATTATGTGTATTCTCGTTATTTTCAAAACGAATGGAAAGTTTTCTAATGGTGTGACCGAAGCCGATTTAGGCCGCCTACGTATCCCCATGAGGTAATCAGGTCATGACGTAGTTCATTACAAGCGAGAAGAGAAGTTGGGATTTTCTAAAAGGTGGGACCGAAGCCGATATGGCTGCCTACGTATCCCCACGAGGGAATCAGGTCACACGTAGTTCCAATTACATGAAAACTTAAGCAAAACATTATTAAAACTTAAATATGAGTCTTAAATTATTCTGTTAAACTAAAATGTTCTTCTTATCTAAACTTTAGGCGGACCAGAACAAGGGTGCAAATCCAATCTACTAATATGCCTTCTTGCTCTGCATCATGGCTGGCTGGGTCTTCATGCTCTGCTATCAGTATCTCCTTCTTTTGACTTCTGCATGGTGCATGCTTGGATAAATGACTGATTCAGGCGGAGCGGGTTCTAGCCAGAGAACACTTCTCTTCCTTTGGGGTTCATTGTACTCATTGGGGGAGGCATCCTCCACCTGAATGACTCCCTCTTTGATCAGCTCCCTTACTTTGTCTCTGAGCGTATAACACCTTCCCATGTCCTGTCCGATGGATCCAGAATGGTATGCGCAACTTTTGTTCTTATCATGAGCTTTGGACTTGGGATTGGAACATTCTTTGGAATTGGCTGGAGTATCCCTGCAACTCTCAACCTCTCGTACAACTGCGACAAAGGCTCGGCTAAATGGGTGTATATTTTGGCTAGCCTTTCTGTGGCATTTAGGCGGGGTGTGAAGATGTTTAGTGGACGGGCTTTTGGTCGTGGTGTATACACGGGTGGGTATCGCAAGGGGTTGTCGTATGTATTGCGAAAGTAGGTTTGTGATGGCCTTTTATCTTGGTTTGTGTTTGACTAGAGTATGGTAGGCATTTGGTTTTGTGTGGGATATATGGGTTCATTGTATATTGGCTGAATGTGATATGTAGTAAGAGGGTACTGGTAATAATTTGAAGGATTTTGACTGTTTTGGTTATTTGCAGTGACGAGTGCTCTAGTGAGGTTTCAGAGCCTTTTGATTTCGGCCTGCAGGGTTGCCATTTGTTGTGGTAATTGGGCGAGGTGTTCGATCGGATCTACGCTGCTTTTCTTTCCTGAGACCTCTGCTTTGCCTATAGGAACCAAGACGGGTTCCGACTCGTTCTGCTCAAATGCCCTTGAATCAGTCATGTCGCTGGATCGTGCCTTTGATCTTGTGAAATATCGATGCTCTGTCATTGCTTAGTCAAATACAAATCGACCTTTGGGGAAGATGATAAATCTTTTTAAACAAAATGTAGCAAACTGCGTTAGTGTAAAGCGCGTGATTTTGCAAAAGTGTAAGAACATTTAGCAAGTACATGTTGCACATAAATTGTCACATTGCAAGCGAGTCCTAACATGCATGGGGACCCCTTTATGCCAGAGGTAGGCCTAAACGTCACATATGCGAGGCTATGATAGATTTGTTCAAGCCGTCCAACTGTAATGCTTTTGTTGGAAGTGGCGACCAAATGACGGTGCACTTTTTCCAATTTCAGCATGTCATGATTAGGTTTGGATTTGTCTACCATTGTCACGCTACACATAATATGCTGGTTGGTCGTTGGGTTGAGAAACCCGTCGACAAGTTTGGTGTTTTCCTAATTGTGGTGTCGATACCAAGGACCGACCCACCTAAGGTAAATGCATGCATGACTTAAAATAAAGGGTGGTATAGCTCTATCCTGAGTTTCTAAGATTTGGCTTTACTAGACGCAAGGTTCCCGAGCGGACAACTCGAGTGAGAAGGCTACACGGCCACCGGTTAGACCGGACACTCCACGTATATTACCAACTCTCCTAAATTTGGGTTTTGAAGAAAGAATTTTGCTGATGCACCAAGTGCACCTCACATGTAGTGTGTGATAGTGTGAATTTTTCAGAGTGGAAGAAATATGAGCGGAATGCCAGTTTAAGGAAAGCAGTAAAACAAATAGCAATTAAAATAAATAAAACAAAATACAACACACAAAAAATTAAAAAATAATGGCCAAATAATAACCCTAGGTCTGTTGTGGTTAAGAACCTTAAATCCCCAGTGGAGTCGCCATTTCTGTCACGCCCTTTTTCGACCGCGACATTAAAATAAAACTCCTGCTTAGAAGGTTAGAAAAATAAAATAAATGCTAAAAGTGCAAAAGAATGCTAAAAATGTTACAAAGGTGCTAAAGGTTCTAAATGCTAAAGGGGTTCGCGGAGTCGCCACCTAATTATTTTGGGTGAATTAGAACACCTAAATGTTAACTAGTTTAAAGTAAACATTAGCTCCATTTTTATGGTCTGCTAAACTTAATGAGATTCTGGGCAAGAGTTTTTTATTATCCTAAAGGGAAGGGGTCAGACACCCTAAAGGATCCTCTAACTTGCGATTGTCCGTTTAAACCTAGGGTTAATTATTTATGCTAAGAAAAATGTATGTTAAAAATATTTAAGTAAAAGATGTTGTAAATATCCCTAAGAGAAAATACATTTTTTTTTATAATAAAAGAAAATCATAATGTTTGTTTATAAAAATAAGGTTAATTTTGAAGGAACATATTCGTTCGTAAAATATTTAAATAAGATGTTTATATTGCACAGCATAATATAAAGGGTAGTAAATGCAAAATTAGTTATGGCAAAATATGCATAAAAATATGTCTAACATGTAAAAATGTCTATTAGGCAAGAGGTAATAAAAGTATGATTTTTAAAATAATGTATGCAATAGTAGAGTTTATAAGAAAATGAGTTCCTCAAGTTAGATAATATTTTAACTACATGAATAGCCGTGCTAGCGAGAGTTACGAAGTGGTTTTAATGTAACTTAAGCGGTGTATTATAAGCTAAGAACACTTAACTTAGGAGAAATGGATTTCTGGTTTCAAACTACCTTTTAATTTATTGAGTTAAGATTAACTACTCTTAAGTATAACATTAATAACGCAATGTTAGACAATTAGTTCACGACAAATAAATGGGTGTTGACACCCAATTTTGACCCTCCCGTTCAGTCATCAGTATAAAATTACACTAATTTTACAAAATAATTTTTATGATTTTTAATAATAAAATGCAACATTAATACATACATAAATAAGCAATTTAATAATGGCACCGCGTCTTACGTAGAAATTTAAGCACTTAGAGTCCCGCGCCCGCATTGATTAATTTTAAGCCCAGTCATGATTCTTAATTAATAATAAATAATTTGACAATGACGTCGTGTTAAATAAAATATTCGCATTTATTAATAGCAAGGCAATTTCATAATTCGTAATTTAAATTAATTTCAATCTAACACATGTGTTTTAATAATAGCGTCTCATTCATCAAAGTATTAAGCAATCCTTAAATGTCATATCTGCATGTAGCATTTAAATAACTCAATTTTAATTTAACATCACAAAATACGCATAATAAATAAGTTTTAATAACAGCATCGCATTATAAAAATTAAGCACTAATTAAATAGCACGTCCGTCTTTATAATTTAAACTCAAGCTTAGACTAATAAAGCACTGAAATAATTTAATCACAATTTGTTAATTTAATTTATCACTAATTAATTAAAACTATTAATACATCTACTAATCACAATTTAAACAACTTACCACTAATTAAATACCTAATACCTAAAACTAATTCCTAAAACTAATAACCCACTTAGATTAAACTTTTAAAACGCAGCCCACAACCCCATTACTCACCAGCCCACGCCCCGACCCATACCCGCAGGCCCAACGCCTTCAGCCCTTTAACCTTCTTCCCCATCGTTCTTCAGAAGGCCCTTAAACAAGAAAACCTAAAAAAAGAAATAACCCTAAGCTTTTTTCGTTCGCCGCCTCCCTTACCCATACACCCTAAATCCCGCCAGATCACAACCAAAATCCCACGTTTCCTTTCCTAGAAGCTGCCATAGCGAGAACCAGCACCAAAACCGAATCCTCTCCTAGAATATTAATTTACCATAACAAGAACGATACCAAAATCAGCCCCAAATCAAAGCTACCCTTCTTAAGAAACCAAATAATCCTCGAATCAGTACAAATCATAACCAAAATCGCGATAAAATCAGTCTAAAATCATGATACTATTACCAAAATCAGAACCCATAAAAGAACTATATATACGGGTGTTTATTAACTTCAAAGGAATGGATCGGCTAGGGCAAACCAGTGCATGCATAAAGATAGAATCCACAAAGATTTCACGCTCAAAAACCCCCCTGTTATTAATCCAAGCTTCATATTCAGAACAAAAGCTCGTTCTTCTTCGTCGCATAGGCATAAGCCCTCCGAGTGGATCGACGACTTGATACGCTGTCTCGGTTCGCTGCCCGGAGAAGGTAAACTCATCATCCTTTCCTCTTTAGATTTCGTTTGATATTTGTGTGCGCGATACGTATTTGGTATGACTGAGTAAGCATATACAAAGTGATATTAAGGGCTGCTTATGGACGATCGCTAAATCTGTGTCGTTGATTGGAATCGCTGTCAATGGTCACCTGTGTTGATTAATGTGATTAGGCCGATATTGGCATTTGTAGTGTGTTTGCAGTTATGACCAAATACATCAGGTTGTATGCTCGAGTTATACATAGGCAGTAAAATGCATCATATGTTCGCACATTCTGCTCTGTCGCTTAAATAATTGAACCATTACCGAGATACAGGCTACAAAAATAGGCTCGAGCATGTGCATGTATGGATTGGGTGTCTTACCATTGTATCTGTTTCTTATTTGAATTAATACGGCATGATTTAGTTTCTGGGGCAGTAGGCAGTGAACTGCCCCTCTGTGGTCTGTTCGTCATGCCTCGTTAGTCGAGTGTTGATTCGTAAAGAACATGCAAGTATTTACTTCCTTCTTATTATGATGCATAATGTTGCTTGTTGAGCTTGAAGGCTAGGCCTGGGAATCCTTGCCTTAATATAGTCGGGGCATGCCCACGAGATCCAATACAATTATCTCCATTCTGTGTATGTCCAATGGCTGTAAAAACTGTATGCGTAGGTACAATATTTAGGTAAAAGCTATGGTTTAGGAAGTTATATAATATATCTTGTGCTAGGCTTATCTGGTAAACTCGCCACCTTTCCACTTTGTTGGTCTACATTCCTGTGATGTATATGAGTATATGCCGATAATCTGCGTGTTAAACGTGTTTAGTTTGATTCGGTCGTTATTTAAATTTGCTAGATTAATTTAAAATATATTCATCTTATAGAGCCTGTTATGTTAGCTATTAACATGTGTTAAGCCTACATTAATGGTGGTTCGAATCTGGTAGGTTAAGCAGCAAATATGATTATCAATTGTTAAATTCATATTAGTTATTCAAAGATGTTTCAGTAATCGCTTGAGTTTTCAGCTATTGTATAGGCCATACAGGTTACAGTTATAATGCATACATCTGAGGTAAATTAACTGCAGGGATCTTTTAAGTCATAAGAGGTCTGAAAGGGAGGTCAATAATTAGAGATGATGTTTATTTTAGCAATAGGGGTCTTACAAATAACGCGACAACTATTCCAATAGCTTTTACAATAAACATGGAACTTATAAACAAAATGGGCAGTCCGGTATTCTGTATTGGTCGTTATTTTGATATATTCCTTGGCCTGTTGTATGGCACACACATCCTTCAGTTTGAAAATCATGGACTGGGTTTACATCAGCATCATTTCTCGGCTGCTGCCAACTAAAATGGCAGTATGGATCATAAGCACTCTATGAATGTTTTATTTACTTATATTATTGCTAAATGTTTAGGGCATGTACTAATCCTTATCTTTTCTTTTTACATGAAATGCACCGGAGCAACAAAGAGTCTTATGGTGAGACTCATCGCGGCAAACATGAAGACCTACATCTATGTGCATTTTTATCTTTGCTCCAGAAATTCCAAGCCGCAGGCGAAATTACATCGCCATCCTTCGAGTCATCTTTATTGTTTTCCTATCCCGTCCATTTATGTGTTGTAAATTAATTGCTTAGCATTGCACTACTAACATTAAACTTAGAACATCTAAACCTCGAACCCTTTAGATTAGAAAGCAACTCCCTTTAAATGAATTACTTTAGGCTCACTGCATATTGCTTAAGTTATACTAAATTGCTTAATAATTTTCATTCACATAATTGTTCACATAGCTACCATTTTATTACTAGTTTTCTAAACCATTTCATTATAAACTCTCATTAATGTTCATATAGAAATCCTATTTCTTTTACTAAAAATCACCCTGAGCATTTGGCATATTATGCTGCACTAATTAAGATTCATTTGGTAAATAAGCGCATTTAGCCGATAAGTCATCTTTGCATATATAGTAAATGCATATTTTACCTAGAACAAAAAAAAACCCTTATAATATTTTTACTTCCAAAACATGCATTTTCTACAGCATAATAATTAATCCCTAGGTTTGGCCGGACAACCGTAAGTTAGCGGATCCTTTAGGGTGCCTAGCCTCTTCCCTTTAGGATAATAAAGAACCCTTGCCCAGAATCTCACATAAGTTTTGCAGACCACTAAAATGGAGTTAATGTTGACTTTAACCTAGTTGACATTTAGGTGTCCTAATTCACACAAACTAATTAGGTGGCGACTCCGCGAACCCTTTAGCATTTCTAGCACCCCTTTTAGCACTTTTAATATTCTAGCACCTTTTAAGCACCCTTTTAACATTTAGCATTTATTTTATTTTCTAACCTTGTTATTTAAGCAGGTTCGCTAAAAATGTCGCGGTCGAAAAAGGGCGTGACAGAAATGGCGACTCCACTGGGGAATTAAGGCTCTTAACCACAACAGACCTAGGGTTATTATTTAGCCATTATTTTTGCATTTATCTTTTGTGCTGTATTTTTGTTTTATTTATTTTAATTGCTACCTGCTTTACTGCTTTCCTGAAACTGGCATTCCGCTCATATTTCTTCCACTCTGGAAAATTCACACAATCACACACTACATGTGAGGTGCGCTTGGTGCATCAGCAAAATTCTTTCTTCAAACCCCAAATTTAGGAGAGTTGGTAATATACGTGGAGTGTCCGGTCTAACCGGTGGCCGCGTAGTCTTCTCACTCGAGTTGTTCGCCAGAACTCAAGGTCTAGAAAAGCCAAATCTTAGAAACTTAAGATAGAGCTATACCACCCTTTATTTTAGGGCATGCATGCATTTACCTTAGGTGGGTCGGTCCTTGGCATCGACACCACAATTATGAAGACACCAAACTTGTCGACGAGTTTTCTCAACCCAACGACCAACCAGCATATTATGTGTTGCGTGACCATGATAGACAAATCCAAGCCTAATCATGACATGCCGAAATTGGAAAAAAGTGCACCGTCATTTGGTCGCCATTTCCAACAAAAGCATTACAGTTGGACGGCTTGGACAAAAGCCATCATAATCTCGTATAAGTGACGTTTAGGTCTACCTCTGGCATAAAGGGGTCCCCATACATTTTAGGACTCGCTTGCAATGTGACAATTTGTGTGCAACATATACTTGCTAAATGTTATTTACACTTTTGCAAAATCACGTGCTTTACACTAACGCAGTTTGCTACATTTTTGTCTAAAAGGATTTATCATCTTCCCCAAAGGTCGATTTGTATTTGACTAAGCAATGAAAGAATATCGATATTTCACAAGATCAAAGGCACGATCCAGCGACATGATTGATTCAATGGCATTTGAGCAGAACGAGTCGGAACCCGTCTTGGTTCCCATAGGCAAAGCAGAGGTCTCAGGAAAGAAAAGCAGCATAGATCCGATCGAACACCTCGCCCAAATACCACAGCAAATGACAACCCTGCATGCCGAAATCAAAAGGCTCAGAAACATCACTAAAGCACTCGTCACTGCAAATAACCAAAACAGTCATAATCCTCCAAATTATTACCAGTACCCTCTTACTACATATCCCATTCAGCCAATATACAATGCACACATACATTCCACACAAAACCAAATGCCTATTATGCTCCAGCCAAACACAAACCAAAGGCCACCACGAACCTATTTTCGCAATACACATGACAACCCCTTGCGATACCCACCCGTGTACACGCCACAACCAAAGGCCCGTTCACTAAACATCTTCAAACCCCGCATAGATGCTGAGAGAAAGTCAACCAGAACCTATACACCTTTAGCCAAACCCATAACCCAAGTGTATGAGGAGCTGAAAGCCGCAAGAATACTCCAGCCAATTTCCAGAAATAGCCCCAGGCCTACTTCTCGAGGGCATGATAAAACCAAACATTGTGCATACCACTCCGGTGTCGAGGGGCACGACATCGAAAATTGCTATACACTCAAGGATAAAATAGAGGATTTAATCAAAGAGGGAGTCATTCAGGTGGAGGAGGCCTCCCCCAATGAGTACAATGAACCCCAAAGAAAGAGAGGTGTTCCCTAGCCAGAACCCGCTCTGCCTGAATCAGTCATTTATCCAAGCATGCACCGCGCAAAAAGGAGGTACTGATAGCAGAGCATGAAGACCCAGCCAGCCATGATGCAGAGCAAGAAGGCGTATTGGTTGGATTCGCACCCTTGTTCTGATCCGCCTAGAGCCCGGATAAGAAAGAGCAATTAAGTTTGGCAGAATAATTTAAGACTCATATCTAAGTTTTCATAATATTTTGCTTGAGTTTTCATGTATTTGGAACTACGTTCGACCTGATTCCCTTGGCGGATACGTAGGCGGCCACATCGGCCTCGGTCCCACATTTAGAAGTTTTAGCTTTATCAAATTTTGCTTGTAATGAACTACGTCATGACCTGATTCCCTCATGGGGATACGTAGGCGGCCTAAATCGGCTTCGGTCACACCATTAGGAATATTCCCATTAGCTCGCGTATAACAGAATGTGTTGGTTATTCCAAAAGAGATATGAGCAATCCTCATCAGAGTTAAGTCTCGCCCACCTGCCCGCATAACGAAACTGGGACAATTTTGCGAATCGCGAAGAGATCATAATGAGGACTCCAAAGATGTTCGTTTGGTCAGAATATGTGTCATATTCAGCAAAATCGACTAGGCTTTTACACTTTATTCGCACGTCATATAAATGCTTATTTCTAAAAGATGTTTTGTGCATACCTCATGAAAATGTTTCGTTTTGAAAAAATACTTTTGGGACGCTACCAAACATCTCAAGGAAACCAGACAGGGGTTGCAAGTCTAAACAGGCCAGGCGCGCAGATGTCAAGAAACAGAGCGACGAAGTCAAATACGAATCGACCATCCCCCAAAACTCACAAATTTTCTTTGAGCGCAGGTTTCTTCACATTAACCGAGGCAGAAAGGATGCGGCAGAAGCAGAAAGGGACATCAACGATCGACAATCAAGGTTCAAGATCCACAACAAAGAGCATCAGCAACACGTCCAGGCAACGACGTCATCAGCATTGCGTCCACACAACGACGCCAGCAGCAATACGTCTACGCAACGACGCCAGCAGCAATACGTCCAGACAACGACGTCAGCAGCAATACGTCTACGCAACGACGCCAGCAGCAATACGTCCAGACAACGACGTCATCAGCATTGCGTCTACACAACGACGCCAGCAGCAATATGTCTACGCGACAACGCCAGCAGCAACTCGTCCAGGCAACGACGTCATCATCATACGTCCAGGCAACGACGTCATCAGCATTGCGTCTACACAACGACGCCAGCAGCAATATGTGTACGCAACGACGACAACAGCAACACGCCAAGTCCGAAAACGACGCCAACAACAATACGTCCAGACAACAACGTCATCAGCATTACGCAATGACGCCAGCAGCAACACGTCTAAGCAGTGACGTTATCAGCACAACAAGTCCGAAAACGACGCCATCATCAGCATATCACATCTACGCAGGGACGATTTCTCTACTCTCAAAATTGTATTTCTTATTCGTGCTTTATTATTCTGTCTTAGCAGTTATGCACTAACTCTTTCTTGAGCTTTAGTCTACAGGGGCAGCTGCAGCAAGGAAAACATATCCGCATTCACAATCGCAACACATCTGTGCAAGGGCGAAATCACAGCATTTGCAGCATCGCATCAACACAACAGACATCACATTGTTGCAGGATAGCATTTTCTACTCACAGTTACATTGCTTTTAAAATTATGCATCATCATTTTGCCTTAACAGTTATGCACTAACCGTTTGTTTAAGTCTTAGCATGCAGGAGCAGGAGCACAACGTGGATTTTCTCTTACAGTGAACCGGGGCAATTTGTTGGGGGGCCAACCTTCCCAACGAATGACAGAAGCGACCTCAAGCGTCGATCCACTCATTCCACCTCACCATAAACCCAGCATCATAAGTCGATAGCAGTACACCCCAGGTTCAAGCCATTTTTTATTTTTTTATTTTTAGCACCACATCCCAGTGTCGTCATAACTCGACACTGGGACAAGATTTGAGTCCGCGCTAGTCCACCTTGGTGTGTCGGCCATGGTAGCCCAGTGTCGTCATAACTCGACACTGGGACAAATTTTGAGTCCGCATTAGCCCGCCTTGGTGTTTGACCATGGTAGCCCAATGTCGTCATAACTCGACATCGACGCTTTGAGTCCGCTACACTTTGTCTCAATTGCCCAGCATTTTTTGCAATTCTTTGGATCGAGACAAAATTGGCTATGAGTCAACGTCTTTGTCCGAAGATTCTTCCATCATCTCCATACAAAGAGGGACAAGTTGTTGACACCCAATTTTGACCCTCCCGTCCAGTCATCAGCTATAAAATTACACTAATTTTGCAAAATAATTTTTATGATTTTTAATAATAAAATGCAACATTAATACAGACATAAATACGCAATTTAATAATGGCACCGCGTCTTACGTAGAAATTTAAGCAATTAGAGTCCCGCGCCCGCATTGATTAATTTTAAGCCCTGTCATGATTCTTAATTAATAATAAATAATTTGACAATGATGTCGTGTTAAATAAAATATTCGCATTTATTAATTAATAGCAAGGCAATTTCATAATTCGTAATTTAAATTAATTTCAATCTAACACATGCGTTTTAATAATAGTTTCGCATTCATAAAAGTATTAAGCAGTCCTTAAATGTCATATCTGCATGTAGCATTTAAATAACTCAATTTTAATTTAACATCGCAAAATACGAATAATAAATAGGTTTTAATAACAGCATCACATTATAAAAATTAAGCACTAATTAAATAGCACGCCCGTCTTTATAATTTAAACTCAAGCTTAGACTAATAAAGCACTGAAATAATTTAATCACAATTTGTTAATTTAATTTATCACTAATTAATTAAAACTATTAATACATCTACTAATCACAATTTAAACAACTTACCACTAATTAAATACCTAATACCTAAAAGTAATTCTTAAAACTAATAACCCACTTAGATTAAACTTTTAAAACGCAGCCTACAACCCCATTACTCACCAAATTTCACGCCCCGCCCACACACAGCCCCATTTTCAAATTTCTTTAACCTTATTCCCCATCGTTCTTCAGAAGGCCCTTAAACAAGAATGTCACGACCCTACCCTGGGCCGCGACTGGTGCCCTACCTGGGCACCCCTTTCAGGTATACATCAGAGAATAGAAGCGGAACATACACAACACATAAACATGTTTAGACAATAAACATCACAGGCTAGCCGATAAGGCCACCTTCCATAAAATATACCTAACCAAAAGTAAAACAGTACAACTTTGTTCTTACAGTCCAAACCACAAATGTGACTACAGACCTCTAGGAATAACAACAGTGGCGGGACAGGGCCCCGCAATACCCCTGAATGTACATAATATCTACAACATCAGGAAAAACCGTACCAAAAAAGACAAGCCTCCGGAGAAATTGAGCCTCTGACACCTGATCAGTGATCCTAAGAATGAGGATCCACCACCTGCTTACCCCTACTGCGCAGATTTAACGCAACCCAGGCGAAGGGTCAAGACACAATATGTACTAAGTATGTATAACCGAAAATATCAGAATTACATCATAAGCCTAAAACAAAGCCGGAGACACGTATGATAATCAAATTACAGTACACTGTGCCTTACTAACAATGAGAGTAAATAAGAGTATACTTACTACATACAAATAGGAGGCTCACGATCAAAGCAGGGCCACCCCCCCGCAGTATCATTAAGCAATCCTACTCCTGGGACTATTTCACCCGCAAGGGTCATGTGGACCCGCATGAGGTATTCCTCGCATAGATTGTATCCGTCCGCATAGGTCGTATAGACCCGCATGAGGTATTCCTCGTGATAGGATGGTCCGCCAAAGACGTGGACTATTTCACCCGCATAAGCCCTCACGGACCCGCATGAGGTATTCCTCGCATCATGGGTAGCAAATCCATGGAATATGCAAATGCCACAAACCCGGGGAATGACCCCGTAATGAATAATATACCACTAGCACAAACCGGCTATTATACATAACATAAGCACTACCGGCTTATCATACAATATATAAGCAAGTTAAGAAATCTCCTAACTTCTTATTAGTCTTGTTCATATACACTCTCATTTTAGTTTACTTAAGGCACTAACATGTCTTAATAAAAAAAAGAATCCGGGAATTTAACCCAAAGTACTACATACTTCTACTCTTTTAAAAATGACTCATTTTCATATAAAACTTCCAAGATACTAATAACCATAGCATCAAGTCACAACTACTTTTCAAGACAAGTCACGATACCTTTTAGAAATATAATTTGGCTTCTAAATCAAGTGACTCCTTTTCTTTTAAAACTTTAGGCAATTGATGCCTTAAAATCAATTTGCCTTTCATAAATCAAGTCATTTGTCCTTACTTATCTTACTTAGAGTAAATCTCTCCTTTTAACTTTCCATAAAGCCAATATAACCAACTTTCCATAAAGTCGTTATATTAACCTTATACCTTAGTCAATTACATTTTCCTATATCCAAAAGACTTAGACTTTTAAAACAAAACAAGTATCATATACTTAAAACACTTCAAGTCCCTTAACTTTGAAAACTTAAGACACCCTTAATACTTTTAAAGAAGTGGGTTAATCCCCTAACTCGCCCAACTTGGCCATTCTTAAACAAGTAAAGGATATCAAAGTATTGTACGTCTACCGTACTATATAAGTACAACTATTCATGCTCAAGAGATAGGAAAGTTCCACATACCTCTTCGGGTCAATCCACTCGCAAGTCCAATATACCGCACGTAGTATGTCAACCTATAATGACCATAATACGTCCATTAGCTTCTAGCTTCAACGTAGAACATTCTAATTGAAAAGTCCCTTATTCCACGGAAAATTGGACAGCACTTCCTTTGTTTCTACATACTTTTCCACCTTTTCAAGGTCCGATATCAACTACTAAACGCCACATTTAAGGCCCAACAATTCAGCAATACAAGGGGATTACACGCCTAACTTGGACGCGTAAAATTCTGCCCCACAATACAAATTAAATAATCCAATAAGTTTAAGGTAGTATCTTGGCTATAACATGCTCACATATCATCCTTATCCAATCCTTTCAAATCCAAATCGTTATTCCTACATGCAATATATCTAAAAGCAATATTGACAACTACAAGTCCTTTCTTCCACACATGCAACACAATTTTACTTAAAAAGGTGAATGGATTGTTACCTTAGAGTTTACCCAAATAATTCCAACAAATTTCACTTGCCTTCTTTCCACAATCACCTCCACAAACCTCCTACAAGCTTGTCAACATGTTTCCTTCTTGCCATCTTTCCGAAATTTCTCTAGGTCTTGGTTTCTCCTTGAATTTTTAGAGAGAAGGAAGAGGAAATTTTTAGAGAGAAGGAAGGGGAAATTTTTAGAGAGAAGGGGGTTTTTGAAGAATGACCAAGTCTTCAAGACTTGGTCAATAAATAGGACTTCCCCACAATCAGATGGGAGGGACACTTGTCACCCTCCCATGGCCTTTTTTAAAAAATATCTTCTGATTTTCCCCCCAGATTTCGCAAAAACCCGCATCGGCGTCGCGGCCCTGCAGCCGGCGCCGCGGCGCTGAAACCTCCGAGAACTTCAGTATTTCTGACGCTGCGGACCTGCGTTCCGGCGCCGCGGCGCTGCAACTTCAGAGAACTTTCAGTATATCCGCGCGCGTTCGCATCCGCGCCGGCCGTCGTGGCCCCCGATGAAAATACTTTTCTTCTCGACTGCGCACTGAACTTGTAACTTCCATAACTTTCTACTCCGATGTCCTATCGATGAACGGTTTGTTGCGTTGGGAACTAGACTCAACGAACTATGTACTAGGCCTTTGAAACATCTAGGAACTCCTAATGCAACTGGACATAAACAGTCTCAAAGTTGACTAAAACCCATCCGAAACATTCTGTCAACCTATCTTTCTAAAATTTAAATCTTAATTCCTTTCGTACGTTCTCATAAGCATGACCTGAATTACGGGGTGTAACATTCTCCCCCCCCTTAGAAACATTCGTCCCGAATGTTCCTTCTACGCTTACTCAAATCACAATATCGACATAGACCTTCTTAACTATTCTTCTTGCAAAAAGAACGCTCTACACGACCACACCAATATTTAAGCATAATTGCCAAATTAAAAACTAACAATCAGGAAACTGGGTTACCTGGAGGTGTAGGGAACAAGTGAGGATACTTTTTCATCATGTCCTCTTCTGCTTCCCATGTCATTTCCTCTTTGTTCTCATTCCGCCATAAGACATTGACGGAAGCCACATCCTTTGTCCGTAGTCGCCTAACCTGATGATCGAGTATCGCTATGGACTCTCCTCATATGAAAACCCCTCTGTCACCTAGACATCACAAATTGGGTGCACTCTAGATGGATCTCCGATACACTTTCGCAACGTAGACACATGAAAAACTGGATGTACTGCCTCTAGATCGGACGGCAGATCCAACTCATAGGCAACCTTTCCTACCCTATGGACAATCTGGTAAGGCCCAATGTACCTTGGGCTAAGTTTCCCCTTCTTCCCAAATCTCATCACGCCCTTCATGGGTGATACCTTCAGGAAGACCCAATCATCCACCTCAAACTCCAAGTGTCGACGCCGATGATCTGCATACGACTCTGAGCTGACAATAATCGCTCCTGGATAAGCTTCACCTTATCCACCGCCTGCTGAATCAAGTCCGACCCGACTAACTGAACTTCTCCCACATCAAACCAGCCTATCGGTGACCTGCACTTCCTCCCGTATAAGGCCTCATAAGGCGTCATCTGGATACTAGAATGGTAGCTGTTGTTATATGAAAACTCCACAAGAGGTAAATGATCCTCCCAGCTACCCCTGAAATCAATAACATAGGCCCGCAAAGATATCCTCGAGTTCGATAGTACACTCACCGTCTGTCCGGCCCGAGGATGAAGCGTATCTTGAGACTCACTGTCCCTAACCCTTCTCGAAAGACCTCCGAAGTTAGCCGTGAACCGGGCTCCGTCAAATAATCGATATAGGAATTCCGTGCAGTCTCACAATCTCTCTGATATACAATCTAGCATAATCCTCGGCCGAAAAAGTCGTCCTGACTGGAAGAAAGTGGGCTGATTTCGTCAGCCTGTCGATAATAACCTAGATGGAATCATGCTTCCTCTGAGTGTGAGGTAACCCTGTAATAAAGTCCATATTGATCACCTCCCACTTTCATGTCGGAATCTCTATCATCTGCAACAACCCACCAGGCTTCTGGTGCTCCACCTTGACCTGTTGACAATTCGGACACTGCGCCACAAACTCCACAACGTCCCTCTTCAGGCTATCCCACCAATACATACCACTGAGTTCGTGGTACATCTTAGTCGACCCCGGATGAATAGAGTAACGAGCACTGTGTGCCTCTCCCAGAATCTGCTGACGAAGTCCTGCTACATCGGGAACACATAACCTGCCCTCAAATCTTAGCACCCCATCCGGTGCCACTTCAAATAGACTATTCTCCTCTCGAAGAGCCATATCTCGATATCGTACCATAATCGGATCCTCATACTGTCGCCTCTTCACCTCCTCGACGATGGACGACTTGGCAACCTCTCGAACCCGAACCCCATTACTATCAGAACCAACCAAACGAACCCCAAGGCTCGCTAGCTGATGTAACTCGCGGACCATGCCCCTTTTCTCTGGCTGCACATCCGACAGACTACCCATCGATCCGCGACTAAGGGCATCTGCAACTACATTGGCCTTCCCTGTGTGGTATAGGATATCGACATCATAATCCTTAAGTATCTCTAACCACCGTCTCTGCCGCAAGTTCAGCTCCCTCTGGCTGAAGATATATTGGAGGCTCTTGTGGTCTGTGTAAATATCCACATGAACTTCATATAAATAATGTCTCCAGATCTTCAAGGCATGAATCACTGCTGCCAACTCTAAGTCATGTGTAGGGTAGTTCTTCTCATGCTTCCCGAAATGCCGAGACGCGTAGTTATAACTTTACCGTCTGCATCAAGACGCACTCCAAGCCCGACACCGACACATCATAATAAACCACATATCCGTCTAAACCTCCGGAAGAGTAAGAATCGGCGATCGTCAATTTCTCCTTCAGTAACTGGAAGCTTTCCTCACAAGCTTCCGTCCACCGGAACATAGCTGCTTTCTGGGTCAGCCTAGTCAAAGGTGCTGAAATGGAAGCAAACTTCTCCACAAATCTCTGATAATAACCCGCAAGTGTTATACCCCGTAGTTCCAGGGCATGTACGTGAGGACGTACGTAAGAGAATGCGACCATAAGTTTGGAATCAATGAAAGATTTGTTTTCCGACGGAAAATATTCCGAACCTTGTGAAGGAAATTTTACGTTTTCAATATTTTAACCAATTATGGATTTTTCCGAGAGACGAAATATTTTGGACCAACAGGAGGGCGACATGTGTCACCCCTTGGTGGCCATGTTGGACGATTTTTAGTGAGACAAGTGGCCAAGGCAAGTGGCCAAGTCTTGCAAGATATTTGTTGGGCAAGTGGGCAAGAGGGACCCACACAAACACATGTCCCCAATCTACACCATACACATGCTTCAATCCTAGCCCTTGGTGGTCTTATATAAACACCTCTAGTTGATGAAATCTTCCACACTTAGTATTATTTCAAGACTTGAAAATATCCTCCCTCTCCCTCCTTCTCTACATGCTCTCGTCAAAAGCCATGATTTCTTACCTAGTGTTGTACAAAAATTCTTAAACTACTAAGTGTTCTTCCTTGATGTATTAGGAAGATTAGTAACCAATAGTTAGACAAGATTTCACACCCCTAGCCTCTAAATAACACCTTGGCCGAAAGCTATGGAGTTTGGAACCTAAGTGTTCTTCACTTTTTGGAGTTAATTCTTGAATAAAAGTTGGTTAGGAGCTTCTAAGGGTGACTTGTGGTGGATTGGAACATAAGGATTTGGAGCTAAAACTTGCTTAGGAGCGACTTTAAGTTCTTGGATATTTTTGGGCTATTTGAGGTAATGAACCTTGTCCTCTTTGTGAAGTTGAATATTATGTATATTGGAAGTATATTATGGAGTATAAGATATGTGGAGTAAGGTTTGGAAAGATTTGGATCTTGTTAACTTGTTAAATGGGGAATTGGCACATTAGCCATTAAAATGGTAAAAACGTATCCATTACTTGCTAAGAAGTTAATAACAAAGTAACTATAACTTATATTAAGATTGGAATATAAGTTGAAAGATTAATGAGGAAATTACGACATACTAACGAACTTGGATAAGTAAAATTGTAAAAGTTGGCCAAGGACCCCAACTAATGGACTGTATTTACTTTGGACTGTATTTACATTGGACTGTATTTACATTGTTGTTAAGGGGAAGATTGTTTATCGCGTCTGTTTGGGCGTGTGATCCCCTTCTTTAATTGTTGTTGTTGTTAAGGGGAAGATTGTTTATCGCGTCCGTTTGGGCGTGTGATCCCCTTCTTTAAATTTCAGAATTGTTGCGCCTTATATATGACATGTTGGTTACTATTATCGGGCCTTGAAAAAGATGGAAAATTGAGTAGAAACGGGGGAAGTGCTGCCCAATTTTTCGTAGAATAAGAAATCTTACTTAGAAGGATTCTACGTAGAACTAGAAGTTGATAGGCGTGTTTTGACTATTATAGGTTGACATCACATGACATATCCTACTTGGCAAGTGGATTTAGCCGAGGAGGTATGTGATTCTTCCTATCCTCTTGAGCATGATATTTGAAAAATATATATAGTACGGTAGACGTACGTGTATTAACTAAATTTGGATTCACCTTGATGTCTTTTGACTTGAGTTCTAAATATTAAGAATCTTGAAATATTTCAAAAAGAATTATGAATCATTATTTGGAAGGAAAGTAATACTTGGTTTTAAAAGAATAAGTTCTTTTGTTTTCCAAACAAATGTAAATGTTTTGATTTATTATAAAGCTTAAGTGTTATACTAGCTTTATGGGAAGTTAGTTATAACAACTTAAGAATGATAAAAGGAATGGTTTACTTACTTGATTATGAAAGCATTGTAATGATTTCTGAATGTGTGGTAAGTTGGTTTGATAAGTAAACATGTTATGATGCTACGTGTGTTAGTATCTTGTGACGTTTGTGTAAGGGGGTTTTTCTTATTGTGCTTATGTTGTTTAACGATAAGCCCGTTGTGCTGGTATTATATCACTTACCCCCCTAACTTGTTACGAGCCGCGGGTTAGCCACCCCCGATGCGAGGAATACCTCATGCGGGTCCATGTGACCTATGCGGAGCTGCGGGAGTTCCAGGAATCACTCCGGGTGTGTTACGCCGATGCGAGGAATACCTCATGCGGTCCATGTGGCCATGCGGATTGCGGGAGTCCAGGATGTTGTCGCGGGTTAGCTACCCCCGATGCGAGGAATACCTCATGCGGGCCTAGGTGGCCTACGCGATCGCGGAGTTCGAGATTAGGCTCGCATAATGATACTATGGGCGAATGGCCTTGCTTCGATCATTAGCGGCCTAGAAAAGACCAGTTACGTTATATCTATTTTGCTCTTGTTTATGTTGTGGCACTATGTGCGGTTAAATTGGGTTGTTTCGTACGTATTTGTGAATTGGTTTTAAAATGTTATGATTTCATTTCAGTACTTTACAGTTTCACATACTTGGTACCTGTTGTACTGACCTCCTTCGGGGGGCTGCGTTCATGCCGCAGGTAGAGGTACTCCGGTTGTTGATCCCCGCTCCTAGGATCACCGTTCTGCTTTTGGGAAAGCCCCGTTTCTCCGGAGGCTTATCTTTTGGGTATGATTTCCCTGTCATTGTAGGTTTATGTACATTCAGGGGTATGGCGGGGCCCTGTCCCGTCATAGTTGTTTACATTCTTAGAGGTCTGTAGTCCTGTTGTAAATTTGGGATGTAACTGTTCAGTTTTGATATATATATACAGAAAGGTGACCGTTTTGGTTAGCCTGTTTCTTACTCTATATTGTTTCATGTCTTTCATTTTATTTCCGCTGGTTTTCTCTGATGTATTATCACTAGGGTGCCCGGGGTAAGGCACCAGTCACGGGCCCGGGATCGGGTCGTGACAGCAAGGCCCAAAAAGTTGTGCACCTCCGTCGGTGTAGTGGGTCTAGTCCAAGTCTTGACTGCCTCAATCTTTGATGTATCAACCCGAATATCATCGACCCCGATAACATGCCCTAAGAAAGCCACTGAAGGCAACCAAAACTCGTATTTCGAGAACTTGGCATACAACTGCCGGTCCCGGAGGACTCCAAGTACCGTCCTCAAATGATTCGCATGGTCTTGTTCTGTGCGCGAATAAACCAGGATATCATCAATGAATACTATAACGAACATATCCAAGAATGGCTTGAACACACGGTTCATCAAATCCATGAATATTGCTGGGGCGTTGGTCAACCCGAAAGACATCACCCTGAACTCATAGTGCCCATACCGGCTCCTGAATGCAGTCTTTGGGATATCTGCCGCTCTAACTCAGACTTTGATGATAACTGCATCGCAGTCTATCTTGGAGAAACACCTCGCACTCGCAGAATCGGTCAAACAAATCATCAATCTTGGGGAGGGGGTATCTGTTCTTGATAGTTACCTTATTCAGCTGCCTGTAATCAACACACATACGCAGCGTCCCATCCTTCTTCTTTACAAATAAAATCGGCGCTCCCCAGGGAGAAACACTAGGCCTGATAAAGCCTTTTTCCAACAAATCCTTCAGCTGGTCTTTCAACTCCCTCAACTCAGCAGTTGCCATCCTGTATGGTGGAATAGATATAGGACGAGTGTCTGGCGACATATCAATGCAAAACTCAATCTCCCTCTCAGGAGGGATACCCAGGAGACCGTCTAGGAATACGTCTGGAAACTCTCTAACAACCGGAACTAACTGAAGGTCTGGTATCTCGGCCTCAGTATCGAATACCCGAACCATATGGTAGATATACCCCTTCCGCACCATCTTCCTAGCCTTGAGGTAAGAAATAAACCTACCGCCGACGCAGATTCCCTTCCACTCGATAACCGGCTCAGAAACCGAACTGCACTCAATCTCTCTCTACAATCCACATTGGCATACCAAGACGCTAGCCAATCCATACCCATAATCACATCAAAGTCCGTCATATCCAACTCTATCAAGTCGGCCAGTGGTCCGACGATCAGATATAGTCACTGGGCAAGCCTTATATACCCGCTCAGCTACCACCGAATCACCTACTGGCGTAGCCACCTCAAAAGGTTTTATGGACTCGGGCTCTATCCCTATTCTACCAACAATATGAGGAGATATATAGGACAAGGTAGAACCTGGATCTATCAAAGCATATATATCACAACATGAAACCAATAATGTACCTGTGAAGACATCTTGTGACGCCTCCTGGTCCTGACGGCTGGACATAGCATAAATGCGGTTCTGAGGACCGCTGGAACTGGGAACCCCACCACGACCCCTGCCGCGGCCTGCTGGTCCGTGAACACCCTGCTCTCCGGGGCGCATAACCGCCGAAGACGAAGATCCAGCAACTGACCATGTCGGCTGAACCATAACACTCCCGCCGCCTCTGGTCGGACAGTCTCTCTTCAAATGGCCCTGCTGGCCACAAGAGTAACAAGCTCCCGAAGCCATACGGCACTCGCCCGGGTGAGACCTACCGCATCGAACACACCGAGATGTGGGTGGTCTCGATCGATGACGGTCTCTGCCTTCCTGAAACCCCGAAGCCCTGGAGCCCTGACCTGCCCCTGAATGCCCCGGCTGATCAACCCTCCTGCCAGAAAACTGGAAAGGGGCACTCTGTGCCGGCTGAAATGTGGATCTAGTCTGCTGCTGAGGCTGTCCACCTCGAAAACTGCCCTGAGACCTGTTGTCCCGCCTCTGGCCGGCTCGAGTCAAGCTGATCCTCCCTCTCTCTATCCTCTATCCCCTGCGCATACTCCTGCATTCTGGAAATATCCATACCTGGCTGAAGGGCCACCCCCAATCATGCAGTAATCATATGACGGTCTAGCCCCATCACATAGCGATGAACTCTGTCTGCCATGTCAGCTACAATGGTGTGCGCATACCTGGCCAATGAGTCAAACTCCAGGTTGTACTCTCTAATAGTCCTCCCATTCTGCCTCAAGGTAAAGAATCTATCCACGCGGGCTCTCCTCATCTCAGGAGGCAAAAAGTGATCCAGGAAGGCCTCTGTGAACTCCTCCCAAACAGCTGGAAGAGCACCCTCACCTCTAGACAGCTCCCATGACTCAAACCAGTTCAACGCAATATCGCGTAACCAGTAAGAGGCTAGCATGACCGACTCGCCTCCGAGGCCCTAAGAACTCGTGATAGTCCGTCAGAATCGCCGAATAAACTCACGAAGATCCTCCTCGGATCTCGAACCATAGAACTTCGGGTGGATGACAACCTAAAAATCCGAATCCGTAAATCCGGCTCTGGGTTGGCTACTGATCGATCGGCGTTGCCTCGCTACTATCTTTGGTCAATAACCGGATCTGCTCCCCGTAATCTCTATACTCAGCCCTTGGCTGTGGAACTGGAGGCTCAGGTACCGCGGTCTCGAGTATTCGCCGCCGCCCGAAATCTAGGGCCGGCGACGTGGAACTTCGCCGTCAAGCATCACTCGTAAAGACTGGGTGCGTGCCTCGTAACCTTCTGCGTCTACTTGCATCTCTCACCGCCTTGCCCTTCGGGCGCACGCCTTGCGTGGAGGCATAACTGATACATAAAAATATGTCAGAGGGAGTTCAACCTATAACACATCTCTATTGCACGATCTTAGAGTGAAAGAATGGAAACCAATCCTAAATATCCTGTAGCCTCCTGATTGTAGGCGTGGTGCACAACACACCGATAATCAAGACTCTACTAGATACGGCCTGTAGACACTTTCTGAGGATTAACTGCTCTGATACCACTTTTGTCACGACCCGACCCCGGGCCGCGACTGGTGCCCTACCTGGGCACCCCTTTCAGGTATAACTCAGAGAATAGTAGTGAAACATACACAACACATAAAAATGTTTAGACAATAAACATCACAGGCTAGCCGATAAGGCCGCCTTCCATAAAATATACCTAACCAAAAGTAAAACAGTACAACTTTGTTCTTACAGTCCAAACCACAAATATGACTACAAACCTCTAGGAATAACAACAGTGGCGTAACAGGGCCCCGCCATACCCCTGAATGTACATAAATCTACAACATCAGGGAAAACCGTACCAAAAAAGACAAGCCTCCGGAGAAATGGAGCTTCTGACACCTGATCAGTGATCCTAAGAATGAGGATCCACCACCTGCTTACCTCTACCTGCGGCATGAACGCATGCCCCAAGGAAGGGGGTCAGTACACAATATGTACTAAGTACTTACAACTGGAAAATACTGTAATTACATCATAAGCCTAAAACAAAGCCGAAGACACGCATGATAATCAAATTACAGTACACTGTGCCTTACTAACAATGAGAGTAAATAAGAGTATACTTACTACATAAAAATAGGAGCCTCACGATTAAAGCAGGGCCACCCGCCCGCAGTATCATTAAGCAATTCTACTCCTGGGACTATTTCACCCGCAAGGGTCGTGTGGACCCGCATGAGGTATTCCTCGCATAGACTGTATCCGCCCGCATAGGTCGTGTAGACCCGCATGAGGTATTCCTCGCATAGGACTGGTCCGCCCCGTATGAGACTATTTCACCCGCATAAGCCCTCACAGACCCGCATGAGGTATTCCTCGCATAATGGGTAGCAAATTCACGGAATATGAAAATGCCACAAACCCGGGGAATGACCCCGTAATGAATAATATACCACTAGCACAAACCGGCTATTATACATAACATAAGCACTACCGGCTTATCATACAATATATAAGCAAGTTAAGAAATCCTCTAACTTCTTATTAGTCTTGTTCATATACACTCTCATTTTAGTTTACTTAAGGCACTAACATGTCTTAATAAAAAAACGAATCCGAGAATTTAACCCAAATTACTACATACTTCTACTCTTTTAAAAATGATTTATTTTCATATAAAACTTCCAAGATACTAATAACTATAGCATCAAGTCACAACTACTTTTCAAGACAAGTCACGATACCTTTTAGAAATATAATTTGGCTTCTAAATCAAGTGACTCCTTTTCTTTTAAAACTTTAGGCAATTGATGCCTTAAAATCAATTTGCCTTTCATAAATCAAGTCATTTGTCCTTACTTATCTTACTTAGAGTAAATCTCTCCTTTTAACTTTCCATAAAGCCAATTTAACCAACTTCCCATAAAGTCGTTATATTAACCTTATACCTTAGTCAATTACATTTTCCTATATCCAAGGGACTTATACTTTTAAAACGAAACAAGTAACATATACTTAAAACACGTCAAGTCCCTTAACTTTGAAAACTTAAGACACCCTTAATACTTTTAAAGAAGTGGGTTAATCCCCTAACTCGCCCAACTTGGCCATTCTTAAACAAGTAAAGGATATCAAAGTATTGTACGTCTACCGTACTATATAAGTACAACTATTCATGCTCAACAGATAGAAAAGTTTCACATACCTCTTCGGGTCAATCCACTCGCAAGTCCAATATACCGCACGTAGTATGTCAACCTATAATGACCATAATACGTCCATTAGCTTCTAGCTTCAACGTAGAACATTCTAATTGAAAAGTCCCTTATTCAACAGAAAATTGGACAGGACTTCCTTTGTTTCTACATACTTTTCCACCTTTTCAAGGTCCGATATCAACTACTAAACGCCACATTTAAGGCCCAACAATTCAGCAATACAAGGGGATTACACGCCTAACTTGTACGTGTAAAATTCTGCCCCACAATACAAATTAATAATCCAATAAGTTTAAGGTAGTATCTTGGCTATAACATGCTCACATATCATCTTTATCCAATCCTTTCAAATCCAAATCGTTATTCCTACATGCAATATATCTAAAAGCAATATTGACAACTGCAAGTCCTTTCTTCCACACATGCAACACAATTTTACTTAAAAAGGTGAATGGATTGTTACCTTAGAGTTTATCCAAATTAGCCCAACAAATTTCACTTGCCTTCTTTTCACAATCACCTCCACAAACCTCCTACAAGCTTGTCAACATGTTTCCTTCTTGCCACCTTTCCGAAATTTCTCTAGGTCTTGGTTTCTCCTTGAATTTTTAGAGAGAATGAAGAGGAAATTTTTAGAGAGAAGGAAGAGGAAATTTTTAGAGAGAAGGGGTTTTTTGAAGAATGACCAAGTCTTCAAGACTTGGTCAATAAATAGGACTTCCCCACAATCAGATGGGAGGGACATTTAAAAAATATCTTCTGATTTTTCCCCCAGATTTCATAAAAACCCGCCTCGGCGCCGCGACGCTGAAACCTCCGAGAACTTCAGTACTTCCGGCGCCGCGGCCCTGCGTTCCGGCGCCGCGGCGGTGCAACTTCAGAGAACTTTTAGTATATCCGGCGCCGCAGACCTGCATCCGGCGCCGCGGCGCTGTGGCCCCTGACCGAAAATACTTTTCTGCTCGACTGCGCACTGAACTTGTAACTTCCATAACTTTCTACTCCGATGTCCTATCGACGAACGGTTTGTTGCGTTGAGAACTAGACTCAACGAACTACGTACTAGACCTTTGAAACACCTAGGAACTCCTAATTCAACTGGACATAAACTGCCTCAAAGTTGACTAAAACCCATCCGAAACATTCTGTCAACCTATCTTTCTAAAATTTAAATATTAATTCCTTTCGTGCGTTCTCATAAGCATGACCTGAATTACAAGGTGTAACATTCTCCCCCCTTAGAAACATTCATCCCGAATGTTCCTTCTACGCTTACTCAAATCACAATATCGACATAGACCCTCTTAACTATTCTTTTTGCAAAAAGAACGCTCTACACGGCCACAACAATACTTAAGCATAATTGCCAAATTAAAAACTAACAAGCAGGAAAGTGGGTTACCTGGAGGTGTAGGGAACAAGTGAGGATACTTCTTTATCATGTCCTCTTCTGCTTCCCATGTCATTTTCTCTCTGTTCTCATTCCGCCATAAGACCTTGACGGAAGCCACATCCTTTGTCCGCAGTCGCCTAACCTGATGATCGAGTATCGCTATGGGACTCTCCTCATATGATAACCCCTCTGTCACCTGGACATCACAAATCGGGTGCACTCTAGATGGATCTCCGATACATTTTCGCAACATAGACACATAAAAACCTGGATGTACTGCCTCCAGATCGGATGGCAGATCCAACTCATAGGCAACCTTGCCTACCCTACGGACAATCTGGTAAGGCCCAATGTACCTTAGGCTAAGTTTCCCCTTCTTCCAAAATCTCATCACGCCCTTCATGGGTGATACCTTCAGGAAGACCCAATCATCCACCTCAAACTCCAAGTGTCGACGCCGATGATCTGCATACGACTTCTGTCGACTCTGAGCTGACAATAACCGCTCCTGGATAAGCTTCACCTTATCCACCGCCTGATGAATCAAGTCCGGACCGACTAACTGAATTTCTCCCACATCAAACCAGCCTATCGGTGACCTGCACTTCCTCCCGTATAAGGTCTCATAAGGCGTCATCTGGATACTAGAATGGTAGTTGTTATATGCAAACTCCACAAGAGGTAAATGATCCTCCCAGCTACCCCTGAAATCAATAACACAGGCCCGCAGCATATCCTCAAGTGTCTGGATAGTACGTTCGGCCTGTCCGTCGGCCACGAGGATGAACGCGATCGAGACTCACCTGTGTCCCTAACCCTTCGAAAGACCTCCGAAGTTAGCCGTGAACCGGGCTCATCCGTGCGAAATAATCGATATAGAATTCGTGCGTCTCACAATCTCTCGATATACAATCTAGCATAATCCTCTAGAAAAAGTCGTCCCGATCGGAAGAAAGTGGTGATTTCCACCGACAATAACCCATATGGAATCATGCTTCCTCTGAGTGTGAGGTAACCCTGTAATAAAGTCCATATTGATCACCTCCCACTTCCATGTCGGAATCTCTATCATCTGCAACAACCCACCAGGCTTCTGGTGCTCCACCTTGACCTGCTGACAATTCGGACACTGCGCCACAAACTCCGCAACGTCCCTCTTCAGGCCATCCCATCAATACATACCTCTGAGGTCGTGGTACATATTAGTCGACCCCGGATGAATAGAGTAAAGAGCACTGTGTGCCTCTCCCAGAATCTGCTGACGAAGTCCTGCTACATCGGAAACACATAACCTGCCCTCAAATCTTAGCACCCCATCTGGTGCCACTTCAAATAGACTCTTCTCCTCTCGAAGAGTCGTATCTCGATACCGTACCATAATCGGATCCTGATACTGTCGCCTTTTCACCTCCTCGACGATGGACGACTTGGCAACCTCTCGAACCCGACTATCAGAACCAACCAAACGAACCCCAAGGCTCGCTAGCTGATGTAACTCGCGGACCATGCCCCTTTTCTCTGGCTGCACATCCGACAGACTACCTATCGATCTGCGACTAAGGGCATCTGCAACTACATTGGCCTTCCCTGGGTGGTATAGGTTATCGACATCATAATCCTTAAGTAGCTCTAACCACCATCTCTGCCACAAGTTCAGCTCCCTCTGGCTGAAGATATATTGGAGGCTCTTGTGGTCTGTGTAAATATCCACATGAACTCCATATAAATAATGTCTCCAGATCTTCAAGGCATGAATCACTGCTGCCAACTCTAAACCATGTGTGGGGTAGTTCTTCTCATGCTTCCTGAGCTGTCGAGATGCGTAAGCTATAACTTTACCGTCGCATCAAAGACGCACTCCAAGCCCGACACCCGACGCATCACAATAAACCATATATCCGTCTAAACCCTCTGGAAGAGTAAGAATTGGGGCGGTCGTCAATTTCTCCTTCAGTAACTGGAAGCTCTCCTCACAAGCATCCGTCCACTGGAACATAACTGCTTTCAGGGTCAGCCTAGTCAAAGGTGCTGAAATGGAAGCAAACTTCTCCACAAATCTCCGATAATAACCCGCAAAGCCCAAAAAACTGTGCACCTCCGTCGGTGTAGTGGGTCTAGGCCAAGTCTTGACTGTCTCAATCTTTGTTGTATCAACCCGAATACCATCGACCCCGATAACATGCCCTAAGAAAGCCACTGAAGCCAACCAAAACTCGCATTTCGAGAACTTGACATACAACTGCCGGTCCCGGAGGACTCCCAGTACCGTCCTCAAATGATTTGCATAGTCCTGTTCTGTGCGCGAATAAACCAAGATATCATCAATGAATACTATAACGAAAATATCCAAGAATGGCTTGAACACCCGGTTCATCAAATCCATGAATACTGCTGGGGCGTTGGTCAACCCGAAAGACATCACCCTGAACTCATAGTGCCCATACCGGGTCCTGAATGCAGTCTTTGGGATATCTGCCGCTCTAACTCGCACCTGATGATAACTGCATCCGCAGTCTATCTTGAGAAACACCTCGCACTCGCAATCGGTCAAACAAATCATCAATCTCGGGAGGGGTATCATTCTTGATAGTTACCTTATTCACCGCTGTAATCAACACATACGCAGCTGCCCCATCCTTCTTCTTTACAAATAAAACCGGCGCTCCCCAGGGAGAAACACTAGGCCTGATAAAGCCTTTTTCCAGCAAATCCTTCAGATGGTCTTTCAACTCCCTCAACTCAGCAGGTGCCATCCTGTATGGTGGAATAAATATAGGACGAGTGTCTGGCGATATATTTATGCAAAACTCAATCTCCCTCTCATGAGGTATACCTGGGAGATCGTCTGGGAATACGTCTGGAAACTCGCTAACAACCGGAACTGACTGAAGGTCTGGTATCTCGGCCTCAGTATCGAATACCCGAACCATATGGTAGATATACCCCTTCTGCACCATCTTCCTAGCCTTGAGGTAAGAAATAAACCTACCCCTCGGCGACACAGTATTCCCCTTCCACTCGATAACCGGCTCCCCAGGAAACTGGAACCGTACCAATCTCTCTCTACAATCCACATTGGCATAGCAAGACGCTAGCCAATCCATACCCATAATCACATCAAAGTCCGTCATATCCAACTCTATCAAGTCGGCTAGGGTCTGACGACTGTATATAGTCACTAGGCAAGCCTTATATACCCGCTCAGCTACCACCGAATCACCTACTGGCGTAGCCACCTCAAAAGGTTTTATGGACTCGGGCTCTATCCCTATTCTACCAGCAATATGAGTAGATATATAGGACAAGGTAGAACCTTGATCTATCAAAGCATATACATCACAACATAAAACCAATAATGTACCTGTGAAGACATCTTGTGACGCCTCCTGGTCCTGACGGCTAGACATAGCATAAATGCAGTTCTGAGGACCGCTGGAACTGGGACCCCCACCACGACCCCTGCCGCGGCCTGCTGGTCCGTGAACACCCTAGCCTCCGGGGCGCATAACCGCCGAAGACGAAGATCCAAAGAATCGACCGCAGCCGAACCATAACACTCCCGCCGCCTCTGGTCGGACAGTCTCTCTTCAAATGGCCCTGCTGGCCACAAGAGTAACAAGCTCCCGAAGCCATACGGCACTCGCCCGGGTGAGACCTACCGCATCGAACACACCGAGATGTGGGTGGTCTCGATCGATGACGGTCTCTACCTTCCTGAAACCCCGAAGCCCTGGAGCCCGACCACCGAATGCCCGACCGATCAACCCTCCCGCCAAAACCGGAAAGGGCACTGCATCTGCTGAAATGTGGATCTAGTCTGCTGCTGAGGTTGTCCACCTCGAAATCGCCATAAGACCTGCTGTCCCGCCCTCTGGCCGGCTCGAGTCAAGCTGATCCTCCCTCTCTCTATCCTCTATCCCCTGTGCATACGCCTGCATCCTGGAAATATCCATACCTGGCTGAAAGGCCACCCTCAAGAATGCAGTAATCATATGACGGTCTAGCCCCATCACATAGCAATGAACTATGTCTGCCATGTCAGCTACAATGGTGTGCGCATACCTGGCCAATGAGTCAAACTCCAGGCTGTACTCTCTGATAGTCCTCCTATTCTGCCTCAAGGTCAAGAATCTATCCACGCGGGCTCTCCTCATCTCAGGAGGCAAAAAGTGATCCAGGAAGGCCTCTGTGAACTCCTCCCAAACAGCTGGAAGAGCACCCTCACCTCTAGACAGCTCCCATGACTCAAACCAGTTCAACGCAATATCGCGTAAACGGTAAGAGGCTAGCTTGACTGACTCTGCCTCCGAGGCCCTAAGCACCTGCATAGTCCATCAGAATCGCCGAATATACTCGAGGATCCTCGCCGGATCTCGAACCATAGAACTCGGTGGATGACAACGAAAATCGAGAACCGTGGCTGGCTCAGGGTTGGCTACACGATCCTCGCTGCCACTCGCTACTATCTCGTCAATAACCGGACCGCTCCCGTAATCTCTATACTCGCCGCCGTGGAACCGAGGCTCGGTACCACGGTCTCGTGAGTCGCCGCCGCCGCCCGAACTCTGCTAGGGCTGACAACGTCGTGGAACTCGCCGTCCGAAGAATCACCTCAGGTAAAGACTGGGTCTGTGCCCTCGTAACCCTATGCGTCCTACTTGTAGCTCCCTCAGCTGCCTTGCCCTTCTGGGCCACGGTTGACTTGCGTTGAGGCATAACTGATACATAAAAATATGTCAGAGGGAGTTCAACCTATAACACATCTCTATTGCACGATCTTAGAGTGAAAGAATGGAAACCAATCCTAAATATCCTGTAGCCTCCTGATTATAGGCGTGGTGCACAACACACCGATAATCAAGACTCTACTAGATACGGCCTGTAGACACTTTCTGAGGATTAACTGCTCTGATACCACTTTTGTCACGACCCGACCGGCCGCGGTGCCCTACACAGGCACCCTTTCAAGTATAACACAGAGAATAGCAGCGGAACATACACAACACATAAAAATGTTTAGATAATAAACATCACAGGCTAGCCGATAAGGCCGCCTTCCATAAAATATACCTAACCAAAAGTAAAACAGTACAACTTTGTTCTTACATGCCAAACCACAAATATGACTACAGACCTCTAGGAATAACAACAGTGGCGGGACAGGGCCCCGCCATACCCCTGAATGTACATAATATCTACAACATCAGGGAAAACTGCACTAAAAAGACAAGCCTCCGAGAAATGAGCTTCGACACCGATCGGTGATCCTAAGAAGGAGGATCCACCACTGTTTACCCCTACTGCGGATTGAACGCACCCCAGAAGGGGGTCAGTACACAATATGTACTAAGTACGTACAACTGGAAAATACTGTAATTACATCATAAGCCTAAAACAAAGTCGGAGACACGTATGATAATCAAATTATAGTACAATGTGCCTTACTAACAATGAGAGTAAATAAGAGTATACTTACTACATAAAAATAGGAGGCTCACGATCAAAGCAGGGCCACCCGCCCGCAGTATCATTAAGCAATTCTACTCCTGGGACTATTTCACCCGCAAGGGTTGTGTGCACCCGCATGAGGTATTCCTCGTGAGGTATCAGATCCGCCCGCATAGGTCGTGTAGACCCGCATGAGGTATTCCTCGCATAGGACTGGTCCGCCCCGCATGGGACTATTTCACTCGCATAAGCCCTCACGGACCCGCATGAGGTATTCCTCGCATCATGGGTAGCAAATCCACGGAATATGCAAATGCCACAAACCCGGGGAATGACCCCGTAATGAATAATATACCACTAGCACAAACCGGCTATTATACATAACATAAGCATTACCGGCTTATCATACAATATATAAGCAAGTTAAGAAATCCCTAACTTCTTATTAGTCTTGTTCATATACACTCTCATTTTAGTTTACTTAAGGCACTAACATGTCTTAATAAAAAAAGGAATCCGGGAATTTAACCCAAAGTACTACATACTTCTACTCTTTTAAAAATGACTCCTTTTCATATAAAACTTCCAAGATACTAATAACCATAACATCAAGTCACAACTACTCTTCAAGACAAGTCACGATACCTTTTAGAAATATAATTTGGCTTCTAAATCAAGTGACTCCTTTTCTTTTAAAACTTTAGGCAATTGATGCCTTAAAATCAATTTGCCTTTCATAAATCAAGTCATTTGTCCTTACTTATCTTACTTAGAGTAAATCTCTCCTTTTAACTTTCCATAAAGCCAATATAACCAAATTCCCATAAAGTCGTTATATTAACCTTATACCTTAGTCAATTACATTTTCTTATATCCAAGGGACTTATACTTTTAAAACGAAACAAGTATCATATACTTAAAACACTTCAAGTCCCTTAACTTTGAAAACTTAAGACACCCTTAATACTTTTAAAGAAGTGGGTTAATCCCCTAACTCTCCCAACTTGGCCATTCTTAAACAAGTAAAGGATATCAAAGTATTGTACGTCTACCGTACTATATAAGTACAACTATTCATGCTCAAGAGATAGGAAAGTTCCACATACCTCTTCGGGTCAATCCACCCGTAAGTCCAATATACCGCACGTATTATGTCAACCCATAATGACCATAATACGTCCATTAGCTTCTAGCTTCAACGTAGAACATTCCATATTGAAAAGTCCCTTATTCCACGGAAAATTGGACAGCACTTCCTTTGTTTCTACATACTTTTCCACCTTTTCAAGGTCCGATATCAACTACTAAATGCCACATTTAAGGCCCAACAATTCAGCAATACAAGGGGATTACACGCCTAACTTGGACGTGTAAAATTCTGCCCCACAATACGAATTAAATAATCCAATAAGTTTAAGGTAGTATCTTGGCTATAACATGCTCACATATCATCCTTATCCAATCCTTTCAAATCCAAATCGTTATTCCTACATGCAATATATCTAAAAGCAATATTGACAACTACAAGTCCTTTCTTCCACACATGCAACACAATTTTACTTAAAAAGGTGAATGGATTGTTACCTTAGAGTTTATCCAAATCCCCTCCTACAAGCTTGTCAACATGTTTTCTTCTTGCCACCTTTCCGAAATTTCTCTAGGCCATGGTTTCTCCTTGAATTTTTAGAGAGAAGGATGAGGAAATTTTTAGAGAGAATGAAGAGGAAATTTTTAGAGAGAAGGGGTTTTTTGAAGAATGACCAAGTCTT
This sequence comes from Przewalskia tangutica, assembly GCA_029844215.1. Classification (NCBI taxonomy): domain Eukaryota; kingdom Viridiplantae; phylum Streptophyta; class Magnoliopsida; order Solanales; family Solanaceae; genus Przewalskia; species Przewalskia tangutica. The sequence continues at coordinate 99,745,019 of CM056728.1, read as the reverse complement.
CAAGACTTGGTCAATAAATAGGACTTCCCCACAATCAGATGGGAGGTACACTTGTCACCCTCCCATGGCCTTTTTAAAAAAAATATCTTCTGATTTTTACTCCAGATTTCGTAAAAACCCGTTTCGGTGCCGCAGCGCTGAAACCTCCGAGAACTTCAGTACTTCCGGCGCCGCGACCCTGCGTTCCGGCACCGCGGCGCTGCAACTTCAGAGAACTTTCAGTATATCCGGCGCCGCGACCAGATCGGCGCGCGGCCAGGCTCCCGACCGAAAATACTTTTCTCGCCGATCACGACCGAACTTGTAACTTCCATAACTTTATACTCCGATGTCCTATCGATGAACGGTTTGTTGCGTTGGGAACTAGACTCAACGAACTACGTACTAGGCCTTTGAAACACCTAGGAACTCCTAATGCAACTGGACATAAACCGCCTCAAAGTTGACTAAAACCCGTCCGAAACATTCTGTCAACCTATCTTTCTAAAATTTAAATCTTAATTCCTTTCGTACGTTCTCATAAGCATGACCTGAATTACGGGGTGTAACAAAGAAAACCTAAAAAAAGAAAGAACCCTAAGCTTTTTTCGTTCGCCGCCTCCCTTACCCATACGCCCTAAATCCCGCCAGATCATAACCAAAATCCCACGTTTCATTTCGTAGAAGCTGCCATAGCGAGAACCAGCACCAAAACCGAATCCTCTCCTAGAATATTAATTTACCATAACAAGAACGATACCAAAATCAGCCCCAAATCAAAGCTACCCTTCTTAAGAAACCAAATAATCCTCGAATAAGTACAAATCATAACCAAAATCGCGATAAAATCAGTCTAAAATCATGATACTATTACCAAAATCAGAACCCACAAAAGAACTATATATATGGGTGTTTATTAACTTCAAAGGCATGGATCGGCTAGGGCAAACCAGTGCATGCATAAAGATAGAATCCACAAAGCTTTCACGCTAAAAAAAACCCCTGTTATTAATCCAAGATTCATATTCAGAACAAAAGCTCGTTCTTCTTCGTCGCATAGACATAAGCCCTCCGAGTGGATCGACGACTTGATATGCTGTCTCGGTTCGCTTCCCGGAGAAGGTAAACTTATCATCCTTTCCGCTTTAGATTTCGTTTGATATTTTTGTGCGCGATGCGTATTTGGTATGACTGAGTAAGCATATACAAAGTTATATTAAAGGCTGCTTATGTGTATTAGGACAATCGCTAAATCTGTGTCGTTGATTGGAATCGCTGTCAATGGTCACCTGTGTTGATTAATGTGATTAGGCCGATATTGGCATTTGTAGTGTGTTTGCAGTTATGACCAAATACATCAGGTTGTATGCTCGAGTTATACATAGGCAGTAAAATGCATCATATGTTCGCACATTCTGCTCTGTCGCTTAAATAATTGAACCAGTACCGAGATACAGGCTGCAAAAATAGGCTCGAGCATGTGCATGTATGGATTGGGTGTCTTACCATTGTACCTATTTCTTATTTGAATTAATACGGCATGATTTAGTTTCTGGGGCAGTAGGCAGTGAACTGCCCCTCTGTGGTTTGTTCGTCGTGCCTCGTTAGTCGAGTGTTGATTCGTAAAGAACATACAAGTATTTACTTCCTTCTTATTATGATGCATAATGTTGCTTGTTGAGCTTGAAGGCTAGGCCTGGGAATCCTTGCCTTAATATAGTCGGGGCATGCCCACGAGATCCAATACAATTATCTTCATTCTGTGTATGTCCAATGGCTGTAAAAACTGTATGCGTAGGTACAATATTTAGGTAAAAGCTATGGTTTAGGAAGTTATATAATATATCTTGTGCTAGGCTTATCTGGTAAACTCGCCACCTTTCCACTTTGTTGGTCTACATTCCTGTGATGTATATGAGTATATGACGATGATCTGCGTGTTAAACGTGTTTAGTTTGATTCGATCGTTATTTAAATTTGCTAGATTAATTTAAAATATATTCAGCTTATAGAGCCTGTTAGGTTAGCTATTAACATGTGTTAAGCCTACATTAATGGTGGTTCGAATCTGGTAGGTTAAGCAGCAAATATGATTATCCATTGTTAAATTCATATTAGTTATTCAAAGATGTTTCAGTGCAATCGTTTGAGTTTTCAGCTATTGTATAGGCCATACAGGTTATAGTTATAATGCATACATCTGAGGTAAATTAACTGCAGGGATCTTTTAAGTCATAAGAGGTCTGAAAGGGAGGTCAATAATTAGAGATGATGTTTAGTTTAGCAATAGGGGTCTTACAAATAACGCGGCAACTATTCTAATAGCTTTTACAATAAACATGGAACTTATAAACAAAATGGGCAGTCTGGTATTCTGCATTTGTCGTTATTTTGATATATTCCTTGGCCTGTTGCATGGCACACCCATCCTTCAGTTTGAAAATCATGGACTGGGTTTACATCAGCATCATTTCTCGGCTGCTGCCAACTAAAATGGCAGTATGGATCATAAGCACTCTATGAATGTTTTATTTACTTATATTATTGCTAAATGTTTAGGGCATGTACTAATCCTTATCTTTTCTTTTTACATGAAATGCACCGGAGCAACAAAGAGTCTCATGGTGAGACTCATCGCGGCAAACATGAAGACCTACATCTATGTGCATTTTTATCTTTGCTCCAGAAATTCCAAGCCGCAGGCGAAATTACATCGCCATCCTTCGAGTCATCTTTATTGTTTTCCTATCCCGTCCATTTATGTGTTGTAAATTAATTGCTTAGCATTGCACTACTAACATTATACTTAGAACATATAAACCTCGAACCCTTTAGATTAGAAAGCAACTCCCTTTAAATGAATTACTTTAGGCTCACTGCATATTGCTTAAGTTATACTAAATTGCTTAATAATTTTCATTCACATAATTGTTCACATAGCTACCATTTTATTACTAGTTTTCTAAACCATTTCATTATAAACTCTCATTAATGTTCATATAGAAATCCTATTTCTTTTACTAAAAATCACCCTGAGCATTTGGCATATTATGCTGCACTAATTAAGATTCATTTGGTAAATAAACGCATTTAGTCGATAAGTCATCTTTACATATATAGTAAATGCATATTTTACCTAGAACAAAAAAAAACCCTTATATTATTTTTACTTCCAAGACATGCATTTTCTACAGCATAATAATTAATCCCTAGGTTTGGCCGGACAACCGTAAGTTAGCGGATCCTTTAGGGTGTCTAACCCCTTCCCTTTAGGATAATAAAGAACCCTTGCTCAGAATCTCACATAAGTTTTGCAGACCACTAAAATGGAGTTAATGTTGACTTTAACCTTGTTGACATTTAGGTGTCCTAATTCACCCAAACTAATTAGGTGACGACTCCGTGAACCCTTTAGCATTTCTAGCACCCCTTTTAGCACTTTTAATATTCTAGCACCTTTTAAGCACCCTTTTAACATTTAGCATTTATTTTATTTTCTAACCTTGTTATTTAAGCAGGTTCGCTAAAAATGTCGCGGTCGAAAAAGGGTGTGACAATGGGGACGGGATAAGAAAACAATAAAGGTGACTCGAGGGAATGGCGATGTCTTTTCGCCGGTGGTTTTGGGATTCCAATGCGAATAGAGAAATGCACATAGTTGCGGGTTATCATTTGAAGTAGCTCGTGATGAGTCTCACCGTGAGACTCTTCATTTTGCTCCGATGCGTGTCATGTATAAAAAAGATAAGGATAAAGATTAGTACACGTCCATAATTTAGCAAAACCAGCAGATAAGTATTTGGCAAAAATCAACTCATAGGAATTATGCTTTACCGTAATTGAGCAACCAAGATCGGTACATAGCCAACGTAACAAGAAACAGACAAAATGGGTTTAAGCAGAAATTCATAGGCCCAAATAAGTAATGCAGGGGCGAGAATGCACGCTTATGAATCTTGGCCAGACTATTGTGATTATGTGGAGGCTACATGATAATTTATGCAATGTGGGCTGGGCCTAACGACATATTCAAGACATGAATATTACAAAGACATCCAATTATACATGCCAAAGCAAAGAGCTTGAAAGCTGAAGAATAACCAGAACGAGATTCACATAAGAAAAGGACCAATTACATTACATAGAAAGTATTTGGACATGGAGGACTCTATTTTAATTAGGTAAAACACAGAAGTCGAGATACACAGCACCTCAAGCCATTTCCTTATCCACAAGAATTTGAACATGTTTAAACTATTCTAACCAGCATGACGAATACTTAATCTGATTGCACACATACCTGATTACTCTAGTACACTTGAGGACCGATCATAACATATTAATTGTCACGACCCGTTCCGGGGCCCGTGACTGGTGCCTTACCCGGGCACCCAAGTAGTCATACATCAGAGAAAAACCAGCGGAATATAAAACAACCAAGATATGAAACAGTATAAATAAGACACAGTTTCTGGAAAAAAGTTGCCTTTCGGCATAATGTATATAAATAACCCAAAATGAACAGTTACATCCCAACCTTACAACAGGTCTACAGACCTCTAAGAGTTTAAAACAACAATGGCGGGACAGGGCCCCGCCATACCCCTGAATACGAATATCTACAACGACAGGGGACCATACCAAAATGCTAAGCTTCCGGAGAAACGGAGCTTTCCCAACGCTGAAGCGGTGATCCTAAGAACGGGATCAACGTAGGAGAGTACCTTTACTGCGGCATGAACGCGGCCGAAGGAGGTCGATAACAGTACCAAGTATGTGAAATCAAAATATCAGAATGAAATCATAGTAGTCTATATAAGGCGGGAGAGACATGTATGATAAGCCAAAACTACAGCCACAATAAATAGCCATGTCAAGTCGTGGACTCATGCCTCAAAGTCATCACAATAGAACTGCACGGTAAGTACGGGCGTGGCCGACTACTAAAACCCACGCACCAACAAGGTCATAAATCGTATCATGAGATCCGCTTGCAGCCACATCGCATGATCAAAGCCGCCACTCGCCGCGATATCTAATGTGCGCATCTAGTCCTCGAACTTCCCGCAGCTCCGCAGAGGCCAAACCGATAGGCCCGCATGAGGTATAACCCCGCATCGAGGGTAGCTACTCCCGGCGGCGTCTAGACTCGTCGTCCGCATGGCTACAAGAACCGCATGACCACAAGGGCCGCATACTAACTGGAACTCCCGCAGTTCAAGATAGGCCATCTGCACCGCATAAGGTATTCTCGAATCATAGTCCATCGACCGCTTTGAGTCTACCCGCGTCGGAGGGCTTAACCCGAGTTATGAATGATATAATATCAACATAACCGATTATTGCTAAACAACATAAGCACAACAAGGAAAACCCCTTTACACAAATATCACAAGATACTAACTCACGTAGCATCCTAACATGTTTACTTATCCAGTCAACAAGAAAATATTACAAGACTATCACAAATCAATACAATCAAGTTATTCACACAAGGTACTTTCTACATTATGATAACAAGTTCGGGTTGTTAGCCCCAAAGTACTTCATGTATTACTCTTTAAAAGATCCGCTTCTTTTACAAAAGTCACACAATAACCGTAGTATAAAAATAGAGTAATTATCTTTTGAAGTACATTAAAACACTTCTCCTTGTAAAATCAAGTAACAACATTCTTTTCCTAACGTTCAAGTTTGCCTAATTTCAATTACTCAAGTTTCTCATTTTGAAAGGGTTTGTAGTTCATAGTTTTAATCCTTTAAAACAATTTGAGAAACATATACCCTAAGTGTGAGTAGGTTATTACTATTCGTAACAATCTTATTACAATGACCATGATCTAGTAAATGTAATATCCTTTTGTCTCATCTTAGCTCCTATGCGGATGGAAGTTTCTACTAGTTTTAATAATACCTTATTAGTCAAAATAATTCCCTTTATTAGCGTTCTTTGTGGTTTGTTCGACATTTATTCTGATTGGTAAAACATCATTCCTTTTGAAAACCAAAAATACTAATTACTCACTAATGAGGTTTCACACTTTTTAACAAAATTCATATTAGTATAATAAGTCAAGTCTCTTATTTCCTTAAATCAATAAATCGTTCTTTTTATCACTCTTAAGCCGTTATACCTAACCTCCCATAAAGCTAGTATAACTCTTAAGCTTTTAAAACCAAATGTTACTTTTCTGTTAAAAATGATTCAGTATTCCTTTGAAATGTTTTCAGTTCTTTATTATTCAGGCTTAAGCCGTGAGGCATTGCCGCAAGTGTTATTCAGGCTTAAGCCGTGAGGCATTGCCGTAAGTATTATTCAGGCTTAAGTCAAAGACATTGCCGTAGTTATTATTCAGTTAACACGTATGCGTCACCGTACTATATATATTGTAAAATATCATGCTTTAGGAAGAATCACATACCTTCCGCGAAAACCTCCCGCCAAGTTGAATATGTCGCGCAGAGTATCGACCTATAATGATCAACACGTCTATCAACGTCCGCATCAGTATCGCATAAAAGTTCTAAGCGGAGGTTCGTTATTCTATGGTCATTTGGGCAGCACTTCCTACCCGGTGAGCTACTCAAGTCTCATGTGAAAACAATCCATGTAAATGCAGTTCTATTATTCATCTTTTAAACCCTTATCTTGTGATAACATTTCAATTTATTCGCAATATCCTTCTAAGTATTTAATACTTATTCCTATACTTCTACAAGATATATATTCTAATTACAAAGGAGGATAAGGTTATTTACCTCGGTAAGCCCAATAATATCCTAGATAAAAGTCGCTGAGCAAGGTTTAGCTCCTAAGTTGTGCGCTCCAGAGCTCTAAGAAAACCTTAGAAGTTCTTCACAACTTCTACTAAGGACTAAGGGATTTGGGCTAGGGTAATTTGGGCATTATAACAATACTAAGGCAACTTTTCTACCAGGGAGGGGGTAGTGTTTGGCTAGGCTAGCTTTAGAGGGGTTGCTCTCGGCTAGGCTTCTCAAAAGGGGAGGGGTGTGTTTGGACGAAACAACAAGAGGGAGAGGGGGGGATTTGAGACTTAGATAGATTGCTCAATTTAGGATGAAATAACTCTTCAACAAGGGTATTTATAGGTCAAGACATGGCCAACCAATGGCCAAGATTATGCCAAGTGCAAGGCAAGTGTAGGGTGAGGATTTAGGCAAGTGTCCTTGGCCAACTTGCACACAAAATATCCTACCAACTACTTGACAAAAATTGTCATCCATTGGCCTCAATGCCGTGTAACATCCATCAATGAGAGGTGACAAGTGTCGCCCTCTCGTTGGTCCAAAATGTTTCGTCTCTCGGAAAAATTCGCAAAAATTAGAAATGACATAGCCGGAATTTATCCTACGCGAGTTGTGTAAAACGTTTAGTCGACTCTAAGCGGGTGTTGTGTACAAAGTGGAATTCGTCCAAGCCAACTAGGGGGTGACACGTGTCGCCTCCTACTCGTCCAAAATATTTCATCTTAGAAAATATCCACAATGGCCAAAATCTCAAAACAAAGTGGGCCCCACAAACCAGTAAATTTTCTCAGTGGCCCCACGTGACCATTTCCGAAAATAAAATTCCATAATTCTCTAAAATTCCAAGAAGTCCGAATACCAAATCTGGGAATCCAATTCCCATTAACGAATCTTTTTCCTTCACAAAAACCGGAAACTTTTCCGTGGAAAAATCACCTCTTTCTTCCATTCCAATTCCAATGTCGTATTCTCGTACGTACGTCCTCGCATACATACCTTGAAACTACGGGGTATAACATTAATCATGGACTTAGTGAACACAGACGACATAATATTGCATATAGACATGCAGTTTTCACCAGACATATATTCCCACATAATAGTCGATCTATTTAATCACGTATGCAAACATACCACGAATTCCAGTATTAGCCTAAACATTATTAACAATAACAATCCCGAAGATTAATAACAATCAACATTAGCTTAAACAAGTTTAGCAATTAGCTTAATAAACATAAACAGTCGCCGATATCGACTTAACACACACTTAACAGTTGTTCAAAACACATACTGTATATATATTAATGTTAAACGAAATCTATACTATAAGGGTAAAATATTACCTTCTCCGGGCAGCGAACCGAGGCAGCATATCAAGTCGTCGACTCGCTCGGGTTTCGGTTTTGCGATGCGAATGAAAGGGAGAAGTTTGGTTGCTGATTTCTGACTGATATTGAAAGAAAGGGTTTCGAAATTCCTGTTCTTGTGACGCTAATTATCTGGGTGCTGAGCCCCCTACCGATTGAGTTATTAACTACTGCTAACAGATGCCAGTTCTTTTCTTCTCTGTCGTTGCCCGCCCTGGGTAGGTTCTTTTCTCTATGGAAATCCCCTCACCCCCCTGCTCGATGCATGTCCAGTGCTTTGCATGTGTAAAAATGCTCAACTTATAGCCTCCAATTGGGTTCCATTTTAGGGTAAGTTTAAAGGCTGATTTTGGACGATATTTGATACTGATTTGTTATTCCTTTTGGACGATTCTATGGGCTGATTCTTGCTGATTTTATGATGTTATTCTAGATGGTAAGGAGCGAGCTGGCTGTGCATGGGTAAGGAAAACCCGGATTCTCCGGCGAGAATCTCGGGCTGGGGTGCTGGTGCTGTGATGGGGTGCGAGGGAGGTGCGGCGTTTTTTCTGAGGTTTCTAGGTTTAGGTTAGTGGTAGGGCTGTTGGGCGATGGGGGAGGAGGACGACTGGGGCTGAGGAAAATAAGGGCTGGGGTTTGTGGGCTGCGGGCTGAATATAGGATAGAAGGGTGTTGGGCCGCGGGAGCTGGGCTGCGGGTAAGGGCTTGGCTGAAAATTAAAGGGGAGGGTAATTGGGCTGGTTTTTTTTTTTTAATTAGGTATTAGTTTTTAGGTGTTTTAATTTGGGTAGTGTATTATTAATTAATTAGTGGTAAATTAAGTTATTAAATTGTGATTAAATTATTTGGGTGCTTTATTAATCTAATTTTGAGTTTAAATTATTATAAAATGTAAATACGGACGTGCTATTTAATTAGTGCTTAATATTTTATAATGTGACGCTGCTAAAACTTATTTATTATGTGTATTTTGCGATGTTAAATTAAAATTTGAATGGGTTTAGATTATTATTAAATTATTAAATGTTAAATGCATTTATGATATTTAAGGATTGCTTAATGCTTTTACGTAAAAAATGCGGTGCTGTTATTTAAAATCTTATTTATTTATTTATTTATTTATCATTATTTAAGTTATGCTTTAAATTATTACAATAATTATGAAATTGCTTTGCGTATTAATAAATGCGGCTATGCTATTTGACACGACGTCATTGCTAAATTATTTATTTATTTGTGTATTTATTATTATTAAAATTATTAAGAATTAATGAAAAAATAGAATAGGGCTCAAAATTGATAAATGCGGACGCGAGACCTAAAGTGCTTAATTTTCTACGTAAGATGCGGTGCCATTATTAAATTGCTTGTTTATGCATGTATTAATGTTTTATTGCTGCATTTTATTATTATGAAATTATTACAAATTATTGTAAAAATTTAATGTAATTTTGTAGTTAATGACTGGACGAGAGGGTCAAAATTGGGTGTCAACAACTTGTCCCTCTTTGTATGGAGATGATGGAAGAGTCTTCGGACAAAGACGTTGACTTATAGCCAATTTTGTCTCGATCCTCAGAATTAAAATATTTGGGCAATTAAGACAAGGCTGACGCGGACTCAAAATTTGTCCCAGTGTCGAGTTATGACGATACTGGGCTACCAAGGTCAAACACCAAGGCGGGCTAACGCGGACTCAAAATTTGTCCTAGTGTCGAGTTATGACGACGCTGGGTTACCATGGTCAAAACACCAGGGCGGGCTAACGCGAACTCAAAATTTGTCCCAGCGTCGAGTTATGACGACAATGGGCTACCATGGCCGAAACACCAAGGTGGGCTAGCGCGGACTTAAAATGTGTCCCAGTGTCGAGTTATGACGACACTGGGCTGTGGTGCTAAAATAAAAATAAAAATAAACTGGCTTGAACCTGGGGTGTACCGGTGTTGACTTATGTTGCTGGGTTTATGGTGATGCGGAATGAGTGGACCGACGCTTGAGGCCGCTTCTGCCATTCGTTGGGAAGGTTGACCCCCCAACAAATTGCCCCGGTTCGCTGTAAGAGAAAATCCACGTTGTGCTCCTACTCCTGCATGCTAAGACTTAAGCAAACGGTTAGTGCATAACTGTTACGTCAAAATGATAACGCATGAATTTATTGATAATGTAACTGTGTGAGTAGAAAATGCTATCCTGAAAAATGTGATGCCTGCTGCAAATGCTGTGATTTCGCCCTTGCACGGACGTGTTGCGATTGTGAATGCGGATATGTTGTCCTTGCTGCAACTGCCCCTGTAGACTAAGGCTCAAGAAAAAGTTAGTGCATAACTGCTAAGACAAAATAATAAAGCATGAATAAAAAATGCAATTTTGAGAGTATAGAAATCGTCCTTGCGTAGATGTGATATGCTGATGACATCGTTTTTGGACGTGGCATCGTTTTCGGACATATGGCGTCATTTTCGGACATGGCATCATGGCGTCGTTTTCGTACTTGGCGTCGTTTTTGGACTTGTTGTGCTGATAACGTTGTTTCCTGGACGTGTTGCTGCTGGCGTCGTTGCGTAGACGTAATGTTGATGGCGTCGTTGCGTAGACGTAATGTTGATGGTGTCGTTGCGTAGATGTAATGCTGATGACGTCGTTGCCTGTACGTATTGTTGCTGGCGTCGTTGCGTAGACGCAATGCTGATGACGTCGTTGCCTAGACGTATTGTTGCTGGCGTCGTTGCATAGACGTAATGCTGATGGCGTCATTGCGTAGACATAATGCTGATAACGTCGTTGCCTGGACGTGTTGCTGATGACGTTGTTGCGTAGACGTGATGCTGATGGCGTCATTGCATAGACGTAATGCCGATGACGTCGTTGCCTGGACGTATTGCTGCTGGCGTCGTTGCGTAGACGCAATGCTGATGACGTCGTTGCCTGGATGTAATGATGCTGACGTCGTTGCCTAGATGTATTGCTGCTGGCGTCGTTGCGTAGACGTAATGCTGATCACGTCGTTATGCGGGCGTGTTCTTGATGGCGTCGTTGCACGGGCGTGTTGATCTTGGCGTCGTTGCTAGGCGTATTCTTTGTTGGCGTCGTTGAGTAGACGCAATGCTGATGACGTCGTTGCCTGGACATTTTGATGCTGACGTCGTTTTCTAGACGTATTGCTGCTGGCGTCGTTGCGTAGACGCAATGCTGATCACGTCGTTGCCTAGACGTGTTGCTGATGACGTCGTTGCGTGGACGTATTACTGCTGACGTCGTTGCGTAGACGCAATACTGGTGACGTCATTGTCTGAACGTGTTGATGTTGATAACGTCGTTGCCTGGACGTGTTGTTGCTGACGTCGTTGCCTGGATGTATTACTGCTGGCGTCGTTGCGTAGACGCAATGCTGATGACGTCGTTGCCTGGACGTGTTGTAGCTGCTCCTGCAAGCTAAGTTTGAGAAAAATTAGTGTATACCTGTTAAAACAAAATGATAAATATTCGAGAAATGCAATTTTGTTGGTAGAGATGTCGTCCCTGATATGCCAGAAGATGTGAATACTGAGATGTTGTCCTTGCACGAACATGCTAAACGCTGCAACTGACGAATTGACATGATGCCTTTGTTGTGTGCGATGCGTGGGTTGCTGATTTCTGACTGATATTGAAATAAAGGGTTTCGAAATTCCTGTTCTTGTGACGCTAATTATCTGGGTGCTGAGCCCCTAACTCCCGATTGAGTTATTAACTACTGCTAACATATGCCAGTTATTTTCTTCTCTGTCGTTGCCCGCCCTGGGTAGGTTCTTTTCTCTATGGAAATCCCCTCACCCCCCTGCTCGATGCCTGTCCAGTGCTTTGCATGTGTAAAAATGCTCAACTTATAGCCTCCAATTGGGTTCCATTTTAGGGTAAGTTTTAAGGCTGATTCTGGACGATATTTGATACTGATTTGGTATTCCTTTTGGACGATTCTATGGGCTGATTCTTGCTGATTTTATGATGTTATTCTAGATGGTAAGGAGCGAGCTGGCTGTGCATGGGTAAGGAAAACCCAGATTCTCCGGCGAGAATCTCGGGTCAGTCTTAGTCTTTGTGATGGGGTGCGAGGAGGCGGCGTTTTTCCGAGGTTTCTAGGTTTAGGTTAGTGGTAGGGCTGTTGGGCGATGGGGAGGAGGGCGGGTGAGAAAATAAGATTTGAGGTTTGTGTTTGCGGGCGATAGAAGGGTGTTGGGCCGCGGGAGCTGGGCTACGGGTAAGGGCTTGGCTGGAAATTAAAGGGGAGGGTAATTGGGCTGGTTTTTTTTTAATTAGGTATTAGTTTTTAGGTGTTTTAATTTGGTTAGTGTATTATTAATTAATTAGTGGTAAATTAAGTTATTAAATTGTGATTAAATTATTTGGGTGCTTTATTAATCTAATTTTGAGTTTAAATTATTATAAAAAGTAAAGACGGGCGTGCTATTTAATTAGTGCTTAATATTTTATAATGCGACGCTGCTAAAACTTATTTATTATGCGTATTTTGCGATGTTAAATTAAAATTGAATGAGGTTTAGATTATTATTAAATTCTAAATGCAGATATGATATTTAAGGATTGTTTAATGCTTTTACGTAAAAAATGTGGTGTTGTAATTTAAAATCTTATTTATTTATTTATTTATTTATCATTATTTAAATTATTCTTTAAATTATTACAATAATTATGAAATTGCTTTGCGTATTAATAAATGCGGCTATGCTATTTGACACGACGTCATTGCTAAATTATTTATTTATTTGCGTATTTATTATTATTAAAATTATTAAGAATTAATTAAAAAATAGAATAGGGCTCAAAATTGATAAATGCGGGCGCGAGACCTAAAGTGCTTAATTTTCTAGGTAAGATGCGGTGCCATTATTAAATTGTTTGTTTATGCATGTATTAATGTTTTATTGCTGCATTTTATTATTATGAAATTATTACAAATTATTGTAAAAATTTAATGTAATTTTATAGTTAATGACTGAACGAGAGAGTCAAAATTGGGTGTCAACAATAATCTTAGATATGAGGCCCTTGTTTGAAAAAGTGTTGTGGAAAAAGTGAGACCTACAACAATGACTGTGCGGATTGCAAACAGTTCGCAGAAGGATCCATTGGTCACTAGTAAAGGTTAAATACGTCCGGCTAAAAGACGTTAAAGACATCGCTACTTGGGAGGCAACTCAATGATTAAATTATGAAATTTAGTTTAAATAGAATAGTCTCACTTTTGGTATTTTTGTTGTGTTGTGATGTCAGGTGAAGGAATCGGAGAATGAGCATGAAGAAAAGGATGAAAATCACAGAGTCGAGTCAGCACCGCGGTGTCAATCTGCAGGACCGCGGTGCCGAATGTTCAGAGAGGCCCCAATACTTTAGGCACAGCGGTGCCACTATGAAAAACTGCGGTGCCGATAGCGACTTCCGAAAAAATAAAAAGGCCCTGAATCGCCAAATCTTCTCCCACAGATATCGTCTCAGTGCAGTATTTGCCGCCACCACCACCATTTTAAACCGCTGTATATCTGTAAGTTGTCCCTTTTTAATTTTTGAGTCTTTTACACATTTGAGACAATGTGTAGTTTAAGTTTGGGGGGGGGGGGGTTCTTATTTTATTTTATTTTTGTGTCTATTTTTGTGTCTTTTGTTTGTTTTTGTGTTTAATGTGAGTCAATTTTTTTATGATCATGCATGCTGTGCTTATTTGGAACGCTTAGTGAACTAAGTGGGATAATGTAATGGAATGAGAAGCTAAAATCAGTGTGCTTAAGTTAGATATGCCAAACATTCATGAAAATTTGATTATGTGGAATATTTGATGCTTAGCCTATGCGTTGTAAATTGAAAAATGTCTGTGAAGTCTGCTTTCTTGCTATTTGAGGCGGAATAGTTAGGATGTACATATTTAGGGAGATGATTCAGACATTTCTTTGTTAGCCCTTCTTACCATTCATTACCTACCTTGCAATAAATTGTATCCTTAGTCAGCCCCGTTGAGCCTAAAATAAGTTGTTTTCTTTGACACCCCATGATTCCTTCATGTGCCATAAACAATAGTTGAATAAAGTGATGAAACAGAGTGAAAAAGAAATACAAAAAAAGAGTGAAAAATTGATGCACCTCAATGAAAAAGATGTAAAAGCTTAAAGTTTGAGGGTGCCTATGTGCATTATTTCATGCTCTAAAAAAAAGAGAAAAGGGGATACAAATATGAACTGAAAATAATACCAAAAAGAATGACAAAATGGTTGAGTAAGAAAAATGTTTATGATACGTAAATTGAGCCTAATTGCCTAATCTTACCTACAACTGCCTAAGCCTAAATTACAACACTGAAAAGTCCTGATGATCTCTTGAATGTATGTCTATTATTAGTGGAGAATAGCAAGTAAACAGGCTCATAGAACTAAATGAAATTGATATGCATAGGTTAGGTTTTCATGCTTCCATTGATTATGACTGAAATGAATTGCGAAATATCTGACTTGAAATTCTAGATTGCTAAATTCATGTTATATTTGTTCCTACATATTATCTCAACTGACGTTCATGTGTTTCTAAGTAACATTGGGCAGCTGCCTGATTTGAGTCTTTGAGTCTCTTTGATTTTGTTTCTTTATTTTTTGTATTTTGATCTTTGCTCGAGGGTGAGCAAATGTTAAGTTTGGGGGTATTTGTTAGGCTATTTTGTATACGTTTGAGTCATTTTTAGTTAGTATTTTCTCATTTTCGTTCAAATAAGTATCGTGTTAGGTTGTTATTCCTTTTTTTGAGTCACATCGGTGCAAAAAAAAAGGCAAATGACGAAAATGAGCGAGAATTGGGCAGAAAAGGTGCCCCCGAGGCAAAAAGGACAAAAGTTGACAAATCAGGACGGAGAATTTTTAGCACCGCGGTGCCAATATGCAGAACCGCGGTGCCATTATTACTGAGAGATCGCAGACTTTCGCATCACGGTGCCACTGCGAGATCGCGTGCCGAGGCGGAAAAATCACGTTCTGGGCCGAAATTTGACACGTTTTCAGTGTCCACAATGCAATATTTTTCCAACTATATAATCCTTAAAACCCTAACCTTATGGGGCAGCTGGGAATCCTTGTACATATTCCACAACACAACTCTTGGAGGTATCAATATTGGAGACCTAGTTCAAGTTATTTTATTTTCTCTTTTCTTTGTTTTATTTCAGTTCATGTTGGATTTTGTATTAGTTCTTAGTGTGCCTATGACTATGAGCTAAACACTTAATTAGGGCTTTCCTATTGAATCGCTTGAAACCTTATTTTATGATTTAATGTATTATTTTGGTTTCTTCTTCACTTGATTAAGATTTATTCAATAATTGGTATGAATGTTTGATAGTTAATTGATCACTAATTATCATAATCTATATGATTTCGAATCGAGAATCGAGAGGACAGATTTGGATATGCTGTAATTGAATAGACATAGGTTTAAATCGCGGACGAAAGTACCCCGATACTTGTGTAGCATTATAGGTTACTGTTCTTAATCCTCCTATGTGGTAAATCCTATCATAGAAATATAAAAGGGTTCTGCACTGGAGTTGAGAGATTATATATCCTAACCGGAATATAAGACAGTCTAGTTAACTGCTATCTTAACGTAGAAGAAGAAGTCATTCTAGTTGCATTAAAGATTGAATAGAGTGGATAGTTGAGGAATTGGAAGCCCTATATCCATCATAATTGATTAAACCAAAGTAATTTAGTTTAATTTCTGCACTTAGTCTTAGCTATTAGATAATAATACAAACAAATTAACATTCACCAAATAGAAACTAAAGCTTAGATAATCGGTTCTTGATAACCAGTCTTTGAGGATGATATTCGATCTTATCAGACTATATTACTTGTAACGATACGTATACTTGCGTAAGCAATTCGATATACCGCTAGCAGTCCTATAATAACCCGTAAAATTCCGACGGACCTTTAGATGAAGTCAAGGAAATATATGATTCTACACAAGTACACATATACATGACATTGTAGAACTCCTAAGAATTGTACCACCATTAAAGTATGACTCAGCAATAGAATGAATGTGTTGCTTACCTGTTCATATAAGGGTTCTCCACCATCCATGTTATGACTGGAAACTTTTCCAGCAATGATATTACCATCAGTTTCAAGTACCATCCTGCAGCATACATCCAGAAAGTTTTAGTAAAAGTTTTATTGTTAAAGTTGGTAGACGAGGCAACAATGCAAAGTGATTAATAGGATGAATATGGCAATAGTAGTTGTTCATTATCTACTTTGTAAAAGCAAGCAGATATCTAGAACAATAGTGTAAGGTATGTGTGAACAAAGTCCCACAATGATAACTGAAAAGAAAAAGAGGCTAGTATAAGATGTTGGATACTCTTAATGGTATGACATTTTGGGGAAACCCATGCGGACTTGGACCAATGTGGACAATATCCCACCATGTTAACAGAGTCTTTGACTTATTTTAACCCAACAAATAGAAGTAACCTCTAAAAACAGAGCTAGCTTACAATTAAAATACTTGGGGATTGAGCATTTAATAGAAATTCTTTCAGTGCACTTATGAAATGAATGTCAAGTTACCCAAGTATTATAACCTGTTATTCCACAATTTCTAGCAACTATTAAAACGTAAGTATTGTCTAATCTTGTGAAGAATAACATTAAAATTTCCTTAGCAGCAGCAAGACACTAAACAAAGAAGCCGAAGGAATGACAAAAAAATAAAAAATGGAAAGTGAAACATTGGGGAAAGCCAAAGACAGTAACATGCTAGAATACAACTACTAGCGAACCACTGACTTACCCTCCATCTACAATCTCATCAAGGCATAAAAGAATGAGAACTAAGTTCTCAAGTGCTTCCCTCTGGTCAACGTTATTCCTGAAACAATTGCACAATGAATTAGTCAGAGTACAAATAAAGAAAGAACAATATGACGATGCTAAATTTCTTTAGATGTAGCAAAATTTAATGATATAGTTGGTTCCCGAAATAATTAGTCACTAAAACTGAAAAAGTGAAGGAAATACAACTTATGCATGTAGAATTAGTAAGAGTTGTTCCACCTGCCAACTCCATGACACCAAAATGTGAGTAAATGTTTTGCAATTCGAGAGGCTCTCTAGTTCATAAAGAAGAATGTTAAGTCATTTTCCTTGAAATTTCATCTATGCATTATCTGGTTGCTATGAAAAGAAAAGAACAGAAAACATTTTGAAGGGGTCTTAGAGGCACTATATAGCTTGAAGATGGATGTCTTGAGATTTTATAGTTGTGTAACAAAAGTTATGTAAAGGATATAAAGTATATATTTTTAACTCTTTAGAGATGTAAAATCTTGAAACTTTTTGCAGTATTGGTACCATTTTGTGAAACAAGACTTCTACTTACAAAAATTAAACAGAGAAGATAAGAAAAGAACCACACGGGTGGACATAGTTCCATCTTCCAAAAAGTGTTCTAACTAAATAGTTCACCAGATTAGCCAAACACAATCCTTATGAACTAACACATACTTTTAAACAAGTATGGCAGCTTCAACAGTCTATACACACCAAAAATACGTCAAATTAATACAATACACTATAACATTAGATATCAACTTAAACTTATTGAAAACTGGGCATAAAAGTAAAAAGAGAGTGTGGATTACCTCTTGTGGTAGCAGCCGAGTCGAGGCTGGGTCTTAGACTTCACTCATCCACTCGATTCACACTCACACACATGAAAAAAGAAATTTTTAGAACTGATGGGACCAATCGACACTTTGGGTTCCACCATAGCATACATCATTGATATCTATTAAAGTGCAAGACAAAACAACAATAACGTTTAGGTCAATGATGTCCAATTGTAGAACTTGTACTTATAATTGAACAATGTGGAAAACATGAGCACAAAAAAATGGGTAATAACTACAGCAATATAAAGAAAAGCAGAAATATGTGGTAACGAATAAGTACCAGTCTGCGGTCATCAGAATTCAGGCTAGTACAGTACATCAGAATGATTAACAAGAAGAAAAATAAATGAGGAAAAGGTAAAAAGGGTAGTAATAGTTAAATGATAAAGGCATTATCGCCATCCGTATTCTAATGTTGCACAAGACTGCCACCCGCCATCAGTAAAGGCTTGGCAGAATGCATTTGCAAATCAGTGCTCATCGATTCCATCACCCACCAGAAAACACAGCAATCTTTCAACAATAGTGTAGGGGTATTTTCGTCCAACTAGTTTTGTGGTAAAAATTGAAGGATGGGAGTGGTATAGAAATGTAGAGCAGATGAAGGTGAGTGTAGTGATACCAATCACGACCGTCAATTTCTTCACAGGTCGCCGGAAATTGACCGACGGCGCCTAGGGTTTCGGTTTCAATCGATCTGGGTTTCGTGGATTTTGGAGCAATGTCGAGGCACGGGGATGGTATGTAAATGACGGGGAGATGATGGTGGTCACAGTGGTATTATCCACTCCCGTCAACACTACCTCAGGCCGCCGGAAAAAGCAACAACACTGAACCCGCATTTCGAACTGAGCTTTGATCGTAAAATCGACTAAGATAATGGCAGCATCGAGTGTCGAAATTGGTATAGATTGGAAGAGTTGGACGAGACGAGTCTTTTGGTATATGGGTGTTCACCGAAAGTTGCCTGAGTCGACCAGAAAATTGAATTTTCGGGCGACGTTACTATAGCGTCGCAATTTCGCCCAAAATTTGAGAGCATTTTTTAATACACTACTATACCGTAACATGTGGGAGTTGGGTTTGGGCTAAGGTATTTAGGTATTTTTTTGAAGTCTTGGGTAGTTTTAGTATTTTATTTTATTTATTGGTTGTGATTTAACATAATTTATTATTACACTTAAAAAAAATCATCACACAAATGTCATAATTTATGGCACTTTAAAAAACCGTCACACAAATGTCATAATTTTGTAACACTTAAAAAAATCGTCACATAAATGTCAAGAAAAGATATAAATTTAGTAAAAAGATGTTCTGTCACACGTGAATTGTCACCATAGACTGTTTTCCTGTAGTGCACTTATAATTCTCTTCTCTGAAAATGAATTGAAGTAGCTACCTGCTTAAGCTTCGACCAAATATTATCAATCAATTCCGCTTTGCGATCAATCCCGAATTAGAAATTAATGAAATATTAAACTTTAGTGAACTATTAAAGTATTTAAGAACTTCTTATAGACTTGTTTCATTTAGAAATTAACTTACAACAAGTTCCAGCTAATAGTAATATATTTTCTTTAAATAGTAATAAAACAGACAGAGCCTACTTTTTCTGACTATATCAGTGAATATATTTACATTAGCACCGCAATTTCTAACGAATGAATCCATATTTACGTGTTGTTCACTATTCACACATGCAATTTTTGGAGATATATATTCAACTTGTGTCCAAAAATTTCATTCAACTCCACCCATACTGTAAACACGACAAAACACAAGTTGTGACTTGTGAACTACTTTTGGTTCTACACTCATGATGATGATGATTGATGTCGTGTTCCATTCGACTAATTAGAACACAATGTTTGAAACCCAATTTGGCTTTGCTATCTATGGTCCGATGGGAGAGGCTGATTTTGTTGGGTTAAAATATCATTAATATAGTGTGATTTCGTCTGTTATTTTATTAAACACCTCACCTAATTAAGAGTATTTCTATTTTATATATCGCTTTGTTTTCCAGCTATCTATTGAGATCTTATTACCACCCAATAATCTCTCATTTCTGTAAAGAATTGAGGTTGAGTCTAACTCAATTTCAAAAGTTAGCTTGTAACGGAGAATTGTCCAAGTTCATATAAGAAATTTTTATTTTTATTTTATTTTCGATGTGAGACTCTTAACACTTTCAATTGAGTCATCACCTCATAATGAATTTAGTTAGAGATTAATTGTGTGCACCTTTATTATTTGAGTATTTTCGCAACCAACGTTGGCTTGAGTTCTTTTTTTTGTGCACGTTTCTAAAGCTACGGATAAAGCTAACGTAGTAAACTATTTCATAGACAGGCAAAAGATACTAAATCAAGCCTCATACCATCACTCTGTCATTTTTATACTCATTTCATTGAATCTTTGACTTTAACGGTCTTGGACCTAAACAATCTAAAGGCATACTTAACATGTTGTAATATATCGGTTTTGGGTCAAGCCCAAAGTTTTCTCTAAACATGAATCACATTATTAACAATAACACTACACTTTATATCAAAATGGGACATTCAACAAATTTTACCGAATTATGTATATCAAGTGATTTAATGAGGTAAAATATGTATATAATAATTAATTATCATTAAGGGAAAGAATTTTATATGCAAATCATGATTCTATAGTTTGATGTAACCACTTATGCTAGTAACTTTTTGCTTTCCGTTGAAGGGGGTTAATTAACGTTATTACAAAGTAATTTAGGATGGAAATAAACTTCCATAATGATAGATATATGTACCTTAACAAAGTATGCATTAATATGGATTATGGACAGCCAGAAGATAGTTTTTATTGTTATCATTGGAAAACAAAAGAGGAAATACCCTTGCACACAAATCACAAAACACTTTCAACTAATAGATCAACAAATTAAATGACTTTTTCTGATACTCGATCGGTCTATTTTTTTTCTTCAAGTCTGGAAATACCAATTAGATATTATTATTTTTATATTGTACGGTAAAAAGAATCTTGAAATGTACTGTAGTCTGTTATCAAATGGATCATCTAATATTTCTGACACACAGAACCTTGATATACACATAGGAACTTAGGAAATAGGTGAGAGCTAAAATTAAAGAGGAAAAAGTGGTCCTCAGGGACAAAAGCTATAATATAGAAGAAACTCTAATATACCATGAATACAAACTCTCATTGTATTTTAATAAAAGCACAAACAAGAAATACAAAGTTTTTTATGTCTGTACTTTATTTTGAATATTCCGTAGGACCAATTTACCAAATCGAGATTGCAGTTGACTGTTTCCTGTATCTGATTAAATTGTTCGTTCAGTTTTGGAATATCTTCCTTAATTTTTATTCATCCCAAATGGTAATAATATATACACTAAGTAACAATTAATGAAAAGATTAAGTCTTCCCTAAAATCCTCCTATCCCATAATATATTTCTATATTAATACTATTATATCCCTTACATTAATACATAATACTATTTACCATATACATAAGATTCTACATAATTATATTATTAATAGTAATTAATAATAAATATTCTAACACTCCCCCGCAGTCGAAGCCGGAGGAGGGCGAATGCTGAGACTGTCCCGAAATTCCTCAAATAAGATCAGCGGAAGCCCTTTTGTGAAGATATCTGCAATCTGATGTCGCGTCGGGACAGGTAACACTTGCACCTGTCCGCGAGCCACCTTTTTACGGACAAAATGAATATCTAACTCAATATGCTTAGTGCGTTGATGATGAATTGGATTTCCGGAGAGATAAATTGCACTAATGTTATCACAGTATACCATAGTGTTGTCGAATAGACAATGAAGCTCAAGTAAAAGATTACGAATCGGCGTAGTCGAGACAACATTGGCTACCGCGACGGTATTCAACCTCAAGATCAAACGTGATATCGTGGTTGCCTTTTGGAGGACCATGATATTAAATTATCACCGAGGAAGACGCAATAACCGGAGGTGGAGCGTCTGGTGTCTGGACATCCTGCCCAGTCTGCATCTGTGTAGGTGACAAGCTTGGTCATGGAAGAAGGATACAGATGCAATCCATAATTCAGAGTGCCCTGAATATATCGTACAATGCGTTTGAGTGCATGCATATGTTCTTCCATTGGATTGTGCATGAACAAACACACTTGTTGTACTGCATAGGTAATATCTGGCCTGGTGAATGTGAGATATTGCAAAGCTCCTGCCAAGCTGCGATACAATGTCGGATTGGCAAAAGGATTGCTGGATATGGCACTCAATTTTGACTTGGTATCTACTGGAGTTGCAGAAGGTTTGCAAGATGACATTCCAGCCCGTTCTACGATCTCTGATGCATACTTCTTTTGTGAAAGAAATAAACCACTTGCATGACGTGTCACCGCAATTCCTAGAAAGTAGTGAAGTGGACCAAGATCCTTCATAGCAAATTCGGAACTCAGCTGGGTCATGATATTCTTGCGAAGAAGAGAATCAAAGAGGTCATTAGGATAATATCATCTACATATAAGAGAATATAAGCGAATGATTACCACGGTGATAAATAAATAGTGAATTATCCGAACGGTTGTTTGAGAAACCCATGTTGAACACAAAATCTGCAAACCGCTTGTACCAAGTCCTGGGAGCCTGTTTGAGGCCATATAATGATTTTTTAAGTAAACACACATGATTGGGATATTGAGAATCTCTATACCCCAATGGTTGGTGCATGTATAAAGTCTCACTCAAGTTGTCCATGTAAGAAGGCATTCTTGACATCCAATTGATGAAGTAACCATCCTTTTGAGAGGGCTAGTGATGCGCGATTTATGCACACACTTTAACGCAAGTGCACGTTGTCGAGTCAAGTAATATAGTCTTTGAAGACCGAGTTATCGTCCTCAGGGATTAGTGCTCAATTACCAATTTCTATTCTTTGTTATCTATTTGGTGACCGAATGTTGATTTGTTGTTTATAACTAATAATTATGAAAACTAATTAACTATGTTGTTTACTTCAGTAATGATAGAAATAGGGCTTCCAAATCTCCTCAACTATCTGCTTATATTACTTATTAATGCAATTAATTATGGTTCTTCTTCTATTGGAGATAGCAGGTTTACTAATCCGTTTTATACTCCCGTTAAGTCTATATAAACACTCAACCCCAGTACAACTCATTTCTACCTTTCGGTGATAAGGATGACTCTAGAGGAGGATTAAGAACAAAAACCATTATTAATGCTACACACGTAATTGAGGTATTTTCATCCCCAATTTGACCTATGTCTACCCAACTACAGCATAGTCACAACCTCCCCTTTCGGATTTCGGTTAGAAATCATATAAGTAATGATAATTAATGATCAAGTAATTATCAAGCAATCAAAACATATATTGGATAAATCTCAACAATTAGAAGAACAACCACAACATGCATTAATTCATAAATATAAGGTTCAAGTGAATTGACATGGAAAGCCCTATATTAGGATTAATTCCTAGTCATTGACATGACAAGAACTAATTCAATATCCAACATAAAACTGAAAATAAAGTAAAAGAAAGAAAAGAAATTACTAAAGAATGGTCTCCAATCTTGAACTCCAAGATGTGTTGTGAATTGACAAGAAGGGAACCCTTAATTCTGACATAGGGTTCTCTTTTTATAGCCTCCAAACCGACATTAAGGTTTTCCTTCAGGCCTGGCCCATAATTCGTTCAGAACCCTGATTTTTCCCGCGTCGGCGCCTTCTGCGCATCAGCGGCGCCGGAAGTTCTGCAACTCTCTGATGATTAGGCGCCGCGGCGCTGCAACTCTGCTGTCTAGAGGCGCCGCGGCGCTGGAACTTCTGCAAGCTTCTGAACATTGGGCGCCGGGGCGCCTGGCCCGTGTTCGTGCCTGGTTCGCCACTTTCTCGCATTTCGAGCTCTGGAACCTCCATTTTGCCCTCTTTTTGCTCCTTTTCCGCCATTGAGCCACTTTAACCAATTTGTCTCAAAAGAAAGAAAATTTATCCTAAGACGACACGTATTTGTACAAAAAGGGACAAAAGACTCACTAAAAATGACTCGAAAAGTGTATATAAAATACACTGATCAAATACCCCCAAACTTAACCTTTGCTCGCCCTCGAGCAAAGATCAAAAGAAAGAAATAAAGACACAAAGAAAAAAGAAAAATAAAAGACTCAACGACATTGATCACTTTGCTGCATTGGTGTTACTTAGAAAAACATGAAGATTAGCAGAATAATATGCAGGAACATATAACATGAAATTTTAGCATTCTAAACACATTAAGCTTAGATATTTCGCAAACTCATTTTAATCATGCTTAATGGAAGTAAGGATACTGAATTATGCACGTCAATTTAAAAATTCCTATGACATGTTTACTTGATATTCTCCACTAATCATGGATATGCATCTAAGGGATCTTCAGGGCTTTTCAGGGTTGTAATGTAGGCTTAGGCATGGGTAGGTAAAAATAGGCATTTAGGCTCATTTCGTGTACCATAAGCTCTTTAGCTTTTCAATTTTCCCCTTTTCTTTTGATTGCCTTTCTTCACTTCATATCTATCTTTCCCCTCTTTTGTTTTGAGAGAGTGAAGTGTATTATAATAACAAACACCCCCAAACTTAGGCTTTTGCCTATTTCTTATTACTTTTTTATTGGGGTGCATCAAACTTGTTCACTTTTTTTGTCTCTTTTTTAACACATTCTATTCCAACCATTTCACATTCACATTTTTACTTATGGCACAATTGTGGGAATATAGGGTGTCAAAGAAAAAGTTTCATGTTTAGGCTCAACGGGGCTGACTAGGGATATTTTTAATGTCAGGGATAGAAAAGAGTGGTAAGAATTGACTAACAAATAATTGCCTGAGTTATCTCCCTTAACATGCATATCCTAACTATTTCGCCTCAAATAGCAAGCAATCATAACACATAGGTTTTAACATTTAACAATGCACAATTCAAGCAGAAACTCCAAATAGACAGATTTCATGAGTTTTTGGCATATCTAACCTAAGCGTTTAGATAGTTGTTCCTACTTCCATTACATTATTCAACCTTGCTTCACTAGGTGTTTCTAGTAACTACAGCATGCATGATCTTTGACAGACAATTATGACTGGAAAAAAAAATTATGACTCAAAAATGCACAAAACAAATCAAAAAGACTCAAACATACTACAACAATAAGACACAAATAAGACACCCCCCCCCCCAAACTTAAATCACACATTTTTCCCAATGTGTGTAAGACTCAAAGAAAAATAAAAGAAAAATGACACTTACAGACTTGGTTTTAAAATGGTGGCGGTGGTGGTGGATAGTGCATTGACCATTGGTTGAACAAGGAACTCATCTCGTCAATTATCTGCCTCATTTCTTGTTGTCCTTGTATCACCGTGTCAAAATTCTGCAACATCCTTCTCTGGTTCTGGAGCAACTGCTCCATCATAGGCACTGGAGGTTCTGATTCTGTGGGTGGCTGATGGCTGCTTCCTGCCTCATATTGAGCCTCTATCTCAGGCTCATATTAGTCCATGGCAACCTCTGCTGCTGCTGCTGGCGCTGCTGGTGGTCTTCTTCTCGCTGCTGCTGGGGGACTTGGGTCTGGGAAGGAGTGCACTATCCCATATAACACAGGCAGTTGGTTTCTCTCATAAGTATCAGTGGGTAGGGTTGGGACCCCATTTATGGCGCATAAATTTGTAATAAGTGAGCCATGTCCCAACCCACCTGTTGTTACCAACCTGCTGGTCTCTTCAATACTTTGCACTATCTCCTTTCCAACATCAATCGTCTTCCCCGACATAATTCCATATATCAATTTGATCCTGTCTTCTGGCACTCTGGTAAAGTGCGTTGATGGAATCAGATGGGCACTGACGAAATACGACCAACCGCGTCGCTTTGTTGAACCGACACCGCCGATCCTCTTGACCCATTTCTGGCAAATTCATATGCAGGCCCAGGGTAGCTTACTGTGTCTGCGACGGTATTCCAGTCGATGTTGTTGGTGCTTCTAGACCATGTTCTGAAGTAGCTTCGGTCATCACCTCTTTCTTCAACATCTGTTGTTTTCAATAACACATTTACCACTCCTGCCGTCACAGGCACATATCTTCCCCTCACAAAGCATCTGTCGTCCACCTTCTCCGGAAAATTAGCATAGAATTCTCGTACCATCACTGTGTTCATTTGTGCTATCTTTTCCGGGTTAACGAATCTTCTCCACCCCATCATCTCAATCATCGCCCGAATGGGCTCATATACATTCCCCTCCCCAAGCGACTCCCTTTGATAATCCATTCCTCTTTCAGGGATTAAGGGCCTAGTACTAAGCTTTTTGTATCTTTCATAAGCTCTTTGGCTAACAAACCTAGTATTATCATATTGAGGGGCTGAGGTGGATGTGGAGACTCTTTTCTTTCTGGCAGACATGTTCAAATCACTTTTTGCAGCGTTTCCTTTGAATCAACAATGTTACCCACACTATCACCCAACAACTAGCAGCTACAACACCTATTACCCCCAAGCTTTGCTTAAGAAGCTCCTGCACAACACCCACACTCACCCCGTAGACTCCTCCTCGAAATCTCTCAACCAATTTCAACACCCCAACCACTTCACAGATACAACACTCCTCCAATATACTACCTCTTTTTTACTACAGTAAAGCTTTCAAGAAAAGATGAAGATTACCTTTTGACGGTGTTCTTCAAGGTTTTCTTGCTTCTAATGGTGATTTGAGGTAATGGGATGAGGTTTGTTGGCTAAGATGGTCAAGGGTTTAGGGAATTTAAGAGCTTTGGTTGTGTTTGGGTTTGGTTTATGGAAGATTTTTAGGTAAAAGGTGAATTTTTGTGGGTTTTGTGGAGAAGAAGGGTTTAGGTTTTGAATTGGATTGGGGAAAAATCGGGTTTCTGGGCTATTTAATTTCTGGGTTTCCGCCTCGGCGCCGCGTTCAGAATCAGCCATGGCGCGCTAATTTATCAAGGCCTGGCTTCGCGCACATGCCCAAATGGGCACCGCGGCGCTTAAACTTCAGCGCTTCGCTTTTTTAGCGCGCGCTTCGCTCAGCCATGGCTAACCCGATTTTCTGAAAATCCCTTTGCTTCCCTTCAGTTCTTGCCCTCCAAATTATTGGCCTGCACCTGTCAACACAACACAAACACTACCTCCGTGAGACCGTTCTTAGTAAAAACAAACTATATTAAAGTAAAATAAATCAAAATACCTTGGGTTTCCTCCCAAGTAGCGTTGTCTTTAACGTCTTTTAGCCGGACGCAAGTTCGTTAGGTCAAGAGGTGTGAGGTAGATTAATCCCACAACCAATCCATTTTTCCACATTTTTCTTTTTCTTCTTCTGTTTTTCTTCTTATAATTATTTTCAGGGAAAGGTTCAGGAACACATACCTGCTTTGGCGGAGGTTCAACATCACGTACTTGCTTTGGTGGGCCTATCTCCCTTGTTTTGGCTTGCACTGGCTCACATGACGTTCTGACGGTGCTTATTGCAAAGCACCTGCTCATGACTGGTGGCTCAATAACGTGTTTAAACACTTTAAACACCATTTCTTCGCTCTCTACCCTTAGCGTCAGCTCACCCTTTTCTACATCAATCAGGGCTCTCCCTGTTGCCAAGAACGGTCTCCCCAATATTATGGGAATCTCCGCATCCTCCTCCATATCAAGAATGAGGAAATCCGCAGGGAAAAAGAATTTTCCTACTTTAACAAGCACATCCTCAATTTCCCCCCTTGGGTGCACCACCGTTCTATCTGCTAGTTGCAAGCTCACCGTGGTTGGTTTTGCTTCACCTAATTCCAACCTCTTAAACACCGACAAAGGCATCAAATTTATACTGGCCCCTAAGTCACACAGGGCCCTATTGCATGTTACCCTGCCAACTGTGCAAGGCAATGTAAAGCTCCCTGGGTCCTTAAGTTTAGGGGGCAACTTCTTCTGCAGGATGGCACTGCACTCCTCAGTCAGTGCCACCATCTCATATTCTGCTAGTTTCTTCTTCTTCCCCAAAATTTCCTTCATGAATTTGAAATAAGAGGGCATTTGCTCCAACGCCTTGATGAAGGGTATGTTGATGTGTAACTTCCTGAATGTCTCCAAAAACTTGGAGAATTGTTTGTCAACTACCTTCTTCTGCAATCTTTGTGGGAACGGAATCCTCTCAGTATACTCCTTTTCTGGAGCATTCTCTAATACTGGGTGAGCTTCAACCACCTTCTCTCTCTCTATTTCTACCCTTTGTTCAACTACCGGCTGAGGTGCATGCTGCTCCAACTGTTTGCCACTCTTTAGCTGCACTGCCTGACATTGTTCTCTAGGGTTTATCTCTGTGTTGCTTGGCAGTGTACCCTGTGGCCTGTTGTTCGATAGCTTTTCTAGTTGCCCCACCTGTGTTTCCAAGTTCCTGAGCGAAGATCTAGTCTCTGTCATGAACTGGGTCTGGGAGTTGGTGAGTGTCAACAAAGATGCTCTCAGCTCGTCTGGCTTTTCTGGTTGGGCAGGGCCACTGAATTGTTGAGAATATGAGGCCTGAGTGAATGGTCTTGGTTTTGATCTCGCCTCTAAACCGATTTTCACGCCCTGCTCACCTCTCCATGAAAAATTTGGGTGATTCCTCCACCCTGGATTGTAGGTGTTTTAGTATGGATTGTTCTGGGGCCTCTGATAGTTCCCTACAGCTTGGCACTCTGCTTGCTCGATCGTCATATTGTTAGGATCAGCTGATGGACATCTATCGAAGGTATGTGGACCACCACACGCCACATACTCATTGGCATTTGCACCGCATTCTGACATCTTGTATGTTGTTACAGCTGCTTGGTCAAAAGGGAAACTTGGGCATTCAGGGCAGTGATGGCATCAATCTCATGAACTCCCACTGTTCTTCTACCGCTCACTTGTCTATCCTCTGTGACATGGTTATTGGTGGTCATGTCTTCCAATAAGTCATGAGCTTCATGTGCAGTTTTCCTCATGAAGGTTCCACCTGCTGCTGCATCAATAATTGTTCTGGTCGTTCCGCTCAGCCCATTATAGAAGATGTGGACCAAATTCCATAACTCAATACTGTGGTGTGGGCACTTCCTTTGCAAGTCTTTGAATCTTTCCCAAGCTTCGTATAATGACTCTCCATCTGCTTGATAGAAATTATTCAACTCCCCTCTCAACTTTGCTGCTTTGCATGGTGGGAAGAATTTTGCCAAAATTTTTTGTGTCAACTCTTGCCATGTGAAAATCAAATCTGCTGGCAAGGAATTTAACCACACTTTCGCTCTATTCCTGAGTGAAAAGGGAAAGAGCCTCAATCTGACGGCGTCATCAGTAACATCGTTATATCTTAATGTTGCACACAGCTCCAAGAAATTAGCTATATGCATGTGAGGATCCTCCGACGGCAATCCTCCAAACTGCACCGTATTCTGCACCATACTTAATATTGCAGGCTTGATCTCAAAATTATTTGCTCCTATTGCTGGGAGCCTAATACAAGTTTGTGCTCCGTTCACCCTCGGCAGCACGTAATCCCCCAAGCTTCTCTCCGCTTGGACCTGAACTCTCTCCTCTACATCCATTGGCACTCTCCGAGGCATTCTTTGGTTAGGTTGATGATCACTCAACCCCTCGTTCAGCACATTGTTATTTTGTACGTCGTCCATCTCTATTAAAGCTGCAATTCGTTGGTTCCTTCTGTTCTGTTTACAAGTTTTCTCAATTTCTGGATTGAAGGGAACAAGAGTGTCTGCTCCTCTTCTCCTTCGCATAAACAAAGAGCCTGAAACAGATCAAAACAAACAAACGGATCACGGCACACTGGTTTTCCAAAAATAGATAAAAATAAATAAAAACAAAAATAAAAACCAAATTAGAAATTAAGAATAGATAAAATTGATATTGAACTACGCCAATCCCCGGCAACGGCGCCAAAAACTTGATGCGCGATTTATGCACACACTTTAACGCAAGTGCACGTTGTCGAGTCAAGTAATATAGTCTTTGAAGACCGAGTTATCGTCCTCAGGGATTAGTGCTCAATTACCAATTTCTATTCTTTGTTATCTATTTGGTGACCGAATGTTGATTTGTTGTTTATAACTAATAATTATGAAAACTAATTAACTATGTTGTTTACTTCAGTAATGATGGAAATAGGGCTTCCAAATCTCCTCAACTATCTGCTTATATTACTTATTAATGCAATTAATTATGGTTCTTCTTCTATTGGAGATAGCAGGTTTACTAATCCATTTTATACTCCCGTTAAGGCTATATAAACACTCAACCCCAGTACAGCTCCTTTCTACCTTTCGGTGATAAGGATGACTCTAGAGGAGGATTAAGAACAAAAACCCTTATTAATGCTACACACGTAATTGAGGTATTTTCATCCTCAATTCGACCTATGTCTACCCAACTACAGCATAGTCACAACCTCCCCTTTCGGATTTCGGTTAGAAATCATATAAGTAATGATAATTAATGATCAAGTAATTATCAAGCAATCAAAACATATATTGGATAAATCTCAACAATTAGAAGAACAACCACAACATGCATTAATTCATAAATATAAGGTTCAAGTGAATTGACATGGAAAACCCTATATTAGGATTAGTTCCTAGCCATTGACATGACAAGAACTAATTCAATATCCAACATAAAACTGAAAATAAAGTAAAAGAAAGAAAAGAAATTACTAAAGAATGGTCTTCAATCTTGAACTCCAAGATGTGTTGTGAATTGGCAAGAAGGGAACCCTTAATTCTGACCTAGGGTTCTCTTTTTATAGCCTCCAAACTGACATTCAGGTTTTCCTTCGTGCCCGCCCATAATTCGTTCGAACTCGATTTTTCGCCGCGGCCGCGTTCGCATCAGCCGCGCCGGAAGTTCTGCAACTCTCTGATGATTAGGCGCCGCGGCGCTGAACTCTGCTGTCTAGAGGCACCGCGCGCTGAACTTCGCAAGCTTACGAACATTGGCGCCGGGCGCCGCCCCGCTGGCCGGAGGCGCGCGCCGCCCGTGTTCGTGTCTGGTTCACCACTTTCTCGCATTTCGAGCTCTGGAACCTCTATTTTTGCTCTTTTTCCGCCATTGAGCCACTTTAACCAATTTGACTCAAAATAAAGAAAATTTATCCTAAGACGACACGTATTTGTACAAAAAGGGACAAAAGACTCACTAAAAATGACTCGAAAAGTGTATATAAAATACACTGATCAGTCAGACTGAGAACAATTCTGATGGTTGATGGTTTAACCACTGGACTGAATGTCTCGCCGCAATCTAATCCCACCTGTTGAGTTTTGCCATCACCTACAAATCGGGCCTTATGCCGCTCAAAAGAACCATCCGATTTTTCTTTATGGCTAAAAATCCATATAGAACGAATTATATTAGCATTAGATGGACGAGGTACTAACTCCCATGTCCTATTTTTAATTAGAGCATGATATTCATCATCCATGGTCATTTTCCAATTAGGATCTTTTAGAGCAGACACAGAGTTACAAGGCAAAGGTGATTTCGAGACTTGAGTGTGTAGATTGTATTTGGCATTGGGTTTTGTAATTCCATGTTGACTACGGGTGACTGGCCGGTTTAGTGGGCCAGTGGACTGGACGCCACTGGCCGGGAGTGAGGCAGTGGGCTGAACGCCACTGCCCAGATTATTTTCCACGCCACTGCCCAGGCTGTTTTCTCCACCGTTGACCGGGCCGACGAATGGGATTTATGTGTAGTTGGGCTGGATTTGCGATTGTCCCACCAGCGGCGGATGGTGTGAAGGAGAAGGCTGAACGAACAGTTTACGTGAGTTGGGCTGGATTTGCGATCGCCCAACCGGGCGGGCGGTAGTGTGAAGAAGGGGGGTCTCTTGCATTGGGCCTTGGAACTGATGGCCCGGGCCATCGGATCAGTATTTTCGATGGCCGGACCATCGGTCCTGGTCGATGGGCCCATTGCGTTGATCAAGTATTTTTTGTGAGTCCCGGGCTGTGGAAAAAATGAGTTAGATACGGGAGCCTATCATCCAAAAAATCATAAGTATTCGTCCCGGTGTCATGTATCTTGGCAAAGGAAAATTGTGATTCATCAAAAATTACATAACGACATATAATCATACGTTTGGAAGAAATGTCATAACACATGTAACCACGGTGATTTGTAGGATATCCCAAGAAGACACATGTAGTAGACCGGGGTTGAAGTTTTGTGATTGTGGTGGATGGAAATAGAGGGTAGCAAAGACAACCAAATACTCTCAAATGATGATGGTTCTCGTAAGTAAAGTATTTTTAGTGGAGCTTGGTAAGACATGTTTTTATGGGGAAGGATATTCAACATGTAGGTTGTTATTTGAAGCGCATGATGCCAAAAAATGGGGGGTATAGAAGCATGAGCGAGGGATGTTCTCACAATATTGTTTATGGTTCTAATTTTGCGTTCCGCCTTCCTATTCTGTGAAGAGGTGTGAGGACAGGATAAGCGAAATTGTAAACCATTTGTTTTGAAAAAATCCCAAAATTGATTATTGTCAAATTACCTCCCATTGTCACATTGAATACTTTTAATCTCCCGTTCAAACTGAGTTCGGATAAATGCTCTAAAGTTTAGGAAAGTGGAAAACACTTGTGATTTTTTTGACAAAGGAAATGTCCACAAATAATTAGAGTAGTCATCAAGAAACAGTAAATAATATCTATGACCTGAGGAACTCAAAACAGGTGATGTCCAAATATCACAATGTAAAATATCAAATGGCATAGTAGTACATGAAGTAGAAGAAGTAAATGGCAACCTAACATGTTTACCAAGGGAACAAGCATGACACTTATTCAAAACACGAGTTTGAGTACATGAAATAAAATTGTTTTGTTTAAGAGAGGCCAAAATGGACTCCCCCGGATGTCCCAATCGTTCATGCCATAGTGATGGTGCCAAGGCTGCAAAAGTGGAAGAAACTTTAGACTGTGGATTTGGTAAACTTATTGGATAGAGCTCCCCCTTGCTATCACATCTCATGAGAAGCTTCCCCGTCTGAAAGTCATGTACGGAAAAACCAAACGGGTCAAATCTAACAGAAACCCAATTGTCACTAGAAAACTTCCTAACAGATACCAAATTTTTTATTAATTTGGGAGCATGCAGGACATTATTTAAAACCAGTGGCGGATGTGGTGGTGACAGTGTGTTTGACCCATAACCTTTTATTGGAATTGCATGGCCATTTCCGACAATAATACCATTTTCTTTGCTCAAATTAAAATAGGGTGAGAGTGTACCTTGGGATGCCGTCATATGTGACGTTGCCCCGGAGTCCATATACCAATTAGAATCCGGTGGATTGAGTCCAAGAGTGTGCATAGCCTGCTCAATATCCGTAGGATGGGTCGTGGTTGAATGGGCCTCCTGCCATTGGGCCGGAGGAGGCCCAAAACTGCTGCCTGCTGCTGAAACTGACCCAGCGAATTGGGCCTGCTGGGTCACACTGTCATGTTGCCCAAGCTGCTGGACACGGTTGGGCTGCCACTGGCCATTGGGCCTGTTGGCTTGCCTGGCCCAATTCAAGTCTGGCCGCTCGCGCCTTCCATTCTTTGCCGATGGCCGGCCGCTGAATCTTGCCGGGCCTTCCGCCGCCGCTTCCAGCTGCCGCTGCGAGCCACCGCCGGAGTTGGTGCTGCCGCCATAGCCACCGCCGGAGTTGGTGTTGCCGCCATTTTCGCCGCCACCGGAATTCCGGTGACCCCCACCTTTATTATTTCCGCGATTTCCACCCTTCTTATTATTATTACCACGTCCTTTTTTACTCTTATTTTGTGAAGAATAGTCAAAATAATTACCTTCATTTGAAGACGTGGCAACCATGACGGAATTTGTAGTCGTTGAAACCTTCTTAATCAAACCCGACTCTTCAAGAACAAGCATGGATCTTGCTTGATAAAATTTTGGTAAGGGATTACTTTGACGGATTAGTGTCCCCACGCCACTATAAGCATCCGTGAGACCGGAAACTAATTGTAAAACTAACCGGTTGTCAGTAACCGGTGAACCTACGTTTCACAATTGATCTGCCAACACTTTGAGACGTTAACAGTAGGTTGAAACGTTAGGAAGTGCACGTGACAATGGTTGAAAATTCTTGTTCCAACGCAACGGCACGAGAGTTTTGATTGTCTTGAAAAATGTCTCTCAAGCGTTCCCATGCCGCCATGGCAGTAGAATCTGGTTCCATTATTGTATGCAACAAATCTGTGGATATTGTTGCATAAATCCAACCAAGAACCGTGGCATCAAGGGTATCCCACAATTCTTTGTCTGCTTCAGATGATTGTTCCGTTGTTGTACCATTTTTTGGTGGAATTATATGATGAAGAACTTTGTGAGCTCTACAACATATTTTGAACAACTCCGCCCATGTTGCATAGTGAACAGTTTTCATCTCTAGTTTGACAGAAATATGTGTTTTGATGTTGGAGATAGTAAGGGCTGAGTGAAACGAAGATTTTGATTCAGACATGGTTGTGAGTAAGAACAATAATGGAGAAAAAAAATATGAAAATTTTCGGTCAAGGTAAAACCAAGGAAGAAGATGACCGAAATTTGGAAGGAAACAAGAAAAATATTTGAGGATCTTTTTCTTCCTTATGCTCTTGATACCATGAAAGAGTTTTGGAATATCTTCCTTAATCTTTATTCATCCCAAATGGTAATAATATATACACTAAGTAACAATTAATAGGAAGATTAAGTCTTCCCTAAAATCCTCCTATCCTATCCCATAATATATTCCTATATTAATACTATTATATCCCTTACATTAATACATAATACTATTTACCATATACATAAGATTCTACATAATTATATTATTAATAGTAATTAATAATAAATATTCTAACATTGTTAACTTATTTCCTTTATTTGCAAGTCCTAAAATTCCCCCTTGTAATTAATCTTTCAATAGGTCATGAAGGGGCTATAGAACAATAACAATAAAATGAAATAAACTTGAATGATAATTTTATTTTCGAATGTTGGAAATTATGTCGTCCGACACCAGTAACAACACTTTAGCAAAACAGAAAATTTTGAAGAGTAAATGCAGCGGAAATTTAAATAACACAAATATTTTAAATTTTCATAAGTTATATATATATATAAATAACTTATGATGGTTTAATGACCAAATATATTGTATATATATTATATAGAAATATACAAATTTCTTTCTTTATATATTTACAAGATAAAATAGAAAGGAATTAAAAGTTGAAGTCGCAAATGAATTCTGTCTGAAAAATCTAACTAAGTAGACATAGACAACCTCTTATTACAATCACTCCATACAAAACTAATCTAGAATCTAAACAGCAATTGTAATGTTGGACAGAATGTTGTGAACACACTCAGGCAACACTTGTGATCTAGATTTCTGAAATGAAATCCCAAGAGCTCTCTTGGTATTTTTACTTTCTGGTTCTGGATGTTGATTCTCTGGAGTAGCCTCTCTATTTATAGTAGAAAGTCTTTCTTGAATTGTTCATCGATCGGTTGTGGAAGTTGAGGGAAATGTGGACTGCTGGTGGGATTGGTTGGAGAAGATCAGAGAGTAATTAGCTCAACAGCTTTGGCTTGATCCTCACGACAAGCAACAACTTTTGACTTTGTCCTCACTCGTTTTTTACCAGATCCTTTTTACCTTGCCAAGTCGTTTACCTCATAGTAATATTTACACAAATATTACTACATCGCGTGAAGTAAGGAAAAATCTATTCAGAAAATGTTGGTCTGAATGTTGTGCAACATTTGTCCCAACATACTTACACATTCATATCAATACTTAATGAGATATATTGGGTCAAATGTCACAACACCAATCCAACATTAACAATCTCTCACTTTTTGCATTTCTTCACAAAACTCATTAAAATGTAAAGTTGACTTAGGATGTTGTCACAAATGTTATCCGACATCTGTGATCAACAATTTCAAGGTCATGCTCCCCCTTAAACTGTGATGGCATACAATCAAACATGTGTATACCGATTCATAGGATTAGAAAAGAAAAAAATATGAGCACACATATCACATATCATCCAATATATACAAACCACAAATATAAATATTCATTGTCAACAAATATCAATATCAATCTACTAAAGATCCGCATACATCATCGACAATAGCAACAAATACCTCATTGCTCATCATACAACAACAATAACTTCCAACAGGTTTCTACTCATGCATAACAGTTTCAACTTCCTCTGCACAACAACCTTTAGCTTCCTTTAGCCTTCAGTTTCCTCCCCATGAAAAATAACTTTCTCTGCACATCAACCTTTAGCTTCATTCAGCCTTTAGTTTCCTCCCCTTGCATCAACATCATCTCCCATTTTTTATGAAGAAAGTAGCATCATGAAATAGTCTCTAGCTTGTATCGGGGGATTTCTTGCAGCATCAACCTCAGAAATTTGTTGGTTGATTTTTCCAATTTGATCCACAAGTCATTCTGTAGACAGTGTAGACTGTCCTGCACCAGTGTTGCCCAGAATTTTGGTGACATTTCTGGCAACATTTTCACGTTTAACCTCCTTCTTCCAGGGCAAGTTGATGACTCTGTCCTTGCTCTTAAAAATTGTTTTGTTTACAGTGTAAAGCTCAGGAGCCTTCTCTAAAGTGTCTTCTCTCTTAGGCTCATAGCCTTGGGTGGTTAATACTTTGTAAATCAGAGAGGGAAATGAAGGATTGAAGTTGATTTTTTCTCAGCCAAGTTGACAATTTGATGAAATATCATTTTTCCAAATCAACTTTCAAACCTTTTCCAATTTTATACAACGGGGTGGCTTGTTCAGATGTCACAATTGACTCATTCATTGAAGGAAGCCAATTGTGAATAGAAATTTAATGGATGGTGGAATATATGGCTGTTAGTTTGAATGCTGGACATCTAGGGATCCACTTCTTCATCATACCTTCAGTGAGATATTCAATCACTCCATCCCTATTGTCTATGACATGTTCTGCTTCTCTAACAATATCTCTAGCATCTAGTCCCATACATTAATTTATAATAGAAGGCGTAAACAGATAGACCTTGTTGTAGAGATATATCTTCCCAAATTTCTTTGAGGATGTCTTCTCTATAACAGAACGCAGATTAGCGTAAAACAACCTTACTACTTCATCAACATAAGGTTCTTTTTCTGTGACATTTTTAAGAAGTCGTCTATCCTTAAAGAATTCTACAAAATCATATTCAGCACAGGAAGCAATATCTAATATTTTCTCATGTCTAATCACTCTATTCTTGTAACAGGCCTACATATCATTGTTAATTTTAGAATATAATTTATCTGAATAAGCAGATACCTCAAAGTCTGAATCGGTGGATTCGATACTGCTGAAGGATATTTTAGCTTGTGCTTCTTTCGATGTTGGCTAAAATATAGCCTGAGATATTGTGGCATCAGTGACAACATTTGGAGCAACACTCGACTTTACAATTCTGAGAACTCCCTTTGGAAAGAATTGTTTTAAAGGAGTATCGTCTGGAATTTCCCTTTATTGATGCATATTTGGCTGCACTGAAGCAGATGGTTCTTCTTCACTCTCTTCTATTGAAAGCATATAGTTTGTATCTTCACTTGCACCGCTCAAGTAAGAGGATATAGATGTTTCATATCTAGACCTTTTGTTACTCGATCCTTCTTGGACTGTTTTTTCAAAAACTCTACTCGATCGACGAGTAGGGAAAGTAGAAGACATTGGCATTTTACCCAAAGATGAAAATCAATAGTTTCATCAACATCTATAGGGTTATTATCATCTTCAGGATAGCTAATATATAAAGGTTCATCAAAACCTTTAAACACTATTGTTGTACATGGATTTTCTGGGAGATTGGAGGAAGAAGATGGTTGTTCTGTTTGATGTAGATCATTGTGCTCAGAAGCCTCCGTATTTATTGGAGGGCTTGTGCTAATTGGAGTGTTGGAGTAGATGTTGGACGACATTTGTTCTGATATTGATGATTGAAAATTTGGGAGAGGGTTTTGAGAAGTTAGGGTTTCTGATAGAGATTGGTGTTTGATTTGGTGATTCCATCGGTTAGGTAGGCAGAAGTATACCCGATGTGATTTTCCCTCTCTTTTTTATTTTTATGGGAAAAACGGAAATGATAAAATAATAGCAAATGAGAGGAATATTTATATACATGACAAAACTTTTATTAGCAACAAAAATCTCTTATTTTTAGGTGTTTCAATTTTACACAATAACTTACACCTAAAATATTGGGATAAAAATAAACATCAAGGTAGGAATAATATTTAATCTTATCATTTTAAATTCTGAAATTCCATTAAACAAGGCATATAATAGGGAGTAAAATCTGACATTTCAAAATCAGATAAAAACAACAACCCAACACATATCACATTCTAAAAATGTCAACATCAATGTTAGCAACATTTTGAACGACACAAGTATTTTGATCCCACAAGAATTTCAGATTTGACAACAAATCAAGACACGTTTTATATGCACTTTATGAGTTTGACCACTGGACCAATGTAACATTTTCTCATCGTGTCCTTGGTCTAATCATATAACACATATAAAAAAAAAAATTGCGTGTCAAAAACAAGAATACTTTTATGGTATTCTCAAATATCTTTTGAAGCACTCGATACTTTTATAGAATATGAACGATATCTTTTCACGGGCTTTGCCCATTTTTCACAGTTTCCAAATATTTATAAAGATTTTGATACTCCCTCTTTATGATATATATATATATATATATATATATATATATATCATCGCAGAGAACGGTATCACTTTGATAACATATTCTTATTTAAGGATCATGCTTATGTGACCAAAAGTTATGCGCCATACATCAACAATAATCAGTTAGTGATATAACATAGGTAAATGTCACCCGAAATATTAGACAACATTTAAGACGACATTCACCAAAAATGTCTTTTTAGAAATTACAAAGACCAAGAGATTTCTTCAAACTAGAAAATCTCTCATGGTCCAAAGCTTTTGTAAAAATATCTGCTAGTTGATGAAGAGTGTCAACATGTTCAATTTGAACTAGATATTTTTTTAAACTAAATCTATTAAAAAGTGATGTCTAATATCAATATGTTTTATACGTAAGTGCTAAACTGAATTTTTGGAAATATTTATAGCACTCAAATTATCACAGTACAAAATTAAAATGTTGCTAGTAAATTTATAGTCGTCTAACATGTGTCGTAGTCATATTAATTGAGAGCAACAACTTCCAACTGCTACATATTTAGATTCAGCAGTTCAAAGTGAGACAATTTTGTTTACGACTATACTATGAAACAAGATTATTGCCAAGATAAAAACAGCTTCCACTTGTACTTTTTCTATCATCCATATCTCCAGCCCAATCTGAATCACTAAATCCTATTAAGTTAGGATTAGTGTTTTTGAAATACCAGATTTTCAACTCATATGTGTCAGCAACATATCGAATAATACGTTTCAAGACATTTAAGTGGAACATTTTGGGACATGCTTGAAAACGTGCACAAACACAAACACTAAACATAATATATGAGAGACTAGCAGTAAGATAAATAAGGTTATCTATCATAGATCGATATAATATTGGGTCAATATTTTCACCAATATTATCCTTACATATCTTCTACGATGAATCCATTGACGTTTTCATCTGTTTAGCGTTCTTTTAACTAGATTCTTGGCATATTTACTCTGTGAGATAAAAATTCCATCTTCACTTTGCTTTATCTGAAAGCATAAGAAAAAAGTTAATTTTCCAATCATGCTCATTTCAAATGTCGATGACATAACTTCAACATATGAATTTAGGCACGACTGTAAAGTCGATCCAAAGACTATGTCATTCACGTAGGTTTGAGTAATTATAATATCTACACTATGTCGTTTAATAAACAAAGTACGATTAGCTTCATCACCGTTAAAACCAAATTCAAGAAGAAAGTTAGTTAACGACCATACCATGCATGAGGGGGCTTGTTTCAACCCATAAAAAACCTTTTTAAGCTTGTACACATAGTGTGGATGGTAAGGATCTTCAAATCCTTTTAGTTGTTCAACATATACCTCCTTGTCTAGATAACCATTTAAGAAGGCACCTTTTACATTCATTTGGTGTAAAGTAAGGTTTAGACAACAAGAAATAACAAGTAAAAGTCTAATCGACTCGATTATAGCTACAGGTGTGAAGGTTTCATCAAAATCAATTCCTTCAACCTGAGTAAAACCTTGTGCAACTAGACGTGCTTTATTTCTAATAATTGTTTCTGATTCGTCTGATTTATTTTTAAAAATTCACTTAGTTCCAATTACATATATATTATTTGGTCGTGGAACTAAGTCTCATACTTCATTTCGAGAAAATTGTTCAAGCTCTTCTTGCATTGCTTGTATCCAGAAATTATCTTTGAGTGCTTCTACAACATTCTTTGATTCTAATTATACATGTCTAACGGGCCGAACCGGTCCGGACCGGTAGCCCCGTACCGGGTTTAACCGGTTCACCTGACTACCGGGCCAACCGGTCCGATTCATTACTAGATTTCAGGTCGGCCCGTGCGGGTCCAGGTTTGAACCGGGCCTACCGGTCCATTTTTTTTAATTTCTAATATTTATTTTCTACAATGTAAATTCAATTCAATTTAAATATGTAATATAATAATATAATATATAATATAGTTTTATATATTAAAATTGAAACTTTAAAGTTAACTTTCTATTTTATAGTTTATAACTTTATACTTTATACTTTATACTTTATAGTTTATACTTTATACTTTATCTTTATTTTATAGTTTACTTTATATTACTGTTATAGTTATACTTTATAGTTTATAACTTTATATTGTAATTATACTTTTATTAATTTATTAGATTAGTAGATATAAGTTAAAAAATAAGTAATAACAAATTAACAACTAAATAGATAGTAAAATTAAAACTAATGATAAGATGTAAACTTTTGTACTTTCATAATGTTAATAAGAGTACATAATGAAGTATTAATAATTTTATTTATATATTATGCATCCTTCTTGCAAGTTCTTCGTAATTTATAGGTTGATTGAATTGGTTATGCTCCATAGCCTCTAAATTTGGAGTATTAATTTCAGTCCTGCCTCCGCTCCCGCTTTCCAAAATATTGCCTATTTCTTCATCTTCCGGAGAATTAACGTCTACACATCCTTGACTTCTTCTCTTTGATCTGATTCAATCCCTTAAGCAGACTAACACTTCTAATGTGCTTCCACCCAATGAGTGACGTGTGTCTCCTATTTGATTTCGTGCTTGGCTAAATGCACTTTCAGAAGCCACTGTTTAGATCGACACATTAAGAACATCTCGTGCCATCGCTGCAAGTATCGGAAATTGCCTTTTGTTATCCT
The DNA here is from genome assembly GCA_029844215.1 of Przewalskia tangutica. Taxonomy (NCBI): domain Eukaryota; kingdom Viridiplantae; phylum Streptophyta; class Magnoliopsida; order Solanales; family Solanaceae; genus Przewalskia; species Przewalskia tangutica. Next base: position 99,703,679 of record CM056728.1, on the reverse strand, counting down.
ACCACCATTGTAAAGGGTCAAAACTTTTCTTCGGCTCCGCTGGCTTATGCAAATAAAATTGCATCTCATCGCAAGATCGACTTATGGTTGCTTGTGTTGTAAAAGTGCTCCATATATCTAAAGATTCTTCATCGTCATATTCATTGAATCCTGAAGGTGTAGACACAGAAGCAGAACTAGAAGAAATATTAGTAGCAAAGTTGTTGTTATCATGTAATGTAGCATAATATTCATATAATATAGTTAAATTAGTATCAAGTCTACTTATGCAATCAAATGAAGACGGGGTTTCTATTGCACCTACTTCCATATAAGTATATAAACTACATATTAAATTATGACAATCTACTTTTTTAATAGAAGGATTTAAGACTGCACCAATACAATAAATATCAGGAATAGGAAAAAAATATTTTTAAAATTTTTCAAACATAAGTGTAACTGCATCTTTATATTTCACATTTAATTTTAAACCATAAAGTAAATATGAAATTTCAGCTATATGAGCTAAAGCATTACAAACTGTTGGGTAATAAGATCCTGAAAATTCAACAGTAGCAGTGTAAAATTTACGTAAATTTTTTAAAAGTTCACCAATTGATTTCCAATGTTCGTCGGTTAACATATACATCACGTTCTTACAATGCGCATTTGCAACATGTGTTATGGAGTCTTTATACTTATAACATTCTTTTAACAATAAATAAGTATAATTCCACCGTGTAATAATCTCCTCTGGCATGAATTTAGGTCTCAAATGAAATTGTTTACATTTTTCTTTAAATTCTATAATTCTATTTTTCCTATTATTACCCTGAATAACTCCAACAACTCTTTTGACAAATTTTATTTCAGGTGCAAATAAATCAAGACCACTTTTAACAATTAAATTATAAATATGACAAGCACAACGAACATGAAATATATGAGGAAGTGGTGGTTGTACTTTCGCTTTTAAAAGATCTACAGCAGCAGTATTATTAGATGCATTATCGAATGATACACAAAGTATTTTATTATAAAGATTATATTTTTGGGCATAAGAACAAATAATTTCGCTTATATATTTCCAGTATGACTTTGATCCTCGTCATACGCAAAAGCAATAATACGTTTTTCCATTCTAAATTTTTCATCAATCCAATGACAAGTAATTGTTAAATAATCATAACCGTTTAAAGCATGTCCAATGTCTGAAGTAAAACTAACTAGGCATGGAAGGTTAGCAAACAAATATTGCAAAAAAATAACATAATCATTATGAAGTCTAAAAATATCGGCTCTAGTAGTACTACGAGGAACACCTTTAAAAAAAGGATTATATACTCTTTGAATATATGTAATTAAATATGAAGAAGAAGCAAAAGTAAAAGGTAAACAACCTCCGACAATCATTTTTGCTAATTCAATGCGATCCTTTTTTGGATCGTACTTAGTCACCCCCCCAGTTAATGGATTAAGTTGTTGTTGACCGGGTTCTAAATCAGAGACAACATTCCATTGTGTCGTATGGTCGTTTTTTATATGTCTACATATAGTGCCCGTCACCACCCCCTGTCTTATGTTTATAAGTTCTCTCACAAATATTACATCTAACTCTATCAGTGCCCATAACTTTATCATAAAAGAGCCACACTTTACTACTTTTTTTTCTTACTTCTGGTTCTGGTAAAGGAGGTCTACGACTACCACTAGCAGTACCAACATTGACAGAAGGAACACTAGTAGGTGTAGGAGGTTCATTTTCTTCAAGTTCAACAATATTATCTAATTGAACGTTATCATATTCATTATCTTCTATTCCAAAATCTTCTTGCATTTGATCATAATCTATATTTTGATTAGATGATGAAGAACCTATAGATTGTTTACCCCTTGAACTAGATTTACGGCGTAGTCCCGACAAATTTTCCCTTAGCGAAGACATTATAAAATATTTAAATAATCAACAAATAAATATGACAATTTAATAAAATAATTAGAGAATGAAACGAGTGTACCAAACTTCGGGATTCAGAATTCAATTGAAACTCGAAGCTCGAAGTCTTGCGTCTTGCTACTTTGAAAACTACTAATAATAATAACTTGAAAATTGATAATAAAGATAATTAAGAGAGTATGAGAAATTGAGAATAAGAGAATTGAGAGAATTGTTGTGTGATAAAAATGAAAAAAATGTAGAGAATTTATAGATTTTTTAAAGGGTAAAAATGTAATTAAAAATAATAATAAACAAACAAAAAAAAACGGTCGAAATGACCGTTGGCACCCCCCACACCCACCCCCTCGGCCCCTCCCAACGGTAACATTACCCTTGCAATTTTTTTTTAATTTTTGTATTCAGGTCGGTCCGGACGTTAACCGATAATGTAACGGTTTTATTATCGGTCTAACGGTCGGGCCTTATCGGGTTTTATATAACGTGCGAGTTGGGGTTGGGGCCAACCGACCAACCCCAACCCAGCGGTCGGTTAACGGTCAGAACGATTTTCTCTGGGTCAACGGTCTGCTTCGGTCAACCTGCATCAAGTTTAGTGAGTTTAGTTCTAATATTGATATAAAATAAGAAAGACTAACCTCTTGGTATAAAGTTGACATACACACATATCTTACCATTTCTCTATGATTAAGACTTTACAAATACTTTGTAATACATTAATCATATCATCTTTGAATCCAACTTGATCTATACAATCAACCTCACTAACAGAAATAGAACCACTAAAGCAATTAACATCAGAATAGTTAAAGAATTCATACCTTTCAGATGTCGATGAGGATGTTGATGTCATTGCTGATGTTGAAGCAAATGTCGTGGTATCTGAGATAACATTGTATATGACATCTTCATTATCCGATAGAGACTGTTTGAAAATAGTAGTCATCATTGCTTGTGTTTCAATTTCACGATCTCCTTCCTTTTCTCCTTCATCGTCACTAAGAAACTCATAGGTTCTTACCAAATTTTCTAAGAGTGTTTGCACATTCGTTAGCATAGTGACCCCAACCCGAGCATGCATGACACTGCACAGACTCAAGTTTTTTGACATTAAATTTGGTACGATCTGAGTTGGTTCTTCTTAGTTGATTTCTTTTTTGTACATTTGGAAGGAATCTAGTGTGCTTTTGATTGAAGAGTTGGTTTTGGTGCTATTTAGATTTAGATTGATTTCTCTCATTATTGAACTTCCTCACCATCAAATTGTATTTTCGAGTGAGTAAGACAACATTTGCACCATCACCAATTTCTCAAGATTCTCATCCTCTTCTTCGATTTGACTCTCCAAGGATTGAACTTGAAGTGCCACATTCTTGCTTTTATACAATTTCTTTTGATTCTCAATGTTCATCTCATAAGTTTTGAGAATGCTCATCAAAATATGAAAGTCCATTGTGGCAAGATTGTGAGCTTCTTCAATAGCACAAATTTTTAAATTGAACTTTTCAGGAAGATAACGGAGAGCCTTTTCAATAAGTTGAGTGTTGGTTAATGTTTCACCAAGAACTTGACATTCATTTGAGATGTCAATCAACTTTTCAAAGTAAAATTTAATATCACCCGCTTCTTTCATCCTTAAATGTTCATATTTACTCATGGGCATGCGTAGCTTTGTTCGATGAACACTTGACTACCTTCAAAATGAATTTGTAAAGTACACATGCATCCTTAGCCGTGGAAAAGTTTTGAATGAGTTTGAACATATACATATCAACCTATCCAAAAATGCATTTAAGGTTTTTTCGTTAAATCTAGTATTATTAGTTATTTATGTAGTCCATTCAGATTAAGGTTTAACAAGAATGTCACATTCCTCATCCGGTGACAACATTAGAACAACATACCCATTGGTTATAGATCTTCATGTCCTAACATCAATTGATTTGATATGAAAATATAGGTGAATCTTCCAATATGCATAATTTAATCCATCTAAAATAGGAACCATACCAATAGTTGAATTTGCCGGATCCATAGCTCATGACAACATGACCAAGCACTTGTTGTGTTAAGTATCGACTCTGATACCACTTGAAGGGAGCTATAGAATAAAAAAAAAATGAAATAAACTCGAATGCCAATTCTATTTCCGAATGTAGGAAAATATGTCGTCTGACACCAGTAACAACACTTTAGAAAAACAAAAAACTTTGAAGAGTAAATACAACAAAAATTTAATGAACACAAAGATTTTAAATTTTCATAAGTTATATAATATATATAGCTTATGATGGACAATGACCAAATATTATATATATATATATATACACACACACACACACAAATATACAAATATACAAATATACAAATTCTTTTTTTACAGATTTACAAGATAAAACGAAAAGGAATTAAAAGTTGAAGTCGCAGATAACTTCTGCCTGAAAAATCTAACTAAGTAGAAATAGGCAACCTCTCTTTACAATCTCTCAATACAAAACTAATCTAGAATCTAAACAACAATCGTAATGTTGGACATAATATTGTGAACACATTCAGGCAACACTGGTGATCCAGATTTCTGAGATGAAATTTCGAGAGCTCTCTTGATATTTTTACTTTCTGGTTCTGAATGTTGATTCTCTGCAGTAGGCTCTCTATTTATAGTAGAAAGTCTTCCTTGAATTTCTCATTGATCGGTTGTGGAAGTTGAGGAAAAGATGGACTGCTGGTGGGATTGGTTGGAGAAGATCAGGGAGTAATAATCTCAACAGCTTTGACTTGATCCTCATGACAAGCAACAACTTTTGACTTAGTCGTCACTCGTTTCTTACCAGCTCCTTTTTAACTTGCCAAATCATTTTTACCTCATAGTATTTACACAAATATTACTGCATCGCGTGAAGTAAGGTAAAATATGTTTAGAAAATATTGGTTCGAATGTTGTGCAACATTTTCCCCAACATACTTACACATTAATATCAATACTTAAGGAGATATATTGAGTCAATATCACAACACAAAATTCAACATTAACAGGTCTAACACCCCTCAACTCCCTTAGAATCTAACTCTACGATTGTCTACCTATATTAGCTACCCCACCACTCTAAGCATTGGTATTTGGTACATATATAGTCCGGATTAATGTGTGTATTGATCACAATGTGAAGTATTTTTATAGTATTGGTATATTTTAACATATCACGATAGTAAGATTTATTTTAGGGTTACTAATCTTACTATTTTATCAACGGTTATTTATTTATAGTTACAGAGGCGGATTCACAGTTTTAGTTTTATGAATTCAAGACTTGAATTCCAACCACAGAGCCCATTATTTTATTCGAATTTTGGGTTCATAGTGTGTATAGTAACAATATATTCAACAATAGTATATTTTACACGGATCAAACTAGATCTAGACTAGAGTCATATATCTACTAAAGAACAAGAATTAGAGACAGATAAATTATGTAGCTAAACAACACAATTTATCAAATCATATTAGCGATGATTATTGCCTTATTATCAAAATGTTTTGTTTGCTATTTAGCGATAGATTTATGACAAAATTGTTAACTAATTTCATTTTTTTTGTAATGTCCTACAGGTTCAAATTAATGAACATACATTTATCTGAACTTTTTACATTACCGGTGTATAAAAATTAAAACAGTATCATACATGTATGCATGCATACATGAGAGGCTAGGAAGAAGTAGGTATTTTAGCAGGCTCGAGAGATATAGTGGTAGTACAGAAAGGTGTACAAATGTACGTATAATATATATATATATATATATATATATATATATATATATGGGGATTTGTGGTCTCAGTAATACTAATATGCACGAATACCATTAATAGGTCACCTCCTTAAAAACTGCGGGCCTTAACAAGACCAATTTCTGAATTTTGATACTACTAAACTCCAAATAAGACAAATTTCAGGGAGTGAATATTGAAATTCCCAGATGATCAGGGATACTGTTTCCTTGCTGTTTTCTCGGTCATTGGTCTCTAAACTAGTAGTATAGAGGTAGAGTTCTCTAATTTCAGGGAGTGAATATTTGGAATAGTTCTTGACCTGGCCGTGGATAGTTTTTACTTTTTCTTTTTAGAATTTTGTTTCGAAAATTATTTAGATATAGAATTGTTATAATTTTTCAAAATTCAACTCGAAGTTGAATCCGAATTCGCCGTATTAAAAAAAACTCTAAAAATTTATTTTCACCAAACCACATACAAAAATACAAAAAACGTTGAATTTGGAACTTTTTAACCATATCAATTACTCTCTCTATCTCAATTTTTATGATACATTTTTTTAGTCAGTCCAAAAAAAAATGACTCATTTGTGTAGGAATATGCTCATTGTCTTTCATTAATTATTGTGTACAATATATATAGTGCTACATAATTACAAACTAGGTAACTAAATCTTCCTAATTACAATTGGAATATAAATTTACCAAATATAAAATATGGTAATATTATATCAATGGTAATATACAAGATATGCTATCATACCCCCGCAGTTGAAGAGGGAGGTTCTCGTACACTGAGACTGGCTCAAAAGTCATCAAAGAGTATGCGCGGAAGTTATCTCCGAGGAACACACACTAACCCAACGTGGATCGACGAGTGTCAGGACATCCACCCCAGTCAACATCAAAATAAGATGTGAGACCATAAAGTGAGGACTTGTACATGTGTAAGCCGAAAGGAAGAGTACCTTGTACATATCGTAAAATACGTTTGAGGGCATTCATATGTTCATCAGTCGGGTTGTGCATATGTAAGCATATTTATTGCACGACATAGGATATATCTAATCTCGTGAAAGTGAGATACTGCAACGCTCCTACTAAACTGTAATAGTGAGTCAGGTCGGCATATAGAGAACCCGAAGAGTCACTAAGTTTGGAATTAATGTCCACCGGTGTGTGGGTCGGTTAGCCAGACGTCATGCCTGCTTGGTTAAGGATCTCTTCGGCGTACTTCCTTTGACAAAGAAATAAGCCACATGCATGTCTAGTAACAACAATGCCCAAAAGATAAACTTAGGGGGCAAATTCTTCATAGCAAACTCAGAGGCAATGAGTGACATAATTGATCGACGAAGTGCATCAAAAGATGTGGTGAAGATGATATCATCAAAATATACTACGATGTATGCCATGTCATTACCATTGCTATAGATGAACAGTGAATGATCAGATTTGCTATGTGAAAACCTGATAGAGGATACAAAATCAGCAAACTGTTGGTACCATGCACGAGGAGTCTATTTTAGTCCATATAGTGATTTCTTCAAAAGACACACATAATCTAGATGAATCGGATGAATCCCATAGGATGATACATATATACGATTTCATGAAGGTCTCCATGCAAGAAAGTATTTTTGACGTCAAGCTGATAATAGGTCAAGACTTGGACAAAGCAATATTGAGAACGGTCTGAATAGTCGTTGGTTTCACCACCAGGCTGAAAGTTTCATAACAATCCACTTCCACCAGTTGAGATCTGCTATCACCTACAAGACGGACATTGTGTCTATCAAAAAAATCATTAGATTTCTTTTTATGTCAAAAAATTCATATAGAATGAATAATATTAGCATCAGAAAGATGAGTTACTAGATCTCACGTTTTATTTTTAATAAAAGCATTATATTCGTCAATTATTGCATTTTCTAATTAGGATTGGACAAGGTATCTTTCGGATTATGAGGAACATCGGAAGGAGCAACCCAAGTGGACAAGTTAAATAGTCATTTAGGTTTGGAAATGTCGTGTATAACATATGTTTCTATAGTTCGTAGGTGTGCGGCAGAAGGGTGGACATGTTTGGGATGGGGTGTCAAAGAAGTAGAGGTGGGACTGGGTGGATTGCCGAGACTGTAGGATCGCCGGTGGGCGGGCAGACCAGGTCGGGTTAGCGGGGTCGGGCGGTCGGGCGGAGAAGAGGCGGGTCGAGGCTGGGCGGTCTGGCGGTCGGGTCGGGCGGGACCATAACGTGTCGGTCCCCGTTGGGTAGGGGGTCGGTCGGGGCGGGGCAGACTGCAGCGTTTTGTTTTGTTTTTTTTTTTAATTTTTTCACTAAATTAAAAATACTAAATTACTAACAAAGTAACATTAACATATACTTGTCATACTAATATAGTCATATACATATACTATAATATTATAGACTTATAGTATTATAATTATAGTATTATACTCATATATATAATATATTTATAAACTATAAAGTATAAACTATAACAGTATAAACTATAAAGTATAAACTAAATAATTAAACAAAGACAAGAAGAGTGTAAAAAAAACATCCCAAGGCTGTTTTTGTGCCTCTTATATTATTAATTATTTCATTGAAATATACAAGATTCAAAATTACAACATTGTAGTGTACTGTTGTTGAAAAAAATTGCAAAAGACATAGAAAAATTAAAAAATTGCAATGAAATAAATTACCAATTTGAAAATATTTTTTCTAGTTTCTTTATAATTTCTTGTGGTTCTTCGGTTGGAATTGGTATATCTTGGTCAAATTGTTCCACGTCGCTACTCATGCCTTCAGATAAAATGTCGTTGTAGTTGTCGTCTTCTTCTTCGTTAATCTCTGGTTGACCGCACCTCCTTCGCTCCGCTCGTATCCAATCTCTGAATAGTACCGCCATCTCCAAGCTGTCTCCGGCTAATGAGTGTCTGTGCTCTCCTATTTGAAATCTGCCTGCAGAAAAAGCGCTTTCAGAAGCGATTGATGACGCTTGAATGTTCAAAATATCTCGGGCCATCATTGAAAGTGTCGGAAATGTCTTCTCATTCTGCATCCAATATTTCAGCAAGTCTTCATTTCCTTCTTCATTGATAACTGCTTGGTAAGGTAAATTACCCTGCAAAACAAAAACATCGAACTCGCTAATTTGGTTAGCACTGGTACCACCGCACATTCTATTTCTGAGGCTTTCAATAGAACTAATAGTACTAGCCCCAGAAACAGCATGCCTTTTTTTAGGCTGTGTTGAAGAAGAAGATGGTACAAAAGTCGGTTGGTTACTAGCACTTTCTTGCTGGTAATGCCGATATACTTTTTTGCATTCATCTTCTACGCTATTCAACACTTCTTCTAGCGTTAGTTCAATAGGTGGCTCAACATTTAAATTTTTGGGAGTTGGAGGTGGTAGTACGTCCATACAGTTATAAATATTTTCAATAAGACTTTTACAACCCTCTACTTTAATAGTCGGGTTTAATACAGCACCAATAATATAAATAGGGGGAATAGGAATAAAATATTTCTTTAATTTCATAAACATTTTTTTAATAGTCACAGATAAGCGATTTTTCCATATATTCTTTAAGAAGTAAAAATATTATAGCTATATAAAACAACATAGTTGAAATAGTAGGATAATATAAAGTAGAAAATTCTTTTGTTGCTCGTTGAAATTTTTCTAAAAATACAATAAGTTCTCTAATTTTCTCTCAATCATTATCAACAATCATATCATTTGGATTTTGATTATGGGCGTTAAAAAATAAAGTAATAGGTTTTCTACAGTCATAAGCAACAACTAGTTGGTCATATAAAGAATTCCATCTAGTTGGTACTTCTTCAGGAATTTTTCTGTAAGATAGTCCACAATCGTGACAAGTTTTTTATATTCTTTTCTCTGTTGAATTCTATTATTTTTAAAAATAAAGTGTATAACAAATTGTATTTTTTCAAGAATATCTTGAAAAAGTGAAAGACCATCCTTTACAACTAAGTTATAAATATGACACACACATTTGATATGAAAATGTTTTGGAAAAGTCGGAGTTAAAACATCTCTTAAAATACTAATAGCAGAATTGTTAGAAGATGCATTATCTGATGTAATACTCATAACTTTATCAGTTATTCCGTAATAATCGCAGACTGAATAAATATTTTCTGAAATAAACTCACCAGTGTGCCTACTATCTATATATCTATATGCTAAAATACATTTTTGCATAGACCATTTATAATCTATCCAATGACAGGTTACCGTTAAATAATCATGGCCGTTAGTACTACGACCTATATCAGAAGTTAGAGCGACTTTGCAATTTAAATGATATAATGCATAACGTAAATACTGTTGATATTCATGTGCAAATTTAAATACATCTCTTTTAACAGTTGATCTAGAAAAATCTTTATAAGCAGGATTATACATATCTCTAATATAATGAATAAAACCAGGAGATTCAGGAAATGAAAAAGGCAAACCCTCCACAGCAACTAATTTTGCTAGTGATTCTCTATCTTTATGTTTATCGTATTTAGGGCCTACAACTCCCCCCGTCATAGGGTTAATTTGACCCTGTACTTTTTCCGAAACAGTATGTGAACCTTGTTCCGATTGAGAGGACGCTTTCTCACCATTTTTTTCAATCATGTATTGGGCATGCAAGGCTTTGTGTTTTTGCAATAGGTGTCTTCCTAAACCCCCCGTCCCACCATGACCTTGTCCAGTTTTAAAAGAATAAACATTTTTACAAGTTTTACATACAACTACTTGATTAGCTACGTCCCTGTCAAAATATTTCCATACAACTGATTTTAATGATCGTTTTGCCGGACCTCGTCTCATAGTAGGGGGGATATGAGGCATTTCACTAGTGGGTGTATCATCATCTTCATTAGTAGGTGTATCATCATCTAGAGTGTCATCTAAATTAAAATCTTCTTCAATTTGAGGATAATCATTTGTGTCAAGATCATATGGTATTTCAGGAAACATTTCAGGATCTATAAAATCATCTTGTCTAGGAATAGCTGGAACAGGAATACTAGAAGAAGTACCCTTGCCCTTGTTACCCGCCCTACTAGAAGAAGTACCCTTGCCGAAAAGACTTTTTGCTCTTTTCATTTTAATTATGATAATAAATAGTTAAAGACTTAAAGATAATGAAATTAAATGTGCTAAATGAAATAAAAACAAAATAATAATTTAATGAGAGAACGAATGTACCAAACGCCGACGTAGAGTCGACGTGTAATCGAGAGGTTGAAAATTGAAACTTTGCTCGATAGATAATCCTCAAGCTAGTTGCCAACTTCACTCCCAATTCTCAAATTAATAAATAGATTGAATATGTAGTAGACAATGTTGTATAGAGATTGATTGATAATTGATTGAGAGATTAGAGAGTAGAAAGATTTGTGAAAATAATAAGAAGAGGAATGAGGTATTTATAGTTGAAAAATTGGATTAAAGTGTAAATATAATAACTTAGGGGTTAAAAATAAATATAAAGGGGTAGGGGTTGGGGAGGAGGCCAAAAATGGCCGTTGTCCAACGGCCAAAATGTAAAATGGCCGTTGGACAACGGCTATTTTCTGCAAAGGGAGGGACTGGGGCGGGGTCGGGGCGGGATCGGGGCCTGGCGGGGTCGGGTCGGGCGGGACCATACCCTGTCCCGCCCCGGTTCGAGCCCCGGTCCCGCTTTTTTTTTTTTTTATAGCGGAGTCGTGTCGAGTCGGCCTGGGTCGGGGCGGGACGGGGTCGGCCGACCATCGCCCCCTAGCCGAGTAGGGGTGGGGTCGAGAAATGCGTAGTGGCATCAGAGAGAGGGGGCTGGCCGAGAGATAGACGAGCTAAAAGGTTGTGATGGACTGTTCTGAGGCTCCCGTTGCGGGGCTGAGTGGACTACCTGCCTCGGGATAACAGTGGTGGAGACGACTTTTGGTATCGGTGACGACTTATTTTGCAAGTGATAGAATTAGACGGGTATTTAGGCCATCATTTAGAAATTCATAGAAATTAGGGGATGGAGAATTGAGTTTGGCAAAGGAAAATTGGGACTAATCGAATATGACATGCCAAGAAATGATTATTTTTTGACTTGACAAGTCGTAACAATTGTAATCTCGATGATTGGGGGTAGCCAAGAAAGATGCATGTGGATGACCGAGGTTGCAGCTTGTTGATTTGTGTGGAGGGATGAATGGGGTAGCGTAAATATCTTAAAGTTCGTAAATGCTTATAGGAAGGATCCTGAAAATAAAGAACTTGAGTGGGAGACTTGTGTTTGAGAGACTTATTTGGAAGAATGTTCAAGAGATATGTTGCCATTGATAGAGCGTAATTCCAAAAATGGGGGGTGGGGGTGGGGGTAGAAGCGTGAGAAAGAAAGACACGAACTAAGTTGTTTATGGTTCTAATTTTCGTTCGGCTTTGACATTTTGTGGAGAGGTGTGGGGACAAAAAAAATGAAAAACAAGACAATGTTTGGCACAGAAAAGTTTAAATTGATTATTATCAAATTCTCTCCCATTGGAAATATTTAATATTATTTTTCAAATTATGTCTTAATGAAAGTGCTGAATGACGAAAAAATAGAATATACTTGTGACTTATTTCCAATGGAAAACGTTCCATAGAAAGTTTGAATAATCATCTAGAAACAACATATACTATCGATGCCCGGTCGTGCTTAAGATATGAGAAGTCCATAAATCACTGTGTATTATATCAAAAGACATTAAAGTACAAGTGGATGGAGAATAAAATAGCAACTTGACATATTTCCCAAAAATACAAGATACACAAATATGAGGAGAATGGACATGTTTGTAAGCAATGAATTTATTTTTACTAAGGGAGCATAAAACAGAGTCTCCCGAATGTCCTAATCTATTATGCCATAAAGAAGACGAAATTGCTGCAAAGGTTGATGGAGAGGAGGCTGGATTGCTGATGAATATGGTGATAGGATAAAGGTGTCTGGTGCTATCACATCTCACTATTCTCATCCCTGTCATAAGGTCCTTCACAGAAAAACTAAAATAATCAAATTCAAAGGAAACATTATTGTCGGTTGTGAAACAATGCACAAAGATTAGATTTTCGATAAGTTTCGGGGCATGTAGGATATTTTTAAAAAGCTAATGGGGTGTGTGGTGGGGAAAGAGATGATTGTCTATAATCTCGAATAGGAATGCCTTGTTCACTACCAATAATAATATTATGATTTGAATTGCTCATATTAAAATAAGACGAGAGAGTACTTTGGGATGCCGTCATATGAGATGTGGTGCTAGTGTCCATGTACCAACTGTTGTCAGGAACATTGTGAGACATCGTGTTCATAGCTGCCTCAATATCTGTCGGTGCATAGGTTGAAGGAGGAGAAACATGTGCAATGTATGTCTGCTATGGACGTGTGCCGATGATGCTGAACTGGGCCTGTTGGGCCGAAAGTTAGGCCCAGAAGGAGGTTTTGTAGGGGCAAAGTGGAGCAACCCATGTGGTGCGACCCATATAGACCATGATGGGTAGGCAATCTACGGTGGAGGCTGCTACCGTTGTTAGTGGCTGCCAGCCGGCGAGGGCTGTCTCCTGCTGCCACTGTCACAATTTCCGGTACTGCCGCTGTTGCCGCCACGATTTCCAAAATTTCTTCCTTTGTTATTTCGGGAATGTGAGCCACGTGACGGATCATTGGCTTGCCTGTAGGATGAGGCGGGAGCCGAGCCTCTCAGGTCAGCATGGTTGTCGTCGGTGGCTACGAGGGCGGCATCCGTTGTGCTGGCATTAGTCGTTGCCCACTTTGTTTTTTGGGTTTCTTCAAGAATGAGTCTCGAACGAGCCTCATAGAACTGAGGTATTGACGTGCTTTGTTGTAGGATGGTAGAGACGTCATCATAATTTTTATTCAAACCCACAATAAGTTGCATCACCAATCGTTGATTAGTGACCGGTGCACCGACGTTGGAGAGTTGATCGACAATCATCTTAAGTTCCTGACAATAGGCAGACACATTAGGAAAATCGTCCTGCTGAATGGACTGAAATTGCTTTTCCAGATACAAGACATTTTGTGTCTTGTTGTCATGAACAATACTTTCCAAGTGCTCCCACGATTGTCGTGCAGTGGCATCAGTTTCAATGATAATATGCAATAGATCCTTCGAGATCGTATCGTAGATCCATTGTAGGATAACCACATCTAAGTGGGACCAAAGTTTATTGTCAAAAGCATCAGGTCTTTCTAGGAGCTTTGATTTTGGAGGGATAATATGGTCTATGACTTTGTATACACGACAATGAATTTTAAATAATTCCGCCAAATATGAATGCTGAACCTTTTTCATCTCAAGAGTTATGAGAATGAAATTCTTGATATTGTTAATTTCAAGAGCATGATGGAATTTAGGTTGTTCAATCATTGAAAATTAGAGAGGAAGAGAGGAAAGTCGAAGAAAGAAGGGAGAGGGTTACCGAGGGTGGGAGGGGCGGCGACTTAGAGAGAAAAAAAGTCAAGGTTTGACTTCTGATACCATGTAGGAATATGTTTCTTGCCTTTTATTGATTATTGTGTATAATATATATAGTGTTACATAATTACAAACTAGGTAACTAAATCTTCCTAATTTCAATTGGAATATAAATTTACCTAATATAAAAGATATACAAAATATAGTAATATTCTATCAATTTGCTTATTTGACAATCATTTAACTTTAAGCATTACATTTTACGCTTAACGGGATGATCTATAACCGCACAAATATCTTTTATTTATTTTAGGTAGGGGTGGCCTGTGGGCCGGGTCGGGGCGGGATCAAGCTGGGGCGGGACTGGCGGGATGGGTCCGAGCAAGACGAGACCAAGTCCCATCCCAGTTCCAGTCCCGTTGGATAGGGGGTCAGGGCGGGATCGGGCTGGGGCGGGGCGTTTGTTTTGCACTTAATTAAAAAGAATAACATATATATAAACAACTCAATAATTGAATAAGAGAGTAATAAAAATATCTCAAGACTGTTTTTGTGCCTCTTATATTATTTAATAGAAATATGATTTTTTTTCTAATACAATATACATATACAATTGTCAAAATTACAACTTTGTAGTGTCGTTCAAAAGTTGCAAATGACATAGTAAAATTGCAATTAAAGAAATTACATTTTCTAAAAAACATGTTCTATTTTCCTTAGAATTTCATGTGGTGCTTCGATTGGAATTGGTATTGTTGATCAAATTGCTCCACGTCACTTCCACCAACTTCGGATAAGATGTCGTTGTAGTTTCGTTTTCTTCTTCGTTCATCTCCGGTTGACCGCACCTTCTCCGCTCGTATCCAATCTCTGAATAATACTGCAATCTCCAAACTTTCTCCGACTAATGAGTGTTTGTGCTCTCCTATTTAAAATCTGCCAACAGAAAAAGCACTTTCAGATGTCGTTGATGACGCTTGAATGTTCAAAACATCTCGGGCCATCATTAAAAGTGTCGGAAATGTCTTCTCATTCCCCTTCCAGTATTTCAGCAAATCTTTAGCTCATTCTTCATTGATAACGACTTGGTATGGTAAAGCACCCTGCAAAACAAAAATATCAAACTTGCTAATTTGGTTAGTAGTGTTAGCACCGCACATTCTATTTCTGACGCTTTCAATACTAGCCGCAGAAACAACATGTTTTTTTTGTGGTTGTGTTGAAGAAGAAGATGATGGTATGGAAGTCGGTTGGTTGCTATCACTTTCTTGGTGTTAATACCTATAAACTTTTGCATTCGTTTTCTATGTTAGACAACACTTCTTCGTTAGTTTGTTCAATAGGTGGTGGGTCATTTAGATTTTTGGGACTTGAAGGTGGTAGTACTACTATACAATCATAAATAGTTTCAATAAGTGATTTACATCCTTCTATTTTAATAGTCGGATTTAATACAACACGAGTAATATAAATAGTGGGAATAGGAATAAAATATTTTTTTATTTTGATAAATATTTTTTAGTAGCTACCTTATAAGTTGGTTTAGCCATATATTCATTAAGTAATAAAAATATGAGAGCTATATAAAACAACATAGTTGAAATAGGATAATATATACCGGAAAATTCTTTTGTTGCTTGAAAAAAAATCTCTAGAAATACAATAAGTTCGACAATTTTGCCTCATTCACTATCTACAACCATATAAGCTGAATTTTGATTATGGGTGTTAAAAATAAAGCTGCATGTCTTCTATAGTCATAAGCAACAAGTAGTTGTTGTTACAAAGAATTTCACCTTGTGGGTACTTCTTCGAGAATTTTTCTATAAGGTAGTTGGCAATCGTGACAATTTTTTTATATTCTTTTTGTCCGTTGTATTCTATTACTTTAAAAAATATAGTTTCTAGCAAATTGTATGTAATCATGCAGCATGTCCCCTATCTCTGGTCTTCCTCTGCCTATGTCGGGGCGGTGGGCAATGAGGAGAGAATGTCTGCAAAAATTGATAGACCATCCTTTACAACTAAGTTATATATATGACACACGCATCTTATATGAAAATGATCTGGAAAAAATGGAGTTAAACTATTTTTTAAAAATTGTAATAGCATAATTATTAGAAGAAGTGTTATCTAATGTAATAGACATAATTTTATAAGTTATTCCGTAATAATGACAAGCAAAATAAATATTTTCTGCAATAAAATTACCAGTGTGTCTATTATCTATATATCTATACGCTAAAATACGTTTTCGCATAGATCATTTATAATCTATCCAATGACAGGTTACCGTTAAATAATCATAACCGTTAGTACTACGACCTATATCAAAATTGATAGCCACTTTGCCATTAAAATGATATAATGAGTAACGTAAATATTGTTGATATTCATGTGCAAATTTAAATACATTTCTCTTAACAGTTGATCTAGAAAAACCTTTAAAAGCAGGATTATACATTTCTCTAATGTAATGAATAAAACCAGAAAATTCAGGAAATGAAAAAGGCAAACCTCCACAACAACTAATTTTGCTAGTGCTTCCCTATATCTATGTTTATCGTATTTAGGGCCTACAATTCCCCCGTCATAGGGTTAATTTGACCTTGTACTTGGTCTGAGACAGTATGTGAACCTTGTCCCGATGAGAGGGCGCTTGCGCACCCAGTTTTTGAGCCTCGTATAGCTGGGTGTTTGTGTGCTATGTGTCTCATTAAACCCCCGTCCCACCGATACCTTTTCTAGTTTTAAATTTAAAACATTGTTTACAAATTTTACATATAGCTACTTGATTCTCTACGTCCCTAATAAAAAAACGTTATGCATCTGATTTTAATGGTCGTTTTGCTGGACCTCGTCTCATACTAGGGGGAATATGAGACATTTCAGTTGAAGGCGCACTAGTAGGTGTGTCATCTACATTAGTGGGTGTAACATCTATATTAAGTGCGCTAAATAAAATAAAGAAACAATAATAATTTAATGAAGGAACGAATGTACCAAACGTCGACGTGTAATCGAGAAGTTGAAAATTAAAACTTTGCTCGATGGATGATCCTCAAGCTAGTTGCCAACTTCACTCCCAAATGAATAAATAAAATTGAATATTTAGTAGACAATGTAGACTTGTAAAGAGATTGATTGAGAGATTAAAGAGATTGTAGGAAGATTTGTGAGAAAGATGAAAAGAAATGAGGTATTTATAGTTGGAAAATTGGGTTAAAGTGGAAATATAATAACTTAGGAATTAAAAATAAATATTAAGGGGGTTGGGGGTTGGGGGGGGGGGCAAAAATGGCTGTTGCACAACGACGAAAATGTAAATTGGTCGTTGGTGCAACAGTTATTTCGTGCAAAGTGGGATTTAAGGCTGGGATGGACTGGGATCGGATCGGGTCGGGGCTGGCGGGATTGGGGCGGGCCGGGACCGAGCCGGCGAGACCATGTTCCGTCTCGGTTCGAGTCCCGGTATCATAAAAAAAATTATAATGGGGTCGGGGCGGGACCGGGTCGTCCCGGCCCACTGGCCAGCCATAATTTTAGGTCACAAGATTAAAAAATCTTCATTTGTTTATTGATTTATACGCTCAGTCAAACTATATCATATAAAATGAAACCGAGAGAAAGTACATATTTAGAATTTAAAGCCAGTGATTTCATCTCTTTATTTATATATCTTGTTTCTGAATTTTCAACCTGATGGTATTCGTTTTACAACATCAATCGATGACTAATCTGGTATTCTATCCTGTATATGATACAACTTATGATCCCGATTAATTCAAATTATATTGTGTAAAACCTATCAAAAGAGAAAAGCGCTCATTATCGGGATTATTTTTATGTTTAGGACTCGAATTCAAGACCTCTTTTTATATAGTCTAAGTTAGACTATAGTAAAATTTTATTGAATCGATTGCATCTAGTCTAGATTTATTACTCAACATGATTAGAAAAATGTCTAGCAATATGTACACTTTGTCCATGATTTTTTTTTTGAAAACGTATTTTCTTAAAAAATAAAGTCATTTTCTGGTACCAAACATTAAGAAATTGAATATTCTTCTTGAAAGTTACTTATTCATTCAAATGGGAAAAATGGCATTCTTCGCTTATGTTCTTCTCTATTAGTCATTTTGAAATAGTTTCTAAATTTTAAAAATAGTGAATAATGAGACAAAAATTCTTCTGAAAAATACCAAATCCTAGGTCTAATGTAAGCTCATGTCAAGATGGTAAAAGCACCACTATTTTTAGTTTTTTACTACCACTAGTGTCCTCCAAATGTTTATTATGGAGATGACACAACTGTTTATTAATACTAATTAGAACAACATGAGGTGGGATTCTTGGATTAAAATAGAAAATGTTTGAAAAAGACACTAAGAAGTATTTCCAAAATATATTAATTATGAACTTGTTGCTTAAACTTTCACAATCAACGAAATTCTCTCTATATAAAAAAGATTTCCACTAGTGTTGGCCACTACAGATTTTGGTCTAGTTGAGTTTTTGTTCCCTTTTAATGAGACAATGCTGAGATTATCAGACCCTACCAATACAATCATTTATATGCAAAAAATTATTCTCTCTTGTGATTATATCAAAAGGGAAAAAGTGAAAGAAGGAATGATGTCCCTATAATGGATTCTTGAATGACCAAAGTCACCATCGATTCAAGAATCTTATAGTCTTTGATCATTTTCCCTTCATTTTAAAGGATTTTAACTTATATATACAGTAAACACGGAATATTTAATACTCTATTAAGATATTTTAACTGGTTAATTAATAATTATTAAATATACATACGTATACACGTGATATACATGTGTATACTTATGTATATTGGATATCATCACGGGCTTGGGCAGTGGCCCATCAAGAGAATATATTGGGCAGAATATTGAGTAAGATTATCTTAATTAGTATTGTACATTTACCATAGTTATAGAAGTCTTGTACTACTAGAATATGATTTTTGGGATTAGAATAAGAATAGGTTTCCTATTATGGCAATTTGTAAATTGTATATATACTCTTTCATTAATGAAAATAATCAAGGGATTATTTCTTTCATGGTATCACAAGTCTAGATTATTTTTTTCCTTGCTTCCGCCGAACACTTCCTCAGTTTCAGTGAGTTTTTTTATTCTCCAAACCTAAAAGTCTTTCTTTGAAATCCATCAATCCCATATTGTTCTATCACTATGTCTACATCAAAGAACATGTTTCATCCTGCCCTTGCAGTTTCTAACATCAAGAATAACATTCCTCTTGTTCTTGAAATAAAAAACGTCCAATATGCGAAGTGGGCCGAACTGTTCAAGATTCATGCACGCTCGCATCAAGTCATCCATCACATAATCTCCGTGGCTCCTGAGGATACAGAGATACCAAAACGCGAGGATGATCCTAAGTTATGGACAAATATTGATGCCACCGTCCTTCAGTGGATTTACTCCACTATCTCTACCGACCTGTTGCAGACAATTATTGAGCCGGACGTTTGTTAGCGATATTTCGAATACTCACGCAAGCGTACGCATCGTTGACAAGTAATATAGTCTGATAAGACCGAATATCGTCCTCAGAGACTGGTTTCTAATTACCGTTCATCTATTTTATGTTATCTATTTGACAATCGATATTTGAGTTGAGTTTTTGTTTAGCTACTAGAATAATTGCAAGAATTACTGAACTATTTAAGTTGTAATCAGTTATGAATGAATTAGGGCTTCCAAAATTCTCGACTATCCACTCTATTCAATCTTTAATGCAACTAGAATGACTTTTTCTTCTATGTTAAAATAGCGGTTAACTAAACTGTCTATATTCCGGTTAGGACATATAATCACTCAATCCCAGTACAGAACCCTTCTATATTTCTATGATAGAATTTACCACATAGGAGGATTAAGAACAGTAACCTATAATGCTACATAAGTATCGGGCTACTGTCATCTGTGATTTTAACCTATGTCTAGTCAATTACAACATATCCAAATCTCTCCTCTCGGTTCTTGATTCGAAATCATATATATTATGATAATTAGTGATCAATTAATTATCAAACATTCATACCAATTATTGACTAAATCTTAATCAAGTGAAGAAGAAATCAAACTACTGCATTAATTCATGAATAGAAGTTTCAAGCGATTCATAAGAAAAGCCCTAATAAAGTGTTTAGCTCCTAGCCATAGTCACGCTAAGAACTAACACAAAATCCATACATAAACTAAATTAAAAACGAAAGAAAAGAAATTACTGCGAACTAAGTCTCCAATTGTAGTCTCTCTTATTGTCTTGTGTTGTGCTATGTTGTAGAATGACCCCCCCTCATAGCATTAATCCCTAGGGCTTAAATATATTCCAAATTTCGTGTCCTATGGACCAATCTGCCCTTAGCCAATTCTTCTTCGGAACTGAGATTTTTCGCACCGGCACCGCGGTGCTGAAAGTCCTATGACTTCTCAGTAAATATGGCACCGCGGTTCTGCATATTGGCACCGCGGTGCTGAAAATACTTCGTTCTGATGTGCCAACTTTCGTCCTTTTTGCCTCGGGAGCACCTTGTCTGCCCAATTCTCGCTCCTTTTCGTCATTTTGCCTTTCGAAACCGATGTGACTCAAAAGAAAGAAAAACAAGCCTAATACTATACTAAACACAACAAAAACGAGTAAAATACTAACTAAAAATGACTCAAAATGTGTATACAAAATACGCCTAACAAACACCCCCAAACTTAACCTTTGCTCGCCCTCGAACAAAGATCAAAACAAAACAAAGACACAAGAACAAAAGACTCAAAGACACAAATCAAGCAGCTGCACAAGTACTTAGAAACACATGAACGTCAGTTGGGATAATATGTAGGACAGATATAGCATGAATTTAGCAATCTAGAATTTCAAGTCAGATATTTCGCAAATTCATTTCAATCATAAGTAATGGAAGCATGCATATCTAACCTATGCATATCAATTTCATTTAGTTCTATGGGCATGTTTACTTGCTATTCTCCACTAATCATAGACATACATTCTAGAGATCATCATGACTTTTCAGGGTTGTAATGTAGACTTAGGCATGGGTAGGTAAGATTAGGCATTTATGCTCAATTGACGTACCATAAGCATTTTTCTTACTCAACCATTTTGTCCTTCTTTTTGGTATTCTTTTCAGTTCATACCTATATCTCCCCTTTTCTTTTTGAGAGCAAGAAACAATTCACATAGGCACCCCCAAACTTAAGCTTTTACATTTTTTCATTGGAGCGCATCACTTTTTCACTCTCTTTTTGTATTTCTTTTTCACTTTTTTTCATCCCAATTTTTCAATTACCGCTTATGGCATACGAGGAAATCATGGGGTGTCAAATAAAACAACTTATTTTAGGCTCAAAGAGGCTGACTAGGAATACAATTTCTTGCAAGGTAGGTAATGGATGGTAAGAAGAGATAACAAAGAAATGCCTGAATCATCTCCCTAACATGTACATCTTAACTATTTCGCCTCAAATAACAAGCAAGCAGACCTCACAGACATTTTTCAATTGACAGCACATAAGCTAAGCACCAAATATTCCAAATAATCAAATTTTTATGAATTTTTGGCATATCTAACTTAAGCACACATATTTTAGCTTCTCATTCCACTACATTATCCCATTTAGTTCACTAGGCGTTTCAAATAAGCACAGTAAATTTTTTTAACTCAAATAAAATACAAAAACAAACAAAACTCAAAAATAAAATAAAATAAGAACTCCCCCCAAACTTAAACTACACATTGTCCCAAATGTGTAAAATACTCAAAAATTAAAGAGGGACGACTTACAGACATACAACGACTCAAAATGGTGGTGGTGGCGGCGGATATGCACTGTGACGGTATCTGTGGGAGGAGATTTGGCGATTCAGAGCCTTTTTATTATTCGGAAATCGCTAATCGGCACCGCGGTTCTGCATAGTGGCACCGCTGTGCTGACTCGACATCGTATTTTCCACCCTTTTCTTCATGCACATTCTTTGATTCCTTCACCTGGAATCACAACACAACAAACATACCAAAAGTGAGATTGTTCTATTTAAACTAAATTGCATAATTTAAACATTGAGTTGCCTCCCAAATAGCGTTGTCTTTAACGTCTTTTAGCCGGACGCAAGTTCCTCTTCATTGTGACTTGAGACAGACCACAAAGTTGATTTGTTCTATGTAATTCAACAAGTATGGCTTCACTCTCTGTCCGTTCACTTTGAATGGTACGTCATCTGTTGCTCTCAACTCGACTGCACCATAGGGGAACACTTTTTTCACAACAAATGGCCCTGACCATCTGGACTTCAACTTACCTGGGAACAATCTCAGTTGTGAATTGAATAGGAGTACTTTTTTCCCAGGTTGTAGCTCTTTACGTATCAAGTTCTTGTCATGTCATGTCTTGACCCTCTCCTTATAGATTTTTGCATTCTCATAAGCGTTGTTCCTAAATTCATCTAACCCATTCAGTTGCAGCAACCTCTTCTGCCCTGCTGTTTTGGCATCCATGTTCAGCTTTCTCGTTGCCCAGTATGCCCTGTGTTCCAACTGCACCGGTAGATGACATGTATTCCCATAGACCATACTGTATGGTGAAATCCCAATGGGAGTCTTGAAAGCTGTTTATAGGCCCATAGTGCATCATCCAGCTTCGTAGACCAATTCTTCCTTGAGTCATCCACTATCTTTTTCAGTATGTTTTTCACTGCCCTGTTTGAAATTTCAGCTTGCCCGTTGGCTTGCGGGTGGTATGACAAGGCAGTCTTGTGTTAGACTCCAAAACGTTCCAGCAAGGTATCAAGCTGCTTGTTGCAAAAATGACTCTCTTCATTGTTGATGAGGGGTCTTGGAGTGCCAAACCTTGTGAATATGTTTATTTTGTAGGAATTTCAAGACAATTTTACTATCATTCTCTTTAGTAGCCACTGCCTCGACCCATTTGGACATATAATCCACTGCAAGAAGAATGTATTGGTTCCCAAAGGACGTTGGGAACGGGCCCATGAACTCAATCCCCCACACGTCAAACAGCTCCACTTCTAAAATCTCAGTCAGGGGCATTTCGTTTCGCCTTGTCATGTTCCCAGTTCTTTGGAAACGATCACAGCCCATCACGAAGGTGTTGGCATCCCTGAATAGGGTTGGCCAATAGAATCCACTCTGCAATACCTTGGCTGCTGTCCGTGATGCTCCAAAATTCCCACCACATTGCAAGGTGTGACAATGAGTGAGAATTTGGAGCATTTCATCCTCGGGTACGCACCTTCTTATGACTTGATCAGCACAGTGCTTGTAGAGATTGACTCATCCCATTAGTAATATTTTACCTCTGAATAGAACTTTTTCACCTGCTGCCTTGTCATTCCTGAAGGCAATACTTTTGCCGCAAGAAAATTAACAAAGTCAGCGAACCAAGGTAAATTTGCACTGGTACTTACCTTGAACAGTTGCTCGTCTGGGAAGTAGTCATTTATTTGCACATCCTTGGTGTTCTGGGTCTCTTCCACTTCAAGCCTTGATGTCGTGGTCACACACGTTCTCGCCCCTTTTTATCGCGGATCTCCATGTCAAATTCTTGTAGTAGCAGCACCCATCGTATAAGCCGAGGTTTTGCATCCTTCTTAGTCATCAAATACTTAATGGCTGAGTGGTCAGTGTACACTATCACCTTATTCCCAATGAGGTATGGCCTGAATTTTTCAAATGCGTATACTATGGCTAGCAGCTCTTTCTCTGTCATCGCATAATTCAGCTGAGCATCATTGAGGGTTTTGCTAGCATAGTAAATTAGCCTGAATACCTTATCAATTTTCAGTCCAAGAACCGCTCCCACTGCGTAGTCTCTTGCATAGCACATCAATTCAAATGAGAGTGTCCAGTCAGGTGCAGTGACTATATGTGTTGAGGTTAGCTTCTTCTTAAGTGTCTGAAAGGAAGTCAAACATTCTTCATTGAATTCAAAAGCAATCTCATTCATCAACAAGGTGTACAAAGGTTTAGAGATCTTTGAGAAGTCCTTGATGAATCTTCTGTAGAAACCAGCGTGCCCAAGGAAACTTCTGATCCCTTTCACCGATACTGGAGGTGGCAGATTTTCGATCACTGAAAAACCTTCGCCTTGTCTACCTCAATTCCTTTGCTGGAAATCTTGTGGCCAAGCATGATACCGTCATGTACCATAAAGTGACACTTCTCCCAGTTCAGCACCAGATTCGAATTCTTGCACCGCTGCAACACTGCTTCCAAATGCTTTAAGAATTTATCAAAGGAGGACCCAAAAATAGAAAAAATATCCATGAATATTTCTATTGTCCTCTCCACCATGTCAGAAAATATAGCCATCATATAACGCTGAAAGGTGGCGGGTGCACTGCAAAGCCCAAATGGCATTCTTCTAAAAGCAAATGTACCAAAGGGGCATGTGAAGCTTGTCTTCTCATGATCTTCTGGAGAGATAACAATTTGATGATACCCTGAATAGCCATCCAGGAAGAAATATTAGTTGTGTCCTGTAAGTCTGTCAAGCATTTGGTCAAGAAAAGGCAAAGGAAAATGATCCTTCCTGATTGCTTTGTTCAACTTGCGGTAATCAATACACATTCTCCACCATGTAGTTGTTCTGGATGGAATAAGCTCATTCTTTTCGTTAGTCACCACAGTCATGCCACATTTCTTGGGTACCATTTGCACAGGGCTTACCCATGCACTATCAGAGATAGGATAAATCACCCCAGCATCGAGCCATTTCAGGATCTCTTTTCTCACCACATCTTTCATAGTTTGATTTAGTTTCCTCTGTGCCTCAATGGATGGTCTGCTCTCAGCTTCTAGACGAATTTTGTGCATTACTGTAGAAAGACTTATCCCTCTAATATCTGCTAGTGTCCACCCAATCGCGAGCTTGTGAGCCCTCAATACTCTCAACAATTTTTCAACCTCCATCTTAGATAGATGACATGATACGATCACTGGTAAGGATTGATTCTCACCTAGATATTGATAGTGCAAATGATCTGGCAGAACCTTCAACTCTAGTTCTGGAGCTTGTTCTGTGGACGACACTGGTCTCTCTGGCATGATTCCTAGCTCCTCGTATTTCTCTTATAGCAGGGCTCATGGGAATCCAACCAATTCGCATACTCTCTCCATTCTGTGTCATTACCGTTATCCTCATCCCATAATGCCATCATCGTTTCAAGAGCATCCGCACTCCTGAACCCATTTTCAAAAACTGCTTCATCAACCACATCAATAGCATAACAGTTATCACTTGCCATTGGGTAAGTTGCTGCTCTGAATACATTGAAAATCACTTCTTCTCCCTGAATACAAAGTCTCAGCTCACATTTCTGAACATCAATGAGTGCCTGTCTTGTGGCTAAGAATGTCCTGCTAAGGATAATGGGCATTTCTTCATCTTCTTTCATGTCTAGGATAATGAAATCAGCGGGGAAGATGAACTTGTCCACTTTAACCAACACATCCTCGATGATTCCTCTAGGGTGGACGATGGAGCGATTGACTAGCTGTAAGATGATGGTTGTAGGTCTTGCTTCCCCCACTCCAAGTTTTCAGAACACAGAATAGGGCATCAAATTTATATTTGCCCCCAAATCACATAGAGCCTGCTGACATTCAAACTTCCCTATAGTGCAAGGGATGGTGAAGCTTCCCAGATCTTTCAACTTCTGAGGTAACTTTCTCTGTAGGATGGCACTGTATTCCTCAGTCAACATCACAGTTTCATACTCCTCCAACCTGCTCTTTTTACAGAGGATATCCTTCATGAACTCTACATAACTCGACATTTGTTCTAAGGCTTCAGCAAATGGAATATTGATGTGCAGTTTTTAAAGACCTCCAGAAACTTAGAAAACTGCTTGTCAAGAGAATTCTTTCTAAGTTTATGAGGATATGGTATCTTCACATGCGGTGTGTCAATGACTGTTGGCTCCCTCACCTCACTGGGTTCACCCAATTTTTTGGACATATTGGGGATGAACCTGTCTCCATTTGTTTGCCACTCATCACATCAATTGTTTGGCACTGATCTTGTGGGTCTATACCAGTATTGCTAGGGCAGTTCCCTTGCATACCGTTTCTCATCTTGCTAGCTAGCTCTCGCAGTTGCATCTCTAGATTCCTGATTGATAATATTGTTTCCTCCATGAACTGATTTTGGGAGTTTGAGAGTGCCCAAAGAGCTGCTCTCATATCATCTAGCTTTCCTGATGGAGCCTGATTTTGTGGTGAATAAGTTAGTCCTTGAGGATTCTGGCACTCGGTAAGCCTAAATAAGGCTTCCTGAAGCTCATTTCGCTCCTCTTGCGGAGCCTGCGGTCTAAGTTGCTTCGGTGGACAAAGTTCATAGTATTGCAGCCCCTGATAGTGATAGTCCATGTACCTGTACTTGACCTTACCTGCAAGATTACACAAACAACAAAAAGTGATAAAAAAATTCTCTCCGAACAAGTTAGAAACTTGTTATGGGAGCGACCAAATTAGAAATTAAAAATAGATGGTTCGATATTAGATGTACGTCAGTCCCCGACAACGGCGCCAAAAACTTGTTAGCGATATTTCAAATGCTCACGCAAGCGTACGCATTGTTGACAAGTAATATAGTCTGATAAGACCGAATATCGTCCTCAGAGACTGGTTTATAATTACCGTTCATCTATTTTATGTTATCTATTTGGCAATCGATATTTGAGTTGGGTTTTTGTTTAACTACTAGAATAATTGCAAGAATTACTGAACTATTTAAGTTGTAATCAGTTATGAATGAATTAGACTTTCAAAATCCTCGACTATCCACTATATTCAATCCTTAATGCAACTAGAATGACTTTTTCTTCTACGTTAAGATAACAGTTAACTAAACTGTCTTATATTCCGGTTAGGACATATAATCACTCAACCCCAGTGCAGAACCCTTCTATATTTCTATGATAGGATTTACCACATAAGAGGATTAAGAACAGTAACCTATAATACTACACAAGTATCGGGGTACTGTCGTCCGCGATTTTAACCTATGTGTCACGACCCGACCCCGGGCCCGTGACTGGTGCCCTACCTGGGCACCCCTTACAGGTAAACATCAGAGAATAGTAGCGGAACATACATACAACTTAAAAATGTACAAGTCATGAAATTTCAACAGGCTAGCCGATAAGGTCACCTTCAAAAAATATACACATAACCCCAAAATGCAGTTACCTTTTTTTTTCTTTTTTTTTACAACCCAATCCACAAGATATGACTACAGACCTCTAAGAATTTTACATAACAACTGTGACGGGACAGGGCCCCGCCATACCCCTGAATGTACGTAAATCTACAACACCAGGGAAACCGTACCAAAATACAAGCCTCCGGAGAATGGAGCTTTCCAAGAACTGAACAGTGATCCTAAGAGTGAGGATCAGCAAGCTATGTACCTCAACCTGCGGCATGAATGTAGCCCCCCGAAGGAGGTCAGTACGAAATATGTATCAAGTATGTAAAACTAAAAGTACTGTAATGAAATCATAATAGTCTAAAATAAAGCTGGAGACATGTATGATAACCAAAATAACAGTACACTGTGCCTTGCCGAAGTGAAAGTAATGAAAGTCAGTTTTACCTTTTAAAGACTATTTCAACACATGAACAATAGTCACACCAGGGCTATGGACACAAGCCCTCAAATATCATCACACAGTCCAGTAAGGGTCTCAATCCCACAAATAGCAAAGCGTGCCCGTGGAATCCCCCATCACTGCCGACAACCGTAAGTGTAAAATATAACCATGTGATGCGCCCGTGGCATCCTACCTCACTGTCGACGTACATATATGCAATATATATATATATATATATATATATCTCATGTCCGTGGAATCCCCCATCACTGCCGATGATGCGCGAAAAGATGCACACACTTTAACGCAAGTGCACGTTATCGTGAAAGTAATATAGTCTTGGTAAGACCGAATATCGTCCACAAGGATTAGTGTTCAAGTACCAATTATCTATCTTTTGGTATCTATTTGGTAACCGATATTTGATTTTGTTGTTTATAACTAACAATTATAAATATTAATTTAACTAATGTGTTTACTTCAGTAGTGATGGAAATAGGGCTTCCATGTCTCCTCAACTATCCGCTTATGTTACTTATTAATGCAATGAATTATGGTTCTTCTTCTCTTGGAGCTAGCAGGTTTACTAAATCGTTTTATACTCCCGTTAAGGCTATATAAACACTCAACCCCAGTATTGCTCCTTTCTACCTTTCGGTGATAAGGATGACTCTATAGGAGGATTAAGACCAAAAACCTAGTTAACCGTCACGCGCCATGCGTAAAATTAGGTGTTTTAAGCCTCTCATTAACGCTACATAAGTAATTGAGGTATTTTCATCCCCAATCCAAAATATGTCTACCCAACTTACAACATATTCACTATCTCCTCCTTTCGAAGTTTGATTAGAAATCATATAAATAATGATAATTAGTGATCAATTAATTACCAAGCATTCAGAGCAATTATTGGATAAATTTCAACAAGAAGAAGAATAACCATAAACATGCATCAATTCATAACATAAGTTTCTAGTGATTTAACATGGAAAGCCCTATAAAGGAATTAGTTCCTAGCCATTGACATGACAAGAACTAATTCAATATCCAACATAAAAACTGAAATAAAGAAATAAAAGAAAAGAAAATTACTAAATTAAGGTCTCCAATCTTCAATCCAAGAATCCTTGTGTTGTGCAAGAAAGGGAACCCTTTAGAACTGCCTAGGGTTCTCCTTTTATAGGCTCAAAACCGCCTCTAACTTTTCCCTTCAGTTCGCCCGTAAAATCGTCATTAAACCCGATTTTCCGCGTCGGCGCCTATCGACGCCGAAGTTCGCGATACGGATGATTTGGCGCCGCGCTCGCTCTCGCTGTTCGAGGCGCCGCGGCGCTGCAACTTCTGCGGTCTTCTGGATATTGGGCGCCGCGGCCCTGCACCTGTTGGCAGGAGGCGCCGCGGCGCTGTCTCGTGTTTCTGCCTCGTTCGCCACTTTCTCTGCTTTTAAGCTCTGGAACCTCCACTTTTGCCCTCTTTTAGCTCCTTTTCCGCCATTTGGCCATTTTAACCACTTTGACTCAAAAGAAAGAAAATATATCCTAATACGACACTTATTTGTACAAAAAGGGACAAAAGACTAACTAAAAATGACTCAAAAAGTGTATATAAAATACACCGATCAAATACCCCCAAACTTAACCTTTGCTCGCCCTCGAGCAAAGATAAAAAGAAAGAAATAAAGGACTCAAGAAACGAAAATAAAAGACTCACTGACATTGATCACTTTTGCTGCATTGGTGTTATCTAGAAAAAACATGAAGGTTAGCAGAATAATATGCAGGAACATATAGCATGAATTTTTAGCATTCTAAACACTCAAGTCAGATATTTCGCAAATTCAATTTAATCATGCTCAATGGAAGTAAAAATACCTAACTATGCATGTCAATTTCAAAATCCTATGGCCTGTTCACTTGCTATTCTCCACTAATCATGGATATGCATATAAGAGATCTTCAGGACTTTTCAGGGTTGTAATGTAGGCTTAGGCAGGGGTAGGTAAAAATAGGCATTTAGGCTCAATTTACGTACCATAAGCTCTTTTTCTTTCAACTCTTCCATTTTCTTTTGATTCTCTTTTTTCCCTTCATACCTATCTTTTCCCTCTTTTGTTTTGAGAGAATGAGGTGTATGATGAATAGCAGGCACCCCCAAACTTAGGCTTTTGCCTATCTATTATTACTTTTTCATTGGGGTGCATAAAAATTGTTTACTCTCTTTTGTTTCTTTTTCAACACTTCATATTCCAAACATCTCAATTTTTCACTTATGGCACAAGTATGGAATTATAGGGTGTCAAATAAAGGTCTTATTTTTAGGCTCAAAGGGGCTGACTAGGGATATAATTTGACTGTCAGGGATAGGCAAAGAATGGTAAGAAAGGGCTAACAAAGAAATGCCTGAGTCATCTCTCTAACATGCATATCCTAACTATTTCGCCTCAAATAGCAAGCAGACAGACACATAGGTTTAATCACTAACAATACATAAATCAAGCAAGATACCCCAAATAGTTCGATTTCATGAATTTTTGGCATATCTATCCTAAATGTTCAGATGGTTGCTTCTAATTCCATTACATTATGCTACTTTACTTCACTAGGTGTTTCAAGTAACTACAACATGCATGATCTTAAAAAAAAAAAATGACTCAAACAAAATACTTAAAAAAAAAATACCAAAAAGACTCAAAAATAATAAAACATCCCCCCAAACTTAAATCACACATTGTCCCCAATGTGTGCACGACTCAAAAAAAATATGGACAACTTACTGACACAACCAGCTATCATAACGGAGGTCTAGGAGGAAAAATTATGGAATTTGCGCGAACTGGTTTACGAACTTTCGCGCCATGCAGAATCAGCCGCGCGCCCATGTTCGTGGCTCTCAAGTTCTCGCGCCGCGCTGCTTTCGGGAGCCGCGCATCGACGATCGCTTCCTTTTTTCGCGTTTTTTCCTTTTTCCTTCGGTTTTAGCTTTCAGTCCACCTGTCATCCAACAAAACAAAACAAGAACCCAAGACCGTGAGACTGTTCAAGACAAAATAAAATGAAATAAAGACAGAAATTAAAATAACATAATTAAAAACATTGGGTTGCCTCCCAACAAGCGTTGTCTTTAACGTCTTTTAGCCGGACGCAATTAACCTTTACGAGTGCCCATTGGATCCTTCTGCGAACTGCTTGCAATCCGCATAGTTATTGTTGCAGGTCTCACTTCAACTACAACAATTGCTTCAAACAAGGGCATCTAATATACGATTATCCCCCAAGTACACAAGACGTGCTTGTCTTTTAGGCTCTCTCTAATGTAGGGATCAGTGAGATTCCCAACATCTCTCAACTCTATGGGGTGCCCTTGATGGTATGGACCTTCTGTTTGGGGGTCAACATTGACAAATGAGGTGTTTCTTCCGCATAGGTACAAGAAAAAGATTTTCCAAGGAATCCAAAAAGATGAATGATTGGATCTCGCACTTTTCCTTCTCTACACCAATTATCTCGCCAGATTCTCAGCGGTGAGTGTGGTTCAGGCTCTTCTATTTGCTTACCACCTCCCATAATGATGTCGCTAGGCAGATTTGCTTGAGTTGTATTGCTCATCTCATCCATCAATTGCCCTATTTGTGTCTCCAACTTTCTGAGTGACTCCTTTGTCTCAGCCATAATCTGAGCCTGGCACTTGGCGAACATAAGTATGCCTGCCTGCAACTCATTTCGATCTTCCTCTGACATCTGTGGGTTAATCTGCTGTTGATGACTCCACTGTCTCTGATAGTAGTAGTCCATATGTCCTGATTTTATTATATATATATATATATTATTTATTTTTCGTTTTTTTTTCTCGTTTTTTTTTCTTCGAATTTAACCTGCAAAGTAAGAAAACAACAAAAGGTGATAAAACGATGCTCGCTTGTTCTTGGAGCAAAAAAAACAAATAAAAATAAAAACAGAAATAAAACCAAATTAGAAATTAAAAATAGATAAAATTGATATTGAACTATGCCTAATCCCCGGCAACGGCGCCAAAAACTTGATGCGCGAAAAGATGCACACACTTTAACGCAAGTGCACGTTATCGTGACAAGTAATATAGTCTTGGTAAGACCGAATATCGTCCACAAGGATTAGTGTTCAAGTACCAATTATCTATCTTTTGGTATCTATTTGGTAACCGATATTTGATTTTGTTGTTTATAACTAACAATTATAAATACTAATTTAACTAATGTGTTTACTTCAGTAGTGATGGAAATAGGGCTTCCATGTCTCCTCAACTATCCGCTTATGTTACTTATTAATGCAATGAATTATGGTTCTTCTTCTCTTGGAGCTAGCAGGTTTACTAAATCGTTTTATACTCCCGTTAAGGCTATATAAACACTCAACCCCAGTATTGCTCCTTTCTACCTTTCGGTGATAAGGATGACTCTATAGGAGGATTAAGACCAAAGACCTAGTTAACCGTCACGCGCCATGCGTAAAATTAGGTGTTTTAAGCCTCTCATTAACGCTACATAAGTAATTGAGGTATTTTCATCCCCAATCCAAAATATGTCTACCCAACTTACAGCATATTCACAATCTCCTCCTTTCGAAGTTTGATTAGAAATCATATAAATAATGATAATTAGTGATCAATTAATTACCAAGCATTCAGAGCAATTATTGGATAAATCACAACAAGAAGAAGAATAACCATAAACATGCATCAATTCATAACATAAGTTTCTAGTGATTTAACATGGAAAGCCCTATAAAGGAATTAGTTCCTAGCCATTGACATGACAAGAACTAATTCAATATCCAACATAAAAACTGAAATAAAGAAAGAAAAGAAAAGAAAATTACTAAATTAAGGTCTCCAATCTTCAATCCAAGAATCCTTGTGTTGTGCAAGAAAGGGAACCCTTTAGAATCGCTAGGGTTCTCCTTTTATAGGCTCAAACCGCCTCTAACTTTTCCTTCAGTTCGGCCCGTAAAATCGTCATTAAACTCGATTTTCCGCGTCGCCGCTATCGGCATGGCCGGAAGTTCTGCGCCGGATGATTTGGCGCCGCGCCTCGCCTCTCGTTCTGGAGGCGCGCGGCCGCAACTTCGCGTCTTACGATATTGGCGCCGCGCCCCGCACTGCTGGCGAGGCGGCCGGCGCTGCCTCGTGTTTACGCTGCTCGCCACTTTCTCTGCTTTTAAGCTCTGGAACCTCCACTTTTGCCCTCTTTTAGCTTCTTTTCAGTCATTTGGCCATTTTAACCACTTTGACTCAAAAGAAAGAAAATATATCCTAATACGACACTTATTTGTACAAAAAGGGACAAAAGACTAACTAAAATGACTCAAAAAGTGTATATAAAATACACCGATCAAATATCCCCAAACTTAACCTTTGCTCGCCCTTGAGCAAAGATAAAAAGAAAGAAATAAAGGACTCAAGAAACGAAAATAAAAGACTCACTGACATTGATCACTTTTGCTGCATTGGTGTTATCTAGAAAAACATGAAGGTTAGCAGAATAATATGCAGGAACATATAGCATGAACTTTTAGCATTCTAAACACTCAAGTCAGATATTTCGCAAATTCAATTTAATCATGCTCAATGGAAGTAAAAATACCTAACTATGCATGTCAATTTCAAAATCCTATGGCCTGTTCACTTGCTATTCTCCACTAATCATGGATATGCATATAAGAGATCTTCAGGACTTTTCAGGGTTGTAATGTAGGCTTAGGCAGGGGTAGGTAAAAATAGGTATTTAGGCTCAATTTACGTACCATAAGCTCTTTTTCTTTCAACTCTTCCATTTTCTTTTGATTCTCTTTTTTCAATTCATACCTATCTTTCCCCTCTTTTGTTTTGAGAGAATGAGGTGTATGATGAATAGCAGGCACCCCCAAACTTAGGCTTTTGCATATCTATTATTACTTTTTCATTGGGGTGCATAAAAATTGTTTACTCTCTTTTGTTTCTTTTTCAACACTTCATATTCCAAACATCTCAATTTTTCACTTATGGCACAAGTATGGAATTATAGGGTGTCAAATAAAGGTCTTATTTTTAGGCTCAAAGGGGTTGACTAGGGATATAATTTGACTGTCAGGGATAGGCAAATAATGGTAAGAAAGGGCTAACAAAGAAATGCCTGAGTCATCTCTCTAACATGCATATCCTAACTATTTCGCCTCAAATAAAGAAGGCATGCACACATAGGTTTAATCACTAACAATACATAAATCAAGCAAGATACCCCAAATAGTTCGATTTCATGAATTTTTGGCATATCTATCCTAAATGTTCAGATGGTTGCTTCTAATTCCATTACATTATGCTACTTTACTTCACTAGGTGTTTCAAGTAACTACAGCATGCATGATCTTAAAAAAAAAAAATATGACTCAAACAAAATACTTAAAAAAAAATACCAAAAAGACTAAAAAATAATTAAACATCCCCCCAAACTTAAATCACACATTGTCCTCAATGTGTGCACGATTCAAAAAAAAATTGGACAACTTACTGACACAACCAGTGATCATAACGGAGGTCTAGGAGGAAAAATTCTGGAATTTGCACGGAATCTGGGTTTCTGAACTTTCGCGCGCCCTCGTGAATCAGCCCAGC
This sequence comes from Przewalskia tangutica, assembly GCA_029844215.1. NCBI lineage: Eukaryota > Viridiplantae > Streptophyta > Magnoliopsida > Solanales > Solanaceae > Przewalskia > Przewalskia tangutica. Next base: position 99,669,181 of record CM056728.1, on the reverse strand, counting down.
GCGCCTCATGTTCGTGGCTCTCTGGTTCATCGCGCGCATTGCTTCGAGCCGCAGCGACGATCGCTTTTTCCTTTTTTTCGCTTTTTTCCTTTTTTCTTCGGTTTTAGCTTTCAGTCCACCTGTCATCCAACAACACAAAACAAGAACCCAAGACCGTGAGATCGTTTCAAGACAAAATAAAATGAAATAAAGATGTAAATTAAAATAACATCATTAAAAACATTGGGTTGCCTCCCAACAAGCGATGTCTTTAACGTCTTTTAGCCGGACGCAATTATCCTTTACGAGTGCCCATTGGATCCTTCTGCGAACTGCTTGCAATCCGCAGAGTTATTGTTGCAGGTCTCACTTCAACTACAACAATTGCTTCAAACAAGGGCCTCCAATATACGATTATCCCCCAAGTACACAAGACGTGCTTGTCTTTTAGGCTCTCTCTAATGTAGGGATCAGTGAGATTCCCAACATCTCTCAACTCTAGGGGGTGCCCTTGATGGTATGGACCTTCTGTTTGGGGGTCAACATTGACAGCTGGCGGTGTTTCTTCTGCAATAGGTACAAGAAAAAGATTTTCCAAGGAATCCAAAAAGATGAATGATTGGATCTCGCACTTTTCCTTCTCTACACCAATTATCTCGCTGCATTCTCAACAGCTGAGTGTGGTTCACGCTCTTCTATTTGCTTACCACCTCCCATAATGATGTCGCTAGGCAGATTTGCTTGAGTTGTATTGCTCATCTCATCCATCAATTGCCCTATTTGTGTCTCCAACTTTCTGAGTGACTCCTTTGTCTCAGCCATGTCCGAGCACGCACTTGCGAACATAAGTATGCTCGCCGCAACTCATTTCGATCTTCCTCCGACATCCGTAGGTTAAGTCGCATTGATGACTCCACTGTCTCGATAGTAGTAGTCCATGTGTCCCGATTTTATTATATATATATATATATATATATATATATATATATATATATTTTCATTTTTTCTCGTTTTGTTTTTCGAATTTCACTGCAAAATAAGAAAACAACAAAGGTGATACCTAACCGATGCTCATGAACAAGTTAGAAACTTGTTCTTGGAGCAAAAACAAATAAAAATAAAAAAAATAAAACCAAATTAGAAATTAAAAATAGATAAAATTGATATTGAACTATGCTCGATCCTCAAAGAACGCGCCAAAAAACTTGATGCGCGAAAAGATGCACACACTTTAACGCAAGTGCACGTTATCGTGACAAGTAATATAGTCTTGGTAAGACCGAATATCGTCCACAAGGATTAGTGTTCAAGTACCAATTATCTATCTTTTGGTATCTATTTGATAACAGATATTTGATTTTGTTGTTTATAACTTACAATTATAAATACTAATTTAACTAATGTGTTTACTTCAGTAGTGATGGAAATAGGGCTTTCATGTCTCCTCAACTATCTGCTTATGTTACTTATTAATGCAATGAATTATGGTTCTTCTTCTCTTGGAGCTAGCAGGTTTACTAAATCGTTTTATACTCCCGTTAAGGCTATATAAACACTCAACCCCAGTATTGCTCCTTTCTACCTTTCGGTGATAAGGATGACTCTATAGGAGGATTAAGACCAAATACCTAGTTAGCCGTCACGCGCCATGCGTAAAATTAGGTGTTTTAAGCCTCTCATTAACGCTACATAAGTAATTGAGGTATTTTCATCCCCAATCCAAAATATGTCTACCCAACTTACAGCATATTCACAATCTCCTCCTTTCGAAGTTTGATTAGAAATCATATAAATAATGATAATTAGTGATCAATTAATTACGAAGCATTCAGAGCAATTATTGGATAAATCTCAACAAGAAGAAGAATAATCATAAACATGCATCAATTCATAACATAAGTTTCTAGTGATTTAACATGGAAAGCCCTATAAAGAAATTAGTTCCTAGCCATTGACATGACAAGAACTAATTCAATATCCAACATAAAAACTGAAATAAAGAAATAAAAGAAAAGAAAATTACTAAATTAAGGTCTCCAATCTTCAATCCAAGAATCCTTGTGTTGTGCAAGAAAGGGAACCCTTTAGAACTGCCTAGGGTTCTCCTTTTATAGGCTCAAAACCGCCTCTAACTTTTCCCTTCAGTTCGGCCTAAAATCGTCATTAAACTCGATTTTCCAGCGCTGCCATGGCCGCTATCGGCGGGCGCGCGCCGAAGTTCTGCGATACTTCGGATGATTTGGCGCAGCGACCCTGCTCTCTGGTGTGCGAGGCGCGCGGCGCCGCAACTTCGCGGTCTTACGATATTACGCCGCGCCCTCGCACTGTTGGCGAGGCGCCGCGCGCTGCCTCGTGCTTACGCTGCTCGCCACTTTCTCTGCTTTTAAGCTCTGGAACCTCCACTTTTGCCCTCTTTTAGCTCCTTTTCCGCCATTTGGCCATTTTAACCACTTTGACTCAAAAGAAAGAAAATATATCCTAATACGACACTTATTTGTATAAAAGGGACAAAAGACTAACTAAAAATGACTCAAAAAGTGTATATAAAATACACCGATCAGCCGACAGTCGTAAGTGTAAAATATATCCATGTGACGCGCCCGTGGCATCCTACCTCACTGTCGTCGTACACATATGCAATATATATATATATATATATATATCTCATGCCCGTGGAATCCCTCATCTCGGGTACATGACTTCATGGAGAGCTAATCCATGGTAATAATAATATATAACATGCAGTGGAATCCTCATCTCGGGTACATGTCTTCATGGGGAGCTAGTCCATGGAGTAATAGTATATAACATGGTCGCATGCCCCGGAATCCTTCATCGTATAAGCATGTCCATGGAGTAATAATAGCGTCCGAGAATTTAACCCGCATCATGGTCGCATGCCCCGGAATCCCTCATCGTATAAGCATGTCCATGGATCAATCAGAATGGAAGCATACCCGTGGAATCCTCCATCACTGTCGGTACGTCCAAGTAAATTCACAACAAGACGGACGACTCTCCAACCGAGAGACACGACAGCGTAGACATATAATACTTGCACTCAAAGGCTATCGCAAGCAAGCATAGACAAGTTTATAAAATCTTTTAGACTTTCATTAGCATACTAAAATGGATTTCATTTTATGAACTCAAAGCACTTTCGTTTTTCATAAAAATCAGGGAATTTAACCCAAAGTACTACGTACTTCCATTCTTTTCAAAAGACTCATTTTTATATAAAACTCCAAGATACTAACACCCGTAGTATCAAGGCATGTCTATTTTTCAAATTAAGTTACTAAACCTTTAGAAATTCATTTCAAGACTTTGAAACAAAGTAACTTCTAATTTTACAACCTAGGCAACTCATTCCTATCAATCAAAATAGACTAGACTCTCTTAACCTTTCATAAAGTCGTTATAACTAACTTTCCATAAAGCAGTTATAACTCTTTATGGTTTAGACAAATTCATTCTTTTTATAACCAAGAGACTTATACTTTCAAATCAAGTTGCATAACTTTCAAAATACTTCAAGTCTCTTATCTTTAGAAAAATCAAGTTTCTTAACTTTAGAAATCAAGTCTCTTATCTTTAGAATATCAAGGAGTCAATACTTTCCAAATCAAGTATTCTATACTTTTAAATCAAGTCATTTCTTCCTTTAAGAGTCAAGTCTCATAACTTGAAAAATAAAGTCTAGTAACCTTTTAAGAATTCAAGGTTCATAGTCTTAAAACTTCATAACGTAAACTCTTTAAATTAAGTAACATATACTTTTATGCGTTGTGAATATGTTATACTCGTTTATAACGATCTTACTAAAGCAGCCATGATCTAGAAAATATAATACAATTTTGTCTTATCTTAGTTTCTATGCAGATGGAGAATTCTACTCATTTTAATATAATTGATTGTCGATACATTTTCTTTTATTAACGCTGCAATGGCTTGTTCGATACTTATTCTCATTTGTGCAGTAAATTAGCAAAGTCAACTCGACTCCAAATACTTCCTAACGACTCTTACCAACATCCCCCATAAGACTCGGTAAGAACTTAGGATAACTTAGACATAACTTTTACATAGAGTAAATCAACATACATACCTCTTAACTTCTAAGAGTAGAATGAATCATGAAATAACACCACATGTATATTTCATACATAGAACATGCCAAAAGAAGGAAGAGGTTCACATACCTCGCGACGATTATCGACAAGTAGCAAAATGCTCCAAAGTACTTCAACCTTGATAGCTATTCCATCCTTCAAGTAGAATACGCTATACATAGTACTTCAACCTATAATAACCATAACATGTCTATCAACTCCTAGCTTATTAACGTGGAATAATACTAAGTGCTAAGTCTCTTATTCTACAGAAATTTGGGTAGCACTTCCTTTGTTTCCACGTACTTTTCCACCCTTTTCAAGGCCCGAATTTAACAACCAAAGATGCTACATTTAAGGACCAACAATTCAGCTATCCAAAGGGGACTACACGTCTTACAAGACGTGTAAAATTCTGCCCCACAATATATACAAAACAATCCAATATAAAATATCCTTCTCGGCTACAAAGTACAACCACATATAATCCTTTCCACTTCCTTTCAATCCATAATGTCGTCCTAACATGTTATATAGTCGCAAACAACTTTAACAACTATAATCCCTTCTTTATATAACATGCGACGACTAAAATTAATAACTAAATTGAATTACAATCTTAAAGCTAATCATGCAACTTTCGGATTTCCTCCAAATATTCCATAACATTTATCAATCTTCATAATATATTTCACATGATCATTTCTAACTACTACAACATGAAGTCTTGAATTACAATAGCAAGACGGAGATTATTACCTCTTTAAGCCCAAAACAATCCAAAACCTAACGTCGATCCTTAGCAACTTCAAATCCTTTTCTTGACGTTCCAATCCGCTATTTGCAACCCTTAGAAGCTTGTGAAGAACTCCTCTTCTATTTCCAACTTCAAAGTTGAAGAATACCTTAGGTTTTCACCTTGCGACTAACGTAAAAATGTGGTTTTTTTGGGATCTTTCTATTGAGATATCCTTGTAATACTCCTAGGAACCATGGTTTAAAGTATTGGGATTATTGAACCACAAACAAAAAAAATTCTTGTTCATGGATACACAAACCCGAGAGCTTCCATTTTCAAGCTCAAAGTTTTCTTGAAATTTTCTAAGTGTGGAGACTTGTCTTGCTACTAGTGTGCTTATATAATTAAATGGATGGCCAAGATTAAAACACTTGTGGGGGTAGGATGAAGGAGATTTAAATATTAAGCCAAGTGGGCTCATTGACTTAATCAAATATCTCAAGCTTTGGGCTTGCAAGACTTGATCATCCAAGTTTTGGTCAATTGACCCTTTTATCCTTGGTCTAATTCGACCAAGACCATACTAGGGGTGACACGTGTCACCCTCCCATTCGTCGTAATATTTCGTTTCCAGACATTTTCATAATTCCGATAAATTTTACAAGTCTCAAATCATAACATCCTGGTTTCTTACGTACGTTCTTATTTACATGTCCTGAAATTACGGGGTTTAACATTCTTCCCCCCCCTTAGAAACATTCGTCCCCGAATGTTCTTTCGGAGTCAATCTAATATTTCTCGGTATAGTCTCATAAAACTACACTTAATGAAACTTAATTATGCCACCTATGGCCCTAATACATCGCACACACATATCCATCCATCATAAGCCAAATGAGAAAACAAATCCAAAGTGTGCACCATCACTATTTACTCCCATTCATGGCCCAAAATGATTATCTTTTCGTACTTCCAACTCCTTCTAGCTTATATACATAGTCTCAATATTATCCGTTCATGACACTTAAACTTACAACAAACTTATCATGCACACAAGTCTCTAAAGGGTCAAAGATATACCTGAAATCATATAGGCGGGTCAAAGGACCGCTAAAACTGGGAACTTTCACCACGACCACACGCCGCCAAGGCATGAACACCCTGCCTAGATATTGAAGGCGAAGAATCCGCAATCGATCCAAGATCAGGTTATTCCACCGTGCCACCTCCGCCTGGACGCTTCTCACCAAATGGCCCTGCTGGCCGCAAGCATAACAAGTTGTCGAAGTAGTACGACACTCCCCAAAATGGAATCTACCACAGTGACCACACCGAGGCAAAGGTGGCTTCCTCGCTACTACCCCTGACATCTGTGAACTCGCACTCGACCGCTCCCGAATATCCCCTGATCAAACCTCCCGCCGTAAGACCGAAGGAGCACTCGGTTTGGTTGAAATGTAGACCTAGCTCGCACCGGTTGTGCGCCTCGAAAGTTACCACGAAATCTTGTCGCCCCGCCCTCTGGCCGGCCTGGTCCGCTGGTCCTCTCTCTCTCGGTCTTCAATCCCCTGTGCATATGCCTGCATCCTGGCAATATCCATACCTGGCTGAAGGGCCACTCCCAGGCATGCAGTAACCATATAACGGTCTAGCCCCATCACATAGCGGTGAACTTTATCAGCCATGTCAGCCACAATAGTGAGTGCATACCTGGCCAATGAGTCAAACTCCAGGTTGTACTCTCTGATGGTCCTCCCATTCTGCCTTAATGACAAGAACCTATCAACACGGGCTCTCCTCATCTCAGGAGGCAAAAAGTGATCAAGAAAGGCCTCTGTGAACTCATCCCAAACTGCTGAAAGAGCACCTACACCTCTAGACATCTCCCATGACTCAAACCAATTCAACGCAATATCGCGTAACCGGTAAGAAGCTAGCACAAATAAATCTGTCTCCGAGGCCCTAAGTACTTGCATAGTCGCTGTATCAGCCGAATGAACTCCTGGGGATCATCCTCAGATCTCGAACCATAAAACTCGGGTGGATTATAATCCAAAATTCGAATCCTCAAATCACACAGGGTTAGCTACATGCTCATGCAAGATCGCCTACCACTATGCTAGTCAATAACCTGATATGCTCTCCATAGTCTCTAAACTCTGCCCCTGGTTGTTGAACTGGAGGCTCTGGTATCGGAAACTTTGGAGCTACGACCGCTCTCGGCTCCTCTAATACTGTCGGCGTAGCTGAACCCACCGACCGTCCCACAACCTCAGGCATAGTCTGGGCCTGAGTCCTAGTAATCCTCTGCGAACCACTAGCAGCTCTTGCTGTTGCCTTGCCCTTCTGGGCCCTGGTCGCCTTCCGTGGAGGCATAACTAATACATAAGTATAAGTCAGAGAGGATTCAACCTAATAAGACAGCTCTACTGCACGATCTTAGAGAGAGAAAAATGGAAATCAATCCTAAATGTCCTGCAGCCTCCTGGTTATAGATGTGGTGCACAATACACCGATAGCCAAGACTCTACTAGACACGGTCTGTAGACACTTTCCGAGGACTATCTGCTCTGATACCACTTTTGTCACGACCCGACCCCAGGCCCGCGACTGGTACCCTACCTGGGCACCCCCTACAGGTAAACATCAGAGAATAGTAGCGGAACATACATACAACGTAAAAATGTACAAGTCATGAAATTTCAACAGACTAGACGATAAGGCCACCTTCCAAAAATATACTCATAACCCCAAAATGCAGTTACCTTTTTTTTTTCTTTTCTTTTACAACCCAATCCACAAGATATTACTACAGACCTCTAAGAATTTTACATAACAATTGTGACGGGACAGGGCCCCGCCATACCCCTGAATGTACGTAAATCTACAACATCAGGGAAACCGTACCAAAAGACAAGCCTCCGGAGAATGGACCTTTCCAAGAACTGAATAGTGATCCTAAGAGTGAGGATCAGCAAGCTATGTACCTCAACATGTGGGATGAATGCAGCGCCCCGAAGGAGGTCAGTACAAAATATGTACCAAGTATGTAAAACTGAAAGTACTGTAATGAAATCATAATAGTCTAAAATAAAGCTGGAGACATGTATGATAACCAAAATAACAGTACATTGTGTCTTGCCGAAGTGAAAGTAATGAAAGTCAGTTTTAACTTTTAAAGACTATTTCAACACATGAATAATAGTCACACCAGGGCTATGGACACAAGCCCTCAAATATCATCACACAGTCCAGTAAGGGTCTCAAGCCCACAAATAGCAAAGCGTGCCCGTGGAATCCCCCATCACTGCCGACAACCGTAAGTGTAAAATATAACCATGTGACGCGCCCGTGGCATCCTACCTCACTGTCGGCGTACACATATGCAATATATATATATATCTCATGCCCGTGAAATCCCCCATCACTGCCGACAGCCGTAAGTGTAAAATATATCCATGTGACGCGCCCGTGGCATCCTACCTCACTGTCGGCGTACACATATGCAATATATATATATATCTCATGCCCGTGGAATCCCTCATCTCGCATACGACTTCGTGGAGAGCTAATCCATGGGGTAATAATAATATATAACATGCCCGTGGAATCCCTCATCTCGGGTACATGTCTTCATGGGGAGCTAGTCCATGGAGTAATAGTATATAACATGGTCGCATGCCCTGGAATCCTTCATCGTATAAGCATGTACATGGAGTAATAATAGCGTCCGGGAATTTAACCCGCATCATGGTCGCATGCCCCGGAATCCCTCATCGTATAAGCATGTCCATGGATCAATCACAATGGAAGCATACCCGTGGAATCCTCCATCACTGTCGGTACGTCCAAGTAAATTCACAACAAGACGGCCGGCCCTCCAATCGAGAGACACGGCAGCGTAGACATATAATACTTGCACTCAAAGGCTATCGCAAGCAAGCATAGACAAGTTCATAAAATCTTTTAGACTTTCATTAGCATACTAAAATGAATTTCATTTTATGAACTCAAAGCACTTTCGTTTTTCATAAAAATCCGGGAATTTAACCCAAAGTACTACGTACTTCCATTCTTTTCAAAAGACTCATTTTTATATAAAACTCCAAGATACTAACACCCGTAGTATCAAGGCATGTCTATTTTTCAAATTAAGTTACTAAACCTTTAGAAATTCATTTCAAGACTTTGAAACCAAGTAACTTCTAATTTTACAACCTAGGCAAATCATGCCTATCAATCAAAATAGACAACTCTCTTAACCTTCCATAAAGTCGTTATAACTAACTTCCCATAAATCTGTTATAACTCTTTATGGTTTAGACAAATTCATTTTTTTTATAACCAAGAGACTTATACTTTCAAATCAAGTTGCATAACTTTCAAAATACTTCAAGTCTCTTATCTTTAGAAATCAAGTTTCTTAACTTTAGAAATCAAGTCTCTTATCTTTAGAATATCAAGGAATCAATACTTTCCAAATCAAGTATTCTATACTTTTAAATCAAGTCATTTCTTCCTTTAAGAATCAAGTCTCATAACTTGAAAAATAAAGTCTCGTAACCTTTTAAGAATTCAAGGTTCATAGTCTTAAAACTTCATAACGTAAACTCTTTAAATTAAGTAACATATACTTTTATGCGTTGTGAATAGGTTATACTCGTTTATAACGATCTTACTAAAGCAGCCATGATCTAGAAATATAATACAATTTTGTCTTATCTTAGTTTTATGCAGATGTAGAATTCTACTCATTTTAATATAATTGATTGTCGATACATTTTCTTTTATTAACGCTGCAATGGCTTGTTCGATACTTATTCTTATTCGTGCAGTAAATTAGCAAAGTCAACTCGACTCAAAATACTTCCTAACGACTCTTACCAACATCCCCCATAAGACTCGGTAAGAACTTAGGATAACTTAGACATAACTTAGACATAACTTTTACATAGAGTAAATCAACATATATACCTCTTAACTTCTAAGAGTAGAATGAATCATGAAATAACACCACATGTATATTTCATACATAGAACATGTCAAAAGAAGGAAGAGGTTCACATACCTCGCGACGATTATCGACAAGTAGCAAAATGCTCCAAAGTACTTCAACCTTGATAGCTATTCCATCCTTCAAGTAGAATACGCTATACATAGTACTTCAACCTATAATAACCATAACATGTCTATCAACTCCTAGCTCATTAACGTGGAATAATACTAAGTGCTAAGTCTCTTATTCTACAGAAATTTGGGCAACACTTCCTTTGTTTCCACGTACTTTTCCACCTTTTTCAAGACCCGAATTTAACAACCAAACATGCCACATTTAAGGCCCAACAATTCAGCTATCCAAAGGGGATTACACGTCTTACAAGACGTGTAAAATTCTGCCCCACAATATATACAAAATAATCCAATATAAAATATCCTTCTCGGCTACAAAGTACAACCACATATAATCATTTCCACTTCCTTTCAATCCATAATGTCATCCTAACATGTTATATAGTCGCAAACAACTTTAACAGCTATAATCCCTTCTTTATATAACATGCGACGACTAAAATTAATAACTAAATTGAATTACAATCTTAAGGCTAATCATGCAACTTTTGGATTTCCTCCAAATATTCCATAACACTTATCAATCTTCATAATATATTTCATATGATCATTTCTAACTACTACAACATGAAATCTTGAATTACAATAGCAAGACGGAGATTATTACCTCTTTAAGCCCAAAACAATCCAAAACCTAATGTCGATCCTTAGCAACTTCAACTCCTTTTCTTGACGTTCCAATCCGTTATTTGCAACCCTTAGAAGCTTGTGAAGAACTCCTCTTCTATTTCCAACTTCAAAGTTGAAGAACACCTTAGGTTTTCACCTTGCGACTAACGTAAAAATGTGGTTTTTCCGGAATATTTCTATTGAGATATCCTTGTAATACTCCTAGGAACCTTGGTTTAAAGTATTGGGATTATTGAACCACAAACGAAAATTTTTCTTGTTCATGGATACACAAACCCGAGAGCTTCCATTTTCAAGCTCAAAGTTTTCTTGAAATTTTCTAAGTGTGGAGACTTGTCTTGCTACTAGTGTGCTTATATAATTAAATAGATGGCCAAAATTAAAATACTTGTGGGGGTAGGATGAAGGAGATTTAAAAATCAAGCCAAGTGGGCTCATTGACTTAGTCAAATATCTCAAGCTTTGGGCTTGTAAGACTTGATCATCCAAGTTTTGGTCAATTGACTCTTTTATCCTTGGTCTAATTCGACCAAGACCATACTAGGGGGGTGACACGTGTCACCCTCCCATTCGTCGTAATATTTCGTTTTCCGACATTTTCATAATTCCGATAAATTCTACAAGTCTCAAATCTTAACGTCCTGATTTCTTACGTACGTTCTTATTTACATGTCCTGGAATTACGGGGTGTAACACTATGTCTAGTCAATTACAGCATATCCAAATCTCTCCTCTCGGTTCTTGATTCGAAATCATATATATTATGATAATTAGTGATCAATTAATTATCAAACATTCATACCAATTATTGACTAAATCTTAATCAAGTGAAGAAGAAATCAAACTATTGCATTAATTCATGAATAGAAGTTTCAAGCGATTCATAAGGAAAGCTCTAATAAAGTGTTTAGCTCCTAGTCATAGTCACGCTAAGAACTTACACAAAATCCATACATAAACTGAATTAAAAACGAAAGAAAAGAAAATATTGCGAACTAAGTCTCCAATTGTAGCCTCCCTTGTTGTCTTGTGTTATGATATGTTGTAAAATGACCCCCCCTCATAGCATTAATCCCTAGGGCTTAAATATGTTCCAAATTTTGTGCCCAATGGACCAATCTGCCCTTAGCCAATTCTTCTTCGGAACTGAGATTTTCCGCACCGGCACCGCGGTTCTGTATAATGGCACAGCGGTGCTGAAACTCCTGCATCTTCTCAACAAATATGACACTGCGGTTCTGCATAGTGGCACTGCGGTGCTGAAAGTCCTATGGCTTCTCAGTAAATATGGCACCGCGGTGCTGAAAATCCTTGGTCCTGATGTGCCAAATTTCGTCCTTTTTGCCTTGGGAGCACCTTTCTGCCCAATTCTCGCTCCTTTTCGCCATTTTTCCTTTTAGAACCGCTGTGACTCAAAAGAAAGAAAAACAAGCCTAATACTATACTAAACACAACAAAAATGAGTAAAATACTAACTAAAAATGACTCAAAAGACTTATACAAAATACGCCTAACAATGTTACGGCAATGGATGCTTGGGATATGCTACGTGATATATTTCAAGATAATCAGAATTCCAGGGTTGTTACACTTGAGCAGGAATTTTCCCACGTCAACATGGAAATTTTTTCGAACGTTTTGGCTTATTTTACAAGGTTGAAAGAATTGGCGGACCAACTCCGCAACGTTGGTGCGCCCGTTAGTGACAATCGTCTTGTTCTGCATATATTTGTCGGCTTATCCGAGGCCTATAGTGGCGTTGGAACGGTTCTTCATCAGAGTAATCCTCTCCTGAAGTTCTATCAAGCTCGCTACATGCTTAATTTGGAAGAAGTCGGTTTGGCTAAAAAGGCGACTGTGACAGCTAGTACCGTGTCCATGATGACGACGTCCATAAATTCTCCAGGATTTGTTGATAATACGGACCAAAACCGTGCTCACGGTGGCGCAAAAATAATCATAAAAACAATGGGAAAAATCATGGCGACAAATGTGGTGATCCCGACAATGGTAATGGAAGCAGTGGGTCACCACTCAACTGGTACCAGCCTTGGGCCACCTAGACATGAGTCTGGACCAGTGGGCAGTTGTTAGCGATATTTCGAATGCTCACGCAAGAGTACGCATCGTTCACAAGTAATATAGTCTGGTAAGACCGAATATCGTCCTCATAGACTGGTTATCAAGTATTGATTATCTAAGTTGTTACACCCCGAAATTCCAAGGCAATGAGATAAGAACGTACGTGAGAAATTGAGATTTGAATTTTAAAAAGAATGAAAAATTCTGGAAAAAATCCTCCGAACCTCGTGAAGGAAAAAGGTTTATAAAGTGGAGTTTGATTCTTGATCGGTATATTTTATATACACCTTTTGAGTCATTTTTAGTTAGTATTTTACTCATTTCATTTATGTTTAGTATAGTATTAGGGTCGTTTTCCTTTCTTTTATGTCACAGCGGTCAGAAATGGAGAAATGACGAAAAGGAGATGAAATGAGCATAAATGAGATGGAATTGCACACTAAAAGGGCCAAGAAATGAAGCCTAAGAAGTTCCGGGAAATATAGAAGAAATCGGACGAAGACCGGACGAACAAAAGACGAAGAAACGAAAAATCCGGAAGTGTGCCGTCACCGGCGCCGCGGCGCCTGGCAGCAGCACCGCGGCGCCGACCACTGAAGCCGTCCAAAGCTCTCTGATTTTAGCCGTGTGGCGGCCGATTCGTGGCGCGCGCGACGCGATTTCTGACACCCTAAAATTCCATATTTGTGCCATAAGTGGAAAAATTGAGTTGTTTGGAATATAAAGTGTTGAAAAAAAGACAAAATAGAGTGAACAATTTTGATGCACCCCAATGAAAAAGTAATAATAAATAGGCAAAAGCCTAAGTTTGGGGGTGCTTACTATTCATCAGACACTTCATTCTCTCAAAACAAAAGAGGGAAAGATAGTATGAGGTTAAAAAGAGAATCAAAAGAAAAGGGAAGAATTTAAAGCAAAAGATCTTATGGTACGTAAATTGAGCTTAAATGCTTATTTTTACCTACCCCTGCCTAAGCCTACATTACAACCCTGAAAAACCCTAAAGATCTCCAATATGTGTATCCATGATTAGTGGAGAATAGCAAGTAAACATGCCATGGGATTTTGAAATTGACATGCATAGTTAGATATTCTTACTTCCATTGAGCATGATTAAATTGAATTTGCGAAATATCTGACTTGAGTGTTTAGAATGCTAAAAATCCATGCTATATGTTCCTACATATTATCCTACTAACATTCATGTTTTCTAAGTGACAATTGTGCAGCAAAATGATCAGTGTCTTTGAGTCATTTTATTTTCTTTCGTGTATTTGTTTATATTTTTTATCTTTGCTCGAGGGCGAACAAAGGTTAAGTTTGGGGGTGTTTGATCGGTGTATTTTATATAAACTTTTTGAGTCATTTTTAGTTAGTATTTTACTCATTTCATTTATGTTTAGTATAGTATTAGGGTCGTTTTCCTTTCTTTTGTGTCACAGCGGTCAGAAATGGAGAAATGACGAAAAGAATATGAAATGAGCATAAATGAGATGGAATTGCACACTAAAAGGGCCAAGAAATGAAGCCTAAGAAGTTCCGGGAAATATAGAAGAAATCAGACGAAGACCGGACGAACAAAAGACGAAGAAACGAAAACTGGAAGTGTGTGTCACACCGCCAAGCTGGCGGCGCAGCGTGCGCCGACCATCAAGCCATCCAAATCTCTCGATTTTCAGGGCTGATTTGACACATTTTCAGAGTTCAAAAGGGATAACTTTTCCCACCTACATATTCCTTAACCCTTTTCCATAAATTTTCCTAAACCCTTTACCTAAAAGGATTCCATAACCTTTCCTACCTACATAATCCCTAACCCTTTACCTAAAGGATTCTTGGTCTATAAATAGTCTCTACATCATTAGAAGAATCCATCCTTCAATCCACAATCCTTCACCCATCCATAATTCCACCCATCCTACATCCCATTCCCCATCCTACATTCCATCCACCATTCCATTCCATTCCATCTTGTAAATATTCCACAACACAATCCTTGGATTGCTCGAAGGCTTGGAGACTTGTTCTTGAGTATTTTTCTTTTCTTTCTTTTTGCTTTGTTTATTTCAGTTCATGTATGGAGATTATATTAGTTCTTAGCGTGACTATGGCTAGGAGCTAATTACTTTGTTAGGGATTTCCTTGTGATTCTCTTGAAACTCTTATTCATGAATTAATATATTAGTTGGTTTCTTCTTCACTTATTTAAGATTTATTAAATAGTTGTTTTGATTGCTTGATAATTAATAGATCACTAATTATCATAATCTATATGATTTCTAATCGAAATCCGAAAGGGTAGATTGTGAATATACTATAGTTGAATAAACATAGGTTAAATCGTGGACGAAAGTACCCCGATACTTGTGTAGCTTAATAGGTTATTGCTCTTAATCCTCCTTTGTAGTCAATCTTGTCACCGAAAGGTAGAAGGGTTCTCCATTGGGGTTGAGTGTTTATATTACCTTAACAGGAGTATAAAACGGCTTAGTTAACCTGCTATCTTAACGTAGAAGAAGAAGTCAGTCTAATTGTATTAAGGATTGAATAGAGTGGATAGTTGATGATCTTGGAAGCCCTAATTCTCCATCATAACTGATTTAAATCAAAGTATTTTCATAATTAGTTTATTTCCTGCATTATTAGTTTAGAATTCCAACTCAATTAACGTTAACCAAATAGAAACTAAAGCGTAGATAATCGGTACTTGAAAACCAGTCCCTGAGGACGATATTCGGTCTTACCTAGACTATATTACTTGTAACGATACGTACACTTGCGTTTAGTGTGTGCATAAATCGCGCATCAAGTTTTTGCAAATTTGATATTTGGGACTTAGAGAATATATTGGAATTATGGATTTTAATTTTCGGATTTGGTCATGTGGGGCCCACCCGGGAAATTTTACGTTTTTGTGGGGCCCATAAGTTTTTCGATATTTTGGCCAATTATGGACTTTTGGGAGATGAAAATATTTTGAACGAATCATAGGGTGACACGTGGCACACCTCACCCCCTTGTCTTGGTCTTAGAAGACCTTGACTATTTGACTATTTGACTTTAGATATTTTCATGAAAATGAAGACAAGTGGACAAGTGGGTCCCACCCACACTTGTCCACCATCTTACCCACCACTTGTCATCATCCAAGCCTAGGTGGTACATTATATATACATAGAGATGTCTTGCAAGACCTAGCCAACACTTAGCCATTCTTCATCAAGCAAATATATCTCCCTCTCCATTGCTCTCGACCTTAGGGCTAAAAATGGAAGAACAAGACTTCAAATCTTCCAAGATTAGTTCATTATACAAGATTAAGGTCCCTAACCAAGTGATTAGCAAGATTAAGCACCCTTAACCCCTAAATCTAGATATATGTAAGTGGAACTTGAAGAAGTGGAGCGAAATGAAAACTACGGGCCATTGTTTAGCATTCTGCCCGGGACGTTTTTGGGCACAAAAATGAGGTAATAGTTCTTCTTAAATTAAGGTAATTGGATATTACTTATTGTTATAATGTATAGATTAATTCATGTTAAGGAAGAAATGGAAAATAAGATGTGTATGAGGTAGATATGTTGTTGGCCGATTTGAGGCAATTTTGTTCCTTTTGTTTCGTTTGTTATATGGTTGTTGTTATCCACACATGTCGCATGCTATAATAAGGTAATATGGTTTTTGATAAGTTGGTATGTCATAAATGGAAGTGTTG
The DNA here is from genome assembly GCA_029844215.1 of Przewalskia tangutica. Lineage (NCBI taxonomy): Eukaryota > Viridiplantae > Streptophyta > Magnoliopsida > Solanales > Solanaceae > Przewalskia > Przewalskia tangutica. The sequence continues at coordinate 99,652,794 of CM056728.1, read as the reverse complement.
GAACTTGAATTGGAATAAAATGGATTAAGGAAAAAGTTATCGGATTGTAGTTGTTTTAGCCGAAAAACTGCCCAAAACTGTTAGACGTTGTCGTATCATTTTATGGACTGTTTTGAGGGTGTATAATTCTGGAAATTAAGCCCCTAATATGCATATTTAAGTGTAGTAGTTGCTAATGAAAGTCCTAAGGAAATAGGGGTGTGGAAAGGTGTTGAAACGCTTCACATTTTACCCTCGTTATTGTTGGATTACAGACTGTTTTTATGGGCTGATTTGTTGACTGTTTTGTATAACTGTGGGGCAGAAATTTAAACGTCCAGTTAGGCGTGTAATCCCCTTTGGCTAACTGTTGGTTGCGCCTTAAATGTGGCTTGTTGGTTGATGAATACGGGCCTTGGAAAAGGTGGAAAAGTACGTAGAAACAAAGAAAGTGCTGCCCAATTTTCCGTAGAATTAGAGGGCCATTATTTGGTATAAGTCCTACACTTGATAGCTTGTAGTTGATAGAAGTGCTATTTTCATTTTAGGTTGAAGTACTACGTGTAGCATAGTCTACTTGGCTTAAGGAATAGCCGATGAGGTTGAAGTTGTCACGACCCGACCACGGACCCGTGACTGGTGCCTTACCCCGGGCACCCTTGTGATACAACATCAGAGAAAACCAGCGGAAAAATAAACTCACAACAAGAACCCATATAGAATATAAGCAGGCTAACCCAAAATGGCTACCTCTAAATATACAAAACCGAACAGTTTCATCCTTAACAACCCAATTTATAACAGGACTACAGACCTCTAAGAATGTGTAATCACTATGACGGGACAGGGCCCCGTCATACCCCTGAATGTACAAAACATCTACAACATCAGGGAGAACCGTACCAAAAGTCGAGTCTCCGGAGAAATGGAGCTTCTGACACCTGAGCAAGATCCTAAGAATGAGGATCCACCACCGCTACCCTACCGCAGTATTTAACGCAGCCCAGGAAGGGTCAGTACACAATGTACCAAGTATGTAAAACTGGAAAATACTGTAATAATATCATAAGTCTAAAATAAGCTGGAGTCATAGATGAAAATCAAATTATATTGCACTGTGCCTTACTAACAATGAGAGTAACAAGTATAAACTTTACTGCATAAAATAGGAGGCTCATGATCAAAACAGGGTCCTTCGCCCGTAGTATCATTAAGCAATCCTACTCCTGGGACTATTTCACCCGCATAGGTCCGGTGGACCCGCATGAGGTCATCCGCCTCGCATGTGACTATTTCACCCGCATGGGACTATTTCACCCGCATGGATCTTGTGGACCCGCATGAGTACAAGCGCCGCACTCGCATGGGACTATTTCACCCGCATGAGGTCATTCGCCTAGCATGAGACTATTTCACCCGCATGGGACTATTTCACCCGCATGGACCCGGTGGGCCCGCATGAGTACAAACGCCGCACTCGCATCATGGGTCGCAAATCCATGGAATAAGTAGTAAATCATCCTAATGGACGCATACCCGTGGACCATCCATCGTGTCAGTATGTCCAAAGGAAATAACAAGAATAAGTAATAAACCATCCTAATGGACGCATACCCGTGGACCATCCATCGTGTTAGTATGTCCAAAGGAAATAACAGGAATCACCCGGGGTCTACCCCGTAAGAACACATAACCTAGCACAACCGGCTATCATACATAACATAAGCGCCACCGGCTTATCACAACATAAGCAAGTTAAAATCCCCTAACTTCTTATTAACATTATTAATATAGTCTCTCATTTTAGTTTACTTAAGGCACTAACATGACATTTAAGAGAAAATCTGGGAATTCAACCCAAGTACCACGTACTTCTAACCTTTTAAGAAATGACTCCCTTTTTACATAAAACCTCCAAGATACTAATAACCGTAGTATCAAGTCACGACTACTTTCAAGACAAGTCACCTTTCCTTTTTAGAAATATAATAGGTTTCTAAATCATGTGACTTCTTTTCTTTTGAAACCTTAGGCAATTGATGCCTTAAAACCAATTTGCCTTTCATAAATTCAAATCATTTATCCGTACTTATCTTGCTTAGAGTAAATATTTCTTTTGCTAACCTTCCATAAAGCTAATATAACCAACTTCTCATAAAGTCGTTATATTCACTTTATTCATTAGTCAAATACATTTCCCTAAATCCAAGGGACTTATACTTTTAAAACGAAACAAGTATCATATACTTAAAACACTTCAAGTCCCTTAACTTTGGAAACTTAAGACATCATTAATACTTTTTAAAGAAGTGAGTTAATCCCCTTGCTCACCAAACTTGGCCAATCTTAAAACAAGTAAGGGACACCAAATTCTTGTACGTCTACCGTACTATATAAGTGCAACTATTCATGCTCAAGAGATAGGAAAGTTCCACATACCTCTTCGGGTCAATCCACTTGCTAAGTCCAAAATACCGCATGTAATACGTTAACCTATAATGACCATAATACGTTTATTAACCTCTAGCTTCAACATAGAATTTTCCAAGTGCAAAGTCACTAAATCCTACGGAAAATCGGGCAGCATTTCCTTTGTTTCTACATACTTTGCCACCTTTCTCAAGGCCGAATTCAACATCCAGACGCCACTTTTAAGGCCCAACAATCCAATCAATATAAAGGGGATTACACACCTAACCTTGGATGTGTAAAATTCTGCCCCACAATGCATAACAACTAATCTTACCAAGTTTAAGGTAGTATTTTGGCTACAACATGCTTACATAACCTTCTTATCCAATTCTTTCATATCCAAACCATATTTCTTACATGCAATTTATCTAAGAGCAATATTTTCAACTACAAGTTCTTTCTTCTTCACATGCAACACCAAAAACTAGCAACAAGAGAAAGAATTGTTACCTTAGAGCTTTAGCCAAATTAATCCAACAAATTTACTAGCCTTCTTTCCACAATCACTACCACAAAAGCTCCTACAAGCTTGCCAACAAGTTTCCTTCTTGCCACCTTTTTCAGATTTTTCTCAAGCCTTGATTTCCTCTTGATTTTCTAGAGAGAAGGGAGAGCTTTAATTTAGAGAGAAGGAAAAGCTTTGAAAGATGACCAAGTCTTCAAAACTTGGTCAATATATAGGACATGCAAAAATCAGATGGGGGGAGGGGGACACTTGTCACCCTCCCATGGCCTTTTTAAAAGAAAAAAATCTGACTTTCCTCAGTTTTTCCGCCAGAAACTCCGCCTCGGCGCCGCGGCGCTGAATCTTCTGCGAACTTTCGGAATTTCCGGCGCCGCGGCGCTGCAACTTCAGCGACCCCTCAGAATATCCGGCGCCGCGGCCCTGCATCTGGCGTCGCGGCGCTGTGGCCCCTGACCAAAAATTTGCTTCCACTCCACAACGCACTGAACTTGCAACTTCCATAACTTTCTACTCCGGTATCCTATCGACGAATGGTTGGTTGCGTTGGAACCTACACTCAACGAACTACGTACTAGGCCTATGAAACACCTAGGGACTCTCAATGTAACGGAACATAAACCGCCTCAAAGTTGACCAACAACCCGTCCGAAACATTTCGTCAACCCATCATTCTAAAATTTAAAACTTAATTCCTTTCGTACGTCCCCCTAAGCATGACCCGAACTACGGGGTGTAACATTCTTCCCCCCCTTAGAAACATTTGTCCCGAATGTTCCTTCTACGTCTCCAGAACGCATGCGCCGGTGTAGTCTTCACTACTATACCAAAAAAAAAACCAATTATGTCACATATGGCCATAATATACTAACCACGCAAAAGCTTACCTCTCAGCCTACGAGGAATTACCTCTAACACGTATAACAACTTATTAGTTCTCATCCATGGTCTAAGGGTATTCTCCTCACAAAATGATCACTCCCATCCTCTTAACCCATGTTCGCTTCTTCTTCCACTTGTCGTATCCTCCTTGCACACTCGATTCTTTCTAGTATACGTACCACACTCTTGTTCCCGATCCGAGACAATCTTACTATTCAAGTCACGAAAATCTAGTGGTTTCCTTAGCTTAGCTACCCACTATCATTTCACACCACTCATGGACTTATTACCCACGTATATCCCACGTATACTATGTTCCTCGACAAATATCACCCGTAAAATCTTCCACTCAAGATGGCCCTGTAGCTAAGGTTCCCACGGTTATCAAAATCCTAAGGCTCACAACTCCCATGTCCCCAAAACTTACCCCTTCTACAAGCCAGGCTTTCTAAGTCACAATTTACATAAAATTACCCGCACATAACACTTAACATGTAACCATCTTATCACACCTACTAATCTTTAGAGGGTTAAGGATATACATGTAACTATTGCTTCACTTTCCCCTTGTCGTTCTAATCATGGTCCTGCCCTGCACGGCGCATAGCAAAAGAAGGTGATGAACCAGCCACTGATCCCGAAGGCTGAATCTCTACATCCGTGCTATCTCTGGTCGGACAATTTCTCGCAAAATGGCCCTGCTGGCCGCATGTAAAACAAACTCCCCTACTAGCACGACACTCCCCATCATGGAGCCTACCACAACGGCCACAACGAGGTAGGGGTGGCCCATCGACTAACATCCTCGCTCCCGAAAACCTGAAACCTTGGAGCCCTGACCTGCTCCTGAATCTCCCGAACGTCCTGAAGACTGTGGTGGAGTACTCCGTACTGGCTGAGGCGCATAACTAGCCTGCTGCTGAGGCGGTCCGCCTCGAAAATTACCAAAGGACCCTGCTGTCCTGGCCCTCTTCTGTTGATCTTGGTTATTCCGTCGACCTCTACGTTCCTCACACCCAAGTGCATAAGCCTGCATGCGGGCAATGTCCATACCCGGCTGAAGAGCTACTCCCGTGCAACTCTCTGCTAAGTAATCATCGAGCCCAGTGACATAGCGGTGTACTCTGTCCTCCATGTCTGCCACTAAAGCGGGTACATACCGAGCCAACGAATCAAACTCTACATTGTACTCCCGGACCGTCCGCCCACTCTGTCTCAACGTCAGAAATCTATCCGCCCGCGCTCTCCTCATCTGCGAAGGCAAGAAGTGTGCAAGAAATGCCGCTGAGAACTCGTCCCAACCAGCTGGAAGTGCATGCTCCCCCCGGGACAGTTCCCATGAATCAAACCAGTCAACTGCAGTATCCCGCAGCCGATGTGAACTCAAAACTACCGACTCTGTCTCCGAGGCCTTGATCACTCTCATGATCCGTCAGAATCGCTTGATAAACTCCTGAGGATCATCCTCAGTCCTCGACCCATAGAACTCTGGTGGGCTGCAACTCAAAAAGTCCCTAAGTCTCACGCTATCTGATCTATGGTGAACTACGGGTACAACCGGAACCTCTGTCTCTCGTCTATCCTCATTCCTCGCCACGATCCTGGCTAATAACTGGGCCATCTCCTTGTAACCCATCTCCTCCGCTCCAGGCTGTGTAACTGGAGGCTCAGGTACCGCGGTCTCAGTAGCCGCTGCTGCCCCGAACTCAGCTGGGGCTGGCGACGTCGTGGAACTCGCCGTCCGAAACATCACCTCAGGTAAAGACTGGGCCTGTGCCCTCGTAACTCTCTGCGTCCCACTAGCAGCTCCCTCCGCTGCCTTGCCCTTCTGGGCTCTGGTTGCCTTGCGTGGAGGCATAACTGGTACATAAAAATATGTCAGAGGAAGTTCAACCTATAACACAGCTCTATTGCACGATCTTAGAGTGAAAGAATGGAAACCAATCCTAAATATCCGGTAGCCCCCTGATTATAGATGTGGTGCACGACACATCGATAATCAAGACTCTACTAGATACGGCCTGTAGACCCTTTCCGAGGATTAACTGCTCTGATACCACTTTTGTCACGACCCGACCACGGACCCGTGACTGGTGTCTTACCCCGGGCACCCTTGTGATACAACATCAGAGAAAACCAGCGGAAAAATAAACACACAACAAGAACTCATATAGAATATAAGCAGGCTAACCCAAAATGGCTACCTCTAAATATACAAAACCGAACAGTTACATCCTTAACAACCCAATTTATAACAGGACTACAGACCTCTAAGAATGTGTAATCACTATGACGGGACAGGGCCCCGTCATACCCCTGAATGTACAAAACATCTACAACACCAGGGAGAACCGTACCAAAAGTCGAGTCTCCGGAGAAATGGAGCTTCTGACACCTGAGCAAGATTCTAAGAATAAGGATCCACCACCGCTACCCTACTGCGGCATGAACGCCCCGAGAGGGTCGGGTACACAATATGTACCAAGTATGTAAAACTGGAAAATACTGTAATAATATCATAAGTCTAAAATAAGTTGGAGTCATAGATGAAAATCAAATTATATTGCACTGTGCCTTACTAACAATGAGAGTAACAAATATAAACTTTACTGCATAAAAATAGGAGGCTCATGATCAAAACAGGGTCCTTCGCCCGTAGTATCATTATGCAATCCTACTCCTGGGACTATTTCACCCGCATAGGTCCGGTGGACCCGCATGAGGTCATCCGCCTCGCATGGGACTATTTCACCCGCATGGATCCTGTGGACCCGCATGAGAACAAGCGCCGCACTCGCATGGGACTATTTCACCCGCATGAGATCATTCGCCTCACATGGGACTATTTCACCCGCATGGGACTATTTCACCCGCATGGACCCGGTGGGCCCGCATGAGTACAAACGCCGCACTCGCATCATGGGTAGCAAATCCATGGAATAAGTAGTAAACCATCATAATGGACGCATACCCGTGGACCATCCATCGTGTCAGTATGTCCAAAGGAAATAACAAGAATAAGTAATAAACCATCCTAATAGACGCATACCCGTGGACCATCTATCGTGTCAGTATGTCCAAAGGAAATAACAGGAATCACCCGGAGTCTACCCCGTAAGAATACGTAACCTAGCACAACCGGCTATCATACATAACATAAGCGCCACCGGCTTATCACAACATAAGCAAGTTAAGAAATCCCCTAACTTCTTATTAACATTATTAATATAGCATCTCATTTTAGTTTACTTAAGGCACTAACATGACATTTAAGAGAAAATCCGGGAATTCAACCCAAGTACCACGTACTTCTAACCTTTTAAGAAATGACTCCCTTTTTACATAAAACCTCCAAGATACTAATAACCGTAGTATCAAGTCACGACTACTTTCAAGACAAGTCACCTTTCCTTTTTAGAAATATAATAGGCTTCTAAATCATGTGACTTCTTTTCTTTTGAAACCTTAGGCAATTGATGCCTTAAAACCAATTTGCCTTTCATAAATTCAAATCATTTATCCGTACTTATCTTGCTTAGAGTAAATCTTTCTTTTGCTAACCTTCCATAAAGCTAATATAACCAACTTCCCATAAAGTCGTTATATTCACTTTATTCATTAGTCAAATACATTTTCCTAAATCCAAGAGACTTATACTTTTAAAATGAAACAAGTATCATATACTTAAAACACTTCAAGTCCCTTAACTTTGGAAACTTAAGACATCATTAATACTTTTTAAAGAAGTGAGTTAATCGCCTTGCTCACCAAACTTGGCCAATCTTGTACGTCTACCGTACTATATAAGTGCAACTATTCATGCTCAAGAGATAGGAAAGTTCCACATACCTCTTCGGGTCAATCCACTTGCTAAGTCCAAAATACCGCACGTAATACGTCAACCTATAATGACCATAATACGTTTATTAACCTCTAGCTTCAACATAGAATTTTCCAAGTGCAAAGTCACTAAATCCTACGAAAAATCGGGCAGCATTTCCTTTGTTTCTACATACTTTGCCACCTTTCTCAAGGCTGAATTCAACATCCAGACGCCACTTTTAAGGCCCAACAATCCAATCAATATAAAGGGGATTACACACCTAACGTTGGATGTGTAAAATTCTGCCCCACAATGCATAACAACTAATCTTAACAAGTTTAAGGTAGTATTTTGGCTACAACATGCTTACATAACCTTCTTATCCAATTCTTTCATATCCAAACCATATTTCTTACATGCAATTTATCTAAGAGCAATATTTTCAACTACAAGTTCTTTCTTCTTCACATGCAACACCAAAAACTAGCAACAAGAGAAAGAATTGTTACCTTAGAGCTTTAGCCAAATTAATCCCACAAATTTACTAGCCTTCTTTCCACAATCACTACCACAAAAGCTCCTACAAGCTTGCCAACAAGTTTCCTTCTTGCCACATTTTTCAGATTTTTCTCAAGCCTTGATTTCCTCTTGATTTTCTAGAGAGAAGGGAGAGCTTTAATTTAGAGAGAAGGAAAAGCTTTGAAAGATGACCAAGTCTTCAAGACTTGGTCAATATATAGGACATGCAAAAAATCAGATGGGGGGGGGGGGGACACTTGTCACCCTCCCATGGCCTTTTTAAAAGAAAAAATCTGACTTTCCTCAGTTTTTTCACCAGAAACTCCGCCTCGGCGCCGCGACCATGCAGCCGGCGCCGCGGCGCTGAATCTTCTGCGAACTTTCGGAATTTCCGGCGCCGCGGCGCTGCAACTTCAGCGACCCCTCAGAATATCCGGCGCCGCGGCCCTGCATCTGGCGCCGCGGCGCTGTGGCCCCTGACCGAAAATTTGCTTCCGCTCCACAGCGCACTGAACTTGCAACTTCCATAACTTTCTACTCCGGTATCCTATCAACGAATGGTTGGTTGCGTTGGAACCTAGACTCAACGAACTACGTACTAGGCCTATGAAACACCTAAGGACTCTCAATGTAACGGAACATAAACCGCCTCAAAGTTGACCAACAACCCGTCCGAAACATTTCGTCAACCCATCATTCTAAAATTTAAAACTTAATTCCTTTCGTACGTCCCCCTAAGCATGACCCGAACTACGGGGTGTAACAGAAGTACTTCGGAGCATTTTGCTACTTGTCGTATGGGTTAGTCGTCACGAAGTATGTGAACTTCTTCCTTCTATCGACATGACTTTCCTTGAAGTATACTTGCTTTGTAATTTGGAGTATACTTGACTTGTTTCCTTGAAGTTTACTTTCCTTGGTATTTGGAGTATACTTGACTTGTTTTCTTGAAGTATACTTGCCTTGTTATTTGGAGTATACTTGACTTATTTTCTTGAAGAATACTTGCCTTGTATAGGAAGTATTCATGTTATTAATTTTATGCTAAAGGCATGTCTAGAATGTTCCTAAGTTCTTACCAAGTCTTATGGGGGATGTTGGTAAGAGTCGTTAGGAAGTATTAGAGTCGAGTTGACCTTGGTAAATTACTACACTAATGAGAATAGGTATCAAACAAGCCATTGCAGCGTTAATAAAAATGTATCGACAATCAATTATATTGAAATGAGTAGAATTCTCCATCTGCATAGAAACTAAGATAAGACAAAATTGTATTACATTTTCTAGATCATGGCTGATTTAACAAGATCGTTATAAACGAGAATAACCTATTCACGGCTCATAAAAGTATTAATTTTGTAAGTACATGAGGCTTGATTTTCGAAAGTACTTGAGGCTTGAATTTCGAAAATGTGTAGTAACTCGATTTGAAAAGTATATGTTACTTGATTTAAAGAGAATAAGCTACTTGGTCTTAAATGGTGAAAGTACTTTTGGGCCCAACACCCTAATATTCCAGGAAACTATTCTTTTATAAAGAATAGATGTACAAAGTACTTTGGGTTCGATTCCCTTACGTGGCATGATAATGCCTTGGTTTTGATAAAAAGGAAAGAGGTAATGGTGCGTTAGTTGTCTAAAAATGAAGTGGTTATAACGGCTTTATGGGAAGTTTGTTATAACAAGTTTTAGTGGAAAGTCAAGGGATGGTTTAAAATGTTTTAAGGGAATCATGTGAGAATGTCCATGATTAAGTCCTTAATATAATACATGATATGTGGCATTTTGATGTTCAAGATGTTTTAAAGTAACACGTGAGGTCTAGTGCCTTGATTTGTCAAAACCATGTCTTAGAAGGATACTTGGTACGATAAGTGTCTCGATTTTCTAAATGATGGTTTCAAAATGATACATGTATTGGATCCTACTTCCTAGCGATACATGTAGTACTTGGGCTTTCCTAAAATGGAAATTTAGTTCATAAAGTGAATGTACGGCTCACGTACATTGTCGTAATGGACTTTAATCCTTAGTAATGCAAGGTGTGTTAGTGCCTTGATAGTACTTTGGCTTGCTTAAATGATAGTTATTCTATTTTGTGCCTTGATAGTACTTCGGCTTGCCTAAATGGTATTGTCTTGATTTGTTAAAAATGAAAGGCATGGTATTGTCTTGAATTGTTGAAAAAGAAGGCATGAAAATTGTCTTGGTTTGTTAAAATGATGGTTTATTCATTTTATGATATTGAGAGTCAAAGATTATCTTAACTTGCATATGTTGTTCATGATAGCCATTGGTGCTAGTGTTATGAGTATAAATGCGGGGTAAACCCCCAAGACGTTATACACCTCCTGAGTATAAATGTGGGGTAAACCCCCAAGACGTTATACACCTCCTGAGTATAAATGCGGGGTAAACCCCCAAGACGTTATACACCTCCTGAGTATAAATGCAGGGTAAACCCCCAAGACGTTATACACCTTCTGAGTATAATTGCGGGGTAAACCCCCAAGACATTATACATCTCCATGGATTTGCTACCCATGATGCGAGCATGGCGTATATGCTCATTGTGGGCCCGTAGGGCCTAAGCGGGTGAAATAGTCTTGTGCGAGTGAAATAGTTCTATGCGGGGCAAATTGTCCTATGCGGGTCCACAAGACCCTTGCGGGTGAAACAGTCCCAGGAGTACGATTGCATAATTGTCACGACCCGACCTCGGATCCGTGACCGGTGCCTTACCCCGGGCACCCTTGTGATACAACATCAGAGAAAACCAGCGGAAATAAACTCACAAACAAAAACCATATAAGATAAAATAGGCTAACACAAAAATGGCTACTTTCCCGTAACATAAATAAAACAGAATTGAACAGTTACATCCTTAATAACCCAATTTATAACCGGACTACAGGCCTCTAAGAGTTTGTAACAACCATGACGGGACAGGGCCCCGTCATACCCCTGAATGCACACAAAACCTACAACGTCAGGGAGAACCGTACCAAAATCAAGTCAAGCCTCCGGAGTAATGGAGCTTCTGACACCTGAGCAAAGATCCTAAGAATGAGGATCCACCACCTGCTTACCCTTACCTGCGGCATGAACGCAGCCCCCGAGGAAGGGTCGACACAACGTCTGGTATGTAAAACTGGAAAATACTGTATTAATATCATAAGTCCAAAATACACTGAAGATATAGATAAAAATCAAATTATGTTGCACTGTGCCTTACTAACAATGGGAGTAACAAGTATAAGTATAATACTGCATGAAAATAGGAGGCTCATGATCAAGACAGGCTCTCTCGCCCGTAGTATCATTAAGCAATCCTACTCCTGGGACTGTTTCACCCGCATGGATCCTGTGGATCCGCATAAGGTCATCCGCCTCGCATGGGACTATTTCACCCGCATGAGACTATTTCACCCGCATGGATCCTGTGGACCCGCATAAGGCCATCCGCCTCGCATGGGACTATTTCACCCGCATGGGACTATTTCACCCGCATGGATCCTGTGGACCCGCATGAGTACAAGCGCCGCACTCGCATGGGACTATTTCACCCGCATGGATCCTGTGGACCCGCATGAGTACAATCGCCGCACTCGCATCATGGGTAGCAAATCCATGGAATAGGTAGTAAACCATCCTAATGGACGCATACCCGTGGACCATCCATCGTGTCAGTATGTCCAAAGGAAAATAACAAGAATACGCATACCCGTGGACCATCCATCGTGTCAGTATGCCAACAGGAAATAACAAGAATAAGTAGTGAACCATCCTAATGAACGCATACCCGTGGACCATCCATCGTGTCAGTATGTCAAAAGGAAATAACAAGAATAACCCGGGGTCTACCCCGTAAGAACATATAAATCAAAGACAACCGCTAGTATACATAACATAAGCGCTACCGGCTTATCATAACATAAACAAGATAAGAAATCTTCTAACTTCTTATGAACATTATTAATATAAATCCTCTCATTTTAGCTCATTAAGGCACTACATGTCTTTTTAAGAGAAATCCGGGAATTTAACCCAAGTATCACATACCGTAAACCTTTTACGAAATGACTCTTTTTTATATAAAACTTCCAAGATACTAATACCCATAGTATCATGTCACAACCACTTTCAAAACAAGTCACAATTTTCCATTTAGAAAATATCCCAAGCTTCTAAATCAAGTGACTTCATTTCCTTTAAAACCTTAGGCCATTAATGCCTTAAAACAATTTACCTTCCACAAATTCAACTCATTTTTCCCTTGCTTATTTTATGTAAAGTAAACCCCTCTTTATTTACCTTTTTCCCAAACTAATATAACCAACTTCCCATAAAGCCGTTATATTAACATTTTACGTTAGTCAAACACATTTCCCTATGTCCAAGGGACTTATACCTTTAAAACGAAACAAGTATCATATACTTCAAAACAAGTGAAGATTATCAAATCTTGTACGTATACCGTACTACATAGATACAACTACTCATGCTCAAGAGATAGGAAAGCTCTACATACCTCTTCGGTCAATCCACTTGTTAATTCCAACTATCGCACGTAATACGTCAACCTATAATGACCATAATACGTTTATTAACTTCTAGTTTCAAAGTAGAATATTTCCAAGTTCAAGGTTACTAATTCCTATGGAAAATTGGGCAGCATTTCCTTTGTTTCTACTCACTTTGCCACCTTTTCAAAGGCCGATTTTTAATACTCAAACGCCACATTTAAGGCCCAACATCCAAACCAACACAAAGGGGATTACACACCTAAACTTGGGTGTGTAAAATTCTGCCCCATAAGTTATAACAATTAATCTTAACAAGTTTAAGGTAATTTTTAGGCTACAACATGCTCACATAACCTCTTTAGCCAAATCCCTCATACCCAAACCACATTTCTTGCATGCAATGACTCTAAGAGCATTATTTACTACCACAAGTTCTTTCTTCTTAACATGCAACACTAAAAACTAATTATAAAGGAAGAATCATTACCTTAGAGCTTTAGCCAATTTTTTCCAACAACTTGCTAGCTTCCTTTCCAATAACACCACCACAACAACCTTCACAAGTTAGCCACAAGCTTCCTTCTTGCCTTTACTTTTCAGATTTTTCCTAAGGCTAGAATATCTCTTGGAAATTTAGAGAGAATGAGGAGCTTGAAATTTTTAAGAGAGAAGGAAGAGCTTTTGTCTAAGAGAGAGATGAAAGATGACCAAGTCTTCAAGACTTGGTCAATATAATGCATGCAAAATCAGATGGGGGGGACACTTGTCACCCTCCCATGGCCTTTTTAAAAGAAAAGATCAGATTTTCCGCCAGATTTCCCGCCTCGGCGCCGCGGCCCTGCAGTCGGTGCCGCGGCGCCGCAACTTCTGCGGACTCTCGGAACTTCCGACGCCGTGGCCCTGCTTCCCGGTGCCGCGGCGCTGAAACTTCAGCGACCCCTCAGAATATCCGGCGCCGCGGCCCTGCATCCGGCGCCGCAGCCCTGTCGCTTTTGTCCAAAACGCATTTTTGTCCGTCTGCGCACTGAACTTGCAACTCTCATAACTTTCTACTCCGATGTCCTATCGACGAACGATTGGTTGCGTTGGAAACTAGACTCCACGAACTACGCACTAGGACTTTGAAACACCTAGGAATTCTCAATGTGCCGAGTCATAACCCACCCCAAAGTTGACCAAAGAACCCGTCCGAAACAATCCGTCGACCTATCTTTCGAAAATTTTAAGCCTTACTCCTTTCGTACGCTCTCATACGCACGACCAGAACTACGGGGTATAACATTCTCCCCCCTTAGAAACATTCGTCCCGAATGTTCCTTCTACGCCTCCAGAACGCATGTGCCGGTGTAGTCTTCACTACTATACTTATAAAACCAATTATGCCACACATGGCCATAATATACTAACCATGCAAAAGCTTACCTCCCCGCCTACGAGGAATTACCTCTAACACGTATAACAACTTATTAGTCCCCATCCGCGGTCTAAGGGTATTCTCCTCACAAAAGATCACTTCCATCTTCTCAACACATGTTCGCTTCTTCTTCCACCTGTCGTATCCTCCTTACACACTCGACTCTTCCTAGCATACGTACCACACTCTTGTTCCCGATCCGAGACAATCTCACTATTCAAGTCACAAAAACCTAGTGGTTTCCCTAGCTTAGCTACCCACTATCATTTCACACCACTCATGGACTTATTACCCACGTATACCCTACGTATACTATGTTCCTCGAAAAAGATCACCCGTAAAATCTTCCACTCATGATGGCCCTGTAGCTAAGGTTCCCACGGTTATCAAAATCCTAAGGCTCACAACTTTCATGTCCCCAAACTTACCCCTTCTACAAGCCAGGCTCTCTAAGTCACAATTTACATAAAATTACCCGCACATAACGCTTAACATGTAACCATCTTATCACACCTACTAATCTTTAGAGAGTTAAGGATATACCTGTAACTATTGCTTCACTTTCCCCTTGTCGTTCTAATCATGATCCTGCCCTGCACGGCGCATAGCAAAAGAAGGCGATGAACCAGCCACTGATCCCGAAGGCTGAATCTCTTCATCCGTGCTATCTCTGGTCGGACAATTCCTCGCAAAATGGCCCTGCTGGCCGCATGTAAAACAAACTCCCAACCCAGCACGACACTCCCCACCATGGAGCCTACCACAACGGCCGCAACGAGGTAGGGGTGGCCCCATCCGGCTAGCACCCCCATTTCCCCGAGAACCTGAAACCTTGGAGCCCTGACCTGCCCCCGAATATCCCGAACGTCCTGAAGACTGTGGAGAACCACTCTGAACTGGCGGAGGGGCATAACTAGCCTGCTGCTGAGGCGGTCCGCCTCGAAAGTTACCAAAGGACCCTGCTGTCTTGGCCCTCTTCTGCTGATCTTGGTTATTCCGTCGACCTCTACGCTCCTCACACCCAAGTGCATAAGCCTGCATACGGGCAATGTCCATGCCCGGCTGAAGAGCTACTCCCGTGCAACTCTCGGCCAAGTAATCATCCAGTCCTGTGACATAGCGGTGCACCCTGTCCTCCATGTCTGCTACCAAAGCGGGTACATACCGAGCCAAAGAGTCAAACTCTACATTGTACTCCCGAACCGTCCGCCCACTCTGTCTCAGTGTCAAAAATCTATCGGCCCGAGCCCTCCTCATCTGCGGAGGCAAGAAATGGCCAAGTAACGCCTCTGAGAACTCGTCCCAAACAGCTGGAAGCGCATGCTCCCCCCGGGACAGTTCCCATGAATCATACCGATCCAGCTGCGGTGTCCGCGGCCGATGCGAACCTAATACCACCGACTTCGGTCTCCAAGCCGATCACCTCATGATCCGTCAGAATCGGATAAACTCGAGGATCATCCTCGTGCCTCACCCATAAAACTACGGTGGGCTGCAACTCAAAAGTCCTCGGTCTCAAGCTAGCGACTTTGTCTTTGAACTACGAATGCTGGCCGGGCTGCATCTCTATCCTCGTGTTCGGCCACGGTCCCGGCGATGGCTATCCATCTCCTTGTAGCCCATATCCTGCGCCGCCGGCTGCTGGATCGAGGCTCGGTACCGCGTCTCGATGGCCGCTGCTACCTCGCACTCGGGATTGGCGACGTTGTAGAACTCGCCGTCCAAACACCTCATCTAGTAGGTGGGCTCGTGCCTCGTAACCCTCGGTGCCCTACTAGTAGTTCCTTCTACTGCCTTGCCCTTCTGGGTCGCGGTTGCCTTGCGTGGAGGCATCACTGATACAGGAAAAATACGTCAGAGGAAATTCAACCTATAACACAGCTCTATTGCACGATCTTAGAGTGAAAGAATGGAAACCAATCCTAAATATCCTGCAGCCTCCTGATTATAGATGTGGTGCACAACACACCGATAATCAAGACTCTACTAGATACGGCCTGTAGACCCTTTCCGAGGATTAACTTCTCTGATACCACTTTTGTCACGACCCGACCTCGGATCCGTGACCGGTGCCTTACCCCGGGCACCCTTGTGATACAACATCAGAGAAAACCAGCGGAAATAAACTCACAAACAAAAACCATATAAGATAAAATAGGCTAACCCAAAAAAGGCTACCTTCCCGTAACATAAATAAAACAGAACTGAACAGTTACATCCTTAATAACCCAATTTATAACCGGACTACGTGCCTAAGAGTTTGTAATAACCATGACGGACGGGGCCGCCATACCTGAATGCACAAAACCTACAACGTCGGGAGAACTGCATCAAAATCAAGCCTCCGAGTAATGGAGCTCCGACACCGAGCAAAGATCCTAAGAATGAGGATCCACCACCTGCTTACCCTTACCTGTAGCATGAACGCAACCCCTGAGGAAGGGGGTCAGTACACAACGTACCAAGTATGTAAAACTGGAAAATACTGTATTAATATCATAAGTCCAAAATACACTGAAGATATAGATAAAAATCAAATTATGTTGCACTGTGCCTTACTAACAATGGGAGTAACAAGTATAAGTATAATACTGCATGAAAATAGGAGGCTCATGATCAAGACAGGCTCTCTCGCCCGTAGTATCATTAAGCAATCCTACTCCTGGGATCGCACCGCGTGGATCCGTGGATCCGCATAAGACCATCCGCCTCGCATGGGACTATTTCACCCGCATGAGACTATTTCACCCGCATGGATCATGTGGACCCGCATAAGGTCATCCGCCTCGCATGGGACTATTTCACCCGCATGGGACTATTTCACCCGCATGGATCCTGTGGACCCGCATGAGTACAATCGCCGCACTCGCATCATGGGTAGCAAATCCATGGAATAGGTAGTAAACCATCCTAATGGACGCATACCCGTGGACCATCCATCGTGTCAGTATGTCCAAAGGAAAATAACAAGAATACATACCCGTGGACCATCCATCGTGTCGGTATGCCAACAGAAATAACAAGAATAAGTAGTGAACCATCCTAATGAACGCATACCCGGACCATCCATCGTGTCGGTATGTCAAAGGAAATAACAAGAATAACCGGGTCTACCCCGTAGAACATATAAATCAAAGACAACCTGGCTAGTATACATAACATAAGCGCTCTAACTTATCATAACATAAACAAGATAAGAAATCTTCTAACTTCTTATGAACATTATTAATATAAATCCTCTCATTTTAGCTCATTAAGGCACTACATGTCTTTTAAGAGAAAGCCGGGAATTTAACCCAAGTATCACATACCGTAAACCTTTTATGAAATGACTCCTTTTTATATAAAACTTCCAAGATACTAATACCCATAGTATCATGTCACAACCACTTTCAAAACAAGTCACAATTTTCCATTTAGAAAATATCCCAAGCTTCTAAATCAAGTGACTTCATTTCCTTTAAAACCTTAGGCCATTAATGCCTTAAAACAATTTACCTTCCACAAATTCGACTCATTTTCCCTTGCTTATTTTATGTAAAGTAAACCCCTCTTTATTTACCTTTTTCCCAAACTAATATAACCAACTTCCCATAAAGCCGTTATATTAACATTTTACGTTAGTCAAACACATTTCCCTATGTCCAATGGACTTATACCTTTAAAACGAAACAAGTATCATATACTTCAAAACAAGTGAAGATTATCAAATCTTGTGCATTATACCGTACTACATAGATACAACTACTCATGCTCAAGAGATAGGAAAGCTCTACATACCTCTTCGGTCAATCCACTTGTTAATTCCAACTATCGCACGTAATACGTCAACCTATAATGACCATAATACGTTTATTAACTTCTAGTTTCAAAGTAGAATATTTCCAAGTTCAAGGTTACTAATTCCTATGGAAAATTGGGCAGCATTTCCTTTGTTTCTACTCACTTTGCCACCTTTTCAACGGCGATTTTTAATACTCAAACGCCACATTTAAGGCCCAACATCCAAACCAACAAATGGGATTACACCTAAACTTGGGTGTGTAAAATTCTGCCCCATAAGTTATAACAATTAATCTTAACAAGTTTAAGGTAATTTTTAAGCTACAACATGCTCACATAACCTCTTTAGCCAAATCCCTCATACCCAAACCACATTTCTTGCATGCAATGACTCTAAGAGCATTATTTACTACCACAAGTTCTTTCTTCTTAACATGCAACACTAAAAACTAATTATAAAGGAAGAATCATTACCTTAGAGCTTTAGCCAAATTTTTCCAACAACTTGCTAGCTTCCTTTCCAAGAACACCACCACAACAACCTTCACAAGCTAGCCACAAGCTTCCTTCTTGCCTTTACTTTTCAGATTTTTCCTAAGGCTAGAATATCTCTTGGAAATTTAGAGAGAAGGAGGAGCTTGAAATTTTTAAGAGAGAAGGAAGAGCTTTTGTCTAAGAGAGAGATGAAGATGACCAAGTCTTCAAGACTTGGTCAATATAATGCATGCAAAATCAGATGGGGGGACACTTGTCACCCTCCCATGGCCTTTTTAAAAGAAAAGATCAGATTTTCCTAAGTTTTTCCGCCAGATTTCCCGCCTCGGCGCCGCGGGGCCGCAACTTCTGCGGACTGTCGGAACTTCCGGCGCCGCGGCGCTGAAACTTCAGCGACCCCTCAGAATATCCGTGCCGCGACCGCCGCTTTTGTTGAAACGCATTTATGTCGTCACGACCGAACTTGCAACTCTCATAACTTTCTAGTCCGATGTCCTATCGACGAACGGTTGGTTGCGTTGGAAACTAGACTCCACGAACTACGCACTAGTACTTTGAAACACCTAGGAATTCTCAATGTACCGGGTCATAACCCGCCCCAAAGTTGACCAAAACCCCCATCCGAAACAATCCGTCGACCTATCTTTCGAAAATTTTAAGCCTTACTCCTTTCGTACGCTCTCATACGCACGGCCAGAACTACGGGGTATAACAATAATGATAATACAGGCGGGTGGCCCTAGATTGATCATAAGCTTCCTATTTTAAAGCATGTAAAGTTTACTCTCATTGTTAAAAAGGCACAGTGTGCGGGTAGTTATATGTTATACTTGTTACATGCTGACAGTGATGTTGTATTCCACGAGCATATACGTGATATTATATCGAGGCGGTGTCGGATTTTGACATGGTTTTCATATTTGAAAGTGGTGCGGTTATTCTGAGTACTGATGATACAAGTCTGATTGGCTCGATTTTTATATATGACACGTTAGGATCTGGTATTTGATTTTCATACTTGCCCCTGTCATTCCTTGTATAGTTATGGACATAATTGTTGTACTTTATTTCCGTTCCATACTTAGTACTTGTTGTACTGACCCCCTTCGGGGGGCTGTATTTATGTCCGCAGATTTAGGTACACAGTTGTGGATCTGCGAGCTTAGGATCCTGGTTCAGCATTTTGAGATGGCTCCAATGTTCCGGAGCTTTTCATTATGGCTAGGTATATTCAGGGGTACGGCGGGGCCTTGTCCCGTCATAGTATTGTCCAAAATCATAAGTGCATGTATTCATATGTAAATTTGGGTGGCTAGAGTTGTATTTACATTATTGAATAGTGTAGACCCTTTTGGGTGATTTATATTATGACAGCCTTATCGGTTTTGCCTTTATTTTAAGAAAAAAAATGAGTGTTATTTGTCTTCCGCGGTTTATTGTGTTGTATGAATAGAAGGGTGCCCATGTAGGGCACCAGTCGCGGGCCCGGGGTTCGGGGCGTGACATAAGCTTTAGTTTATATTTGGTGAACGTTAATTTGTTTGTATTTTTATCTAATAACTAAGAATAAGTAATTGCAGAAAATAAACTAATGATGATAATACTTTGGTTTAAATCAGTTATGAAGGAATTAGGGCTTCCAAACTCCTCAACTATCCACTTTATTCAATCCTTAATGCGACTAGAATGATTCTTCTTCTTCGTTAAGATAGCGGTTAACTAGACTATCTTATATTCTGGTTAGGACATATAATCACTCAACCCCAGTGCAGAACCCTTCTATATTATTATAATAGTATTTACCACATAGGAGGATTAAGAACAGTAACTTATAATGCTACACAAGTATCGGGGTACTTTCGTCCACGATTTTAACCTATGTCTAGTCAATTACAGCATATCCAAATATCTCCTTTCGGCTTTTGATTCGAAATCATATAGGTTATGATAATTAGTGATCAATTAATTATCAAACATTCATACCAAATATTGACTAAATCTTAATCAAGTGAAGAATAAATCAAACTACAGCATTAATTCATGAATAAAAGTTTCAAGCGATTCATAAAGAAAGACCTAATAGAGTTTTTAGCTCCTAGTCATAGTCACGCTAAGAACTAATACAGAATCCAACATGAACTGAAATAAAATAAAGAAAAGAGAAAAGAAAATAACTTGAACTAGGTCTCCAATCTTGATGCCTCCAAGAGTTGTGTTGTGGAATATGTGCAAGGATTCCAAGCTAGCATGAATAATATGACCTAGGGTATAGGGTTTTATAATTATAAACTATATTTCTTTGGACCTTTATACCTCTGTCCAATTTCGGCTCGGATCTGTAAAATTCCGCGTCGGCACATGATCGCAGAATGGCACGCGGTCTAGGAAGTCTATGTGACGAACTTCGCAGATCTTTTGGCACCGCGGTGCCGAAAGTACTGCAGCAAATATTTTTCGAAACCTTGTCCTTTTCTCGTTCGGACTTCGTCTGATTTCTTCTATACTTCCCGAGACTTCTTAGGCTTCATTTCTTGGCCTTTTCTTGTGCAATTTACACCTCGATTAAGCTCATCTCATCTTCTTTTTGTCATTTCTCCATTTTGGACCGCTGTGACTCAAATGAAAGAAAAACTACCATAATACTATACTAAACACAAATGAAATGAGTAAAATACTAACTAAAAATGACTCAAAAGGTATATACAAAATACGCCTAACAACAGTGGCCCAACAACCACTAGTATCCGCCATATTCAGCCCCAGGCAATTGGGCTGCCCAGTAAAATTCCAAGCCCAATTCTGCATGGCCCAGCAGTCAAGGGTCAGCAGGTTACCGTCCACCTTCTGGGCCGGGGAAGCAAGTCGGTGTGCTTGGGCCCCGGCCTCCTCAGGCCCATTATACCGCAGGACCCACCCCTACCAACATTGAAGCCGCAATGCACACATTTGAAATAAATTATTCAGACCCAAATTGGTACATTGATACCGGCGCCACTACTCACATGACGTCCGACTCAGGTACTCTCTCGTCTTATTTCAATTTGAGCAACAATCGTGGTATAGTTATTGATAATGGTAATTCAATTCCAATTTGTGCTTACGGTCATAAAACGTTATCTCCCCCCATCCACCCCTTATTTTGACAAATATTTTTCAGGCTCCTAAATTGATTAAAAATTAGGTGTATGTCCGTAAATTCACCACTGATAATTCTGTTTCTGTCGAATTTGATCCATTTGGATTTTCTGTGAAGGATTTTAAGACGGGGTGTCCTCTCATGAGGTGTGATAGTATGGGAGATCTTTATCATATCACGCCAAGGTCCGGTTTCTCGAGTCTAGCATTGCCCTCAACTTTTGCAGCTCTGACTCCCTCCTTGTGGCATGCTCGTCTAGGTCATCCGGGGTCGTCTATTTTGTCTTCCTTAGATAAATACAATTTCATTTCTTGTAATAGTACGAGTCGTATAATTGTCAATCTTGTTCTTTAGGAAAAATTGTTAAGTCGCCATTTGTAGACTCTAATTCTCATACTTTAATGGCAATTGATATTATTCATAGTGATCTATGGACGTATCCTGTTCTTAGTTCTTTGGGTCATCGGTATTATGTTCTTTTCTGGATGATTATTATAAATTTTTATGGACGTGCCCGATAGCAAAAAAATCTCAAGATTTTTCCATCTTTAAAATTTAGAGCATTCATTAGAACCCAATTCGAACGGGACATAAAAAATATTCAATGTGATAATGGTAAATAATATGATAATGGGGTGTTTCGCGAATTTTGTGCTAATAATGGGATCAATTTTTATTTTTCTTGTCCTCATATATCTTCACAAAATGGACAATCGAACGGAAAATTCATACCATTAACAACGTTATCCGAACTTTACTAATTCATGCTTCCGTACCCCCTACTTTTTGGCATCATGCTCTACAAATGGCTACCTATCATTTTAACATTCTTCTTATCCAAAGTTTGAAATATTCGTCCCCTCTTCAAATTTTATATAAGACTCATTCGTTTTCACATCTTAGGATCTTTGTGTGCTTGTGTTATCCACTCTTTCCGTCCACCATAATTAACAAACTTTATGCTCGGGATACCCTGTGTGTGTTTTTGGGTTATCCGTCAAATTATCGTGGTTACAAATATTTTAATTTATCATCTAATAAAATTAACATTAGTCGTCATGTAATTTTTGATGAATCCCAATTTTTGTTTGCTAAGGTGAGTAATCTCGTATCGAGTTCGTATAATTTTTGGATGATGGTATATCCCGTATATTATTCACCATTTTTCGGACATGTTATGCACCCCAAGTCCACCAGCGGGCCTTGCCTTGACCCATTATCGTCACGGCATATTATCACGGGCCGATGGCTGCGATCCATGCGGGCGATGACGGAATCGGGCGATCACGGCCATTCGCGAATCGCTGTTCGTCTCGGTGTCCCTCATTGTTCGTGTTGGGCTAGCAGGCCCACTGCTTGCTGGCCAATCTATCACGTGTCCAGATATGTCTCAAAATCTGCCCAATTCTCCCAGAGCCACAGACCAATCACTCGTAGCCAACGAGGTATTTTTAAATAGAAAAGAGATTTTAATTTAAATTCTAATATTCTTAAATCAGTCTTACCCTGTAATCATGCGTCTGCCTTAAATTACCCGAGTTGGAAAATTGTTATGACCGATGAATATAATGCTCTTATTGATAATAAGACGTGGGAGTTGGTGCCCCGTCCATCTGGTGTTAATATTATTCGATCTATGTGGATTTTTGCTCATAAGGACAATTCTGACGGTTCTTTTTGCAAGGCATAAGGCTCGTCTTGTAGGTGATGGTAAGACTCAGCAGGTTAGTGTGGATTGTGGGAAGACATTTAGCCTGGTGGTCAATCTAGCTACCATTCACACTGTGATTAGCTTGGCTCTTTTGAAAGCATGACTCATTCATCAGTTAGATGTGAAGAATGATTTCCTCCATGGTGATCTCAAAGAGACAGTCTATATGCATCAGCCCTTGGGGTTTAGGGATCCCAAATATCCTCATCATGTCTGTTTATTGAAGAAGTCCTTGTATGGGCTTAAGAAGTCCCTACATGCATGGTATAAGAGGTTTGCAGACTATGTTTCGACTATTGGGTTCTCTCACAGCAGATCTGATAATTCATTGTTCATATATCAGCATGTATCTTCCTTGGCTTATATACTTTTATATGTAGATGATATTATATTGACTGCCTCTTCTGATGCATTACGCTAGTCTATTATGACAATGCTCAGTTTTGAGGTTTCTATGAAAGACTTGGGCCCTTGAGTTATTTTTTGGGGATTGTTGTCACTCATCATTCAGGTGGGTTGTTCTTATCACGGATGAAGTATGCAGCTGAGATCATTGAGAGGGCTGAAATTTCATCTTGTAAGTACACATCTACTCTAGTTGATACTAAACCCAAATTGGGTGCGGCGGCTGGCTCCATTTACGAGGATCCAACCCAATATTGCAGTATTGCAGGGACTCTTTAGTATCTTACTTTCACGAGACCAGATATTACGTATGCCATACAACAGGTGTGTTTGTTTATGCATGATCCCAGGGTAGAGCATATGAATGCGCTCAAACGCATTATTCGGTACATCCAAGAAACACTTGACTTTGGCTTACATTTATATCCCCCATCGACTTATCTCATATACAAATGTTGATTGCGGAGGCTGTCCAGACACCAAACGATCTACATCCGGATATTGTATGTTTTTTTGGTAATAACTTGGTCTCGTGGTCTGTGAAACGTCAGTCGACTTTGTCTCGCTCCAGTGCAGAGGCTGAGTATCGAGGAGTAGCCAATGTGGTCTCTGAATCATGTTGGTTACGTAATCTACTGTTAGAACTTCATTGTCCTATTCAGAAAGCTATTTTGGTCTATTGTGATACTGTTAGTGTTATCTATTTTTCGGGTAATCCGATTCAGCACCAACGCACTAAACATATCGAGATGGACATTCACTTTGTTCGTGAAAAGGTATATCATGGACATGTATGTGTCTGCCACGTCCCTTTCAGGTATCAAATTGCAGACATCTTTACGAAGGGTCTTCCATTGGTCTTTTTTGACGATTTTAGGAACAGTCTCAGCGTTCGAAGACTGTCCGCTATGACTGCGGGTGTGTGTTAAATATACATAAGTATATATACGATATACACATGTATACTTATGTATATTGGATATCATCACGGGCTTGGGCATGGCCCATCACGGGTATTAGGCAGTGGCCCATCACAGGAATATATTGGGCAGAATATTGAGTGTATATTGTTGTAATATTTTAGTGTAAATATACTTTAATTAGTATTGTACTCTTACCATAGTTATATGAGTCTTGTACTACTAGAATAGGGTTTTGGATTAGAATAGAAATAAGTTTTCTATTATGTCAATTTGTAATTTGTATATATACTCTTTGAGAATAATCAATGGACTATTTCTTTCAATAATAAATCTATATAAATATATAAAAGCAGGACATTAGATGGCGCAACTAGAATGCAAGAATGGTACTTATCTGTAGGGATGTCAGTGGGGCGGGTAAATGCGGGTACCGCCCCGCACCCGTTCCAGTTGGGACTGATATGGGGGATAATTTGGTGGGTGGTGGGACGGGTAGGGGTATCAAAAGTGCTACCCGCCATGGGTAGTGGGGCGGGGGTGAATTTCATATAAGACCCTCACCGTACCCGCCTCGCCTCGCTATCCCTCCCGAACCTTCCCCACCCGCTACCCGCGCCATACATGTTTGTGTTGAATTCTTTAATTATGTTGATTTTATGGTATTCTTAATTAGACAAGGACTTGAAATCCCTTATTCTTGTCAAAACTCTCTGATTCTTGTCAAGTCATAAACCTATTATTATTATCATTTAAAATAAAGTGTATGATACCCTTCAAAAAATTTAACGTTTTTGTGTGAAAATGTATGGTACAATGCAACAACTCTACCTGTGCGTATGTGATAACTTTGGTAATGACATTGGAGTTTCTCTTTTCCCCTTTTTACAATTGTGATCAGTTGAAAGGACTAAAAAAAATCTTGTTTTTTTCTATATAAATTTCACGCTTTATTTTAACTTTTTGATATTCCTAATATTTGGTAAAGTTTCAGACTTTGATAATATACCAAAGTGGGAAAAAATCATTTTTTCCATTTTCTTGGACCTCCTTTTTTTCTTATATAACTTTTTTTTACTACCCGTGATGGATACCCCGCCCTACCACCCATCACGGATAATAATTCTTTCACCTGGCCCGCCTCATTGACATCCTACTTATCTGTTTTTACAATATTTTGACAATTAATTCCATTTCACGGGTAATAAACAACGTAGCATAAGTCCCGCCAAACTAAAACACCTCTTTCGTCAATTCTCAAAAGGTTCGACAATAAAAATCAGTTTCCCTTTATTTTGCTGTGATCTCCCTATTCTTCTTCTACTCTCCATGTTCTTGCCAACATCTCTTCCTTCATCACTTTTTGCAAGATAAATTTCAAAACACAAGGATTAAGAAAGTAAAGTCTCGACTTGGGACGAGATTGACATATTTGGAATTCGTATAGACGTTATATTATTTAGTGCTTTCGAAAATGAAGTATTTCAATCTCACTTTTTCTGCTAGTACTTCCTTAAAATATTTGGTGCTTTCATTTATCGCTTTCGTAAGATGAGTTTGGAATGCTCAGTGGAATATTTTTCCACCACAGAAATTCAGATTGTTCATATGATAGGCTTATAGGTCTATTCTAATGTACAAAATAGAGTAAACATTAGTCTTGATTTTGAAGATAAGAGCCTTCTTATCAAATCTGGACCCGTCAAAAGCAACTTTGTTCCGTTTAATCCAAATGTGGTAGACCGTGTTGCCTAGTGTTGCTCGTTTAGCCTTGGCCTGCTAACCCGTCTCACGACCTTCCTTTCTAATAAACTTTAGTGCACTGTCAACAGTTGACATGGCTCTATTGATGCCGAGCCAATTCCTGATGCGCTGCCAGACGTACGCGGAAGTGTCGCAAATAAAGAACAAATGAGCATTGGACTCATCGGCCCTATCGCAAAGACCACACACCCGGGGATGTCAATGTAAGAGATCTTGATCTTAGTCCGTAACTTTTTGTTAATGCACAACCGAAGGATGAAGGAATGTTTTGATAGTATACATGAGTTTCATACGTCACGAGACCAAGTTACTTTGTCACCGTGAGGCCTAAAAAAACCATATGCAGCCTGAGTACCGCTAATACCCGAGGTATCACAATGCCATCCCTTGATTGTTTCAATGGCATTTAGTTTAGATCCAGCACGGGCAATAATCTAATCCCAAATGGCCATCAAACGCTTAATGAAGGTCGAGTCACCCTTTCTTACCACCCATGACCAGATGTCACAGTTAGTTAAGTACTTATGGTTGATCCAGCGTACCTAAAGAGTGTTTTTTTTTCTGGTGGATATCCCAGAGGCACTTGGCCAACAGTGAGTGATTCCAAAAACTTGTTAGCGATATTTCGACAGCTCATGCAAGCGTACGCATCGTCACAAATATAGTCTATTAAGAATGAATATCGTCCTCAGAGACTGGTTTTCAAGTACCGATTATCTAAGCTTTAGTTTCTATTTGGTGAACGCTAATTTGTTTGTATTTTTACCAAATAACTAAGACTAAGTAATTGCAGAAAATAAACTAATTATGATAATACTTTGGTTTAAATCAGTTATGAAGAAATTAGGGCTTCCAATATCCTCGACTATCCACTCTATTAAATCTTTAATGCGACTAGAATGACTTCTTCTACGTTAAGATAGCGGTTAACTAGACTGTCTTATATTCCGGATATGATATATAATCGCTCAACCCCAGTGCAGAACCCTTCTATATTTCTATGATAGAATTTACCACATAGGAGGATTAAGAACAGTAACCTATAATGCTACACAAGTATCGGGGTACTTTCGTCTACGATTTTAACCTATATAGCATATCCAAATATCTCCTCTCGGTTCTTGATTCGAAATCATATAGATTATGATAGTTAGTGATCAATTAATTATCAAACATCCATACCAATTATTGAATAAATCTTAATCAAGTGAAGAAGAAATCAAACTACTGCATTAATTCATGAATAAGAGTTTCAAGCGATTCAAAAGGAAAGCCCTAATAAAGTGTTTAGCTCCTAGACATAGTCACGCTAAGAACTAATACAAATAAACATAAACTGAAATAAAAACAAAGAAAAGAAAAGAAACTTGAACCAAAGTTGTCTCCAATCTTGTGTTGTAACCTAATTTTTCTCTCCAAAGTATGATGTGAGATATAAGATCCTAGATGAATAATAAGGTTAGGATTTTAGGGATTTATAGCTGGGAAGAGTTGTCCTTCCAGACCCTGAAAACGTGTCAAAATTCGGCCCAGAACGTGAAAACCCCACCTTGGCACCGCGGTGCCGAAAATCCTGCGGCTTCTCATCAATTATGGCACCGCGGTGCAAATTACCTTTTAGACCCGGGACTTCTTAGGCTTCATTTCTTGGCCCTTTAAGTGTGCAATTCTACCTCAATCAAGCTCATTTCATCTCATTTTTGCTATTTCTCCATTTATAACTGATGTGACTCAAAAGAAAGAAAAACGACCATAATACTATACTAAACACAAATGAAATGAGTAAAATACTAACTAAAAATGACTCAAAAAGTGTATATAAAATATGCCTAACACCTGCCCTGCCCCGCCCTGCCCTGCCCCAATTGCCATCCCTAAGTGAGCTTCATATTACCAGCGTAAGAAAGAGTTACATTGTTCATCGCATTGATGTATGAAGCTACTTTTCCAATGAACTGCTCATAATGAATGACTCTAAGGTTCTTTGCGTCCAAGGGGATCCCCATATAACGGAATGTCATAGAGCCAGTCTGAAAATTAGTTGTTATATCCCGTAGTTCTGGCCATACGTGTGAGAGCGTACGAAAGGGATTAAGACTTAAATTTTAGAAGGATAGGTTGACGGATTGTTTCGAACGGATTTTAGTCAACTTTGAGGGGGGTTATGACCCGTTACATTGAGAGTTCCTAAGTGTTTCAAAGGCCTAGTGCGTAGTTCGTTGAGTCTAGTTTCCAACGCAATCAACCGTTCCTCGATAGGACATCGGAGTAGAAAGTTATGGGAGTTACAAGTTCGGTCGTGATCGGGCGAGAAAAGTGTTTGATGCAGAGCCACGAGGCGCGGCGCCTGATGCAGGGCCGCGGTGCCAGATTATCTGAGTGGTCGCTGATGTTGCAGCGTCGCGGCGCCGGGAAGCAGGGCCGCGGCGCCGAAAAGTTCTGGGAGTCGGCAGAAGTTTCAGCGCCATGGCCATGCCGCGGCGAGGCGGGTTCTGCAGTTGAGTGGAAAAATCGGAAAGTTTTTGTTTTAAAAAAGGCCATGGGTGGGTGACAAGTGTCCCCCCCCCCCCCATCTGATATTTGCATGCACTATTTATTGACCCAGTCTTGAAGACTTGGTCATTCTTCAACTCTCATCTCTCTAAGAATAAAAGCTATTCCTTCTCTAGAATATCGAGGAAATCAAGGTTTGAGAAAAATCTGAAAAGTGTGGCAAGAAGGAAACTTATTTGCAAGCTTGTAGGAGTTATTGTGGTGGTGTTTTTGGAAAGGAGGCTAGCAAATTCGTTGGAATAATTTGGCTAAAGCTCTAAGGTAACAATTCTTCTCTTGTAGCTAGTTTTTGGTGTTGCATGTGAAGAAGAAAGATCTTGTAGTGGTAGATATTGCTCTTAGATAAATTGCATGTAAGAAATATGGTTTGGATATGAAATAATTGGATAAGAAGGTTATGTAAGCATGTTGTAGCCAAAATACTACCTTAAACTTGTTAAGTTAGTTGTTGTACATTGTGGGGCAGAATTTTACACATCCAAATTTAGGTGTGTAATCCCCTTTGAAATGTTTGGATTGTTGGGCCTTAAATGTGGCGTTTGGATGTTGAATTCGGCCTTGAAAAAGGTGGCAAAGTATGTAGAAACAAAGGAAATGCTGCCCAATTTTCCATAGAATTTAGTGACTTTGAACTTGGAATATTCTACGTTGAAACTAGAGGTTAATGAACGTATTATGGTCATTATAGGTTGACATACTACGTGCGGTATTTTGGACTTAGCAAGTGGATTGACCGAAGAGGTATGTGGAACTTTCCTATCTCTTGAGCATGAATGGTTTTACCTATGTAGTACGATAGACGTACAAGGTTTGATATCCCTTACTTGTTTTAAGGATGGTCAAGTTTTGTGAGTAAGGGGGATTAACTCATTTCTTTAAAAAGTACTAAGGATGTCTTGAGTTTTCAAAGTTAAGGGACTTGATGTGTTCAAGTATATGATTCGTGTTTCTTTTTTAAAAAAAAGTGTAAGTCCCTTGGGTTTTAGGAAAATGTATTTGACTAAGGTATAACGTTAATATAATGACTTTATGGTAAGTTGATTATATTAGTTTTATGGAAAGTTAATAAAGGAAGATTTACTCTAAGTAAAATGAGTACGGATAAATGATTTGAGGTTGTGAAAGGCAAATTGATTTTTAAGGCATAAATTGCCTAAGGTTTTAAAAGAGTAGAAGCACATAGTATAATACTTTGGGTTAAATTCCCGGATTTCATAAAAGACATGTTAGTGCTTTAACTAAACTAAAATGAGAAGGTGTGTGAACAAGATTAATAAGAAGTTAAGGGGTTTCTTAACTTGCTTGTATTATGTGTGATAGCCGGTTTGTGCTAATGATATATATTATTATTTATTAGGGGGTCATTCCCCGGGTTGTGGCATTTGCATATTCCGTAGATTTGCTACCCACGATGCGAGGAATACCTCATGCGAGTCCGTAGGGCTCATGCGGGTGAAATAGTCCCATGCGGGTGAGTCTGACCTATCACGAGAATACCTCATGCGGGTCCACATGACCCATGCGGGTGAAATAGTCCCAGGAGTAGGAGTGCTTAATGATACTGCGGGGCGGATGACCTTGCTTTGACCATGAGCTTCCTATTTTCATGCAGTATATTATATGCTTGATATTCTCATTGTTAGTAAGGCACAGTGTTCTGTAAACTGATTTTTACACATGTCTCCAGTTATTTTAGACTTATGAGGTATTTTCAGTATTTTCCAGTTTCGCATACTTAGTACATGTGTATGCGACCCCGCTCGGGGTTGCGTTCATCGCGGTAGGGGTAGCGGTGGTGGATCCTCATTCTTAGGATCACATTGCAGTGTCGAAGCTCCATTCCTCGGAGGCTTGTTTTGTTAGTGCGGCTTTCCACGATCTTGTAGGTATTTTGTACATTCAGGGGTATGGCGAGGCCCTGTCCCGCCACAGTTGTTATTCTTAGAGGTCTGTAGTCACGTTTGTGGTTTTTGGGTTGTAAGAACAAGTTGTACTTTTGATTAAGTATATTTTTGTGGAAGGCAGCCTTATCGGCTTGCCAGTGATGTTTACTTTATACAGGTTATGTGTTATGTATGTTCATTGCTATTCTCGACATATACGGCGGGGTGCCGGTAGGGCACGATCAGCCCGAGTCGGAGTCGTGACAAAAGTGGTATCGAAGCGATTAGTCCTCGGAAAGTGTCTACAGACCGTGTCTAGTAGAGTCTTGATTATCAGTGTGTTGTGCACCACATCTATAATCAGGAGGCTGCAAGATATTTAGGATTGGTTTCCATTCTTTCACTCTAAAGATCGTGCAATAGAGCTGTGATATAGGTTGAACTTCCTCTGATATTTTCCTTTATGTACGATTATGCCTCCGCAAGGCAACGCGATCCGAGAAGGGCAAGCGATGGATGGAGCGCTAGTAGGACACGGAGGTCACGAGGCACGAGCCAGTCTTTACGAGAGATGATGTTTGAGCGGCGAGTTCCACAGCGTCGCCCGGCCTGAATTGAGCGGCGGCGGCTCACGAGACAGCGATCTGAGCCTCGATCCGCGGCGGTGAGTATAGATATTACGAGGCGGTCCGTTATTGACAGCGTAGTGGCGGCGGCAAGCGAGAAGCGGCGGCCAACCCCGAGCCGATTTGGATTCGGATTTCTGGGTTGTCATCCACCCGAGTTCTATGGATCGAGATCGAAGAGGATCTCGGGAGTTTGTTCGGCGATTCTGGCGAACTATGCAGTGCTTAGGGCCTCGGAGGTGATGTCATGCTAGCCTCTTCTGGGTTCTGCGATATTGCGTTGGCTAGTTTGAGTCATGGGAGTTGTCTAGAGGTGAGGATGCTCTTCCAGCTGTTTGGGAGGAGTTCACAGAGGCTTTCCTGGATCACTTCTTGCCTCCTGAGATGAGGAAAGCCCGCGTAGATAAATTTTTGACCTTGAGGCAGAACGGGAGGACTATCGAGAGTCTGCACTGAGTTTGACTCCTTGGCGGTATCGCACACCATTGTAGGCGACATGGCGAGCGGGGTTCATCGATATGTGATGGGGCTAGGCCGTCACATGATTCTTGCATGCTTGGGGTGGCTCTTGATCGAGGATGAATATTGCGGAGATGCGGCGTATGCGCGAGTTGAGGCGAGAGAGATGGAGGATCGGCTAGACTTAGGTCAGCCCAGAGGCGGGGCAGCGAGTCTCGGGCGATTTCGAGGCGGACAACCTCGGCGAGACTAGGTCCACTTTTCACCGGCCCGCGAGTGCTCCTTCTCGATTTCTGGCGGGAGGTTTGATCGGTCGGGTCATTCGGGGCGGTCGGGGCTCCAGGACTTGAGGTTTCGGAAGCGGCGGCCGTTACGTCGAGACCACCCCCATCTCGGTGTGCTCGGTGCGGTAGGTCTCACCCAGGCGAGTGTCGTGTTCCTTCAGGAGCTTGCTGCTCTTGTGTCCAGCAGGGCCATTTGAAGAGAGATTGTCCGACCAGAGGTGGCGGGAGTGTTATGGTTCGGCCGACAGGGTCAGTTGCTGGATCTTCGTCTTCGACGGTTATACGCCCCGGAGGGCAGGGTGTTCACGGGCCAGCAGGCCGCGGTGAGATCGTGGTGGGGGTCCCAGTTCCAGCGGTCCTCAGAACTGCATTTATGCTATGTCGGCCGTCGGGACCGGGGCGTCACGGATGTAAATCACGGTACATTATTGGTTTCATGTTGTGATGTATATGCTTTGATAGATCCAGGTTCTGCCTTGACCTATATATCTCCTCATATTACTGGTAGAATAGGGATAGAGCCCGAGTCCATAAAACCTTTTGAGGTGGCTACGCCAGTAGGTAATTCGGTGGTAGCCGAGCGGGTGTATAAGGATTGTCCAGTGACTATATACGGTCGTCAGACTCTAACCGACTTGATAGAGTTGGATATGACGGACTTTGACGTGATTATGGGTATGGATTGGCTAGCATCTTGCTATGCTAATGTGGACTGTAGAGAGATTAGTGCGGTTCAGTTTCTGGTGGCGGTTATCAGTGGAAGAATACCGCGTCGCGAGGGTAGGTTTATTTCTTACCTCAAGGCTAGGAAGATGGTGCGGAAGGGTATATCTACCATATGGTTGGTATTCGATCGAGGGTGAGATCTGGACCTTGATCGATCCGGTCGTTAGAGAGTTTCGACGTATTCCCGGATGAGCTTAGGTATCCCTCTGAGAGGAGATTGAGTTTGCATTGATATGTCGCGGATACTCGTAGATATCTATTTCGCCATAC
The DNA here is from genome assembly GCA_029844215.1 of Przewalskia tangutica. NCBI lineage: Eukaryota > Viridiplantae > Streptophyta > Magnoliopsida > Solanales > Solanaceae > Przewalskia > Przewalskia tangutica. The sequence goes on along the minus strand of CM056728.1, from coordinate 99,619,701 downwards.
GAGGATGACACTGCGAGTTGAGGAATTGAAAGACCGGTGAAAGATTTCTTTGGAAAAGGCTTTATCGAGGCAAGTGGTTCTCCACAGGAGCGCCAGTTTTATTTGTAAAGAAAGAAGGATGGGGCAGCTGCGTATGTGTGTTGATTCTGAGCGGTGAATAAGGTAACTATCGAAGCAGATACCCTCTTACCAGGATTGATTATTTGTTTGACGATTGCGAGTGCAAGGTGTTTCTCAAGATAAACACGTAGTGCGGTTATCATCAGGTGCGAGTTAGAGAGGCAGATATCCCAAAGACTGCATTCAGGACCCGGTATGGGCACTATGAGTTCATGGTGATGTCTTTCGGGTTGACCAACGCCCCAGCAGTATTCATGGATTTGATGAACCGGGTGTTCAAGCCATTCTTGGATATGTTCGTTATAGTATTCATTGATGATATCCTGGTTTATTCGCGCACAGAGCAGGAACATGCGGATCATTAGAGGAAGGTATTGAGTCCTCGGGGCCGGCGATTGTATGCCAAGTTCTCGAAATACGAGTTTTGGTTGGCTTCAGTGGCCTTCTTAGGGCATGTTATCGGGGCCGATGGTATTCGGGTAGATACAGCAAAGATTGAGGCGATCAGACTTGGCGGACCAGCTGGCGGAGTGCGCGGCTTTAGTCATGCGGGTTATTATCGGAGGTTCGTGGAGAAGTTTGCTTCCATTTCACCTTTGACTAAGCGACTCGAAAGCGGCTATGTTCGATGGGCGGATGCTTGTGAGAAAGTTTCGATTGCTAAAGAGAAATTGGCGATCGCCCAGTCGCACCGCTTCGAGAGGTTTAGGCGGATATGTGGTTTATTGTGATACGTCGGGTGTCGGGCTTGGGTGTGTCGATGCGGACGGCAAAGTTATAACTACGCATCTCGGCGGCTCGGGAAGAATGAGAAGAACTATCCCACACTGACTTAGAGTTGGCGTGATGATTCATGCCTTGAAGATGCGGAGACATTATTTATATGGAGTTCATGTGGATATTACACGGACGCGAAGTCTCGGTATATCTTGACGAGAGGAGTGAACTTGCGGCGAGCGGTGGTTGGAGTTGCTTAAGGATTACGATGTCAATATCTATACCACCGGGGAAGGCCAATGTAGTTGCGGATGCCCTTAGTCGCGGTCGATGGGTAGTGCATGCGATGTCTGACGGAGAGAAGGGATATGGTCCGATAATTACATCAGCTAGCGAGCCTTGGGGTTCGTTTGGTTGATTCTGATAGTAATGGAGTTCGGGTTCGAGAGGTTGCCGATTCTTCCATCGTCGAGGAGGTGAAAAGCGGCGATATGAGGATCCGATGTAGTGCGATATCGAGATCGACTCTTGGAAGAGAAGAGTCTATTTGGTAGCGTCGGATGGGGTGCTAAGATTTGAGTGCGGTTGTGTGTTCTCGATGTAGCGGACTTCGCCGGTGCAGGGAGGCGCGGTGCTCGTTATTCTATTCATCCGGTCGACTAAGATGTACCATGACCTCGGATGTGTGTATTGGTGGGATGGCACGAAGAGGGGCGTGGCGAGTTTTGTTGCTTGATGTCTAATTGTCGGCGAGTCGAGTTGAGCACGAAGCCGGTGGGCTATTGCGGGATATTGATATTCGACTTGGAAGTGGGAGGTGGTAAATATGGATTTCATTACGGGGTTACCTCACGCTCGGAGAGCGTGATTCTATCTGGGTTATTGTCGACAGGCTGACGAAATCAGCCCACTTTCTGCCAGTCAGGACGACTTTTTCGGCGGAGGATTATGCTAGACTGTATATCAGAGAGATTGTGAGACTGCACGGAGTGCCTATATCGATCATTTGAGCGAGCCCGGTTCTCGGCTAACCGGAGGTCTTTCGAGAAGGGTTAGGGCGAGTGAGTCTCGGTATTATGTTTCATCCTCGGGCCAAGCGGAGTCGGCGTACTATCGAACCGCGAGGATATGATGCGGGCTTGTGTTATTGATTTCAGGGGTAGCTGGGAGGATCATTTACCTCTTGTGGAGTTTGCTTATAACAACAGCTACCATTCTAGTATCCAGATGGCGCCTTATGAGGCCTTATACGGGAGGAAGTGCAGGTCACCGATAGGTTGGTTTGAGTTGGGAGAAGTTGGTTGGTGGACGGACTTGATTCGACGATGGATAAGGTGAAGCTTATCCAGGAGCGGTTGTTGTCAGCTCAGAGTCGACAGAAGTCGTATGCGGATCATCGGCGTCGACACTTGGAGTTTGAGGTAGATGATTAGGTCTTCCTGAAGGTATCACCCATGAAGGGCGTGATGAGATTTGGAAAGAATGGGAAACTTAGCCCAAGGTACATTGGGCCTTATCAGATTGTCCGTAGGGTAGGCAAGGTTGCCTATGAGTTGGATCTGTCGTCCGATCTGGAGGCGGTACACTCAGTTTTCCATGTGTCTATGTTGCGGAAATGTATTGGAGATCCATCTAGAGTGCACCCGATTTGTGATGTCCAGGTGACAGAGGGGTTATCGTATGAGGAGAGTCCCATAGCGATACTCGATCGTCAAAGTTAGCGACCGGACAAAGGGCGTGGCTTGTCAGTGTCTTATGGCGGAGCGAGCGAGGAAGAGATGACGTGGGAAGCAGAGGAGGACATGATGAAGAAGTATCCTCACTTATTCCCTACACCTCCAGGTAACCCACCTTTCCTGATTGTTAGTTTTAATTTAGCAATTATGCTTGAGTAATGTTGTGGCTATGTGGAGCGTCTTTATTTGCAAGAGAAATAGTTTAGAAGGTCTATGTCGATATCGTGATTTGAGTAAGCCTAGAAGGAACATTCGGGATGAATGTTTATAAGGGGGGAGAATGTTATACCCCGTAGTTCTGGCCATACATGTGAGAGCGTACGAAAGGGATTAAGACTTAAATTTTAGAAGGATAGGTTGACGGATTGTTTCGGACGGGTTTTAGTCAACTTTGAGGCGGGTTATGACCCGTTACATTGAGAGTTCCTAAGTTTTTCAAAGGCCTAGGGCGTAGTTCGTTGAGTCTAGATTCCAACGCAACCAACCGTTCGTCGATAGGGCGTCGGAGTAGAAAGTTATGAGAGTTACAAGTTCGGTCTGTGACGGACAGAAATGTGTTTGGACAAAGCGGCGACGCGGCGCGCGGATGCAGGGCAGCGGTGCGGTTATCCGAGTGTTCGTTGATGTTGCAGCCGCGCGGGAAGCATGGCAGCGAGCAGGAGTCGGCGAGATTTCAGCGCCACGGCTATGCGCATGGCCAGGCGGTTCTGCAGTTAGTGGAAAAATAGGAAATGTTTTTTTTTAAAAAAAGGCCATGGGCAGGGGACAAGGGGCCCCCCCCCCCCCCATCTGATATTTGCATGCACTATTTATTGACCAAGTCTTGAAGACTTGGTCATTCTTCAAGCTCTCATCTCTCTCTAAGAATAAAAGCTCTTCCTTCTCTCTAGAATATCAAGAGGAAATCAAGGTTTGAGAAAAATCTGAAAAGTGTGGCAAGAAGAAAACTTATTTGCAAGCTTGTAGGAGTTATTGTGGTGGTGTTTTTGGAAAGGAGGCTAGCAAATTCGTTGGAATAATTTGGCTAAAGCTCTAAGGTAACAATTCTTCTCTTGTAGCTAGTTTTTGGTGTTGCATGTGAAGAAGAAAGATCTTGTAGTGGTAGATATTGCTCTTAGATAAATTGCATGTAAGAAATATGGTTTAGATATGAATGAATTGGATAAGAAGGTTATGTAAGCATGTTGTAGCCAAAATACTACCTTAAACTTGTTAAGTTAGTTGTTGTACATTGTGGGGCAGAATTTTACACATCCAAGTTTAGGTGTGTAATCCCCTTTGAAATGTTTGGATTGTTGGGCCTTAAATGTGGCGTTTGAATGTTGAATTCGGCCTTGAAAAATGTGGCAAAGTATGTAGAAACAAAGGAAATGCTGCCCAATTTTCCATAGAATTTAGTGACTTTGAACTTGGAATATTCTACGTTGAAACTAGAGGTTAATGAACGTATTATGGTCATTATAGGTTGACATACTACGTGCGGTATTTTGGACTTAGCAAGTGGATTGACCGAAGAGGTATGTGGAACTTTCCTATCTCTTGAGCATGAATGGTTTTACCTATGTAGATGCGATGAGCGTCTGATGTTTGATATCCCTTACTTGTTTTAAGGATGGTCAAGTTTTGTGAGTAAGGGGGGATTAACTCATTTCTTTAAAAAGTACTAAGGATGTCTTGAGTTTTCAAAGTTAAGGGACTTGATGTGTTCAAGTATATGATTCTTGTTTCTTTTTAAAAATAAAAGTGTAAGTCCCTTGGGTTTTAGGAAAATGTATTTAACTAAGGTATAACGTTAATATAATTACTTTAAGGGAAGTTGATTATATTAGCTTTATGGAAAGTAATAAAGGAAGATTTACTCTAAGTAAACTGAGTACGGATAAATGATTTGAGGTTGTGAAAGGCAAATTGATTTTTAAGGCATAAATTGCCTAAGGTTTTAAAAGAGTAGAAGCACATAGTATAATACTTTGGGTTAAATTCCCGGATTTCATAAAAGACATGTTAGTGCTTTAAGTAAACTAAAATGAGAAGGTGTGTGAACAAGATTAATAAGAAGTTAAGGGGTTTCTTAACTTACTTGTATTATGTGTGATAGCCGGTTTGTGCTAATGATATATATTATTATTTATTACGGGGTCATTCCCGGGTTGTGGCATTGCATATTAGTGGATTTGCTACCCACGATGCGAGGAATACCTCGTGCGAGTCTGCAGGGCTCATGCGGGTGAAATAGTCCCGTGCGGGTGAGCACGACCTATGCGAGAATACCTCATGCGGGTCCACATGACCGTGCGGGTGAAATAGTCCCAGGAGTAGGAGTGCTTAATGATACTGCGGGGCGGATGACCTTGCTTTGACCATGAGCTTCCTATTTTCATGCAGTATATTATATGCTTGATATTCTCATTGTTAGTAAGGCACAGTGTTCTGTAAACTGATTTTTACACATGTCTCCAGTTATTTTAGACTTATGAGGTATTTTCAGTATTTTCCAGTTTCGCATACTTAGTACATATTGTGTACCCGCTTCTGGGGCTGCGTTCATGCGCGGTAGGGGTAGCGGTGGTGGATCCTCATTCTTAGGATCAGCTGCAGTGTCGAATCTCCGTTCCTCGGAGGCTTGTTTTGTTAGTGCGGCTTTTCCACGATGTTGTAGGTATTTTGTACATTCAGGTATGGCGGGCCCCGTCCCGCCACGCTTGTTATTCTTAGAGTGCGTAGTCACGTTTGTGGTTTTGGTTTGTAAGAACAAGTTGTACTTTTGATTAAGTATATTTTTATGGATGGCAGCCTTATCGGCTTGCCAGTGATGTTTACTTTATACAGGTTATGTGTTATGTATGTTCCGCTGCTATTCTCTGACATATACCTGGCATGGTGCCCCGGTAGGGCACCAGTCGCGGCCCCGGGGTCGGGTCGTGACGTTAGTAATCCCTTTGATATCATCTAGCTCCTCCGCAGGGATACCAGCCAAGTAGAGATTAGATTTTAAAACATTCTAATTAAGCCCAGAGCAACAACTGAAATTGTCTAGGCAATCCATAATGATCTAAACAGAGTGGGAATCACCCCTAGAGAAGAGGAGCAAGTCATCCGCGAAAGTCATATGAGTGATCGTCAAGCTCCCATATTTCAGATGATAATTAAAATCCGCTTCATGTGTGGTCTTTTTGATTAATCTAGAGAAGTATTCCAGGCTAATGACAAATAAATACTGTGAGAGGGGATCACCTTGGCGTAAACCTTTCTGCCATTTGAAGTGGCCATAAATGCTACCGTTAACCGAAATAGAATAGGACGTTGTCGTGATACATTTCATAATAATCTTGACAAACTGATCAGGAAAGTTAAGCCCAAGCAGTAACGCCTTCATGAAATCCCAATCAACCAAGTCGAATGCTTTCCTAAGGTCCACCTTGAGCATGTACCGTGGTGAGACCCTTTTGCGATTATAGATACGCAAGAGCTCTTGGGTGAGGTAGATGTTCTCAATCATGCTCCTTCCATGAACGAAGGACGATTGAGCTTTATCAATAATACAATCGATAACAGTCTTAACCCACTTCGCAATAATCTTGATAATGACTTTATAAACAATATTACAACAAGAGATAGGTCTGTAGTCACCCACCCTGGTGCAATGGGAAGATTTGAAGACAAGAGCGATAATTGTGTGGTTAATCTTCTTGAGTAGCTCCCCCGTGCAAAAGAACACCTTTACCGTGTCACGGAAATACTTACCAACAATGTCCCAAGATTTTTTGTAAAAAGCCAAAGTGAAAACATCCGGCCCCGGGGCTTTATCATCGACCATACCAAATAGAGCCCCTTTAATTGTAGCATCCGTGATCGGCCTTATCAGCATCTCCCCTTGGTCTAGGGAGAGGCAACATCCCGTAGAAACCACCCCCATGTCAATAGAGTCACAAACACCCCTATTACCTAGCAGCTTCTTATAATAATGGACAAATTCATCGGCACTTGGTCAATGGAAGTAGTAGGGGAGCCATCCTGTTTAGTGATAACAGCGATGTAGTTCCTGGCTTTGTTCCTCTTGACCATAGAGTGGAAGAATTTAGTACATCTATCGGTGTTCTTGAGATAGTCACATTTGGACAGTTGCCTAAGGAAGCTCCTCTCGACATCACACAGCTGAATTGATTTGTACCTAGGGGACACAATCAGCTCTTGTTTATAAGTATCGCAAGGGTGGGCTTGAGCCTCGGCCAGCTCTTTTTTCGCCCTCTTGGCTCTAGAGGAGATATGAGAAAATTTCTTTTCATTGAGCTACTTGAGCGGCCCTTTGAGGCTGGACTGTTTCTGACACAGTATGTATTGGGCAGTGCCCCAGCAACTACATGCCCAAGTATCCGCAATGATATTCCCAAAGTTGTGGTGATCATTCCACATATTAAAAAATCTAAAGGGTCTGTTATGGGGCCTCATTTGTTCAAGTAAAGAGACAACACAAGGAGAATGGTTCGAATAGTTTCCGGGCAGCATAAATTTAGCATGTCCGAACCACCCATCGTTGAGCCAGTTGGTTTTTACCATGGCCCTGTCAAGCTTGCTCATTTTATTGGAGACAAAGTAAGTGTAGTTGCATCCAGATGACGGCAGATCCGTGAGTCTGATATCACTACAACATTCAGTGATGTCCTTAATGTAATAATTGGTGATTTGTGCCATATTGCATCTTTCCTCACCTTTCATGACTGTGCTAAAATCACCTAGTATCAGCCATAGTTATCTTATAGTCTGACTGTAGTTCCGCAGGGATAACCACAACAGCCACCTTGTAGTGATGGAATGTAGACCATAGATAAACGAGACATTGAAGTATTTATGGGAGATCCTACATGTGACGCTACAGTGCATAACTTGTGGATCAAAGTCAATTGACAAAAGTGTAAGCTCAGCTGAGTTCCAAATGCTGAATATTCTTCCTGCCGGGTGCATGTCAAAATTATGTGCGTAATCCCATCCACGGAATCTCGCATAATTCATAAGTCGCTTGAGTTTTAAAGCATTGAGCATTGACTCAAGAATACCAAGTAGACGAATGTTCTCTTTTTGGACGAGGTCACAAATCTCGTCTTTTTTCGAGGGGTCATTAAGGCCCCTTATATTCCAGAAAATAATTATCATATTGATAAACCTGAGGGGTCAGGCCCTGTCAGGATTTCTACAGAGTTTGTAGGTTTTCCCTTCTTCTCTTTTTTGGGCTTATTGGTATTCATAACCTTGCTAAGGGGCATTGCAGTACCCTTCGAATTGGAAACCGCTTTGCCTTTTTCCCGACATGAGTGAACCCATCATCCGTATGGATGATAGGATGTACCACTAAGGGTTGAATGATTGAGAGGGGGTGAACCAATAGTGGAGCGGCTGGACGATGTTTGTGCTAAGGCTATATCGATACTTGTCCGACCTTTGCCAACCCCTGTTTGTGAGCCAGAGGGTTGGCCTGCAATAGCCTTGGATGACTCATGAAGGGGTGTCCGACCTGTACCAATCTTGGTTTGTAACCCAGCGGGCTGGTCTACCGATGGCGAAACCTCGCGATCTCAATCACTGAAAAATCCCATCTATGCGGCCGATGCAGGTACCATGGTGGCCTACCACAAGTTCTCAAATACATTAGTCTCTGGTGAAGTATGCAGACCTTTACCAGCCTCGGTTTGTGTCACCACAGGCTGGCCCCCAGTGAGCACCATTACCCATATATTTGTGTTTCCTGTCACTACCCGACCCGACGGGCCGCGACTGGTGCCCTAATTGGACACCCTTATACTGCATGTCACATATAATCCGACTACTACCAAGAACAATATAAAAATCTTGTGATAATAAGATGATGACTCATAACGTCATATATATCAAAATAAATATGTCTCCTGAGGAGTCACAGCTAGTCAATCATAACAAAATAGAAAAGTCGACAAGGCTGCCTCTATACATGGGATTATCCAAGATAAACAACAGCCGACACATGTCTTGCATCACGCATACACAACCCACAACTGTCTACGGACCTCTAAGAGTATGGTAGTGAAATATGGCGTGACACCCCGCCGTACCCCTAAATATACATAAGTCAAAAATAAGGTTATGTACCGAAATGACTAGGCTCCGAATCAATGAAGCTCTCCAAATAGCTGAAAAGGAATCCTAGACTTGAGGATCACCAAACTGAGTGCATGTACCTGCGGTCATGAACGCAACCCTCCGAGGAAAGGGGGTCAGTACGAAATAATGTACTAAGTATATAAAACATGAAGTATTGTAAAGAAGATCACAACTGGCCAAAAGATATCAGGAGACATGTATAATAATCAAAATACCAATGCAAATGTGCCTTATAAAAGGTGAGTCATAAATGTCCATATCATATATCGTACCCGGCCCATCATGGGGCTCTGTGAATAAAGTTATGTTCGTGGATGCATGTCCACATAAAGTCATATCCATGGATGTCTGTCCACTGCGCACATATCGTACCCGGCCCAGCGTGGGACTCGGTAAAATAATCATATATATACATATCTGGCCCGTTATGGAACTCGGTAACATAATCATATCACATTAAGCACGAATAGAATATCATGAGTAACCTTATACAACTTAAATCATCATTTGACTCTCAATGGAATAAATAGAATGAGCTATCACTTATAAAATCAAAGGCAACCTATCATATCAAATATCACTAGGAATTAGGATTCAATAGAGTTATGTACGTCCGCCGTACATTCTTTTTATATAAGTCATGCCAAAAAGAGGAAAGGATAGTTTCACATACCTTATAGTCGAACTAACCAACTCAATATTTAGAATACGTCTCAATTAGCACTTCAACCTATAACACTAATAATATGTCCATTAACTCTATGATTACTAGCATACGTTATAATTATCGAATGACGACTCTCTTGTTATATAAAATTGGGCAGCACTTCCCCTACTTATATGCACATCCACAACTTACAAACAAAGCCAATAATACCAATAACAAGATGCAACTCAAGGATATACCAAACCAGTCTCATATACTTGGTATACACCACCATTATTCATTCTTTCTCTTTATGTTCATGTAATACAACAACCAAGGTTATTACTACACTTATTTCTTATGTTAATCCAGCCCTTAATCCATATTAAAACAACCTTTAAAAACAGTACATATTTCAACAACAACAAGAGTGAAATGTAACACTTTTTTATACCTTTATTCCTTTAAGACATATATTCGTAATTACCACAACGTATATACATATTCATAACTCATATTTCCAGCATTATAACTTAACAAGAACATCCCTTAATACATCACAACAATACCAACAATGTCCACAACTTCATGAGGGTCTCGGCACACCCAAAACATAATACCAAACTCTTTTCGTAACTTCTTAAAATCCAATTCATATTTCAATACTTTCATATAAATCATTTCAACTTTAAATGTCAAGATTTCCTTCAATTTTAACATGCAATTAGTGACAAGGATAACAACAACAACACTCGAATCCAATGTATACAAAACAGCCCCCAAAATCGGTAATACAATTCCAATCGGCTCAACAACAATCACATGCAATCTCTTATTTCCAATTCTTCTTTAACATGAGTTTATCTCTTAACTACAACATCATTTAACTCCAATAACTCAAGTAATAAGAAGAAATCTTACCTTAGTTTAGCCCAAAACAGTCCCTAAAGTTCGGTCACTGCTCCATCCCTTTTGCACCATTTTTCATCATTTCTTCAACCCAAAATGACATGCATGTATTCTACAAGTTTAATCTATCATTATTACAAGTTTTTCTTCCAAATTTTATCATCTTCAAAACTGGAATTCTTGGACTAAAAATCGGTCCAGTGACTGTCGATTTCACCACTGTTTGGGGAGTTTATTATGGCTTGAACTTTGTAGAATAACTTAATCTTGAAAGAGAGGTAATTTTAGTCTCTACCTTGGCTATAAAAATGGAGGAAAATCTGTGGGGAGAGATGGGGATGGTTTTGAACAAGTAGGGGTGCAAGGTTAAAGCCGGATCGGACCAGGGGCCGGACCGGATCGAGGCGAACCGAGGCCGGGAAACGATAGGATTGTCGGGACGAAGACAGGCCGAACTTCGGTCGGTCGAGTTCGGTCCGTCCGATTTCGGACAAATGGACCAAATTGCCCCGGTCCCCACCAGCCCGGGCGTATTGACATATCAAATATAGGTTGTAAATTGATCAAACTTTATACGATCGTAACTGCGCTCGGACGTCCGTTTTACCTAAAAAAATTGATTTCGCGTATTTTTTGATACGGGAGAGCCAAAGCAATGAAGCGGTTTGATTCGCGATTTCTCCAAAAGCGTTCATCTTTCCCTCAATTTCTCTTTTCCCCAAATCGTTCGTTTTCCCATTTTCAAATCTAAATATCTAGCGATGTACAATAGATTTCAACGTAAAAATTTCGTGGCACCGATCGAGAATGTCAATTTGATTGGAAATTCAATTATAAAAAAGCAAGACGAACAGGCAGGAATTATATAATATTATATATTAGAAATTTAGAAAACTAGGAATTATATATATTAGGAATTTAGAAAATTATAAATTATATATATTATATAATTTAGGAATTATATATATTATATATATTATATATATTATAAAAAATAAAAAATAAAAATATTTTTGGTCGGATCAACTGGGCCGAATGACGGAAAGCGAATTCTCAAATCACGGACCGAAGGCGGACCGAATTTCTCGATCCGGTTGATCCAACATGTTCGGTCCGATCCGATTTTTTGGTCCGGACCGAATTTTGTGCAGCCCTACGAACAAGAGAGGGGGAGAGAAAATAAGTGAAGTCTTGGTTTAAGTGAGCATGAAATCTGAAAATAATTGGGCTAAAAAAAACGTGAAGGGGGGTGCTAGTTCCCATAATAGTCCACTAATTCCCACTTATTATCATCTCCACTAAAATTAATCCCACAATTAGTTAAGCTCCCACATAGTCAATCTTATATAAAATCTGAAAATTTTGAAATGTTCAATCAATGTAATCAATTCCTATCGTCACACTCGTAGTATTCAATAATTATTCCGAGATCGCATCATTTGTATCCTAATTTTCGTATTAACATATGTAAATATACTTTATATCCAATATTCGCATCTTATTTTCTAAATTACGTTCACAAATTATCGCTCTAGAACTACAAGGTGTAACACTTCCCAAGTTAGCAAAGTAAATATTTACTATAGTCCTAACCCTCAATTGTACACAACAAAAGAAAACATCTACTGGACAATTGAAAATAGTAGGATTTTGGGTTGTTTTACTCTTCTTCAAACAGTAAACGCTGAGGTTTGCTCAGTGTCGAAAGTTGGTGACCCCTTGTTGATTCTGAACTTCGTTCGCGAAGGAACCGGACTTTTGACGGGCCAGCCCTTTTTTATGCGCCGCTTTACCCTGAAAGGAAAGCAACTCGACTATAAGGAGAGGCGCGGAAGCCACTCGACTTTACTATAAAAGGAGAGGAGCGGAAAGCCACTTGACTCGTTGGAGAGGGGCAAGCCAAAACCTACTCCTAAGAAGTTGCTGGATCGAAGTAGTACATTATACATCTGCCCGCCAACAGCGGAGGAAAGCCGCCAAGGCCACCTTATACGCGATGTGGCGAAAAAGACTGATTCAACGAGATATGCCTTGCCTGCATTAAGATTTAAAACTTGTCGTCTACTTTCAGGAAATTTTTGGAATAGAGAACTTACGAGAGTGTTCAAAAACTCTCTGCCATTTTAGAGGCACTAATCGTCGTAGAGCGGAACGATTATTCATAGTAAGAAGCTTCTATACCGGTTGTACCGATTATATGTCGGATAGGCTTGGGAATGGACTCCACCCCGATGTTGATCCTCTAAAAGGGTATAGAGCCTCTCCAACAACTCTTCCCCACGACAGGAAAGTCGTCAAATTGGTGGTTGTTTTATTTCAAGCGGTATGAAAAACTGTCTGTTAAAAAACTTCACATTTTTTGTGTCCAATTCCTTTTTGGTACTTGGTTAATGTATTTTATATTATCTTATTTAAAAAAATACCTTCACATTTTCAATTTCAATAGGCACCAAGGCGGGGAGAAATCTACAGGGGCAGAAAACTCAATATTGGTGAGAAAGTTCCAACAGTAAAAAGCTTCATGTGCGAAAGTTCCAACCCGAGAACCGTACCGATAAATCCAGACCGATACTCGGACCGAAAAGTTAATTGTCCAAATACGAGTATCAAAAAATTACCCGGACCGATAACCCGGTAACACCCCTCGGCCCGATCCAGTTTCCAATGAAGCCACTAATTATATTTAATTACAATATTCCCTAATGTTGGACTATTTTACATGTTTTAAATATATGTGATGTAGACTTTATGTTTTAATTTGAAGCATTGACATATAAATTAGTGAAACTTTAAATGGTCATAACTCTGTGCTCGGACGTCCATTTGACCTAAAAAAATTGATTTCGCGTATTGTTTCGAGACGAAATCAAACCTTTGATTCAGCCGATTTCTCCAAAAATGTCCATCTTGCCAATCAATTTCACTTTCCCCCCAAATCGTTACGTTTTTTCCCTTTTCAAAGCTAAATATCTCGCGATATACAATAGATTTCAACGTTCAAATTTCGTGATAATGTGTCCAAGAATGTCAATTTCAGTATTGGAATTCAATTTTAAAAAAACAATACGGACCCCGGACCCTACCCGAAACATTCTTACTGGTCTGGTTCTTGGTCCGGACCTATAAGGTTTCGGTCCGATCCGGATCTAGACTCCGGACCGGACCGATAACAGTCTTAATCACAATAAACTAATGTCGCCTTCGGAACCAGACAGTGGAGCCCTAAAAGAAGGTTCCATAGCCAACAAGATTCAGACACCACATTTGCAACTCCTCGGTATTCTACTTCGGCACTAGGACAAGGTTGCTTGCCGTTTTGAGGACAAAGAGATCAAATTATCACCAAGAAATACACAATAACCAGACGTGGAGCGTCTGGTATCCGAACAACCTCCCCAATTGGCATCTGTATATAAAATAAGAGTGTTGTCTAAAACGGATATAAATGTAAGCCATGATCCAGAGTACACTGAATATAACGCACAATGCGTTTGAGAGCATGCATGTGATCATCTATCGGGTTATGCATGAACATATTGTACAACATAAGAGATGTCGGGCCTCGTGAAGGTGAGATATTGCAGGCCCGTGCAAGGCTGCGGTAATGTAATGGATCGGTATATGGCTTGCTGAAAGAAGCACTCAACTTCAGTTTAGTATTAACCGGAGTGGCAGACGACCTACACGATGACATGACAACTCATTTAATAATCTCTGTTGCATACTTCTTTTGGGATAAAAATAAACCACATGCATGACGTGTCACAGCTATCCCCAAGAAGTAACTCAGTGGCCCTAGATGTTTCATTGCGAACTTAGAGCCAAGCAGTGATATGATAGACTTGCGAAGAGCATCGGATGAGGCAGTTGAGAATATCATCCACATACAAAAGAATGTAAGCAATATCATTACCCTGATGGTAGATGAATATAAATTGATCAGACATGCAGTTAAAAAACTCAATATGTGAAACCTAATATGCAAACCTCTTGTACCAGGCTCTAGGAACTTGTTTGAGCTCATATAATAATTTCTTCAGCAGACACACATGATTAGGATAAGTAGGGTCTCTGTACCCCATGAGCTAATACATGTACACTATTTCATTGAGGTCTCCATGCAGTAAGACATTTTTGACATCAAGTTGATGAAGCGGTCATGCCTTAAAAAAGCACGATTGAGGACCGTCCTGATTGTTGCCGGTTTGACCACCAGACTGAAAGTTTCACCGCAATCCACACCAACCTGTTGAGTCTTCCCATCACCTACAAGACGGGCTTTGTGCCTCTCAAATGTACCGTCAATTTTTTCTTTATAACTAAAAATCCACATAGACCGAATCACATTAACATCAGGGGACGGGGCACCAAACTCACATCCTATTATTAATAAGATCATTAAATTCATCATCCATAGTCATTTTCCAATTCGGGTCATTAAGGAGAGACACAGGATTACGAGGCAACGGTGACTTGAAAATATGGGTGTGAAGACCGTATTTTTTGTTTGGCTTAAAAATCCCGTGTTGACTACGAGTGACAAGTCTTGGGCCAAAATTAGAGTTGGGCCTGGCGAGAAGGACAGACTACCCGACAGTGGACTAGTAGTGACTAGACTGTCAGGTAGTGAGCTTGCGGGCAATGGGATACTCGAGCCGAACAGTGGGTTGAAACCTAGTGGACTGCTAGTTAGGCGCCTCACGACAGTGGGCTGCCGGTGAGAGACTCAATTGGGCCAGCAGCCGTTGGGCTCGGTGATTGGGCTGAGCCACCGAAAATATTGGGCATGTTTGGGAGGCTAATTTATGGATCAAATACAGGGGTATGCTATCGTCTAGAAATGCATAGGTAAGAGGCCCGAAATAATGTAATTTGGCAAAAGAGAAATTTGTTTCATAAAAAATTATATGATGACTTACAATGATTTTATTAGAGGATAAGTCAAAACATTTGTAACCATGATGATTTGACGGATATCCCAAAAAAACACGGAGTTGACCGGGTTGAAGTTTATTAATGGTAGTAGAAGGAAAGAGAGGATAGCATAAGCACCCAAAACCCCGTAAATGAGAATATGAAGGGTCCCTTAGGTATAAATTTTGAGTGGGGATTGGTAGGCTACTTGTTTGTTCGGAAGTATGTTTAAAAGATAGGTTTTCATTTGTAATGCATGATGCCAAAAAAATGGTGGTAGAGAGGCATAGGCAAGTAAGGTTCTAACAATATTATTAATGGTTTGAATTTTTCTTTCTGTTTTTCCATTTTGAGATGATGTATGTGGATGTCACCTGAGCTTGGCCCAGTTACTGTCGGTTGGATAGGGGAAGGGCGGCACGACCCACAGCCACTACCAGGCCCATGGTGTCGGCCCAATGCCCCAGGGTACCCTCGACTTCCACTGGACTAGCGGTTGCTACTGGCCGCCGCCCTTGCTGCCACCTCCTCTGCGGCAGTTGTTGCCGCCTTTACCACCACCGCGGCTGCCACCATGGGTTTTGCTCCCAATACCGTTGTTTCGGCCCTTTTGGCCACGATTTGGCGGCAAATTTTCAAATTGTGATGAACTCTCATCAGACTAAGCGGCAACCAAGGCAGAATTTTACATGGTGACTGTCATTTTGGCAAAACTCACTTCTTCGAGAATGAGCATAGAACGGGCTTGGTAAAACGATGAAAAAGGAATGCTTTGGCGGATGAGCGTACCACTATACGCGTCGGTGAGGCCGATCACTAGTTGTAAAACAAGTCGATTGTTAGTGACGGGTGTGTCGACGTTCTTGAGTTGGTCTGATAACACCTTGAGACGTTGAAAATATGCAGAAGCATTGAGAAAGTCTGTCATGTCGGTGGTGGAGAATTCATGTTCAATAGTAAGGTCCCAGAAATTTTTGTTATCTTGGAATATGTCGCGTAAGCGATCCCAAGCCTCCATCGTCGTGGAGTCAGGCTCAATAATTGCATGCAACAAATCACTAAAAATAGTGACATAAATCCACTAAAGAACTGTCGCATCAAGGGTTAACCATAATTATCTTTCGTCGTCGATTTTCGACACCTTCTTCTTGCCTTTTTCCGGCGGAATTATGTGATGAATGACCCGGTGGGAGCGACAGTGAATCTTGAAGAGCTCTGCCCACGTTGCATAATAGACGCTTTCCATTTCAAGAGTGATGAAAACATGGGATTTAATGTTGAAAACTGTGAGGCTGAATGAAAAGAAGATTTTGAGTCAGACATGACTGATGGGGAGAAGGGTGGTCGGCGGCAAAAAGAAGAGGGGGGAGTGTCGGACACAAGGAAGCGGGGTTAAGGGTTTCAGGAACTTTTCCTAGACTACTGATATCATGTAAGAAATATTATTTATTGATTATTTCATTAATGATTTACACTATATATAATTGTACAAAAATATTTACCTTGCTACAAACTAGATAACTAATCAATCTTAATTACAAGAGAAATCTAATTCTATCTAATATAGGCGATAGTACAATTTTAAATGAAATCTAATTCTATTAGTTTTTATACTACTTTGCGTCACAGAAGCTGGAGCAACAAGCAGGAAACAGATATTTTCAGAGCAAAGAACAATGATATCTTATTTTTGGATAATAATGAGTTTCTTTTCATGATGATAATACCTTTACTGAGTTTCATTTTTCCTAAAATATGTGTGCGCATAAAACATGTATAATTGAGATTTTCCTATATTTTTTTGGAGTTTAATACTTTTAGTAAGTTATATGATCGGAGAAATTCACGAGTTTATTAATGTCTTTCAGGATTGCGAAATGTAGGCAAATACACTATTATACCTATAATCTTAATGGGAAGTATACTTTACTTTAGAAAAAAAAAAAACTAAATGGAAAAACAGAGCTAATACTTTTGTTGAAAGAAAAACTCATGTATTATATAGTCCAAGCAAATTATTTTGTATCATTCTTTTATGAATTAGTGAATATATATTATGCAATTTTCATGATTTCTATTTACAGTAAACATTGAACTCATTTGAGGGAAAATTGTTTATGTTGCTCTAATTTGCGGCAAGTGCATTCAGTGGCGGATCCATGAGACTATATTTGGTGGTGCAAATTTTTTTTTTAATTTTTTATGTCTAGAAGGAATTTTTTTTTTTTATGCCTAGAAGGCAAATTTTTTTTAAAAATCTGGTGGTGCAACTGCACCACCCTGTTGCTAGTGCATCCGCCACTGAGTGCATTACCTTCAATTGGACACTTTATTAGAAATAATATTAGAGATCATACCTTAGTACTCCTATCTATTTCCTCGGTTAAGCTATGGTACCACAGGAACTTAATTTTCAATGTCATAATTTTTCTTTAATCATTGTGTTTAAAAACTTTATCTCTTCTATTTCGACTATATTTACAATTGTATAAATTTCTTAAATTGAAAGATGTCAAATTACTAGTTAGTTATATATTTTTAAGTAACAAAATTATGATTGCTGTAGATAGTTATTTACTTATAGATCATCTTAACCCAATGACACAAAAAAAAAATGCATATATATAATATTATAAATGAGTTTAAATTTTGTGTATCGTCAGTATACTGTTTATTTATACTATCAGGTAACATTGACCTGCTATAGCATATTATCAACCTTTTCTAATTATTTTTTCTTTTCTTGTTATAGATATTATCATATATTGTGGATGTCTATCTTTAGGAAAAATATTATGACTAATAATTTTGGGAACAAGTCAATTTTCTTCTATAAATAGAGATGTTCCCCTTATTATATTTTATCTCTCAAGAGAAATGAGAACTCCGCTCTCTTCTCTTTTTCTCAACAATATTCTTGTTCTAAATTTTATTATTATTTCATAACATGTTATTAGCACGAGACCCTGCCTGAACACTTATCAAAGTCCCCGTTTCAAGACAACAATAAGGTAAATTGTACCAAAATAGTAATAGTATTTATGAAATCTATATCTTTTATACAGTAGCCATAGGAATGTATATGTTACTGCTTCACTTCGATATTAGCAAAGTAAGCATGGAGTGGATATTATACCATGCTAAGGTTAGTATTTTCTTATATCTTCATAGTTGATATGTTTATCTGTTGCTAGTACGGTATTGATTTTATTCATTGAATTTGAGAAATCTAATGGTATATTTGGCAGTTTATGTCCAAAATTTATTTATGAAAATTAATTATGTGAAACAGAGATGATAACACTAGTATATTTCTTAATGACTAAGAATAAGAGTTTTCAAAAAATATATGATTACCAGAAGTAAGAATATTTCCCCGGATCTTATTATGGCTAAACTCATGAGCCTATAACCACCCGAAGTGGTAAGTTTTTCATAGGCTTGTTGTGACTACAATTAAAATCGTGTTAAAGAAAAAATTCTTCATCATATGTATGTCTCGATTTGCTCATGAAATAGCACTATATTAAAAAAAAGGTTATAAGCTTTAATAATTTATATGATTAAGACACGTTCAGATGATTATGTTATACTCTTGAAGAATGTGAACTATTGATAAATATACAAGTATTGATCTATTCCCTGAAGTGAATGTGATGATATTTAATAAAAATTATAAATATGAACATGCTCTTAGTTGTAAATATATAACTCACCTCCATAAGAGGTAGAATAATTGAGACGAAATATTCTAAATAATTTATGTTTATTCCCGAAGTAGTAAGACTCTGAAATTTACTTTTGAAGTAATAAATTTAAAATTTACTCTTGAAGTAGTATAACTCTTAAATTTACTCCCGGAATAGTAAAACTTTGAATTTACTCCCGGAGTAGTAAAACTTTGAATTTACTCCAGAAGTGGTAAATCTTTGAACTTCACTTCCGAAGTAGTAGAACTTTAATATTTACTCATGAAGTAGTAAGACTTTGAAATTTACTTTCGAAGTAGTAGAACTTTAAACTTTACCCCTGAAGTAGTAGAATTTTAGATTTACTCGTAGTAGGACTCTTAGATTTACTGCTGAAGTAGTAAACATTAAATATTACCCCAAAGATGTAAACTTTAAAATTTACTCCTATAGTATTTTCTTGTGCTTGAAAAATAAATTGTTCCACGTTGAGTAGTGTCATCCACATACTCTCTTTTATTGAAAAAAATTACATCAAAGAAAACCGTAATGATTTATTTCAAATCTATGATATGATTCGTGTGGTGTGATAACGTACTGCTAGTGGACTAAAATTATCGTCAGACAATGAATATGAAAATTGATTACACCAGCACTACTAATTTTCATTAAATTAATATTATCATATTAACTCCTGGATATGTATGAAAAGTATTGTGTGCATAAAAATATTTTAAAATTTGAAAGGTAAGTTATTGTATCCTAATAGGACTATAAGATTGCATTAATCTTCCTTGGAGAGTCTTTTCTCATTAATGTCAATATATATAGTGTACAATATACAGTCCTAATTACAAGAGGAATACTAATTTATCATAATTATATATCACTAAATATTTACACAATATATGGATATATTCTAATTATGGGTAGAGACCTTATGTTACACGTTTACACACCCCTCAGTCGGAGCGGGAGGAGGCCGAACACTGAGACTGGATCTGAAGTTCGGGATGCCTTTCGTGAAGACATTCGCATACTGATAAGAAGAGGGAACATACAATACTCTAACATATCCGAGAGCAACCTTCTCACGAACAAAGTGAATGTTTAGCTCATTATGCTTGGTTCGTTGATACTAAACAGGATTGTGAGATAGGTATATAGCGAAGATGTTATCACATTAAACGAGAGACACTTTTCGTACAGGATACTGAAGTTCCAAAAGCAGGTTTCGGAGCCAACAGATCTCAGCAACAACATTATCAATTCCTCTATACTCAGTTTCTGCACTCAAACGTGATAATGTGGTTTGCCGCTTGACAGACCAAGATATGAGGTTATCTCCCAAAAATACACAATAGCCAGATGTAGAACGATCTGTGTCTAGACAGCCTGCCCAATCTGCATTAGTGTATTGTTGACACCCAATTTTGACCCTCCCGTCCAGTCATTAACTATAAAATTACACTAATTTTGCAGAATAATTCCTCATAATTTTTATAATAAAATGCAGCGAATAAAACATTAATACATGCATAAATAAGTAATTTAATAGTGGAACCGCGTCTTACGTAGAAAATTACACACTTAGAGCCTTGTCATAATTCCTAATAATAAATAATAAATACATAAAATAATAATCTAACACACGCGTTTTAATAATAGTATTAAGAAGTCCTAATTTTTATTTAATAAGTCTTAATAACGATATCACATTATAAACATTAAACACTAATTAAATAGCACACCCGCATTTATTATTATAATAATTTAAATTCAAACTTAGACTAATAAAACACCTAAAATAATTTAATCACAATTTAAATAATCTAATTTAGTTAATACACCTAGAATTAAAACACAACATTAAAACTCTACCTAAATTAAATAGCACCTAAAACTAACAGTTAATTAAATACCTAAAACTCACCACTAATTAATTATAACACTAAGCCTAAAACTAATTAAATACCTAATTAAATCTAATACCCTAATTAATTAACCCTTAATTCGCGACCACTACCCAGGCCAGTATGCGGGCCAGTCCTCTACGAAGCCGCCGCATGAGCCTTACCTTTTCCCCTTATCGATTTGCGACCATACGCCGCTCGTGACCCATCGCCGTCTCCTCGCACAAAACCTGGCGAAGCCACAGAAACCAAAGATCCTAAAACCTACGCGTCGCGCGGATTTCGTGGGAGAATCGGCTTTCCTTACCCACGCACCCGACTTTCCTTACCCATGCACCCGTCAGCGATACCTTACCGTATAAACACCTAATCACGCCAAATCTCCTAAAAATCGCTCTAAAATCAGCACCCAAATCGCGAGAATCGGCCTTTGTTACTTACCAAACTTAGAACCTAGAGTTAGGCTATATAAGAACATCTGATAGGCATCGATTAAATTCGGACACGAGCTTAGTCGAGGTATCGATCAGGCATCAATTTGACACTCCCTTAGCGGCGATCAAACAACTTAGCGGCGATCAGCGGCTCGGAGGAGTCGATAGGAGCAATCAAGCGAGCGGATCTGGGAAAACACAAGCAAGGCATTAAAAGGGGGAGCAGCCACCCAGACCACTAGCCTAGCGCGAATAGGAAGTTCGAACCCTTCTCTTTTAATTCCAGCCAAAAATCAGTGAGCAAACCTTGTCCCTTTCATTCGCGTATGAAACCCAAAACGTCGATTGGGCCGGCGACTTGATCTGTTGCCGGTCATTGCCGGAGAAGGTAAAAATCCACTCCCTCTCGACTTCTGTTCATTTCGTATTTGTGTATGAATTTGTGTTAAATATGTGTTAGTTCATTCATGTTGCCGTATTCATTAATGTAGGAATATGACATTGAATAAGCCTGCTTTAATTAATATGGATGCATAATATCTAAATGTTAGGATACTGTTCTGAGGTGTGATGTATAATTTTCAGTCGACTCCTGATTTAATTGCTCAGTTGGGTGTTTATTTTTGTATGTTTTAAAAAGGTTATAGCATTGTTATACCCCGTAGTTGCAGGGTATGTAAGTGAGGACGTACGTACGAGAGTACGGCAGAAATTTTGAAAAGAAAGAAAGATGTGACTTTTCGACGGAAAAGTTTTCAGTTTTTGTGAAGAAAAAGGTTCGTTAATGGGAATTGGATTCCAAGATTTGGTATTTGGACTTCATAGATTATATTAGAATTTTGGGATTTTATTTTCGGAAATGGTCACGTGGGGCCACGGAGAAATTCTGATTTTGTGGGGCAGCTTTGATTTTGAGATTTTGGCGTTATGGATATTTTCGTGACGAAATATTTTGGGCGAATCGGGGCGACACGTGTCACCCCGTGTGGCACCCTTGGCGAAATATGTTTGTGCCTGACACTTGGTTAAGTCGTTTTCGACGAAGCGTTCTACCTAACTACGCAGGGTAAATTACGGCTATGTCATTTAGTATTTTTGCGGATTTTTCCGAGAGGCGAAGCGTTTTGGACCAGCGAGAGAGGCAACACAGCACCTCGTTGGTGGACTGAAAAGAGGCGGTTAGGGCCGATTTGATGAGCAAGTTGTGGTAGATATTTGTGTAGATATTTGTGAGGTTTTAAGGAGTAGGGTCTAGGGGCACTTGGGCAAATCTTGGCCTACACTTGCTTAGCACTTGGCTAGATCTTGGCCATTGATTGGCCTTTGCTTGCCACTATAAATACCTCCCTTTGAATACCTCTTCGTCAGAATAAATTTCCTAAGTCTAAAACCTCCCCACTCTCTTGTAGTGTTCTCGTCCCTCCTTGGGTGAGGCCCCTTGGCGAGAACCCTCCCCATGGTGAGAGTTTCCCACTCACAGTGGGGTGGTAGAGGGTATCTGCACTCCTTGTGGTGTTGTCTCGTATAAATACCACTCTCTTGGTAGAAATACTCTCCATAGTATTGTTACTATACCCAATTACCTTAGCCGTATACCTTGTAGTATTCAAAGATACCTCATCGTAGAGCAGGAAATACTACCTTATGTCCTTTTAGTCTCAAACAGAAACCACTAAGGAAAATCTCCGTAGTTGGTTGGAGTATTAAGAAGAAGTTGTGTAGAACTTCTAAGGGTTGTTTGGAGCAGGTTGGGGCCTTGTGAGTAGGAGCTAAACCTTGCTCGGGATCGACATTATAACTTGGATAATTTTGGGCTTATCGAGGTAAATATTCTTGTCCTTAATGTAATTGGAAATTACATGTTGTAGGATTGTATAGTTGAAGTATACTATGTATAGATCGGAATAATACTTGCGGCAATGTCTTTTGACTTAAGCTGAATAAAGAAGAGAAGCGAGCGTAATTACTTAGGATTGTATTCTGATGACTTGTGGTATTCTTTGTGTTGAAGAATTGTATCGTCAGGTTAGGCGTATAAACCCCACTGGTTGGCTTAGTGGCCGGCCTCGATAGAGGAGGAAATTCTGTATTGCGGGGAAGAGATCTTGCGAATTTTACGTAGAATATGGAACCAGTCTTAATAGATGTTTGTGGTCTATATAGGTGGAAATCTGCGAGTGGCGTATTCTACTTGAAGGGTGGAAAAGGCTAGCGAGTGCAAGATCTTGTGGGCGTATTGCTTCTTGTCGATAATCGTCGCGAGGTATGTGAACCTCTTCCTATCCTTTCTAGCATGATGTTTTGTAAACTATGTAGTATGCGGTGAGCGTCGTATGCTAAATGAGTTTGGTTGGTTCAAAACATAGGGTGTTATAATAGCTTTATGGGAAGTTAGTTATAACGACTCTACATGTAGGTAACATAATGATTTATTATTGTAGAAGTTAAGAGACTTGATCTTGAAAGATAAGAGACTTAACCTAATTGACTTGATGTGTAACATTTTGTTAAAAATGTTGTAAAACCTCGTTAGCGAGTAATGAGTACTTGATTTTAAAAGAATAATGTTTCTTGAATTCGGAAATGAGAATAAGTATCGAGCGAACCACAATAGCGCTAATAAAGGGAAATGTATTGACTAATCAAGTATTATTTAAACCGGTAGAAACCTCAAAATGCATAGAAGCTAAGATGAGACAAAATGATATTACATCTCTAGATCATTTGCTGTTAAAAGATTGTTATAAACAAGAATAACTACTCACATATAAGGTATATGTTTCTCAAATTGTTTTAAAGGATTTAAAACTATGAACTCTGAAACCTTTCAAAATGAGAAACTTGAGTAAATGGAATTAGGCAAACTTGAACATTTGGAAAAGAATGTTGTTACTTGATTTTACAAAGAGAAGTGTTTTGATTTACTTCAAAGGATAATCACTCTATTGTTATATACTACGGGTATTGTGTGACTTTTGTAAATGTAACGGATCTTTAAGAGTTATTGTATAAAGTACTTTGGGGATAAAACCCGATCTAGTTAATCATATAGTAGAAAGTACCTTATGTGTGAATAACTTGATTGTATTGGTTTGTGATAGCCTTGTAATACCTTCTTGTTGATTTGATAAGTAAACATATTAGGATCTACGTGTGTTAGTGATACGTGATATTTGTGTAAAGGGTTTCCACTTGTTGTGCTTATGTTGTTTAAGCGGTGGCCGTTGTGCTAGTATTACATCACTCGCCTCTTGACTTGTTTAGGGGTTAAGCGCCCTCCGTCGCGGGGTAGACTTCGGTGATGCAGGACCGTGATTCGAGAATACCTCATGCGGGTCTGAGGGCTATCGCGGGCTACGAGTTCGAGTTAGTGTGCGGCCTTTATGGTCATGCGATGCATGTAGCCATGCGGTGCGAGTCGGGGCGATCTTGGGAGTAGCTACCCTCGATGCGAGGTTATACCTCATGCGGGCCTATGAGATTGGCCTATGCGGGTGCGGGAGTTCGAGGGCTGAAGCGCGCATTTGATATTGCGGGCGGCGACGGCTTTGATCATGTGGCCAGTGCAAGCGGATATCGCAATCTGATTTATGACCTTGTTAATGCGTAGGTGTTAGTAGTCGGCTATGCCTTACGTGCTTACCTGTCTTTGTTTTATTTGAACACAGGTGGGACTGCTGTTCGTATGTATTCCTTGGTGCTTTTCTATCATAGGCTGGCGGTGAGGAAGGTATTCCACGGGCATGATTGATGTTGTGGGCATGAGACCCGTTGTTATATTGGAGTGATGACTTTGAGGCGTGAGTCACGACTAGACATATTGCTTATTTATTGTGAGCGTAGTTTGGTTATCATCATGTCTCACACTTTACATAGACTACTATGATTTCATTCTGATATCTTACGTATTTCACATACTTGGTACTGTTATCGACCTCGCCGGGGGCTGCGTTCATCTGCGGGTAAAGTCGCGTTCGTTGATCCTCGCTCTTAGGAGTCACGATTCGGCGTTTGGGAAAGCTCTGTTTCTCGGAGGCTTATCTTGGTATAGTCCTCTGTTGTTGTAGGTGCTTACATTCGAGGGTATGGCGGGGCCTGTCCGTCGTTGTTATCATATCATTCATAAGTGCATGAAATCTTGTTGTGGGCGGGGTTGTAATGGGATATGCTTGTTCAAATTGATATTTATTCATCTGAAGGTAACGTTTTGGTTGCTTTGTCTTCTTATTTCAACTGTCTTATTACATTGGCCGTATGTTATTGTTTTATGTTCGTGATTACTCGATGTTGTATCACTAGGGTGCGGGGTAAGGCACGATCACGGGCAGGATCGGAGTCGTGACAAAGTGGTATCGAGCGATTAATCCTCGGAAAGTGTCTCTGAGCCGTATCTAGTAGAGTCTTGATTATCGGTGTGTTGTGCACCATGATAATGTCGAGGCTATAGGATATTTAGGATTGGTTTCCATTCTTCTCACTCTGAGATCGTGCTTAGCCGTGTTATAAGTTGGACCCTCTAACGTAATTCTTTCCATATCGTTATGTCTTCGCGTAAGGCAACGGGGCCCAGGAGGCAAAGCGTGAGGCTGCGAGTTGAAGTCTGAGAGGGTTGCGTAAAGCGCAGGCCCAATCATCACGCAGGGTGGTGCTTCATTTGGGGAGTTAGCGACATCACTAGCCCAGTGAGTTTAGCGGCGGCAGTTCCTCTGCGGCCATGACATTTTGAACCTTGGTTCCACGGCCAGGAACAAGAATATAGATTGCAAAAGGCGACCACATTACTAGCTATGGATTTGGCTACAGAGTATCTGGAGTATCTGCGAGTCTTGATGACTATCTAAGAGAGGTGTGCAGAAGTTCTTGATTGGGTTTGAGCATGGCACGTATGCGGGCTTATGCGCGTGAGCCAAGAAATGTAGAGATCGGCGGGTTAGCAGGGGCGAGAAGAGGGCGAGCAGCGAGTCCTTTGGTAACTTCCGGCGAACCACCTCGGCCAGATTAGATATGCACCTCCGCGATGCGGAGTGGTCCTCGCGGGGTTCGGGGCGTTCGGGGTATGCGGGAGTTGGTCGAGCTCGAGCTTCGGTTCCACGGCTCGCGTAGTTTCCGGCCCGGCCGGTTAGTTTTCCCCGTGTTCGCGGTGTGAGCGTCATCCGGGAAAGGTCGTCTTGTAGTTGGTACTTGTTTCTTGGCGCGTCGAGGGCCATGTGTCGAAAGGATGTCTAGTGGGAGGACTCGCGCCGGAGATCGGTGGGTAGTTCGTCATCTTCCTAGCTATGCGCCCTGCAGGCGAGTTTGATTAGAACGACTAAGGTGAAGCGGTAAATCTGAGATAGATCTTTAACCCTCTAGGGATTAGTCTGTGTAATAAGGTGAGTATACCTTAAGTGTTATATTCTAATAGCATTGTGTATATTGTGATTAGAGAATCATGGTTAGTTAACCGGGTAAGAATCGGGGGGCTGAGCGTATAAAGAGGCCAGAGCCTCTATCACGAAACAGAACGACGGTGGCTCTCGTATGGCACGTCTGAGAAGGAACTAAGGTTCATGCCTCAGGGATCGCATGCAGTCCGGTACCATTTGTTGGGTCGCCGGAGTGACACTAGAACCTCGCGGCAAAGTGACAAAAGTGGTATGATAGATGGTATAGTATGTTTAACCCTTATCTGTGTACATAGTGCGTGAGATATGTTGTGTGATAAGTCCACGAGTAGTGTGGAATGAAAGATGGTAGTTGAGCTAAGAAGGCCGCTAGGTTTTAAATGCGTGATTAGTGAGATTGTTCGGATCGGGAGCTAGTTTTTGCGCATTCGGGTCGGGTTGAGGCCGTGTCGCGGGTCGACCAGCGGCCCGTTTGGTGGTGGGTCGGTTGTGGTGGTCAGCTTTGTGGTAGGAGTCATGAGGGTGTTAGGCCCGTGTTTGGTTAGCCGGTCTGAGTTCGTGGATGCGTGTGACGATGGTCGGGTGATGAGGTCGACCCGTCTTGTCCTTCATTTAGGGTATTTACTCGTGAGAGGTTATGCGAGATGTTGTTTCAGAAGGTTGTAAGGTTGCCTGAGGTGCCTACGCCGCTTATAATGACAGTGAAGCCAGGTTATGCTATTTTCGATTTAGGAGTTTTACGAGGCGGGGTAGGGACTCGGCGAGTCTCGTATCGCGTTCGCCTCGGGCCGTGTTTGGATTTGGGGTATTTGTGAGGATTGTTGCCTGTTGAGGAGTGTTTTATAACTACCATTTGGTATTCGGATATCGCCTTACGAAGCCTTGTAGGGGCGGAAGTGTAAGTTGCGTCGATTGGTTCGATGTTGGCAAGGTTGAGATAGTTGGAGTTAGTAACCCGGAGATTTGGGAGCGGAATCGATGCTGAAATGTAGTAAGTTATGAGAAAGAGTTAGTGTACAAGAAAGTGCGACACGTAAGAGAAGAAGCGAGCATGTATGGCGAGCATAGATGCGATCATTCCTTTTGTAAGAAGAAGGTGTGAGGAAGTATATTTTAGACTTGGGTGAGGCTTTTGTGATGTCGAGGTGTGTTCTCGTGGGCCGGGATGTAAGTATTTGCGAGTGTTTTGTGGCGGTATGGCGGGATTGTTTCGTAAGTATAGCGGTGAAGACTATCTTGGCGCATGTTTGTTGAGACTTAGAAGGAACATTCGGGGCCGAATGTTTCTAAGAAAGGAGAATGTTATACCCGTAGTTGCGGGGTATGTAAGTGAGGGCGTCGTGCGAGATGCGAGAAATTTTGAAAAGAAAGAAAGATGTGAGTTTTAAGCGGAAAAGTTTTGGTTTTGTGAAGAAAAGGTTCGTTAATGGGAATTGGATTCCAAGATTTGGTATTTGGACTTCATAGATTATATTAGAATTTTGGGATTTTATTTTGGAAATGGTCACGTGGGGCCACGGGAGAAATTCTGATTTTTATGGGCCGCATTTGATTTTGAGATTTTGGCGTTATGGATATTTTGGAAGGCGAAATATTTTGGGCGAATCGGGGCGACACGTGTCACCCCGTGTGGCACCGCTTGGCCAAAATATGTTTGTGCACAACACGGTTAGAGTCGTTTTTACGAAGCGTTCTACCTAACTACGCGGGGTAAATTACGGCTATGTCATTTAGTATTTTTGCGGATTTTTAGAGGCGAAGCGTTTTGGACCAGCGAGAGGGCAACACTTGGCACCTCTCGTTGGTGGACTGAAAAGGCGGTTAGGGTCGATTTGATGAGCAAGTTGTGGTAGATATTTGTGTAGATATTTGTGAGGTTTTAAGGAGTAGGGTCTAGGGGCACTTGGGCAAATCTTGGCCTACACTTGCTAACACTTGGCTAGATCTTGGCCGTTGATTGGCCTTTGCTTGCCTATAAATACCCTCCGCTTTGAAGACCTCTTCGTCGAATAAATTTCCTAAGTCTAAAAACCTCCCACTCTCTTGTAGTGTTCTCGTCCCTCCCCCTTGGGTGAGGCCCTTGGCGAGAACCCTCCCCCTTGGCGAGAGTTTCCGCCACTCACAGTGGGGTGGTAGAGGTATCTACCACTCCTTGTGGTGTTGTCTCGTATAAATGCCAATCTCTTGGTAGAAATACTCTCCATAGTATTGTTACTATACCCAATTACCTTAGCCGTGTAGTATTCCAAAGATACCTCTATCGTAGAGCAGGAAATACTACCTTATGTCCTTTTAGTCTCAAACCAGAAACCACAAGGAAAATCTCCGTAGTTGGTTGGAGTATTAAGAAGAAGTTGTGTAGAACTTCTAAGGGTTGTTTGGAGCGGGTTGGAGCGCGAGTAGGAGCTAAACCTTGCTCGGGATCGACATTATAACTTGGATAATTTTGGGCTTATCGAGGTAAATATTCTTGTCCATAACGTAATTGGAAATTACATGTTTTAGGATTGTATAGTTGAAGTATACTATGTATAGATCGGAATAATACTTGCGGCAATGTCTTTTGACTTAAGCTGAATAAAGAAGAGAAGCTGAGCGTAATTACTTAGGATTGTATTCTGATGGACTTGTGTATTCTTGTGTTGAAGAATTGTATCGTCCGGTTAGGCGTATAAACCCCACGGTTGGCTTGGTAGCGGCCTCGATAGAGGAGGAAATTTCTGTTGTTGGGGAAGAGATCTTGCCAATTTTACGTAGAATATGGAACCAAGTCTTAATAGATGTTTGTAGTCTATATAGGTGGAAATCGCGAGTGGCGTATTCTACTTGAAGGGTGGAAAAGGCTAGCGAGTGCGATCTTGTGGGCGTATTGGCTTGTCGATAATCGTCGCGAGGTATGTGAACCTCTTCCTATCCTTTCTAGCATGATGTTTGTAAACTATGTAGTGCGGTGAAGCGTCGTGTGCTAAATGAGTTTGGTTGGTTCAAAACATAGGGTGTTATAATAGTTTTATGGGAAGTTAGTTATAACGACTCTATGTAGGTAAGAATGATTTATTATTGTAGAAGTTAAGAGACTTGATCTTGAAAGATAAGAGACTTAACCTAATTGACTTGATGTGTAACATTTTGTTAAAAATGTTGTAAAACCTCATTAAGTAATGAGTACTTGATTTTAAAGAATAATGTTTCTTGAATTCGGAAATGAGAATAAGTATCGAGCGAACCACAGCGCGCTAATAAAGGGAAATGTATTGACTAATCAAGTATTATTTAAACCGTAGAAACCTCAAATCTGCATAGAAGCTAAGATGAGACAAAATGATATTACATCTCTAGATCATGGTCTTTGTTAAAAGATTGTTATAAACAAGAATAACCTACTCACATATAAGGTATATGTTTCTCAAATTGTTTTAAAGGATTTAAAACTATGAACTCTGAAACCTTTCAAAAATGAGAAACTTGAGTAAATGGAATTAGGCAAACTTGAACATTTGGAAAAGAATGTTGTTACTTGATTTTACAAAGAGAAGTGTTTTGATTTACTTGAAAGGATAATCACTCTATTGTTATATACTACGGGTATTGTGTGACTTTTGTGAAAGTAACGGATCTTTAAAGAGTTATTGTATAAAGTACTTTGGGGATAAAAACCGATCTCGTTAATCATATAGTAGAAAGTACCTTATGTGTGAATAACTTGATTGTATTGGTTTGTGATAGCCTTGTAATACCTTCTTGTTGATTTGATAAGTAAACATATTAGGATGCTACGTGTGTTAGTATTACGTGATATTTGTGTAAAGGGGTTTCCTTGTTGTGCTATGTTGTTTTAAGCGGTGGCGTTGTGCTAGTATTACATCACTCACCTCTTGACTTGTTTAGGGGTTAAGCGCCTCCGTCTGCGGGGTAGACTCGGTGATGCAGGACCGTGATTCGAGAATACCTCATGCGGGTCACAGGGGCCTATGCGAGCTACGAGAGTTCCAGTTAGTGTGCGGCCTTTATGGCCATGCGATGCATGTGGCCATGCGGGTGCGAGTCGGGGCGATCGGGAGTAGCTACCCTCGATGCGGGGTTATACCTCATGCGGGCCTATGAGATTGGCCTATGCGGAGCTGCGGGAGTTCGGGGCTAGACGCGCATTTGATATTGCGAGCGGCGACCGGCTTTGATCATGTAATGATGCAGACAGATATCATGATCTGATTTATGACCTTGTTAGTCTTGTAGGTGTTAGTAGTCGGCTATGCCTTCGTACTTACCTGTCTTCATTTTATTTGGACACAGTGGGACTGCTTTGTTCGTATGTATTCCTTGGTGCTTTTCTATCATAGCTGGCGATGAGGAAGGTATTCCACGGGCATGATTGATGTTGTGGGCATGAGACCCATTGTTATATTGGAGTATGACTTTGAGGCGTGAGTCCCGACTTCAGCATGTTGCCTTATTTATTATGTTGTAGTTTGGTTATCATACATGTCTCTGCGCTTTACATAGACTACTATGATTTCATTCTGATATCTTCGTATTTCACATACTTGGTACTGTTATCTTGACCTCCTTGAGGCTGCGTTCATCTGCGAGTAAAGGTACGCCATTCGTTGATCCTCGCTCTTAGGAGTGATTCAGCGTTTGGGAAAGCTCTGTTTCTCGAGGCTTATCTTGGTATAGTCCTCTGTTGTTGTAGGTCTTACATTCGGGGTATGGCGGGGCCTGTCGTCGTTGTTATCATATCATTCGTAAGTGCATGATGCTTGTTGTGGCGGGGTTGTAATGGGATATAGCGTTCAAATTGATATTTATTCATCTTGAAGGTAACAGTTTTGGTTGCTTTGTCTTATTTCACCGTCTTATTACATTGGCTTCATGTTATTGTTTTATGTTCCGCTGATTACTCTGATGTTGTATCACTAGGGTGCCCGGGGTAAGGCACCAGTCACGGGCCCGGGATCGGGTCGTGACAAGCATCATGTCCTGTGTTATATCTATTTGTCAAGTTGTCGAATAATATCTATACTAATTTGTATGCTCCCTGTTATATGTGTATTGGTTGTTCTTGCTGGCATTGTCATATCGTGTTTAGTGTGCTTTTGGTTTATTTAAGTATTTGGGTATCACATGCATTAAGCATGTCGCAAGACTTGAACCAGTCTAGGTTGTATTAATCCATCATTACATTCTACACTCGACTTACAATCATGTTTCATATAGTCGAGATCTGTGAGTGTAATCTAATGTTGAAATCGTTTAATTGAATGAGAAGTGTCTTCAACTCTTACCTAGTTGTATACATGTCTAAACTGCTTGTTAGGAATATGTGTTATCCTGCTTTGCTTAATGTACTTCTCCCCTGATTTTCCTTATTTTTAGATATGTCACAAACAGTAGGGTAGATTCGATATGTATCAAATGTATATCATATGTGTCCTCAAAGCATGCTAGGAATCCTTGAACCATTTATGTATATTCCCTGTTAGTGTCTCTGTTTACTTGCTGAATTACCGTTTGCACCATGTAGCAGTAAATGCATACTATAGGTTAAGATCTTGTATGTTTCTAAAATTGAATAAAGGAAATGCTTGTCTATTTGCCGCAGTATTGTAATATCACCGAAAGGTGCGAGTTGATTGCTGAAATAATATGTTTGCATGGTCATATGGTCTGAAATGGCGTAAAGTTTTGGCATTATAGTCTGTTTTGGTATGCATTAGCAGTGGTCTCTTCTAGTCAGGTGGAATGGATATTCTTATCTGAATGTCAGTAGCATGCTTATCTCTGATTTTTTTTTGCAACTGGTAGTCGAAATATGTGTAGATTCGAATCTATTATTAACATCAGTAGACCTTATACCTATCGATATCTGAGACCGGTCCACTGTGACGTCCATGTGAGCCTAGAAATGTTAGTTCTAGTGTCTGCAGGAGTCTCCTTGATTGATTAGGCCTCTGCCACTGTTTTGCAAAAAATGATAAATTTGACTTTGCCCTAACTCTGAATATCTCTGTACGTATCACAGCTGCATGTTTAAAGCCTGAATCTGTTTTAAAAATGGGTCTGGCCCCTCTTTATTTGCTCCGGTCCGCATCTGCCGGATAGAACTGTTGGGTGTCGTGGGTGATATTAGAGGCTGATTTGTGCTGCTTACATACCTGCCCGTCCTTATTTCTTTTATCACCAGCCGGCTGCCTTCTCTTAGCATTGCAATAGTGTTCCCCTTTGCATTTTTGCTCAACTGCCCTGGGCCAGCTTTCCTTTTAGCTCTTTGAGTCATTGTGACATGTTATGTGCTCGTTCCAATTATTCGTATCAATTATCATTTGGGCTCGTACTAATCCTTATCTTCTCTTACTTTTGCATGGCACGCAGGAGCAAAGCGAAGAGTCTCATAGCGAGACTCATCGTGAGTTATGACGAAAACCAACATTTATGAGCATCTTCACCTCGCCTCAAAATTCAAAGCGGCCGAATGACCTCGCCATTTCTTGAGTCCTTGTTAACTCGTATCCTTACCCGTTTATTTGTTGTAATTATTTGACTAATGCTACTCTAATTAGTAGGATATCTAGAATAGTTAAACCTTGAATTAATAATTAGAAGATAATTGGGTATTAGAAATTTGGCCCTTTCCCAGTTGCTTTTAAGATTGTCATGCATGTCTAAATAATTTAACTCGCATCATAAAACCAACATTTTGGTTTCTTATTAAAATCCATAACAGATTTCTTCCTAAACTCTCAAAGATCATCTTAAAGCACCCCTTATATAATATCGCACGCAGGTTAAGCAAGATTAATTTAGCTAGCGATCATAATTAGTCCGTAAATAACCTTTGCATGAACACATAATTAGTCTATAAAGCACCTTAGCATTCTTTAGCATATTTTTAGCCCTTTAAAAACCTTAGCATTTTAGTACCCTTTTTGCATTCTTTAGCACTTTAGCATTTTAAGCACCACTTTAATATTTAACACCCTTTACTTTTAAAATTAATCCCTTAGCACCTTTAGCACATTTTGTCCTTAAACATTTTAGCACCTCCTAGCATTCTGTTGCACTTTAGCATATAGCACCTTTTGCCCTTTTTATACTTTAAGCACCTTTTAAACATTTTAACATTTTAGCATTTTATTAAGCAGGAAGAGCTTTTACTTTGCATTTTTAAAACATAATAATTACCCTAGGTTTGGCAGGACAACCGCAAGTTAGCGGATCTTAGAGGGTGTTTAACCCCTTCCCTCTAGATTAATAAAGAACCCTTACCCAGAATCTCACTAAGTTTAGCAGACCATAAAGAATGGAGTTAGTGTTGACTTTAACCTAAGTTGACATTTAGGTGTCCTAATTCACCAAACTAATTAGGTGGCGACTCCGCGAACCCTTTAGCATTTTGCACCCTTAGCACCTTTTAGCATTTTTAAAACCTTTAAGCCTTTTTTAACTATTTAGCATTTAGTTATTATTTATTTTCTAACATGCATTTCTAAGCAGGAGTTTATTCATTTAGTCGCGGTCGAAAAAGGGCGTGACATGTATGATAATAACCTGTTCGATGCGAATAGGTATAGATGTAGGCCATAATCAAGTGTTCCCTTAACATATCGAATGGTAGGTTTAAGGGCAGTAAAATGAGGCTCCCTGGGGCATGCATAAACACGCATACATGCTGAACAACATAAGCAATGCCAGACTTAGTGAAGGTGAGATACTGAAGTGCACCTGCTAGACTCTTATACAGAGTAGATCAGTCACTGGATTACCATCCACGACGCTAAGTTTGGATTTAGAATCAACTGGAGTGGATATGATTTTGTAATTGTCTATCTTAGCTCTGTGCACGATCTCTTCTGCATACTTACGCTGACAAAGAAACATAGAGTATGTTGATATAGTCACTAAGATTCCAAAAAAATAACTCAACTTTCCCAAATCAATTATATCAAATTCAGATTTGAGTAGTGCAATTATCTGCCTATGAGCCTTTGATAGCTAACAACATCTGGCAGCAATGGATCATCTATAGGAGCAGCACCTCCATCCATCTCTAAATGTTTGTCATATACATGAGAAGTGAGCTTCATATTTACTTCCATTGGAGAATTAGCAGGCTTAGCTCCTGTTAGTCCCATAGCTGCAACTAATTCCAGGGCATATTTCCTTTGGTGCATCACTATCCCATCCTTGCTTCTAGCAAACTCGAACCCCAAGAAGTATCTCAATCTCCTAGGTCCTTGATCTTGAAATGTTTCTGCAATATGCTCTTGGTTTCTTCTATTAAATCCATATCATTTCCAGTCACAAGCAGATCATCTACATAAATCAACACTACCACAATGCCTTTTTTGACCTTCTTGGTAAGTAAAGAGTAGTCTAAGTGACTATGAATGAACCCTGAAGACACTAAAGCAGTGGTCAATTTGATATTCCACTGCCTCGAAGCCTGTTTCAGCCCATATAATGACTTGAGCAGCCTACAAACCTTCTCTTTCTTGTGTGTAAATCCTTGTGGGAGTGTCATAAACACCTCCTCATCAAGATCCCCTTGTATAAAGGCATTAAACACATCCATATGATATACAATCCAGCCCTGTGAAGCAGCAATCGAGATAACAGACCTCACTGTCACCATCTTCACCACAGGTGCAAATGTATCTTGATAATCTATTCATTCTTTCTGATTATATCCTTTTGCCACCAGTCGTGCCTTGTACATCTCTACCTCACCTGTAGCCTTGTACTTGATCTTATAGACCCATTTGCAGCCAATAGTTGTCTTGTTCTCTGGCAAATCTACCACCTTCCATGTTCTGTTATCTTCTAAGGCCCTGATTTCTGCCTTCATGGCCTCAATCCATCTAGAATCCTTGGCTGCTTCTGTATATGATTGTGGTTCACTTCCTTCTGATATTTTTGCTATATAACTCTGATAGGATGCAGATAAGCCAACAAAACTGACATTGTCTGATAGTTGATACTTTACACTCATTGTCTCTGCAACAGGTTGAACAAAATCAGTCATCCAAGAGGGTGGTTTCCTGCTCCTGCTCGACCTTCTGACCTCTGCTGGTGAATGAGAGACAACCATGTCCTGTGTCTCAACTGGCTTCACAATATCAGTAGCAACATCATTTGGGACAGTATTTGGAAGCTCAACATCAGCAGCAACAACATTTTCAGTATCAGCAACAACATTTGGAAGCTCAGAAGCCCCACCACCTATATCATGGACATTAACATCTTGCCTTCTGATCCTTTCTGATTGAGTATCAACAGTTGCTCTACCAGGATCAATATCTGCAGCTTCTCCAGGATCAAGGTTATTAGACATAGAGTAATTAATTTCAAGATCAGAAGATATGGACACTGGAGAATCAAGATGTGATTCCCCAATATCAGCTCCAGTTGTTCCTCCCTGAATATGCAGAAAAGGAAATTGATATTCATGAAATACCACATCTATACTTACAAAGATTGTTCTGTTAGTTAAGTTAAGTAATCTATATCATTTTTGTTTACTTGCATAACCCAGCAACATAGCTTTAGTGGCCCTAACATCAAACTTATCCCTTTTAACCAGATTATGGCATAACAAAGACATCCAACAACTCTCATATGAGATAAAGAAGGGGCTTTTCTAAAGAGTTTCTCATAGGGAGAGATGTTGCCTAGAACAACAGAAGGGATTCTATTGATCACATACACTGCTGCTTCTACACATTCTCCCCAGAATTCTGATGGCAAGTGTCCCTGAAATTTAATGGCTCTAGCAATCTTCAAAATGTGTCTGTGCCTCCTTTCCACTACTCCATTTTGTTGTGGAGTATATGGACAGGAGCTCTGGTGTATAATCCCATACTGTCTAAACAGATCATGACATACATTATTAAAGAACTCAGTTCCATTGTCTGTTCTAATCTTCTTCACCCCCCTGTCAAACTGGTTTCTTATTTCAATAAGGAAGGTTTTAAGGATAGTTGACACATCAGACTTCATATGCAACGGAAAAACCCAAGTCCAACTAGTATAATCATCCACAATAGTGAGAAAATATATCATCCCATTATAAGTAGGTACCCTATAAGGTCCCCAAACATCAATGTGCAACAATTGAAAGGCAAACAATGTCCTGCTAGTACTAGTAGGAAATGTTTTCCTGGTTTGTCTAGCTATAGGACAAATCTCGTAATGCTTTATTGTAAACTTGGATTTGTCTTCAAAGCTGGTTATCTTCCTCAACATACTCATAGGAACATGCCCCAACCTTTTATGCCATAACTCTCATTCGCCCTGCCTATCATTCTTTGCAATATCAGCTGCCAAAGAAGCCTTCATCTGCCTGTCATGTGTGTATACCTTCATATGTCTGTCATGTGTGTATAGCCCATCAACCATCTGACCAGAATTTCCTCTTATTCTTGTTCTCAGCATGTAAAGTCCATCAATCATTTTACCAATCTCCTTCACCCTCCCAGTGAAGAGATCCTGCAGAACAAAGAAGTCAGGGAAGAAAGATGCACTACAATTCAGTTCCTTAGTCAATTTTGAGACTGAGAGAAGATTAAACTGGAAGCTTGGCACACATAACACATTCTTAATAAGGTCACCTCCTCCTAGTCTACAACTCCCAGCCTGTGTGATTGTTGCTGTTTCTCCAGTTGGTAATTGCACACGACCTGCATTGTCTATGAAATCATGTTCTTCAATCATACTCTTGTCATTCACCATATGGTTGGTTGCTCCTGAATCAACTATCCAATTAGGATCAGTTTCCTTATTAAATACAGGTTTACCTGCCATATGTACTTGAGGCATCTGTGTATTGTTTGTGTCATTCATTTGTTGCTTGATTGCTGCAATCATCCTCTCATATTTATCAGGTGGACAAGTTCTCATCAACTGCTGAAATTGATCACTCATCATCTGCTGGAATTGTCCATGTTGTTCCTGATTCAGGTGCCTCATTCCTCCTTTATACCTCTGGTTGTCTTGTCCATAGCCATAGGCATTACCTTCTCCTGTCACAGCAGTATTTACTTGTTTCTTCCCTTTCGAATCAGCAGCTTTAGTATCAGAAGCAAGTCTGTAACACTTATCCCTCAGATGGCCTTGTTTGTTGCAATAGTCACAATACATCAATTTATAACATATTTCCCTACAATGTCCTTTCATCCTACAATGATCACAATACATGTTCTTCTTCTGCTGTCTGTTCTGATTATTGCTGGGCCTTCCAAACAAAGCTATAGGTTCAGTCGACTCAGATGCTGCATACTCAGCTGTTACATACCTTCCAGTCATTGATTTCTGGCTCTCATCCTGCGCGATCATGGCATAAGCTTGGTTTACACTAGGCGTGGGTGTCATTAGGAGAATATCACTCCTAGCCTGATTGTAACCATCATTCAGTCCCATCAAGAACTCCAGCAGTCGTTGGTTTGCTAAGTGTTATATATATTCTCTTGGACTTGCATATTCGCAAGTCGGAGGTGGAATGATTTAGTCGATTTCATCTCATAAATCCTTTATCCTTGAATAATAGCTAGCTACTGGTGTTACACCTTGATGTAGCATAGCAAAATCCTTCTTCAACTGATATACACGAGACAAATTTATCTTATCGAATCTCTCTTTCAGATCTTTCCATACTGCGTATGCAGTCGTCTTATACAAAATACCACTGAGCAGATGCTTACTAACATTCTTCATAATCCAAGAGATTATCATCTCGTTACAGCGATCCCATTGTTGTACATACTCAACCCCATAAGTGTCTCGTTTTACAGATCCGTCGATAAATCCAATCTTATTTTTCGTAAGCAAATTCAATCGCATAACTCGACTCCACAACGTGTAGTTCTCCATCCCTACCAGTTGAATCTCCACTTGTATAGAGTTAGGAGTATCTGAACTACTTAAAAACAACGGGTGATTATGATCAGTGATGTTCGAATTAGAAGTCAAACCTTCATTTGCAACATTCTGGCCATTCAATGAAGTATTCTCCATAGTTCTCACAATTTATATCAAATTGAAACTCGAAATTGAATCAACTCAACACAGTTCAGTGTTGAATCTAAATCAGTTGTAATTGAAATTAAAAAATTATGCGAAATAAACATAGTTCAGTGTTGAATCTAAATCGAAACAGAACAGTTGTAATCGAATTCAGTAATCCAGTGAAGGAAACAAGATCTACACAACATTTGGAATGAATCAACCTTCCAATCAATGGAGATAACTTCGATCCACTCTCCTAAGGCTTTGATACCATGTTAGAATACTCAATCTGAACCTGCATGTTCATCCTGGACAGGATCCAGTCGTGATTGTGGAAGAAGAAGATGGAGAAGTTGAAGAGAAAATGGAAGTCGTTTTGTGGAACCTTTCTAATTTTTATTCAACCCTAAACAGAATAGCACAAGTGCTACTTATACAAAATGGAAATGAAATGTAAAGACTAAAATACCCTTAGCAGCTAAAAAGACAAATATATCCTTAGCTACATAAATCTTATATCCATGTATAGTGGATGTATATCCCTGTATAATCCCTGTATACTTCAACACTTTCTTTTATTTTTTAAGTCATAAACACGAACAACTCTTTTTTACTTTTCATCAAAATTACTTTTTTTAAAAGTACTTTTTAAAAAAAATATTTTCAAAATAAATTAATTTTAGAAACTTAATCAAACAGTTATTAAGTATTTTACTTTTTCTTTTATCAATTTTAAATTTTTATATTTAGCAAATTAATAATTCAAATATTTTAAATAGAAATTTATAAATACAAGATTTATAAAAAAAAAATCGTGAATTATGAAAAGTACTTTAAAAAAAAGTAATTTTGGTTGTATATCTCCTAGATCAGTATAATTTCCCTTTTTAATCTCGTCTACCAATATCTTCTTTGACAAAATTAATCTATTCATCGCTTTTTGTAGGTGGAATTAAACGGTGATCGTTTTCGGTCAAGCATGTTTCCAAGGTGTTTGTGAAATTGTTCATGGTAATTGCATTCATATTGTTATCAGTTATCTGATCTTTGAGATTAAAGTCTGAAAAATAAATTGCTTCTTCTTGTTGTGTCCCTAATTCTCATTTGGACAATGATTTTGATAAGAAAAGTATTAGAATTAGATACGAGTACAACTAGGAATTAATTTTGGTTATTGGCTTAGTACAAATAGGATTCAACTTGCCTTTATTGAGTTTTTTTCTTGTAAATTAAAATTATATTTAAAACTGTAATATTAATTAATTACTTATAAAGTTACCATATTTACTTTTAAAATTACCTAATGTTTTTCTTCTAAATTAAATTATATTTAAAAATGTAATATTAATTACTTAAGAAAGTTACCATATTTACTTTTAAAATTACCTCATTACTTATAAATTGCTATCCAGGCCTCTGCCTGTAGAACTTAAACTCTTGGAAATTGAAGTTTGTGATATAGTTCAAGAGTTGGTGAAGTAAAAGTCTTTGGCATTTAGATATAGTGTCATGCAAAATTTAAAAGGTACTGATCGCCATTAACATAGTTGCCACACTATAGTTGATTAGCATTATAATTAATGTTGGAAAGCCGTATGATACAATGAGGTGCAAGGAAATAGCATGAGGCAAGAACATACCTACTCATTTCCCTTGTTTAGTTGTTAGTTAGTTTAATAATTTGTTGAGTGGTTAGACTTGGTTAATCCTTTTATTAGAATATCTTACTTGACATGTATAAATAAGTGCACTTTGTGCATTACACAGTGATATGAAAAATAAGAAAGCTACCGCAAATATCTCTTTTCTCCTTCTCTCTTTTCATCTCTTCTTCTCGATATTGTTCTCAGTAGCATAATATATGTAGCTACTGTGTGAAACTTCTGCATTGCATTAACAATTGAGTTCAGATTGTGAATTACAACATGGTATCAAAGTCGTAGCGTGAAGATCGAGGGATTTCATATCGCAAGGATGAACTGGTTAGCTAAATTCATCTTAAATTGATAGGAGTTTACAAATCTAGCTTCGGTCCCTATTTTGAATCGATTTCTGGTTGTAAATCAATTCCTTATATTTCGAGTCAATTTCTGTTCGATTTTAAAAAAAAAATTGATTCCAGATCTGCTATTGCATGAGTGATATTTGAGTGTTAATTTCGAATATCAGTGGTCCTTTGCTATTTTTCCTTAATTTTTTGTTGCTATCACGATTATAATTGATGGAGACTGCATCGTCAAATTCATCACAAACTGTGACGATTGATGACAATTCGAGTTTGAACTCGAACATTGTCGATCATAATCATATGTTGTTCTTAAGTGCCTCGGATACAGCTGGAACAGTCCATGTGAAGATACAATTGATAGGAATGGAAAACTATACGTTGTGGAGTCGAGCAATGCGACTCACATTTTTGATAAAAAATAAGATTGGTTTCATAGATGGAACTGTTAAGAGAGATACCTTTGGTGCATCTCAAGTAAGACAGCGGGATCGTTGCAACGCAATGGTCATTTCATGGATAATGAAGAATGTGAATTAAAATCTCCTTAGTGGAATTTTATATAGATCCACTGCTTATGCAGTATGGAAGGATTTAAAGGAACGGTTTGATAAAATCAACTTGTCGCGAGTATACCAAAAGAGTTGGCAATGTCGCATCAGGGAGTCTCACATGTTTCTAGTTATTATTCGAAGATGAAGGATCTATGGATGAAATAGATTCCATCATTCCTCCTCCGACATGTGACTGTGATAGCCCTAGGGTATACATCAAGCATTTGATAAACCAAAGACTGCTAGAGTTCCTAATGGGACTAAATGATATCTATAATCAAGCTAGGAGTCATATTCTATTGATGACTCTTATACCTAGTGTAAATCAAGCTTATTCCATGATTACTCAAAAGTCAGAAAATCATCACAGGAAGATATACAGGCTTGGGAGATCAGACTGAAATGACTATTTTGTTTAGCAAGTC
This sequence comes from Przewalskia tangutica, assembly GCA_029844215.1. NCBI lineage: Eukaryota > Viridiplantae > Streptophyta > Magnoliopsida > Solanales > Solanaceae > Przewalskia > Przewalskia tangutica. The sequence goes on along the minus strand of CM056728.1, from coordinate 99,578,123 downwards.
ATCATAGGTCAAGCAACAGAAACCATACTCTTTTAATATGTTTTGTGATTATTGTCAAATAAAATGACACACTAGAAACAGATATTACAAACTGATGTTTTGTGACTTTTGTAAAAAATAAGGACATGTAATGGAGAAATGCTATAAGATCACATGTTATCCTTCATATGCCAAAGGGAAGAAGAAGGCTAACATATAGTGGTCATAGGAGCACACTATGGAGACACAGATGGACACTAGATTCAACATTATGGAGCATATCCATACCAGCAGCAGCAGAGGCACTTAACGCATGAGCAACAGAGACAGGTTGCTCACCTACTACAATCTTGCACTCCCGACAAATATGAGAAGGTGCTTACAGTGTTGAGCTCACAGATAGATGCCAGTGGATATTGTCAGACACATGTAGTCTCAACTGAAGATCTTTTGGGCAATACACATGCTCCCAGAGTTCACATGGCAGGTATACCTGTAATTCCTAAGACACTTGATAGTTGGATAGTAGATTTAGGAGCTACAAATCACATGGTGAGTACTAAACACATGATGGAATATATTGATCTCATAGAGAATAAAGGCAAAGTACACTTACCTAATGGTGATTCAGCAGCAATTACACAGACATGAAGTTGTAGGTTAACAGGAGGTGATCTGACAAGTCATGTGTTGTGAGTACCAAGTTTTAAGTTCAATTTACTATCAGTATCAAAGTTGACAAAGAAACTAAATTGCAGTGCTAGATTTTTCCCTGACTTTTTTGTCCTACAGGATCTCTTCACTGGGAAGGTGAAGGAGATTGGTAGGGAAGTGGATGGCTTATACATGCTGGAACCTCACATGAGTGATCACAGATGGGGAGAAACACAAGCACACATGGCAGCTGGAGTTACAACCTCTGAGCTGCATGCAGGAATTTGGCATAAAAGGATGGGGCATATGCCAATGAGTACACTAAGGAAGATTAGGAGTATTAGTGATAATTCTAGTTTCACAATAAAACACTGTGACATCTATCCTCTTGCTAGACAGACAAGAAAAAAATTTCATGTCAGACAGGAGTGCTAGTAGCTCAGATTGCTCAGATTCTACTTTTTGTTTGTTACATCTTGATGTATGGGGACCCTACCAAGTTCCTACCTATTCTGGAATGAGATATTTTCTTACAGTAGTGGATGACTACACTAAATGGACATGGGTATTCTTAATGCATGCTAAATCTGATGTGTCCACTGTTCTTAGAAAATTATTTGCATTAATTAAAACACAATATTGTGCAGTGGTAAAAGTTGTTAGATCAGAAAATGGCACAGAGTTCATTAATAGTTCTTGTGATGAGTTATTCAGCCACCATGGAATTATTCACCAGAGATCCTGTCCATACACTCCACAACAAAATGAAGTTGTGGAAAGAAAACATAGACACATCCTAGAGGTGGCTAGAGCCATTAGATTTCAAAGCAGTCTCCCAGCAAGATATTGGAGTGATTGTGTGGTAGCAGCAGTCTATATTATCAATAGGATCCCATCTGTTGTACTGGGAGATATATCACCATATGAGAAATTATTGAAGAAGACACCCTCATTATCACATATAAAAGTGTTAGGGTGTCTATGTTATGCCACTCAGTTACCAAAAGGGGATAAGTTTAGTGCTAGAGCTATTAAATCAGTGTTTCTTGGGTATGCAGTTGCACAGAAGGAATACAAATTGCTTGATCTACAGAGTAAAAATAAATATTAGCAGAGATGTAACCTTTTCCCTGCTCATACTGATGTACATGTCCATCAGCTGCCAAGTTCAAGCATTCAGGGACCTGATGTTGCTGATCAAGGACTTGATGATGCTCATCTTATACCATTTAATGTTGCTGATCCAACACATATTATGTCAGATTCAAGTATTCCAGGATCTGATGTTGCCACTTAAGGACCTGATGTTGCTGCTCATGCACCTGATATTACTGTTCCAGGACCTGTTGTTGTTGATACACCATATGCTGATGAGATCATGTTACCAAGATAGGAGCAAAGTTTGCAAGTTAGAAGATCCACCGGAGATAGAAAACCACCAACTTGGATGAAGGATTTTATTCACCCTGCTGCAAATTTATTAAATGGGAAGTCATGCCTATATCCCTTATCAGATGTGATTAGTTATGCTGGTCTATCTATGTCATATCAGAGTTTCACTGCCAGAATTGTAGAAGAGTATGAGTCAAGATCATACAATGAGGCAGTCAAGGACAAGAGGTGGATAGAGGCCATGAAGTCTGAAATTCAAGCCCTGGAAGACAACAAAACATGGGAGATAGTTGACTTACCTAGTAATAAGAAAGCAATAAGTTTCAAATGGGTATATAAGATCAAATACAAAGCATCAGGTGAAGTTGATAGATTCAAAACAAGGTTGGTAGCAAAGGGATACAACCAAAGGGAAGGAATTGATTACCAGGACACTTTCTCACCAGTTGTGAAGATGGTGACTATTAGATCAGTTATTTCCATAGCTGTTGCCAGAAGATGGGTCATATATCAAATGGATGTATTTAATGTCTTTCTGCAAGGGGATCTCAATGAGGAAGTATATATGAGTCTACCTTAGGATTTTACACATAATCAAGGGAAGGCTTGCAGGCTTCTTAAATCGCTATATGGACTTAAACAAGCATCTAGACAGTGGAATATTAAACTGACTATTGCTTTGTTATCTTCTGGCTTTACACAAAGCCATCTGGACTATTCTTTATTCACAAAAAAGAATAAAGAAAGGATTGTATTAGTATTGGTCTATATTGATGATTTACTCATTACTGGAAATCATGGTAAGATGATAGGTGAGACCAAAGTTTCCCTGCAACTACATTTCAAAATCAAGGACTTAGGAGAGGTAAGATACTTCCTAGGTTTTGAGTTTGCAAGAAATAAGACTGGTATTTTGATGCATCAAAAGAACTTATTGGTTGCTAATATGGGGTTTACTGGTGCAAGACCTGCAGGGACACCAATGGAGCTGAATGTCAAGTTGACTACTGCAGTCTATGACCAACATGTCACAAGTAAAGGGATACATGATGCTAGTAAAGGGGTGATTAATGATCCATTGTTAGAAGATCCCTCCAGTTATTAGAAACTGATTGGGAGGCTCTTATATTTGACTAACACAAGGCCTGATATTGCCTTTTCTGTCCAGAGCTTAAGTCAATTCATGCAGGCACCTAAGCTATCACATCAAATGGTTGCTGAGAGAGTGGTTAAGTATGTAAAGCAAGCACCAGGGCTGGAAATCTTTATGCCTGCAGGGGATGTTAACAAGGTAACTGCATTCTGTGATGCAGACTGGGCATCCTGCCCAAACACTAGGAGATCAGTCACAGGATATCTTGTGTTTGTTGGATCTTCACTCATTTCTTGGAAGTCCAAGAAGCATGTCACTATATCCAGAAGCTCTGTTGAAGCTGAATACAGGAGTATGGCTTCAGTGGTTGCAGAAATAGTATGGATTTCAGGCTTGTTTGATGAGTTGGGAGTTTTTCTACAACTGCTCATTCATGTGTATAGTGACAGCAAATCTGCCATTCAAATTGCTGCTAATCCAGTGTTTCACGAACGTACGAAACACATCGATATTGATTGTCACTTTATTCGAGAAAAGGTCCAGCAAGGGTTGATTTCTACCCTATACATTGCCACTGAAAATCAGCCTGCTGATTTATTGACGAAGAGATTGGCTCAGGGTGCTCATCGACACTTGTTACTCAAGCTAGATATAAAGGCCTCTTCACAGTACCTAGCTTGCAGGTGTTGGAAAGTCGTATGATACAATGAGGTGCAAGGGAATAGCATGGGGCAGCAACACACCTACTCATTCCCCTTGTTTAGTTGTTAGTTAGTTTAATAGTTTGTTGAGTAGTTAGAGTTGGATAATCCTTTTATTAGAGTGTCTTACTTGACATATATAAATAAGTGCACATTGTGCATTACATAGTGATATATGAAAAATAGGAAAGCTACATCAAATATCTCTTTTTTTTCCTTCTCTTTTCATCTCTTCTTCTCGATATTGCTTTTCATCTCTTCTTCTCGATGTTGTTCTCAGTAGCATAATATATGTAGCTACTGTGTGAAACTTCTGCATTGCATTAACAATTGAGTTCAGATTGTGAATTACAACAATTAACATTGAATTACATCTGCTTAATTAACACTTTCTCTCTTCCCGGCTCTTTAATAATTAAGCTCTACTACTTGCAGAGACTTGTTTTAGTTTTATCTATATGATATGAAATAAAATATTTTTAATTATTTTAAAATTTAAATCATTATCGGTCAATCAAACTTTTTTTTTTCATTTTTCATTAACAGGAGAGAAAACTTTAGCGGAGGGAGAGTATAAATAACGTATACGGGGGCACAATATTAAAATTTATAAAAATACCAAATTTATACCTATAATTTCAAAAGTTTAATTTTTCGCTATAAGAACTTATAGATTGAATCTATAAAGTTAAATTCTGAATCGACACCTGAGAATAATGACTTCCTTTGCTTATATTTTCCTACAATAATTCATTTGAAATAATTTCTAAATTTTAAAGAGGATTGACCGATAGTAAGACAATTTATTTTAAAACATATTTTTTTATTTCTTACCCAATGTTTGATATCTAAATTATAATCCGATTAAATTTGAGTATAGCATTGCCGGTCTCATTTTAAAGGCAATGGTCCCAAAAAAAAATCTTTAATACCAAATACAACCTTAAAGATTGGACCATAGTAACATTAAATGAGTTATTGGTGGCAACAACAATCGGCATGTTGGACAAGTGTGAAGAAAAGGGTGACAAAAACTGTAATAAATTAAACTAAATAACGTTCAGAATCACATTAATTCGTGCACTGCTTCACACTGCTTCACAAAATAAAGTCAACTTAGATTTTACATTTTATTTTCTTGAAACCCAAAAAAAAAAAACAATTTTAAAAATAATTATGGTTTATAACTTAGAGATTCTTTTAGCAAACTCTACATATCAATTAATTAAAAGTAACGATCCACGATTGTGTTATGATGAATAAAATTCTTCGACCTTTAATTATATTTCGGATTGGAGCTTTGAGTGTGAAAAAATCATGGTAAAAAGTACTTCACTTCATGATAAATCTTACGTCACACAAATTCAAATTAATCGGGCATCAATACAAGATCGAATATACAAGGCAACAGGGAGATTGATGATGATGGCACGCATTGTATTGGTTCAGAGTGTATGAAATGAAGGCTCGCTTCCGGAGTGCTATGCGATAAGAAGGTGTCACCAAAACTTAAGGGCAAGTTCTACAAAGTGGTGGTTAGACCGACTATGTTGTATGTGGCATAATATTGGCTAGTTAAGATCTCTCTTTCAAAAGATGAAAGTTGCAGAGATGAAAATGTTGCGATGGATGTGTGGACACACTAGGAGAGACAAGATTGGAAATGAGGTTATCCGGGACAAGGTGAGAGTAACCACGGTGGTGGAGAAGATGTGGAAAACGAGACTGAGATGGTTTGGAAATGTGCAGAGGAGAGACACGGATGCCCCGGTGTGGAGGTATGAGAGATTGGATATGGACGATTTCATAAGAGGTAGGGGTAAACCGAAGAAGTATTAGAGATAGGTGATTAGACATGACATGACGCAGTTACAACTTAATAGGACATGTCCTTAGATAAGAGGGCATGAAGGTCTCATATTATGGTAGAATGCTAGTAGGTAGTCTCGCTTATCCTTTAATATTAGCAGTGTATTGCTCTATAATTTTGTGTGCTTTGATTATGCCACTATATGATATTTCTTGTACTTCGATTATCCTATTTTATCTTTGTCGCTTTCTTTATTTCCATTTCATGCTTTGAATTTCTTGTCCTTATCTGACCTCTTTTTATGCTTTTTTTTAGCTGAGGGTCTTTCGGAAACAGTCTCCCTACCTTGATAAGTGTAAGATCTACGTACACTCTACCCACCCCAAACTCCACATTGAGAGATTTCACTGAATACGTTATTGTTGTTATAGTAGTAGTATTATATGTAGATATTTTAATTTTTAAAATTTACTTTTGTTTGTTTGATGCTTAAATAAAACGTGAATAAGTTAACTATGACTTAGGTTTTATATATCCATAAAAACGTGAAGTTTTAGCATATGAACAAGTTCTTATTCAAAATATATTCTTATTGTCAAGAACAGAGAAAAACAAGAGAGAAATTGAAGAATGACTATCTCTATATCATATTATATAGATATTTATAAATAAGAGGAGTAAGAGATAAAAGGAAGAAAAACATCATATATTTAATGTAAATTCTACAATAAATATAAAATATCGCTAAGTATATTTTCATATATATAAAGTATCTCTATTTATGTTTTCAATATTCACAATATCATATCCATCATGTTAACATCCCCTTTCAAATTGATGATGGTGGATCAAGAAGCATCAATTTGCCTATTAGAAACTGATGGCGTTGCCGTGTCATGAATTTTGTGAAGACATTAGCTATCTGAAGATCACTAGACATGTGTAAAACAATAATGACTCCTTTATCTACAGCTTTCCGGATATAATAACAGTCCACCTCGATATGTTTGGTTCTTTCATGATAAACAGGGTTTATGGCAATCTGAATGGAACTTGTGTTGTCATCTTGGAGAGAGTAGGATTAGATTGAGGAAATCCAAGCTCTGCAAGTAGACCCCGAAGCCAAGCAATCTCGGAGCAAACAGCAGACATGGCTCGATATTCATTTTGAAATGCGAGCTTGATTCTTGCTCTTCCAAGATATTAAGGAATCCCCAAGAAACATGCACCAACTTGTGACGGAGCGGAGAGTATCAGGACATCCAGATCACTAAATGCATCAAGCCGAATTGAAGAACCACTAGGAAAGAATAATACATGAGTAGATGTGCCCAATAGATATCGAATGATGCGACGAACAACCACCAAATGTAGATGACGGGGATCCTGCATAAATTGACTCACTTGTTGAACTACAAAAGAGATATCAGACTGAGTAATAGTAAGATAATTTAGGCTCCCAATTAATTGTCGAAATAAAGTTGGATCAGGAAGAAGATCTCATTCCTCACGCTGATACTTTACATTTAATTCCAATGAAGTATTTATAGAGGAAGGTTCTTGAAGATCAGCCAAAGCAATCAAATCCTGAGTATATTTGTGCTGGTTTAATAATACACCTAAGGAATCATAATGAACTTCCAACCACAAAAAGTATGTAAGAGTACCAAGATCTTTCATATGAAAAGAATCCTTAAGCTGTCGTTGGAGGCTAGTGATTAATGAAGAATCGGTTCCTATAATAATAACGCCATCTACATATACCAAAAGAAGAACACAATCTGTAGATGTTTTACAAAGAAACAAACATGAGTCATATTTGCTCTGCTCAAAAGAGAATTGAAGCAAAGTAGACCGAAACTTTTCAAACCAAGATCTGGAAGCTTGTTTTAATCCATACAAAGACCGCTTCAACTTGTATGATGATGTAGGTGATGAGAACAAACAAGGTGGTGGTTTCATATAAATATCTTCTTTGATATCACCATGCAGAAAAGTTGTTTTCACATTCATTTGATGAAGAGGCCAGTTTTGTGAAGCAGCAATGGCAATAATAGTTCGCACCGTAGTCATTTTTGCTACTAGTGCAAACGTCTCCTCATAGTCCACATCATACTTTTGTCTGTTACCAATGGCAACCAATTGAGCTTTATACCGTTCAAGAGTTCCATCAGAATGAAGTTTAATGGATTTAACCCATTTACATTCAATTGGGCGGACATTTGAAGGACATGAAATAATGTCCCATGTGTCATTTTCTTTAAAAGTCAAAAGTTCTTCCTCTATTGCTTTCTGCTAATATTCATGCTTGAAGCTTGTGAGTAATGGATTGGAACATAAATGGTGAATAAAGTAGAAGAAAAATCATACCAATTAGGAGTATGAGATACCCTGGTAGATCGCCGAGTGGGCTCAAAATGAGCAGAAGAAATCTCAGATTTTGATTGTGGAGCAGTCTCAGGTGGCAGATTAGTTTCGGGATGGGGTAAAGTTGGCTGACATCGTTCATACATAAATTCAGGTTTGAACCTCTCAGAAGAAGATGACAAATCCTCAAAAGTAGGAAGACGAGGAGAAACAGAAGACGACTCAACATGAGTAGGAAAGAAATACTGATTCTCAAACAAAATAACATTTCAAGAAATACGAAATTTGTTAGAACTTGGATCATACTAAATAAAACCTTTCTACGAAGTACTATAACCCATAAAAGCACATTTAGTAGATCGATTAGAAAGTTTATTGTGTTGAGAATGAGGCAGATGCACAAAACAAACACAACCAAATGTATGAAAATTATGATAGTTTTATATTTTGGTGATAAAGACAATAATATGGAGACTCAAGATTTAACCCCTTATATGAAAGTCTATTAATTAAATAGACATCAGTAGATAAAGCTTCTACCCAGTACTTAGATGGGACAGATGACTCAATGGTGACTGCTGCGGTTGTTTTCTGCAGGGTTAATAAAGTACGAGTGACATCTAAAAGATGACGATTTTTACGCTCAGCAACCCCATTTTGATGTGGCATATATAGGCATGAGCGATGCGAGGCGATTCCTTTCCCAAGCAAAAACTTATTGAATTCATGAGACATATATTCTCCACCCGAATCAGATCTTAATATTTTGATACATGTAGAAAATTGAGTCTCAATGTAAGCCAAAAATATCTTCAATATGAAAAATACCTCAGATTTGGAACGAAGAAAATACACCCATGTAAGCCGACTATAATCATCAATTAATGCCACGAAGTACTTGAAATGAGCATGAGAAATAACTGGTGAAATATCCCAATCATCACTATGAATGACATCAAAAATTTTGCAATACGACTACCAATATTATAAAAAGGAAGAGTTTTACTTTTGCCTATTTTACAAGTAGAACAATCAAAGGAAGCAGCTGAAAAATGATTTTCATTTTCTAATAAATCGGAATTCGATAAATGAGACAACACAGTAGAATTTGGATGTCCTAAACACTTATGCCAAACCTCAATCTTACAAGTTGTAGACGAACAAGTAAAAGAAAGAACACGAGGAATGGAAAAGTGTATAAGAAATAATCTTCCAACTTTAGGCCCTTTCACGATTATCATCCCCGATACCTGATCCTGCAAGACAATCATTACGAGAAAAATTCACATCACAATTGTTATCCACCAATTGACCAACTGAAATAAGACTAGTGGAGAGCTTAGGTGATACAAAAATATTTTTAAAAGTTTGAGTACTATCCTTATGGGTAAATTGATACCATTGGCAACCTGAATTTGTGAGGAACCTTGATACTTACAAACATTTTTAGCATACTACTTGAGTTGGTCATATAATTGGAAGCGTCATAATCAACAAGCCAACAATTAGATGTAATATCATTACCTTGTAGCCCCGAAGCTGAAAAGGCTGACACGATCATTTGTTGTACCATTTTAGGAGTAAGAACTTGTTCTTCTGAAAATGAGTTATAGATAGTGAAATCTTTTATCCCAGCTTGAAAAGCATTGACCCTACGATTTTGAGGGTGCGTGGGACACTCTTTGATCATGTGTCCTTGTTGTTTACAACAATTACATAACTTCTTGCCATAATTGCTATCAATATGACCATATTTCTTGCAATTGTAGCATTGAGTTCTGGTCATATATCTTTGTCATTTCCTTTTCCTTGAGTTGCAAATGCAACAGTGACAACCTTTTCTTGTTTGAAAGAGTTTTGTGTGACAAGACGCTGCTCTTCATGAAGTAATTCCCTAAAAAACATTCAAGGAGGGAGACAAGTAACGACTCATCAAGTTAGAGTGAACACTCTCAAACACATATCGTAATTTCATCAAAAATTGGTCTTTCTTGCTCTGCTCATGAACTGCCTGGATTACAGAGAGAGATTCGACATGTATTTTAGCATAAATTATATCAGTAAATTCAGCCCATAAGTTTTGAAATCCAGAAAAATAATCATGAACAGAGATATCTCCTTGAGAGTAATTAGCAATTTCATGTTCTAACTGAAAGCGTCTTGTTGCATTGTCTTGGTTGTAAAACTTTGTAAATAATCCCACATGACCTTAGCAGTCTTGTACGACCTGGGGTTAAGAATTATCAGATGATCAATTTACCCTAAAATTCATGTCATCACCCGAGCATCTTTAACCTTCCATTGACCTAACTTTGTAGGATCAATAGGAGCAGGATCACTTCCATCAATATGACCTCATAATTCTCATCCGGTGACAAATAGTTGAAATTGAAATTCTCAGACAGAATAATTTTTTTTCCAGTGAAACGAACATTGAAGGATTCAAACTGATGTGACGTCATGTTCTTAACTAGCTAAGAACACCAGAAACACAATGATCCAAGAAAATAACTAGAATGACCAAGATCAAAAGTCCTAGATGTGTAGGACTGACTCTTGATGAACAATCAAGAGAACAAAGACTTTCAAAAAAATCTGGAAAAAAATCACATATGAAAGAACTAAGACTCAACAGTGAAAAGATGGCTCTAATACCATGTCAAGAACAAAGAAAAACAAGAGAGAAATTGAAGAATCACTATCACAATTAGTTGATCTAATACATCATACTACATAGGCATTTATACACAAGACGAGTAAGAGATAAAAAGAAGAAAAATATCCTACACTTAATGTAAATTCTACTAAATATTCTATGTAATATTCTATAGTTAATACTATACAATATTCTACAATTAATATAAAATATCTCTAAGTATATTTTTATATATCTAGAGTATCTCTATTTATGTTTTTAATATTCACAATGTCATGTTCATCCTGCTAACACTTATTAAGTTGAGATTAATTTATATATGGCTAAATTAAGCTAAATAACGACAATTATCACTCTTGGATATGCAAACTTTTCACATGATTGACGTTTTTAACCACATTAAGATCACGTTTTTTTCTGTACGACACCTTGATAAAATGACAAAATTGAGGTTTTAAATCATTCAATTTTTGTTCTTATTGTATTTTTTGTTAGTTCATAGAATTGCAATGTGTTACTATGAATCACTTAAATTTATACTAATTCTATCCTACATTATTGTGGATTTACATTTTCAAAATACAAACAGAAGTTGTGATATAGACGGACAAAGCCGTATATATCAAAGGAACGAATTGTGTATATATTATCATAGTTGTAGAATTCTTGTACAGATGTAATTATCACTACAAGAAAAACAGGCTACGGTGACAGTTCACATGTGACAAAAATGCAAGTGTCACATCTTTTTACTAAATTTACGTTTTTTCTTGACATTCATATGACAAATTTTTTAAGTGTCATATAATTATGACATTTGTGTGACCGAATTTTTAAGTATCATTTATTTATGACGTTTGTGTGACGGTTTTGTGAAATGTCACATAAATAAGTGACTTGTGTTTTAAACTGACCAAAATGATGTGTTTGACTGATTAAAATGGCATCGTTTTATTTAGTTAGCACGTTTTTAATTCAAATTAAGACTTACACGATTTGTATTTCTTATTTAAAATTGTTTTTAATAAAAACAAACTAAACGTTGTCGTTTAACATTATAAAAAATAAAAAATCAAAAACTCTATAAAAATACTAAGTGTTTTCACGCTCACACAATTAGGTTTTGCTTCCCCACTTCACTTACTCTCGTTGGTTTGATTATTTTATCTTAGCTATTAATCTGAAAAAACAAATCAATTCTACTTACAATTCGTGAAAGTAAGATTGAATTCAAAGTCAATCAAATTAAAAAAACATTTCGTACGTGTTTTAAGCCTCCAATCCAGTGTTCTTTATTCATATTTTACAACACAGACTTGTTATTTAAGTATCCTACTATCAACATAAATAAAATTAAGTAGTTCTACATTCACTGTAGTTCTCAACAAATTCAAATTTGAGTATGAATTTTATTTTTCATGAAAATTGATTATATAATTTTTTTGACAAATATAAAATTTATTGCACTTAATTAACTGAAAGCTCAAACGTACAAATAGAGAGCTGGCATAAAAGTGTTAATTTAAGCGGAGCCTACATATGTTCGTAATTATGTGGGAAATGAAAGTTGATAGTCAAATATTTGGTAGAAATATAAAGGGAAATAAAAACGAGTATTAAGTTCATATTGCAATGTTTGATAATTTAGACGGGGTTCGATCCATTTAGGACCGCGACCCGGCCCAATTCACATTTAAAGGGCGATAAGCCCTTTTTTTTCATTCTCTCACATGAGCTAGGGTTAGAAACCCTAGCCACCTCAACATCCTCTCTCTCCGTGTCATCGATGACAAAAATGGCAAAAACACTAAGGCTCAACCGTTATGGGAATGATCTCGCCTTTTCTCCACCAGTATTCCACCAAAAGGTAATACCCACCCCCTCTTTTACTTTTTCGATGCTTTCGGATAAATCCTTAATGGATTTTGTCCGTATCTTTTGAATCTTGACGAATCACAAGCTTTGACATTATTATTTGAATTTTTTCAATGAACATAAAATTTAATTCAAATATCACATCGGTTGGGGATTCAAATCCTAGGGATTCTGAGGCTGAACCACATCCCTCATTTTCTCTAGCCTATGAATTTCGGCATAGAAGAGGTGAACTCGAATTTCTCTCAGTTTATTTTCCTATATTTCTATGTGTTTTTGTGTTAATCATGTGCTAATTTAGCTTGTTCATGTTTCTATGTTCATTAGTGTCTATTTTAGTGCTTGTTTAATAAAGATTGTGATGTAAATAACTAGCATGATATCTGTTTTTACTTTTAAAGTCATGATCTGAGGTAGTTAAAGTTTGAATATGTGGTCATGTTTTATTTGACTTGTAGTATATTTGGCAACCATCCCAATCATGTTATGCCTTATGTGAAGTCTCATTATGCCTAACACATAACATGAATATCATTATGTATGCTTAGTTTAGTCTAAGTGACCCTGTATATCTGAAATGCAATGGCTTCCACTAAGAGAGGCTCATTTTTATTTGAGTTTTTTATAACTTTTTTTAATTAATTTACCTAATTAATGATGTGTTGTATGAAGTTATCTTGGTAAAAAAAACATGACGTACTTTGATTTCAATAACTGTCATAAAACATGAAATGATTTATGAGATAAGATGCGTAGTTGTTGTGTTGAGTGATGTAAGCGAAGAATAAATAAAACACACAGATTATAGTGGTTCACTCTCAATGTGAGAGTTATGTTGTGTTGTTAAGTGGCCATGTGATATACAAAACACCATGCATTCATTCCACAATCTCATTTGCTGCATCTCTTTTATGTTGCGTTGTTAAATGGCCATGTGATATACAAGTAGTATATTTACCATATACCAGAAAATACTTAGTATACCAAGTATGTAGTCCAAATTATTCTCATATATATCACTTAAAGTATGACTTATTTTATTTGATCTGCATACTTGAGTGATTATATTCTCGACTTTAATGACAAATAATGTAAGTACTATACTTAATGATAATCATTAACCATGTTAATTGTTAAATCATTTCAAGCATTACTAATTATTTTCTTTTTGTGATTTATAGTTCTACGACAAACACATGTATTCACAAGAGGAACTTGATGATATTCATGTCGAGTGGAGATTGCATTTCTCGAAGATACTTGTTGAAACAGAAGTTCGTAAACTAAATGCTGATGAGCGAACATTTTAGATTGATAAGATACTTGATCAATAATGTTTTAGTCTTTAATTAAATAATTTAATAGCACTTTGAATGATTATCCATTTTTGAAAGATTTTGTACAACGAATTCTAGCTATTCAATGTATATTTTTGGTGTTGTTTAAATTTTTAGTTCATTTCATGATCGGTGCACTCAATTTGTAATATTGAAATTAAATTGCCAAAAAAAATCCCGTCAAATTTAATTTTTCCGTCATATTAATATAAATTATTAATTTAATATAATTTTTTTTTTAAAATCAAATATTTGGCGTCGGAAAGTTAAAATTTATGTGACATATTTGAACTGTCACATGTATGTGACATTTGTGTGACGAGTTTGAACTGTCACATGTATGCGACATTTGTGTGACGGGTTTAAACCGTCACATGTCGTGTGATAGATACAGAACCGTCATCCGTTTGTGAAAGTGGCAAATATGACACTTACGAGAATCGTCATGTTAGGAGTTAGATGACGATTTTTACCCGTCGTCGTAGGGTATTTGTGTAGTAGTGTATAGTATTAGTCTTGTATTAGAAAAATCTATTAGAATTATAGTGGAAAATATAGATTTATTTTCCATATTTAGATATTGTATAATTGTATATATACATATGTTGGGTCCCGGGGGTTATGCTATGGAATAATAAAAACAAACTGAAAGCAAAATCAATATGAATGCTGGAATAGTTTGCGAATGTCGGCAGAAATGTCGTCTGACACAACTGACAATATTTCGGTAAAAACAGAATAAAACCTTTGAAAGAGTTAACGTGCAGTGGAAATAAATAAAGAACACAAAAGTTTAATTTTCATAGGTTATATATTGATATAACACATGATGGTCAATGACCAAAGGTATAGTATATATATATACAATTGAATATATTCCTTCTTTTACAATATTACAAGATAATACAAAAGGAATAAAAAAAAAGGGTTAAGTCGCAGATGACTTATGCCTGAAAATTCTATCTAAATAGAAGTGCACAACATCTCATTAAAATCGCTCCATACAAAGCTAATCTAGAATCTGAAACATCGAAGGTAATGTCGGACAGAATGTCGTCACAAACTCAGGTAACATTTTGTGATCCAGATTTCTGAGAAGAAATCCCGCGAGCTCTCTTGGTATTTTTACATTTTGATTCTGGTTATTGATTCACTCTTCTGCCCTCTCTATTTATAGTAGGGAGTCCTCCTTGAAAAGCTCATCAATTGGTTGTAGAAGTTGAGCTAAAAGTGGGCACGTGAAGTAGTAGCTTGAGGCACGAAAATCTCAACTGCTTGGACTTTTTCTACACACGTCTTGCTCCTTAAGTTAAGCTACCTCTTGGACTTGGTCTTCCTCGTTTGCAATCTGCTTCAAAGACTCCTTGCCAAGTCAATTGTCATGTGATAAAAATGTCACACTTTCCTGAAATCTGTCCGTGAAGATAGGTAAAAAAGTTACCAGAATGTCGTCCCGAATGTCACGACATTTGATCCAACATTTTCTGATTTTAACTTAGCTCTGAAAATGATATGTTAGGAAAAATGTCATGACACAAAACCTAACATTAACATTCTCCCCATTTTTGTCTTTCTTCACAAAACAACTTTTTCAACAAACAACAGTAGTAGTTTTCAGCACAACAGCAGTAGCTCTTGCATAATTCTTTCTCTGCAAATAACAACGGCATATAACAGTAGCAGCTTTCAACATCTTTCTACTCCTGCATAACTCTTTCTCTGCACAGAACAACAACATCTATTATTCTTCATCTGCTCCCCCTGCATTAACACTTTCTTTGCTTGTCTTCTTCTGCTCCCCCTGCATCAGTACTTTCTCTGCTTCTTCGATTTCAGCAGTTCCTCTAGCTTCAGTATATGTAGGCATCAGTACTTTCTCTGTTTCCTCGACTTCAGCAACATCATCATCATTCTCCCTCTTTTTGTGAAGAAAGCAGCAGCATGAACTGGTCTCTGGTTTGAATCAGAACATTCCTCACAGTATCAACCTCAGAGGTTTGTTGGTTGAACTTTGCAATTTGATTCACAAGCTATTCAGTAGGCACTGAAGACTAATCTGCACTATCTCCTTCTATTTTTCAAGGTAGATCAATCAAGGCTGTTAATTCAGAGGTTGGACATCTAGACACTTATGCATAATACTTCCTGTGAAGTACTCAATTAATTCATCTCTATTGTCCATTGCAATGTCTGCTTCTCTAACATTCTCCTCAACATTTAATCTCATACATTGATTTATAAAAGCAGGTGTGAAAACATATACTCTGTTAAAGAGACATACCTTTCCAAATTTCTTTGAGTCGATATCCTCTATAGCATAACTCAAATTAGCACAAAAACTGTTACACCCCGTAGTTCCAGGGTATGAATGTGAGTACGTACGTACAAGAATACGACATTAATATTGGAAAGGAAGAAATATGTGATTTTTCGACGGAAAAGTTTTCGGATTTTGTGAAGGAACAATGTTCGTTAATGGGAATTGGATTCCCAGATTTGGTATTTGGACTTCTTGGATTATAATAGATTTATGGATTTTATTTTTCGGAATTGGTCACGTGGGGCCCACGGGGAAAATATACGGTTTTGTGGGGCCCACTTTGTTTTCGAGATTTTTGGCATTATGGATAATTTTTTCGGGAGATGAAATATTTTGGACGAGTAGGAGGGCGACACATGTCACCCCCTTGGTGGCATGTAGCCGAAATGAGTGGGACAAGTGGCTAGACACTTGTCCCTTGGCCGAAATAGTGAGACAAGTGGCAAGCCACTTGTCTCAACTTTTGTGTAGACATGTGGTGGGTGGGACCCACACACACTTGTCCCCCAATCTCACCACACACTTGCCTTGATCCTAGCCTTTAATTTCAATATAAATACCCCCCTTGAGTGCAAGACTTCTTCATCCCTCACTTGAGAGTTTCCAAGGCAAAAATACTCCCTCCCTCTCCCTAGTAGCTCTCGGCCATGGGCTGAATTATTGAGCTAAAGTTGTCCAAAAATTCTTAAACTTTTTAGTGTTCTTCCTTAAGGTGTTAGGAAGATTGTGAACCAAGAGTTGGAAAAGATTTCACACCCTTAGCCTTGAAACCCCACCTTGGCCGAAAGTTGCCATAGTTTGAGCCTAAGTGTTCTTCACTTTTTGGAGTTGGATCTTGGAGAGGAGTTGGTTAGGAGCTTCTAAGGGTCGCTTGTAGTGGATTGGAACGTAAGGATTTGGAGCTAAACGTTGCTCAGGATCGACTTATATATCTTGGATAATTTTGGGCTTATCGAGGTATTGATCTATGTCCTCCTATTGTAATTGGATATTACATGTTGTAGTAGTTTATAATTGAGTATAAGATATATGGAAGGATGATTAAAAAGAATTGAACTGTATTTACATTGGACTGTATTTACAGTAGACTGTAGTATTACTGTGGGGCAGTTTTGTACACGTCCTGTAGGTGTGTAATCCCCTTGGAGTTGTTGGCTTGGTAGCGGACCTTGGGATAAGAGGGTATTTATGTGATTGCGGGGGGGGGGGGGATGTGCTGCCCAATTTTCCGGGGAATAAGGAGCAATATAATTAGAATGTTCTACGAAGAAGTATATACTTTGATAGACGTGTTTGGTTGTGATAGGTGGATATTCTACACCCGACATACTCGACTTGGTCGGATTGCCAAGAGGTATGTGATTCTTCCTATCCTCTTGAGCATGATTATTTGTGAAATATTTAGTGCGGTAGACGCACGTGTGTTAAAAAGTTTGATTTTCTTTTTGTGTCCTTGACTTGATTCTAAAGTTAAGTGACTTGATATGAAATGTTAGAACTTGAATTGTGTTAAAAAGTGGGGAAACCTCATTCGTGAGTAATGAGTTCTTGGTTTTTAAAAGAATAAAGTTATCTTGATTTCGGAAATGAGAGTAGTTGTCCTTGGTTGGTTTAAAACATAAAGTGTTATAATAGCTTTATGGAAAGTTAGTTATAACGACTTTATGAAAACAAAAGAATGGTTTTGTTATTGGATTTAAAATGGTAACTTGACTTTAAAAGGAGAAGTGATTTGGTTTAAAAAGAAGGCATGATATTATCTTGATTTGGTTTAAAAAGAAGGCATGGTATTGTCTTGGTTTATTTAAAAAAAAGGTATGGAAATTATTTTGGTTACTCTATTTTGGATACTACGAGTGTTAGTATCATGTGACTTTTGTGAAAGAAATGGATCTTTTTTTTAAAGAGTTAAAGTACGTAGTACTTTGGGGTTAAAACCCGGATTTGTGGCATAAAATGGAAGTACCTTGAGTGTGAGTAACTTGCCTAAGTTTGCTTGTGATAGCCTTGTTGTGTAAGTATTGTATCCTTATGTTACCGCGTCTCTCGATGGAGGGTCGGTCATGTTATTCTTAATCATTTTTGGGCATACTGACTCGATGGATGGTCCACGGGTATGCGGCCATGATGAGGGTTCGTTCCCTGTCGATAGTGTTATTCCATGGACTAGCTCTCCATGAGGTTTAATGATGCAGGATGGATCTGGTAGCTAGTCCTCGTACTTGCCCCGGTCGTTGCTGATGCAAGCTGGTTCTGGTAGTTGGCTTTCGTACTTGCCCCGGTCAGTGTTAGGACGAAGTTTCGTGATGCAGGGTGGATCTGGTGGTTAGCCTACGTACTTGCCCCGGTCAGCGACGTGATGTAGGGTGGATCTGGTAGAGGCTATCGTACTTGCCCCGGTCAGCTTCGTGGTACAGTTATTTAGTATTGTTGGTACGGTAGGTTCTGGTAGCTGGCTTTCGTACTTGCCCCGGTCAGTTGATGATGCAGGGTGTATCCGTAGCTATGCGCTCAGCACGCCGTGACGGTTCTTATGACACGTGGAACTCGTGTTCATGGGTACTCTGGTGTTGTTATATCATAGATCACGGCGGTGAGGAAGGAATTCCACGCACGATCGATATTGGGTGTGAGACCCATGCTTATATCGAGTGATGACTTTGAGGCGCGAGTCACGACTTGACATACGATCGCTTATATGTTGTGTATTGTAGTTTGGCTATCATACATGTCTCCCGCTTTATATAGATCGTTATGATTTCATTACGATTTTCGCCACATACTGTACCAGATCGACCTCCTTCGGCTGCGTCATGCCGCAGTAGAAGTACACACCTGGCCGTTGATCCTCGCCATAGGATCACGTCAGCGTTTTGGGAAGCTCCGCTTTCTCGAGGCTTATCTTTCGTATAGTCCCCTGTTGTAGGTACTTACATTCGTGGATATGGCGGCCCCGTCCGTCATAGTTGTGGTTACATTCTTAGAGGTCTGTAGTACTGTTGTGGGCAGGGTTTGTAAAGGATGTAACTGTTCAGGTTTAAATATTTATATATGCAGAAAGGTGACCGTTTTGGGTAGCCTGTTTTCTTGTATCACTGTTTATCTTTTATGAGTTTTTATTTCCGCTGATTTTCTCTGATGTTGTATCACTAGGGTGCCCGGGTAAGGCACCAGTCGCGGGCCCGAGGTCGGGTCGTGACAAAAGTGGTATAAAGAGCAGTTAATCCTCGGAAAGTGTCTACAGACCGTATCTAGTAGAGTCTTGATTATCGGCGTGTTGTGCACCACACCTATAATCAGGAGGCTGCAGGATATTTCAGGATTGGTTTCTATTCTTCTCACTCTGAGATCGTGCCTTAGAGTTGTGTTGTAAGTTGGACTCCCTCTGACGTATTCTTTTATACCAGTTATGCCTCTGCGCAAGGCAACTAGAGCCCAGAAGGGCAAGGCAGCAGAGGGAGCTGTGAGTAGAGCACAGAGTGTTACGAGGGTACAGGCCCAGTCTTTACCTGAGGTGGTGCTACAGACGACGAATTTTACGATGCCGCCAGCCCCAGCAGTGTTTAGAGCAGCAGCAGTAGCTACTGATGCCAGGATATCTGATCCTCCAGTTCCACGACCAGGAGTCGAGGATATGTATTACAAAGAGATGGCCCTGTTACTAGCTAGGATTGTAGCAATGCATGAGGACAGACGGGAGCCGGTGGTACCGTGAAGGCACCCTGAGCCGATAGTTGAGATTTCGGACTTCGAGTTGCATCCACCGAGTTCTATGGATCGAGCCGAGGATGATCCTCGTGAGTTTATTCGACGCTGCGTGGATCATGAAATTAATCAAGGCCTCGAGAGCAGTCGGTGGTATTGGTTCACATCGGCCGCGTGATACCGCAATGATCGTTTGATTTACGGAACCGTCCCGGGGAGCATGCGCTCACCGGTGTGGACGAAGTTCTCGAGGAGTTCTTAGCCATTTCTTGCCTCCGCAGATGAGGAGGACTCGGGCCGATAGATTTTTGATGTTGAGGCAGAACGGGCGGACATTTCGGGAGTACAATGTAGAGTTTGACTCATTGGCTCGGTACGTCCCCGCTTTAGTGGCAAACATGAAGGATAGAGTGCACCGATATGTCATAGGACTTGACGATTATTTAGCAGAGGGTTGCACGGGTATAGCTCTTCAGCCGGACATGGACATTGCCCACATACAGGCTTATGCGCAGCAGATGGAGGAACGTAGAGGTTGACGGAATAACCCAGATCAGTAGAAGAGGGCCAGGATAGCAGGGTCCTTTGGTAACTCTAGAGACAGGCCGCCTCAGCAGCAGGCTAGTTATGCGCCTCCTCCAGCATGCAGTGGTCCTCCGCGCTTTCGTGACGTTCAGGTATTCGTGAGCGGTCCGTGGCTCGAGGTTCAGTTTTTGAGGTGGGGTGTTCGAGGAAGCCACCTCTACCTCGGTGTAGTCGATGTGGCAGAACCCATTATGGGGAGTGTCGTGCTAGTTTGGGAGATTGCTATACTTGCGGCCGACAGGGCCATTTTGCGAAGGATTGTCCGACCGGAGGTATAGCAGATGTTAAGACTCATCCTTCAGGATCAGTGGCGGGTCATCGCCTTCTATAGTTATGCGCCAACAGGGCAGGATTATGATTAGAGCGACAAAGGGAAAGTGAAGCAGTAGTTACAGGTATATCCTTAACCCTCTAGAGATTAGTATGCGTGATATGATGATTTTTTTATGTTAAGTATTATGTTTAGATAGCATTGTGTAAATTGTTATTTAGAGAACATGGTTAGTTAAAAAGGTAAGTTTGGGGACATGTAAATTGTGAACCTTAGAAATTATAACAGTTGAGACCTTAGATGTAAGGCCGCCTTGAGTAAAAGAGTTTACGGTTAGTCTTTGTCGAAGTACTTGGTATGCGTGAAATGTATTGTGGTATAATTCCATGGGTTGTGTAAGATATAAGTGGTAGCTTTCATGACGAGAATAGTAAGATTGTTCCGGACGGGAACAAAAGTTTGGCGCGATGGAGGGTCGGGTTGAGGCCATATCGCGGGTCAACCCGCAGCCCGGAATGAGGTGGGGTCAGTTTGGGGTGGTCCCGCCAGGTGGTAGGCTCACGAGTGTGCTAGGCCCAAGTTTAGGTAATCATCGTAGGAGTTCGTGGATGCGTTCGACCAGAATCAGATCGTGAAGGCCGGGAATGGCCTTAAAGGAATTTGAGGCTAGTAAGATGACCAAGTTTGGAGGTAGTAACTCCAAGGTTTTGGAAACTGAAGCGATGACTGAAGTGTGGTACGTATACTAGAAAGAGTTCGGGTGTACGAGAAGGATACGACGAGTAAGGAAAGAAGTGATCAGTTTGTGAAGTAAAGATGCGAAGAAAGAGTCCTTCAGACCATGGATGAGAGCTTATATGATGTTACACTTTAGAGGTGATTCTTCGTTGACTTGGATTTAAGTATTTTTGCGTGCGTTATATTATGGCCATGCGTGGCATAATTGGTTTCGTAAGTATAGTAGTGAAGACTATACCGGCGCGTGTATGTTTGGAGACTTAGAAAGAACATTCGGGACGAATGTTTCTAAGGGGGGAAGAATGTTACACTCCGTAGTTCCAGGGTATGAATGTGAGTACGTACGTACAAGAATACGACATTAATATTGGAAAGGAAGAAAGATGTGATTTTTCGACAGAAAAGTTTCCGGATTTTGTGAAGGAAAAAGGTTCGTTAATGGGAATTAGATTCCCAGATTTGGTATTTGGACTTCTTGGATTATAATAGATTTATGGATTTTATTTTCCGGAATTGGTCACGTGGGGCCCACGGGGAAAATTTACAGTTTTGTGGGGCCCACTTTGTTTTCGAGATTTTTGGCATTATGGATAATTTTTTCGGGAGATGAAATATTTTGGATGAGTAGGAGGGCGACACGTGTCACCCCCTTGGTGGCATGTAGCCGAAATGATTGGGACAAGTGGCTAGACACTTGTCCATTGGCCGAAATAGTGAGACAAGTGGCTGTGTAGACATGTGGTGGGTGGGACCCACACACACTTGTCCCCCAATCTCACCACACATTTGCCTTGATCCTAGCCTTTGATTTCTCTATAAATACCCCCCTTGAGTGCAAGACTTCTTCATCCCTCACTTGAGAGTTTCCAAGGCAAAAATACTCCCTCCCTCTCCCTAGTAGCTCTCGGCCATGGGCTGAATTATTGAGCTAAAGTTGTCCAAAAATCCTTAAACTTTTTAGTGTTCTTCCTTAAGGTGTTAGGAAGATTGTGAACCAAGAGTTGGAAAAGATTTCACACCCTTAGCCTTGAAACCCCACCTTGGCCGAAAGTTGCCATAGTTTGAGCCTAAGTGTTCTTCACTTTTTGGAGTTGGATCTTGGAGAGGAGTTGGTTAGGAGCTTCTAAGGGTCGCTTGTAGCGGATTGGAACGTAAGGATTTGGAGCTAAACGTTGCTCAGGATCGACTTATAAATCTTGGATAATTTTGGGCTTATCGAGGTAATGATATATGTCCTCCTATTGTAATTGGATATTACATGTTGTAGTAGTTTATAATTGAGTATAAGATATATGGAAGGATGATTAAAAAGAATTGAACTGTATTTACATTGGACTGTATTTACAGTAAACTGTAGTATTACTGTGGGGCAGTTTTGTACACGTCCTGTTGGCGTGTAATCCCCTTGGAGTTGTTGGCTTGGTAGTGGGCCTTGGTATAAGAGGGTATTTATGTGATTGCGGGGGGGGGGGGGGGGAGGTGCTGCCCAATTTTCCGTGGAATAAGGAGCTATATACTTAGAATGTTCTACGAAGAAGTCTAGACTTTGATAGACGTGTTTGGTTGTTATAGGTGGATATTCTACACGCGACATACTCGACTTGGCTGTGGATTAAGCCGAAGAGGTATGTGATTCTTCCTATCCTCTTGAGCATGATTATTTGTGAAATATTTAGTGCGGTAGACGCACGTGTGTTAAAGAAGTTTGATTTTCTTTTTGTGTCCTTGACTTGATTCTAAAGTTAAGTGACTTGATATGAAATGTTAGAACTTGAATTGTGTTAAAAAGTGGGGAAACCTCATTCGTGAGTAATGAGTACTTGGTTTTTAAAAGAATAAATTTATCTTGATTTCGGAAATGAGAGTAGTTGTCCTTGGTTGGTTTAAAACATAAAGTGTTATAATAGCTTTATGGGAAGTTAGTTATAACGACTTTACGAAAACAAAAGAATGGTTTTGTTATTGGATTTAAAATGGTAACTTGACTTTAAAAGGAGAAGTGATTTGGTTTAAAAGGAAGGCATGATATTGTCTTGATTTGGTTTAAAAAGAAGGCATGGTATTGTGTTGGTTTATTTAAAAAAAAGGTATGGAAATTATTTTGGTTACTCTATTTTGGATACTACGAGTGTTAGTATCATGTGACTTTTGTGAAAGAAATGGATCTTTTTTTTAAAGAGTTAAAGTACGTAGTACTTTGGGGTTAAAACCCGGATTTGTGGCATAAAATGGAAGTACCTTGAGTGTGAGTAACTTGCCTAAGTTTGCTTGTGATAGCCTTGTTGTGCAAGTATTGTATCCTTATGTTACCGCGTCTCTCGATGGAG
The DNA here is from genome assembly GCA_029844215.1 of Przewalskia tangutica. Classification (NCBI taxonomy): domain Eukaryota; kingdom Viridiplantae; phylum Streptophyta; class Magnoliopsida; order Solanales; family Solanaceae; genus Przewalskia; species Przewalskia tangutica. The sequence goes on along the minus strand of CM056728.1, from coordinate 99,554,313 downwards.
GGCCGGTCATGTTATTCTTAATCATTTTTTGGCATACTGACTCGATGGATGGTCCACGAGTATGCGGCCATGATGAGGGTTCGTTCCCTGTCGATAATGTTATTCCATGGACTAGCTCTCCATGAGGTTTAATGATGCAGGATGGATCTGGTAGCTAGTCCTCGTGATTTGCCCGCCGGCCGATGCAAGTCGGTTCGTAGTTAGCTTCGTACTTGCCGGCCGGTGTTAGGGACGGTTTCGTGATGCAGGGTGGATCTGGTGGTTAGCCTACGTACTTGCCCCGGTCAGCGACGTGATGTAGGGTGGATCCGCAGAGCTATCGTACTTGCCGCCTTCGCGGGTACGCTTATTTAGTATTGTTGGTATGGTAGGTTCGTAGGCGCCAGACTTGCCCGGCCATTGATGATGCAGGTGGATCTCGTAGCTATGCCTTCGCACTTGCCTCAGACGGTTTTATGACACGTGGACTCGTGTTCATGTGTACTCCTTGGTGTTGTTATATCATGATCGTCGCAGCGGTGAGGAAGGAATTCCACGCATGATCGATATCATGCGTGAGACCCGTGGTTATATCGAGTGATGACTTTGAGGCGTGAGTCACGACTTGACACGATCGCTTATATGTCAGGTATCGTAGTTTGCTATCATACATGTCTCCGCTTTATATAGATCGTTATGATTTCTTTATGATTTTCGCCACATACTGTACCATTGTAATGACCTCCTTCGGGGGGTTGCGTTCATGCCGCAGGTAGAGGTACACCGGTCGTTGATCCTCGCCATAGGACCACGATCAGCGTTTTGGGGAAGCTCCGCTTTCCGAGGCTTATCTTTTGGTATAGTCCCCTGTCGTTGTAGGTACTTACATTCAGGGGTATGGCGGGGCCCTGTCCCGTCATAGTTGTGGTTACATTCTTAGAGGTCTGTAGTATTGTTGTGAGCAGGGTTTGTAAAGGATGTAACTGTTCATGTTTAAATATTTATATATGCAGAAATGTGACCGTTTTGGTTAGTCTGTTTTCTTGTATCACTGTTTATCTTTTATGAGTTTTTATTTCCGCTGATTTTTTCTGATGTTGTATCACTAGGGTGCCCGGGGTAAGGCACCAGTCGCGAGCCCGAGGTCGGGTCGTGACAAAAACAACCTGATTATTTTATCAATATATGGTCATTTCTCAGTAACAGATCCTAGGAGTTGTATTTCTTTTAAGAACTCTACCAAATCATATTCTGAATAGGAGGTACTATCTATTACTTTTTCAGACCTAACAACTTTATTCTTGTACCAGTCCTAATTATGAGAATTAGTTTTAGAATAGAATTTGTCTGAGTAGATACATACCTAAGGATATAAATCAGATTCAACTTTGCTGGAGGATGTTGGAGTTTGTGTCTCTTCTGATGTTGGCTGAAATGTTGCCTGAGATGTTGTGGCATCAGTGGAAACATTCGGAGCACCACTCGATTTGGCATATCTGAAAATTCTCTTTGGGAAGAATTGTTTCACTGGAGTTTCATCAGGAACTTCCTCACTTTCTTGAGACACATTTGCAGTACATAAGCATTTGGTTCTTCTTCATTCTCTTCAGTTGAGAATTCCAAGTTCGTGTCATCACTATCACTGCTTCAAGCAAGCCGGTATAGAAGAATCACATCTGGACCTTTGTCTCTTCACGAACTGTACTCTCAAACATTCTACTCGATCCACAAGTAGGGAAGGTGGAGGATCTTGGTCTCTTACCCAATGCTGAAATATCAGATGTTTCATCAACATATCTTGGATTGTTTTCATCACCTGGGTAGCTGATGTCTAAAGCTTCATCTAAACTTTTGAATATTGTAGCTTTAGACAAGTCCTCTGTGGATGGTGAAGAAAGAAACTGATAGGGTTGTTGTGGTTCATTATGCTCAGTTGAGTCAGTATTCATTGGAGGGTTGTACTCATAGGAATGTTGGTCGGTGTGTTGGCTGAAATTGGTGTTGACATTGGAGAGGTTTCCATAGGTGAATATTGTGGAGAGGGTTTTGAAGAATTTTGGAAGATGAAGGGCTTGAGTGTTCCATCGGTTGTATATACTGAAGTGATGTGATCTTTCCCTTTTCTTTTTTTTTAATTATTTTTTTATAGGAAAAATCGAAGATGGTAAAAAAAAATGAGAGAAATATGTATATACATGACAGATCTTTCTAAGCAACAAAAATTCCTTAGATTTAAGTGTTTCAATTTTACACAATAACTTACACCAAAAATATTGGGATAAACCAACTAGACATCAAAGTAGGAATAAAAATTAATCTTATCAGTTTAAAGTTTGAAATTCCTATTAAAACAAGACACAAAAATAGGGAAAAATAACTGAATTTTCAAAAATCAGTTACACATCGCATTCCAACAAATATCATTATCTGAAAATGTCAACAGTAATATTGACAACATTTTGTACAACACAAGTATCATGATCCTTCAAGAACATCTTCCTTTCGGCAACAAATCAAGAACACAAGTATCATGATCCTTCAAGAAAAATATAGTCAAAACCATAATAATGGTGGTGGCAAAAAGGGTCAAAACCGCAACAAAAAGGGTTAAAACAACGAAGGTGGCAAGAATGGTGGCGGCAGTGGAGGACATGGTGGCCGCCAACAGGGGTCCGGGCCGCAACACCCCTGTTAGCAGCCTTGCGCCAGTGGGCAGTGGCCCAGTCCGCCCTTATCCCACACAAAATTGGGCCAGGCCCAACGGTAGACAACAACAACATCCAGCCATGTTGGGTCTCGGCACAACAAGCCTTCACTGTTGCGGGCCCAATAGTATCACCGACCAATACAGATATCGAGGCAGTGAGGCATATGATCGGTGTATTTTATATACACTTTTTGAGTCATTTTTAGTTAGTATTTTACTCATTTCATTTATGTTTAGTACAGTATTAGGGTCGTTTTCCTTTCTTTTGTGTCACAGCGGTCAAAAATGGAGAAATGACGAAAAGGAGATGAAATGAGCATAAAAGAGATGAAATTGCACACAAAAGGGCCAAGAAATGAAGTCTAAGAAGTTCCGGGAATTATAGAGAAAATCGTTAAGTCCGGACGAGAAAAGACGTTAAACGGAATTCGCGAGAAAAAATGTCACGGCCATGGCCGGGAAGCAGCATGGCGCCAAAGTCTTGAAAGTCCCAAGAGTTCTTGAATTTCAGCCGCGCCGATCTGCAGGACGCTGGCACGACTGGAATTGTGAAGTCTTGCCGAATGACATGTTTTCAGAATCCTAAAGGGAGTATTTTTCCTATCTAAAGGGATAACTTTTCCTACCTAAAGGGATAACTTTTCCTACCTAAAGGGATAACTTTTCCTACCTTAAAACCCTCACCTAAAAGGATTCTAATAACTTTTCCTTTCCTACAAATCCCTAACCCTTCACCAAAAGGATTCTTTGGCTATAAATACTATACATCATTAGAAGAATTATTCATTCTCCATTCTACCATTCACCATTCTACATCCATCCTTTCACCAATCCACCTTGTAAATATTCCACAACACAACCCTTGATGCTTGGCGGAGACTCATTCTTAGTAATTTTCTTTTCTTTCTTTTACTTTATTTGATTTTGATGTTGATATTGAATTAGTTATTGTCATACTATGGCTAGAACTAATTCTCTTATGTGGCTTTCTATGTTGAACTTCTTGAAACTTATGTTATAAATTAATGCATGCTTATGGTTATTTTTCTTATTGAGAGATCTATCCAATAATTGAGTTGAATTCTTGGTAGCTAATTGACAACTAGTTATCACTATATGATTTCTAATCGATTACGAAAAAGGGGATTGTGAATATCTGTAAGTTGCAGAGGCTTGAATTGGGGATGAAAATACCTCAATTAGTTTTGTAGCGTTGATGAGAGACTTAACAACCCTAATTTTGCGCATTGTGCGTGACGGTCAACTAGGTTTTTGTTCTTAATCCTCCTATAGAGTTACCCTTATCAGCGAAAGTTAGGTAAGGAACAATACTGGGGTTGAGTGTTTATATAACCCTAACGGGAGTATAAAACGATTTCGTAAACCTGCTTTCTCCAAAAGAAGAACACCATAAGTAATGCATTAGTAAGTAGCATAAGCGGATAGTGAGGATACATAGAAGCCCTATTCTCATCACATCTGAAGTAATTCTTTATATTTACTTGTCTTTAATAATTCTTAGTTATAAACAAAACAATCAATCATTAATTCACCAAATAGATACTAGAAAATAGATAGTTGGTACTTGAACCCTAATCCTAGAGGACGATATTCGGTCTTATCTAAGACTATACTACTTGATACGATAACGTGCACTTGCGTTTAAAAGTGTGTGCATATTACGCGCATCAAGTTTTTGGCGCCGTTGCCGGGGATTAGGCATAGTTCAATATCAAATTTATCTATTTTTAATTTCTAATTTGGTTTTTATTTTTGTTTCTTTAAATTATTTATTTTATTTTCTTTTGAAAAAAAGAAAAAAAAACAAGTGTGCCGTGATTCGTTGTTGGTTTTGATGCATCTCAGGGATCCTGAAGATATGGATTACTACTGTCAATATGATCGAGCTTCAACCATAGAGGAAGATAGGGAGGAATTACGAGAAACTCTACTCAGTCTCACGAGGTCCCAAGCTCAGTTCATGGACGAAATGAGGTTGGGTATAAAGAAGTTGGAAACGCAAATAGCAGAACTCGCGATCATATTCAACAGCGAACAGCAAGTTGAGGAGCCTGAATCACACCCAACTATTGAGGAATCTGGTGAGATAGTTGGTGTAGAGAAGGAAAAGATTGCAGAAATCCAATTATTCACCTTCTTGGATTCTGTGGAAATTCTTTTTCATGCACCTATCACAGAAGAAACACCACTAGCTATCACGAATGACTCCCAATTAGGAATTGCATACCATCAAGGGCAACCCCCAGAGTCAAGAGATGTAGAGAATTTCACGGTTTCCTACATTATAGAAAGCATAAAAGACAAGCCTACTTGGGGGATAATTGTGTTTTTAAGGCTCTTGTTTGAACAAATGGTTGTAGGGAAATTGAGGCCTACAACAATAAATTTGCGGATTGCAAGCGGTTCGCAGAAGGATCCAATGGGCACTCGTAAAGGTTAAAGGCGTCCGGCTAAAAGATGTTAAAGACAGCGCTTGTTGGGAGGCAACCCAATATTTTTAATTATGTTATTTTAATTCCTGTCTTTATTTTATTTTATTTTGTCTTGAACAGTCTCACGGTCTTGGGTTCTTGTTTTGTGTTGTTGGATGTGGATCAAAGCTAAAACCGAGGAAAAAGGAGCAAAAACGCTAGAAAAAGGAAAAAGCGAGCCGAGCGACGCTAAAATCTGGGCGCGCGCGTAATTTCGTAAGAGCCACAAGATTAGCAGTGTGGGCGCCGAATATCGAGTCAGCGCGGAACTTGAGAGCCATATTGCGTGCAAATTCGAATTTTTCATCCTAGACCTCGTTATAACCGTGTTGTGTCGAAGTTGTCTTTTTCTTTTATTTTCTTTGAGTCTTGCACACATTGGGGACAATGTGTGATTTAAGTTTGGGGTGTTTTATTTGTGTCTTGTTATGTTTCAATTAAGTCTTTTTTTATTGTTTTGTGTTTATTTTGAGTCACAAATTTTTTTCTTTTTTCTTTCTTTCATAATTGATCACAAAGATCATGTATGTTGTAGTTGCTAGAAACACCTAGTGAAGGAAGGTGGAATAATGTAATGGAATTAGAAGCAACTATCTAAACACCTAGGTTAGATATGCCAAAAACTCACAAAAAATCTGTCTATTTGGAGTTTCTTGCTTAAATTGTGCATGCTAAATTATGAAAACATATGTGTTATGATTGCTTGTTATTTGAGGCGAAATAGTTAGGATATACATGTTAGGGAGATGACTCAGGCATTTCTTTGATAGCCAATTTTTACCACTCTTTTCTACCCCGAACTTTAAAAGTATCCCTAGTCAGCCCCATTGAGCCTAAAAATTGAAACTTCTTCTTTGACACCCTATATTCCCACAGATTGTGCCATAAGTAAAAATGTGAAGTAGTGGAATCAATTGTGTTAAAAAAGAGACAAAAAGAGTGAATGAGCTTGTTGCACCCCAATAAAAAAAGTAATAAGAAAGAGGCAAAAGCCTAAGTTTGGGGGTGCTTGTTATTATAATACTCTTCATTCTCCCAAAACAAAAGAGGGAAAAAGATAGAATTGAAGTGAAGAAAAGAACAAAAAAAAGGGAAATACTGAAAAGCTAAAGAGCTTATGGTACACAAAAATGAGCCTAAATGCCTATTTTTACCAACCCCTACCTAAGCCTACATTACAACCCTTAAAGTCCTGAAGATCTCTTTTATGCATATTCAGGATTAGTGGAGAATAGCAAGTAAGCATGCCATAAGATTTTTGAATTTATATGCATGATTTAGTATATTGACTTCCATTAAAGCATGATAAATATGAGTTTGCGAAATATCTAGCTCAATGTGTTTAGTGTGCTGAAAAATTTCATGCTACATGTTCTTGCATATTATTCTGCTAACCTTCATGTTTTTCTAGATAACACTAAATGCAGCAAAAGTGATCAATGTCCGTGAGTCTTTTATTTTTCGTTTCTTGAGTCTTTTATTTCTTTCTTTCTATCTTTGCTCGAGGGCGAGCAAAGGTTAAGTTTGGGGGTATTTGATCGGTGTATTTTATATACACTTTTTGAGTCATTTTTAGTTAGTATTTTACTCATTTCATTTATGTTTAGTACAGTATTAGGGTCGTTTTCCTTTCTTTTGTGTCACAGCGGTCAAAAATGGAGAAATGACGAAAAGGAGATGAAATGAGCATAAAAGAGATGAAATTGCACATAAAAGAGCCAAGAAATGAAGTCTAAGAAGTTCCGGGAATTATAGAGAAAATCGATTAAGTCCGACGAGAAAAGACGACAAACGGAATTCGCGAGAAAAATGTCACCGGCCATGCACGGAAGCATAGCTGGCGCCAAAGTGAAAGTCCCAAGAGTTCTTGAATTTGGGCCAAGCGCGCCAGTCATAGGCTGGCGCCGACGCGGAATTGTGAAGTCTTTGCCGAATTTGACATGTTTTCGTAATCCTAAAGGGATTATTTTTCCTACCTAAAGGGATAACTTTTCCTACCTAAAGGGATAACTTTTCCTACCTTAAAACCCTCACCTAAAAGGATTCTAATAACTTTTCCTTTCCTACAAATCCCTAACCCTTCACCAAAAGGATTCTTTGGCTATAAATACTATACATCATTAGAAGAATTATTCATTCTCCATTCTACCATTCACCATTCTACATCCATCCTTCCACCAATCCACCTTGTAAATATTCCACAACACAACCCTTGGATGCTTGGCTTGGAGACTCATTCTTAGTAATTTTCTTTTCTTTCTTTTACTTTATTTCAGTTTTGATGTTGGATATTGAATTAGTTCTTGTCATACTCATGGCTAGGAACTAATTCTCTTATAGGGTTCTCTATGTTGAACTTCTTGAAACTTATGTTATAAATTAATGCATGCTTATGGTTATTTTTCTTATTGAGAGATCTATCCAATAATTGAGTTGAATTCTTGATAGCTAATTGACAACTAGTTATCAATATATGATTTCTAATCAGATTCTGAAAAGGGGGGATTGTGAATATGCTGTAAGTTGGGTAGACAGGCTTGAATTGGGGATGAAAATACCTCAATTAGTTTTGTAGCGTTGATGAGAGACTTAACAACCCTAATTTTGCGCATTGTGCGTGACGGTCAACTAGGTTTTTGTTCTTAATCCTCCTATAGAGTTACCCTTATCAGCGAAAGTTAGGTAAGGAACAATACTGGGGTTGAGTGTTTATATAACTCTAACGGGAGTATAAAACGATTTCGTAAACCTGCTTTCTCCAAAAGAAGAACACCATAAGTAATGCATTAGTAAGTATCATAAGCGGATAGTGAGGATACATAGAAGCCCTATTTTCATCACATCTGAAGTAATTCTTTATATTTACTTGTCTTTAATAATTCTTAGTTATAAACAAAACAATCAATCATTAATTCACCAAATAGATACTAGAAAATAGATAGTTGGTACTTGAACCCTAATCCTAGAGGACGATATTCGGTCTTATCTAAGACTATACTACTTGATACGATAACATGCACTTGCGTTTAAAAGTGTGTGCATATGTGAGGCATACACTTGGGCTAAATCCTCAGGATGAGAATTGATATATGGACACTGGTGTTACTTCTCAAATGACATCCGCGCAAGGTAATTTCTCATCGTATTTCAATTTGAGCAAAAATTATGGCATAATTGTTGGTAATGGTCATTCAATTCCAATTCGTGGTTATGGTCACACAAATTTATCTCCCCAAAACCCGTCTTTAGCCTTGAAAATGTCCTTTATGTTCTTGATTAATTAAAAAAGTGGTGTCTATTCAGAAATTTACAACTGATAACTCAGTTTCTGTTGAATTTGATCCATTTGGATTTTCTGTGAAAGATTTCTGGACGGGAATACGTCTAATGAGATGTGATAGTCGGGGTGATATCTATCCTATCACCACCACCATCACCACAAAACAAGTCACACCATCAACATTTACCGCTTTAGCACCTTCCTTGTGGCATGCACAGTTGGGTCATCCGAGAGCGTTTGTTTTTGTCTCCATTAAAATTAATAAATTTATTGAGTGTAATAACACTCGTAGTGCTAATGTATGTCCTTCTTATCCACTTGAAAAATATGTTAAATTACTTTTTGTTGCTTCGAATTCTAGTACTATGTTACCTTTTGATATTATTCGTAGTGATCTTTGGATGTCTCCCGTTTTGAGCATCATTATCACTTGAAAAATATGTTAAATTACCATGCGTCATTATCACCTTCATTTTTGCATCATGCATTACAAATGACAACTTACATTTTCAACATACACTCTAGCAAAGGATTAGCCTACCACTCTCTCCACTCAAAATGTTTTATCAAAAAGACCCTTCGTATTCTCATCTTAGGATATTTATGTGTTTATGTTATCATCTATTCCCCTCCACTATCATAAATAAACTTTAAGCCCGCTTGAGTATTTTTGGGCTACCCATCTAATCATCGTGGTTATAAATGTTATGATTTATCCTCCATAAAGTCATAATTAATCGCCATGTCATTTTTTATGAAACACAATTTCCGTTTGCTAAGTTGCATAATTCCGCGTTCAATTCGTATGATTTTTTGGATGATGGACTCTCATCGTATGTGGTCTACCATTTGGCCCAGCCCACACCTCAGAACATTGAACATCGGGCACAGTAGGCCCACTGCCTGCTAGCCCAAATAATTTCGTCTCTGAGCTTCTGTCAGCATGCCCACTATTTGTTGGCTCTAATGCTTCTGGTCCGCAGCTTCTGCCAGTAGGCCCACTTTCTGCTGGACCAACTCCTTCCATTCACCATCCAACTCAAGTCCTCCCAACCCGAACCCAATCCAACACTATAACATTATAATTAGGCCAGCCCACGACTTTCACCCAAATCCAGCCCACTTCTATTCTGGGGCAAGTGTCCGTTACTCATAGTCAATGGATACTTTTAGACCAAATCGATATTTTAATCTCAACTCTAATGATACTGAATCCCCCATACCACGTAACTCTGTGTCTGCCATTCGTGACCCGAATTGGAAATGGCTATGAATGATGAATATAATGCTCTTTTTAAAAATAAGACGTGGGAGTTGGTACCCCATCCACCCGGTGTTAATGTGATTCGTTCTATGCGGATTTTTACTCATAAGGAAAATCTGATGGTTGTTTTGAGAGGCATAAGACCCGTCTTGTAGGTGATGACAAAACTCAACAGACTGACATGAATTATGGAGAGATATTTAGTCCAGTGATCAAACCGATAACTATTCGCACTGTTCTAGTCTAGCTCTCTCAAAAGAACGACTCATTCATCAATTGAACGTGAAAATGTGTTCTTACACAGCGAAGTCAAGGAACTGTATATATGCATCAACCCTTGAATTTTAGAGACCCTGCTCATTCTAATCATGTGTGCTTGCTGAAGAAATTATTGTATGGGCTAAAATAGGCTCATCGGGCCTAGTACAAAAGATTTGCAGATTATGTGTATACTTTTGAGTTTTCTCATATCAAGTCCGATCATTCGCTATTCATATATCGTCATGATAATTCTATGGACTACATTATGTTATATGTGGATGTTATTATATTGACTGCTTCTTCTGATAAACTTCGCAAGTCTATCATATCTCTTCTAAGCTCAGAATTTGCTATGAAAGACTTGGGGCCATTGAGTTATTTTTTGCGTATAGCTGTCACTCGTCATGTAGGTGGTCTATTTATTTATCAGAGGATGTATGAAACAGAGATCATTGAACGGGTTGTCATGTTAGCCTGTAAGTCATCTCCTACTTCAGTTGACACTAAATCGAAGCTGGGTGCTACTTTTAGCACACCATATGAAAATCCCTCCCACTATCGTAGTCTTGTGGGGGCTTTTAAATATCTCACGTTTACGAGACTCGATATTATTTTTGCAGTGCAACATGTGTGTTTATTAATTCATGATCCGAGGGAAGAACACATGCACGGTCTCAAACGCATTGTGCGATATATTCAGGGCACTCTTGATCATGGCTTACATCTATATCCATCATCGGTATCTACTATCATTTCGTATACATATGCTTATTGAGGTGAATTTCCAGATACCAGACGTTCGACATCTGATTATTGTATGTTTCTTGATGATAACTTGGTCTCTTGGTCGGTTAAAACGTCAGACTACTTTGTCGCGCTCTAGCGCGGAGGTCGAATATCGATGGGTCGACAATGTGGTGTCTGAGTCCTGTTGGTTGCGTAACCTCCTCTTAGAGCATCATTTTCCTATTCGGAAAACTACATTGATCTATTGCGATAATGTAAGTGCGATATATCATCAACGCACTAAACATATTGTGATGTATATTCATTTTGTTCGCGAAAAGGTTGTTCGTGGATAAGTATGTGTCTTGCATGTCCCTTTACGTTATCAAATTGCTGACATATTTACTAAGACTTTTCCTTAGTTCTGTTTGAAGACAACCGTCCGCTACGACTGCGCGATGTGATAGAATATATGTAACTATATTATTTTGATATAATTAATGATTTTATATATCTGTAATTATTATAAATATTTTATATTAATTAATATTCATAATTATAGTATAAAATGACTATCGTAAATAGCTAATCACATTAATGAAATCAGCCGGATTATTCTGTTGAATTTGATCCATTTGGATTTTCTGTGAAAGATTTCTGGACGGGAATACGTCTAATGAGATGTGATAGTCGGGGTGATATCTATCCTATCACCACCACCATCACCACAAAACAAGTCACACCATCAACATTTACCGCTTTAGCACCTTCCTTGTGGCATGCACAGTTGGGTCATCCGGGAGCGTTTGTTTTTGCCTCCATTAAAATTAATAAATTTATTGAGTGTAATAACACTCGTAGTGCTAATGTATGTCCTTCTTATCCACTTGAAAAATATGTTAAATTACTTTTTGTTGCTTCGAATTCTAGTACTATGTTACCTTTTGATATTATTCGTAGTGATCTTTGGATGTCTCCCGTTTTGAGCATCATTATCACTTGAAAAATATGTTAAATTACCATGCGTCATTATCACCTTCATTTTTGCATCATGCATTACAAATGACAACTTACATTTTCAACATACTCTCTAGCAAAGGATTAGCCTACCACTCTCTCCACTCAAAATGTTTTATCAAAAAGACCCTTCGTATTCTCATCTTAGGATATTTATGTGTTTATGTTATCATCTATTCCCCTCCACTATTATAAATAAACTTTAAGCCCGCTTGAGTATTTTTGGGCTACCCATCTAATCATCGTGGTTATAAATGTTATGATTTATCCTCCATAAAGTCATAATTAATCGCCATGTCAATTTTTATGAAACACAATTTCCGTTTGCTAAGTTGCATAATTCCGCGTTCAATTCGTATGATTTTTTGGATGATGGGCTCTCATCGTATGTGGTCTACCATTTGACCCAGCCCACACCTCAGAACATTGAACATCGGGCACAGTAGGCCCACTGCCTGCTAGCCCAAATAATTTCGTCTCTGAGCTTCTGTCAGCATGCCCACTACTTGTTGGCTCTAATGCTTCTGGTCCGCAGCTTCTGCCAGTAGGCCCACTTTCTGCTGGACCAACTCCTTCCATTCACCATCCAACTCAGGTCCTCCCAACCCGAATCCAATCCAACACTATAACATTAGAATTAGGCCAGCCCACGGCTTTCACCCAAATCCAGCCCACTTCTATTCTGGGGCAAGTGTCCGTTACTCATAGTCAACGGATTTTTTTAGACCAAATCGATACTTTAATCTCAACTCTAATGATACTGAATCCCCCATACCACGTAACTCTGTGTCTGCCATTCGTGACCCGAATTGGAAATGACTATGGATGATGAATATAATGCTCTTTTTAAAAATAAGACGTGGGAGTTGGTACCCTATCCACCCGGTGTTAATGTGATTCGTTCTATGCGGATTTTTACTCATAAGGAAAATCTGATGGTTGTTTTGAGAGGCATAAGACCCGTCTTGTAGGTGATGGCAAAACTCAACAGACTGACATGAATTATGGAGAGATATTTAGTCCAGTGATCAAACCGATAACTATTCACACTGTTCTAGTCTAGCTCTCTCAAAAGAACGACTCATTCATCAATTGAACGAGAAAATGTGTTCTTACACAGCGAAGTCAAGGAACTGTATATATGCATCAACCCTTGAATTTTAGAGACCCTGCTCATTCTAATCATGTGTTCTTGCTGAAGAAATTATTGTATGGGCTAAAATAGGCTCATCGGGCCTAGTACAAAAGATTTGCAGATTATGTGTATACTTTTGGGTTTTCTCATATCAAGTCCGATCATTCGCTATTCATATATCGTCATGATAATTCTATGGACTACATTATGTTATATGTGGATGTTATTATATTGATCGCTTCTTCGATAACTTCGCAAGTCTATCATATCTCTTCTAAGCTCAGAATTTGCTATGAAAGACTTGGGGCCATTGAGTTATTTTTTGCGTATAGCTGTCACTCGTCATGTAGGTGGTCTATTTCTTTATCAGAGGATGTATGAAACATAGATCATTGAACGGGTTGTCATGTTAGCCTGTAAGTCATCTCCTACTTCGGTTGACACTAAATCGAAGCTGGGTGCTACTTTTAGCACACCATATGAAAATCCCTCCCACTATCGTAGTCTTGTGGGGGCTTTTAAATATCTCACGTTTACGAGACTCGATATTATTTTTGCAGTGCAACATGTGTGTTTATTAATTCATGATCCGAGGGAAGAACACATGCACGGTCTCAAACGCATTGTGTGATATATTCAGGGCACTCTTGATCATGGCTTACATCTATATCCATCATCGGTATCTACTATCATTTCGTATACATGTGCTGATTGAGGTGAATTTCCAGATACCAGACGTTCGACATCTGATTATTGTATGCTTCTTGATGATAACTTGGTCTCTTGGTCGGTTAAAACGTCAGGCTACTTTGTCGCGCTCTAGCGCGGAGGTCGAATATCGAGGGGTCGACAATGTGGTGTCTGAGTCCTGTTGGTTGTGTAACCTCCTCTTAGAGCATCATTTTCCTATTCGGAAAGCTACATTGATCTATTGCGATAATGTAAGTGTGATATATCATCAACGCACTAAACATATTGTGATGTATATTCATTTTGTTCGCGAAAAGGTTGTTCGTGGATAAGTATGTGTCTTGCATGTCCCTTTACGTTATCAAATTGCTGACATATTTACTAAGACTTTTCCTTAGTTCTGTTTGAAGACAACCGTCCGCTACGACTGCGCGATGTGATAGAATATATGTAACTATATTATTTTGATATAATTAATGATTTTATATATCTGTAATTATTATAAATATTTTATATTAATTAATATTCATAATTATAGTATAAAATGACTATCGTAAATAGCTAATCACATTAATGAAATCAGCCGGATTATTCTGTTTCACCATTATCTCTTAACAAAAAATAAAATAAAATTGTCCGCCAGCCCGGATTTTTCGCGGCCTTGTTTCAGACATATTTTCTACTGCGCAGTGCCAAAAAAGTCACTGTTCCTACCACCCCCTTATATTTACCCTTAATATTTAATTCACCCCCATTATTTTATTAAATCACTTACCACCCCCTTAACATTTTCACTTTTCTCTTCTTTTTCCATAGTTTCTTCAAATGTTGTCCCTCTGATTTTACGCCGAATGGCAGCTTAAACCGCTCTTTGCTCCCATTATATTACACCACATGCTCTTCTCTTAATCTCTCTTCTTTTTCTCTCCCAACATTTATATCTTTCAACAATATTTTTCTCTCTTCATTCATTACACCACATCGAGTTTTTGTCCTCATAGTCAAAAAAAAAAAACTTACATATATATAGACATAAATCATAAGCTGCCCTTTTTATGTTTTTAATGGGTTCTTCTTCATCTAATGGTTGATGATTTGAGGTATAACTAAATAGTAGTCATCAAGTTTTTTTTCTCATCTAAGTCGGTTGGGCTTTTGGGTATTTAAATTTATAGTTTTCTTGATTTTGTTTTTTTGGTATTCAATGGCACCAGATAACAACAACAACTGGTTATCATTTTCTTTGTCATCTATGGAAATGTTGAGTTCTTCTTCTCATCATCATCATCAGTCTAATTCTATGCTTCATCATCATCAGTCCAACAACATGAAACTTGATGCTCATCCAACTAATTTTGATCTTGGCTCTTGTGCTGATTCAAATCATTACTATTTTGCTGATAACTTCTTTCCACAGGGTAAGTTTGCATTTTTTCTCATTTTTTTTTCAAGATGGTATAGTGGAACTATAAAAAAAATCCGTCCTTAACCATAAGTCTCGAGTTTTAGCTATGATATAGTGGAATGAAAAAAAAAGATTTGGTTTTTAACCCCAGGTCTTGGGCTTTAGCTATAAAATTCAAATTTTTCCAAGATGGTATAGTGGAATGATAAAAACAAATCTCTGTAATAAAAGATCTCGAGTTTTAGCATTTTTTTTCAGAGATGGTGTAGTGGAATGATAAAAAAGATTTCGTCTTTAATCACAAGTCTCAAGTTTTAGCTACAAAATTTATTTATTTTCAAGATAGTATAGTGGAATGATAAAAAAGATTCCGAGCTCTCGGGTTTTACCTACTAAATCTAGTTCTTTTAGGTAGATAGCTAAAACCCCATATCGTTTTTTTAACTGCGTGAATTCGAATTAGTCAAGCCATAAATTTTTGAAACTTCATTTAAGTGGAGAGCTAAAACCCCATTTTGAGCTTTTTATGGTGTGAATCCAGATTAATCGAGTCCCAAACATGAAGAAAATAAGTTTTGAATGAAGTTTTGTTTTCATCATTTGTTTGTTGAGGAAAAAGAAAAATGTTAAGGATAAAGACAAATAAAATGCAACCGTGTGTGTGTATTGTGGTGCTGTTTCGGTTACTGCTAAAACATTTTCATTCATCATCACCTTTTATTTAACAGACAATTCTAATTTATATATATTTTTCTTTTTTCAAACAACTCATTTCTAGCTCATCCACATAATCTATATGTACAAACTTTTGTTCCTTAGCAAAATAAATTCAAAAACTTGACCACTAAGTTTATAACCATTTTTTTTTCTTCATTTGTTTTGCTTATTCTTTTCATTATTTTTGCAGGTTGGTCTAATCCAAAACCACAAGTGATGTATTCAGAAAGTGATGAAAAAGAAGTTTTAGGACTTAACTCATCAATGTTTCAAAACTTTGTAGACTCACAAATCCATCAACAACCACCACCGAAACTTGAAGATTTTCTTGGTGGTGACACGTCATCATTGACTCAAGACTCATCATCATTGTCTCATATGTGTAATAACTATAATGAACATCAAGATCTCAAGAATATTACAGGGTTTCAAGCATTTTCTAATAACTCAGGCTCTGAAGTTGATAACTCTGTTGGTGGCGTTGAGTTTGGTACTACTCATGAGTCATGTAATGAGTTAGCTTATGTTACTACTACTACTAATACTAATGGTGATGGTAATGCTTTGTCATTAAGTGTTAATACTAATGACAAAGAAAAAGCTATTGTTGCTGTTGTTGATTCTGAGAGTTGTAAGAAAATTTCTGAGACTTTTGGTCAAAGGACTTCAATTTACAGAGGTGTAACAAGGTATGAATTTTTTTTTTCATTTTTTTTCCATATGGGTGTTTGATATTTTAGTAGATTTAGTTAGTAATAAGTGGGGTTTGATTTTCTTGATTTTGTTTTTGTTTTTTTGCAGACATAGATGGACTGGAAGATATGAAGCTCATCTATGGGATAACAGCTGTAGAAGAGAAGGTCAAGCCAGAAAAGGACGTCAAGGTAGTACAAAAAAAACTTTTTTCTTAAAAAAATAATTAAATTTTGCATTTTATTCCATTGTTTTAATTTTTAATAATAAAGACTTGGAGTGTCTTAAGATCGAAAACAACTTCTCTATCTTTTAGGTTATGGGTGAGGTCTCAGTACAACCTATTTTTCTAAGACCCACTTATCACTTGTGAGATTATATTGGGTATCTTGTTGTAAAGACTGTTGAGTGTTAAGCCCGATGGTCTATCGGAAACCTATCTCTATCTCTTAAAGTAGGGGTATCATCCCCTGCTAGTGTTGTTGTTGTTGTTGAAAGACTCGAGTGTGAAAAGAAAGTTGCATGCAAGGATAAATACTGAAAAATTAATGGGGTTCAGGTTGAAAGGGGAAAATTGAGATTTTTCTTTCTTTCAAATCAATAAAGAAGATTTTAGGATGATTGATTGAGCGAGTGATGGAATACAAATATTTGTAGTTGTGTGTACTTTTTGGTGTTTGTAATATTGTGTCTTCACTGCAACAAATTTCTCTCTGCTGTGTTGCTGCTCCCTACTCAATATACTATTACTGCAGAAAGGGACAAAGGGTAGTATTTCTTTTTTATTTGTTTCAAATTATTCTTTCAAGTGATTTGATCAGATGATGCCGCCAATTTGTTCATTTTTTTGGTGTATGGTCTTTGTTGTGTTTCTGCAAAATGTTCTGATAGATATTTCATGCTTTGATGTTCTTTGTACACCACCATAGCCTAAAGGTACAATCTTTACCTGGACAAAGTTGAAAAAAAGTTTAATATAATGTTAGGATTTTTTGCATTATTGGATCACCTAAATATTGAGTATTGAAAAAACGAGTCAGAAATATAAGATAGTTTACCTGCTATGTCTTCGGTTTGGTGGTGAGAATATAGCGTGTGATGTGTGTGTTAGGCGCAAGATTCGGGTCGTATACCATTGACTTTCGGGGATTTCTTATTTATTAGAATAAAATAACATGTTATAACACGTGACGTGTGTGTCAGGCGTTGTAGAAAGCACGGTATTTTTAAGTGGAGAATGGTAGAGGGGGCAGACTCATTATTTACTGAGGTTGTAGGGAATTTCTGTCCAAAAAAAAAAAAAAAAAAATACTTGTAACATTCTTAAATACACTGATAATAATGTAAAAAAATTAAATTCATCTGAAAAATCCGTCTTCAAGATTTTGTTCATAAGTTATATTCTACTTGTTTATCCCTAGATTTTTTCCTGTTATGGAGCATCTATAATGACTACACCTTCTCTCTCTCTTTTCCCTTTCCTCCCCCTGAGAGTACACATTACCTCAGCTAGTCTAAGACAACTAGCTAGCTTCTTGTACTCTGAAATTTCATCAGATTGCTTTTAACTTTTGCTTTTTTTCCTCTTTCATATCATGGGCCAGTTACTCTTATTTAGTTTGACCAAGTGTGTCCAATCTCATTCCCCACTTGAAAATTTTAAATGAACTCCCCACCAAATTCTTTATACAGTTCTTTAATGTAGTACATGCATTTGAACCAAGGGAAATGATAGATTTGACTGATCAAAGAAATGTTTATCTAGATAGAAACTTCAATATAAATTTGTTTTTTTTAACACTTTCACATTTTAGAGTGTGAGAATCCAAGTGCTTAGTTAGTAAATTACAGTAGTAAATAACTAAATATTATTGTAATCAAATCTTGATAACTTAACTTCAATTCATAAGCTATATATGTTTGCTCAAACTCTTCAAAAATGTCCGTGTTGGATCCTCCAAAATCTCTGATCCTAATAAGTGTTTTACTATGGATTGAAGACATGTTTAACTTTTTTCCTGGTTTGGGCAAGACACAAGTCACTATCTTGCCAACCTACAAAAAGGATGTGTAAAAGCTTAAGCATGCTATTGGCTTTTCTGTTTTGTTTATATCTTTTTTCCTTTCCCTTTAAACACTTTTTTATGCGGAGTAGAATCTTGATTATATTGTCAGCTCATAATCTAATGTTTAACTCATTTTTCTTCATGAAATGGCGGAATCACGCTTTCTTGATCTGCAGTGTACTTGGGTAAGTTTATTCAATTCTTTCCAAGTCCCTTAAATTCCTCTACATATTTTTCAAAGTTTAGCATAAAGTTGAGATTTTTATATTTGGAATTTTTGCCATGAATAGGTGGATATGACAAAGAAGAAAAAGCAGCAAGGGCATATGACTTGGCAGCTCTGAAGTATTGGGGTCCCACAGCTACCACCAACTTCACTGTAATATACCCCATATATACACCTTTATTAAATTTTTCCTGTTGTTATGGGGATTTCAATTATTGCATGGAAAGCGACGTAACATTGAAAACAACTTGTGTCTAAACTTGGTTTGATTTTATTTTCAGGTTTCCAATTATACTAAAGAACTGGAGGAAATGAAACACATGACTAAGCAAGAATTCATTGCCTCTCTAAGAAGGTTGATATACTCTATATTTCTTTTTATATATGATAATGACTTTTGTCCTGTTTCCGTCAATTATTCGATAGAAATTTATGTCGTAAATATCAGGAAAAGCAGCGGTTTCTCCCGAGGAGCTTCAATATACCGGGGTGTGACTAGGTAAGAACTTTGTTAACAATTTTCATCCTAAATTATTATCCTATACTGAACTTAGTAATGCGGTGCTAAATGATGTAAGATCACATTTGACGGTAACCATGATTTTCGACACACTACATGTAAAGAATTGTTAAAATATGTACAATCATTTAATTTTGCCCATAAATTGAAAATAATGAGACGGGTATTGTTGATAAGAACCTTAAAAGTTGGACCCATCAAGATTAAAAAATTCTTTAATTTGTTGATTCATTTATGGTGGTGATTTAAATTTTGACGAACATTTCAGGCATCATCAACAAGGTCGTTGGCAAGCAAGAATTGGTCGGGTTGCAGGGAACAAGGATCTTTACCTAGGAACATTCAGTAAGTTAACGTTCGTAATATTCAAACTGAATAAAAAACTATAAGAATTAAAATAAGCATGTTTTAATAATTGATCGATATCTGTATTATACTGTCAACAGCTACTGAGGAGGAAGCAGCAGAAGCGTATGACATAGCAGCAATAAAGTTCAGAGGAATGAATGCAGTGACCAATTTCGAGATGAATCGATATGATGTCAAGGCCATCATGAATAGCGCCTTCCCCGTTGGGGGCACCGCAAAGCGCTTGAAGCTCTCCCTCGAATCCGAGCAGAAATCATCGTCAAGCAATCAGTTGACTCAATGCAACAGCAGCAACAACAACAGCACTAGCAGTAACATCAATTTCGGGGCAATGCCACCTGTCTCTGCAATCCCGTGTGGTGTCTCGTTCGATACAACAACCCCGGCTTTTTATCATCACAACTTCTTCCAGTACCTCCATCCTGGCAATGCAGGTGTGCCCGATGCTTCCGGTGTTGCAACTACAATGGCAGGTGCAATGCCGTTACTGCCCTCAGCTTCTGAGCTCTTCATCTGGCCTCACCAATCCTATTGACCTGAAAAAGATAGCTAGCTAGCCATAGTTTGACTAATTAGCGAAATCCGACTCTGCTAATATGTTAATCGTCGTGTATTATTGCCGAAGAAGACTGTTCCTATAGTAGTAGGTTTGAGAACCGGTTCACCATTTCGTCTGCAGTGGAGAATGCATTCCGGAGTCTCTGGTTTAGACACCATGTGTTTTCATGCTGACCCTTTCTTTTCTGACCCGCGAAAGAAGTTTAGCGTAGTGTTTAACCAGTATTTCTATGTTTAATGTTGTAAAGTACCTTTAATTCAACACTTCGGGTTGTTGGTGCAACTGTTAGGTACTTAGGGAGCACTCATTGTGGAAAAATTTTGCTCTTCTTTTCTTCTAGTTTCCTCATCTTTCTTGAGTTGCTCCCAAGTACCATATGAACTTGGACTTTATGCTGGTCGAAATTGACATACAGAAAAAAAAAATGATATAAAGCTCTTTACATTTTGCAATTAGTCCGTGATTTTTGATACTATCATCTTTTTGTCCTTCAATAATGTTGGTATATTAATTTATGATGACTATAAGTGGAGTATGTATTGTGACTTCAGTGTAGGCTAGCTGGGTAAATTATTAAATGCAAACGTGATGGCATAACTTGAAAAAGAAAACAAGGTGTTTATTTAGAAGTTATTTTGGCTTATTGTTTTTTGAAATCAAAGTCGATTTAGATGCCAAACAAGGAAATAGAACAAAAACTCTTTTACCAATGAGGTATGATAAAAATAAGCTAAATCATTAGAATACTTGAGAGTGTCTTATTGTGTACTGCTTATAGGGGTGAGAGTTAGTTTTGTAGTTGATTACAGAATGTTATTTTAGCTAAGAGTGTTATTGATCGCAGTAAGAAATCGAACACAATGTTTGCAGTATCGATTTTTTTCTATTCAAATTATAAGTGAACATAAGAATTTTGTCATATTAGGGGGTTATAGAGATACTAGTTTGTGCAACCTAAAACAAGTCAAGTTGTTAGGAAGAAGTGTAGCCTATAAAATTTGTTGAAATTAGCATATTAAAAATTTAAAAGATAGATCGGCCAACATAACAATGAGCGACTGTGATATTATAACTTTTTTTCCTTTTGATCGAATTTATAAACTTGATTTTTTATGATTTCCCTAATCAAACATGGAAGTTGGAACTATGCATAAGCACTGAATGGGGAGATGTCGCATACCTTAGTTGTGCCTAACATGTGAAATATGCACATAAGGATGTTTGTGCTCGACTTTGGAATACAATCATGTGATTTGTAAGTATTTTGGAGTAAAGTTGGCCAGTGGGTTGGGTCAGCCCTGTCCCGACCCGATGCCGCCCCGACCCCCCTCCAAAAAAAAGAAGAAAGCCTATACATGACTCGAAATCGGAACAGGATCTGGGCTCATCCCGCAGGCCCATCTCAGACCCACCCCACCCAGGCTCGCCTCGACCCCCATTTGCAAAAATGACTGTTGCACAACGACCAATTTATATTTTGATCATTGTGCAACGGTCATTTTTGGCCCCCCACCCCATAAATCCCCCTACCCCCTTAATATTTATTTTAACTCCTAAGTTACTATATTTACACTTTAACTCAATTTTTTAACTATAAATACCTCATTTTCTCTTCATCTTTCTCACAAATCTTCCTACAATCTCTCTAATCTTTCAATTTATCTCTCTATAAGTCTACATTGCCTACTAAATATTTTATATTATTTGCTCAGTAGTATAATTGTATCAAAGTTAAAAAATTGGGACTGAATTTGGCAACTAGCTTGAGGATCATCCATCGAGCAAAATTTTAAATTTCAACCTCGATTACAAGTCGGCGTTTGATACCTTCATTCATTCTTTAAATTATTATTGTTACTTTATCTTAATTATCACACTTAATTTTATTATATTTTAATTATTTATCTGCATTATTAAAATAGAAGGATTAAGAGGCATGTTTAAGGGTAAGGGTATGTGTGCTTCTTCTAGTAGGGGTAACAAGAGCATGAGTACTTTTTCTAGTTATCGTATTCCTAGACATGATGATTTGATTGATTACAGTTATGTAGATGAAACTGATTTTTTTAATGATATACCATTAGATGATGAGATATATTATGCACCTCAAACTGAATCAGACTTTAATTTAGAAGATAATCTAGATGATACACTCACTAGTGCACCTCAAACTGAAACTGAAATGCCTCATATTGCCCCATAACATGAGACGAGGCTCAACATAACGAAAATTAAAATCAGCTGCATGAGATTTTTTTGATAGGGATCAAGAGGATGAAGTACTTAGATGTCAAATTTATAAATTTAAAATGGAAAAAGATCAGGGTGGGACGGAAAATTTATTGATACATTTACAAAACTTTCACAAAGCTAGGTGAGATGAATAAGAAGCTACAAAGTGGGGTGCGTCAATGCGATCTCAGTCGGGACAAGGTCACAATGTCCCGAACCAAGTACAGGGTCAAATATACCCGATGACGGGGGAATTGTAGGCCATAAATACGATAAATATAGATAAGAAAGCAATAGCAAAATTAGTTGCGGTGGAGGGTTTTCCTTTTTCATTTCCTTCCTCTCCTGATTTTATTCATTAAATAAGAGATATGTATAATTTTGCTTTTAACGGTTTTCCTAGATCAACTATTAGAAGACACATTTTTAAATTTGCACATGAATATCAACAATATTTATGTTATTCATTAAATCATTTTCCTGGCAAAGTATCTATCACGTCTGATATAGGTCGTAGTACTAACAACCATGATTATTTAACTGTAACATGTCATTGGATAGATTATAAATGGTCTATGCAAAAACATATTTTAGCATATAAATATATTGATGATAGGCACACTTGAAATTTTATTGCAGAAAATATTCATCAAGTTTGCGAATATTATGGTACAACTGACAAAATAATGACTGTTACGTTAGATAATGTTTCTTCTAATAATTATGCTGTCAGGCTTTTAAAAAATTTATTAACTCCGTCTTTTCCTAATCATTTTCATATAAAATGTGTGTGCCATATTTATAACTTAGTTGTAAAGGATAGTCTATCAATTTTTGAAGACATTCTTAATAAAATACAATTTGCTATAAACTTTAATTTTAGAAGTAATGGAATACAAAGAAAAATATATAAAAAAAAATCTTGTCACGTTTGTGGACTACCTTATAGAAAAATTCCTCAAGAAGTAGCGACTAGGTGAAATTCTCTATATGAACAACTACTTGTTGCTTATGATTATAGAAGACCTATAACTTTATTTTTTAACGCTCATAATCAAAATCCAACTGATATGCTTGTAGATAACGATTGAGAAAAAAAATCAGAACTTATTGTATTTTTAGAGAATTTTTTTCAAGCAACTGAAGAATTTTCTGGTATATATTATCCTACTATTTCAACTATGTTATTTTATATAGCTCTAATATTTTTGTTACTTACTGAATATATAAAAAAACATCTTATAAAGCACCTATTAAAAATGTTTATCAATTTTTTTTTCCTATTCCCACTATTTATATTATTGGTGTTATATTAAATCCGACTATTAAAATATACGGTTGTAAAGCACTTATTAAAACTATTTATGATTGTATAGCAGTACTTCCACCTTCGACTCCAAATGAACGACCAACTTACGAACCAACTAAAGAAGATTTTTTTGTCTAGCATACACAATGAATGCAAAATAGCATATACGCATTACCAACAAGAAAGTGCTAGCAACCAACCGACTTGTATATTTTCTTCTTCTCCTTAAAAGACATGATGTTTCTGCGGCTAGTATTTAAAGTTTTAGAAATAGAATGTTAGTGGTTCCTACTAACCAAATTAGCGAGTTTGATGTTTATGTTTTACAGGGTGTGTTATACCATACCAAGCAGTTCTCAATGAAGAATGACGTGAAGACTTGCTTAAATATTGGAGGAAAAATGAGAAGACATGTCCAACACTAGCAAAGATGGACCGAGATGTGTTGAACATTCAAGCGTAATCAACGTCTGAAAGCGCTTTTTTGCCGAAAAAATTCAAATAGGAGAGCACAAACACTTCTTGGCGGGAGACAACTTGGAGATTGTAATTTTATTAAGAGATTGGATACGAGCGGAGCGTATAAGATGCGGTCAACCAAAGATCAGCGAAGAAGACGATTTAAACTACAATGAAATCTTGTCTGACAGAGGTGGAAGCGACGACGACCAATTTGACCAACAAATTTCAATTTCAACCGAAGAACCACAAGACATTGTGAAGAAATTAGTAAAGATTTTTATAAATACGTAATTTCTTTAATTGTAATTTTACTATGTGATTTGCAACTTTCAACACCACAAAGTTGCAATTTTGAAATTGTATGAAAAAAAATCATATTTCTATTAAAAATATAAGAGGTACAAAACAGTCTTAAGATGTTTTTATTACACTATCTTGTTCAATTATTGAAGTGTTTATATATGTTATTTTTTAAAACTGAAGAGAGAGAGCAAGAGCACTCCCCAAGCCAAGAATAAGTGTCAAAGAGAAGATGTGCAAGCTAAGTGCAAAAAAAACCTGATCCCGACCTGACCCTGCCCCGCCAAGACCGGTTCCCTTTTCCGACGGGATCGGGAAGGGACATCGGCGAATACCGCCAGTCCCGCCGGAGGACCGATCCCGCCCTCCTCAGTCTCGTCGGGTCCCGGCGGACCGGGACCCGCCCCGAACCCGGCCCACTGGCCACCCTTATTTTGGAGTAACATATTTCTGTAAACAGCTTTTTTCTTAGGCCATTTTAGTTTTAAATAAATGTTGTGACTGTTTCCAATATAAAGTTTTTTGAACTGCTAGATAAGACAGGTTAAAAAATGTCCTCTTTTTTTATTATTATTATTATTAAATGTCCTCTCAGAACAAGCAGTACCTTACCCTAACCAAAAGATGGAAGTGAAATGGCAGTCAAGACGATACATTATAATTAGCAAGTTGACATCTTGATGAGATTGCATTTTGAAAATTTCAGCATGGATATGATGGATGTTATCAACTCCATCAGGCTAAAAAGTCATATACCTAGCATCAAACTAAGAAAAGTTGATGGCCTTTAGAAGATATACTAGTTATACATCATAAGGTTTTGATGTTTTGTCAGTTGGAAACCATACCTTGGCCCATTTCTCCTATGGTTTTATAAATAATGTAACTAACACAATATAATATTGAAAAGCACATAAAGACGGGATTATTACTTATTGGTCAAGACAATATGAACTTATTTTCTGAAGTGATTCAATGTACTTACCAGATGACTGTTGCGAAATGTGTATATTAAGATATGCAAAATGTAAAATCACCATATAAAACAAAAGGTGCAAGTAACATACGTCAAGGATAAAATGAGATTGTTGCTTGAGGTGGTTTGATTGTGTCTGTGTCAACCTCCAAATTTACCTGTTTGTAAGTCTGCAATCTCTTACTTCGCACACCTAGTAAAAACTAAGGCATAATGAAAGCAAAAAATCAATATAGATTAAACCAATTAGTTGAGAATGTATTAGATATATTAACATATATATATGTTTTCTAGGAGGCTTCTAGTTTTTTTAGAATTTAAATATGCTACTCGGAGATATAAAAATTTCGAGTACTTTTATTTCGTATAATATTTCTGAAATGAGCATAAATGGAACAATATTATTAATAAGGATACATAATTGCTGTTTCCAAGTAACATTTTATATATCAAACTCCTTAAAGTAGGAGTTTGGACATATAAAGTGTCATTTTTGGAAAACAACAGTTATGAATATTTTGTCATTTTCTTCTTTTTCCGGTATTTCAATGGTAAATTGTAATGCCACTAGTACTACTTGTTGAAGATATACTTGTTGAAGATATAGATGATATACACTAGTTATACAGAGGATATACATACAACATTTACATTCATATTCATTAGTCTCGTTTATAGCAATGTTGGTTAGTTATAAGTAGCTGGCCATATGTGTAATAAGGGCATATAGTGCAAGATTTGCACTATATATACATTGTGGTTACAATATCAATTCATTAAGAAAAGTTCCCACAAAATCGTTGCCTTCCTTCTCTCCTCTCGTCTTCTTCATCTTCCACATTCACTGTAGCTCCATCATCCATGGAGATTTTCTACAGTGAGATGTCACAATTAGAATTCTAACATGGTATCAAAGCCATGCAAGGAGAATCCAGAAGCTATTCTGTGGAAGCAAAACAGAAACTGAGAGATTCGTCTTGCGAGGTTTGACGATTGAGTGATTGATTGTCGATTGAGGTTATTTCTTAGAGTTCTACATCTGTAAATCGTTTTACAGCTAAAGGTACGATTCATAATCAACAAATTGATTTCGATTTGTGTATTGGTTGTCGCGGTCGAAGTTTTCTGCATATCGACAACAATTTTTTTTACTGCTTCAAGTTGTGATTGTAGCTGGAGTAATATTAATGGAGAATACCACAACGATTCCGTCTGTCGTATTCGAGGAAAGTTCGATCTCTGATTCAGAGGTTATCGACCACAATAACCCTCTGTTCCTGAGTGCATCCGATACAGTAGGTGCCATACAAGTTGAGATTCAACTAACTGGAATGGAAAACTACACCTTATGGAGTAGGGCTATGCAATTGACATTGCTCACGAAGAACAAAATTGGATTCGTCGATGGATCTATAAGACGAGATACATATGGACCAAATCACACAAAGCAATGGGATAGATGTAATGCCCTAGTGATGTCATGGATAATGCGAAATGTAGACAGAAGTTTGTTAAGTGGAATCCTATATAGGACCAATGCAGTAGCTGTTTGGAGCGACCTTAAGGAGAGATTTGATAAAATCAATCTCTCAAGGGTATATCAACTTAAGAAGGATTTATCGATGCTAAACCAAGGAGTTTCACCAGTTTCTCAATACTATTCTAGAATGAAGGATTTATGGGACGAGATAGATTCGATCATTCCACCTCCTACATGTGAATGCTCGAATCCTAGGGAATATATAACACATTTGGGGAACCAAAGGTTGTTAGAATTCCTTATGGGATTGAATGATGGATACAACCAAGCAAGGAGTCACATTCTATTGATGTCACCCACACCTAGTGTAAACCAAGCTTATGCTATGATAGCACAAGATGAGAGCCAAAAACAGATTGCCTCACTGGGAAATTCCATGGATAATGTAGCACTGACAAGCAGGTTTGCAACTAATAAGAGCAGGAGACCACCTGCATTATGTGATTACTGTCATATGAAAGGCCACAATAGAGAGGGTTGTCATAAGTTGTTGTACTATTGTGACTACTGTAAAAAGCAGGGCCACATACAAGAGAAATGTTACAAGTTAATAGGATATCCATCAGATCATAAAGGAAAAGGTAGAGCTAATGCAGTCATGGGACCACATTCAGAAGGATATACTTCCAGTCAGAAATATATGCAGGAGTATGGAGGACATTGTGGTGAGTATACAAGTGGAGAAGGCAGTCATCAACTCTCTGCACAGCAACAGGATCAGCTCCAGCAGATCATGAGGACTTGCACACCAGAAAAATTGGAAAGGATGATGTCTGCCATGAACCAAATCAAGGGAAAAGGTACTGAACACACCAATGCTGCCAAAGTATGTATGGCAGGTAACTGTGCTCACAATGAAGGTAATAATAGTCCATGGATAGTTGATTCTGGAGCCACTAATCATATGGTAAAAGATAGGCATATGATTGAGACTCCTAACTGGTCAGATAATCCAGGTCATGTGCAGCTGCCTAATGGAGGTGTAGTTCCAATTACTCAGACTGGAGAGTGTAGATTGAAAGGAGGTGAATCCATAAAACATGTGCTGTGTGTGCCTAGTTTTCAATTTAATTTGCTTTCAGTGTCCAAATTGACTAAGGAATTGAACTGTAGTGCAAGGTTCTTTCCTGACTTCTTTGTGCTGCAGGATCTCCTCACTGGGAAGGTGAAGGAGATTGGTAGGGAAGTTGATGGTCTATATATGCTGGATTCTACAAGGAAGCAGGACAGATGGTTAGCAGCTCAGTCACACATGTCAAAATACAGTACAGCAGGAGATTTGAAGGCTGCTCTATGGCATAAAAGGCTAGGACATGCACCAATGAGTGTTCTTAGGAAAATAAATACATTCAGACATAATTCTGATTTTACAATTCACCACTGTGATATATGTCCCATGGCTAGACAAACTAGATTACCTTTTCCCACTAGTCAAAGTGTAACTACTTCTCCATTTGATTTGCTACACCTTGATGTTTGGGAACCATATAAGATTGCTACTTACAATGGTATGAAATTTTTTCTCACTGTGGTTGATGATTTCAGTCGATGGACATGGGTATTTCTTTTACATATTAAATCAGATGTGGATGCTATGATTAAGGAACTATTCATTATGATCAAAACTCAGTTTGGTGGCAAGGTTAAGTGCATTAGATCAGACAATGGTTCAGAGTTCATCAATAGCTCATGTAGATATTTGTTTGCAAACTTAGGAATAATCCATCAGACATCCTGCCCCTATAGCCCACAGCAAAATGGTACAGTTGAAAGAAGACATAGATATATACTAGAACTTGCTAGAGCCATCAAGTTCCAGGGTTGTCTACCATCCGCTTTTGGGGATTGCATGAAATTGTGTATGTTTTGAATAGACTACCTTCTGTAGTGCTGGGAAACATTTCTCCTTATGAAAAGCTACACAGAAAGGCACCTGTTCTGTCTCATTTGAGAGTTATTGGATGTCTATGCTATGATACTAATCTAGTTAAACTTGATAAGTTTGACACAAGGGCCATTAAGGCAGTGCTGCTTGGATATTCATCCAGACAGAAGGGTTACAAATTATTAAACTTGTCTACTAATGCTCTGTTTATAAGCAGGGATGTGACATTCTATGAGGAAATCTTTCCCTTTCAGCAGCAGGAGTCTTTAGAAGGGGCTACTGGACTATCTTTGAATCAAGCACAGCAAGGAGTGTTGTCAGCTGATGATGATATATTCCAACATATTCCCACATCTGGTGAAGTAGACACCATGCAACTGCCTACCAGTCTCAGGAAGCTTTGGGAGATGTAGGGGGGCATCAAGAGGAGTCCTTAGCACAGACAGATGAAAATATCAGTCCTGATTCAGAGCCACCACTGAGAAGGTCTACTAGACCCAGAAAACATCCTGCCTGGATGAAGGACTTCATCCACACTTCAAACAGACAGGACACGTAGTAGCCAAGATCCGCTCAGATCCTATGGCCAGTCACTTAAGCTATGCTGGATTACAGGCAAGCTATCAGAGTTACATTGAAAAAATTGAGGCTGAGCAAGAGCCATCTTCATATTCTGAAGCTGTGAAAGACAGTAGATGGGTAGAAGCTATGTGCCTTGAGATGCAAGCTCTGGCAAACAACAATACCTGGGAGGTCATATATCTTCCTAGAGACAAGAAAGCCATTGGATGTAAATGGGTTTACAAGATCAAGTATAAAGCGAATGGTGAAGTCGAAAGGTTTAAGGCAAGGCTAGTGGCAAAAGGCTACAATCAAAAGGAGGGAATTGATTATCAAGAAACTTTCTCTCCGGTGGCAAAGATGGTTACTGTGAGGGCAGTGGTGTCAGTAGCAGCTTCAAATCAGTGGAATGTATACCAAATGGATGTCTATAATGCTTTTTTACAAGGTGATCTTGTAGAAGAGGTATACATGAACATGCCTCAAGGTTTTGCCAACAAGCAAGGGAAGGTATGCAAGTTGATTAAGTCACTTTATGGGCTGAAGCAAGCTTCTCGGCAGTGGAACATCAAATTGACTACTGCTTTGCAAGGCTCGGGGTTTGTTCAAAGCCAACTTGACCATTCCCTACTCACTAAGAAGAATGGTGCTAATATAGTAGTGGTGCTCATTTATGTGGATGACTTACTCATTACGGGGAATGATGAGAATCTCATTCAGGAAACAAAGATGAATCTGCAACAGACCTTCAAAATCAAAGACTTGTGGATTCTGAGGTATTTTCTTGGTTTCGAGTTTGCTAGGAATAGCAGTGGCATAGTGATACATCAGAGGAAGTACGCAATGGAATTAATCTCTGATCTTGGCCTTTCTGCTGGGAAACCTGCCAAGTCCCCTGTGGAACTCAACAGCAAGCTTACTTCTGTGGCATACGATCAGCATATAGGCACAGATTCTACCACAACCAAGGATCCACTGCTAGAGGATCCATCAAGTTATCAAAGACTTATTGGCAGGTTGCTATACTTGACAAACGCCAGACCAGATATCTCGTTTGCTGTACAAAGCTTGAGCCAGTTTCTACAATGCCCAAAAGCCTCCCATCTTCAAGCTGCACATCGGGTGGTTCGATATTTAAAATAAGCTCCAGGTTTGGGTCTCTTTATGCCTGTTGGTGTCACTGACCATCTCACCACCTACTGCGATGCTGATTGGGCTTCCTGCCTCCTTACGAGAAGATCCATCACTGGGTATCTGGTCTTTTTTGGGTCTTCTCTCATTTCATGGAAGTCGAAGAAACAGACCACTGTGTCTCGCAGCCTCACGAGGTGAATATCGGCTTGCACCGCAGCTGCGCAGAGGTCATATGGCTTACTGGTCTCTTTGCTACACTGTCCATCTCTGTCCACCTTCCAGTTCCCATACACAGTGATAGCAAATCCTCATTGCAGATTGCTGCCAATCCCGTCTTCCACGAAAGGACAAAACACATCGACATTGATTGCCACTTTATTCGGGAGAAGTTGCAGCAAGGGCTGATCAGTCCCCTTTATATACAGACTGCTGAGCAGCCTGCTGACATCCTTACGAAGGGCTTGACGGTTGGCCAACACGATTATCTATTGTCCAAGCTAGGACTCAAGAATCTCTTCTTAGTTCCTAGCTTGAGGGGGCGTGTTGAAGATATAGATGATATACACTAGTTATACAGAGGATATACATACAACATTTACATTCATATTCATTAGTCTCGTTTATAGCAATGTTGGTTAGTTATAAGTAGCTGGCCATATGTGTAATAAGGGCATATAGTGCAAGATTTGCACTATATATACATTGTGGTTACAATATCAATTCATTAAGAAAAGTTCCCACAAAACCGTTGCCTTCCTTCTCTCCTCTCGTCTTCTTCATCTTCCACATTCACTGTAGCTCCATCATCCATGGAGATTTTCTACAGTGAGATGTCACAATTAGAATTCTAACACTACTGGAATTTTTAGTCTACTCTATCTTTTAATTACCTTGACTAAAGGGGTAATGTTAAAGAAAGGAGTTCCTAATTTTCCATTGGTTTTGAAAAATAAAGGCAGAAAGTGTTACAGAATACAATTATTACTAGGGTGCCGGTGGGCGAGCGGACGGGATTTGGGGACGGATCCGACATGGCGTCGGAATATGGGGACTGAAAGGTCCAGTCCCACATCACGCCGATAGAGGGGATGTGATTTGGGGGGATGGGACGGGTTGGGTTTTGGGGGACCTTTTTTTTCAAGACACTTAATTTAAATATATATATATATACTTAAATAATTGAACAAGATAGTGAAACAATATCTCAAGGCATTGCCTCTTATATTATTTAATAGAAATATTTTTTTTTTGTAATACAATTTTAAATTTGCAACTTTGTTTCGTAGTTCAAAAGTTTCAAATCACATAGTAAAATTGTCATTAAAAAGATTACATATTCAATCATATTTTTTCTAATTTTCTCACAATCTCTTGAGGATCTTCTGTTGGAATTGGAAGTTGTTGGTCAAATTGTTCGACATCGCTTCCCGCTCTCTCGGATAAGATTTCGTTGTAGTTGTAGTCGTCTTCTTCGTTGATCTCTGGTTGACCGCACCTTCTACACTCCGTTTTAATTCAAGCTATGAATAAAACTGCAATCTCCAAACTATCTTCCGCCAATGAGTGTATGTGCTCTCATATTTGAAACATTCCAACAGAAAAAGTGCTTTCAGAAGCTGTTGATGACGCTTGAATATTCAACACATCTCGAACCATATTTGATAATGTCTTTTCATTCTCCCTCTAGTATATCAGCAACTCTTCACGTTCATTTTCATTGGCAATTGATTCGAACAGTACAACACCCTACAAAACATAAACATCAAACTCGGTAATTTGTGAAGAACTTGAACCACTATATATTCTATTTCTAAGGCATTGAATACTTAAAGCAGAAACCACATGTTTTTTATAAGGTTGCATTGAAGTAGAAGAAGATGGTAAGAAGCCGGTTGATTATTAACACTTTGTTGTTAGTAATACTTATACATATTTTTACACTCTGTTTGTATGCTAGACATAACTTCTTTAGTTGGTTCATAAGTTGGTTCTTCAGTTGTGTCTGTTGGAAGTATTTCTAAGAATTCATAAATCGTTTCAATAAGGGCACTACAACTGTCTACGTTAATAGTAGAATTTAATACAACACCAATAAAATAAATAGTGAGAATAAGTGTTAAGTCCATTTTAGTATTGTTTTAGAGTCTGTTTTAGGATGTCTTTTGTGGTCCTTTAATTGTTTTGTACAGTATTATGCGTGTTGTGTTGTGTTTTCAGGTTTTAAGCGATTCATAAGGTTCGAGGCGAATTCAAAGGAAATATGTGGTTATTGAGGATAAAAATGCATATATGGTCACAAGAGATAAATCAAAGAAGTCACGGGAAGCAAATAAGCAATCTTCAAAAAAAAAGTGTGGCTCCAGAAGGCAAGGGCCGCGGCTCCAAAATCAAGAGGCGCGGCGCCTGATTGGTAGTGACTATCGATGGAATTAGAGTCGCGACGCCTGGAAGCTCGCCGCGGCGCTGACGGCGGAAATTGGCGAGAAAGGTCATTTTTAAAGAGGGTAAAAAGGCCCAAGAGGGTATTTTCTCAGTATATAAACCCACTACTACATTTCAAGGCTAATGCGACGCCTCAAAATCGTCACCATAGGGCCCTTTCGTCGTTGCATTAGACCTAATGCAACGACGAAGAGCTGTTGCATCCGCTGGCGTTGCATTAGACCTAATACAACGGCTAATCGACCTAATGTGACGACCTGGTACAGTCGTCACATTAGATATGCACCTAATGCAACGACGATATTTAACCGTCGCATTAGGTGCATATCTAATGCGACGGCTGATCGACCTAATGCGACGACCTGGTACAACCGTCGCATTAGATATGTACCTAGTTTGAAGAATCCTAGAAAAACCTAATGCAACGACTATAGACCTAATGCGACGGTTTGAAGAAGGTGATGCGACGATATTAGGAAGGCGTTACATTAGCTATTCGATATCTTATGCGACGACTGTATGAGATAATGCTATAGAAAAATAATAATGACAAAATAAATAATAAAAATAAAAAGATATTAATAAAAAAGGATTGTCATTGACATAAAAAGTATGATATTACAATATTAGACCCCATAAGACATATTACAAAATAATTGTTCACAAAACTATCTCCATATATATAACAAATTTAGCATAAGTACTAGAAACAAAAAATTGACGCAAAAACAAACGCGCAATAAGAGCTTTCACCCACCATTTGTTAGATTGTTAGATTTCTTCTTCATTTAGCTCACCACACCCCTACAAGTTAACATAAATGTCCTCTGGCAATAAGAAGATGGAGCATCCAAGTTTCCTTGCAACGCTGATTATATAAGTTGCATTAAGCTTCTTATCCTCATCTGTAATTGCAATCAGAGTCATCAGTATTCTGATGAATCCCAAAGAAGCAAATCGTTCAGATTATTTAAACACAGCCAAAAAGAGGAGAAAGTCTTTTCTTCCAAGATTTCCAATTGCCATGATCTTTTCGTTAGGGAACGGGGTAAGAATATACTGAATCTTCTATTTGTGAATATAAATGAACCCTTATGTTTTAAATTTGTACCAGTTTCCCCCTTAGTTACAACGCTCTAATTCACGACCCTTGGCTCCACTGCACTAAGAAGTTCAAGGAAGAACATCCCATTTGATAGACTTTTATCCTAACAACACAAAACAAAGAACTCAGATATCGTGAAACAAAAATTAATTTATCAGGATTGAAGCTTTTTTTATCACCTTGAAGCTTTCCATTTGAGATTTTCTGCCTGCACTCTTCACTTTTCTATTTGCCCAATTTAGGATATCATCTGTTATCTCCTTTCCTTGGGGTTGGAACCTCAAGTTTTTCAACAGTTACAACATTGTGAACCTCATTAGCTGCCACAAAAAGGCTAAGAAAATAAAATAAATCTTTTACTTCTCTAACAATAGAACATTTAATGACGCCTAAATAATTTCTGAAGTCACATTGCCAAATGTTTGTAATATCCATCTTCACTATAAAGAATCGACTTTGCACATTAACAAACGAAAGTTCTTTAGAATTTTGGCATGCATTCTATTGCAGATGATAGTATGAAAACTCTCAGTATTTGTTTACTCCTATAGCATATTTGGGTCATGATATGTCGAATAGAGAACAGTTTAGCTATACTGGCAAGTAAATGGTGGTTCAAAAGAGAGTATGATTACTTAATATGAGTTTCTTGTTTCCTTGTACAATATCATTTCCAGCTACATTCAAAAGGGAGAAATTCAGTTCTTTTCCGATCCTTATGACTTGGTTGCAATTCTCAACTTTTCTAAAAGACATCTTAATAGGGGGTTTTGTTGCTTGCTTCCAGTTGACTGATCTTGGTGCAATTTTGTCAAGTACCTCCAGGAGCACCCACCAATATGCAAGTAAGAGGATCAACATCGAATCACATTTATAAAGTCTAAAATGATAATGTCAACAAAGAAGCAATGTACCCACCCAGTTCGGACATTGGCAAATAGATTATTTATGTAAGTATCAATTCCAAGGCTGTTAATCCACAACCGGAAGCTTCTTTCTTCTCGAGATGTTTTAGCATCATCCTCCATCATCTCAGAAAAAGATATTTTCTTGGTGTCCACTGACAATCCATTCCTAGACCATGACAAAAAAACTCTTTAGTAGATGAAAAAGTAAATCATTGTGAACTCCACTAATCATAAGCATCAACAACTTAATAGATTATCTTAATGTTCATCAAAATTGGTCTATATCTTTGCTATGAAACCAGATTATAACATAAGAAACTTAAAAAATGAAAGTAGTTGTGTCACATCCGCCAGATCTACTTAAAGAGAGAAATTTCAAGTTTCAGATAATTGGTCTATAGAAAATAACTTAATATGACATGTGTTGGAATATTTGTACACCAAATTCATTCATAATAAATCTAACAATGGCGGATGAATTGAAGGTGGTATATGATTGCAAAATGTCGGGGTTAGGATAACACAACTAATGGTACCAACCTCAGTCGTCGACTGTGTCTCAGGTCGCCGAAAAATGTTATGGCGGCGGCTAGGGTTTTCAGATTTTCGATTGGGTGTTGTGGCATTTTGGTGAGAATCGAACAAAGTTGGGGGTGTCAAAATGACGGGAAGGTGATGCCGAGTGTGATGGTACCAACATCGAACCTTGAAATCGTCGAAATCAGCTCGTATTTGCAAAAAACCGATCAGAATCGACGTGCTTGCAGTGGGTTTTTTTATCTGAAATTAACGGAGATGTAGGATGAATCAATGAGGTACTTGGTATGGAAATGACGGGCTTGAAGAGACGAAGCTATTGGACTATGTCCCGTCCCCGATGGATGCCGGAATTGGCCGGAAATGGCGAAATTCCGGCGGTTTCACTATTCACTCGGCAAAATCACCGAAAATGAGAGTATTTCGGGTTTTGAGGGGTTTTTTGGGGTTTAAAAATGTGATTTCACTTATGAAGGAGGGAAAATAAAAAAATTAAAAAGGGAAATACCGACCGCCAGATTAGCCGTGACATCCGTCAGATTATAAAGCTAATGCAATACGCTTTTTGTCGCCAGATTGACAATCGAGCCATCGCATTACACAGGCTAATGCAATGGTCATGTTCTACCGTTGAATTAGCATAATTTTCTGATTTGTTACACTTGAACCCGTCGCATTAGCCATATCTAATGCAACGATACTACATATGTCGTTGCATTAGTCTTCTATGAACCGTTGCATTAGATTAAAAATGTAGTAGTGACCCTAGGAACAAATTTTTGGGATGGATCTCATCTCATCTCATACTTGGGGAGGCAAGGAACAGAGGCTAGAACATAATTCGAGACTTCAATTTGTTCAAGTTCTTTTTATTTTCTTTATTTCAATTCAGTTTATGTTGGATTTGTTGATTAGTTCTTAGCATGTCTAGGAGGTAATTACTTTATTAGAGTTTTTCATCGAATCTCTTGAAACTCTTTCATGAACTAATACATTGTTATTGTGTTACACCCTGAAATTCCAGGGCAATAGATTGAGAACGTAATTAAGGAAATAAGATTTGAATGTTGGAAAGAAAGTATATTTACATTTTTTTATATGGGAAAAATTTGGATACTACAAATGTGACGACGAAAATTTATTAACTAGTAGTTAAATTCTTTCCAATGGAGTTAAGGACTTAGGATTGTATTATTTAAATCTTGGCATTAAGAATATAAGCCAATCGAAAATTTCATAATTTTTGGCTAAGTATGAAATTATTTTGTGAAGAGAATTATGGACGAATAAGAGGGTGACATGTGTCCCCTCCCCACTTGTGTAGCAAAGCTCTAATTATATTGTTATACATTGCAAGACTTGGCTAAGTGTGGGAGATATTCTTGTAAAATGAGAGACAAGTGGACAAGTGTGGTTCATGAGCCCCCCCTCCACTTGTGCTACATACACCAATTCTATACAAGTCTTGCAAGACATTGTGTATCATAAATATCTTCATCTTTCAAGCTCTTCTCTCTTCCTTCTCCAACAAGATTCGAAATCCATAGCCATGAAAAACAAGAGTTACTTATTTTATAAGATTAAGCTCCTTAACTACGTTCTAAGCCAAGATTAACACTCCAAGGCAGTGGTCACGGTTTGGACCGATTCAGTCCAAGCAAAACCCTAAGCTTGGGATGAACTTTTTGGAAGAAAAAAAAAAGTAAGATGGTTACAAGCTTGTAGAGGATACATGTGTGTTATTTTAACTTGAAGAAGTGGTGCAAAAGTGAAGTTGTTGGCCGAGAACTTGTGGACTGTTTTGTGCTAAAGATAAGGTAAGATTTCTTTTTCCTCTTAAAGTTATTGGAAGTTAAATGATGTTATAGTTAAGGGATAAACATGTATTAAGAAGGATTGGAAGTAAGAAAATGCATGTGGTTATTGTTGATGTGCTTAGCCGAGAATGGGACCGTTTTTATTATAATGGATTTGTTGGTTGTTATTGTTATTATCGTCACTATTTGCATGTTGTTAAATGAAGGAAATCTTGATATTGAAAGTTGAAATGGTTTATATTAAAGTGTTGAAACTTGAAATAGATTATAAGGCATTATGAAAAGGGCTTTGGATTGTTGTTGTTGGCCGAAACTATCTTAAAACTGTTGGATATTGTCGTGCTGTTTTAGGGATTGTTTTATACGTGTATAAAGCTGAAAATTCAGTTACAATTATGCATGTTTAAATGTGGTAATTGCTAATGTATGTCCTAAAGGAATAAGGGTATAGAAAGTTGTTGAAAGGCCTCACATTTTACCCTCATTGTTGTTGGAATATGAAATGTTTTAGTGGACTGTTTTAATATGGATTAAGAGGTTGAATTTACATGAGAAGTGGGTGTGTAAATCCCTTTTGTTGCTGTTTGATTGTGCCCTTAATTGGTGCTTGGTTATTGATGTAATTGGTCTTATTTGTAAGGTGAAAATGTATGTATAAATAGGGGAAGTGCTGCCCAAATGTTTATAAGAAAAGAGAAGCATTACTTGGTATATGACCTACACTAGTAAGCATGAAGTTGATAGATGTGTTATCATTATTATAGGTTGAAGTACTACTTGAGGTGTATTCTACTTGTCGTGTTGGTATAGCCGATAAGGTATGTGAACTATCATTTCTTCTTTTGGCATGTTTATATGAAGTAAGTGTACGGCGGACGTACATAGTTCTATTGGATCCTAATCCTTAATAATATGATAGTAAGCTAAGCTGTTGTTGGGGAACTCGGTATAAGCAATTTTCCGCTTCCGCCTTTGGTTTTTCTAAAATGAAAGTTGAGTTTTATATGAAGTAAGTGTACGGCGGACGTACATAGTTCTATTGGATCTTAATCCTTAATGATGCATGATATGATAGTTGTGAAATCCGGAAAAAAATAATAATATATAGTTGTAGTTGAGTTAATAAAAAAATATATATGTATAAGAAAACAAAGAATAAATTGCATGAGATAGAGTTGGTGTTAAAGTTGGATAAATAGATAGATAAAATGAAAATAAGAAAACAAAAAAAACAAAACAAAAACAAAAAAAAAACAAAAAAAAAGAAGCAAAGGATGCATGTTGCTGGCTTGCTGCACGTCCTTCCCTCCCCTTTACCCCTTCCCCCCCTTTTCATTTCTCCTCCAACTCTTGTCATTCCACCTCCCATAGGTTATAGAAAACTCTCCACTTATACATTGTATTTACACACAAACAAAGTACATAACATAAAGGTTAGAAAATCAGAAAAAAAACAAGTGAAAAGAAGAGGAAAAAATACCAAGAGGGCAAGAAGAACAAGAAGCAAAATACTAGAGAGTAAGGATAATTTTAGCAACCCCACAACAATAATCTTCACACTTACAAGGTGAGTTTTCTCACTCAGAAATTCTTGGTAATATCCTTTATTTTAAGTTCAATACATGTTAGAATAAGAATTGAGTATTGAAAAGAAATATTGAACTTTTGATTGTTTAGACAACTAGTTGCGTCATGAACTTTACGAACTGTTCTCACTGAGTTATAATTGTTAGAATTTGATAAAGTTCGGAAGAATTGTACACCTCTCTAATATGATCATATAGATCCAAAAATGAGGTAAAATGGACGTAAGGTTTGAAAGTTATCATAGTTCAAATTTCATGCCTTAGATTTGGCCGAAATTCGGAAAGACATAATTACGGACTGTTTTTATTGAGTTTTACTTATTAGAATTATATGAAAATTTACATGGTTGTAAATCTCTCTGTTACGGACAGATATATATAAAGATTTATTAAAACGGACTTACGAGTTGAGAGTTATTGTAGTTTGAAGTTGCTGCCTCGGATTCGTCGGAATCCAGAAGGGCAGGACGTTGAAACGTAAAACTGTACTAATATGTGGGAAATATGAAAATTGTTGCTAAATGAAAGTTCTATATCTCTTTGTTGTGGACATTTTGAGACCTTACGGGGGTATATCCGACTTACATATTGAGAGTTATCGCTGTTTAAAGTTTCTGCCTCGTATCTATCGAGATCCAGGAAGGGCAGCGAATAAAAGTGTAAAACTGTACCAAATGGTACAGAATATGAAAGAATGATTTACATGGAGACGTGTAGCTCTCTGTTCTCGTCGTTTTGAGAATTTATGGGGCTTGAACGGGTTTACAGATTAGGAGTTATGACTATTATAAGATTGGGTGTTGTTTAATAAAAATTCTGCCGAAACAAATTT
This sequence comes from Przewalskia tangutica, assembly GCA_029844215.1. Classification (NCBI taxonomy): domain Eukaryota; kingdom Viridiplantae; phylum Streptophyta; class Magnoliopsida; order Solanales; family Solanaceae; genus Przewalskia; species Przewalskia tangutica. The sequence goes on along the minus strand of CM056728.1, from coordinate 99,514,581 downwards.
CATGTGGCTGTTTTGAGGATAAATTTGTGTTAGTTACCCAAAGTAGTTTTAAATGAAATTTGGTACAGTGAAAGATCCCCGTCTTACCTTAGTTTCCGCTTGAGAAACACCTTAGTTGGAGCTATGGTTAAAAAGTTATAATCGTTACAAGTATGAATGACAGAATGTTAGAAAAGAGAATAGTATTTATTTGATGTTCTGAAAAATATGAAAAGTGAATACGCGTTCACAAATACGTAAACATAATGGATCGGGTTGCACGCCGTAACAAAACGTAAAGTGAATACGCGTTCACAAATACGTAAACATAATGGATCGGGTTGCACGCCGCAACAAAACGTAAAGTGAATACGCGTTCACAAATACGTAAATATAATGGATCGGGTTGCACGCCGCAACAAAACGTAAAGTGAATACACGTTCACAAATACGTAAACATAATGGATCGGGTTGCACGCCGCAACAAAACGTAAAGTGAATACGTGTTCACAAATACGTAAATATAATGGATCGGGTTGCACGCCGCAACAAATATGAAAGATGAATACATGTTCACCTATATATAAATATGAAAAGTGAATACGCGTTCACAAATATATAAATGTAATAAACATGTGGAAATGCAGGGGGATGTCTTAACGTATAATACGAGATAAAATGAAGTGTTAGTTAAACCGAGAATTTCCTATGAGGAGTTGTTGCATATTTAAAAATGTTGTAACCTGATATGTTTTTGCAATATGCTTATTACGTTATAATGTGATTGCACTTGGAATATTGTGGTGTTACTTTGAATTGCAGGGTAAGGTTCTCACTCAGCCCCAGATGGTAGGGCTGACTCTTTATTTAACATGTTTCAGGAAAGCGTGATAGAGGAAAGGCTTCACGCCAAGGCTAGCGATCGTCCCGCAGCCTCTTGTCATACCAAGTCCATTGCTTCGGGCTTGGTACTCATCAGTTCGTAATGTCGCCCAGTGTCTCGGGAAATGCCCGTGTGGAATGGTCTCCCTTCCAACTTAGAAAAATCTTTGTCAGTATGTCTATGTAGAAATAATATTTGCACGAGCATAGGCTCGCGTTATGTTTTCAATAAAGTCATAAACAGATTTCTTTATTGTTATTTTTATTAATAGCTCCGTATTTGAATATAAGTTTAAATTTCTAAATAAAGAGAATTAAATGGTGCTCCTGGTGGAAAATAATTGTCTAGGTGTCATCACGCCCTAGGTAAAGACTTAGGAAAATTTGGGGCGTGACAAGTTGGTATCAAAGCTAAACCAGGTTAAAAGATTCTAGGAAGTTTTCTTCGAGTTGGATGTTTGAGCGGTTACTTATTGCGGTGTGCGCCACCTTAGTAATAAGTGAACGGAATAACATCCTAAAGTTTCCTTCTTTCGTACTCTTCTCGTGCCTATCTTGAGTCTTTTCAAAGATTTGGTTCTCGATTTCCTCCTTCAAATGATTGTGGAAGGGGATGTGCAACGATAAACTATGGACAATACGGTGTGGTGGAGAAACTTTAGAAGAAATCGTTCCCGATGTCACCACCGATGACGTGGGGAGTTGAGCGCATTCATTAAAAGTACATGCCTAACACCCAAAAGATGCGCCAGCGTGAGTTTGAACAATTGAAACAAGAAGACCGCAATGTGAAAGAATATAATACCTAATTCATGCGATCTTCAAAGATACAACGCGTATATTATTCCTACGAAAGGAGAAGGTCAAAAGATTTGTGAGGTTTAAACCCGAACTTGGTAGAAGGTAGTGACATTAGCCTATGATCGGACGTACTTCGGATCGTCAACATGACAATGAGGGTAGAAGGTTTTGCCAAATCAAAAGAGAGTATTCACGAAAGAGGCATTTATGTGACTCGACCTTTTCAACTATCCGATTGAGTCATACTATAGAAAATAGTCAACTCCATCCAGAGAGTTCCACTCATCGCTTTAGAAGATCAATAAAGGTATGTGGAACTTTCCTATCTCTTGAGCATGAATAGTTGTACTTATATAGTACCAGAGACGACAATACTTTGATATCCTTTACTTATTTAAGAATGGCCAAGTTGGGCGAGTTAGAGGTTAACCCACTTCTTTAAAACTATTAAGGATGTCTTAAGTTTTCAAAGTTAAGGGACTTGAAGTGTTTTGAGTATATGATACTTGTTTTGTTTTAAAAGTTTAAGTCCCTTGGAAATAGGAAAATGTAATTGACTAAGGTATAAGATTAATATAACGACTTTATGGGAAGTTGGTTATATTCGCTTTATGGAAAGTTAAAAGGAGAGATTTACTTTAAGTAAGATAAGTAAGGATGTGACTTGATGCTATGGTTATTAGTATCTTGGAAGTTTTATATAAAAAAAGAGTCATTCGTTTTAAAAGAGTAGAAGTATGTAGTACTTGGGATTAAATTTCGGATTTTTATTTAGACATGTTAGTGCCTTAAGTGAACTAAAATGAGAGGATATATTAATAATGTCAATAAGAAGTTAGGGATTTCTTGACTTACTTATGTTATGTAGGATAGCCATTGAGCTAGGGTAAGAGTATAAATTAGTGGTAAACACCAAAGACGTTATACCACATTCTCCAGGGTAAGAGTATAAATGAGGGGTAAACCCCCAAGACGTTATACCACCTCCTCCAGGGTAAGAGTATAAATGAGGGGTAAACCCCCAAGACGTTATACCACTTTCTCTAGGGTAAGAGTATAAATGAGGGGCAAGCCCCAAGACGTTATACCACCTTCTCCAGGGTAAGAGTATGAATGAGGGGCAAGCCCCAAGACGTCATACCACCTTCTCCAGGGTAAGAGTATGAATGAGGGGAAAGCCCCAAGACGTCATACCACCGCCTGTGGTAAGAGTATAAATGAGGGGAAAACCCCAAGACGTTATACCACCTGTTCCGTGGATTTGCTACCCATGATGCGAGGAATATCCTCACGTCAGCTTATTTCCTACCTTAGGTCTCAAAAGTTATTAAGGAGTCACAAAGTGGAGTACGCATATCTGGCTAATATAGTAGATACCAAAAAAAGAGTCCCCAGCGGTGCATGATGTCCCTATTGTTTGAAAAAAATTCGAAGGTTTTTTTTTTCCTGAAGATCTCCCAGGCCTTCCTCCGGATAGAGAAGTGGAGTTCGCTATAGAGTTAATTCTGGGTACAAGACCTATTTCTATTTCCTCCATATCGAATGGTTCCAGCTGAATTGAGAGAGTTAAAAGAACAATTGAAGGATCTTCTGGATAAAGGTTTTATAAGACCTAGTGTTTCCCCTTAGGGTGCACCAGTCCTGTTTGTGAAAAAGAAAGACGGATCGCTCCGAATGTGCATCGATTATCGGTAGCTCAATAAGGTCACGATCAAGAACCGATACCCATTACCAAGAATCGATGATCTTTTTGACCAACTTCAGGGAGCTAGCTATTTTTCCAAGATTGATCTCCGTTCGGGATATCACCAGCTGAAAATAAATCCAGATGATATATCCAAAACAGCCTTTAGAACCCGATACGGCCATTATGAGTTCTTGGTCATGTCTTTTGGGTTAACCAATGCCCCAGCTGCTTTTATGGATTTAATGAACAGAATCTTCAAACCATTCCTAGATTTGTTCGTGATCATGTTCATAGATGATATTCTAATCTACAGTAAGAGTGTTGAAGAACATGAAGAGCATCTGAGGGTAGTGCTTCAAGTCTTGAAACATGAGAAACTATATGCTAAATTTTCAAAGTGTGAATTTTGGTTGGAAGAGGTAGCCTTTTTGGGCCATGTTGTGTCGGATGGAATTATGGTAGACCCCGTAAGATAGAAGAAGAAAGAATCGCCAAACCACCACTCCGGCAGAGGTTAGAAGTTTCTGGGTTTGTTGGGTATTATAGAAGATTCGTAAAGGTTTTTCTAGTCTCACGCTCCTTTGACCGGTTGACTCAAAAAGCGGTTAAGTACCAGTGGTCAAGCATGTGAAGCAAGTTTTCGAAACTAAAGGAATTGTTGATCATCGCACCACCCTAACCTTACCATCGGCACAAGAAGGGTTCACGCCTATTGCGATGCCTCAGAGTTGGGTTAGGATGTGTCTTGACGCTTTGGAAAGGTTATCGCAGATGCATCTAGACATTTGAAGATACATGAGAAGAATTACCCAACTCATGACTTAGAATTAGTCATGCGGTGGTGTTTGCCTTACGAATATGGAGACATTATTTGTATGGTGTGCATGTGGACATATTTACAGATCATAAGAGTTTGCAGACATAACCACGCAAGGATTTGAATCTCAGACAAAGAAGATGGTTAGAGTTTCTTAAGGATTATGACCTTAGTATTCTTTACCATCCCGGGAAAGCTAACGTGGTGGTGACACACTCGAGAGATCAATGGGCAGCAGCCCATTTGGCAATACAAAAGAGGGTATTGTTCGGAGGTACAAAGATTGGGAAACCTGGGGTTAGCTTAATCGAGATCGGTGAAGGTAGGGTGGTGGTACATGATACCTCGCGATCGCTTTAGCTCCGAGAAATAAAAGAAAGTCATTTGAGGATCTGAGTTTGTTGGATTTCGGAGAGGATCCACCAGTGGAAAACCTTCACGCTTACATTGGGAGATAATGACGAACTCTTCGGTATAAGGGTAGGTTATGTGTTCCTAAGGTAAAGGATCTAAGGAGGAAGATCTTAGATGAGGGTCACAACACAAGATATTCCATTCATCCAGATAAAAAAATGTATCAGACCTCAAGGCAAACCATCGTGGACGGGATGAAGAAAGACGCCATGAGTTTGTCGAGGTGTATTATATGTCGCAGGTGAAAGTGAACATCAAAACTGCGGATTACTTCAGACATCGAGTCCCCATGGAAATGGAGACGATTCATATGGATTTTGTAATCGGTCTACCAAAACTCGAGAAGGGTATGATTCTATTTGGGTGATTGTTGATCGGCCACAAAGTCAGCCCATTTCTTACCGGTCAAGACTACGATCGCGCACCACAAGACACACACAGATTTATTTGAAGTAGATTGTGCGGTTACACAGGATTCCCTTACAAATTATTTCAGATAGGGGTTCCCAGTTCACCTCACACTTTTGGCAAAGTTTCCAGCAGGGTCTCGGGACAAAAGTTAAGTTAAGCACGACTTTCCACCCGCAAACAGATGGGCAAGTTGAGCGAACAATTCAAACACTTGAGGACATGTTGCGATCTTGTGTGTTAGATTTTCAGGGAAGCTGGTTGGACCATCTATGTCTAATTGAGTTCGCCTACAACAATAGTTTTCACTCTAGCATACAAATGGCCCCGTTTGAAGCATTATATGGACGAAAATGTAGGTCTCCACTTGGATGGTTCGAGGTGGGTGAGACGCAACTGTTCGGACCTGAAGTCATTCAAGAAACAAATGATAAGGTACAGATGATTCGGGAGCGGATCAAAACAGCTCATAGCCGTCATAAGTCCTATGCGGATCATCGGAAAAGAGATCTTGAATTCCAAGAGGGGGAGAAAGTATTTTTAAAAGTGTCCCCAATGAAGGGAGTGATGCGTTTTGGTAAGAAAGGGAAATTGAGCCAAAGGTTTATTGGGCCATATGAGATCTTGCGAAGAGTGGGGAATGTGGCTTACGAATTAGCACTTCCACAAGAGCTGGAAGCAGCATCCAGATTTCATGTGTCAATGTTACGAAAATACTTGCACGATCCAAGTCACGTCATCCTTCCCCGGGAGATAATTCGTAATAAGGAGCTTCAATATGAAGAAGTTCCGGTGGAAATACTTGATAGGAAGGTTAAGCGCCTTAGGAATAAAGATATTGCTTCCGTGAAGGTCCTATGGAGGAACCACTCCACCGAGGAAGCCACATGGGAAGCCGAAGAGGCGATGAAAGTCAAATATCCATTCCTATTTGACTAAGGTAAAAAAAAAATGTGTTACATAGTACTTCATATGTGTGTCATTTGCGTGTCTATATGAATGTGTTACAACCTTATTTCATTCGAGGACGAATGCTTCTTAAGGAAGGGAGAATGTGAAGCCCCAAATTTGTTACAATAACAATAAACATTATTGTGTCTATGTGATTATGTTACGACCTTATTCACATTCGAGGACGAATGTTGCTTAAGGAGGAGAGAATGTGAAATCCGGGAAAAAAAATAATATATAGTTGTGGTTGGGTTAATAAAAAAATATATATGTATAAGAAAACAAAGAATAAATTGCATGAGATAGAGTTAGTGTTAAAGTTGGATAAATAGATAGATAAAATGAAAATAAGAAAACAAAAAAAAACAAAACAAAAACAAAAAAAAAAACAAAAAAAAAGAAGCAAAGGATGCATGTTGCTGGCTTGCTGCACGTCCTTCCCTCCCCTTTACCCCTTCCCCCCCTTTTCATTTCTCCTCCAACTCTTGTCATTCCACCTCCCATAGGTTATAGAAAACTCTCCACTTATACATTGTATTTACACACAAACAAAGTAAATAACATAAAGGTTAGAAAATCAGAAAAAAAACAAGTGAAAAGAAGAGGAAAAAATACCAAGAGGGCAAGAAGAACAAGAAGCAAAATACTAGAGAGTAAGGATAATTTTAGCAACCCCACAACAATAATCTTCACACTTACAAGGTGAGTTTTCTCACTCAGAAATTCTTGGTAATATCCTTTATTTTAAGTTCAAAACATGTTAGAATAAGAATTGAGTATTGAAAAGAAATATTGAACTTTTGATTGTTTAGACAACTAGTTGCGTCATGAACTTTACGAACTGTTCTCACTGAGTTATAATTGTTAGAATTTGATAAAGTTCGGAAGAATTGTACACCTCTCTAATATGATCATATAGATCCAAAAATGAGGTAAAATGGACGTAAGGTTTGAAAGTTATCATAGTTCAAATTTCATGCCTTAGATTTGGCCGAAATTCGGAAAGGCATAATTACGGACTGTTTTTATTGAGTTTTACTTATTAGAATTATATGAAAATTTACATGGTTGTAAATCTCTCTGTTACGGACAGATATATATAAAGATTTATTAAAACGGACTTACGAGTTGAGAGTTATTGTAGTTTGAAGTTGCTGCCTCGGATTCGTCGGAATCCAGAAGGGCAGGACGTTGAAACGTAAAACTGTACTAATATGTGGGAAATATGAAAATTGTTGCTAAATGAAAGTTCTATATCTCTTTGTTGTGGACATTTTGAGACCTTACGGGGGTATATCCGACTTACATATTGAGAGTTATCGCTGTTTAAAATTTCTGCCTCGGATCTATCGAGATCCAGGAAGGGCAGCGAATAAAAGTGTAAAACTGTACCAAATGGTATAGAATATGAAAGAATGATTTACATGGAGACGTGTAGCTCTCTGTTCTCGTCGTTTTGAGAATTTATGGGGCTTGAACGGGTTTACAGATTAGGAGTTATGACTATTATAAGATTGGGTGTTGTTTAATAAAAATTCTGCCGAAACAAATTTCATGTGGCTGTTTTGAGGATAAATTTGTGTTAGTTACCCAAAGTAGTTTTAAATGAAATTTGGTACAGTGAAAGATCCCCGTCTTACCTTAGTTTCCGCTTGAGAAACACCTTAGTTGGAGCTATGGTTAAAAAGTTATAATCGTTACAAGTATGAATGACAGAATGTTAGAAAAGAGAATAGTATTTATTTGATGTTCTGAAAAATATGAAAAGTGAATACGCGTTCACAAATACGTAAACATAATGGATCGGGTTGCACGCCGTAACAAAACGTAAAGTGAATACGCGTTCACAAATACGTAAACATAATGGATCGGGTTGCACGCCGCAATAAAACGTAAAGTGAATACGCGTTCACAAATACGTAAATATAATGGATCGGGTTGCACGCCGCAACAAAACGTAAAGTGAATACACGTTCACAAATACGTAAACATAATGGATCGGGTTGCACGCCGCAACAAAACGTAATGTGAATACGTGTTCACAAATACGTAAATATAATGGATCGGGTTGCACGCCGCAACAAATATGAAAGATGAATACATGTTCACCTATATATAAATATGAAAAGTGAATACGCGTTCACAAATATATAAATGTAATAAACATGTGGAAATGCAGGGGAATGTCTTAACGTATAATACGAGATAAAATGAAGTGTTAGTTAAACCGAGAATTTCCTATGAGGAGTTGTTGCATATTTAAAAATGTTGTAACCTGATATGTTTTGCAATATGCTTATTACGTTATAATGTGATTGCACTTGGAATATTGTGGTGTTACTTTGAATTGCAGGGTAAGGTTCTCACCAAATTGGATGGTAGGGCTGACTCTTTATTTAACATGTTTCAGGAAAAAGCGTGATAGAGGAAAGGCTTCACGCCAAGGCTAGCGATCGTCCCGCAGCCTCTTGTCATACCAAGTCCATTTCTTCGGGCTTGGTACTCAAAGTTCGAATGTCGGGCCCAGTGTCTCGGGAAATGCCCGTGTGGAATGGTCTCCCTTCCAACTTAGAAAAATCTTTGTCAGTATGTCTATGTAGAAATAATATTTGCACGAGCATAGGCTCGCGTTATGTTTTCAATAAAGTCATAAACAGATTTCTTTATTGTTATTTTTATTAATAGCTCCGTATTTGAATATAAGTTTAAAGTTCTAAATAAAGAGAATTAAATGGTGCTCCTGGTGGAAAATAATTGTCCAGGTGCCATCACGCCCTAGGTAAAGACTTAGGAAAATTTGGGGCGTGACAATAGTACCATGGTGTTTTCTAAAATGAAAGATGTGATAGTGCCTTGGATTTTCTAAAATAAAAGATGTGAATCAGCCTTGGTTTTTCCTAAAATGAAAGGTCATTTTAATGATTTTATTGAGAGTCCAATGGTGATTTAAATTGCACAAGGTTGCTCATGAAAAGCTATTCGTGCAAGTGTTATTATTCCATGAACACCGAGACCTTCATTAGAGGTCTGGTACATTATATATATGATTCCATGAACATGTATCCATGATGCGGGTATAGATACCCATGAACACCGAGACCTTCATTAGAGGTCGGGTACGTTATATATATGATTCCATGTACATGTATCCATAATGCGGGTATAGAGACTCATGAACACCGAGACCTTCATTAGAGACCGGGTACGTTATATATATGATTTCATGGACATATATCCATGATGCGGGTATAAATACCCATGAACATCGAGACCTTCATTAGAGGCCGGGTACATTATATATATGATTCCATGGACATGTATCCATGATACGGGTATAGATACCCATGAACACCGAGACCTTCATTAGAGGTCGGGTACGTACGTTATATATATGATTCCATGGACATGTATCCATGATGCGGGTATAGATACCTATGACATATATGATTCCATGGACATGTATCCATGATGCGAGTATAGATACTCACGACAGTATATGATTCTATGGACATGTATCCATGATGTGGGTATAGATACCCAAGACAATATATGATTATATGGACAGACATTCATGATTTTGATACGACTCTCACTTTTAAAAGAAAAGGTACAGTTGACTCTCTATTTGTACAAGGTACAGTTGACTCTTATTTTATATGGCAAGGTTGGATCTGGTATGTTGATTATCATACATGTCCCTGTCATCTTTTGTACAATTATGATCTTATTTACTGTACTTTATATTTACATATTTGGTACATTATTGTACTGACCCCCTCTCCGGGGGGCTGCGTTCATGCCCGCAGGTATAGATACTCAGTTTGATGATCCTCGAGCTTAGGACCTTCGCTCAGCTTTTGGGATAGCTCCATTGTTCCGGAGCTTGTCATTTTGGTACAGACTTATGTATATTCAAGGGTACGACGGGGTCTTGTCCCGTCACATTTCATTATCAAACTCTTAGATGTCTGTAAATATATGTGGGTGGTAAATGTGTATTTGGATACATGTGGGTTGTATATGTTGTAATTCGTTTTGAAAAATTCTGTATACAGTGGCAGCCTTGTCGGCTTGCCTGTTTTTATTATATGAGTTGTTCTTAAGCTTCCGCTGGTTATATGTGATGTGTAGGTATAAGGGTGCCCATGTAGGGTACCAGTCGCGGTCCGTCGGCTCGGGTCGTGACATATTGAATTCTTCTTCATATGTTAAGATATATATTCAACTTGTATTGAATGCATGATAATTAACTGGCCATTAATTCGCATAACTTATATGATTTCAAATCGAGATCTGAAAAGGGAGATTTGAATATGCTATAGTTGTCTAGACATAGGTTAAAATCGTGGACGAAATACCCCGATACTCGTGTAGTAAATAAGGTTATTGTTCTTAATTCTCATGTGTGGTAAAATTTATCATAGAAATATAGAAAGTTTTTGCATAAGGTTGAATTTCTATATGTCCTAACCAGAATATAGAACATCTTCGTTAACCTGATATCTTAATAAGGAGAAAAATAATTAGTTTTGCATTATCAAGTGAAAGAGTGGATAGTTGAGGAGATTGAAAGTTTTAATTCCCTTCATAACTGTTTTAAACCCAAGTATTAAAATCTTAGTTTATTTTCTGCATATTTCTTAGTTGTAGTTCTTAGTTTAAAAAACCCAAACATTTATAAACGGTTACCAAATAGAAACTAAAGATTAGCTAATCGGTAATTGATAAATTAGTCTCTGTGGACGATAACTCGGTCTTACAGATCTTTATTACTTTAAGCGACATGTTCACTTGCGTAAGCATAGAAATACCACAACAATAGGTAAAAAATATTTTTAAAATTTTACAAATATTTTTGCAATAGTTGAAGCGTAACTTGGTTTTTCATATATCATTAAATAACAAAAATATTAGAGCTATATAAAATAACATGGATGAAATAGTAGGATAATAAATACCAGAAAATTTCTTAGTAGCTAGAAAATATTTATCTAATAATACAATAAGTTCCAAAATTTTATCCCAATCATCATCTACGAGCATATCTGTTGAATTTTGATTATGGGCGTTAAATAATAAATAATTGTTCATACAAATAATTCCACCTAGTCGCAACTTCTTCTGAAATTTTCTTATAAGGTAATTCACAATCATGACATGATGTTTTTAAAAAGTTTTAGGTCATCATTTTCAACTAAGTTATAAATATGATATGCACAACTAACATGAAAAATATGGAAAAAAGATGGAGTCAATCGAGTTTTTAAAATGTTTACAGCATAATCATTAGATGAAACATTATCTAATGTAATGGTCATAATTTTATCAGTAATTTCATGATTATGTTTTGAAATAAAAACTCCAGTGTGTCTTTCATCAATATATCTATATGCTAATATACGTTTTTGCATAAACCAATTGTCATATATCCAATGACATGTAATAGTTAAATAATTATTACCATTAGTACTACGACCTATATCAGAAATGATAGTCACTTTGCCATTAAAATGATACAATGCATAATGTAAATATTGTTGATATTCATGCGCAAGTTTAAAAATATCTCTTCTAATAGTTGATCTAAGAAAATCGTTAAAAGCAGAATTATATATTTCTCGAATGTAATGGATAAAATCATGAGAGAAAGGAAATGAAAAGGGCAAACGCTCCACAACAACTAATTTTGCTAAATTTTCTGAATCTTTGTGTTTATCATATTTCAGACTTATAACTCCCCCCGTCATCAGGTTAATTCGACTCTTTACTTGGTCGGGAACACTATGTAAACCCAACTCAAAAGACATTTGCACACCGCTTTTTCAGCCAAGTATTGGTTATACCTTGCTTTGTAAAAGTTTTCTATATGTCTCATTAAACCTCCTGTCCCACCTTGACCTTTTCAAGTTTTAAATTTATAAACTTCGCGACAAATTTTATAAATAGCTAGTTGATTATGAATATTCCTTTCAAAAAATTCCAATGCATGTGATTTTAATTTTCGTTGTTTTGTCCTCGACTCATACTAGGGGAATAAGAGACATTCCAATTTCAGTTTCAGTCTGAGACTCGGTATGAGCCTGAGATGGAGGTGCACTAGTGAGTGTGTTATATAAATTATCTTCTAATTCATTTTTCTAAATTAAAGTCTGTTTCATATGCAAAATATACATCATGATCTAATGATATATTAATATTAACATTAAAAAGATCAGTTTCATCTACATGAGTGAAATCATTGTAACTAGGATAACTAGAAAATGCACCCTTACCCATGTTATCCCTAGTACCTCTACCAAGAAAACGTCAAATTCGTTCTATTATAATTATGTAAATAAATAATTAAAGTTAATGAAATTAAGTACGATAATTAAATTAAGTAACAATAATAATTTAAATAAAATAAGGAACCAAGGTCCAAATGCCGACGTAACGTCGATGTGTAATCGAGGTTGAAAATTAAAACTTTGCTCGATGATCCTCAAATTATTTACCAACTTCACTCCCAATTTTTGAACTTTGATAGAAATTAGCAAATAAAATATAATATTTAGTGTGCAATTTAGACTTGTAGATAGAGAGAAATTAAAGAGATTGTAGAAAGATTTGTGAAAAAAATAAGGTATTTATAGTTGAAAATAGTGTTAATGTGTAAATATACTAACTTAGGGGTTAAAAATAAATATTAAGGGTATATGAGGTTTTATGGGGTGTGGGGGGCCAAAATGGTCATTACTAGCCGTTGCCAACAACTAAAATTGAAAGTGGTCCGTTGTGCAATAACTAGTTCTACAAGGGGGGGGGGGGGGTGAGGCGGGCTGGGTCGTTGGCGGGATTATTTTTATGAGTTCAAACCCTGCTACTGACATTGTACATCTCAAATTATTTTTACGGGTCGGAGCGGGTCAAAGAGTGCAAAAGAAAATTTAACCATGGGCCTAAAGAGGTAGCTTAAATCACCATCCAAAAAGAGTGCAAAAGAAAACAACTCCAGAAATGGGCATAAAGAGGTAGCTTAAGTCACTGGGCGTTCATTTATCCATGCCATCGCCCCCACCGAAATAATCCAGAGAACCCGAAACTTTACAAAAAACAAGTAATTGCATGGTTTTCCCTTTAAATGGATTAAAATTTAATTTTTGCACTTTAAAATCGAATTTATGGCCACACAGACATAACTTGAGCTGACATAACTTGTAAATATTATGATACATCACTTATGCCTCTATAGTTCATAAGTTTGATTTGGAAAGACAAAAATCTCTATAAGTCATAAGTTCAATTTTGAACGGCAAAAATTTAGATGAAGCCCATTTGAAGAATAAAAATTAAAGACCCAACACAAACTGCGAGAAAAAGACATCGTAGTTCAGCTAGCTATCCTCCTTTTCACACTCATAATTTTCTACGCGGTGTACAATTTCCCCAAACAAGCTTTAACCCGACTCCGAACAAAAAACCGATCCACTAACCAAGCCCATTGTCACTTCATTAAAGGAGCCCTAATTCCTCTCTCGAGCACGATCTAATCGAAGTAAAACCACTTCCTTCAACCTCGCTAAATCCGCCGTCGGCGAAGCTGACAAAGCCTTAGCCCTCGAGCCCAAAGACCCAACGACCCATATTCTTAAGGCCCTTTCACTTGATTTAATGGGCCACAAAATAGCCGCTTTAAGGTAATTGGCACTTATATCCTATTTGTGTTAATCTTTAATTTTTGTCTCTCAATCCCATATTACTTATATTTTGGTTCTCGAGAATTGAATTACATGATTTTTGATTTATATTTTAAAATATGTATTTTTATCAGATTAATGTGAAAAAATTATAATTTATTTTACTTATCATATAGTTTTTGAATATATAATTTTAAGTGTAAACTATTGTTGTGGATCTAATTTAAATTAACTTTAAAATAAGTCAAATCGACTTTTAAAAATAGAAACATGACAACTAATTTGGAATAACGAATATAACAAATAACTCTTTTGTGAAACATTAGTTTATACTTTTGCATCATAATATAGATAAGTTATGTCTCGCATTACTTTTGTCCTTAAAATTAAACTCGTTAACCGTCCAAGTTGACCTTAACCGACCGGCTTATGGATCGCCCGACGCAGTGCATACCGGTCAGTTGCCTCAACCCCAACCCGCACGTTATTTAAAAACCCAGAAGGCCCGGACTAGGCCCAGAACGAAAACCGTTCATACTGCTAGGTCTGAATGGAAAACCGGTTCGCACGATTAACCGGACCAGACCGACCAGAACAAAAAAATAAAAATTGCCCAACGGCCATTTCGACCGTTGGGCCTGGAAGGGTGGGTAATGGGCCAACTGGTCATTTCGGCTGGTCGCTTTTATTATTATTTTTTTGTTTTTATTTTGTTTAATTATTTATTTTAATTCCATTTTACCCTTTAAAAATCTATAAATTCTCTACATTTTCTTCATTTTTATCACACAACATTTCTCTCAATTCTCTTATTCTCATACTCTCTTAATCATCTTTATTATCAATTTTCAAGTTATTAATATTATTAGTTTTCAAATTCAAAGTAGCAAGACGCAAAACTTCGAGCTTCGAGTTTCTATTGAATTCTGAATCCCGAAGTTTGGTACACTGCTTTCATTCTCTAATTATTTTATTAAATTGTCATATTTATTTGTTGATTATTTAAATATTTTATAATGTCTTTACTAAGGGAATTGCGTCGGATCACAGTAAATCTAGTTCAAGGGGTAAAAAATCTGTAGGTTCTTCATCATCTAATCAAAATATAAATTATGATCAAATGCAAGAAGATTTTGGAATAGAAGATAATGAATGTGATAATGTTCAATTAGATAATATTGTTGAACTTGAAGAACAAGAACAAGAACCTCCTACACCTACTAGTGTTCCTTCATTAATGTTGCATCGCTAGTGGTAGTCGTAGTCGAGACCTCCTTTACCGTAACCGCAGCAAGAAAAAAGGAATAAAGTGTGGCTCTTTTATGATAAAGTTGGTACCGATAGAGTTAAATGTAATATTTGGGAGAACTTATAAACATAAGATGCGGGTGCGACGGGGACGCACTATAGCTAGACATATAAAATTCGATCATACTAAGACAAATGGAATGTCACGATTTAGAACCTCACAACAACAACTTAATCCATTAACTGGGGTTGGCTAAGTACGATCCAAAAAGATCGCATTGAATTAGCAAAAATGATTGCCTGAGGTTGTTTGCCTTTTCTTTTCGCTTCTTCTTCATATTTAATTACATATATTCAAAGAGTATATAATCCTTTTTTAAAAGGTGTTCCTCGTAGTACTACTAGAGCCGATATTTTTAGACTTCATAATGATTATGTTATTTTCTTGAAATATTTGTTTGCTAACCTTCCATGCCAGGTTAGTTTTACTTGCATATCGATACGCATTGAGCGTTATGATTATTTAACAATTACTTGTCATTGGATTGATGAAAATTTTAAAATGGAAAACGATTATTGCTTTTTTTTATGACGAGGATCAAAGTCATCTTCGAAAATATATGTTTAAACTATTTGTTTTTATGCCCAAAAATATAATCTTTATAATAAAATACTTTGTGTATCATTTGATAATGCATCTAATAATACCGATGTAGATCTTTTAAAGCGAAGTACAACCACCACTTCCTGATATATTTCATGTTCGTTGTGCTTGTCATATTTATAATTTAATTGTTAAAAGTGGTCTTGATTTATTTTCACCTGAAATAAAACTTGTCAAAAGAGCTGTTGGAGTTATTCAGGGTAATAATAGGAAAAATAGAATTATAGAATTTAAAGAAAAATGTAAACAATTTAATTTGAGACCTAAATTCATGCCGAAGAGATTATTACACTGGAATTATACTTATTTATTTTTAAAAGAATGTTATAAGTATAAAGACCCCATAACACATGTTGCAAATGCGCATTGTAAGAACGTAATGTATATGTTAACCGACGAACATTGGAAATCAATTGGTGAACTTTTAAAAATTTACGTAAATTTTACATCGCAATCGTTGAATTTTCGTGGATCTTATTACCCAATGCTTTGTAATGCTTTAGCTCATATAAATGAAATTTCCTATTTACTTTATGGTTTAAAATCAAATGTGAAATATACAGATTCATATGCTTATGTTTGAAAAGTTTAAAAATATTTTTTCCTATTCCCGATGTTTATTGTAGTGCAATCTTAAATCCTTCTATTAAAAGGTAGATTGTCATAATCTAATATTTAGTTTATATACTTATATGGAAATATGTGGAAATGTAAACTCCATCTTCATTTGATTGCATAAATAAACTTGATACTAATTTAACAACATTATATGAATATTATGCTACATTACATGATAACACCAACTCGCTACTAATATTTCTTCTAGTTCGTTGCGGTCTACACCGCAGGATTCAATGATGATGACGATGAAGAAGAATCTTTAGACATATGGAGCACTTTTACAACACAACCAACCACAAGCCGATCTTGCGATGAGATGCAATTTTATTTGCAAAAGCCAATGAGTCAAGAAAATTTTGACCTTTACAATGGTGGCAGGATAACAAAAGGCAATTCCTGTGATTGCAAATGGCGGGATGTTCTTAATGTGTCGATCTCAACGGTGGCTTCGAAAGTGCATTTAGCCAAGACGAGATCAAATAGAGACACACGTCACTATGGGTGAAAGCACATTAGAAGTGTTAGTCCGCATGGGATTGGATCGGATCGCAGAAGAAATCAAGGATGTGGAGACGTTAATTCTAGAAATAGGCAATATTTTGGAAGGCGTGAGTCAAGGCGGATCGAATTAATACTCTGTGATTTAGAGGCTATGGAGCATAACCAATTCAATCAACCTATAGATTACGAAGAACTTGCAAAAAGGATGCATAATATGTAAATAAAATTATTATTACTTCATTATGTACTCTTATTAACGTTATGAAAGTTCAAAAGTTTACATCTTATCATTAATTTTAATTTTACTATCTATTTAGTTGTTAATCATATTACTTATAAGTTATATGACTTATATCTACTAATCTAATAAATTAATAAAATTATAATTACAAATTTACAATATAAAGTTATAAACTATAAAGTATAAAGTTATAATCTATAATAAAGTATAAAGTTATAAACTATAAAATAAAAAGTTAACTTTAAAGTTTCAATTTTAATATATACAACTAAATTATATATTATATTATTATATTACATATTTAAATTGAATTTAGTTTATATTATAGAAAATAAATACTAGAATTTAAAAAAAAATTAAAAAAATAATAATAATAAGAAACCGGACCGGTTGGACCTGTTCGACCGAACGAGCAGGCCAACTCGAATCGATAACTAGGACCGGTTGGCGTAGTCCGATGGCAGGGCCGATGCCGGTCGGAGCAGGCTTACGATGAGACTCAGGTCGGTCCGTCGACCAGTTAGCCGGGTATACTTAAAATGTCATTTGATACGCGAAATAAAGTGAATTATATCATAGTTAAGTTTGAGCTTCATTTTATAATCTGTTTTGTAGAAGGTATGACTTAATATTGGATATTTCGTCTTATCTCATAAACTTAGATTATTTTATGCCACCTCTAAATGGGATAAATTAGTTCCAGAATTTTATTCTCAAAAATATAATTACGAGATAGTTTAGTTCGCATACCAAACGACCTAAAGAACTTATGACTCACTAGAACTAAATTTGATGGCTAAAGAACAAAAATTAAAGGTCATCCCATTTAAATGACAATTCGTGCAATTTCTTCCCTATCTCTCAATCTAATGGGCCACAAAATTGCATATTTTTAAGGTCGTTGGATTCCGCCTTATCTCTGCCGGCGGTGAAGGCGTTGTCTGGCGGAGAAAAAGGCGATGCGTTACTTAAACGGGCTGTGGGCTTGAATCGGAATAGACGAGTTGATTCGGCTATAATGGACCTATTGGAGGCTGTGAAATTGAGCTGTTCGGATCAAGCTAAGGCCTTTTGTTTGTTGGGCCAGTGTTATGAGATAAAAGGTCTGAAAATTGAGGCCCATATTGCTTTTGAAGAAGCTTTAAGGATTGAGCCTGATTTGGTTGCGGCCGCCGGCCCGTGAAGGTTTGGGCCGGTTAAGATAGTTAGCCCAGTTTCTCGTCTTTGTATGTAGATGAGAGGCTCAATATTGTATATTTTTGGTTACGAATGAACTCTCTTTTTGCACCTTCCACGCGAGTATAATTTTTTATACAATAATGTGTAAGGATTTTATGCTATTAGATTAGTTAAAACTAAATATAAATAAATGGTTTAATATCACAGCAAATTGGTAATAAACAGGCTATATTACTTGTCAGCCAAACAGGGACTAAGCTCCGAGCTCGACCCAATCCTTATAACTTGAATGGAGACTGTGAATCCACATGTAATTGTATTGTATTTTTTTGACATAAATAGCAATAAATGTATATTTTTATATAATATATGTAAAATAAACACATTTTATATAAAATAATGTATAACTATTATATATTTGACCAAATGAATATAATTATTTTGGGCCAAGTGTTCAAATGTATAACTTGCCCTTGCACAGTTAAATATCCAGATTTTTTAAAATAATAACTTTCTGCCAAATATAATTGAGCATTTAGAGTGTGTTTGATAAATTTATTCAGGCAAATTCTCTAAGGATGAAGTGTGGGTGGAGGAGAGGGGAGACAATCAGTTGGTTAGAGCACGGGACATTTTGATGAGACCAGAAGCTACTATTGGACTTTCTTTTTTGGATAAAAGATAAAATATTAAAAATGAAAAAGTCGAAAAATATTTTCCTTCGTACCAAATACACAAAACTTTAAGGCAACAATCGATATTTGACAAGTTATTTTTCTTCACCAATAAAATATTAGAAGCTCCTTTCTTCAACATTGTATCCTCCTACCCCTTAGTCAAGGTAATTAAAAGGTTCTAGAGTAGACTGAAACAAAAGCCTATCAGAATTTATAAGCTCTAGTGGCATTGGATCTTTACTATTACAAAATAACAATCAAATTCAGAAAAAGAGAAGAAAATGACAACAATACTCCTGCCCATTTTGTTTTGGATTTGTCCAAGCAATGATCATCTATTCTTTTGTCCAAGAAATGATCAACTTAAAATATCAAAAGAAAGAAAGTCCTCTATGTTTTGTTTTATGACTTGAAGGGAAGAAATAGTAAAGTAAGATAAATTAGTTAGTTTTGCTCTTTTGTTTTTCCTTATCAGGTGTCCCGACTAGTCCTTATTCGTATAGAGTAAAGCCTATTAAAGGAGAAAACGCTTGGTTCAAACGAAACCTCCGGTAAAAAATGGAGAATTCCTATCCATCCTATCACAACTCTTGATGGTAGTTTTGCTCTTTTTTTTTATTTCTCACTGTGCATCCGACTAATCTCGATACATATAAAGCCTATTAAAGGGGGAAGTGCTCAACTCAAACACAAGACCTCTAGAGGGTTCCTATTAATTCCACCAATGGTAGTTTTGCTCTTGAAGTCTTTTAGCTTTTGGAAGAATATTGTGCAAATTGTTTTAATAAACATCTAAAGGAGTCAATTGCTTCCCTTCCCTATTTGTAATTTGTGCTTTTTCCTTTAGAAGTGTGTGTATAACATCTTTAGCACCACCTTAAATAATTATTACCATTAGTACTACGACCTATATCAGAAATGATAGTCACTTTGCCATTAAAATGATACAATGCATAATGTAAATATTGTTGATATTCATGCGCAAGTTTAAAAACATCTCTTCTAATAGTTGATCTAAGAAAATCGTTAAAAGCAGAATTATATATTTCTCGAATGTAATGGATAAAATCATGAGAGGAAGGAAATGAAAAGGGCAAACGCTCCACAACAACTAATTTTGCTAAATTTTATGAATCTTTGTGTTTATCATATTTCAGACTTATAACTCCCCCCGTCATCAGGTTAATTCGACTCTTTACTTGGTCGGAAACACTATGTAAACCCGACTCAAAAGACATTTGCACACCGCTTTTTCAGCCAAGTATTGGTTATACCTTGCTTTGTAAAAGTTTTCTATATGTCTCATTAAACCTCCTGTCCCACCTTGACCTTTTCAAGTTTTAAATTTATAAACTTCGCGACAAATTTTATAAATAGCTAGTTGATTATGAATATCCCTTTCAAAAAAATTCAATGCATGTGATTTTAATTTTCGTTGTTTTGTCCTCGACTCATACTAGGGGAATAAGAGACATTCCAATTTGATTTCACCGAGACTGTGATGAGCCTGAGATGGAGGTGCACTAGTGAGTGTGTTATATAAATTATCTTCTAATTCATTTTTCTAAATTAAAGTCTGTTTCATATGCAAAATATACATCATGATCTAATGATATATTAATATTAACATTAAAAAGATCAGTTTCATCTACATGAGTGAAATCATTGTAATTAGGATAACTAGAAAATGCACCCTTACCCATGTTATCCCTAGTACCTCTACCAAGAAAACGTCAAATTCGTTCTATTATAATTATGTAAATAAATAATTAAAGTTAATGAAATTAAGTACGATAATTAAATTAAGTAACAATAATAATTTAAATAAAATAAGGAACCAAGGTCCAAATGCCGACGTAACGTCGATGTGTAATCGAGGTTGAAAATTAAAACTTTGCTCGATGATCCTCAAATTATTTACCAACTTCACTCCCAATTTTTAAACTTTGATAGAAATTAGCAAATAAAATATAATATTTAGTGTGCAATTTAGACTTGTAGATAGAGAGAAATTAAAGAGATTGTAGAAAGATTTGTGAAAAAAATGAGGTATTTATAGTTGAAAATAGTGTTAATGTGTAAATATACTAACTTAGGGGTTAAAAATAAATATTAAGGGTATATGAGGTTTTATGGGGTGTGGGGGGCCAAAATGGTCATTACTAGTTGCCAACAACTAAAATTGAAAGTGGTCCGCAGTGCAATAACTAGTTCTACAAGGGGGTGAGGCGGGCTGGGTCACATGGATGGGGCGGATTATTTTATGAGTTCAAACCACATCGACATTTTACATCTCAAATTATTTTTACGGGTCGGAGCGGGTCAAAGAGTGCAAAAGAAAATTTAACCATGGGCCTAAAGAGGTAGCTTAAATCACCATCCAAAAAGAGTGCAAAAGAAAACAACTCCAGAAATGGGCATAAAGAGGTAGCTTAAGTCACTGGGCGTTCATTTATCCATGCCATCGCCCCCACCGAAATAATCCAGAGAACCCGAAACTTTACAAAAAACAAGTAATTGCATGGTTTTCCCTTTAAATGGATTAAAATTTAATTTTTGCACTTTAAAATCGAATTTATGGCCACACAGACATAACTTGAGCTGACATAACTTGTAAATATTATGATACATCACTTATGCCTCTATAGTTCATAAGTTTGATTTGGAAAGACAAAAATCTCTATAAGTCATAAGTTCAATTTTGAACGGCAAAAATTTAGATGAAGCCCATTTGAAGAATAAAAATTAAAGACCCAACACAAACTGCGAGAAAAAGACATCGTAGTTCAGCTAGCTATCCTCCTTTTCACACTCATAATTTTCTACGCGGTGTACAATTTCCCCAAACAAGCTTTAACCCGACTCCGAACAAAAAACCGATCCACTAACCAAGCCCATTGTCACTTCATTAAAGGAGCCCTAATTCCTCTCTCGAGCACGATCTAATCGAAGTAAAACCACTTCCTTCAACCTCGCTAAATCCGCCGTCGGTGAAGCTGACAAAGCCTTAGCCCTCGAGCCCAAAGACCCAGCGGCCCATATTCTCAAGGCCCTTTCACTTGATTTAATGGGCCACAAAATAGCCGCTTTAAGGTAATTGACACTTATATCCTATTTGTGTTAAATCTTTAATTTTTGTCTCCCAATCCCATATTACTTATATTTTGGTTCTCGAGAATTGGTTTACATGAGTTTTGACTTGTATTTTAAAATATGTATTTTTATCAGATTAATGTGAAAATTTTATAATTTATAATACTTATCATATAGTTTTTTAATATATAATTTTAAGTGTAAACTATTGTTGTGGATCTAATTTAAATTAACTTTAAAATAAGTTAAATCGACTTTTAAAAATAGAAACATGACAACTAATTTGGAATAATGAATATAAAAAATAACTTTTTTGTGAAACATTAGTTTATACTTTTGCATCATAATATAGATAAGTTATGTCCCGCATTACTTTTGTCCTTAAAATGTCATTTGATACGCGAAATAAAGTGAAATATATCATAGTTAAGTTTGAGCTTCATTTTATAATCTGTTTTGTAGAAGGTATGACTTAATATTGGATATTTCGTCTTATCTCATAAACTTAGATTATTTTATGCCACCTCTAAATGGGATAAATTAGTTCGAGAATTTTATTCTCAAAAATATAATTACGAGATAGTTTAGTTCGCATACCAAACGACCTAAAGAACTTATGACTCACTAGAACTAAATTTGATGGCTAAAGAACAAAAATTAAAGGTCATCCCATTTAAATGACAATTCGTGCAATTTCTTCCCTATCTCTCAATCTAATGGGCCACAAAATTGCATATTTTTAAGGTCGTTGGATTCCGCCTTATCTCTGCCGGCGGTGAAGGCGTTGTCCGGCGGAGAAAAAGGCGATGCGTTACCTAAACGGGCTGTGGGCTTGAATCGGAAGAGACGAGTTGATTCGGCTATAATGGACCTATTGGAGGCTGTGAAATTGAGCTGTTCGGATCAAGCTAAGGCCTTTTGTTTGTTGGGCCAGTGTTATGAGATAAAAGGTCTGAAAATTGAGGCCCATATTGCTTTTGAAGAAGCTTTAAGGATTGAGCCTGATTTGGTTGCGGCCGCCGGCCCGTGAAGGTTTGGGCCGGTTAAGATAGTTAGCCCAGTTTCTCGTCTTTGTATGTAGATGAGAGGCTCAATATTGTATATTTTTGGTTACGAATGAACTCTCTTTTTGCACCTTCCACGCGAGTATAATTTTTTATACAATAATGTGTAAGGATTTTATGCTATTAGATTAGTTAAAACTAAATATAAATAAATGGTTTAATATCACAGCAAATTGGTAATAAACAGGCTATATTACTTGTCAGCCAAACAGGGACTAAGCTCCGAGCTCGACCCAATCCTTATAACTTGAATGGAGACTGTGAATCCACATGTAATTGTATTGTATTTTTTTGACATAAATAGCAATAAATGTATATTTTTATATAATATATGTAAAATAAACACATTTTATATAAAATAATGTATAACTATTATATATTTGACCAGCGAATATAATTATTTTGGGCCAAGTGTTCAAATGTATAACTTGCCCTTGCACAGTTAAATATCCAGATTTTTTAAAATAATAACTTTCTGCCAAATATAATTGAGCATTTAGAGTGTGTTTGATAAATTTATTCAGGCAAATTCTCTAAGGATGAAGTGTGGGTGGAGGAGAGGGGAGACAATCAGTTGGTTAGAGCACGGGACATTTTGATGAGACCAGAAGCTACTATTGGACTTTCTTTTTTGGATAAAAGATAAAATATTAAAAATGAAAAAGTCGAAAAATATTTTCCTTCGTACCAAATACACAAAACTTTAAGGCAACAATCGATATTTGACAAGTTATTTTTCTTCACCAATAAAATATTAGAAGCTCCTTTCTTCAACATTGTATCCTCCTACCCCTTAGTCAAGGTAATTAAAAGGTTCTAGAGTAGACTGAAACAAAAGCCTATCAGAATTTATAAGCTCTAGTGGCATTGGATCTTTACTATTACAAAATAACAATCAAATTCAGAAAAAGAGAAGAAAATGACAACAATACTCCTGCCCATTTTGTTTTGGATTTGTCCAAGCAATGATCATCTATTCTTTTGTCCAAGAAATGATCAACTTAAAATATCAAAAGAAAGAAAGTCCTCTATGTTTTGTTTTATGACTTGAAGGGAAGAAATAGTAAAGTAAGATAAATTAGTTAGTTTTGCTCTTTTGTTTTTCCTTATCAGGTGTCCCGACTAGTCCTTATTCGTATAGAGTAAAGCCTATTAAAGGAGAAAACGCTTGGTTCAAACGAAACCTCCGGTAAAAAATGGAGAATTCCTATCCATCCTATCACAACTCTTGATGGTAGTTTTGCTCTTTTTTTTTATTTCTCACCAGGTATCCGACTAATCCTGATACATATAAAGCCTATTAAAGGGGGAAGTGCTCAACTCAAACACAAGACCTCTAGAGGGTTCCTATTAATTCCACCAATGGTAGTTTTGCTCTTGAAGTCTTTTAGCTTTTGGAAGAATATTGTGCAAATTGTTTTAATAAACATCTAAAGGAGTCAATTGCTTCCCTTCCCTATTTGTAATTTGTGCTTTTTCCTTTAGAAGTGTGTGTATAACATCTTTAGCACCACCTTAAATAATTGCTATTGATGAAGTTTCAAAGATCAACCAATTTATATTGAAGAATTATGAATGAAATGAGCTCTTTTAATCCCTTTTTGATGTGTTAACAAATAGTTTAATGCAGTACAATCACTTGCTTTTAACTACATCAATTTTGTGCTGCTAATGACATCTTCTTTCATTCTTGGCAAAAGCAACAGTTTCACAGTGGATGACAAACTCAGACGTTTTCGATGCATCGCGAAAACTTTCAACACAAAAAACAGCTAGTGGAATATGATTTGATTGAACTCTTGATTTTACAAGATATATGTACAAACAGAGAACAAGGACGGAAAGCTAACAGCAGAGTCTGTAGATCTACAACGACCAATGAGACTCGAAGATCAAAAGTTTACTCCATAACGAGCTGCATATGCCGATTGAGATCTTTGAGATAAGTTGTACTACTGTAATCTTCTAAATCACATGAGTCCAGCATCAATGCTCTTCCTCCCGTCGATTTCTGCTTCATGTCTAATGCTACGTTCTCGCCTTTTAACAACTGAACAGCCTGCATAGTCCAAGAATTCACTAACTCTCGGGGAAAAAGCTCAGTTTGTACTATACATTAACATTCTGTACCAAACCCTATTGAGGAATTTGAAATCAAATTCAAGTTAGGTTTTGTTTGAAATCCTTGTTAGCATTTCTAATCACTTCAGTTGGCATCTCAAGTTTGCACAAAAGATTAAGTTATCTAGCTCACTAGCTCTATGACCAGGAATCTCAAAGGTGTTCAAATCTTCAGGTAATCAATAAGTTAGTACTTTGTACTCTTAACGCTAGGGTTGTAAATGTTAAGGGGTAAGGCAAAGTCTTAACCAAGCAAAAGTTTGACCCGCTCTCCACATTTAGCATTTTTTTCTATTTTAGATTTGCCTTGCCCTACCCCGCTAAGCCTTGCCCCGTTTAAGTTTCAAGGTGTCATTATCCATCTTTGTCCAACTAGAAAATAGCAAAATGTTAGATTAGTCTGAGTGCTAACACAACCGAATTAGTTGACGAAAAAGAAACCCCAGCGACCAAGCATTCTTGCTCCCAAAAGCGGAGAGCAAAGAATGTCGAGGAGGCAAGCAGCCTCTAAGTTGACCACCTTTCCGACTAGCGGACTATGGAAGGGGGGGAGGGGGAGGCGAACAGGAACCTCCATTTTGTAACCAACCTTTTGATTAACGTGTTTGAGTTTAAAAAGTAAAAAATATGGAAAATAGAAATGTTTTTGTCTAGAGATTTTCTCAGTATAGAAATAGTGTGCAAAGATAAAGACATACCCGTATCATGTTAGGACGCATGTTTGGCAAGTGGTGAATGCATGTCGAAGCTGTAAACATAGCTCGTTTCATCTCGATGACATCATATGCATCGCCTAGACGAGGGTCTGCTAATTCCTTGGCATTGTTCTGTTCCAGCATTGGTTTTGCCTATGCAAAAATGGTAGCAGATACAAAAAAAGTCTTCAAGAAATGCAGAATGAAACTATACTAAGGTTCCGTTTATTTCCACCTAATGGAGGTCTGAAAAGCAAGTGCGTTCTAAGGAAAGTTTCACTTTTAACAAGAACATACCCACATCACAAGACTCTGTCGGGATGAATCAACAGCACGACGACCAGTAATAAGCTCCAATAACAGAACCCCAAAGGCAAAAACATCGGTCTTCTCATGAACAATCCCGTGCATAAAGTACTCTGGTGCCATATATCTGAGGAACCAAATTTGTCGTATTTTCATCAACGCAGCAATTTTAATGAATCAATACATCTAAAATGCAATTGAACTGAACTTCTATGTTGCTCGGACCTCCAAAAATGCTTCCACCACCCGCGTCGGATCCTCCCAGCTTGCATAGCTTTTGGATGATCAGACACACCCAACAATATTTTTTGAAGAGTCCGAGCAACATAGCTGAACTTTACATACCCAAAAGTGCCTTCAATGGGGGAAACAATATGATGTACCCATTTTTCAGGCAGCCATTTTGCAAGTCCAAAATCAGATATCTGCAGCAACATATAGAAGCTTGAAGCAACTGACATGAAATTAGTTAATTACAAGGGAAGTTTCGAAAGGAACAAGATTGAATTGAAACCTGAGGTTCATAATCTTCAGTAAGTAGAATGTTTGAGGCTGTAATATCTCTATGGATTATGCGCCTTTGGCAATCACAATGAAGATAACGCAATCCTTCAGCAACACCAACTGCCACTTTATATCTTATTTTCCATTCAAGGCACTCTTCTCTACCTGCATTGCTGAGTTCTCCATTTATCAGTCAAAACAAACATCGTGATCCAAATTCACCACATTACATTTAATAGTTTACTATAAGACTTAATTTATATACGCTGACAGAGTAAATTCTTTAGCATTATCATTGTGTTTAAATCTGTCCGTAGTCAATAGCGGAAACATGAATTCTAACAAAGGGATTCGAGAAAATGCGACATCTGGGATTTGATCCTATGACCATAAGCAATTTTTAACCACTTTTACACAAAAACCTTGTCTTATTTTAAGAGGATTCAAGAATTTATACTTATTCAGAAAAAAATATTGTTTTTTCCCTACTCTCGAGGGATTGCTTTGTCCCGGCCATTGTAGCACGTGTCTCCCGGGCATAAGGGGCATGATGACTACGTCATCCTCACCTTCCTTCAACTTATCACTGACAGTTTGTACAGGCTCCAAACTCAAAGATGACAACTGAACACGAGGGTTGCGCTCGTTGCGTGACTTAACCCAACATCTTACGAGTTTCACAATACTATTCGACGAAGTGGATTAAATTAAATCTCCTTGTCTCCACCTAGCTCCACCTCTAGGTGTAATATGTTATCTGTCGTATCCTTCAAGTAACTAATCCCACTTATTATGGACGATTATCTACCATTATCTTTTAGGTGATCTTACAGACTGTTAAACTCTTCATGAAATGATATATGTCCAAGTAATAAAGCATTACACTAGAATATCAAGATTGAGAGAGAGAAACACAGCACCGTGTAGTACAGAAGCGAGGCTGCCATAGTGCAAGTATTGGAGAACAAGGTGCAAACCACCATCAACACTGAAACCAATTAACTTAGCAGCATTAGTGTTATTGATATGAGCAATGATTCCTAGCTCAGACAAGAAGTCTCCAACTCTGTCCTCATCATTATTTTCTTTCTTTGTTATTTTCTTGACTGCAACAACTTGACCATCTTGTAAATGTCCTTTGTATACTTCTGCATGTCCTCCTTTGCCAATTAAGTTATCTAGTCACATTTCAAGGCATAAATTTAGTAGAATATAAATGACCTGCAAAGGAAGTTAATGTTGGCATTTTTTATTTTGAAGTAAGCTTGCAGATTATGCAATCTTATTATAAGATTTAGTAGTAATTTGCTTGAAAGCAACATGTTTTATGTAGAATTGTGGGATTCTTGGACAATTAGTGACCATTCTTTGCTCTTTTCTTCTTGAGACAATGGCCATGCAGGTGCACTCAGACTAGCGGTCAATGAAGTGGGTGAAAAGCACGAGAGACCATAATCAAATTCCTATGGACACAAAATGCTAGGATAGTGGTGCATGACTCTAAACTTAATTGTAGATAATTAGCCCGTCCTACCTTTTTCCACTAAAAAAATACTAAGTAGCAATTTTTTCCATATGATTAAGCTTTGATGACTAGAATTGCCCGATATCTGCGTGTGGTGAGGGATAATAGATAACTCGATAAAATAGTAATTCTCCACGCAAACTGTCCCGAAAACGACCTTTATCGACAAAAAAAGGCAAGAAGCTTGCTGGCATGTGCAGATGAGTACACCTGCAGCAACTCCAGCTGCATCAACAAGACTGTTAAAGTATATCGGCCATATTGGCCCAGCCGAGAATGACCCATCCGAGTGGGTCCCTTTCCTTTGTATATTTGATAAATATTAGACTTAGGTTTGTACCTTAATTAGTAGTGTAATATTACCATAATTGTAAAGTTAGTATTCTTATAGAATATGGATTCCTAGGTAGAATAGGAAGAGGATCTTCCTTGTAACTTATATATATATGTCTTTCATTAATGAGAATAATCAAGGGATTATTCTTACATTCTTTCATGGTATCAAGAGTCTAGGTTCTCTTTACCTCGCTTCCGCTTCTCAAAATTTCTTCTCTTTTTTGGATTTGTGGATCTTCAAATTCTCGATTTTTGTGTTCTTCCTTTTTAACAAAACCGAGTATCTTCTCTTCCAAAATCCTCTCTCCCAAATTCCCTTCTCCGAATCTTGTTGTTCTATTCCCTATGGCTGATAAGAACAATTTTCATCCTGCCCTCTCAGTTTCTAACATCAAGAGCGTCATCCCTATTGTTCTTGATCTTGAAAACGTCCAATATGGACGCATGAGTTATTCAAAATTCATGTTAAAGTACATAAAGTTCTTCACCACATCATCCCTCCTACTCCTTCAAAGGAGGGTGATAAGGCGTCTACATCTACTGTGCTCACTAAAAAAGCAGACCTAGAATTATGGGACATGCTTGATTCCAAGGTTCTTCAGTGGATTTATGCCACTATTTCCTTGGACCTTTTGCAGACGATTATGAAACTCAACTCCACAGCTATGGCGGATCGATTGCGAGATATCTTCCAAGATAACAGTCATTCTCGGATTGTTATCTTTGAACATGAATTTTCACAGGTGGCCATGGTGAATTTTCAAAACGTTTCTTCTTATTGCAAACGCCTCAAGGACTTGGCAGACCAACTCAGCAACGTGGGTTCTCCTATCTCTAATAGTCGTCTAGTTCTTCAGATGGTTGCAGGCCTGTCAGAGGCCTATAGCGGTGTTGCTTCAGTTATTCGTCAGAGTAACCCCTGCCAGGATTTTATCAAGCCCGTTCTATGCTTACTTTGGAAGAAGCCGGATTAGCTAAGAAAGTGGCGATTGGGGCCAGTCCTATCGGTATGATGACTGCTTCCAATTTTTCTTCTTTCAATCCAGCCAACGTGACCCAAAATCACAACAACGGGGGTGGTAAGAAAGGCCAAAATCGAAAGAATAATGGCAAGAATCGTGGCGGTAACAACGGGGGCAACCGGCGGCAAAGACAATAACTCGAACCCACGGGGGCCTCAGTCGATGGCGGTGGGTCCTGGCCGCAAGTCGCCGCGGCTCGGCCTTACAGAGGCCACGACACCTTACTGACGCGACGCCTCAATATCGGCCGCACACGCACGCGGCGAGCTTTCCCGGTCCGGACTCGAGTGCAGACGGCGTATGGCAATCCCAACGATCCAAAGATACTCGAGCCTCACCCCATCAGGCCCACGCGCGATGGGCACACTCGCACCGACATTGAAGCGATGATGCACACGCTTGGCTTGACTCAACCGGACCACTAATCGTACACGGACACGGAGCCACTACCAGCGACGCCTTATTCCACCTGAGCACTAATCGTGGTATAACTGTTGGTAATGACAATTCTATTCCAATTAAGGGTTATGGTCATAAAACTTTGTCCCCTCCTCATCCACCACTTGTCCTGAAAAATACCCTTCATGCCCCAAAATTAATTAAAAATTTAGTATCTGTCCGTAAATTCACAACTGATAACTGGGTTTGTATTAATTTTGATCCATTTGGATTTTCTGTGAAGGATTTCAAAACGGGGAGTCATCTCATGAGGTGTAACAGTGGGGGGACCTCTATCCAATCACACCAAGTCTTAGCTCCTTCCTTGTGGCATGCTCGTCTAGGTCATCCGGGGTTGTCTATTTTATCTTCTTTAGATAGACATAAGTATATTTCTTGTAAGGGTACGCGTAGTACTCCACTTTGTCAATCCTGTGCTTTGGAAAAGATTATTAAATTACCATTTGTAGCTTCAAATTCTAATATTTCTATGCCATTTGAAATTATTCATAGCGATTTATGGACATCTCCGGTTCTCAGTTCTATGGGTCATCGTTATTATGTTCTATTCTTAGATGACTATACTAAATATTTATGGACGTTTCCAATTGCGAAAAAATCTCAAATTTTTTCCATCTTCATAAAATTTAGAGCCTTTATAAGAACGCAATTCGAACGGAAAATCAAAAACATTCAATGTGATAATGACAAAGAGTATGATAATGGGGAATTAAGGTAGTTTTGTGCTAAAAATGGGATAAATTTTCGTTTTTCTTGTCATCATACGTCTTCACAAACTGGGAAAGCTGAGCAAAAAATTCGTACCATTAATAATATTGTCCGCACTTTATTAGTTCATTCTTCCGTTCCTCCATTATTTTGGCATCATGCACTACAAATGGCTACCGATCTCCTAAATATTTTTCCCTCTAAAGGTTTGACATATTCCTCCCCTCTCAAAGTGTTATACAATAAGACTCTGTCCTACACTCATCTTAGGGTCTTCGGATGCTTATGTTATCCACTGTTTTCATCCACTACAATCAACAAACTTCAGGCACGTTCTACTCCTTGTGTATTCTTGGATTTTCCGTCAAATCACCGTGGTTATAAATATTTTGATTTGTCCTCTAAACGAATCATCATTAGTCGTCATGTTCTCTTTGATGAAACTCAATTTCTCTTTTCTAAAGTAGAAAAACCCGTACCTACTTCTTATGATTTTTTGGATGATGCTATCTCCTCCTATATTCTCCATCATTTTTCAGGTTTGCCAGAAAATATGTTAAACCCGTCCTCAGCGCCTCGCATCGAGCGCCATGGCGCAAATTCCCTCTGGCGGCGCAGCGTCACGGCGCCAAATGTCCAGAGAGCAAGAGAGTTCTCGCAGCCGGGCGCAAATTTAAAAATTTCCGACATTTCACAAACTTTTCAAAATTCACTCAATCCAGCCCAGAGTCTTGGTCCGGGCCACTGTAGTCAATCTGGGTATTTTTAAGCCAAAAACACATTTCAATTTGAATTCTAATGTTCTTAAATCCCCCTTACCCCGTAATCCTGTGTCTGCCTTAAATGACCCTAATTGGAAAATTGCCATGACCGAGGAATATAATGCTCTTATTGATAATAAGACGTGGGAGTTGGTACCCCGTCCATCTGGTGTTAATATTATTTGGTCTATGTGAATTTTTGTTCATAAGAAAAATTCTGATGGTTCATTTGCAAGACATAAGGCTAGACTTGTAGGTGATGGTAAGACTCAGCAGGTTGGTGTGGATTGTGGTGAGACATTTAGCCCAGTGGTCAAGCCGGCTACCATTCGTACTGTGCTCAGCTTGGCTCTTTCGAAATCATGACTCATTCATCAGCTAGATATGAAGAATGTTTTCCTACATGGTGATCTTCAGGAGACATTGTATATGCATCAGCCTTTGGGATTTAGGGATACTAGATATCCTAATCATGTCTGTCTATTGAAGAAGTCATTGTATGGGCTTAAGCAGTCTCCACGAACTTGGTATAAGAGGTTTGCTGATTTTGTTTCGACTATGGATTTTTCTCACAGCAGGTCTGATAATTCATTATCCGTATATCGTCGAGGATCTTTTATGGCTTATATTCTGTTATATGTTGATGATATTATCTTGACTGCCTCTTCTGATACTTTGCGCAAGTCTATTATGACAATGCTCAGTTCTGAGTTTGCCATGAAGGACTTAGGCCATTTGAGTTACTTTTTGGGGATTGTTGTAACTCACATGCAGTGGATCGTTCTTATCACTGCAGAAAGTACGCAGAGATCATTGAGAGGCCGGATGTCATCCTGTAAGTCCACTTCTACTCGATTGATACTAAACCCAAGTCAGCGCCGCAATCGCCTTCAGATGAGGATCCGGCCGGTATCGTAGTCTTGCAGCGCCTTCGATTCGGCGTTCACGCGATTAGACATTACATATGTCGTACAACAGGTGTGTTTGTTTATGCATGATCCCAGAGTTGAACATATGAATGCACTCAAACGCATTCTTAGGTACATTCAGGGAACACTTGAGTATGGTTTGCATTTGTATCCTTCGTCGACGTCTACATTGGTCTCATATACAGATGTTGATTGGGGTGGTTGTCCTGACACCAGACGGTCTACGTTTGGATATTGTATGTTCT
Organism: Przewalskia tangutica; assembly: GCA_029844215.1. Lineage (NCBI taxonomy): Eukaryota > Viridiplantae > Streptophyta > Magnoliopsida > Solanales > Solanaceae > Przewalskia > Przewalskia tangutica. The sequence continues at coordinate 99,482,067 of CM056728.1, read as the reverse complement.
TGGGTAACAACTTGGTCTCATGGTCTGTCAAACGTCAATCTACGCTTTCACGTTCAAGTGCAGAGGTCGAGTATTGAGGGGTAGCTAATGTGGTCTCCGAATCACGCCGTTACGAAATCTTCTTTGAGCTCCATTGTCCCATCGAAAGCTACCTTGGTGTATTGTGATAATATAAGTGTCATCTACCTTCGATAATCCATTCGGCACCATTACTAAACACATAGAGATGGATATTCACTTTGTTCGAGAAAAGGTAGTAAAAGGACAAGTACGCGTCTGTCATGTTACTTCGAGATATCAAATTGCAGACATCTTTACAAATGGTCTTCCCTCAGTCCTTTTGGAAGATTTTAGAGACAGTCTCAGCGTACGAAGACCGCACGCTATGACTACGGGGGTGTGTTAAAGTATATCGGCCATATTGGCCCAGCCGAGAATAGCCCATCCGAGTGGGTCCCTTTCCTTTGTATATTTGGTAAATATTAGACTTGAGTTTGTACCTTAATTAGTAGTGTAATATTACCATAATTGTAAAGTTAGTAATCTTATAGAATAGGGATTCCTAGGTAGAATAGGAAGAGGATCTTCCTTGTAACTTGTATATATATGTATTTCATTAATGAGAATAATCAAGGGATTATTTCTTACATTCTTTCAAAGACCCACAAACAATAATAAAAAAAATAATTGGGCTCATGGTTAGTTGTCACTAGGGGTGAGCACGGGTACGGGTACCCATATATCCGACCAAAACCGACACTAACGGGTAGGTTCCGGATAGATATATTAGAATAACGGGTAGGTTCCGGATAGTAAAATTAGGAACCGATAGATGTCGGATCCGGTTCCGGTTCCGAAAAATAGAGATCGGATACCCGGACCCTATGAACCCACCCCCCATTTAAATTATTTAGTTATTGATATTCTCATTTAGTTTTGGGCTTTGGGGCGTTTGAGTTGATTTATGTATAATTGAGATTTGAGAGTCCTGTTTTTCTGATTAGTTTATGTAAGAGCTTAATCAAATTATATCTTCTGCTGGATCTCCCATCACTTTGATCCCCACTGTGAAGAACTGATGATTAATTAAAAAAAGCAGTAAATTCTTGTACAATAGATAAGCGGAAGATTGCTTCTCTTCTCAAGCTAATTATATGAAAATATGTTGTTTCTCTTTTCATATAACGTTTGATTGGTCATAAATTCTAATTATGGTGCCTAAATATTCTGACTGCTTTGGATGCATAATGTAGGTTGAAATGTGTTTTCCGTTATAGGGTGCGGTTCCGGGTAGGTTCCGGATAATGATTGCTACGGGTAGGTTCCGGGTAATGATTGCTACAGGTAGGTTTCAGATAGTAAATTTAGAAATCGATCTTTTACAGGATAGGATCCGAGTAGTTCAAAAATGGTAGGGTATCCAGACCCTCACCCCTAGTTGTCACTCTCTCCTAGGCATGGTTCAAGAATTCATATTCACAATTTCTTACAAAATTTACAAATTTGCCACAAATATTATATTTTAAGGTTTTTATAGAATTTGTTTAAAAGTATATAAAGGGGTGTTTCAAAATGAAAAAAAGAAAGACTTTTAAGCATTTTTTTTTGGGTTGGTAAGTGAAGAAGTTGTTTGAACGAGAACGAGTGTGAGGGGCGAAGCTACTCGACTGTAAGATGGTGTAAATAAGCAAGTCCCCGCCAATTTCTTTAAGGTTGGCCCTTATCTGTTTTGGGGTATGATTAATTTAAATTCACATCAAGAAGTTTTATTTGAATAATAAATATTTCTTATCAAAAATAATTACTTATTTTTAGAGCCCAATTTCTTTTTGTTAAAGATGACGGGATATTTATCACCCTACCATGACTTAGTGGTGGTTCCCACCGGTCACTATCACTTCAATTTTGTAATTAAAATCTTGAGGAGACCATGTTTACTTTTCTTGGGGGCAAAGTGAAATCCTCGCCATGCCCCACCCCTACCCCACTACCTACAAAGATTGATAGAGAGTAAATCACGTGATGATTCACTGATCATGACAAGGTGGGAGGCAGTCTATAAGGTATCCCAAAAAGGAGTCTCAAAGATCAAGCACTAGGCTGCTTTGACTACTGAGAAATGGGGTACTTTAATTCCCCAAGAACCCAACATTTAAAATTTAAATGTGAAATTATTAATAGTAGTATTAGTATTAAGCAGAGGGCAACATCATGCTGCCTTAAAATGCACAAAAAGTAACCCTGCATATATGTCCCATTCATGTCCAGGCTCCACACTCTAAATTCATATAAATATAAAAACAGTATCAATTTTGTCTTTTTTGAATAAGAAAAATCAGTATTTTAAAGTTTTCTTTTTCAATGGGATACTTGGAACAACCGAAAAACTATCTGTTTTACAAGTGATGTATGTGATGCCTATGACGGAAAGTAAGAAGATGAAAACAGATCAAGAAAATTATGTATCTTTTATTGTGATGTATGTGATACCTATAACAAAAGTCGGGATGGTGAATCACAAGTGATACCTATGACTGGAAAATGGGATGATAAAATGGATTTAATTTAAAAAGAAAGACGAACATGCTTCGAAACTGATAAGGTTTCGAAAAAAGGTAAAACATGACATGTAAGCAAACCCAGCAAAAGGAAATTGAAGTACTGTATAAAATAAGGCACAACTTCACATGGTTCACCTGTTTGCGAATTTGATGTGTCATAAGTCTCGAGACACATCTTGAGACCGGACCAAAACGAACAATAAGGGCTCGTTTCATACGTCGCACTGGACTGTATAATTTTGTATGGACTATACTATATTGTAATGAACTGTATTAATATATAATGGATGGTATTAGAGTATTAATATATAATGGACTGTATATTTTTTTTAGATACCTCAGGGTGACTCATCTACCGTTCTCAAAAATAGCGATTGAAGTGTCTTATTTTTTAAATAGTATAGTTGATCCAAATTAAACGTCCACCAAACGTTGTATTGTTTTTGTTCGATCGATCAGTGTAATACTGACGTCAAACGCGTCTTAAGTATTATGGGATGCGACAAATAAGCCAATTTATTCCGGTGAGATTAATTGAATAAAAAAAGTAATTTAAATCTGTCTTAAAATGATTCATTGTATTTCTCCTAAACTTGCTAGGTAAATTCATTTTATTACTAATAAAGAATTATTAAAACTATGTATCTACTACATGTAATTATAATTGGAAATGTTATGATTTATTAGAAGGATAAGGATTTTAATGACTTAAATTTTTTGGGTGTAGTAGTAGTAAAGTATTGTCATTGTCAAGAAATGGTCATAACTTTAATCCAACTGTCCCATGTTATAAAAAGCAATGAACTTTTTGCTTTTCTAGCAACCCCACAAGAAATATTTTTTTTGCAATTTAATTTCCTTTGACTCAATTAGAATTTGCTACCGTACAATTACAAACAGTACTACGTTCCTTCCCAAAATAGACTTGATTATTCTCTTTCAAATTTCAAATAAAAAATTAATCTATGTTTTTTCAACAAGAAAGGGTATCTGAAAAACTAAATTAAAATAAGATAAATCGTGCAAATTTCTAGTTTCAATAACTCAAACAAAATGTTTCAGTAAAAAAATATTTTTTTTCCATCAAAAGCAGATAAAGGTCCACAATTTTGTGCTCCCATATGATTTTAGCCTCCCAAGACAAATGGGAACAGAGCAAATTTTCAAAGAAAGGTACCTATACCTCTAGTATCCGTTTGATACACCTTATTAAAAAGAATTTATAGAAATAGAGTTTATTTAAGTAGATTTTTATCAAAAAATTGCTAGGTATTTGATTATTAATAAAAAAATATTATATAAAAAATAAAAAAGTTGTTAGGTCAAAAAAAGATTTAGCTTATGAAATAAGTGTTTATGACACTCATAAACTCTACTCTTTTTTCAACCAAACACATCTAAAAAATTTCAAATAAGCACTTATAGCTTTCCATAAGCTCAATCAAACGGACATTTAGCATAAATAATTTTAAAAATAACCATAAAATATTATGAGTACTTAAACTAGAAGATGTAGTCTAAACAGAGAAAAATTATGAAAAATCATGATTTAAAATTTCAGCACATACATAAACCGTTAGGTAATTTCTTTTTACATATCTAAATTTTAATAGATATTTGTTAATTCGTACTCGTGCTCACGTGAGATAGCAAACACTTAATAATATAATTGAAGTGTGTGTAAATTGATTCAAATAATAACATTATAAGAAGCACTTGAAATGAAAAGATCAATGTTATAATTGAAAACTAATCACTATCATAAAATTTAAAATTTCACAGTTATAACTCCATGGTAATATCTTAAAAATTCACCTATAAAATTTCAAACTCCATAACAAAGGACTATTCCTCAATTACATAAGCTAAAAAGTACTAGCTATTACTACATTTTACTATTTTAGTATGAAACACCCGAAGAAAATAAAATAAAAAATATGTCTTTAAAGTATTCAAAATTGAACAGTTTAGCTAGTTGATCCAAAAATATTTTTAATTTAACTTAAACTCCCAATTAGTTGGTTAATAAGCGGAAAAAAACCCTAATATAACATTAAAATATGTGAAATTGAGCAGATAAATCCAGTTAATACCTGGAAGTAAAATTATATAAAAATTACCTGGAGTGAAATTATGAGTAGCTTGAGCAAGTTCATCAAGGGTAAAATTCCTCCATGAAGGTTTAGGAACAACAAAATCAATTGTATCTTCTTCAGCACTCCTAATCCTCGCCAATAATTTCCTCTTAATATTATTTTTCTTCGGTAATAACATTTCATATCCACCTAATAATGGTATTGTAGATAATCTCCGTATCGATTTTCTCTTCATTTGATCAAACAAATTCTTAAAACTCAACCCTTCGCCACCAGGAACGGCTGCCGGAGATGATGACCCGAAACTACGGGTCCTTTCGCCGCTACTTATGCTGCTGTTATCGGAATCAGATGTGCCTGATATGTGAATTTCCAAAACTGCCCTTGGTGATAACTGATCGTTATCTATTTTGTTGTTCTCTTTTTGTTGTTTTTCGTCATTTTCTATTACTTCTTGTTCCTTTTCAACTTCTAATAATTGGCTCTTCATTTCTTCTTTCCCTCCATTTTTTGGAACCTGTACAACAACACTTTCACCTACAAACACAAAAAGAAAAATCAATTTTCCTCCTTTTATTTACAAAACATAGATATAAGTGAATGCAGAAAGTATGGAAAAATGTCACGTTTAAATTCTGAATCCATCTTTGTTACTGTTTATATGTAAAAAATGTTCAAAAATGATTTATTATAAAAAGAAGAAGAAAATGGAAAGGGAAGAACCTTCCATGGTATATTTTGGAGATGTTGTGTTGTGTGAGACAAAATGAAAGAAGAATCTTCTTCTAAAATTGCTATGAATGAAGCGAATTGAAAAGGAATTTAGAAGAATTAGAATATATTAAAAAGAGAGGTTGAAGAAGAGGCAATTACTTGGAATATTATTATGTGTGCTACTTACATTTATACGCTAATGGAATGCAAATAATAAAATCTAATGTATAATTTTAAGATCGCAACCGTTGGAGTTGGATGCAACCAACGCTGTGTGTGTATTGTCGGGAAAAAGATCAAATAACGAACCCAACTAACTTTGATATAATTCCTCCCGCTAAAAAAGAATGTTTACTTATCAAATCAATAAAAAATTAATTTTATTTTTTTAGACTTGCTCCTATTAAGTACTATGTGATCAAATTCAAATATATATTTAATTAGGGAAATTAGTTAAATTACTTCTTTTTGTCTAGGAGTTTGCATTTTGTTAAGGAGTGTGCAAATAACTAAGTGGATACTCTTTTCGATCCCTAAGGAGTAAATTTTAGAGGGTTTGAAGGGTATTTTAGGTAGAAAATATTTGGGTGGTGGAGTAGTACTACAATTTGTTTGTAAGTTTTAAGTTTCATGAACTAAGAGTGAATAATAATACTACTCCATTATGAAGTTAAGTAACATACAATAGTTATTTATAAAAATAGAGAGATTCAAAATTTAAACTCCATTAGGTTCGGATTATTGATTTAAAATTTAATATTTAAAAATATTTAATAATTTCTGGACACATATTTAGAATGTGAATGAGTACTACATGACGCTCGATTGAACTCGTAGATTACTTTGTACATTCCCCTGATAACAAATAAGATTTGAAATTGAAAAATAAATTAAATATCTATTGTAATATATTAAACTACACTAATAATATCAAAACTTTTGATACTATCTTATTATTTTGAAATTAGGTCTCAAAAGTTTGGAAACAAATCTCGAGACTAGTCGAAAATAGTCAACATCTTTGATGCTAGTAGTCTTACTTTTGGATCTTCATAGGTATGTTGGGACAACATCATTGGAATATTAAAGATATGTTGTCTCCTTGTGAACATTTGCAATATTGATATGCTCATTTTCTAGTAAAATTGAACAAATTATTGGTTCATGAACGGGATTAATTAAGATAAAACACTTTTTTTTCTTAATGAAATTTCTAGAACAGTGAATCTCTTGTACATAGCATTTAGCTAGTATCTAGGATTAAATAAGACCATATTCATGAGAAACTACATGTGATACGCTTTTAAGTTAATTACATGAAGCTTCTGCTCTTTAAACATAAAAAAACACGTGTTTATACATAATATTAAAAAGGGTTTAATTATTCAAAATTTGTGGTGTAATGGAAAATTGAGCAATGGGAATATGAATATCCTGTACATTGTATTTAGCTCGTGTGATTAAAATAATTAATATTCAATTAGCTTTACTTGATATACTTTTGCACCTTTTATTTAGGAGGTTATTTGGGTCAACTTACACGCTCACCTCGAATATTCCAAGCACCAAAAAATCGCAAAAAAGACACCAAAAGGGGATGGTCTTGATTATTTGACCTCCACTTCATAAATCTTTGAAAAATGGCTTTTGTTATCCATTGGGAATAAGTTCTAATTATAATGTACATATAAGTTTGTTTTCCCATTGCAAGATTTTGGGACATTTCAAGAAGTTATAGACACTTCCCTATGTAGAATTTGTAGTCAATTGAAATGATTCAACTCGTGTCTCATAGACAAAATTAATTTATTCACATGACTTACGTTTGATTGCCAAAAAAAAAAATCAAAATTTTGTTAAATGGGATCAAAAATATCAACAGCACCCTGGAGGTCATTCTTGCAAATCACCACATGCCAGTGAGTAGCTTAGCTTCAATATAATCTCCTTTCACTTAATATACCATACAAGTTGTATAATTAATCACCCGCAAAGTGGCACAATGTAGCCAGAAGCGGGATCGCAGCGCCACGAGTTCGATCCCCGCATAAACCTTCTTATTGAACACATTACATGGCCACAATGTGGTTAAACGGTGACGTGGTGGCGTTATTGCGTCGATTCGGGGTTTACAGAGCGCACTGAAGAAAGAATGATCGCGGTTCCTTCCAAAAAAAAAAGTTGTATAATTAATCTAATTAGATTATAGTTAAAGTTAAACACAATAGCTATCTGTAAAAAGTAAACGAAAAAGAAAAACAGAATAATTAATGTTATAAACAGATCATGTATAAGAGAATGATTTCTCAGTTCATTCTGGTAGTTGTACTCATAAAACCAACCAAAATATGACTATTAATTAACAATCTCTTCAAAGCTAAGAAGTGAGAACCCATTTAAAGCTACTATCAATAATTAAATCATTTTTCACAAATACAAACGCAAAGTGAAAGGATGAGGGATGTTAATTAAGTGATAGTTACCTAATGTTTGACCATTATAATTGGAAAATTAATTTCTCGTTGCTTGTAGGCAATGTTTTGAAACTCGGACCGGACATCGAACTGATCGACCAACTGGGTCCTGGTTTAACCGATTGGACCGGTTAAAAAAATTGGTATTCACACACACATATATATTTATTTATTTATATATATATATATATATATATATATATATATATATATATATATAAATACATATATGTATCCAAACATATGAAATAACGAAGATCCATGTCCATCAACTAATTTCAAAACACATGTTCATAAACTAAATTACCGATATCCATTAAGCTAATTAACCAAGATGTCATGCATATCTAAATCCAAGAAGTAGAAACTAGAAATTTGATTATCCATGTCCTCACAAAATAAATAACTTCAAAACACATGTCCATAAACTCAAATAGTCAAAAGATCTTGAATAATAAAAATCTCAATTAAGTCCAAAGATATCCTCTATGCCGTCATCAACACCTCTACATTGCTACTTTGATGGTCAAAACCTCTTAAGTTAGCATCATTAATCATGTCTTCATCAACTTCTTTATCTAAAAGTTTAATTAATTTTTTTAAAAAAAAATTATATGAATAAACAAAAACCGGGTTTGTACGAGTTACCGAGTCACCGGTTCGTACCGATTTTTATCGGGTTGCGCCGAGTTTGATACCACCCGTTCCTACAATAAATTCGGACCGGCCTCGAGAACGGTTCCCGGTTAACCCGGTCCGACCGACTAGTCCGGTCCGAGTTTCAAAACATTGCTTGTAGGTAGCTGGATTTCCGGTGTAAAAATTATTTGTGCAATCAAATCACTTATTAGATAACTAAAATTATTTGTGCAATCAAATCACTTATCAGATAATTACATATAAATACAATGATAATCATTAATCAGTAATCTTGTAAAAGTGATAATTAATCAGCTAGTAGTTGAAGCATGATTTTAAACATTGGGCCTCCTATATATGCATAAAATGAAAATAGACCTATCAAAAATAAATAAATAAATAAATAGATAATTGACCTATGTATGTATATAGTATGGTCTTCGACCAAAGGAATCAAAAAACCCTTCCGCTCCTCTAACTCCGTCCTTCTAATATGTTATCGCGGATTAAAATTTACTGATAACGTAAAAAAATATTTATATTGTAAGGATTTAGTATATCTAAATATCAATCATTAAGACCCTAATCTTGAACATATTCTTGTTTGGATTCTTAAAGTCAACCTTTATTTGTATAGTTTTCTTTTGAACCCTGACGTTTTCAACTTTTTTTTTGTTGATTTTGGTTTTTATTTCTATTTTTAGTGCCTTTCCGTTCTATTTCTACACTTTGTTTGGATTAAGTCAAAAGATAACAAAAGTAGTAAGTATAATCTAAATTGTAAGTATCATCTAGATTTTGTGGAAATAAAATCCCTTGTGATGGGGAAATTCAACAAGAAGTCCCTAGTGCAAGCAAAATTTGAAATTTAATTAAGAAATGAAAAAAATGCCAATAGTATGCTCATTATTATAGTATTCTGTAAGAGGTAAGACAATATATAAAAAATAGTTAAAAATTTAACCGTATAAAAATTCAATTATTTTTTATAACAGTGGTATCTAGATCAGTTTGCTTTGCCTTGACTCATTCATCAAGTATTTGCCCGCCCTTAATGAGATAGTTGTTTAGTCAATGATCCTTTTTTATTAATATACTTTGTAATTTATAGAACTTTTAGATCACGATTTAAAGATACTCCATTTAAGCAATTGTAAATATTATGATAAAAAATTAGACCAATATTAATTTTTTTTTGTAAGTTATTACAAATGTTATACGATAGTCAAATATTTTGTATGTGATTATATATGAGCAAACATATTAAACCCGTGTCTAATAATATCCGGAAGGAAAATATTCCAAAAATTATATTTTCACAACTTTTAAAAATAAAATTAAAATAGTGGCATTAAATTAAAAGGGACATTTGTGTAAATCTTTACTATCAAAGTTTTGTCAGGTGAAAGAAATTATCCAACCTTTTCTAGTGATCTGTACTGAAATTTAATTTAACCTACATTTCTAAGGTTTTTATTCACTTTATTAATCGATAGGCCACATAGGCATCTAATTTAGATATTTTGCACAAGAAGAATAACCTTTTTAGTAGCATAACTTTTTTTTTTTTTTTTTATGAAGGAACCCGCAATCGCTACTCTTCAAGTGCGCTCTGGGTAATCCCGGACTGACGCAGTAGCCTGCAAACCACGTCAGCCGTTTAACCACACTTGGCAAGCCATGTGTGAAAGACTCAACCAAGAAGGTTTATGCAGGGGATCGAACTCGTGACATTCCGGTCTCACGCTCTACTGTTACACCAACTTGGTTACCCTGACGGGTTAGTAGCATAACTCTTAACAATGCATTTATGGGATAATTTTAACTCATTAATTAAAGTGACCAAATTGAGTGTTTTCGAATTCAAAATAATGATTTTGTTTCATTTTGATAAATCAACTTTAAAACAGCATGTGCATTAACAAATGATAATGGCGCATAGTGCCCGCATGCAGAGCTGGTTCTTGTTCATTTGCTTCCTTAAGAAATCAAAGATAACACTTTACTTGGAAAATTTACAAAAAGAAAAAATTTAAAATATAATAACCGGATGTATATGTTGTGTGAATTGTGAAAATAAAATCAGTGATTTATCCAACTAATTATGATAAAATTATTTATCCTCCATGCATGAGACCACGACTCCACTTACGTCATTTTATATAAATTTAAGAAGCATGCATGTTAGTATCATTGGAGAGGAAATTTTAGTTATTCCTAAACAAGTTAACCGATAAATGCTCATAAGCGAAAGACCCTTCCTTGCTTCGGTCGACGACAGTTTCAACTAGTGTCCTGTGTATAAGGTCGCCTTTGCCTGAAAGACGTGATAGAAATTTTGAAAACGTAAAATGATCAAATTTGCCCTTCAATTATGCTTTAGAGTTTAACATTGCACGCCGTAATAAATTTTGCGATTAAAATTATCATGTTAGCATACTTATTAAATTTGCCCTCAGCTCGATGGAAGTATGACTTGGACTATATCACACTTAAAAATTTGGCCATGTCAGATCCACGTAGGATCCACCTAAGCTCCCACCCAATTATTTTAACTCGTAACCCGTACCCGTTACCCCACCATATATATTCTTTCAATCAATTACCCTCACTGTTGCTTCTTCTCCAGCGGACCTCAGCCATCTTCAACGAGCTCCGTTGAGCCCAATCAATCACTCTACAACGAACCATTACTTCCCATACCCCTCTCTATTTCTCTCTCTCGCTGGCAAAGTTGCCGACGAGTTCCCATGTCGGACCTCTGACGAACTCCACCATTGTACATCCAATTCACCACCAACGCCTCCACTTCATCTCCCTCTCTGTTTTCTGTCAGTTGTCGTCGTCAGATTTGACCACCTAACGGTCGGTGATGACGACCACTAACCACAACTACTCTGTCTTCACACCAACACGAAATCACCAACCAAAAACCCTTCTCACTTTCCCCTATTTTCGTCGTTGCCGAAACAAACCAACTCCACCACCAACAACCAAATAGCCCCTCCTCTCTGCCGCCATTCACGACGTCGCTCAGTTTCAACATATTAAAATACTCCATATGTTTCTCTTGTTGTTTCCCTCACCGACGTAGATGAATTTACAGTGGAGTTTGAGATTTGTACATAAATTGATCATAAAAAATCTTGTGTCTGTATATTACTACCTAGGTGGGGTAACAGGTGCGGATTACGGGTACAGGTTACAAGTTAAAACAATTAGGTGAGAGCTTAGGTAGATCCTACGTGGATCTTGAAAGTATGTTTGTCCTAGAGACAATCATTATAGGGACAAATATACTTGAACACATTTGTATTATTAATAAGATTAATATAATTATGGCATTTGCGATTATTGAATTAGTATTTGATTATTTGTAAAAAATCATTAATATGCATCTCTTGAGCTTACGTTGTCATTAATATAGTATTTGATCATCGGGAATGGATATCGATGGTATGTTATAAGTCGACATGTGGTCTGCATCACATTCTTAGAGAATGTGGTATGTCTCACTTGCTACTAGTAATGGTTACTAGTGATGGACACATGGATACTTTTAGAAAGTATTGGTATACCCTGCTGATAAACTATTTGTTATACATGTCTAGGATGTTATCAGCGTGTGAGTGATAAGGGTCATTTGACTTTAGGTCAATACGCACCTTATTTGCGGAGTAATGTATTTTGACCCTGTCCTAAGCTTAAATTCCTTATAGGATAAGACACGGCTTGTGTTAGGTGCATTACGATATAAACTAAGGTGGTAGTTGAGTCAAGAATAAGATTCATTCCTCAATTGGATATTCGAGAGAACACTCAGCTTTCCAGTGATATTAGGTCGACCAAGTCATTGGCCAATGCAAGAGACATATTTAGAATATGGTCTAGTTGTCGACTAATATAGATGAGATAAAGTGATCAAACCATTTGGATAGACACATGACAAATCCTAAGCTTGATTGAGTGTGTCGCGAATGAAAGGAATTTATCATCTCACATAAAGGTTATGTTTGTTGGATTCATGTAAACGTACTTACATATTGAGTTCGTCATACAACGCAGTCTAGGAGTTCCGTATGAACCTTAATTTGATTAGTGTCGATATGTGAAGGCCTAAAGTCACACTATATCGATTATCTTTTCGGTCTAGGAGAGAATATTAAATATTCGATTTAGAATCGAGATATTTAAATTGATAATAAATTATAAGATAATTTCTATTTGATGGAAATTATTTAATTAAATCAAAATTGGATTTTGAATTTAAAATTAAACGTGCTGAATATATGCGGGGTGAAGGGTCGCATACAGCGGTTTCACCGACCGCCCATCGCACTCGAGATTTGGGTCAGGCTTGGATCTCAACCCTAATCTGATAATTAGCGTAATTGTCCCTATATAAACAACACTTAACCCCATAATTTCATCACACCAATTCTGCACTTTCTGAACTTAGAGTGTAGAAAAGAAAATTCTTTCGAACCTCTGCCAAGATTTCCTAGCTTTCTTGACAGAGGAGTATACCGTAGCAAGACTTGCAGTCGAAAGGATAGTCGCGTGCGCTCCCTCTAGTAAAGACTCCAGATATAAACAAACTGTAAGTTTTGTGTTTATGTCCTTACAGGCTTCAATTGTAACGTAACCATACCAGACATAATTGTTGGGGCAAGTAAGCAAAACAGAATTTAAACTTCCGCTGTGCCTTACTTACGTATTTTGGACCCAACAAAACCCTACAGATCTGAGATGACAAAATTTTTAAGTGTGATGGAGTCCAAGTTAGGCTTCCATCCAGCTGATGGCAAATTTAATAAATATGCTAACGGGAAGGTTAATTTTGATCGCAAAGTTTGATGAAGGGTAATTGATCGGTGTATTTTATGTACACCTTTTGAGTCATTTTTAGTTAGTCTTTTGTCCATTTTTGTACAAATATGTGTCTTCTTATGATAGATTTTCTTTCTTTTGAGTCATAATGGTTTAAAGTTGCACATTGGTGAAAAGGAGTGAAAAGAGGGCAGAAACAGAGGTTCCAGAGCTCAAAAAACTAAAAAGTTGACAACCCGGGCAAGAAACAGAGCAGTACATGGCCACCAACCAAGAAGAGCAGAGCCACGCGCCAAAGAACAGAGAGTCGCAGAAGTTTCAGCCATGCACACGATTGCAAGTGCACGCGGAAATAAGCCAACCGAACAGAATGGGCCAAGGCCAAGAATGAAAAGTTGTTGGACGTTTTTGAGGTTATAAAAAAGACCTTTTTAGGTCAGATTTGAGAGGACCCCACACTTGATAATTCATCACAACTTGGAGATCAATATTAGAGACTTACTTTTGTGTAATTTCTTGTTCTTTATTTTATTTCTTTTTAGTTTATGTTGGATATTAGTTTAGTTCTTGACATGTCTATGGCTAGGAACTAACTTAATTTAGGGTTTTCCATGTCGAATCACTTGAACCTCGTTCTTATGAATTAATGCATGTTTTGGTTTCTTCTTATTATTGTTGAGATTTATTCAATATTTGTTTTGATTGCTTGGTAATTAATTGATCACTAATTATCATAACTTATATGATTTCTAATCGAAATCCGAAATGGGAGATTGTGAATATGCTAAGTTGAATAAACATAGGTTAAATCGTGGACGAAAGTACCTCGATACTTGTGTAGTTTGATAGGTTATTGTTCTTAATCCTCATTTGTAGTCAATCTTGTCATCGAAATATAGAAGAGTTCTACATTGGGGTTGAGTGTTTATATTACCTTAAGAGGAGTATAAAACGACTTAGTTAACCTTCTATCTTAAAATATAAGAAGAACCATAATTATTTGCATTAACGAAAAAACGAGCGTATAGTTGAGGAGATTTGAAGCTCTATTTCCACCATATCTGAAGTAAAATAAAGTAATTTAGTTAGCACCTATAATCATAGCTACAAACAATTCATCAAATTATCGGTTACCAAATAGATACCACAGAATAGAGATTGATAATTGGACACTAATCCCTGAGGACGATAACTCGGTCTTCTAGACTATATTACTTGTCACGCAAGACGCACTTGCGCTTAGTGTGCATAACTCGCGCATCAAGTTTTTGGCGCCGTTGCCGGGGATTGGCTTAGTTAAATATCATTCTCTCTATTCTTAATTTCTAATTTGGTTTTTTCAGGAACCGCATACCGTGATCCGCTTGTTGATTTTGATCCATTGCATCTAGTTTATGCGAAGGAGAAGAGAGCAGATACACTTGTTCCCTTCAACCCGAGATTAAAAAGACTTGCAAGCGTAACTGCAGAGAAACAAACGAATCTTCGCCTTAATAGCAATAGGAGGCTTGCAGAATAACAATGAGATGAACGGCGGTTAGGTGATCATCAACCTAACTGCAGGATGCCTGCAGGTTACCAAACGGATGTGGAAGAGTGGTCCAGTCCAAGCCGCGAAGCTTGGGAGATTATGTCGCTGGCGCGAATGGATCACAAACTTGCATCCGCTCCCAAAGAATAGAGCAAATAATTTTGAAATCAAGCCCGCGATCCCGAGTATGGTGCAATACGCTCAATTCGAGGAGGTTGCCATCCGAAGATCCTCATACGCATAGCAAATTTCTTGGAGCTATGCGCGCAACGCTCAAGTATAATGCGCATCGACGACACCATTCGATTGAGGCTCTTTCCTTCTCACCGTGATGAGCAAAAGTTTGGTTGAATTCTCCGCCTACGCATTCTATATTCACATGGCGAGTTGGCACGTGTTCTTGACAAAGTTCTTTCCACCGCCCAAAGCCGTTAAGTCGAAGAGAGTGAACAACTTTACCATCACTGAGAGTCACCATGAGGCTTGGGAGAGGTTTAAAGATCTACAAAGAAAGTGTCCACATCATAGCATTGAGCTGTGGAATTTGGTCCATATTTTCTACAATGGACTAAGCGGGACCACAAGAACCATCATTGACGCAACTGCAGGTGGAACCTTCATGAGGAAGATAGCACATGAGGCCCATGATTTGCTAGAAGACATGGCCACCAATAACCATGTGGCAGATGATAGATGGGTAAGTGGAAGGAGAGCGGTAGGAGTTCATGAGATTGCTGTCATCACAGCATTAAATGCACATGTTGCTCTATTGACCAAGCAATCGCAATGTAACACAGCGTCGCGAACGCAGCTCGATTCCATTGAGTTGCGAGATGTGTGGGGTCCTCGATGACGATTTAATGCACACACACTTTAACGCAAGCACGCGGTCGAGTCAAGTAATATAGTCTTTGAAGACCGAGTTATCGTCCTCAGGGATTAGTGCTCAATTACCAATTTCTACTCTTTGTTATCTATTTGGTGACCGAATATTGATTTGTTGTTTATGACTAATAATTATAAAAACTAATTAACTATGTTGTTTACTTCAGTAATGATGGAAATAGGGCTTCCAAATCTCCTCAACTATCCGCTTTATTTACTTATTAATGCAATTAACTATGGTTCTTCTTCTTTTGGAGATAGCAGGTTTACTAACTGCTTTATACTCATAAGGTTATATAAACACTCAACCCCAGTACAACACCTTTCTACCTTTCGGTGATAAGGTTGACTCTAGAGGAGGATTAAGAACAAAAACTCTTATTAATGCTACACAAGTAATCGGGTATTTTCATCCATGATTCAACCTATGTCTACCCAACTACAGCATAGTCACAACCTCCCCTTTCAGATTTCGGTTAGAAATCATATAAGTAATGATAATTAATGATCAAGTAATTACCAAACAATCAAAACATATATTGGATAAATCTTAACAATAAGAAGAACAACCACAATCATGCATTAATTCATAAATAAAGGTTCAAGTGAATTGACATGGAAAATCCTATATTAGAATTAGTTCCTAGCCATAGACATGACAAGAACTAATTCAATATCCAACATAAAACTGAAAATAAAGTAAAAGAAAAGAAAGAAATTACTAAAGAATGGTCTCCAATCTTGAACTCCAAGATGTGTTGTGAATTTGCAAGAAAGGGAACCCTTTATTCTGACCTAGGGTTCTCTTTTTATAGCCTCCAAACCGACATTAAGGTTTTCCTTCAGGCCTGGCCCATAATTCGATCAGAAATCTAATTTTTCCCGCTACGCGCTGCGCATCGCGCCGCGCACAAGTTCAAGACTGCTTCAAGATTAGCCATGGCCGCAACTCATTGCTTCTGAGGCGGCGCCGCGCGCCAAGTTCAGACTGCTTCAAGATTAGCCATGGCCGCAACTCGCTGTTTGCAGGCCGCGCTACTGAACTTCGCAAGCTTCAATATTATGCGTCGGGCGCTCGCCCCGCTGGCCGGAGGCGCGCTACACGACCGTTCGTGTCTGGTTCACCACTTTCTCGCATTTCGAGCTTTGGAACCTCCATTTTTGCCCTCTTTTCGCTCCTTTTGCGCCAAGGAGCCACTTTAACCAATTTGACTCAAAAGAAAGAAAATCTATCCTAAGACGACACGTATTTGTACAAAAAGGGACAAAAGACTCACTAAAAATGACTCAAAAGTGTATATAAAATACACCGATCAAATATCCCCAAACTTAACATTTGCTCGCCCTCGAGCAAAGATCAAAAGAAAGAAATAAAGACACAAAGAAAAAGAAAATAGAAAGACTCAATGACATTGATCACTTTGTCGCATCGTGTTACTTACTTAGAAAAACATGAAGATTAGCAGAATAATATGCAGGAACATATAGCATGAAATTTTAGCATTCTAAACACATTAAGCTAGATATTTCGCAAACTCATTTTAATCATGCTTAATGGAAGTAAGACTACTGAATTATGCATGTCAATTTCAAAAATCCTATGGCATGTTTACTTGTTATTCTCCACTAATCATGGATATGCATATAAGAAATCTTCAGGACTTTTCAGGGTTGTAATGTAGGTTTTGGCATGGGTAGGTAAAAATAGGCATTTAGGCTCATTTTGTGTACCATAAGCTCTTTAACTTTTCAATTTTTCCCTTTTCTTTTGATTTCCTTACTTCACTTCATATCTATCTTTCCCCTCTTTTGTTTTGAGAGAGTGAAGTGTATTATAATAACAAGCACCCCAAACTTAGGCTTTTGCCTATTTCTTATTACTTTTTTATTGGGGTGCATCAAACTTGTTTACTCTTTTTGTCTCTTTTTTTAACACATTATATTCCAACCATTTCACATTTTACTTATGGCACAAGTGTGGGAATATAGGGTGTCAAAGAAAAAGTTTCATGTTTAGGCTCAACGGGGCTGACTAGGGATATTTTTTAATGTCAGGGATAGAAGAGAGTGGTAAGAATTGGCCACAATTCAAGCAAGAAACCCCAAATAGACAGATTTCATGAGTTTTTGGCATATCTAACCTAAGTGTTTAGATAGTTGCTTCTAATTCCATTACATTATTCCACCTTACTTCACTAGGTGTTTCTAGTAACTACAACATGCATGATCTTTGACAGACAATTATGACTCAAAAAGAAAAAAAATTATGACTCAAAAATACACAAAACAAATCAAAAAGACTCAAACATACTACAATAATAAGACACAAATAAGACACCCCCCCAAACTTAAATCACACATTGTCCCCAATGTGTGCAAGACTCAAAGAAAATAAAAGAAATAGGACACTTACAAACTTGGTTTAAAATGGTGGCGGTGGCGGTGGATAATGCATTGAATCCCGCGAGAGGGGAATGCTCAGGATTTTTGATTTGGAGGAAGCGGCCGCTTGACAGGCGTCTTCGAAGAATTGATTTTTCCGCCGCGCGCGCTGCCAGAATCAGCGCCATGGCGCTCAAGCATCGCGCGCTCGACTCTTACGATCTTTTCGCGCGACTCGCTTCCTGGCGCCATGGCACGATTTTTCCGAAATCCTCGCTTATCTTCGCCGCCTCCAAGTTCTTGGCCTTGTACCTGTCATCACAACACATAACACTACCTCCGTGAGACTGTTCTAAGTAAAAAAAATTAACTGCATTAAAGTAAATAATTTAAAATACCTTGGGTTGCCTCCCAATTAGCGCTGTCTTTAACGTCTTTTAGCCGGACGCAAGTTTCTTATCATTTTAGGGTGAGAGAGGTTTCTAGGTTCATATATTCCACTTCATTGATCAAATATGGTTTTAACCTCTGTCCGTTTACCTTGAAAGAAGCTCTCTCTCTCCCTTTTATTTCAACTGCACCATATGGGAATACTCTTACTACAGTGTATGGTCCTGACTAACGCGATTTTAACTTACCTGGAAACAACCTTAACCTTGAATTGAATAAAAGCACTTGTTGTCCTTCTTGGAAGTCTTTTGGTATCAACATCTTGTCGTGCCATACTTTCGTTCGTTCCTTGTAGATCTTTGCATTCTCATAGGCGTTATGCCCGACCATCCAACTCGCCACCAGAGCCTTTTTCGCCTCACGCTGGCATCCATGTTTAGCTTCCTCATTTCTCAATAGGCTCTATGTTCCAACTCTACTGGCAAATGACATGTTTTACCAAAAACTAACTTATATGGTGACATTCCAATTGGTGTTTTGAATGTTGTTCTCAGACGCCATGTGGCATCATCCGGTTGATGGACCAATCCTTCCTTGAGCCATCCACCGTCTTTTCCAATATGCTCTTCACTTCCCTATTTGATACTTCTGCTTGCCCATTCGCTTGAGGGTGGTAAGCGAGTGTGGTGCGGTGGTAGACTCCATATCGAGAAAGTAATGAATTCAGCTGCCTGTTGCAAAAGTGACTTCCTTCGTCACTGATGATGGCCCTGGGAGTACCAAACCTTGTGAAAATATTCTTTTGAAGGAATCGTTGAGCTTCCATCGTCGTTGCCAGGCTACTGCTTCTACCCATTTGGACACATAACCCACTTCCAGGAGGATATATTGATTTCCAAAGGACGGCGTGAATGGACCCATGAAATCGATTCCTCACACATCAAATAGTTCCACTTCCAATATTCCTTGCGAAGACATTTCATTTCGTCTTGAAATGTTCCCTGTTCTCTGACAACTATCACATCTCTTCACAAAGGCATGGGCATCCTTAAAAGTGTCGCCAATAACCCGCCATAGCACTTTGCCGCCGTTCTTGATGCCCAAAGGTGTCACCACACGAGGTATGACAACGAGTGAGAATCTGGTGCATCTCCTCCTCTGGTATACATCGCCTGATGACTTGGTCGACACAATGTTTGTATAACATCGGCTCCTCCCAATAGTAGTGCTTCACTTCAGAGTAAAACCTTTTCACTTGATGTATTGTCAATTCTGGGGGTATTACCTTAGCTGCAAGAAAATTAACAAAATCAGCGTACCAAGGTAAATTAAAATTCGCACTTACTTGAAACAGTTGCTCGTCTGGAAAGTGATCATTTATCTGCACGCCCTCGCGCTCGCTCTCGTGTTCTCCAAATTTTGACAAGTGGTATGCAATCGAATACTCGTCCTTTCTTGTCACGAATTTCCACGCCGAATTCTCAGAGCAAGACCCATCGAATGAGGCGAGGTTTTGCATCCTTCTTTGTCATCAAGTACTTTATGGCAGAATGGTCAGTGTATACTATCACCTTATTTCCAATCAAGTATGGCCTGAATTTCTCAAATGCATACACTATTGCTAGCAATTCTTTTTCTGTAGTCGCGTAATTTAACTGTGCGTTATTCAGAGTTTTACTAGCATAGTAAATGGATCTAAATATCTTGTGGATTCTCTGTCAAGCACGCCCCATCGCATAGTCGCCAAGGCCGCACATTAGTTCAAATGGAGCTCGGTTTGGTGCAATGACTATGGGTGCTGAAATAAGTTTCTCCTTGAGTGTCTGAAAAGCGGTCAAGCATTCCTTATTGAAGTCAAAAGCAACCCCCGTCATTAGCAAGGTGGAAAGGGGCTTTGAAACCTTTGAAAAATCCTTGATGAATCTTCTATAGAAACCCGCATGCCCAAGGAAATTTCTCTCTTTTGTCGACATCGAGGTGGTAGATTTTCGATTACTGAAATCTTTGCTTTGACTACCTCAATACCTCGGTTTGATATATTGTGTCCCAGGACAATCCCTTTTGTTACCATGAAATGACACTTCTCTCAGTTTAGCACAAGGTTAGATTCTTCACATCGGTTTAACACTGCTTCCAAGTGCCTCAAACATTCATCGAACGATGCTCCAAAGACCGAAAAATCATCCATAAAGATCTCTATAGTCCTCTCCACCATGTCTGAGAAAATTGTCATCATACACCTCTGAAAGGTCGCAGGTGCATTGCAAAGCCCGGATGACATCCTTCTGAATGCAAATGTACCAAAAGGGCAGGTGAATGTTTTCTTTTCCTGATCTTCTGGCGCTATCGCAATCTGATGATACCCTGAGTAACCATCCGTAAAACGAGAGTAGTTGCCCCGCAAGTCTATCCAACATCTGATCTAGAAATGGCAACGAGAAGTGGTCTTTTCTGGTTGCCTTGTTCAACTTGCTATAGTCAATGCAGATTCTCCATCCAGTAACTGTTCTAGAAGGAATGAGCTCGTTCCTTTCGTTGGTCACCACTGTCATACCACTCTTCTTGGGTACCACTGACCGACTCACCCACGCTACCGCCGATATAGGATAAATTACTCCAAAGATCGAGCCATTTCGTGATTTTCTTCGACTACCTCTTTCATGTTTGGGTTTAGTCGCCAGGCCTCAATGGATGGTCCGCTTCTCTCATCTAGCCGATCTTATGACATCGTTGATGCACTTATCCCCTTTATGTCATTAATGTCCACCCAATGGCACGCTTGTAATCCTCAAGATTCTCAGCCTTATCGCCTCATCGTGGATGTGGCATGAAATGATCACCGTAAGGATTGATCTTCACCTAGATATTGGTATTGTAAATGATTAGGTAGGATTTTTAACTCTAACTCGAGCCTTCTCCGTGGATGGTATTGATCTTTCCGCATCCGCCAAGCTCTTCATACCTCCTCATATCCCATTTCCCATAAGCATTCATCCAATTTGCATACTCCATCAGCCTTGAGTCGTTTCCACTACTATCATCTCATTTGGTCGATTTCTTCAGATCATCAATTCTCAACCCTTTTGTCGATTAATCGCATCTTCGATAATATCAATGGCCGAGCGATTATCATTGACATCCGAAAAGTCACGCTCAAAAATATTGAAAATCACCTCTTCTTCTTCCACCAAGCTTCAACTCCCCTTCGAACATCGATGAGCTCGCCCGTGGCTAAGAAGGATCTCGCCAAGTATAATGGGGATTATGTCGTTATCTTTTATGTCTAAGATAACGAAATCACGAAAGATGAACTTGTCCACCTTTACCAACACATCCTCGATGACTCTCTAGGTGGACTATGAGCGGCCACCAATCGCAGTGATGTTCAGAGTTTGACTTCTCCCATTCCCGCTTGCGTAAAACTAGATAGTGGCATCAAATTTATGCTCGCTCCCGCATCGCACAACGCTTCGACATTCAAACTTTCCAATGGTGCGTGGGATGATGAAGCTCTCGGATCTTGTAATTTCGAGGTAGTTTTCTTTGTAGACGGCACTACATTCTTGACCAACACCACTGTTTCGTAGTCCTCTATCCTCCTCTTTTTGATAAGAATATCCTTCATGAACTTTACATAGCTCGGTATCTGCTTTAGTGCTTCAGCAAACGGGATATTGAGTTGCAATTGTTTGGGAATTTCCACAAATTTAGAGAATTGTTTGTCAAGAGCACATGTTTTTAGCCTCTGGGGATATGGTATCTTCACACGCGTTTCACAATGCCTTTCTACCAATTTTTCGACTGGCTCGGCGCCGCGACGCCAAACATCCGCAGACCGCCCCGTAATCGCTTGCGCCGCGCCTCGCCAACTGGCCAGGCTGGCCGCCGCGAACTTTCCATCTCCACTGATTCGACATTCTTCAGGTTAATCGCCTGACATTGTGCTTTCATATTTCCTCCCATATGTGCAGATTGCTTTTCTTGCATTTCGCTGTGCAACATGACCGCGAGTTGTCCTATTTGCGTTTCCAACTTCTTCAAGGACACTCTCGCTTCGGCCCATGAACCGAAGCTCGTTCCTAGTCAAACCGAGTATGGCTACCGTAACTCCTCCTCTTTTCTGTAGGGTCGAGATTTATCATATTGATAGTAGTAATCCATGTCTTCAGGATCCCTGAGATGAATCAAAACCAACAACGGATCACGGCGCACTGGGTTTCACAAAATAAAAAGTAAAAAGTAATAACTAAAAACAAAAAAAATAAAACCAAATTAGAAATTAAGAATAGATAAAATTGATATTGAACTACGCCAATCCCCGGCAACGGCGCCAAAAACTCGATGCGCGATTTAATGCACACACTTTAACGCAAGTGCACGTGTCGAGTCAAGTAATATAGTTTTTGAAGACCGAGTTATCGTCCTCAGGGATTAGTGTTCAATTACCAATTTCTACTCTTTGTTATCTATTTGGTGACCGAATATTGATTTGTTGTTTATGACTAATAATTATAAAAACTAATTAACTATGTTGTTTACTTCAGTAATGATGGAAATAGGGCTTCCAAATCTCCTCAACTATCCGTTTTATTTACTTATTAATGCAATTAACTATGATTCTTCTTCTTTTGGAGATAGCAGGTTTACTAATCCGTTTTATACTCCTGTTAAGGTTATATAAACACTCAACCCAGTACAACACTTTTCTACCTTTCGGTGATAAGGTTGACTCTAGAGGAGGATTAAGAACAAAAACCCTTATTAATGCTACACAAGTAATCGGGGTATTTCCATCCACGATTCAACCTATGTCTACCCAACTACAGCATAGTCACAACCTCCCCTTTCGGATTTCGGTTAGAAATCATATAAGTAATGATAATTAATAATCAAGTAATTACCAAGCAATCAAAACATAATGTAAAATCTGGAAAAAAAATAAAATAATATATAGTTGTGGTTGGGTTAATAAAAAAAATATATATAAGAAAACAAAGAATAAATTGCATGGGATAGAGTTAGTGTTAAAGTTGGATAAATAGATAGATGAAATGAAAATAAGAAAAAAAAAAAACAACTTGCACAAGTGCACGTTCCCTTCCCTTTACCCCTTCCCCCCTTTTCATTTCCCTTCAATCTTTTGGCTTTCCCCCTCCCATAAGTTATACAATCACCTCCACTTATACATTGTATTTACACACAAACAAAGTACATAACATAAAGGTTAGAAAATCAAAAAAAAAAACAAGTGAACAAGAAGAGGAAAATTCTGAAAAAAAAACAAGAAAGTAAGAAGAACAACAATAAAAGAAATACTAGGAGAAGTGGTCCTCAGAAGAACCGAATAACAATATTCACTCTACAAGGTGAGTTTTCTCACTGTAAATTCTTAGTAACATCCTTTACTTTAAGTTCAATACATGTTAGAATAAGAATTGAGTGTTGAAAAGAAATATTGAACTTTTGATTGTTTAGACAACTAGTTGCGTCATGAACTTTATTTAACTGCTTTCATGCGTTATAATTGTTAGAATTTGATGAAATTCTAAGAGTGGTACACCTCTCTATTATGATCATATAGAACCAAAATTGAGGTAAAATGGACATACGGTTTGAAAGTTATCATAGTTCAAAGTTCCCGCTTTAGATTTGGCGAAATTAGGAAAGGAATAATTACGCATCGCTTTTTATTTAGTTTTACTTATTAGAATTATATGAAAATTTACATGGTTGTAAATCTCTCTGCATGCATGATATAGATAAAGAGTTGTTAAAACGGACTTACGAGTTGAGAGTTATTGTAGTTTGAAGTTCTCGCCTCTGATTCATCTAATCCGTAAGGCAGACGTTGAAACGTAAAATTGTACTAACCCGTGGGGAATATGAAAATTTGTGCTAAATTAAAGTTCTATATCTCTCTCATTGTGGACATTTTGAGACCTTACAGCGGTCTATCCGACTTACTGGATTGAGAGTTATCGCTGTTCTGATTACGCCTTCTGATCTATCGAGATCCGGGAAGGCGAGAGAATAAAGTGTAAAACTGCACCAAATGGTACGAATATGAAAGGATGGTTCACATGGAGACGTGTAGCTCTGCTCGCTGCTTTGAGATTTTATGGGGCTTGAACGGGTTTACAGACAGGAGTTATGACTATTCTAAGATTGGGTGTTGTTTAATAAAAATTCAAAACAAATTTCATGCATTTTGAGGATAAATTTGTGTTAGTTACCCAAAGTAGTTTTAAATGAAATTTGGTACGATGAAAGATCTCCGCCTTACCTTAGTTTCCCGAGAAACACCTTAGTTGGAGTTATGGTTAAAAATTATAATCGTTACAAGTATGAATGACGTAATGTTAGATAAGAGAATAGTATTTATTCGATCTTCGAAAAATATGAAAAGTGAATACGTGTTCACATAAATATATAAATATAAACATAATGGATCGGACGCCGCAACAAAACGTAAAGTGAATACGTGTTCACAACACGTAAATATAATGGATCGGGACGCCGCAACAAAACGTAAAGTGAATACGCTCACAAATACGTAAATATAATGGATCGCCGCACGCCGCAACAAAACGTAAAGTGAATACGCGTTCACAAATACGTAAACATAATGGATCGGCCGCACGCCGCAACAAAACGTAAAGTGAATACGTGTTCACAAATGAGTAAATATAATGGATCGCCGCACGCAACAAATATGAATGATGAATACATGTTCACCTATATAAATATGAAAAGTGAATACGCGTTCACAAATATATAAATGTAATAAACATGTGGAAATGCAGGGAATGTCTTAACGTATAATACGAGATAAAATGAAGTGTTAGTTAAACCGAGAATTTCTATGGCGAGTTGTTGATATTTAAAAATGTTGTAATCGATATGTTTTTGCAATATGCTTATTACGTTATAATGTGATCGACTTGAAATATTGTGGTGTTACTTTGAATTGCAGTGGTAAGGTTCTCACCACTTACGGTAGAGTGACTTTTATTTAACATGTTTCAGAAAGCGTGATAGAGGAAAGACTCCACGCCAAGCGATCGTTCGCAGTTTCTTGTCATACCAAGTCCATCTTCGCTTGGTATTCACAAAGTTTAGGATGTCGCCCGGTGTCTCGAAATGCCCGTGGAACGGTCTCCTTCCAACTTAGAATAATCTTTGTCAAGATGTCATGTAGAAATAATATTTGCACGAGCACGGGCTCGCGTTATGTTTTTTTTATAAAGTCAGAAATGCATTTCTTTATTGTTATTTTTATTAATTGCTCGTATTTGAATATAATTTCAAATTTCTAAATAAAGAGAATTTAATGGTGCTCTGGTGGGAAATAATTGTCAGTGCCATCACGCCTAAGTAAAGACTTAGGAAAGCTCGGGCGTGACAAGTTGGTATCGAGCTAAACCAGTTAGGAGATTCTTGGAAGTTTCTTGAGTTGGGTGTTTGAGCGGTTACTTATTGCACGGTGCGCGGCACACCCTAGTAATAAGTGAACGGAATAACATCCTAAAGTTTCCCTTCTTTCATACTCCTCTCGTGCCTATCTTGAGTCTTTTTCAAGACTTGATTTCTCGTACTACCTCCTTCACACGGGTTAGAAAAGGGGATTGTACAACGTTATACTGACTAATATGATTTGTGTAGATGGCGATTATAAGGCGAGTTCCAACAAAGAGGGAAGTACTCATGGAAAAAGGGAGAGAATGGAAATGAAGTTCATTTCACGCATTAAGACGGGACTCTGATTTGATTTTGATGATTCACATACACAACAATCATGCTATGTACATATTTTGCTAGACTAGAAGAAAAAATGCTCATACGACCCGACCTTCTTCAACTTTCCAATTGGAGTCATACTACGGATAATAGTCAATTCCCCCGAAAAGTTTCATTCCGCATTCGTAAAGGCAATGATGCTAAGAGAAGATATTACGTAAAAATTCATGACCAATTTCTCGTGATCGTAATGCGAGGTCGGATAGAATGAACTATATGGAAAGAGAAGCAAAAAGGTTCAGCGAGTTGAATGCCAACTCAGAATAGACGAATCATGCGGTTAAGCCCTTTAACGCGCGTGATAAGAGGTGTTTGTTCCAAAGACAAGGGCTATAATGGTTGCACAATGGCAGAGTTGACATGATGTGATGTATTGTAGTCATGACATTGTTATTTTAAAATATGATGAATGAAGTGCTATGAAAACAAGAAAGAAAGGATATGTTTTATTAAATTATTTTTCTTTTTGCATATTGTGGGGTTGCATGCTTATGAACTATAAGAAAATTTTAGAGCTGTGAGTAGACATTTCGCCTTCTAAAATATGAGTGTGTTTGTCTTCACGTAAAATAGTGAATTCACAAATCCAGGCTCAAGAGAGGTTCATCACGAAGCTCATGCACCTCTAGTTGACGTAGTGTCCAAGGAGCGAGAAAATATCGGAGAAAATTTTGGAGAGAACGAGAGTCAAATGGCCCAAGAAACGGTTGGACAAAAACTAGATAGACTCATAGAGTTAATGACAGCTGCAGTTCCATACATGGTTCCGCCCGCACCTGTCTCTGTCATAGCCCCAACCGTAACTAGACGGCCCAGTGGACCGCTTCATGATCGCACCACTGACCGAGAGTGTAAGCTCAAGCAAGACTGAGCAAAGGCGGGCAAATTTTATGAGGAGAAGAGAACCATCAGTACTCGGGAAGGACCCCAAGGCCGACCCGATAGTATTCCTCGATGAAGTTGAAGACTTAATATTCACATTGGGACGCGTGGAGAAGGTGGCGCCAACTTGGTAGCGCACGACTAGTGGATGACGCAGGTGTGGTGGAGGAATTTTAGGAAAAATCGCCCCCGATGTCACCACCAATGACTTGGGAGGGTTCGTGAGCGCATTCATCGAGAAATTTATGCTCAATACGCGCAGGACGCGCTTCAGACGGAGTTTTAACAATTGAAGCAGCGTGACCGCAGTTGTACAAGAATTTGATACAGTTCGTGAGGTTATCGACATACAACACACATGTCGTCCCTACGTAAATGGATAGAGTCAAGCAATTTGTAGGGTTTTAACCCAACATAGCAGAGAAGCGCGTGGTGTTAGCCAACGATCGAACTTATCTTCGATTGTCGATATGGCTTTGAGGGTAGGTTTCGCTAAAGCAAAAAGAGAATATTCGCAGAAGAGATTTCTGACGCCGTGATCATTTAACCGAGTCAAAATCAAGGGAGTTTAGTAAAGGATCTTCGTGGACCAACCAATCGGGTCGGGCCCTATTTCAAGCCTAAAGCGGCACAATTGGTCTAATTACCAAGGTAGCGACAAGGCCACCAACCCTAACACGTAGGTGACAAACCGATTTGTAAGATTTGTCAAAGGAAACACAATGGAGAATGCCTCTTTAACGAAGACATGTTATAATCTGTGGAGAGTCGTGCCACTATGCGTGGATTGCGCAAGAGGACCCAAACTCAATCTATTCAGTGAGGTCGGCAACCACACCGCCACGTGGGAAATCGGGAAACCAACCCCGCCAGAGTCGCGAGGTCAACAAACCAACAATTTAATCGGCCACGCTTTGCCCTGCAGGAACGAGGCGTACATCTAACGCGGTGGTCACATGTATTTTTCTAGTCTCGAGTATTCCCGCATTTGTATTATACGATCCCGCTCTACATTTTCATATGTGTCAACGGGCTTTGCTAAGAATTTACACGTAGAACCTTCTTATTTAAGTGAACCTTTTGAGGTTACGACACCGCAGGGCCTCAATTGGGCCTCTCGTGGTAAATAATTTCCATTAGAAGTGAATGGCAGGAACAATGGTGAACCTAAGACTACTTAATATGGTAGACTTCGACGCCATTTTGGGTATGGATTGGTTGTCGCATGTTATGCCATGTTAGATTGTCACGAAAGATAGTGAGATTAATTTTTCCGGATAACCGTAAGTTGTTATAAGGGTAGGGTTGAATATCCTCAGTCGCTTTATTTCCTACCTTGGGGCTCAAAAGTTATTGAAAAGTCATAGAGTGGAGTATGCATATCTGGCTAATATAGTGGATACCCAAAAAGAATCCCCAGCAGTGAATGATGTCCCTATTGTTCGAAACTTTCCGGAGGTTTTTCCTGAAGATCTTCCAAGCCTTCCTCCGGATAGAGAAGTGGAGTTTGATATAGAGTTAATTCCGGGTACAAGACCCATTTCTATTCCTCCATATCGAATGGCCCCAGCTGAATTGAGGGAGTTAAAAGAACAATTGAAGGATCTCTGGATAAAGGCTTTATAGGCCTAGTGTTTCTCAGCGCACGATCTGTTTGTGAAAAAGAAAGACGATCGCCCGAATGTGCATCGATTATCGGCATTTCAATAAGGTCACGATCAAGAACCGATACCCATTACCAAGAATCGATGATCTTTTGACCAACTTCGCGAGCTAGCTATTTTTTCAAGATTGATCTCGTCGATATCATCAATCAAAATAAATCCGGATGATATATCCAGAACAGCCTTTAGAACCCGATACGGCCATTATGAGTTCTTGGTCATGTCTTTTGGGTTAACCAATGCCCCAACGACTTTTATGGATTTAATGAATAAAATCTTCAAACCATTCCTAGATTTGTTCGTGATTGTGTTCATAGATGATATCCTAATCTATGAAAGAGCGCCAAGAATACGAAGAGCATTTGGCGGTAGTGCTTCAAGTCTTGAAACAAGAGAAACTATATGCTAAATTTTCAAGTGTGAATTTTGGTTGGAAAAGGTAGCCTTTTGGATCATGTCAGGTCGAGGATGAAATTACGGTAGACTTCGTAAGATAGAAGATGAAGAATCGCCAAACCGACCACTCCGGCAGAGGTTAGAAGTTTCTTGGTTTGGCCGTATTATGTAAGACTCGTAAAGGTTTTTCTAGTTCACGCTTCCTCGACCCAGTTGACTCAAAAGCGGTTAAGTATACCGATGGTCAAGACGTGAAGCAAGTTTTCGTAAACTAAAGGAATTGTTAACCATCGCACCACCCTAACCTTACCATCGGGATGAATGGTTCACGCCTATCATGCCTGCAGAGTTGGTTAGGATGTGTCATGCATTTGGAAAGGTTATCGATACGCATCTGCATACCAAGATACATGAGAAGAATTACCCAACTCATGACTTGGAATTAGTCATGGTGGTGTTTGCCTTACGAATATGGAGACATTATTTGTATGGTGTGCATGTGGACATATTTACGATCATAAGAGTTTGCATGACATAACCACGCAGGGATTTGAATCTCAGAAAGAAGATGGTTAGAGTCAAGGATTATGACCTTAATATTTTTACCATCCCGGAAAGCTAACGTGGCCGACGATTCAAGAAGAGATCAATGGGAAGTCGCCCATTTGGCAATACAAAAGAGGGTATTGTTCGTGAGGTACAAAGATTGGGAAACCTCTGGTTAGCTTAATCGAGATCGGTGCGTAGGTGGTGGTACATGATACCTCGCACTGCCTTAGCTCGTAAATAAAAGAAAGTCATTGAGGATACGGAGTTTGTTGGATTTCGGAGAGGATCCAACAGGAAAACCTTCGATTTACATATGGGAGATAATGACGGAACCCTTCGGTATAAGGGTAGGTTATGTGTTCCTAAGGTAAAGGATATAAGGAGGAAGATCTTAGATGAGGGTCACAACACAACATATTCCATTCATCCAGGGTCAACAAAAATGTATCAGGACCTCAAGGCAAATTATCGTGGACGGGATGAAGAAAGACGTCATGAGTTTGTCGGGAGGTGTATTATATGTCGCCAGTGAAAGCCGAACATCAAAACTGGCGGATTACTTCAGACATCGAGTCCCCACGTGGAAACGGGAGGCGATTCATATGAATTTCAGAATCGGCCCATCGAAAACTCGGTGCGGTATGATTCTATTTGGGTGATTGTTGATCGACTTACAAAGTCACCATTTCTACCTGGCCAAGACTATGTATCGCGCACCACAAGACACACAGATTTATTTGAAGGAGATTGTGCTACACGGATTCCTTACAAATTATTTCAGATAGGGTTCCCGCTTCACCTCACACTTTTGGCAAAGTTTCCAGCAGGTCTCGACAAAAGTTAAGTTACACGACTTTCCACCCGCAAATGACGGGCAAGCCGAGCTAACAATTCAAACACTCGAGGACATGTGCGATCTTGTGTTAGATTTTCAGGGAAGTTGGTTGGACCATCTATGTCTAATTGAGTTCGCCTATAACAATAGTTTTCACTCTAGCATACAAATGGCCCCGTTTGAAGCATTATATGGACGAAAATGTAGGTCTCCACTTGGATGGTTCGAGGTTGGTGAGTGATCGGTGTATTTTATATACACCATTTGAGTCAGTTTTAGTTAGTCTTTTGTCCCGTTTTGCACATATAAGTGTCGTATTAGGATAGTTTTCCTTTCTTTTGAGTCAAAGTGGTTAAAATGGCCAAATGGCGGAAAAGGAGCTAAAAGAGGGCAAAAGAGGAGATTCCGAGCTAAAAACAGAAAGTGGCGAACGAGGTCAAAACCAGACCGGGCCACGCCGCCTCGCAATGAACTGGCCGCGCGCCACTATCCGCAGAAGTCGCAGAAGACTGGGCCGCGCGCTAAACATCCGGTGCTACAGTTACTGGGCCGCCGCTTCGCAGACAGATAGACTGGGCCGCGCGCCAAATCATCCGACGGATTGCAGGAGTTCGGGCCGCGGCCCGCAGGTCATGAGACGACGCGGAAAAATTAGGTTTCCAGACGATTTGGTCAGCTCAGGGAAAAGTCGAGGCGGTTTTCACTTATAAAAGGAGAACTAGGCGCTTTTAAGGGTTCCTTCTTGCAAAACACAAGGCTTCTTGCTTAAAGATCGAGACCATAGTCTAGTAATTTCTTTTACTTTTCTTTTCTTTATTTCGCTTTTGTATGAGAATACGGGATTAGTTCTTGTTATGTCAATGGCTAGAACTAATTCCTCTATGTGGCTTTCCATGTCAATCTCTAGAAACTTATGTTATGATTTAATGACGCTTATGGTTATTCTTCTTCTTTGAGATCTATCCAATATTTGAGTTGAATTCTTTGTAATTAATCGACAACTAATTATCACTATATGATTTCTAATCGATTCAGAAAGGGAGGATTGTGAATACGCCGTAAGTTGGGTAGACATTCTCGGATCGGGGATGAAAATACCTCAATTATTTATGTAAGCGTTAATGAGGCTTAAAACCCTAATTTTTGCATTGTGCGTGACGCTTAACTAGGTTCTTGTTCTTAATCCTCCTATAGAGTTATCCTTATCACCGAAAGGTAGGTAATGTGCAATCGGGGTTGAGTGTTTATATAACCTAACGAGTATAAAACGATTTAGTGAACCCGCTTTCTCCAAAAGAAGACCATAAGTTATTGCATTAATAAGTAGCATAGCGGATAGTGATGAGACGGAAGCCCTATTCTCATCACAACCAAGTAAACCCTTTTAGTTAAATAGCTTTTATAATCCTTAGTTATAAACAACAAATCTAAATATCAATTTACCAAATAGATACCAAAAATAGATAGTTGATAATTGAACCCTAATCCTCGGCGACGATATTCTGGCCTTATCAAGACTATACTACTTGTCACGATAACGCACTTGCGCTTTAAAGTGTGCGTATCTTACCGCATCAAGTTTTTGGCGCCGTTGCCGGGGATTAGGCATAGTTCAATATCAAATTTCTCTATTTTTAATTTCTAATTTGGTGTTTAATTTTAATTTTAATTTTTAATTTTTACGTTTTTTTTGGAAAATTCGAGGTACCGTGATCGGTTGTTTGTTTTGATCTATTTCAGAAATCGGTTTATGCGCTATGAGAAGAGAGCGACACTCTTGTTCCTTCAATCCGAGATTGAGAAAACCCGTAAGCGCAATGTAAAGAATCAACTGATTGCAACTTTGACGTAAACGACGGCTCAAAACAATAACATGATGAGAGGCGGTTAGGTGAAAATCAACATAACCCAAGAATGCCTGCGCAAAGTACCAACGGACGCGATGGCAGAGTCCAAATCCACCAGAAAGGAGTTTGGGGACTATGTACGCCAAGAGTGAATGGAGCACGTATACGCATTAGGCTCCTCGCACAGAGACAACAACTTCGAGATAAACCGGCGATTCTCGAAAGACGGTAAAGACACAGTGCAATTCGAGGATCGCCATCTGAGGATTCACATATGCACATAGCTAATTTCGAGCTATGTGCAACTTTCGATATAACTGCATCGATGATGCCGTCAGATTGAGGCTCTTTCCTTCTCACTGTGATAGAGCAAAAGTATGGTTGAATTCTCACACGATTCAATTTTTACATGGCAAGAGATGACACGTAAATTCCTAAAGTTCTTTCCCCGTAAAGCAAAGAA
This sequence comes from Przewalskia tangutica, assembly GCA_029844215.1. Classification (NCBI taxonomy): domain Eukaryota; kingdom Viridiplantae; phylum Streptophyta; class Magnoliopsida; order Solanales; family Solanaceae; genus Przewalskia; species Przewalskia tangutica. The sequence continues at coordinate 99,449,132 of CM056728.1, read as the reverse complement.
ACTGGCGGAGTTGAACAACTTCTACCAAGGATGGAGAGTCCTTATACGAAGCTTGGGAAAGGTTCAAAGATCTACAGAGAAAGTGCCCACACCATTGCATCAGTTGTGGAACTTGGTCCACATCTTCTACAACGGCCGAGCAAAGACAACCGTAACCATTATAGATGCAGCAGTGGAGCATTCAGGAAAAGCGACCACGCTCGCGAGCTATTAGAAGATATGGCCACCAACAACCATGTCACGTAAAAGGTCGACATGTGGGAGAAGAATAATGAGTCCACGAAATAGATGTTATTCTTGCCTTGAATGCCCAACGCCTGGCGCCTTTAGCAAAACAGACGCAAAGAACATACAAAGGTCGAAAGAACGCGCAGATGCCTAAAGTCGTGAAATATGTGGCCTACATACATTTGACAGTGTCCTTCACCGATCCCAACAATATACCAAATGAGCAGCAGAGTGGTAACACCCCATTTTAACCGAGTCGAAACGGAGTGCCACGTATGGTTGATTCCTAAATGTATTTTAAGCGAGTCGCCACCTAATTATTATAGTGAATTAGGACACTTTTTAAATAGCATAAAATGCTATAAATGATCTCCATTTAAAGGTTTTAAAAGCTATGTGAGATTCTAGGTAAGTGGTTCTTTATTATCCTAAAGGAAGGGGTCGTGCATCCTATAGATCCGCTAACTCATGCTATCCGTTCAAACCTAGGTTAATTATATATTGGCTTTTATTCTATCTATTCTAAGCATTTTTACAATTAATACAATGCAATACAAAATAATAAAACTAAAATTAAATGCGACATGAGATAAAAACCCGGAACATCTTTAGCCCTTTTTAGGCCTTCTGCACAAGATGATCTCCTGCACTGTGACAGACACTTAGTAAAAGTGTTAGTAATAAAATAAACAATTTTTAAAGTAATTGCAATAATTAATAAATGAAGCCAAAAATAAATCCGTCTTTGTACATGGAAGGCCTTGGAAATCAGACGTAGATTCCTTCATCGGCCATTATTGCCAAAAATAATAAAATAAGTAAAACCTTCGGATCCGCGCCAAAACAGTAATAGTTTTAAACACGGAGGCTCGGATATGTAGAAAATATAAAGTAGGACACCTAAACAAGTGCACATGAGAATTCACCTTGCCAACGCATGTTGGTTATCCGGTGTAAGTGGAAGAAATCATCATTGCCCAGAAAGCTTCATTTATTTTATTTTCCATCTTTGCAACTGTGGAGGCCTAAAAAATCGACGGATAACTTTTTCATTGGCCAAACAAGTGTAGCATCTTGTTCAAGAGTCAGTAAAATACCAACATTCAAATGTAGCAATTGGTTCAAAATCAGTTTAATAAAGGTAAAAGGACAGAATGGTCAAAACAGTCCACAAATGGTGTGTAGCTTTCCAGGTTAGCAACACATGTGCTGGTTTATATGTACCAGCATAGGCAGTGGTAGCTACAACAGTACCTTGAACTGTGCTAGAAAGCTAAAATATATATATGACATAAAATCTAAATATATAATATATATTATGTCTAAACAGAGATATATATTATGTCTAAATATTTAGACTATAAAGTATATGTATTTTCCAAAAAATAATAACACCACAAATATATATCTAGGAATATATATATATATATATATATCAAAGTAAGAAAAGGGAGAGGCCAGCGTAACACACTGACCGAAGAGAGGAACAAATTGCACAAAAGGGGAAGGGGACAGCACAACAGTGATTGCTATCACTGAAAAGTTGCATCAACAGTGACAACTATCACTGATAGCATGTACGGGAAGCAGAAAAATTCAAAACAGCAAGGAGCAAACAAGCTAGAGGAAAGAGAAAAAGTTATAATAGATAAAATCAAAGCGATAACTAAATAATTAATAATGAAGAACATGAACAATATGAAGAACACTCAGGAGAAGACTAAAAAATACAGGCTAATTTAAACAACATTATTGAGCACACATAAGCACAGGTTATGAAAATAGCATTAATCAGTCAAAATACCACGCAATTTCAACAGGTGCTCTAGAACATAACCCGACTGTATAGAATACTAATGATAATAAATCATGCATGCTAAAGCAAGAGAGCACAAAACAGGGCTAACTCTAAGACACAATTATTTCAATCCAGAAACACAGAAACCCAGCAACCAACAACATTATTAACAAAGGATAGAGCAGCAAATAACAGAAAGGACTAACAAACTATTAAAAGAGTAGAAAGACACTTATCAAAGCACAATGGGGATAAAAGAGACAGTGAACAAGATAGACATTAGACGTGAAGATCATTAAGAACGAGAACAATATAAAATATAACATAAAACGGCTAAACAAACCGATGATCGGCGTTTGTCATGCAGGATAAGAATGGTAAGAACTCTCAGTAATAACCATCAATTTAAGAATAGCCCAGTAGTTATCAGAAACTAACAATAACAGAGATGTATGCAGTCAATTAGCAATTAGTGTTTAAGAAATGAAACTCAATAGCAACAAGTTCAAAATAATTCAGAGATCCCTAAGGCTATGCTATGCTAAAAACTGAATAACAATAGAGCGCAGTAGACCCATCAAGCAACAAACTCCAAACAACAAGACAGTTGGGAACAAAATAAGGTTAACATTGAAGGGAAGCTTAACAACTAAGCTAAGACATAGAAATATACTGAAATACAAGAGGACCAAATGTTCAATAACAAAATCGCACACAAGACACTATCGGAGAACTTGATAGCAATGAAAAATAACAAAATAACAAAGCTAAACAGTGAAATCGACGATAGTAAGAGCAAAGCTAAAACGAAAACACCTGAAAACGGTTCGTAGGAGGCCTTGAGAAGATGATCAAAATCTGAAATGGGGGAGAGTATTTTTTTTAGGATTGTGTTGCGGATGAGAGTTCATGGCTGCTCCGGTTCATCGGAGCTAGAGCTCCTCGCCGGAGCGGTGGCAGCGACGGGAGTGAAAGAATTGATGTCTGATCTGAAGAGGGCAGGGGTTCGCCGGCGGCGGCGACGGGAAGGAGTTAGGTTTGCTGAGAGAGACGAGGGAGACAAAGGGCAGGGGTCTGTGCGGCTGAGGCTTGTGGGCTGCTGGGTAGTTCGCCGGAGATAGAACTCCGGCGAAGGGCGGCGGCGGCGGCGACGGGGAAGGGGAAGAGGGTTCACAGGAAGGGCTGAAGTTTTTGTGGGCTTGTGCGGCTGGGCTTAGTGAGGGAGAGGTGCTGATGTGTGTTGAGAAGAGGGAAAGAGGATGAGCCAATGTAATGTTGTGGGCTGCTGATGTTATAAAAGGGGGGGGTAGACGGCTGGGGTGAGGGTAGTGTGTTGTGCGGCTGATGATTTTAATAAGTGAGAGAGATAGGGTAGGGGGAATAGGGGGATGGGCTTAGTGTGCTGCAAAAGGTAAGAGAAGTATGGGTAGTGTGTTGAATATGATAAAAGATATGATGGGATTAGGTTTGGTGTTTGGGAAAAATTAAAAAGGGTGTTGGATGAAATTAAAATGGTGTTGGATTGGACTGATTCAAATTGTGTCTTGGACTGGACTGATTTGACAAAATGCAAGACGGGTTAATTATTTAAAACAAAATTATTTAAAAAGATGCAAGATTATAAAAAATGCAAATGCCGACGCAATAATACTGAAATGCAATATTTAAAAAATGTTTAATGCCTGATTAAAAGTAAAACGCGGTGCCGATTAATTATTTAAAGAGATGCAAATATTATTAAAATAAAAACATAATATTAACAAAGACATAATGCTTAATTTAAAATAAAATATGCAATGTCATTTTTTTTTGAAGAAATAAACATAGAATATTATGCGAAAAATGCAAAAAATGATGATTAAAATGCGAAGTCCTAAAACACATAAAATTGCAACAAATATACGAAAAACGGGTCAAAATTGACTGTCAACAGAGTGTCAGGCCATAGGTAATTATCAGAGGCAACAGAACAACCCCTACTCCAACACTTATAATCCAGGGTGGAGGAACCACCCAAATTTCTCATAGAGAGACCGTGGCAGAACCAAAGACTAACCCGCAGAACCAATACCAAGGGCAACAGAATCAATACCGGGCAGAACCAATACAGGGCCGATCGTAACCGCAGAACCAGACCGCAGCTTCTTCATTCAAGCCCCACACTCAACAGCTCAATGCACCTGCTCAAAGAAGAAAAGTCGACGAGCCGAAAGCAATTGCGGATAAAGACTTGTCAACGCCTGCACTCCAGCCTACGAAGCTAGATCCTCATTCAGGAACTTGGAAACTCAAGTGGGTTGTAAAATCCGGAAAATAATAATAATATATAGTTGTTGGTTGAGTTAATAAAAATACATATATATAAGAAAATAAAGAATAAATTGCATGGGATGAAGTTAGTGTTAAAGTTGGATAAATAGATGGATAAAAATGAAAATAAGAAAATTAAAAAAAAACAAAACGAAAGAGAAACAAAAACAAAAAAAACAAAAAAACAAAAAGAAGAAGAGAAGAAACATGCACGTACTCCATTTCCCCTCCCCTTCCCCCCTTTTCATTTCCCCTCCACATTTTCATCTTCCTCAACTCTTGTCTTTCCACCTCCATATGTTATACAAACACCCTTACTTATACACAAACAAAGTACTTACCACAAATGTTAGAAAATCAGAAAAAAAACAAGTGAAAAGAAGAGGAAAAAAATACCAAGAAAGCAAGAAGAACAAGAAGCAAAATACTAGAGAGTAAGGATAATTTAAGCAACCACACAACAATAATCTTCACACTTACAAGGTGAGTTTTCTCACTCAGAAATTCTTGGTAACATCCTTTATTTTAAGTTCAATACATGTTAGAATAAGAATTGAGTGTTGAAAAGAAATATTGAACTTTTGATTGTTTAGATAACTAGTTGCGTCATGAACTTTACGAACTGTTCTCACTGAGTTATAATTGTTAGAATTTGATGAAATTCGGAAGAATTGTACACCTCTCTAATATGATCATGTAGAACCAAAAATGAGGTAAAATGGACATACGGTTTGAAAGTTATCATAGTTCAAAGTTCCTGCCTTAGATTTGGTCGAAATTCGGAAACGCATAATTACGAACTGTTCTTACTGAATTATAATTGTTAGAATTTGATGAAATTCGGAAGAATTGTACACCTCTCTAATATGATCATATAGAACCAAAAATGAGGTAAAATGGACATACGGTTTGAAAGTTATCATAGTTCAAAGTTCCTGCCTTAGATTTGGTCGAAATTCGGAAAGGCATAATTACGGACTGTTTTTATTGAGTTTTACTTATTAGAATTGTATGAAAATTTACATGGTTGTAAATACCTCTGATACGGACAGATATATATATATAAAGATTTATTAAAACAGACTTACGAGTTGAGAGTTATTGTAGTTTGAAGTTGCTGCCTCGGATTCATCGGAATCCAGAAGGGCAGGACGTTGAAACGTAAAACTGTACTAATATGTGGGGAATATGAAAATTGTTGCTAAATGAAAGTTATATATCTCTTTGTTGTGGACATTTTGAGACCTTACGGGGGTCTATCCGACTTACGGATTGAGAGTTATCGCTGTTTAAAGTTTCTGCCTCGGATCTATCGAGATCCAGGAAGGGCAGCGAATAAAAGTGTAAAACTGTACCAAATGGTACAGAATATGAAAGAATGGTTCACATGGAGACGTGTAGCTCTCTGTCCTCGTCATTTTGAGAATTTATGGGGATTGAACGGGTTTACAGAATAGGAGTTATGACTATTATAAGATTGGGTGTTGTTTAATAAAAATTCTGCCGAAACAAATTTCATGTGGCTGTTTTGAGGATAAATTTGTGTTAGTTACCCAAAGTAGTTTTAAATGAAATTTGGTACAGTGAAAGATCCCCGCCTTACCTTAGTTTCCGCTGAGAAACACCTTAGTTGGAGTTATGGTTAAAAGTTATAATCGTTACAAGTATGAATGACGTAATGTTAGAAAAGAGAATAGTATTTATTTGATCTTCAAAAATATGAAAAGTGAATACGTGTTCACATAAATATATAAATATATAATGGATCGGGTTGCGCCGCAACAAAACGTAAAGTGAATACGCGTTCACAAATACGTAAACATAATGGATCGGGTTGCACGCCGCAACAAAACGTAAAGTGAATATATGTTCACAAATACGTAAATATAATGGATCGGATTGCACGCCGCAACAAAACGTAAAGTGAATATATGTTCACAAATACGTAAATATAATGGATCGGGTTGCACGCCGCAGCAAAACGTAAAGTGAATACGTGTTGACAAATACGTAAACATAATGGATCGGGTTGCACGCCGCAACAAAACGTAAAGTGAATACGCGTTCACAAATACGTAAATATAATGGATCGGGTTGCACGCCGCAACAAAACGTAAAGTGAATACACATTCACAAATACGTAAACATAATGGATCGGGTTGCACGCCGCAACAAAACGTAAAGTGAATACTTGTTCACAAATACGTAAATATAATGGATCGGGTTGCACGCCGCAACAAATATGAAAGATGAATACATGTTCACCTATATATAAATATGAAAAGTGAATACGCGTTCACAAATATATAAATGTAATAAACATGTGGAAATGCAGGGAATGTCTTAACGATAATACGAGATAAAATGAAGTGTTAGTTAAACCGAGAATTTCCTATGAGGAGTTGTTGCATATTTAAAAATGTTGTAACTCGATATGTTTTGCAATATGCTTATTACGTTATAATGTGATTGCACTTGGAATATTGTGGTGTTACTTTGAATTGCAGGTAAGGTTCTCACTCGGCAGATGGTAAGTGACTCTTTATTTAACATGTTTCAGAAAGCGTGATAGAGAAAGGCTCCACGCCAAGGCTAGCGATCGTCCCGCAGCCTCTTGTCATACCAAGTCCATCCGGGCTTGGTACTCGCCAGTTCGAATGTCGCCCAGTGTCTCGAAATGCCGTGTGGAATGGTCTCCTTCCAACTTAGAATAATATTTGTCAGTATGTCTATGTAGAAACAATATTTGCACGAGTATGGGCTCGCGTTATATTTTCAATAAAGTCATAAACAAATTTCTTTATTGTTATTTTTATTAATAGCTCCGTATTTGAATATAAGTTTAAATTTCTAAATAAAGAGAATTAAATGGTGCTCCTGGTGGAAAATAATTGTCCAGGTGCCATCACGCCCTAAGTAAAGACTTAGGAAAATTTGGGGCGGGACAAGTTGGTATCAAAGCTAAACTAGGTTAGGAGATTCTAGGAAGTTTCTTCGAGTTGGGTGTTTGAACGGCTACTTATTTCGACGGTGTGCGCGCCACCTTAGTAATAAGTATACGGAATAACATCCTAAAGTTTCACTTCTTTCATACTCTTCTCGTGCCTATCTTGAGTCTTTTCAAAGACTTGGTTCTCGTACTACCTCCTTCAAAGGATTGTGGAAGGGAGTGTACAACGATAAAATAACCAGATGTGACTGCACCACCGACCGAAAAGGTAGGAGAGGTACCAGATAGACTATGGGGCAAATTTTGTGAGAAGAAGGGAACATATCTATATAGGGAAGTACTACAAGTCTAACCCAATAGTATTTCTCGATGAGGTAGAAAACCTACTGTTTACACGAGGATGTGTGGAGACGCGTGACGTCAATTTGGTAATCGCACGATTAGTGGACGACACACGGGTGTGGTGGAGAAATTTTAGAAGAAATCGTCCCCCGAGGTCACCACCAATGACTTGGGGAAGATTCAGAGCGGCATTCATTGAGAAATTTATGCTTAATACGCGCCAGGATGCGCTCAGACGGGAGTTTGAACAATTGAAGCAAGGTGACCGCAGTGTACAAGAATATGATACACAGTTCGTGAGGTTATCGACATACAACACACATGTCGTCCCTACAGAAATGGATAGAGTCAAGCGATTTGTAGAGGGTTTAAACCCGAACATAGCAGAGAAGGTGGTGGCGTTAGCCAACGATCGAACTTATCTTCAGATTGTCGATATGGCTTTTAGGGTATAAGGTTTCGCTAAAGCAAAAAGATAATATTCACAGAAGAGATTTCGGACGTCAGGATCATTTAACCAGAGTCAAAATCAGAAGCAGGAGTTTAGTAAAGGATCTTCAGGACCGAACCAATCGCGGGCGCCTTATTTCAAGCCTAAGGGCACAGTTGGTCTAATTACCAAGGTAGAAGTGGACAAGGCCACCAACCCTAACACGAGGTGACAAACCAATTTGGAAGATTTGTCAAAGGAAAAACAATGGAGAATGTCGCCTTAACGAAGATATGTTATAATCGCGAGAGTCGACCACTATGCCGTGAGTGCGAAGGGGACCCAACCTCAGTTTTCTCATGGGAGGTCAAAAGAAACCACAACTGTCCACAAGGAAAATCAGGGAAACCAATCCCGATAGATTTTGAGAGTTCAACAGTCCAGCAATCCTAACCGGCTCTATGCTTTACCCAAGAGGAATGAGGATGAGATATATAATGCGGTGGCCAAAGGTATTTTGTTTGTCTCAAGTATTCCAGCACTTGTATTGTATGATCTCGATTCTACATTTTTGTATATGTCAGTGAGTTGTGCTAAAGATTTACACATAGAACCTTCCTATTTAAGTGACCCATTTGAGGTTATGACACCGGTAGGGGCCTCAGTTGGACCTCTCGAGTAGTTAAAAAAAAATTCCTTTAGAAGTGAATGGTAGAGGAACAATAGTAAACCTAGTACTACTTGATATGGTAGACTTTGACATCATTTTGGGTATGGATTGGTTGTCAGCATGTTATGCCATGTTAGATTGCCGGCGAAAGATAGTGAAATTATTTTTTCCCGGGAAACCAGAAGTTGTTATAAAGGGAAGGATTGGAATATCCTCACATCAGCTTATTTCCTACCTTAGGTCTCAAAAGTGATTAAGGAGTCACAAAGTGAGTTTGCTATAGAGTTAATTAGGGTTCAAGACCCATTTCTATTCCTCCATATCGAATGGCCCCGTGAATTGAGGAGTTAAAAGAACAATTGAAAGATCTTACGGATAAAGGCTTTATAAGGCCTAGTGTTTCCCTTTAGTGCACGATCTGCTTGTGAAAAGAAAGACGGATCGCTCCGAACGTGCATCGATTATCGACTCAATAAGGTTGCGATCAAGAACCGATACCCATTACCAAGAATCGATGATTTTTGACCAACTTCGGAGCTAGCTATTTTTCCAAGATTGATCTCCGTTCGATATCATCACCAAAATAAATCCGGATGATATATCCAAAATGACCTTTAGACCCGACACGCCATTATGAGTTCTTGGTCATGTCTTTGGGTTAACCAATGCCCCAAAGAACTTTTATGGATTTAATGAACATAATCTTCAAACCATTTCTAGATTTGTTCGTGATTGTGTTCATAGATGATATCCTAATCTATGAAGAGTGTTGAGGAACATGAAGAGCATCCGGCGGTAGTGCTTCAAGTCTTGAAACATGAGAGACTATATGCTAAATTTTCAAAGTGTGAATTTTGGTTGGAAAAGGTAGCCATTTTGGGCCATGTTGTGTCAAGGGATGGAATTATGGTAGACCCCCAGAAGATAGAAGCGGTAAAGAACTGGCCAAAACCGACCACCCGGCGAGGTTAGAAGTTTCTTGGGTTTGGTGGGTATTATAGAAGATTCGTAAAGGTTTTTCTAGTCTTGCTGCTCCCCTGACCCGGTTGACTCAAAAAGCGGTTAAGTACCAGTGGTCAGAAGCATGTGAAGCAAGTTTTCAGAAACTAAAGGAATTATTGACCATCGCGATCACCCTAACCTTACCATCGGGACAAGAAGGGTTCACCGCTCATCGCGATGCCTCTAGAGTTGGGTTGGATGTGTCTTGATGCGCTTTGGAAAGGTTATTGCGTATGCATCTAGACAATTGAAGATACATGAGAAGAATTACCCAACTCATGACTTGGAATTAGTGCGGTGGTGTTTGCCTTACGAATATGGAAACATTATTTGTATGGTGTGCATGTGGATATATTTACAGATCATAAGAGTTTGCGACATAACCACGCAGAAAGATTTGAATCTCGACGGCAGAAGATGGTTAGAGTTGCTTAAGGATTATGACCTTAGTATTCTTTACCATCCCGGGAAAGCTAACGTGGTGGCCGACGACTCAAGAGAGATCAATGGGCAGCTGGCCCATTTGGCAATACAAAAGAGGGTATTGTTCGAGGTACAAAGATTGGGAAACCTCGGGGTTAGCTTAACCGAGATCGGTGAAGGTAGGGTGGTGGTACATGATACCTCGCATCGCTTTAGCTTTAAATAAAAGAAAGTCGGTTTGAGGATACGGAGTTTGTTGGATTTCGAGAGGATCCAACAGGAAAACCTTCACAGCTTTATTGGGAGATAATGACGAACCTTTCGGTATAAGGGTAGGTTATGTGTTCCTAAGGTAAAGGATCTAAGGAGGAAGATCTTAGAGGATGGTCACAACACAAGATATTCCATTCATCCGTGGTCAACAAAAATGTATCAGACCTCAAGGCAAATTACCATCGTGGATGGGATGAAAAAGACGCCATGGAGTTTGTCGAGGTGTCTTATATGTCACAGTGAAAGTCGAACATCAAAACTCCGCGGATTACTTCAGACATCGGAGTCCCCATGTGGAAATGGGAGGCGATTCATATGGATTTTGTAACCGGTCTACCAAAACTCGAGAAGGGTATGATTCTATTTGGGTGATTGTTGATCGACTTACAAAGTCAGCCCATTTCTTACCGGTCAAGACTACGTATCGCGCACCACAGTACACACAAATTTATTTGAGGGAGATTGTGCGGTTACACGGGATTCCCTTACAAATTATTTCAGATAGGGGTTCCCAGTTCACCTCACACTTTTGGCAAAGTTTCCAGCAGGGTCTCGGGACAAAAGTTAAGTTAAGCACGGCTTTCCACCCGCAAACAGATGGGCAAGCTGAGCGAACAATCCAAACACTTGAGGACATGTTGCGATCTTGTGTGTTAGATTGTCAGGGAAGCTGGTTGGACCATCTATGTCTAATTGAGTTCGCCTACAACAATAGTTTTCGCTCTAGCATACAAATGGCCACGTTTGAAGCATTATATGGACGAAAATGTAGGTCTCCACTAGGAGGGTTCGAGGTGGGTGAGACGTAACTGTTCAGACCTGAAGTCATTCAAGAAACAAATGATAAGGTACAAATAATTCGGGAGCGGATCAAAACAGCTCATAGCCGTCATAAGTCCTATGCGGATCATCGGAAAAGAGATCTTGAATTCCAAGAGGGGGAGAAAGTATTTTTAAAAGTGTCCCCAATGAAGGGAGTGATGCGCTTTGGTAAGAAAGGGAAATTGAGCCCAAGATTTATTGGGCCATATGAGATCTTGCGAAGATTTGGGAATGTGGCTTCCGAATTAGCACTTTCACAAGAGCTGGAAACAGTGCATCCGGTATTTCATGTGTCAATGTTACGAAAATACTTGCACAATCCAAGTCACGTCATCCTTCCCCAGGAGATAATTCTTAATAAGGAGCTTCAATATGGAGAAGTTCCGGTGGAAATACTTGATAGGAAGGTTAAGCGCCTTAGGAATAAAGATATTGCTTCCGTGAAGGTCCTATGGAGGAACCACTCCACCGAGGAAGCCACCTGGGAAGCCGAGGACGCGATGAAAGTCAAATATTCACTCCTATTTGACTAAGGTAATAAAAAAAAATGTGTTACATAGTACTTCATGTGTCTATATGCACGTGTTACAACCTTATTCCCATTCGAGGACTAATGCTTTTAAGGAAGGGAGAATGTGAAGCCCCAAATTAGAGTTACAATAACAATAAACATTATTGTGTCTATACGTGTTACAACCTTATTCTCATTCAAGGCGAACGCTTCTAAGGAAGGAGAATGTGAAGCCCCAAATTAGTGTTACAATAACAATAAACATTATTGTGTCTATGTGATTATGTTATTTATTTTATTCACATTCGAGGACGAATGTTGCTTAAGGAGGAGAGAATGTAAAATCCGGAAAATAATAATAATATATAGTTGTTGGTTGAGTTAATAAAAATACATATATATAAGAAAATAAAGAATAAATTGCATGGGATGGAGTTAGTGTTAAAGTTGGATAAATAGATGGATAAAAATGAAAATAAGAAAATTAAAAAAAAACAAAACGAAAGAGAAACAAAAACGAAAAAAAAAACAAAAAAAAAAAGAAGAAGAGAAGAAACATGCACGTACTCCATTTCCCCTCCCCTTCCCCCCTTTTCATTTCCCCTCCACATTTTCATCTTCCTCAACTCTTGTCTTTCCACCTCCATATGTTATACAAACACCCTTACTTATACACAAACAAAGTACTTACCACAAAGGTTAGAAAATCAGAAAAAAACAAGTGAAAAGAAGAGGAAAAAAATACCAAGAAAGCAAGAAGAACAAGAAGCAAAATACTAGAGAGTAAGGATAATTTTAGCAACCACACAACAATAATCTTCACACTTACAAGGTGAGTTTTCTCACTCAGAAATTCTTGGTAACATCCTTTATTTTAAGTTCAATACATGTTAGAATAAGAATTGAGTGTTGAAAAGAAATATTGAACTTTTGATTGTTTAGATAACTAGTTGCGTCATGAACTTTACGAACTGTTGTCACTGAGTTATAATTGTTAGAATTTGATGAAATTCGGAAGAATTGTACACCTCTCTAATATGATCATATAGAACCAAAAATGATGTAAAATGGACATACGGTTTGAAAGTTATCATAGTTCAAAGTTCCTGCCTTAGATTTGGTCGAAATTCGGAAAAGCATAATTACGAACTGTTCTCACTGAGTTATAATTGTTAGAATTTGATGAAATTCGGAAGAATTGTACACCTCTCTAATATGATCATATAGAACCAAAAATGAGGTAAAATGGACATACGGTTTGAAAGTTATCATAGTTCAAAGTTCCTGCCTTAGATTTGGTCGAAATTCGGAAAGGCATAATTACGGACTGTTTTTATTGAGTTTTACTTATTAGAATTGTATGAAAATTTACATGGTTGTAAATACCTCTGTTACGGACAGATATATATATAAAGATTTATTAAAACAGACTTACGAGTTGAGAGTTATTGTAGTTTGAAGTTGCTGCCTCGGATTCGTCGGAATCCAGAAGGGCAGGACGTTGAAACGTAAAACTGTACTAATATGTGGGGAATATGAAAATTGTTGCTAAATGAAAGTTATAGATCTCTTTGTTGTGGACATTTTGAGACCTTACGGGGGTCTATCCGACTTACGGATTGAGAGTTATCGCTGTTTAAAGTTTCTGCCTCGGATCTATCGAAATTCAGGAAGGGCAGCGAATAAAAGTGTAAAACTGTACCAAATGGTACAGAATATGAAAGAATGGTTCACATGGAGACGTGTAGCTCTCTGTCCTCGTCGTTTTGAGAATTTATGGGGATTGAACGGGTTTACAGAATAGGAGTTATGACTATTATAAGATTGTGTGTTGTTTAATAAAAATTCTGCCGAAACAAATTTCATGCGGTTGTTTTGAGGATAAATTTGTGTTAGTTACCCAAAGTAGTTTTAAATGAAATTTGGTACAGTGAAAGATCCCCGTCTTACCTTAGTTTCCGCTTGAGAAACACCTTAGTTGGAGTTATGGTTAAAAAGTTATAATCGTTACAAGTATGAATGACAGAATGTTAGAAAAGAGAATAGTATTTATTTGATCTTCTGAAAAATATGAAAAGTGAATACGTGTTCACATAAATATATAAATATATAATGGATCGGGTTGCGCGCCGCAACAAAACGTAAAGTGAATACGCGTTCACAAATACGTAAATATAATGGATCGGGTTGCACGCCGCAACAAAACGTAAAGTGAATATATGTTCACAAATATGTAAATATAATGGATCGGGTTGCACGCCGCAGCAAAACGTAAAATGAATACGCGTTCACAAATACGTAAACATAATGGATCGGGTTGCACGCCGCAACAAAACGTAAAGTGAATACGCGTTCACAAATACGTAAATATAATGGATCGGGTTTCACGCCGCAACAAAACGTAAAGTGAATACACGTTCACAAATACGTAAACATAATGGATCGGGTTGCACGCCGCAACAAAACGTAAAGTGAATACGTGTTCACAAATACGTAAATATAATGGATCGGGTTGCACGCCGCAACAAATATGAAAGATGAATACATGTTCACCTATATATAAATATGAAAAGTGAATACGCTGTTCACAAATATATAAATGTAATAAACATGTGGAAATGCAGGAATGTCTTAACGTATAATACGAGATAAAATGAAGTGTTAGTTAAACCGAGAATTTCCTATGAGAGTTGTTGCATATTTAAAAATGTTGTAACTCGATATGTTTTTGCAATATGCTTATTACGTTATAATGTGATTGCACTTGGAATATTGTGGTGTTACTTTGAATTACGGTAGAGTGACTCTTTATTTAACATGTTTGAAAGCGTGATAGAGGAAAGGCTCCACGCCAAGGCTAGCGATCGTCCAGCCTCTTGTCATACCAAGTCCATTGCTTGGCTTGGTACTCGTCGAGTTCGTAATGTCGCCGATGTCTCGAAATGCCCGTGTGGAATGGTCTCCCTTCCAACTTAGAATAATATTTGTCAGTATGTCTATGTAGAAACAATATTTGCACGAGTATGGGCTCGCGTTATATTTTCAATAAAGTCATAAACAAATTTCTTTATTGTTATTTTTATTAATAGCTCCGTATTTGAATATAAGTTTAAATTTCTAAATAAAGAGAATTAAATGGTGCTCCTGGTGGAAAATAATTGTCCAGGTGCCATCACGCTCTAAGTAAAGACTTAGGAAAATTTGGGGCGTGACATGGGTCAGCTAGCAAAGCAGGCAAACAGCAGGCCACAGAGGACATTGCCAAGCAACACAGAGGTAAATCCAAGGGAGCAATGCCAGGCAGTGCAATTGAGAAGCGGCAAACAGTTGGAGCAGCAGTCACCTCAGCCAGTAGTGGAGAAAAAGGCAGAGTTAGAAAAAGAGAAGGTGATTGAGCCCAGCCCTGTAGTAGAGAAAACTCCGCAGAAGGAGTATACAGAGAAGATCCCTTTCCCCCAGAGACTACAGCGAAAGGCGGTTGATAAACAATTCTCCAAATATTTGGAGACATTCAGGAAGCTGCATATCAACATACCTTTCATAGAAGCATTAGAGCAGATGCCCTCCTATTTTAAGTTTATGAAGGAGATCTTGGGGAAGAAGAAAAAGCTGGCAGAGTACGAAATAGTAGCACTAACAGAAGAGTGTAGTGCTATCTTGCAGAAAAAGTTGCCACCAAAGCTAAAAGATCCGTGAGCTTTACACTACCTTGCACAGAAGGTGGTAACTTGAAACAGAGCTCTATGTGATTTAGGGGCAAGTATAAATCTCACGCCTTATCGATTTAAAAGATCGAGTTGGGGAGGCCAAACCAACCACAAGAAGCCCGCAACTAGCCGACAGACGCGGTGGTTCATCCAAGAGGCAAGATCGAGGACGTGATTGTGAAAGTAGGAAAATTCTTCTTTCCTGCAGACTTCCTCATTCTTGATATGGAAGAAGACGCGAAATCCCTATCATATTGGGAGGCCATTCCTAGCAACGGGAGAGCGTTGATTGATGTTGAAAGAGGAGAGTTAACATTAAGGGTGGAGAATGAAGAAATGGTGTTTAAAGTTTTTAAACACGTCATTGAGCCACCAACAATGAGTGAGTGCTGCAATCAGACCGTCAAACCCCATGCGAGCCAATACAAGTCAACCAAAGAGCGATGAGCCCAAGAAAGAGCATGGTTTCTTTGAAATGCCACTAAAGGAGGTAAGTATTCCCGAACTCCCCATCGATAATGCTAAGAAGAAAAGAAAGAAAACGCCAAATGTGAGGAAATGGATTGGTTGGGGCTTAATCCACCTCGGGCTTATTAAGGCTAAGGAACTTGCGTCCGCTAAAAGACGTTAAAGACAAGCTACTTGGGAGGCAACCCAACGCTTTCAATTATGTTATTTTAATTTCGCTTTTAGTTTATTTTATTTTGTCTAAGAAACGATCACGGTCTTGGGGTCTTGTGTTATTGATGTGTACAGTGCAAATAAACCGGAAAGACGGTGAACGAAAGCCGGATTTCGAAAAGCGGTAGGCCATGCGCGCCAGAGATCGTGGATGCGCGCCAAAAGAATCGAACAGCGCAGTTCTGCAGGCCGCGCGCCAGAGCAGGCCGCGCGATAGAATTCCGTAAAATTTGCCAAGTTTAGCGTCGCGGCGCCAGAATGTGGCGCAGAAAAGTCCCGGCGAGCGCAGAAGATCAGCCGCGCCAAAAAACAGCCGCGGCGCAAGCCGGAATCGTAACTTAAATGCCCAAATCAGATTTTCCCCAAATCCAATTTCAAAAACCTAACCCTCCCTTTCCAAAACCCACGAAAATCCGAAAATTTGCCCACAAATCCTCCATAAATCCAACCCAACCACAATCAAAACTCTTAAATTCCTAAAAACCCTTAGTTATCTCAAATAAAAAAGCTTCATTCCATAGCCTCAAACCACCAATTGAAACAAGAGCAACTTGAATCCTCTCAGAAAAAGGTAATTTTTTTTTTCTGTTCTTGAATCCTTTACTGAAGTCACAGGAGGTAGTAGTTTGAAGGAGTATTGTAGTTGAAGTAGTTTGGGTACTGAAAAGTTGATTGTGAAGTTTGGAGAAAAGAGTAGAAAAGGAGTGTGGGTATTGGGTAGAAAAGTTGAAGTTTGGGGGTGTTGTGTTCGCTGCTAGTTGTTAATTGTGTAAGAAACATTGTGCCACTAAATTGAAAGCTCCAGAAACTATTTTAAACCATGTCCACCAGGAAGAGAAGAGGCTCCACATCCACCCCAACCCCACATTACGATAATACTAGGTTTGTGAGCTACGAAGCCTTCCAAAGATACAAAAAGCTTGATACCAGACCCATAATACCGAAGTGGGAATGGACTACCAGAGGAGTCATATGGGAGGAGATGTTTATGAGTCCATCCGGCTATGATTGAGTTAAGGGGTGGAGGAGATTCAGAATCAGGAGAAGATAGCACGATGAACACAACAACGGTGCGTGAATTTTATGCCAACTTTCGGAGAAGGTGGAAAGGGATGCTTTGTTAGGGAGTTTATGCGTGTCCGCGATGCAGAGAACGTAAATGCACAATCAAGGCGGTTGATGTTGAAGAAAGAAGTGATTGGAATCACTTTAGAAAATGGTCTAAGACCGACCACATCGATCGAATGCCGCAGACACCGTGAGCTACCACTGGGTTGTTCTTGATATTGGAAGAAATGGATCAAGAGCAATCAACATGTGCAATTCAACAAAGTAGCCAAAGGTTGGCTATATTTAAATCGGCCGCATGATTCCATCAACGCACTTCACCAGAGTGCCAGAGGATATGATTAAACTGATATATGGAATTATGAGGGGAATGACGATTGATGTGGGGAAAGAAATAGTGCAGAGCATTGAAGAAATCAGCAGATTGGTGACAACAGGTGGATTGGGACACGGTTCACTTATTACCAGTATTTTTCACATGAGTGCGGTCCCAAAACTACCCACTGACACTCATGAGAGAAACCAACTGCCGGTGTCCTGTGGGATAGTGCACTCTTTCCTGCACTCCAAGCCCCCAAAGAGTGACGGAGAGTACAACCAGCAACAGCAGAAGAAGCAGAGACCGCCATGGGCGAAGATGAGCACGAAATAGGGCTCACATGAGGCAGGACCTAGTCACCGCCAACCACGAACAGAACCTCCGTCACGGATGATGGAGCAAGTGCTCCAACTGCAGAATGATGATGCAACATTTCGCACATTGTTACAAGGACAAAATGAGTTGAGACAAGGACAATAGGAGTTGGCGATGGCAACAGAAGTGAGGCGGAGCAAAGAATACCGCACCAAAGAAGATGACGAGTTGAATTCCCTGTTCAACCAATGGTCGATGCATTATCCACCGCCACCACCACCATTTTAGCCAAAGTCTGTAAGTGTCTTATTTTTTTTTTATTGTCTTTGAGTCTACACACATTGGGGAAAATGTGTGATTTAAGTTTGGGGGTGTTTTATTTGTGTCATGTTATGTTTTATTTAAGTATTTTCATTGTTTTTATGTATTTTTGAGTCACAAATTTTTTTTCTTCTTTTTGAGTCATAATTGTCTGTCAAAGATCATGTATGATGTAGTTGCTAGAAACACCTAGTGAAGTAAGGTGGAATAATGTAACAGAATTGAAGCAACTATCTAGACACTTAGGTTAGATATGCCAAAAACTCACAGAATCTGTCTATTTGGAGTTTCTTGCTTGAGTTATGCATGTTAAATGATAAATGCTTATGTGTTATGATTGCTTGCTATTTGAGGCGAAATAGTTAGGATATGCATGTTAGGGAGATGACTCAGGCATTTCTTTGATAGCCAATTCTTACCATTCTTTTCTATCCCGTACTTTAAAAATATCCCTAGTCAGCCCCATTGAGCCTAAATTTGAAACTTCTTCTTTGACACCCTATATTCCCACAAATTGTACCATAAGTGAAAATATGAAATAGTGGAATACATAGTGTTAAAAAGAGACAAAAAGAGTGAATAAGTCTGTTGCACCCCAATACAAAAGTAATAAGAAATAGACAAAAGCCTAAGTTTGGGGGTGCTTGTCATTATTATATACTTCACTCTCCCAAAACAAAAGAGGGGAAAGATAGAATCGAAATGAAGAAAAGAACAAAAAGAAAAGGGAAATACTGAAAAGCTAAAGAGCTTATGGTACACAAAAATGAGCCTAAATGCCTATTTTTACCAACCCCTACCTAAGCCTACATTACAACCCTTAAAGTCCTGAAGATCTCTTCTATGCATATCCAGGATTAGTGGAGAATAGCAAGTAAGCATGCCATAGGATTTTTTTGAATTTATATGCATGATTTAGTATATTGACTTCCATTAAAGCATGATGAATATGAGTTTGCGAAATATCTAACTTAATGTGCTGAAATGTCATGCTATATGTTCCTGCATATTATTTTGCTAACCTTCATGTTTTTCTAGTTAACACTAATGCAGCAAAAGTGATCAATGGCAGTGAGTCTTTTATTTTCGTTCTTTGAGTCTTTTATTTCTTTCTTTCTATCTTTGCTCGAGGGCGAGCAAAGGTTAAGTTTGGGGGTATTTGATCGGTGTATTTTATATACACCATTTGAGTCAGTTTTAGTTAGTCTTTTGTCCCGTTTTGCACATATAAGTGTCGTATTAGGATAGTTTTCCTTTCTTTTGAGTCAAAGTGGTTAAAATGGTCAAATGGCGGAAAAGGAGCTAAAAGAGGGCAAAAGAGGAGATTCCAGAGCTAAAAACAGAGAAAGTGGCGAACGAGGCTGAACCTGCATCGGCGCCGCGCGCCTTCCGCAATGAATCCGGCCGGCGCCCACTATCGAAGAAGTTCGCAGAAGACTCACATGGGCGCTAAAATTAGGCCGCGCGCTAAACATCCGGTGTTACAGAGCACTGGCCGCTCGCAACAGAGATCGGCCGCGCGCCAAATCATCCGACGGATTGCAGAGGTTCAGCCGCGCTGCTCGCAGGCGCGCCCGTCGCAGGTCGCGGCGCCGACGCGGAAAAATTAGGTTTCCAGACGGATTTTGGGCCAGGCCTGCAGGGAAAAGTTGAGGCGGTTTTCAGCCTATAAAAGGAGAACCCTAGGCAGTTTTTAAGGGTTCTCCTTCTTGCACAACACAAGGCTTCTTGCTTAAAGATTGGAGACCATAGTCTAGTAATTTCTTTTACTTTTTTTTTCTTTATTTCAGTTTTTGTATGTGGAACATGAGATTAGTTCTTGTCATGTCAATGGCTAGGAACTAATTCCTCTATAGGGCTTTCCATGTTGAATCTCTAGAAACTTATGTTATGATTTAATGCATGCTTATGGTTATTCTTCTTCTTGTTGAGATCTATCCAATATTTGAGTTGAATTCTTGGTAATTAATTGACAACTAATTATCACTATATGATTTCTAATCAGATTCCGAAAGGGGGGATTGTGAATATGCTGTAAGTTGGGTAGACATTCTTGGATTGGGGATGAAAATACCTCAATTATTAATGTAGCGTTAATGAGAGGCTTAAAAACCCTAATTTTGCGCATTGTGCGTGACGGTTAACTAGATTCTTGTTCTTAATCCTCCTATAGAGTTATCCTTATCACCGAAAGGTAGGTAAGGTGCAATACTGGGGTTGAGTGTTTATATAACCTAACGGAGTATAAAACGATTTAGTGAACTCCGCTTTCTCCAAAAGAAGACACCGTAAGTTATTGCATTAATAAGTAGCATAAGCGGATAGTGAGACGTGGAAGCCCTATTCTCATCACAACCAAGTAAACCTTTTAGTTAAATAGCTTTTATAATCCTTGGTTATAAACAACAAATCTAAATATCAATTTACCAAATAGATACCAAAAATAGATAGTTGGTAATTGAACCCTAATCTCGAGGGCGATATTCGGTCTTATCAAGACTATACTACTTGTCACGATAACATGCACTTGCGTTTAAAGTGTGTGCATCTTACCGCATCGAGACGAATCGTTTCGGACCAAGTCATTCAAGAAACAAATGATAAGGCATGATGATTCGGAGCGGATCAAAATTTCATACCGTCATAAGTCCTATGCGGATCATCTAAAAGAGATCTTGAATTCCAAGAGGGAGAAAGTATTTTAAAAGTGTCCCCAATGAAGGGTGATGCGATGCTTTGGTAAGAAAGGAAATTGAGCCCAAGGTTTATTGGGCCATATGAGATCTCGAAGAGTGGGAATGTGGCTTACGAATTAACACTTCCACAAGAGTGGAAGAAGCAGCATCCCAGATTTCATGTGTCAATGTTACGAAAATACTTGCACGATCCAAGCCACGCCATCCTTCCCGGAGATAGTTCTTAATAAAGAGCTTGATATGAAGAGGCTCGAGAAATACTTGATAGAAAGGTCCAACGCCTTAGAAATAAAGATATTGCTTCCGTGAAAGTCCTATGGAGGAATCACTCCACAGAGGAAGCCACCTGGGAAGCTGAAGAGGCGATGAAAGTCAAATATCCATTCCTATTTGACCAAGGTAATAAAAAAAATGTGTTACATAGTACTTCATATGTGTGCCATTTGCGTGTCTATATGCATGTGTTACAACCTTATTCTCATTCGAGGACGAATGTTTCTTAAGGAAGAGAGAATGTGAAGCCCCAAATTTGTTACAATAACAATAAACATTATTGTGTCTATGTGATTATGTTACGACCTTATTCACATTCGAGGACGAATATTGCTTAAGGAGGAGAGAATGTAAAATCCGGAAAATAAAATAAAATAATATATAGTTGTAGTTGGGTTAATAAAAATATATATATATATAAGAAAACAAAGAATAAATTGCATGGGATAGAGTTAGTGTTAAAGTTGGATAAATAGATAGATGAAATGAAAATAAGAAAAAAAAAAACAACAACATGCAGAAGTGCACGTTCCCTTCCCTTTACCCCTTCCCCCCCTTTTCATTTCCCTTCAATCTTTTAGCTTTCCCCCTCCCATAAGTTATACAATCACCTCCACTTATACATTGTATTTACACACAAACAAAATACATAACATAAAGGTTAGAAAATCAGAAAAAAACAAGTTAACAAGAAGAGGAAAATTCTGGAAAAAAAACAAGAAAGTAAGAAGAACAACAATAAAAGAAATACTAGGGAGCAAGGGTCCCTTGTAGCAACCGAATAACATTCTTCACACTTACAAGGTGAGTTTTCTCACTCAGAAATTCTTGGTAACATCCTTTATTTTAAGTTCAATACATGTTAGAATAAGAATTGAGTGTTGAAAAGAAATATTGAACTTTTGATTGTTTAGACAACTAGTTGCGTCATGAACTTTACGAACTGTTCTCACTGAGTTATAATTGTTAGAATTTGATGAAATTCGGAAGAGAGGTAAAACTCTCTATTATGATCATATAGAACAAAAAATGAGGTAAAATGGAAATACGGTTTGAAAGTTATCATAGTTCAAAGTTCCTGCCTTAAATTTGGCCGAAATTCGGAAAGGCATAATTACGGACTGTTTTTATTGAGTTTTACTTATTAGAATTATATGAAAATTTACATGGTTGTAAATCTCTCTGTTACGGACAGATATAGATAAAGAGTTATTAAAACGAACTTACGAGTTGAGAGTTATTGTAGTTTGAAGTTGCTGCCTCGGATTCGTCGGAATCCAGAAGGGCAGGACTTTGAAACGTAAAACTGTACTAATCTGTAGGGAATATGAAAATTGTTGCTAAATTAAAGTTCTATATCTCTTCGTTGTGGACATTTTGAGACCTTAAGGGGGTCTATCCGACGTACGGATTGAGAGTTATCGCTGTTTAAAGTTTCTGTCACGGATCTATCGAGATCCAGGAAGGGCAGCGAATAAAAGTGTAAAACTGTACCAAATGGTACGGAATATGAAAGTATGGTTCACATGGAGACGTGTATCTATCTGTTCTCGTCGTTTTGAGATTTTATGGGGCTTAAACGGGTTTACAGATTAGGAGTTATGACTATTCTAAGATTGGGTTCTGTTTAATAAAAATTCTGCCGAAACAATTCTCATATGGCTGTTTTGAGGATAAATTTGTGTTAGTTAACCAAAGTAGTTTTAAATGAAATTTGGTACAGTGAAATATCCCCGTCTTACCTTAGTTTCCGCTTGAGAAACACCTTAGTTGGAGTTATGGTTAAAAAGTTATAATCGTTACAAGTATGAATGACAGAATGTTGGGAAAGAGAATATTATTTATTGAAAAATATGAAAAGTGAATACGTGTTCACATAAATATATAAATATAAACATAATGAATCGGGTTGCATGCCGCAATAAAACGTAAAGTGAATACGTGTTCACAAATACGTAAATATAATGGATCGGGTTGCACGCCGCAACAAAACTTAAAGTGAATACGCGTTCACAAATACGTAAATATAATGGATCGGGTTGCACGCCGCAACAAAACGTAAAGTGAATACGCATTCACAAATACGTAAACATAATGGATCGGGTTGCACGCCGCAACAAAACGTAAAGTGAATACGTGTTCACAAATACGTAAATATAATGGATCGGGTTGCACGCCGCAACAAATATGAAGGATGAATACATGTTCACCTATATATAAATATGAAAAGTGAATACGCGTTCACAAATATATAAATGTAATAAACATGTGGAAATGCAGGGGAATGTCTTAACGTATAATACGAGATAAAATGAAGTGTTAGTTAAACCGAGAATTTCCTATGAGGAGTTGTTGCATATTTAAAAATGTTGTAACCTGATATGTTTTTGCAATATGCTTATTACGTTATAATGTGATTGCACTTGGAATATTGTGGTGTTACTTTGAATTGCGGTAGGTAGTTCTCACCATTTCGATGGTAGGTGACTCTTTATTTAACATGTTTCAGGAAAGCGTGATAGAGGAAAGGCTCCACGCCAAGGCTAGCGATCGTCCTGCAGCCTCTTGTCATACCAAGTCCATTGCTTCGGGTTTGGTATTCGTCAGGTTCAGGATGTCAGTTCCAGTGTCTCGGGAAATGCCCGTGTGGAATGGTCTCCCTTCCAACTTAGAATAATCTTTGTCAGTATGTCTATGTAGAAATAATATTTGCACGAGCATGGGCTCGCGTTATGTTTTTTTTTTTATAAAGTCGTAAACAGATTTCTTTATTGTTATTTTTATTAATTGCTCCGTATTTGAATATAATTTTAAATTTCTAAATAAAGAGAATTTAATGGTGCTCCTGGTGGGAAATAATTGTCCAGGTGTCATCACGCCCTAAGTAAAGACTTAGAAAAAGTTGGGGCGTGACAAGTTGGTATCAGAGCTAAACCAGGATAGGAGATTCTAGAAAGTTTCTTCGAGTTGGGTGTTTGAACGGTTACTTATTGCGACGGTGTGCGCACCACCATAGTAATAAGTGAACGGAATAACATCCTAAAGTTTCCCTTCTTTCATACTCCTCTCGTGCCTATCTTGAGTCTTTTTCAAGACTTGATTTCTCATACTACCTCCTTCACACGGGTTAGAAAAGGGGATTGTACAACGTTATACTAACTAATATGATTTGTGTAGATGGCGATTATAAGGCGAGTTCCAACAAAGAGGGAAGTACTCATGGAATATGCAAAGGGAATGAGATCTTAGATGAAGTTCATGCGTCGTAAGATGGACTCAGAAGGTGATTTGATGATTACATTGATGACACAATCGTACTATGTACATATTTGCTTAGGACTAGAAGGAAAAGGCGTTCATACGACCCGACCCTCTTCAACTTTCCAATTGGAGTCATACTACAGATAATAGTCAATTAGTCCCCGTAAAAGTTTCATTCGCATTCGTAAAGGCAATGATGCTAAGAGAAGATATTACGTAAAATTCATTGCAATTTCTGCATCGTAATGCGAGTAAGGGATAGAATGAACTATATGGAAAGAGAAGCAAAAGGAAGGTTCACGGAGTTGAATGCCAACTGCGAAATAGACTAATCATGCGGTTAAGCCCTTTAACGTGTGTGATAAGAGGTGTCTGCTCCAAAGCGGCTATAGCGGGTTGCACAATGGCAGAGTTGACCTGATGTGATGTATTGTAGTCATTACATTGTTATTTTAAAATATGATGAATGAAGTGCTATGAATACAAGAAAGAAAGGATATGTTTTATTAAATTATTTTTCTTTTTGCATATTGTGGTCAGATGCTTATTGTCACGACCAACCTGCCCGTGGATCGTGCCTTACCGCACCCAAGTAGACATACATCAGAGTAATCAGCGGAATATAAAACACAATATGAAACAATGTAAAAGAGACACAGTTTATCTGAGGAAAAGTTGTCTTTCGGCATAAATATATATAAAAACCTGAACACGAACAGTTACATCCTTTTTACAAACTCCACAACAAAGATTACTGCACTTCTAAAATGATATAACAACAATGGCGGGACAGGGCCCCGCCATACCCCTGAATAAAAGTACCTACAACGACAGGGGACTATACCCAAGATAAGCCTCCGGAGAAACGGAGCTTCCCAAACGCTGAACTGTGACCCTACCAGCGAGGATCAACATCGGTGTACTCTACCGCGCAGATGAACGCAGCCCAAGGAGGTCGATAACAGTACCAAGTATGTGAAATCAAAATATCAGAAATGAAATCATAGTAGTCTATATAAAGCGGAGACATATATGATAACCAAACTACGATTCACAATAAATAAGCCATGTCAAGTCGTGGACTCACGCCTCAAGGTCATCACTCAAATATAACTATGGGTCTCACGCCCACAACATCAATCATGCGCCGTGGAATACCTTCCTCACCGGCAGCCTATGATATAAAAGCACCAAGGAATACACATGAACATCGTGTCTCACTGTGTCATACTAAAACCGCACGGTAAGTACGAAGGCATAGCCGACTACTAAAACCTACGCACTCAACAAAGTCATAAATCGTATCACGAGTCTGTCAGACCGCCACATGATCGGCCGCCACTCGCCGCAGATCAAATGCGGCGTCTAGTCCTGGAACTTCCCGCACTCGCGATAGGCCACTCACATAGACCGCGTGAGGTATTCCTCGCATCGAGGGTAGCTACTCCCGATAGTCTGGACTCGCAATCCGCGGCCACATGTAATCCGCATGACCATATAGGCCGCACACTAACACGGAACTCTCGTAGCTCGCATAGTCCCTGGACCCGCATGAGGTATTCTCGAATCACGGTCCTGCATCGCCGAGGTATACCCCGTGACGGAGGCGCCTTAACCCCTGTGATCATGTCAAGAGGTGAGTGATATAATACTAACATAACAACTTATCGTTAAACAACATAAGCACAACAAGGGAAACCCCTTTACACAAACATCACAAGATACTAACACACGTAGCATCCTAACATGTTTACTTATCAAATCAACAAGAAAGTATTACAAGGCTATCACAAACCAACACAATCAAGTTATTCACACAAGGTACTTTCGACTTTATGTTAACAAGTTCGGGTTTTTATCCCCAAAGTACTTCATATATTAACTCTTTAAAGGATCCGTTTCTTTCACAAAAGTCACACAATACCCGTAGTATAAAAATAGAGTGACTATCTTTTTAAGTAAACCAAAACACTTTGCTTTGTAAAATCAAGTAACAACATTATTTTCCAAACGTTCAAGTTTGCCTAATTTCAAATGCTCAAGTTTCTCATTTTCGAAAGGTTTCGTAGTTCATAGTTTTAATCACTTAATAATATAATTCTCCTTTAAAACAATTTGAGAAACATTTGCCTTATGTGTGAGTAGGTTATTCTTGTTTATAACAATCTTATTAAAGCAGCCATGATCTAGGAAATGTAATATCATTTTGTCTCATCTTAGCTTCTATGCAGATGGAGGTTTCTAATGGTTTTCATAATACTTTATTAGTCAATACATTTCCCTTTATTAGCGCTGCTGTGGTTTGTTCGATACTTATTCTCATTTCCAAATCAAGAAACATTATTCCTTTACAAACCAAGTACTCATTACTCACGAATGAGGTTTCACACTTTTTAACAAAATTCATATTAATTCAATTAAGTCAAGTCTCTTATCTTTTAAGATCAAGTCTCTTAACTTTTAAAAATCAATAAACCATTCTTTTTATCTCTCTTAAGTCGTTATACCTAACTTCCCATAAAGCTAGTATAACTCTTAAGCTTTTAAAACCAAGTATTACTCTTCTTTCAAAAAGGTTTCTTAATTCTTTTGAAATACTTCAAGATTCTTATTATTTAAACTCAAGTCAAAAGACATCGGAGTAAAACCACGTTCAGTTAACACACGTACGTCTACCGTACTATATATATATTCTTTTAAAATATCATGCTCAAGATGATAGGAAGAATCACATACCTCGCGACGATAATCGACTATTAGCAAAACGCTCCACGGCTATAACCCGACTAGCCTTGTTCACCTTTCAAGTAGAACATGCTACTCGCAGAACTTTCAACCTATAAAGGCCATATACGTCTATCAACGTCTAGACTACTCTGTAGAATATTCTAAGCAAAGAGGTTCTCTATTTTACGGAAAATCGGGCAAAGACTTCCCTACCGTTAAGCTACACAAGTTCATCAGAAATACAGTCCTATGTAAGTACAGTTCAATCTTCTTCTTAAATATTCTTCTGATGTGATTTCAGTTCAATTCTTTTCTGTAATATCCTTCTATTATAGTTCAATTCTCTTTTGTAATATCATTCTATGTCTTATATTCATTTCTATACTACTACAGTATGTAATTTCCAATTACAATAGAAGGACAAGAGTATTTACCTCGATAAGCCCAAAATTATCCAAGTTTAAATGTCGATCCTGAGCAACGTTTAGCTCCTACTCTGGGCGCTCCAACCCGCCCAAACAACCCTTAGAAGTTCTACGCAACTTCTTCTTAATACTTCAACCGACTATGAAGATTTTCCTTGTGGTTTCGTTTTTGTGGATCAAGGGAAGTATAATAGTATTTCGGCTTTTAGTATAGGTGTAACCTTGGAATACTACAAGGTATTTGGGGCCAAGGTATTTTGGAATAGTAACAATACTTGAGAATACTTTTCTACCAAGGGGTGTATTTTACGAAAACAACTCAAGGTAGTGGGGTACTCTGCTAGCACCACTAGGAAGGGGGAGGGTACCTCTCCAAAAGGCCTCACAGGGGGAGTGGGGGCTTGACGAACCTCTCCAAAGGGGGTGCAGGGTTTTCAACAAAAAATAATTTAGTGGATGAAGAACTCTTCAACTAAGGGGGGGTATTTATAGGCCAATCAATGGCCAAGATCAAGACAAGTGGGGGGCAAGTGGAGGGCCAAGATTTGGACAAGTGTTTATGGGTCCCACTTGTTCATCAACTACACAAAATATCCTACCTAACCTTGACCAAAATTTCAACACAAAAAACGTGCCAAGACAAGCCCTTTGCCGTCCACTTTGAGGGTGACACATGTCACCCTCCCGTTGGTCCAAAATATTTCATCTCTTAGAAAAATCCGCAAAAATAATAAATGTGGCAACCGTAATTTTCCCTTCGCAAAGTTTGGAAAACGTTTCGTCGAAAAATAATTCTTTTCGGTAGTTGTGCACAAATTTAGTCCCTTTGCCTACTTAAGGCTTAAACTTTTGTACGTACGTCCTCACGTACATACTCTGGAAATACGGGGTATAACACTTATGAACTATAAGAAAATTTTAGGAGCTAGAGTAGACATTCCGTCTTCTAAAATATGAGTGTGTTTGTCTTCACAGAAAATGGTGAATTCACAAATCCCGGGGGCTCAAGAGGAGGTTCATCACGAAGCTCATGTACTCCGTGACGTAGTGGTGTCCAAGGAGCGGAGAAAATATCGGATAAAATTTAGGAGAGAACGAGTCAAATGGCCCAAGAAACGGGACAAAAACTAGATAGACTCATAGAGTTAATGATACCGCAGCTCCACACATGGTTCCGCCCGCACCTAGTGTCTCTGTCATAGCCCCGAACTGTAAACTGCACGGCCTAGGGACCGCTTTGCATCGCACTACGCATCGAGAGTGTAGAAGCTCAAGCAGTACCTGATAGGCTATGGGCAAATTTTATGAGGAGAAGAGAACCACTGTACTCAGGGAAGGACCCCAAGGCCGACCCGATAGTATTCCTCGATGAAGTTGAAGACTTAATATTCACATTGGGATGCGTGGAGACGCAGGGCGTCAACTTGGTAGGCGCACGACTAGTGGATGATGCAGGGGTGTGGTGGAGGAATTTTAGGAAAAATCATCCCCCGATGTCACCACCAATGACTTGGGGGGGTTCAGAGCGACATTCATTGAGAAATTTATGCCTAATACGCGCAAGGATGCACTCAGACGGGAGTTTGAACAATTGAAGCAAGGTGACCGCAGTGTACAAGAATATGATACACAGTTCGTGAGGTTATCGGCATACAACACACATGTCGTCCCTACGTAAAATGGATAGAGTCAAGCGATTTGCAGAGGGTTTAAACCCAACATGTAAGAGAAGGTGGTGGTGTTAGCCAACGATCGAACTTATCTTGATTGTCGATATGGCTTTGAGGGTAGAAGGTTTCGCTAAAGCAAAAGAGAATATCCGCAGAAGAGATTTGGACGCCGTGATCATTTAACCGAGTCAAAATCGAAGAGGAGTTTAGTAAAGGATCTTCGTGACCGAACCAATCGCGGCGACCCTATTTCAAGCCTAAGGGCACAGTTGGTCTAATTACCAAGGTAGCAAGGACAAAGCCACCAACCCTAACACGTAGGTGACAAACCGATTTGTAAGATTTGTCAAAGGAAACACAATGGAGAATGTCGGCCTAACGAAGACATGTTATAATCAGGAGAGTCGTGCCACTATGCCGTGGATTGCAAGAAGAGGACCCAAACTCAATCTATTCAGTGAGGTCGTATAACCACCGCCTGTGGGAAATCGGGAAACCAACCCCGCCAGAGTCGTGAGGTCAACAAACCAACAATTTAATCGGCCACGCTTGCCCTGCAGGAATGAGGCGTAAGATCTAATGCGGTGGTCACATGTATTTTTCTAGTCTCGAGTATTCCTGCATTTGTATTATACGATCCCGGCTCTACCTTTTCATATGTGTCAATGGGCTTTGCTAAGAATTTACACGTAGAACCTTCTTATTTAAGTGAACCTTTTGAGGTTATGACACCAGTATGGGCCTCAATTTGGGCCTCTCGGGTGGTAAATAATTTCCTATTAGAAGTGAATGGCAGGGGAACAATGGTGAACCTAGTACTACTTGATATGGTAGACTTCGACGTCATTTTGGGTATGGATTGGTTGTCGGCATGTTATGCCATGTTAGATTGTCGGCGAAAGATAGTGAGATTAACTTTTCCCGGATAACCAGAAGTTGTTATATGGGGTAGGGTTGGAATATCCTCAGGTCAGTTTATTTCCTACCTTGGGGCTCAAAAGTTATTGAGAAGTCACAGAGTAGAGTATGCATATCTGGCTAATATAGTGGATACCCAAAAAGAATCCCCAGCAGTGAATGATGTCCCTATTGTTCGAAACTTTCCAGAGGTTTTTCCTGAAGATCTTCCAGGACTTCCTCCGGATAGAGAAGTGGAGTTTGCTATAGAGTTAATTCCGGGTACAAGACCCATTTCTATTCCTCCATATCGAATGGCCCCAGCTGAATTGAGGGAGTTAAAAGAACAATTGAAGGATCTCTGGATAAAGGCTTTATAAGGCCTAGTGTTTCCCTTGCGCACCACCCGCTTTGTGAAAAAGAAAGACGGATCGCTCGAATGTGCATCGACATTATCTACTCAATAAGGTCACGATCAAGAACCCATACCCATTACCAAGAATCAATGATCTTTTTGACCAACTTCAGGGAGCTAGCTATTTTTCCAAGATTGATCTCCGCTCGGGATATCATCAGCTGAAAATAAATCCGGATGATATATCCAAAACAGCCTTTAGAACCCGATACGGCCATTATGAGTTCTTGGTCATGTCTTTTGGGTTAACCAATGCCCTAGAGGCTTTTATGGATTTAATGAACATAATCTTCAAACGATTCCTACATTTGTTCGTGATTGTGTTCATAGATGGTATCCTAATCTACAGTAAGAGCGTTGAAGAACATGAAGAGCATCTGAGGGTAGTGCTTCAAGTCTTGAAACATGAGAAACTATATGCTAAATTTTCAAAGTGTGAATTTTGGTTGGAAAAGGTAGCCTTTTTGGGTCATGTTGTGTCAAGGGATGGAATTATGGTAGACCCCCAGAAGATAGAAGCAGTGAAGAACTGGCCAAAACCGACCACTCCGACAGAGGTTAGAAGTTTCTTGGGTTTGGCTGGGTATTATAGAAGATTCGTAAAAGGTTTTTCTAGTCTTGCTGCTCCCTTGACCCGGTTGACTCAAAAAGCGGTTAAGTACCAGTGGTCAGAAGCATGTGAAGCAAGTTTTCAGAAACTAAAGGAATTGTTGACATCGCACCGCCTTAACCTTACCATCGGGACAAGAAGGGTTCACAGTCTATTGTGATGCCTCTAGAGTTAGGTTAGGATGTGTCTTGATGCAGTTTGGAAAGGTTATTGCGTATGCATCTAGACAGTTGAAGATACATGAGAAGAATTATCCAACTCATGACTTGGAATTAGCTGCGGTGGTGTTTGCCTTACGAATATGGAGACATTATTTGTATGGTGTGCATGTGGACATATTTACAGATCATAAGAGTTTGCAGTACATAACCACGCAGAAGGATTTGAATCTCCGACAAAGAAGATGGTTAGAGTTGCTTAAGGATTATGACTTTAATATTCTTTACCATCCTGGGAAAGCCAACGTGGTGGCTGACGCATTCAGTAAGAGATCAATGGGCAGCTTGGCCCATTTGGCAATACAAAAGAGGGGTATTGTTCGTGAGGTACAAAGATTGGGAAACCTCGGGGTTAGCTTAACTGAGATCGGTGAAGGCAGGGTAGTGGTACATGATACCTCGCAGTCTGCCTTAGCTTCAGAAATAAAAGAAAGTCAGTTTGAGGATACGGAGTTTGTTGGATTTCGGGAGAGGATCCAACAGGGAAAACCTTCACAGTTTACATTGGGAGATAATGACGGAACCCTTCGGTATAAGGGTAGGTTATGTGTTCCTAAGGTAAAAGATATAAGGAGGAAGATCTTAGATGAGGGTCACAGCACAAGATATTCCATTCATCCAGGGTCAACAAAAATGTATCAGGACCTCAAGGCAAATTACTGGTGGGACGGGATGAAGAAAGACGCCATGGAGTTTGTCGAGATGTCTTATATGTCGCCAGTGAAAGTGAACATCAAAACCCGCGGATTACTTCAGACATCGAGTCCCCACGTGGAAATGGGAGGCGATTCATATGGATTTCAGAATCGGGTCTATCGAAAACTCGAGAAGGATATGATTCTATTTGGGTGATTGTTGATCGCTTACAAAGTCACCCATTTATTACCCAGAAAGACTACGACGCGCACCACAGTACACACAGATTTATTTGAAGGAGATTGTGCGGTTACACGGGATTCCCTTACAAATTATTTCAGATAGGGGTTCCCAGTTCACCTCACACTTTTGGTAAAGTTTCCAGCAGGGTCTCGGGACAAAAGTTAAGTTAAGCACGACTTTCCACCCGCAAACAGATGGGCAAGCTGAGCGAACAATTCAAACACTTGAGGACATGTTGCGATCTTGTGTGTTAGATTTTCAGGGAAGTTGGTTGGACCATCTATGTCTAATTGAGTTCGCCTATAACAATAGGTTTCACTCTAGCATACAAATGGCCCCGTTTGAAGCATTATATGGACGAAAATGTAGGTCTCCACTTGGATGGTTCGAGGTGGGTGAGACACAACTGTTCGGACCTGAAGTCATTCAAGAAACAAATGATAAGGTACAGATGATTCGGAAGCGGATCAAAACAGCTCATAGCCGTCATAAGTCCTATGCGGATCATCGGAAAAGAGATCTTGAATTCCAAGAGGGGGAGAAAATATTTTTAAAAGTGTCCCCAATGAAGGGAGTGATGCGCTTTGGTAAGAAAGGGAAATTGAGCTCAAGGTTTATTGGGCCATATGAGATCTTGCGAAGAGTGGGGAATGTGGCTTACGAATTAGCACTTCTACAAGAGCTGGAAGCAGTGCATCCGGTATTCCATGTGTCAATGTTACGAAAATACTTGCACGATCCAAGTCACGTCATCCTTCCCCAGGAGATAGTTCTTAATAAAGAGCTTCAATATGAAGAGGCTCCGGTAGAAATACTTGATAGAAAGGTCCAACGCCTTAGAAATAAAGATATTGCTTCCGTGAAAGTCTTATGGAGGAATCACTCCACAGAGGAAGCCACCTGGGAAGCTGAAGTGGCGATGAAAGTCAAATATTCATTCCTATTTGACCAAGGTAATAAAAAAAATGCGTTACATAGTACTTCATATGTGTGTCATTTGCGTGTCTATATGCATGTGTTACAACCTTATTCTCATTCGAGGACGAATGCTTCTTAAGAAAGGGAGAATGTGAAGCCCCAAATTTGTTACAATAACAATAAACATTATTGTGTCTATGTGATTATGTTACGACCTTATTCACATTCGAGGACGAATGTTGCTTAAGGAGGAGAGAATGTAAAATCCGGAAAATAAAATAAAATAATATATAGTTGTAGTTGGGTTAATAAAAATATATATATATAAGAAAACAAAGAATAAATTGCATGGGATAGAGTTAGTGTTAAAGTTGGATAAATAGATAGATGAAATGAAAATAAGAAGAAAAAAAAAAAACTTGCAGAAGTGCACGTTCCCTTCCCTTTACCCATTCCCCCCTTTTCATTTCCCTTCAATCTTTTGGCTTTCCCCCTCCCATAAGTTATACAATCACCTCCACTTATACATTGTATTTACACACAAACAAAATACATAACATAAAGGTTAGAAAATCAGAAAAAAATAAGTGACCAAGAAGAGGAAAATTCTGGAAAAAAAAACAAGAAAGTAAGAAGAACAACAATAAAAGAAATACTAGGGAGCAAGGGTCCCTTGTAGCAACCGAATAACAATCTTCACACTTACAAGGTGAGTTTTCTCACTCAGAAATTCTTGGTAACATCCTTTATTTTAAGTTCAATACATGTTAGAATAAGAATTGAGTGTTGAAAAAAAATATTGAACTTTTGATTGTTTAGACAACTAGTTGCGTCATGAACTTTACGAACTGTTCTCACTGAGTTATAATTGTTAGAATTTGATGAAATTCGGAAGAGTGGTACAACTCTCTATTATGATCATATAGAATCAAAAATGAGGTAAAATGGACATACGGTTTGAAAGTTATCATAGTTCAAAGTTCCTGCCTTAAATTTAGCCGAAATTCGGAAAGGCATAATTACGGACTGTTTTTATTGAGTTTAACTAATTAGAATTATATGAAAATTTACATGGTTGTAAATCTATATGTTACGGACAGATATAGATAAAGATTTATTAAAACGTACTTACGAGTTGAGAGTTATTGTAGTTTGAAGTTGCTGCCTCGGATTCGTCGGAATCCAGAAGGGCAGGACGTTGCAACGTAAAGTTGTACTAATATGTAGGGAATATGAAAATTGTTACTAAATGAAAGTTCTATATATCTTTGTTGTGGACATTTTGAGACCTTACGGGGGTCTATCCCACTTACGGATTGAGAGTTATCGCTATTTAAAGTTTCTGCCTCGGTTCTATCGAGATCCAGGTAGGGCAGCGAATAAAAGTGTAAAACTGTACCAAATGGTACGTAATATGAAAGGATGGTTCACATGGAGACGTGTATATCTCTGTTCTTGTCGTATTGAGATTTTATGGGGCTTAAACGGGTTTACAGATTAGGAGTTATGACTATTCTAAGATTGGATTCTGTTTAATAAAAATTCTGCCGAAACAAATCTCATATGGCTGTTTTGATGATAAATTTGTGTTAGTTACCCAAAGTAGTTTTAAATGAAATTTGGTACAGTGAAAGATCCCCGTCTTACCTTAGTTTCCGCTTGAGAAACACCTTAGTTGGAGTTATGGTTAAAAAGTTATAATCGTTACAAGTATGAATGACAGAATGTTAGGAAAGAGAATATTATTTATTCAATCTTCTGAAAAATATGAAAAGTGAATACGTGTTCAAATAAATATATAAATATAAACATAATGGATCGGGTTGCACGCCGCAACAAAACGTAAAGTGAATACGTGTTCACAAATACGTAAATATAATGGATCGGGTTGCACGCCGCAACAAAACGTAAAGTGAATACGCGTTCACAAATACGTAAATATAATGGATCGGGTTGCACGCCACAACAAACCGTAAAGTGAATACGCGTTCACAAATACGTAAACATAATAGATCGGGTTGCACGCCGCAACAAAACGTAAAGTGAATACGTGTTCACAAATACGTAAATATAATGGATCGGGTTGCACGCCGCAACAAATATGAAAGATGAATACATGTTCACCTATATATAAATATGAAAAGTGAATACGCGTTCACAAATATATAAATGTAATAAACATGTGGAAATGCAGGGGAATGTCTTAACGTATAATACGAGATAAAATGAAGTGTTGGTTAAACCGAAAATTTCCTATGAGGAGTTGTTGCATATTTAAAAATGTTGTAACCTGATATGTTTTTACAATATGCTTATTACGTTATAATGTGATTGCACTTGGAATATTGTGGTGTTACTTTTAATTGCAGGTGGTTCTCACCACCCCGTACGGTACTACCGACTCTTTATTTAACATGTTTCAGAAAGCGTGATAGAGGAAAGGCTCCACGCCAAGGCTAGCGATCGTCTCAGCCTTCTTGTCATACCAAGTCCATCGCTCGCTTGGTATTCACCAGTTCAGATGTCGCCCAGTGTCTCGGGAAATGCCCGTGTGGAATGGTCTCCCTTCCAACTTAGAATAATCTTTGTCAGTATGTCTATGTAGAAATAATATTTGCACGAGCATGGGCTCGCGTTATGTTTTTTTTTTATAAAGTCGTAAACAGATTTCTTTATTGTTGTTTTTATTAATTGCTCCATATTTGAATATAATTTCAAATTTCTAAATAAAGAGAATTTAATGGTGCTCCTGATGGGAAATAATTGTCCAGGTGTCATCACGCCCTAAGTAAAGACTTAGAAAAAGTCGGGGCGTGACACATATATTGGATAAATCTCAACAATAAGAAGAACAACCACAATCATGCATTAATTCATAAATAAATGTTCAAGTGAATTGACATGGAAAACCCTATATTAGAATTAGTTCCTAGCCATAGACATGACAAGAACTAATTCAATATCCAACATAAAACTGAAAATAAAGTAAAATAAAAGAAAGAAATTACTAAAGAATGGTCTCCAATCTTGAACTCCAAGATGTGTTGTGAATTTGCAAGAAAGGGAACCCTTTATTCTGACCTAGGGTTCTCTTTTTATAGCCTCCAAACCGACATTAAGGTTTTCCTTCAGGCCTGGCCCATAATTCGTTCAGAAATCTAATATTTCGCTGCTTGCCGCTGCCTCGCGCATCGGCGCCGCGCGGAAGTTCTGCACTGCTCAAGATTAGCCGCGGCCGCAACTCGCTGTTTAGAGCCGCGCTACTGGAACTTCGCAAGCTTCAATATTACGCCGGGCGCTCGCCTCGCTGGCCGAGGGCCGCGGCACGACTGTCCGTGCCTGGTTCGCCACTTTCTCGCATTTCGAGCTCTGGAACCTTCATTTTTGCCCTCTTTTCGCTCCTTTTGCGCCAAGGAGCCACTTTAACCAATTTGACTCAAAAGAAAGAAAATTTATCCTAAGACGACACATATTTGTACAAAAAAAGACAAAAGACTCACTAAAAATGACTCAAAAAGTGTATATAAAATACACCGATCAGTCCTCATACCTTTGATAGGTGCCCATTGTTGACAGTCAATTTTGACCCGTTTTTTGCATATTTGTCGCAATTTCATGTGTTTTAGGACACTGCATTTTAATCATCTTTTTTTGCATTTTTATCTTTATATTTTAAAATTAAGCGTTATGTTATGTTTCTATTATTACTACACCGTCGTTTATTTTAATAATATTTGTGTTTCTTTAAATAATTAATTGACATCCGGCTTTATTTTTAATTAGACATTAAACGTTTGTTAAATATCGTATTTTTATTATTATTGCACCGGCATTTGCATTTTTATAATCTTGCATCTTGTTAATTAATTAACCCGCTTTATATTTTGTCAAACCAGTCCAGTACGAAACCCAATCCGAATCATTCCAATCCAACACCATTTTTATATCATCCAAACACCCCCTTTTATTTCCCCCCCATTTTAAATTTCAAACACCCTCTTATTTCCCCCCATCTTTTAAATTTCAAATACCACTTTCATTTCCCCCCTAAATACCTTACCCCCCCTTTATTAAAAGAGGACAGAGGACAGCCCATAAAGCAGCACAAAAATAGACGAGGGGCAGCCAACGTTCAGAAAAAAAAGAAAAAGAAAAAAAGGGGCAGCCAACGTTCAGAAAAAAAGAAAAAGAAAAAAAGGAGCAGCCCATTTGGCATTTCAGAAAAAAAAAGGAGAAAAGAATCCTTTCTCCCTCAGCTTCCCTTGCCGCCACCCTTCGCCGCCCTCCGCCGCCATTCGCCGAAATTCTAAAAACTCCGGCGAAACCCCCTTTAAACCAGCCGCACACCCCTGCCCTCTCCCTCTCCACTCATCTCCCTCACCTGTTCCCGTCGACCTCCACACCTCACCGGCGAACCACGACCATAACACCATAAACCCTTTACACTGCCTTCATGTCTGAGCGAACCGTCGCCGCGTCACCATCTTTGTCCAGCTCACGAAATGGCAAAGATTCGCCCTGTCACTGCTCGACAAAAGTTCGCTGCCCCGGAGAAGTCTCGCTCGCTGCTTGACAAGAGGTGATGATGAAGACATATAAAAACCCCAGGGCGGGGGAAGCGATTCAATCTCACAGGTTGTTTCTCTCCATTTCAATTCCGGTCAAATTATTTTCTTTGCATATGTTGGTGTGTGTCATGGTGTAATTTTATGGTTTTTTTTTTACTCTTGGCTGCTATTGCTAGTTTGTATTTGTACTTTGGTGACCTCACTTGCCTTCTGCATGTGGTTGTCTTAGAGGCTTTGCTCTGAAATTATGGCTATTTTTATATAAATTTTGTTGCCTTGCCCTTATTTGAAAAGAACTACAGTGCACTTTGTCTTGCCTGTTCATTTTTATTTTGTTAGAAGAAATAATCATTACTATGGCTCACATTATTGGATTCACTCTTCTGATGATAGTTTATTGATCTAACT
Source organism: Przewalskia tangutica (assembly GCA_029844215.1). Taxonomy (NCBI): domain Eukaryota; kingdom Viridiplantae; phylum Streptophyta; class Magnoliopsida; order Solanales; family Solanaceae; genus Przewalskia; species Przewalskia tangutica. The sequence goes on along the minus strand of CM056728.1, from coordinate 99,410,997 downwards.
TTGATTTGAATATACTCCTTGGTCCTTGTTAGTTATCTCTTGAGTTGATAATTTTGTCGAAATCTGAAATGAATACAACTCAATAGATTTATAGTTTTCATATGTAATGGTTATTGTACAAATTGACTTGCTGCTAAAATGTCACTTACTGCTTTGGAGTGCTTTAAATTATGCAATTAGTAATGCCCATCGCGAATCGCCACATCGTTCCGCGAATCGCATCGTTCCGTGAACCGCCATCGTCCGCGAATTGTCATTGCTCATTGGTTTCTGCATTAATTTTAGGCTATTTGGGTTAATTTATTTACTGATTTTTTAACAAGTTACTACACTTGGTATTTTACTTATTTTTAAATATAATGCTACACTTGGTAGTTTACTGATTTTGAACTTGATACTACACTGACCAAAGAAGGATTTATCCGTCGATCTGGAGGTCTCCGTGGTGTTTAGACGGAATATGTGGGCGAGGAGGAAAGTGAAAAAGATTAGACGAGAATGCATAGTATCGTTCACCAGGAGGCGAGTCGACCGCCGCCGTAGCGATATTGGCTTCTCATGTCTTAGTATCCTTGGCATAACATTAGCTGAGCCCACACTATATAAAAATATATCTTTTACAATATCTTTTACATATATATCTAATATATATGTATATATACATTGTGTTTGTTTGGTAATTTATTTGTTATTTATTAACTCTTCTACTAAGTGTCTTTTGCAGGTACCCGGAGGCGCACCCCAAAGTTAAAATATTCGCATAAAATAAAATAAAAGCGAAGTGTCGCTAAATTCTCTTCATTACATCTTTTTATGATTATTCGCTTTCATTACTATCTTGTTTAATATATATTTATTTCAAATATTTGCATGCCTAGTTTAAATATCTTTTGGTTAGTTTAGTAATTAGAACACCTTTAGAATTGTAAATTTCATGTTAGCACAATAATTTTAAAACCTAAGTTTGAACGGACAACCGCAAGTTAGCGGATCCTTTAGGGTGCCTAACCCCTTCCCTTTAGGATAATAAAGAACCCTTACCTAGAATTTCACATAGTTTCACAGACCTTTAAAATGGAGATCATTCGTAGTATTTTATGCTACACTTTCAGTGTCCTAATTCACTATAATAATTAGGTGGCGACTCCTTAAAATAACATTTTAGGAATCCAATCATACGTGGTACTCCCGTTTTCGACTCCGGTTGAAAAATAGGGTGTCACATCATGGCGACTCCACTGGGGATATTTAGGTTCTTAACCATAACAAACATAGGTTAACTATTGTGCTTATTTTTTCTTACCTGCTTAAAAATTGCTTCTTCTGTGTTTTACATTCATTTGCTTTTATGTTTTGTCTAAATTATTCTACTTTACATATAAATATTTGCATATTGTCTTAACTGCTATTTGTTACCGCTTTTCTTAAATTGACATTCCGCTCATATTTCTTCCATTCTGGAAAATTCACACTATCACACACTCACGCGCTGGTGTGCTTCGCGCACCCGCAAATTTCTTTCAAAATATCCAAATTTTAGGAGAGTTGGCGCCTGCGCGGAGTTAGATCGGTTCGTCTGATCAGCCGCGTAGCCTTCTCACTCGAGTTGTCCGCTCGGGAACCTTGCGTCCAGTAAGCCAAAATCTTAGAAAACTTAAGATAGAGCTATACCACCCTTTTATATTAAGTCATGCATGCATAGACCTTAGGTGGGTTGATCCCTGGTATCAACGCCACTATTAGGAAAACGCCAAAATTTGTCGACGGGTTTCGCAACCCAACGACCAACCAGCATATTATGTGTAGCGTGACAATGATAGACAAATCCAAGCTTAAACATGGCATGTCGAATTGGAAAAAGTGCACCGTCATTTGGTCGCCATTTCCAACAAAACATTGCAGTTTAACGACTTGGACCTACTTATCATAATCTCGCATATTTGGCGTTTAGGCCCACCTCTGGCATTAAAAGAGGTCCCAAACATGCTAGGACGCGCATTTGATATCTATATAGTCTGCTTGCTATTGTAATGTTTGTTGCTTTCAGCTATGTGCACTTTACTACAGTATTTTGCTACTTCAACTTTGTGCATTCTCTTAGCATTAATTACGAGCTATACTAGTTTGGTTTTCTGGGGCTGCATTATTCCTTGCATTATCAGCGCGATACGCGGAAAGCCCGTATCTCAAACAACGATTTTCTTAAATTTTGTCACACTTTGGAACTACGTGTGACCTGATTCCCGCGGCGGGATACGTAGGCGGCCATTTCGGCCTCGGTTCCACCTTTTTTTTTTTTTTTAAAAAAAAAAAAATATTCTAATTCTTTATCTATTAAGAATCTCCTTATTTTGTCACACTTTGGAACTACGTGTGACCTGATTCCCACGGCGGGATACGTAGGCGGCCATTTCGGCCTCGGTCCCACCTTTTAGAAAAATTCTAATTTTTCATCTCTTAAAAATTACTTTATTCTCCGTCACCGGCAAACTATGGTTTAAACTGGTTCCTTTGGCAAAATGCATAGGCGGCCATATCAGCTTTGGTCCCATCTTAAAAAAAAAAAAAAAAAAAAAAAAAAAAACTCGAAGTCTAATCAACGAACCCAACTTCAATAGGGCTAGGCTCCTAGACTATGTATCTACTTGATCTCTATGGCGAGACACGTAGGTGGCCATATCGGACTCAGTCCAACTTTTTCTAAAATCTTTTGCCCTTACTCTACCGGTTACAAAGCACATTCCATCCAATCTCTGCGATAGGATAGTAAAGGTTTTCCATATCAAATTCGGTCTCGTCCATTCGACATCCGCTTATGCCAAAACTGTGGCTGCTTATTCACTGCAAGAAGAGGCAGTCAATACCGAATAACATATTATCGACTACGTTCTCGTAGACAAATACTGCCGCATAACCGTTATAAGTCCAACAGACGGGACGCATGCTGGTCAGAGTTAGCTACAAAGTCCGCACAAATCAGCAGCCCTTTTCAAATCTCACAAATTTTCTTTTGAGTACATATAACAGGGGCTAGAAAGTTGGCAACGTTGAAGGGGATTCTCGCATAGCAGCTCGGCTCACAGGGCCACACTCTTATCCTCATTCATTCGTTTTTGCATATCTATATATCCCTGCACTAATTACGGCATCTATCTTTGATTTTGTAGGAAGTTTCACATAGCAGCTCAGCCCGCAAAGCCATAACCGCACGTGTCTATCAAGACGTCATTTGGCTCACAGGGCCATTCTCATCCTCATTTCTCAATCATTTTACAACTCTAATTATTTTATTCGGTTTATATTATGCTGGTAACTTCATCATAGTAGCCTGACCCACCAGGTCGAAATCACTTTATTACATCCACACAACGACATTCATATAACGACGCTATCTCATTATGCCTATGCAACGGCTTCATCTACAGTTCATCTATGCAACGATGATTTCTGCATCGCATCCATGCAACGGCGCCATCTCATCAAAGCTCATGCAACGGCTTCATCTGCATTTCGTCCATGCAACGACGAACATCTGCATCGCGTCCATGCAACGACGCCATCTCATCAAAGCCTAGCGAACGCCATCTCGCATTTCGCCCATGCAACGACGAACATCTCAGATCGCGCCCACGCAACGACGCCATCTCATCAAAGCCTATGCAACGCTTTATCAAGATTCCGCCCATGCAACGACATTTAACATCGTGATCGCGTTTACGCAACGACGCTATCTCATCAAAGCTATGCAATAGCCTTCATTCGCATTTCGCCCACGCAACGATTTAACATCCGTGATCACGTCCATGCAACGGCGCCATCTCATCAAAGCCTATGCAACTGATTCATCTGCATTTCGTCCATGCAACGACGAACATATGCATCACGTCTATGCAACGACGTCATCTCATCAAAGCTTATGCAACGACTTCATCAGCATTTCGTCCATGCAACGATTTAACATCCGTGATCACGCCTATGCAACGACGCTATCTCATCAAAGCCTACGCAACGGCTTTCATCAAGATTTCGCCCATGCAACGATTTAACATCTCGCATCGCGTCTACGCAACGACGCTATCTCATCAAAGCCTATGCAACGGCTTCATCTCGCATTTCGTTCACGCAACGATTTAACATCCGTGATCACGCCCATGCAAATAACGCTATCTCATCAAAGCCTATGCAACGCCATTCGCATTTCGCCCATGCAACGATTTAACATCCGTGATCGCGCCCATGCAACGGCGCCATCTCATCAAAGCCTATGCAACGGCCATCAAGATTTCGCCCATGCAACGATTTAACATCCGTGATCACGCCTATGCAACGACGCCATCTCATCAAAGCCTATGCAACGCCATCAAGATTTCGCTCATGCAACGACGAACATCCGCATCGCCTTTACTTTTACTTTAACATCGCAACAATCCAAATACATCGTAATTCGACATCGACAAGCTTTAAATCTGATCGCCTTTACCTTTTACTTTAGCATCGCAACAATCCAAAGGTCATCGTAATTCGACATCGACAAACTTTAAATCGCATCGCCTTTACCTTTTTACTTTAGCATCGCAACAATCCAAAGGTCATCGTAATTCGACATCGACATTTTTTAATTCGGTCACTTTACTTTTATTTTCTAGCATTATATTGTTCTCAAAGGTCATCATGATTCGACATCGACATTTTTAAATCTGCTACTTTACTTTTATTTTCTAGCATTAAGCTCAAAGTTGTCATTAGAATTCGACATCGACATTTTTAAATAAGTCACTTTGCTTTTTATTTTTGCATCACAACGATCCAAAGGTTATCATAATTTGACATCGGGACAATTTTGGGTCCGCATCATCCCCACTTTTAAGTTCTAGTTTTTAAACAGACAAAATTGGCTACGAGTCAACATCTTTGTCCAAGACTCTTCCATCATCTCCGCATAAAAGAGGACATGCGCTTGATGTGACCAATTTTGACCCGTTTTTTGCATATTTGTCGCAATTTCATGTGTTTTAGGACACTGCATTTTAATCATTTTTTTTTGCATTTTTATCTTTATATTTTAAAATTAAGTGTTATGTTATGTTTCTATTATTACTACACCGTCGTTTATTTTAATAATATTTGCGTTTCTTTAAATAATTAATTGACATCCGACTTTATTTTTAATTAGACATTAAACGTTTGTTAAATATCGATTTTTATTATTATTGCACCGATTTGCATTTTTATAATCTTGCATCTTGTTAATTAATTAACCCGCTTTATATTTTGTCAAACCACCCAAAGATTTAAACCCAATCCGAATCATTCCAACCCAACACCATTTTTATATCATCCAAACACCCCCTTTTTTTTCCCCATTTTAAATTCCAATCACCCTCTTATTTCCCCCCATCTTTTAAATTTCAAATACCACTTTCATTTCCCCCCTAAATACCTTACCCCCCCTTTATTAAAAGAGGACAGAGGACAGCCCATAAAGCAACACAAAAATAGACGAGGGGCAGCCAACGTTCAGAAAAAAAAGAAAAAAGAAAAAAAGGGGCAGCCAACGTTCAGAAAAAAAGAAAAAGAAAAAAAGGAGCAGCCCATTTGGCATTTCAGAAAAAAAAAAAAAGGAGAAAAGAATCCTTTCTCCCTCAGCTTCCCTTGCCGCCACCCTTCGCCGCCCTCCGCCGCCATTCGCCGAAATTCTAAAAACTCCGGCGAAACCCCCTTTAAACCAGCCGCACACCCCTGCCCTCTCCCTCTCCACTCATCTCCCTCACCTGTTCCCGTCGACCTCCACACCTCACCGGCGAACCGCGGCCATAACACCATAAACCCTTTACACTGCCTTCATGTCTGAGCGAACCGTCGCCGCGTCACCATCTTTGTCCAGCTCACGAAATGCCAAAGATTCGCCCTGTCACTGCTCGACAAAAGTTCGCTGCCCCGGAGAAGTCTCGCTCGCTACTTGACAATAGGTGATGATGAAGACATATAAAAACCCCAGGGCGGGGGAAGCGATTCAATCTCACAGGTTGTTTCTCTCCATTTCAATTCCGGTCAAATTATTTTCTTTGCATATGTTGGTGTGTGTCATGGTGTAATTTTATGGTTTTTTTTTTACTCTTGGCTGCTATTGCTAGTTTGTATTTGTACTTTGGTGACCTCACTTGCCTTCTGCATGTGGTTGTCTTAGAGGCTTTGCTCTGAAATTATGGCTATTTTTATATAAATTTTGTTGCCTTGCCCTTATTTGAAAAGAACTACAGTGCACTTTGTCTTGCCTGTTCATTTTTATTTTGTTAGAAGAAATAATCATTACTATGGCTCACATTATTGGATTCACTCTTCTGATGATAGTTTATTGATCTAACTTTGATTTGAATATACTCCTTGGTCCTTGTTAGTTATCTCTTGAGTTGATAATTTTGTCGAAATCTGAAATGAATACAACTCAATAGATTTATAGTTTTCATATGTAATGGTTATTGTACAAATTGACTTGCTGCTAAAATGTCACTTACTGCTTTGGAGTGCTTTAAATTATGCAATTAGTAATGCCCATCGCTCCGAATCACATCGTTCTGGAACCGCCATCGCTCGCGAATCGTCCATTGCTCATTGGTTTCTGCATTAATTTTAGGCTATTTGGGTTAATTTATTTACTGATTTTTTAACAAGTTACTACACTTGGTATTTTACTTATTTTTAAATATAATGCTACACTTGGTAGTTTACTGATTTTGAACTTGATACTACACTGGCCAAAGAAGGATTTATCCGTCGATCTGGAGGTCTCCGTGGTAAGCGAGACGGAATATGTGGGCGAGGAGGAAAGTGAAAAATATTAGACGAGAATGCATAGTATCGTTCACCAGGAGGCGAGTCGACCGCCGCCGTAGCGATATTGGCTTCTCATGTCTTAGTATCCTTGGCATAACACTAGCTGAGCCCACACTATATAAAAATATATCTTTTACAATATCTTTTACATATATATCTAATATATATGTATATATACATTGTGTTTGTTTGGTAATTTATTTGTTATTTATTAACTCTTCTACTAAGTGTCTTTTGCAGGTACCCGGAGGCGCACCCCAAAGTTAAAATATTCGCATAAAATAAAATAAAAGCGAAGTGTCGCTAAATTCTCTTCATTACATCTTTTTATGATTATTCGCTTTCATTACTATCTTGTTTAATATATATTTATTTCAAATATTTGCATGCCTAGTTTAAATATCTTTTGGTTAGTTTAGTAATTAGAACACCTTTAGAATTGTAAATTGCATGTTAGCACAATAATTTTAAAACCTAAGTTTGAACGGACAACCGCAAGTTAGCGGATCCTTTAGGGTGCCTAACCCCTTCCCTTTAGGATAATAAAGAACCCTTACCTAGAATTTCACATAGTTTCATTGCACTTTAAAATGGAGATCATTCGTAGTATTTTATGCTACACTTTCAGTGTCCTAATTCACTATAATAATTAGGTGGCGACTCCTTAAAATAACATTTTAGGAATCCAACCATACGTGGTACTCCCGTTTTCGACTCCGGTTGAAAAATAGGGTGTCACACCCATCAGTAGACCCCAACAACATCTCTATTGAGCAAGCAGAATGTCAGGCAGTGGGGAATTACCAAAGGCCCCAGAACAACCCCTATTCAAATACCTACAATCCAGGGTGGAGGAATCACCCTAACTTTTCATGGAGGGGTGATCAAGGGCAACAGAACCAGTTCCGAGGTCAATACCAGAGTCAACAACCATTCACTCAGGCCTCATCTTCACAATAATTCAGTGCACCTGCTCAACAAGAAAAGCCAGGTGAGTTGAGAGCACTGGCTGACACTCACCAACTCAGCACCCGCTCACGGCAGAGCAGGTCCTCTATCGCGAACTCGAGACGCAGTGGGACAACTAGCAAAGATGGCGAATAACAAGACACAGGACACTCTCCCTAGTAATACAGAAATGAATCCCAGAGAGTAGTGCCAGGCGGTGCAGCTGAGAAGTGGAAAGCAGTTAGAACAGCCTACACCCCAGCCTGTGGTAGAACAGAGAGTTGAGCAGAGAGTAGATGCAGAGAATGAGGGGGTTACTGAGAACCGCCCTATGTTAGAGAAGGTTCCGACGGTTCCAGTGAGGGAATACACAGAGAAGATTCCTTACCCTCAGAGGTTGCAAAGGAAAGCAGTTGATAAGCAATTCTCCAAGTTCTTGAAGGTATTCAGAAAGCTGCACATTAACATTCCGTTCATTGAGACATTGGTGCAAATGTCTACTTATTTCAAATTCATGAAGGAAATTCTTGGGAAGAAGAAGAAGCTAGCTGAGTATGAGACAGTGGCATTGACAGAGGAATGCAGTGCCATATTGCAGAAGAAACTGCCCCCCAAGCTAAAGGATCCAGGGAGCTTCACATTGCCTTGCACAATTGGAAGGGTGACATGTAACAGGGCCCTGTGTGATTTGGGGGCCAGCATAAATCTCATGCCCTTGTCCGTTTTCAAGAGGTTGGGTTTGGGTGAAGCCAAACCAACCACTGTGAGCTTGCTGTTGGCAGATAGGACAGTGGTGCATCCCAGGGGAATAATCGAAGATGTATTGGTTAAGGTGGAAAGTTTATTCTTTCCTGTAGACTTCCTCGCCCTTGATATGGAGGAAGATGATGAAATCCATATAATCTTGGGAAGACCATTCTTGACAACTGGGAGAGCCTTGATTGATGTGGGAAAAGGCGAGCTGAAACTCAGAGTTGAGGAAGAAGAGATGGTGTTTAAACACACCGTTGAACCCCCAGTCATAAGCAAATGTTTTGCAGTCAGCACCGTGAACACATCACTGAGCCAAAGACAAAGCCAAAGCAAGGGAAATCACCACAAGACAGTGAGCAACGCTAAACCTTCTCTGAGAAAAAGAGAAAAGAAAATGTAAGGCGCTTAAAAATGATTATGAAATGGATAGGCTGTGGGGTTAATTTACCCCATGCCTCTTGATAAGGAACTTGCGTCCGGCTAAACGACGTTAAAGACAGTGCTACTTGGGAGGCAACCCAAGGTTATTTTATTTTATTTTATGCAACTTAATTTTAGTTAAAACATTCTCACGGGAGGTATTGTTTACATGTTGTGATGACAGGTACATGGCCAAAAATTGGAGGACGAAAACGTGAAGAGAAGAGAAAATCGACTCGGCGCCACGACGCCAAAGAGAGGCCACGGGCGCCGAATGCCGAAGCGCAGAGGTCAGCCACGGCCACGGATGCAGTGCCGCGCGAAAGTCCGTGGCGTCTCGGGCGACGCACGAAGTTCAGAGGGGCGCAGAAGTTTGGGCGCCACGACGCCGATCTCAGGGCCACGACGCCGCAACGAAAAATCTGAAAAATAAAAGAGCCCTAGAAACGATTTCTCTTTTCCATTCTGCCATGCATTATCCGTCGCCACCGCCACCATTTTAAACCAAGTTTGTAAGTTGTCCCGTTTTTCTTTTATTTTTTAGTCTTACACACATTAGGGACAATGTGTGATTTAAGTTTGGGGGGAGTTCTTAGTTATTTTTTATATGTTTTTTTTAGTCTTTTTGTGTTATTTTCGATGTTTATGTGAGTCTAATTTTTTTTTATGATCATGCATGTTGTAGTTACTTGAAACTTAGTGATGTAAGGTTGAATAATGTAATGGAATTAGAAGCAACCATCTGAACACTTAGGATAGATATGCCAAAAATTCATGAAATCGAACTATTTGGGGTGTCTTGCTTGATTTATGCATTGTTAATGATTAAACTTATGTGTCTGCTTGCTTGCTATTTGAGGCGAAATAGTTAGGATATACATGTTAGGGAGATGACTCAGACATTTCTTTGTTAGCCCTTTCTTACCATTTTTACCTATCCCTGACATAAACAATTGAATCTCTAGTCAGCCCCTTTGAGCCAAAAATAAGATCTTTTCTTTGACACCCTAAAATTCCATATTTGTGCCATAAGTGAAAAATTGAGTTGTTTGGAATATAAAGTGTTGAAAAAGAGACAAAAGAGAGTGAACAATTTTTGATGCACCCCAATGAAAAAATAATAATAAATAGGCAAAAGCCTAAGTTTGGGGGTGTCTGTTATTCATAATACACCTCATTCTCTCAAAACAAAAGAGGGGAAAGATAGGTATGAGGTTAAAAAAGGAAAATCAAAAGAAAAGGTAAGAGTTAAAAGAAAAAGAGCTTATGGTACGTAAGTTGAGCCTAAAAGCCTATTTTTACCTATCCCTGCCTAAGTCTACATCAAAACCCTGAAAAGCCCTGATGATCTCTGATGTGTGTATCCATGATTAGTGGAGAATAACAAATGAACAGGCCATAAGATTTTGAAATTGACATGCATAGTTAGGTATTCTTACTTCCATTGAGCATGATTAAATTGAATTTGCGAAATTCTGACTTGATTTGTTTAGAATGCTAAAAATTCATGCTATATGTTCCTGCATATTATTCTACTAACCTTCATGTTTTTCTAAGTAACAATGATGCAGCAACTTGATCAATGTCTTTGAGTCATTTTATTTTCTTTTCCTTCGTGCCTTTATTTCTTTCTTTTGATCTTTACTCAAGGGCGAGCAAATGTTAAGTTTGGGGTATTTGATCGGTGTATTTTATATACACCTTTTGAGTCATTTTTAGTTAGTCTTTTGCCTATTTTTGTACAAATATATGTCATCTTAGGATAGATTTTCTTTCTTTTGAGTCATAATGGTTTAAAGTGGCACATTGGTGAAAAGGAGCGAAAAGAGGGCAGAAACAGAGGTTCCAGAGCTCAAAAAGCTAAAAAATTGGCAACCCAGGCGAGAAACAAAGCAGCGCCGCGGCGCCACCAACCAGCAGCAGCAGAGCGCCACGGCGCCCAAAGAACAGAGTCGCAGGTTTGGCGCCGCGCACCTGGCCAGGTGGCCGCGACCGGCGTGAAATCAACCAAATCCAAATAGGAATGGGCCAAGGTCAATAAGTAAAAGTTGTTGGACGTTTTTGAGGTTATAAAAAGGACCTTTTTAGGTCAGATTTGAGAGGATCTCACACTTGACAATTCATCACAACTTGGAGATCAAGATTGGAGACTTACTTTTGTGTAATTTCTTGTTCTTTATTTTATTTCTTTTTAGTTTATGTTGGATATTTGTTTAGTTCTTGGCATGTCTATGGCTAGGAACTAACTTAATTTAGGACTTTCCATGTCGAATCACTTGAACCTCGTTCTTATGAATTAATGCATGTTTTGGTTTCTTCTTATTATTGTTGAGATTTATTCAATATTTGTTTTGATTGCTTGGTAATTAATTGATCACTAATTATCATAACTTATATGATTTCTAATCGAAAATTATAGATCTGAATTTTTTTTAAAAAGTTCACCGGAATTTTTTTCCAACAAAAGTTATTTCCGGCGAAAAATATGTGGAGTTTATTTAATTTTTTGGTTTTTGCTGAAAAAACTAATTTTTTTCTCATAATTCATTTTAAGTATTATTTCGGATCCAAAATGCCGAATGTAATCAGTTAATTGACTACTTTGTCATGTCATTGTCGAATGTGTTACACACTCTATACATATTTGGTTGAGTCACCGAAAAGTGTCTAAATGGAACAATAAGAATCCACCTGAGGTGTCTAAATGAAACAAAGGTTGCTTGAGATGTTTAGGTGATTTTTTTGCCGACCACAAGGGGGCCCACGATGGATTCAACCAATATCAATGAAGAGAGATTACATCTAAAGACATAAGACATAAATAAAGATAAAATAGTCAAAATATTCCTCCTAGTTAATATTTTCTTAAGGGCGTATAAAAGAGAAACACGTCAAATAATTTAAAAGGGAAGGAGTATAACTTAATTTCCATCGCACCTTCTCCAACCCCGGGAACCTCATTACTGCTTATTTGTAAACCACCTTTTTCATACTTATTGATCGTAAAGTTATGCATATCCTATATGGTAAATAGTTATTCATGCTCAGTATTTATATTAAATTAAATAATTTATCATTAATATTAAAGTGAGAATATATACATATCAATGCACACAACATATCCATAACTAAATGACCAATGCACATAATACAACCATAAGTAAATCATAACTATCAACAACGTTAGAGTGCCGCAGCAGAAGCGTGGTGGCAAGCTTTCTCATAGGTCCCAGGACCGAAACCTGGCTCTAATATTAGCAAGAATCCACAAAACACACATTTTTTACCAACAAAAGGGTTGTGGAGGGAGGGATCAGACCGATTAGGGTGTAAATCATTTAGCCCGATCGCTCCTCAAGGTTCCACAATATTTCCAAACAGTTATATTAGTGGATGAAAGTTTGGAGTTTGCACAAATTATTGCCCAAAAAATAGAAGGAGAAGAATAACTCTTTAAGAAGAAGAAGAGATGTTTTTTTCCAGTGTGTATTGACAAAAGTGTGTATTGACAAGAGGAATCTCTAGCAGTATATATGGGTAGAAGACAAGATATCGGTAGTAAAGGACGAGATCAGAAATGTCCCATAACGTTTGAAAAATAAAGATCACAATTAAGTCAGAGTAATGGACGAAATAAAAACTGAATTATGAATAGTGAACGAAAATAACGTTGTGTGAGTTAACTTTTGAATAACGAGCCTTGACCGGATTTAATTCTATGGAATGAATTTGGACATTAATTCGGTAAGTTTGTATTTAGACAATTTCGGGTAATCTCCAGAATAGCAAAAAATAATATTTTCAAAACTTTTGCCTACGAAGCTCATTTCTCAAGTGTGCGAGGTCATTCTTTTATTCTAATTCAAAATTGTATTAGGCCTCACGTATATCTCACGCTGGAGGGGTGAAAGTATATGTATGTCCTAGAAACAATCAGTATTATGACACATGTACTTTATACACATTCATATTTATATATTGATGATGATTAATATTATGACATTTGCATTTGTTGAATTATTAGTTGATTGTTTATAATGTTTTATAAATGTATCCCTAGAGGTTACATGGTTATTAATGGAGTGAGAATTAATATCATAGCGTGACGCTCTTAAACCGCCTCGACTAATGATCATCGAGATTGGGATATCAGTGATATATTATACGTCGACATGTGGTCTGCATCATATCCTTTGGGATGTAGTATGTTTCACTTGCTACGAGTTATGACAACTCGTGATGGACACATGAATACTTGTTGGAGTATTGGTATACCCTGCTGATGTACTGTTTTGTTATATGTCTATAATGTCATCGGTGTGTGGGAGATAGTAGTCCTTAGACTTGAGGTCGATATCACCTTATTCACGGAGTAATGTGCTTTGATCCTGTCCTAAGCTCAAATGTCTTATAGGTTGAGACGCGTCTTATTTTGGGTACGTTACGAAGTGGATTAAAGGTGGGTATTGAGCCAAGATTAGGATTCATTCCTCGAATGCATCTTCGAGAGAGCACTCAAATTCTCATAAGATATTAGGTTGACTAAGTCGTTGGCCAATGCAGTGGACATGTCTTTGATATGGTCTTGTTGTCAACTAATATTGATGAGTTATTATGATCAAGCCATTTGGATAGACACTTGAAAAATCCTAAGCTTGATTGAATGTGTCGTGAATGAAAGAATTTTATCTTCCCACATAGAGGTTCAGTTCACGTGCTTCGTGTAGCTAAACCTTACATATTGAGGTTCGTCTTCCGGCACAGTCTAGGAGTTTCGTGAAGATCCTAATGATATTAGTGTCAATATGTAGGGGCCTGAAGAGTAAACACTAAGTCAAATGTTCCGTTGATTGAAGGATGTAATTGAAGAGATAATATATATATGTTTGGTTGATAACCGGGACATAAGAAATGGGAAAAGTGGCGTAAAATCGACAGATCGCGGTGCGTAAACACGTGGAGGTACCGCGGTGCCACCTCATGGAACCGCGATGCCGACACGTGTTCTGGTAGTCCGGACTTGACCCAGTACGATTCTCTGATGGGCCCAGCCCACGAAAACCCTAAAGCTCTTGTTTTTTTCTATAAATAAGAGGCTTTCCTTCCCATTTCACTACACCAAATCTAAGAGAGATTATCTCTTCTAAAACTCTGCAGAAATCTCTAGCATTTCTAAAGATAGAAATTACTTCAAAGTTCTAAGAACTTAGAACTTGCAAATCAATGGACTTTTTTGAGTGTGCACCCCGAACTACACAAAGTAACAAGTTTCAACTGCTTGACTGATTGTTTCAAAATGTAAGTCTTCGTTCGAAGTATTACATTTTGTTTAATTTTACATTACATATCATACTTTAGTTTGACCGTCGTCAGGTTTGAAACATAAATTTTCATATTCCGTTATGTGTACGAACCCGACGCAAACGCCTACATGGTAATTCTTCACTTTTGCCTACAGAGTTAATTTCTCATGTGCGCTAGACCATTCTTTCATTCTAACCCAAAATTGAATTGGGCCTACGTATACCTCACACCTACGTAGACCATTCAATAAGGGATTTCTCAATATAAAGAGGAGGGAAAAATTTCCACCACCGATGAGAGATATTTGAAGTTCATAGAGGACAAAAGATAAGTAAGAGAAAATGAACCCACAAGGAAATTTTGATTTGGCATTCCTAATCAAGACTTACTAAATAAGGAATGAATAATTCCCACAAATCTTATATTCATTAGTCCGGTATAATAGCGACCGTGGTTAAAATTTTATGTGTAACTTGTCAAGTCTATCTTGTTTTCCCACATGTTGAAGACTGATTTACGAATGCTTTGACGACCTTCCCAATCCATGAGTACTACATTGAAATTTCTTTATAGTAATTAGAAGTAATATTGCTTAAGTTGATCTACACCATCCGTAATTGATCTTCAGATCAACCATATTGATATTTTATTTTATTCAACCATGATATGAAAAATAAAAAAATAACTGGTTAGATTGCACTTTATTTACACTATCGGTATATACAACTTCAACTTTGTTTAAACACAATCCTAACTAAACCAGCGGCGAACAATTTAAACAACAAAAATTCGTCGATAATCCTATTTAACAACAGATTAAAGATGATTATGGAAAAATCCTGTTTGCTACTAGTTATTTAGGGCGAGTCTCGTGACTGATTCTTGTTAATGGACCGGAGATGGTTGTTAATGAATTAGTTATGTACCGTAAGCATTAACATGGATTAAAAAAAATCTAAACTAATCTCAAAGGCGCAAACAAATACCTAATGTCTGAAATTAGATTTTATCGTTTAGTTGGTGAACTAAACTTGGTATATGTGCTCATAAATATACTTATTTAATCTTCAGCAATATTCCAACTCCACCAACCTTACCAATGTGGGGAAGTGCGTTTAACTGAATATATTCTCTCCTCACAAAACTATAAGTCCTTCAAAGTCAAAAGATTAGAAAAAAAGTAGATAATTAAAAATATTCTATTGTCGTTCTTTGTTGTAATTTTTATCCTTTCAATTATCTTCTTATTCTTTTAATAGTTTTCTTAATATGTATTGGAATTTAGACTGTTCTTCCACTATTAATTATAAATCATATTATTATTGTATATTAACTTGAAACCGTTGTAGGAACGATAAATTTGAAATCCTGAATCTACCTCCCAGGGAAAAATCTATATCGTTTTCGGATTCACGTGAATCGAGTAGCTCTTATCTAGATCTTAAATATATATTAAAATTATTAAATATTTATAAATTATTGACCGCAAATCTTTTTTAGTATTATATATATATCATTATAGAAATTTATAATTTTTAAATTTTGAATTAGCCCGGCTTTCTATGTTTTTTCCCTTTGACTGATCAACTACTTAGGGCAATAATTGCCTCCTTCAAATAATAACAATATATATATTTAACATTTTTAGTGGCATGACATCCTCAACTAGCACAAGTTCCTAGTTGAATTTGGTAGTCCAATTTCAAAGTGGGACACCAAACTATAGAGCTGCTGCTATCAGTAAAGTATATCCACATGAAAGCTACATCATATGATAATAAACTCTTTTGAATAAATTTGAAAAATGATGAAAGCTGATGATAAAAACTATGTATATGGGTTGGTTAGTGTTTGCACAAATGGTATGGTAATAAATTAAAATATATAATAATAGTACATATTTTGAATATTAGTTGAAAATGTGATGCAATCTTTCTTTACACATCCAAGAGATTTATATGGTGCTCTAGATGAAATTTGTACTTTATATTATGGTGATGACTAGTTAACTGAACAAAACCATGCAGGCTTTTTAGTGTAGTAGCTGATAATCTTTTAATGATTTTGCTACCTTTTTACTTTTACTTTTAGTGTAGTATACATCTTATGGCTTTAATCGAATCAAGTAATTTTGGATCAGATTCTGTACGTGTAATGTTTAATGAATACAAGTTATAAATTTCTAATCTCGTAAATCAACTAAATTGTGTGAAAATCTCAAATTTAAATCTATAATGTTCAAATTCTGGATTCATCTCTGACAAAGATTAGTGACAAAAATATTTTCATTAAGTAGTACAAAATTTAAAATTTAAAATTTAAAATGTGAATCAATTTACAATATTATCGTCCGTACAAAAGGGATATACCATGTTTGAACACAAATTGGTTTGGGAGTTTGACTTTTATAAATTTATGTTTTCAAAAATAGACAAACCTTCGTTATGTGTGAAATGGGCTTCTTGGCAACTTGAACTACTCACTTTCTATTAATTTAAGCTTCTGGAAATAAGCATGATATTTGCTTCTTCTTCTTTTGGGAAATCTAAATATTAAGAAAATTCGTTCGAAACAAGTTTGTAGGCACAATAAGACTTTTTATTAATAAGAAAAAAAAGCATCAAAATTCAAGATCTCATCGATATCTTCTTGTCTCAAGGGGACTTTTAAGAACAAAGTGCGAAAGGTTGAAGAATTCACACCGTTGGCCCTCAGGTCATCCAAAAATTTATGTAACTGAGTAAGTGAATGCTCCCCCGTGGGACCTCGGTTACTATCGAGAGCGCGGGCGCCGCGCCTCTCCCAATCTCCCTCCGGATAAAGTGGCGCCATCTCTTGCATGATCTCTACTTTCAATTCGAAGAGATACTAGTGTCGAGGCGTGCATGAAAAGTAGAGCTTACATACTAAACGCGGTAGGACAAAGCGGGACGAGATAATTTAGTCTCTCGTAGAATCGTTGTTTAGTATTTGTCTCCATTTTTGCATGTATATCTTGCAATAATAGACTTGTTTTGGCTTATGAACAAGACAAATAACTATTTAATGCAGGGTCGTCTCAAACATTTTGGGGATCCTGTTCTAATTCGTAAAAGTTGACCCTTAATATAAGTAAATATACGATTTTAATAATTAGAAATTATTTTAAATTGTAAATAACAACTCAATACAACTTCAAGTTAATCAATCCCTACTTTGATTGAGCTAAGACCTACGAATTATGGTCTTTACAGTAAATTATGACTAATACTAGTAAATAAAAAATAAAAAAAAGGGGTCCCTAAAATTTTTCATTTTTTGGGGTCCCTGTGTGGTAGCACAGCTCGCACGGGCCTAAAGACGACCCGTAATGTACATTAAAGTTTAGAACTTTTAGCCGGTGTCCTTCCTTGGATTAGATGTTTAGCAAATGACCCTCTTTTTATTTCTCATGCAACTTATGGAACTTTTAGATCATGGTCTAAGTATCTCTTTTAAACAAACTGATTTTTTTATAAGAAAGTGTTCGCGTTCTGAATTATGAATACATTAGAAGATAATCTAATGTTTTGTTTGTCTCAAAGGCAATATTCATACAACTTTTAAAAATAGAGTTAAAATCTAAATGGGATATTTGCATAATCCGATATTAATAATGCTTATGTGGTTCTGTCGATGCATTTCAGCCCACCGGAATATATGAGTCAGTCCAATAAGGGCTGAAGTTTGAACTCAATCCAATCAAAGCCCAATATCCATTGTGCCACAACTTTTCTAGAGTAAATCACAAATATAGTCACAAGTCTTTTTGCCTAAGAGATATTTAGCTATAGTAATTACTTAAAAAAATTACAAAGCATAATTATAATGTATAGGGCTATGTTTTATTATGCTTCTCCTCCGCCACCGTGAAATTACCGCCGAATCTCCGGCGAAATCCACTCCTCTCGCACCGTCTCCACGCCAATAACATCACCGTCGGAGCTCCAGAGAAATCTACTGATCTGTCTTCACCTTGCCAGGAACGACGACCACCATTATCGATCTGATTGGCGCCTTCAATTCTTCGTCGTTCTCCGGTCGTAGTCCATCTGGCCGGCGCCTCCGATTCCGTTCTCAGATCTGACGGCGCCGGATCTGTCCAAATGTACAGTTCACCACCCTCCAAGGAATCATCCAGGCAATGCAAGAGAAAAAAATTAAAAC
Source organism: Przewalskia tangutica (assembly GCA_029844215.1). NCBI lineage: Eukaryota > Viridiplantae > Streptophyta > Magnoliopsida > Solanales > Solanaceae > Przewalskia > Przewalskia tangutica. Next base: position 99,392,553 of record CM056728.1, on the reverse strand, counting down.
TTTTCAGTAATTTGTTTGAATATTAAAACTTTATTTACCAGAGAACAGGAAAATATTGGTAACAAAGCTTAAATCTTTCTGTGACTTTTTTGCTCTCAGATTTAAATGGTGGCTTAGATCTGGCCGGCGCTGCAAAATCACATTGAACTCCGGCGAACCAACTAATTGGAGTGTATTTTATTTTTTGTATTTTAAATTCGAGTGTATTTATATTTGAGTGTATTCATTTTTAAAGTGTAAAATAGAGTGTTTTTAATATATTTTTCGCTAATATTTCGAATGAATTTTTTTAGTATACAATGAATATAATAAATTTTGAATATAATTGAGTATTCATATTTTTTTTGTATTTATATTATTTGAATATAATCGAATTTAAATATAATATTCTATTTGGAGTCCAATGTTATTGAGCTAAACTCTTGTTGTTACCTGTTAAAGTAATGTAAGTTGTGGAAGCCTACTGTATTTGGTCAGGTTCCTCTGTTAAAACTAAAAAAAGCACTTGTCACATGGGGAAGAATGTGCCCAAGTCCTTAGGTGGTTGGAACTTTATCAACATGATTGTAGGGAACAAAGCTTCTTTGACCAAAACTTTCTGGGATCTTACTAGGGGTGGCCAACGGAGCGGGATAGGGCGGCGCTGGCGGAGTGGGGGTCTGACGATATTGGGGTAGGGCGGGGTCAGGGTTTGGCGGAGCTGGCGGGGTCGGGGTCGGCGGGGTCTGTCGCCGTCCAGATCCCGAGGTGTCGGGGTGGGTCGGTTTTTTTTTGCTCTAAAATTAAAAAAATAACACGCACGCACACACAGCAAGATAGTTTAATAAAAACATTTCAAAGCTATTTTTTGCCTCTTATATTATTTAATAGAAGTATAAATTTTTTATGGTAATACAATTTCAAAATTGCAACTTTGTGATATTGAAAGTTGCAAATAAATAACATAGTAAAATTACAATTAATAGTATTACATTTTAAGAAACAAGTTTTCTAATTTCTTTATAATTTTTTGTGGTTCTTCGGTTGGAATTGATATTTGTTGGTCAAATTGGTCGACATTGCTTCTACCTCCGTCAGATAAGATTTCATTGTAGTTGTAGTCTTCTTCTTTATTGATCTCCGGTTGGCCGCACCTCCAACACTCAGCATGAATCCAGTCTCTGAATAGAACTGCAATCTCCAATGAGTCTCCCGCCAATGAATGTCTGTGCTCTTCTATTTGATATCTGTCAGCCGAAAAAGCGCTTTCAGACGTTGTTGATGACACTTGAATATTCAACACATCTCGTGCCATCTTAGATAGTGTTGGAAATGTCTTCTCATTCTCCCTCCAATATTTTAACAAGTCTTCACATCCCTCTTCATTGACAATTGATTTGTACGGTAGAACACCCTGCAAAACAAAAACATCAAACTCGCTAACTTGGTTAGAAATGTTACCACTAACATTCTATGTCTTAGGCTTTCAATACTAGCAGCAAAAACAACATGTCATTTTGAGATTGTGTTGAAGAAGAAGAAGATGACATGGAAGTCGGTTGGTTGCTAGCACTTTCTTGTTGGTAATGCGTATATACTTTTTTACATTCATCTCGTATGCTAGACAACACTTCTTCTCTAGTTTTTTCAATAGGTGGTGGGTCATTTGGAGTTTTGGGAGATGAAGGTGGAAGTTTATCTATGCAATCATAAATAGTTTCAATAAGTGTTTTACAACCATCTATTTTAATAGACGGATTTAATACATCACTAATAATATAAATTGGGGGAATAAGAATAAAATATTTTTTCAATTTTAGAAACATTTTTTATAGGTGTCTTATAAACTGATTTTCCATATATTCACGAAGTAATAAAAATATTAGAGCTATATAAAATAACATTGATGAAATAGTAGGATAATAAATACCGGAAAAATTCTTTAGTAGCTAGAAATTTTTTCTCTAAAAATGTAATAAGTTCTAAAATTGAATCCCAATCAAAATCTACAATCATATCAATATGATTTCGATTATGGGCGTTAAAAAATAAAGTTATATGTCTTATATACTCATAAGCAACACGTAGTTGCTCGTATAAGAATTCAACCAAGTGCATAATTCTTCGGGAATTTTTATGTAAGGTAGTTGGCAAACGTGACAAGTTTTTTTATATTATTTTATTCGTTGTATTCTCTTACTTTTAAAAATATAGTTTATAGCAAATTGTATTTTTTCAAGAATGTCTGCAAAAAGTGATAGACCACCATTTACAACTAAGTTATAAATATGACATGCACATTTTATATGAAAATTATCTGAAAAAGATGGAGTTAAAACATTTTTTAATAATCTAATAGCAAAAATATTAGAAGAAGCGTTATCTAATGTAATAGTCATGATTTTATCAGTTATGCCAAAATAATCGCAAACTGAAAAAATATTATCTGAAATAAAATACCAGTGTGCCTACTATTTATATATTTATACGCTAAAATACGTTTGTACAGACCATTTATAATCTACCCAATGACATGTTACCGTTAAATAATCATGGCTGCTAGTACTACGTCCTATATCAGATGTGATAGGTACTTTTTCAGAAAAATGATATAATAAATAACGTAAATATTGTTGATATTCGTGTGCAAATTTAAAAATATCTCTTCTAACAATTGATCTAAGAAAATCGTTAAAAGCAGGATTGTACATTTCTCTTATATAATGAATAAAACCAAGAGAGGAAGGAAATGAAAAAGACAAACTCTTCATTGCAACTAATTTTGATAATGTTTCTCTATATTTATTTTTATCGTATTTAGGGCCTACAATTCCCCCCGTCATAGGGTCAATTTGACCCTGTACCTGGTCCAGGACAATATATGAACATTGTCACAACTGAGAGGGCATTGGCTCACCCGACTTTTTAGCCAGGTATTCCTTTCACCTAGCTGCGTGAAATCTTTCCAAATGCTTAGTTAAACCTCCCGTCCCGCTCTGATCTTTTTCCATTTTAAATTTATAATTTTTTTTTACAAATTTGGCATCTAACTACTTGATTTTCTACGTCCCTATCAAAAAAAGCTCATACATCTGATTTTAATTTTCATTGTGGTGGACCTCGTCTCATACTAGGGGGAATAAGAGACGGTTCAGTTTGAAGTGCACTAGTGGGCGTGACATCTAGATTAGTGGGTGTGTCATCGAGATTATCTTCTAAATTAAAATATTGTTGAGTTCCAGAAAATAGCTCCTCGTCTAAATCTAATGTACTTCAGGAAATAATTCAGTATCAACAAAATCGTCCATGTCTAGGAGGAATAGAATGACTAGATGAAGTACCCATGCTCTTGTTACCCCTACTAGAAGAAGCAATACCCTTGCCTCTTACCAATCATATCTCTAAGTGCTTCCATTTTAATGATATAAATAAATAATTACAGATAATGAAATTAAGTGCGCTAATTAAAATAAAGAAACAATAATAATTTAATGAAGGAACGAATGTACCAAACGTCGACGTAACGTCGACGTCGCAATCGAGAAGTTGAAAATTGAAACTTTGCTCGATGGATGATCCTCAAGCTAGTTGCCAACTTCACTTCCAAATGAATTGTAAACGTGTATAGTCAATATTATATAATCCCTACCCATAATTAGAATATATTCTAATATATTGTGTAAATATAATTATGGTAATACTAGGATTCCTCTTGTAATTAGGACTAGAATTTCTCTTGTATAAGGGATGAATATTGTACACTATATATATTGATATTAATGAGAAAGACTCCTCAAAGGAGATTAATATCAATATATATAGTGTACAAATTTGACAAACACTTCCGATTTAAATTTGAGAGGATACAACTAAACATAGTGGAAAAAATCATCTAGTAAGACAAGATATATTTATGACCGAGAGAACTACCAATAGGTGATGTCCATAAATCAGCATGTATAATATAAAATGGTGCAAATGTAACACTAATAGATGATTTAAATGAAAGACGAGTATGTTTGCCTAACGAACAAGAGACACAATTTTGGGCAAGCTTCCCATTATTACAAGTAATGAAATTATTGTCTCTAAGAATATTAAAAACAGGGGCTCCTAGATGACCAAGCCTATTATGCCATGTTGATGAAGAAATAGCCTCTAGAGATACGGGAGAGCGAGATCCGGCAGCGGAGATGGATGTGAATGAATAGAGATTTCTCGTGCTATTGCATCTCGTAAGAGGTGTCCCCGTATACAAATCCTTCACAGTGAAACCAAAAGGGTCAAAGTCAACAGAGTCAGAATTATTACGAGTAAATTTGCGGACAAAAATTAGGTTCTTAATGATGTTTGGGGCATATTGGACATTCTTAAGGGAGAAAGGTGGATGAGTAGGTTGTGTATAGGATGTGTCATAGCCCTTTATTGGAATGCGATGACCATTACCAACTGTTATAAATTGAGGATGCTTTAAACTGAACAGTTTGAGAATATTACTTGCAAACCGTGTGAGGTGAGATATGGCTCTGGAGTTCATGTACCAATTGTTGTCTGGTTTTGCAGATTGAGGTTGCTGAAAGCCTGACCCAACTCAGTGTCACGCCAAGGCGGTCTGGAATCGCTTGCAAGTGGGCTTGGCTGCACGGGCTTGCGGGTCGAGCCGGGCCTAACAACCCGTGTTGAGAATACCGCCGGGCGGCCTTGGCATCGAACGGGCGCGCCGTGGCTCAGATCGGGCGCCGCAAAGATCAGCATCGGTATTGTTGAGGCGCCGCGACCCAATTGTTCTGCGGACCTTGCTGTTGTTGCTGCTGCTGACCGCTACCCTTGTCGTGACCACGACTTCCTCCGCCGCCGCGACCCTTGCCACCATTGCCTCCGAGGTTGAGAGTTTTTCGGCGGCGTCGGGTCTTGGGGTTGTGTGTCGATAGTTAACACCTGCTGATTGTGCTCATCTTGCTTAGCACGACGGGTTTCTTCGAGAAACAACTACGAGCGAGCTTTGTTAAAACTAGGTAACGGATCAGCCTGTTGAATCATGATGGCCAAAGTATCATATTCGCCTTTAGGAAGGCCTGTAATCATTTGTAACACCATTTTAGTTTCAGAGACAGGCGTGCCGACGTTGGATAGTTGATCCGCCACAAATTTTAGTTGCTTGCACGGTCAAGACGAATCCACAATTCACTGGCGGTGGCGCCAGATTTCATGATAGTCAGGAGAAGATCCTGATAGATATTATCATATATCCACTGTTTGACGGCAGCATCGAGACGATGCCCTGTAGAATCATCAACCTTCGGGGGTGAGGAATAGTGTTATCGATATGATCAAGCACGTTATAGACACATGCATGAGTGCGAAACAATTCAATCCAAAGAGAATACTGACCGTTTTCTTGATCAAGAAGAATGAGAATGAAGTTCTTGATGTTGATAACGGTTAGGGCTGGGTGTAAAGATGATTTTGGTGTTTCGGGAGTGATATTGATGGAGGAGGAGGCTGTAGGGGATTCAGGAGGAGTCATGAATAGTAGATGTAATTTAAAAGAGAAGAAGATGTAGGGAAAGAACAAACCCTAGGAAGAGGAGGAGTGGTTGCTACAGTTATGGCTTTATGGGGCTCCTTAGAAGAAAAGTAGGGTTTTGACTTTGATACCATGTAAGATGATATTAATCTCCCTTGAGGAGTCTTTTTCATTAATATTAATATATATAGTGTACAATATTCATCCTCATACAAGAGGAATCCTAGTATTACCATAATTATATTTACAAAATATATTAGAATATATTCTAATTATGGGTAGAGATTATATAATATTGACTATACACGTTTACATGAATAAATAAAATTGAATATTTAGTAGACAATGTAGAGAGAATGATGAAGACAAAATGAGATATTTATAGTTGAAAAAATTGGGTTAAAGTGTAAATATAATAACTTAGGGGTTAAAAATAAATATTAAGGGATAGGGGGATTGGGGTGGGGGGTGAAATTTGATCGTTGCACAACAGTCAAATTGTGAAAGCCGTTGTGCAATGGTTGGCAAGGGGCGGGGTCGGAAAAATTTCGCACTCGCATCAAACCGACAATCAATACCGATATTCGATTAGATATCGGTCGACGAAAGTCGGGGTGCAGCCCCACCCCGTTGAACAACCATAGATCTTACTCATAAGCAAGACAAGCTATGGATCAAGTGGATTCATCAAATGGAGATTGTAAACGTGTATAGTTAATATTATATAATTCTACCCATAATTAGAATATATTCTAATATATTGTGTAAATATAATTATGATAAACTAGGATTCCTCTTGTAAGATGATATTAATCTCCCTTGAAGAGTCTTTCTCATTAATATCAATATATATAGTGTACAATATTAATCCCTTATACAAAAGGAATCCTAGTCTTTCCATAATTATATTTACACAATATATTAGAATATATTCTAATTATGAGTAAGAATTATATAATATTGACTATACACGTTTACAGAGATTCCAAAACAGGCATGTTGGATGCTAAGGAAAATAGTGGAAGCTAGAAGTATACTGACTCAGCTGCAGCAACCATTAATAGAGAAGAAAGGTTTAATCAGGCAAATCTATCTACAACTACTTGACAATGCAGCTAGAGAGTCCCATGAAAGTGTCTTATGTTTGCAAATGAAGCTAGACCAAAAGCAAAATTCATAATGTGGTTGTATCTCCAAGACAGGTTTGAGGTTACATACTGTTGATAGACTTAAAGTGGGGATTATCAATCTGTATATTTTGCCAAAGATATCCAGAGAGTAGAGATCACTGATCATCTATTCTTCCAATGTGCTGAAACAAAAACGCTATGGAACAAAATCCTTAGGTGGACAAATGGACAACCTATTAACTTTACAAGTTGGAATCAATACATATGTTGGACCATCAGTAATGGAAGGGGAAAATCACAATCTGCAATGGTGTTTAAGTTGATTTATACTGAAATTATTCATGCTGTGTGGATTGAAAGGAATCAGCGGATATTCGACAAGACAAGCAGAGATTGGGAGGCCATAGCAAGGGACATAGCTTGTATTTGTAATATTAGAGCATCTCCAAAAACTACAAAACTACTGCAGCAACTCCAATTCTAATTTATTCTCTTGATAGCAGTTATTTTTGTTCGGTTTCTAGGGGCTGGCTAGGTTCATGAGGGGTACTACTATTTCCTTCTTGTTTATTCCAGTTTGATGAGTAGAGTTGTATAGGCCGTTTGGTTTTTTTGAACAGCATGGTGTGGTACCAGATGCTGTGGTTTTGTAAAGACAAGCTCTTTGGTGATTAATACAAAAAAGTTGATTATCAAAACAAAAAAAAATAAAACCGATTTTTAAAAACAGTGTAAAAGAGCTACAAATGAATACAATTAAGTTGAATACATATGACTTAAATACAACGAAATACAGCCGAATCTGAATACACCCGAATATGAATACATGTTATTGTAGCTACGAAATATAATTAACAAAAATGTAACTATGCCTAAAAAGAAACCCCAAAGTATAGTCATTTGTGAAAATTTTAGGAGTTGATTATATGAATTTTGATCATGATTCTCGATTTAAACTTTTCTTAATCCAAGTTGGAAAATGAATTGAGTCCCTATCTATTCATATATGTTCTTTTTCTTTTATCGATTTTAACGTAAAATGGGCACCTAAACAGAAAAAATAAAGAATATATAAACAGAACACGACAATTTCTTTGTTTTTTATGATATGAAAAAGTTACTACTACGTGTCTAGCTCTAGGGGTGCTATATATATAAAGTCAAGAACCGAACAGTTGTACCAACTAGGATTTTGAACGTGTCTTGTCATTGCACGAAATCTAATTAAATAAACCCAAGATAACGAAAGCAAGTACAAATTAATAAAAAACTAGACATTACTATATGGATGTAACATCATCCTAATTATCATTTCCCAAAAAGAAGAAAAAAGGGTAAAAGAGAAAGGAAAATTTTCACCAAATGGGATACTTTTATGCATTAAGATCTAATTAGATACACGTCCATGCCACATTCTTCTATGATCTTCCAAGAATTCAACCACATTTTCAATGTACTTATCATTTAGATTTTTGTTCCCAAATATTGAAATCATTTCTTTGGCTTTCTCTCGAATTATCTTTCCATCATTTTCCACCATTATTAGCTTCACTGAATTGGCAACCGAGTCACTCGTGTAGGAACCATCCTCTTCGTTTCTTGGAACTTCTACACCAACTCCTTTGTCCTCTAGAATTCTAGCATTCAGTCCTTGATCGACCAGGAATGGTAACATAATCAATGGATGACCAAACATTAACCCTTCTATAATCGAGCTCCATCCACAATGAGTCAAGAATCCGCCAACAGAATCATGACTCAATATCTTCAATTGAGGTGCCCAACATTTCCATACTATGCCTCGACCTTCAGTTCTTTCCTCGAACCCATCCGGTATCTCAATCGGGTCAATATTTCCCGACCCGGATGGCTTCCTCAAGACCCAGAAGAACGGTGATCCAGATAGCTCCAACCCATGAGCCAACTCGTTGATTTCACTCTGACCAACTGTCACTTCACTTCCAAGTGCTACATAAACCACCGAACCTTTCGTCTTGTCATCTAACCATTCTTTAATCGATATCCAAGATTCATCTGTTTCGTCGCTACTACTTTGCACTACAGGTGGCATCAACCCCGTAGGAAGCACATGCTTATGATGAATATCCTCCAGTAACTTCAACCACTGACCTTCGAACTCGTGACAATGACGAACAATAATAGCGTCGACCCCTATAAGTGTGACACCATTACGGTAAAGGTCAGAAACGCCAGAAACATTCTTATGGCTGGACCCCACCATCCACCGCGCGTCGTGGCGGCGATACACCGCCTTTGTTTCAAATGGAATCCATTTTGGTGGTACCAAAAACTCCTCCAACTTTGGTGGTGAACAATTGTTTGTGTTGATCATGTTCTCAATGGAACCAAAGAAAGCAAAGAACCAAGCATTGACGATACTATAGAAAATTCTTGATATACCTAATCTTGTTGAAATAGGAGCCAACCAATATTGTGCAAAATCTTGAATAATCCAATCAGGAGTATTTTTCTCCAAGAAATTAGTCACCTCTTGTTCCATACCATCCATTGCTTTCTTGAGATAAATAATTTCTTCATTTGTTACATCCATAGTGGCCTCTGCATTTTTTGGCAAGCCATCAACTTTGGGAAGTGGGATTTTCACAAAGTTTATGGAATTGGAAAATTCAGAGGGAATATTTGGGAGACGATCAATGTTTCTTGGAGTTGAAATAAAAGAAATTTTGTGACCTTTTTGAGCAATGAATTTGGAAAGTTCAAGAAATGGAATAATATGACCAAAAGCTAGCCATGGAAACATAACTATGTGAAGCTTATTAGTATTATTTTCATCTCCATTGGCCATGGATTTGAGAAGTTGAAGATCCATGGCTTACACAAAGGTTTTGTTATATTTATATATAAAATTGTGTTGACAAAATATACTGTTACTCTTATGACGTGTTGAAAAAATAATAATTAGTGGAGGTATCATTATGAAATTATATAATGGTAGTAGCCTTGAAAAGCAATATAGATGGATTCCATCCGTTGATACTTGAGCTAGTGGAGAATATGAGAGGAAAATAAAGTTTAGCATTTCTATATATGGCCCCCAATGTTTCTTGGAACAGAAAGATAATTCTATTTTTAATTTAACTATCTGGTAATCGAATGGAGGTTTGGATTGAGATTTAATTAATTAGGTTAATTATAAAATTAACCAATAATATCATGCCACGTAATAAATAAAGCTTTTAATTATATTTTCGAATGAAGCCGTTAAAAATAAGGACATTTTAGGGCTAATAGGTTGACGTTAGAGGCATTTTAGAGCGAAAATGTAAATGGTGGACATTTTGTACCACATATAATAGTTCGTGGGCATTTTAAACCCTTTTCCAATTGTAGATTGATTCAGCTCATAAGCAGATAGTTAAATTGAAAGAGAATAATTAAAAGAGTTCATTTAATTAGTCATAGAAACTAATCTCGATGTGGACACAATGAATTTTGTTAAGAGTATCACATTGGATATGGAATGAAAACATTGACTCCTTATATGGACTTGAACAATCTTCACCCTACAAGCTAGCTTTTGGGGTTGAGTTAGGCTCAATATCCATTCTTTACATGGTATCAGAGTCAGGTCCATTCCAATTCTTTATTTACTGATGTTGGGCCCCATATTATATTATTCATGCTCCAGTTAACAAGGTCTGAGTGTGCGGGAGAGTGTTAAGAATCTCACATCGAATATGAAATGAGAACATGAACTCCTTATATGAACTTGAACAATTTTCACCCTACAAGCTAGCTTTTGAGGTTGAGTTAAACCCAAGATCAATTATTTACAGATTTAAATGGGGTATTTGGTAACACATTATTATTATTATAGAGCTAGTGGAGAAATATTATGCACGAGAGAAAAATAAAATATTCGACACTTCTGTGGTTCACAATGGTTTTTGGAATAGAATTATTTTAAGCATGTTTTCTTCGTGAGGAACGACAATTATAGAATCTTAGGTCATGGAACGCTGAATCCTAAAAAGAGGTTCCATATAGCTAGGGGTGTTCACCGGTCCAGAACCGGACCGGACCGAGGACCGGACCCGGAATCGGAATCCGGAAATTTTCCGGCCCGAGGACCGGTTGGACCGTTTTTTTTTTTTAAATGCAATTTATAAATTATAAATTTTTAACAATGTGTTCGTTTATCAATCTCATTAAATATGTTTGTTTTTTTCCTTATCCTTCAATATACTTTATTTCATTAATATGACTAACTTAAAGAAAACCACCAAATGTATTTGGTTCGTATACGAACTACTGAACTACTCATTAATTAAAGTTACACACCACATTTATATTTTCTATTTTCTATTTGGAATTTGGACATTCCTGAAGCATCGACATAAATTATAGGTAGGGAAAGAAGAAAGTAAAGTAGTTGTAAATTGATCAAACTTTATATGATCATAACTTTGCCGGACGTCCGTTTCACCTAATTTTTTTTTTGATTTCGCGTATTTTTTTGATACGGGGGTGGTCAAACCGCGGCCATGCCAATTTTCTGAAAAACTTCTTTTTCCCCGCTCAATTTGAATTTCCCCCCAAATTGTTACGTTTTTTCTATTTTCAAAGCTAAATATCTCGCGATATACAATAGATTTCAACGTTCAAATTTCGTGGTAACGTGTCCGGGAATGTCAATTTCAATATTGGAAATTCATTTTTTTTTTTTAAAAACAATTCCGGTTTTTACCCGAACCGGACCGAAAAACCGAAATCCACCATTCCGACGGACCGGGGACCGGACCGGAATCCACCGGTCCGGTTTTCCGGTCCGGTCCGGTCCTGTTTTGTACACCCCTACATATATCATAGAAAATGATAGCACCAATCGAAGCGACATTTTGATTTGGTGCATGTAAAAGTATAATTGAAGTGTATAATTAGTATATTGGTATATTGGGTTAGTATATTGGGCTAATGAGTATAGTGGGCCTTTTACGTTTTTGCAATAGGTTAAAGGAACCAAACTGTATAATTAAACTGCATTCTTTCATTCTAATACAACACGCTTTCTCTTTCTCTTCTAGCACATTCTACTCATCTCTCTCACCTTCTCCACCGACTCTTCTCCATCGTCTTCTTCAAGCCACTGCTACTGGTTCGTCTTCTTCTTCCTCTCACTTCTTTTTCTACCTTCAACTCCATGCCATCTTTGATGGCAGTCTAAAGTTCAACATGAAAAACTAGAATTTTGAAAGTATACTTATTAATAATGGAGCACACGTGCACAAAAAATTATTGTCGATCCTCGCGAGAAAAAAATCATGCCTAAAAGATTTCAAATTCTTTTTGGTAAAAACAAAAGCAAATGTGAAGGCAAAAACAACTACGTTGGCAACGATCACCCCTACAACAACTCCAAAAAAATCATGATGCTTGAACCCGAAGTAACATTTCTAAGACTATTCCACAATTTCCTCATCACTTAGTTTAATTTGGATGTCTTCGAGTTGAGATGCATGCAACCAAACCATACAAGTATATGCAACACGGCAAGCCCATTAGTACCATCTCCACCATACATGCATCGTTGCAGAAAACAACAAAATATATCATTTTTTGAGGTCTAGATCAATTCAAAATGTGTGTCTTGGAACAAGAATATACAAGTTAAAGGATCTTACATGTGGTGGAACGATGAATCCTGAGAAGAGGTTCCATAGAGCATAGAAAAAGACAACAACAATCGAAATGACATTGATTTGGTGCACAAAAAACTAAATTTTGAAAGTATACTTAATTAACAACGGGGCACAAGTGCAAAGCGCGTGCACAAAAATTAGTTGTCGTTCCTCGCGAGAAAAAACATGCCTAAAGATTTCAATTTTTTTTGGTAAAAACAAAAGCAAATGTAAAGGCAAAAGTAACTACGTAGGCAACGAGCACCCCTACAACAATTCCAAAAAAAATATGATTCTTGAACCCGAAGTAACGTTTCAAGAATATTTCCACAGTTTCTTCATCACTTACTTTACTTTGGATGTCTTCGAATTGAGATGCATGCAACCAAACCATACAATGTATAGGCAACACAGCAAGCCCAGTAGTACCATCTCCACTGATGTTAGGTGTATTTTTACACCTACCTGTCATATTTTATCCATCTTTTATCTTATTTAGACGACTAATCGCACTAAATAACCTCACTTATGTTACTCTTTGCATTATGAACTGATATGTGTGTTCTTGTAGCATCTAGGTACTTAACATAAAAACTATAATAATTTTGGAGTTCAACAGTCCATGCTCCTCGCCAAACAAAGGCTGGAGCGAGCACAGAGCTCACCATAATGCTCGCTCAGCGAACTACGGGGACCAAATGAAGTTTGTAGAAAAATGGCAAGAGTGCAAATCAGGTTACCACCCTTGCTGAGCGAAGTCTGGGGCGAGAATTTGTATCGCTATACTCCTCTCCCACCGAGAAGAGCAGTTGAAAAGGAGATATGCAAGATTTTGGATAAGTACAGAAAGGACACCCGCGAAGCATGGGGCGAAGAGTTTTCACGACATACTCTTCACCCCGCGAAAGAGCTAGTTCAGATGTCAAGTGATGTAATTTTTTCCAAGTATAAAATGGACGACATAACTCGCCTAGAGAAGGCCATAGCGGGACTCGTTCTCGCCTTAAGCCTCGCCTAACGAGCTCTAGTGTCCAAATGGCATCATATTTTAAGTTCAATTCCAAACACTACAAATAGACTCCTAGGTCATTTTTAGAGGGTCAAACTTATTATTGCACAGAGAGCAAGGGATTTCTTAGATTAAATATAACTTTATGGTGAATATAATCAAACTATGAGCGACTAATCTGTCTTGTTCTGGGGTTATGGACAATGTATGATTGTCATTGTATGAACTTGAGTTGACGATATTATTTCTATCTTATGAATTGCTTATTTGATCTTGTGTTAGACTATTGTACTGTTTCGTGACCAGTAGAATAAATATTTGATTTTTACGTTGAACTCGAGAGAGAGGAATACAAAGATATAACGAAGATTGAATATAGTAGGATTTTAACCTTGGGCATTGGGGGGTGGATTAGTGTTAGGCGTATTTTGTATACGCTTTTTGAGTCATTTTTAGTTAGTATTTTTTCCATTTTCGTTTAAATAAGTGTCTTGGGATTGTTTTTCTTTCTTTTGAGTCACAGTAGTTCTAAATGGAAAAATGGCAAAAAAAAAGCTAAAAGTGGACATAAAATGAGGGTCCCGAGGCAAAAAAGTTGAAAATTGGAGATTCAGACGCAGTAGCAGCAGATCACGCTTGCGATCGCAGGATCATGCCATAATTATCGAAGCCGCAGGATTTTAGGCACTGCGATGTCATTCTGCAGAACCGCGGTGCCGATGCGGGAGATTCAGAATCCGAAGTAAATTTGGCCAAAGGCAGAAGGGTCCAGAGGGCACGAACTTTGCAACATACTTAAGCCCTAGGGATTATACTATTGAAGGGAGTTGGACATTCTAACACACAACACATCACAGGGCAAAGCGACAATTGGAGACTTTAGTTCGCAGTACTTTTCTTTCTTTCTTTTTAATTCAGTTTATGTTTGAAATTGTATTAGTTCTTAGCGTGACTATGGCTAGGAGCTAAACAATTTATTAGGGCTTTCCTTTTGAATCGCTTGAAACTCTATTTCATGACTTAATGCATTAGTTGATTTCTTCTTCACTTGATTAAGATTTATTCAATAATTGGTATGAATGTTTGATAATTAATTGATCACTAATTATCATAATCTATATGATTTCGAATCAAGAACCGATAGGAGAGATTTAGATATGCTGTAATTGAATAGACATAGGTTAAAATCGCGAACGAAAGTACTCTGATACTTGTGTAGCATTATAGGTTACTGTTCTTAATCCTCCTATATGGTAAATCCTATCATAGAAATATAGAAGGGTTCTGCACTAGGGTTGAGCGATTATATATCCTAACCGGAATATAAGACAGTCTAGTTAACCGATATCTTAACGTAGAAGAAGTCATTCTAGTTGCATTAAGGATTTAATAAAGTGGATAGTCGAGGATTTTGGAAGCCCTAATTCCTTCATAACTGATTACAACTTCAATAGTTTAGTTAATTCGTGCAATTATCCTAGTAGTTAGATAAAAACCCAAATCAATTATCATTTGCCAAATAGATAACCTAGAATAGATGTTTGGTAATTAAAAATCAGTCTATGTGGACGATAAACTCGGTCTTACAAGACTATATTACTTGTAACGATACGTACACTTGCGTGAACACGTGGAGATATCCGCCTAACAATTTTTGGCACCGTTGCCGGGGACTGACGTACTTCTAATATCGAACCATTTATTCTTATTTCTACTTTGTTTTTTTTTAGAACCATGTTGCCTTGATTTGTTTGTTGATTTTGATCGATTTCAGGGACTTAGTTTATGCGAAGAAGAAGAGGAGCAAATACACTTGTTCTTTTTAATCCTGAAATTGAGAAAACTTGCAAGCAAAACAGGCGAAATAAGAAGATCTCTGTTTCAGTGACCATGGACAACCAACCGAATCAGAATGGGGCGAACAATGAGGTTTATGAAAACACAGGGGAGCCAGTCCAGGTTCCAGCGGAAAGAAGCTTGGGAGACTATGTTACGCCACTGCCATCGTGCACGACATGCATCGTGCTCCCAAAGAATAGGGGCAAACAACTTTGAGATCAAGCCAACTATCCTGAGCATGGTCCAGAACACAGTACAGTTTGGGGGATTGCCGTCTGAAGACCCCCACATGCACATTGTCAATTTTCTGGAGCTGTGTGCCACCTTCAAGTACAATGGTGTTACTGACGGCACCATTAGATTGAGGCTCTTTCCGTTCTCACTTAGGGACAGAGCCAAGAGCTGGTTGAACTCACTGCCTGCCAACTCCGTCACCACCTGGAAGGATCGAGCCCAAAAGTTTCTTGCAAAGTTCTTCCCTCTTTCAAAGGTGGCAAAGTTAACGGGAGAGTTGAACAATTACTCTCAGGTAGATGGAGAGTCGTTGTATGATGCATGAGAGCAATTTAAGGATTTACAAAGAAAATGCCCCCATCATTACGTAGAGAAGTTGATGTTGGTCCACATTTTTTATAATGGGTTAAGGGGTACCACTCGTACCATAATTGATGCTGCAGCAGGGGAGCGTTCATGAGGAAGAGTGTCAATGAGGCACATGAGTTACAAGAGGACATGACTGTCAATAATAATCAAGGGACAGATGACAGGTCTGCGAGTAGCAGGAAGACTATGGGAATACATGAGATAGATGCTATCACGGAATTAAATGCGCAGGTGGCCCTCTTGACAAAGCAACTGCAGCAGAACACTATGTCTGTGAATGCAGTCCAGATGCCTGTGAATTGTGAGATTTACGGGGGGCCACACTCTTTTGAAAGATGCACAGCGGTGGACCCTAATAATGTGCCAATGGAGCTGGTTCAGGCAGTTGGGAACTTTCAGCGGCCTTATAATTCCAAAACATACAATCCAGGGTGGAAAAATCACCCTAACTTTTCGTGGAGGAACGACCAGGCCCAGCAGCAACCATATCAAGGTAATTACCAGAACCAGCAAGCACAGAATCAGGCCACCTCATCCCAACAGTTTAGACCAACTACACAACAGGAGAAGCCTGATGAGCTAAGGGCTGCATTTGTTACACTCACCAATTCACAGAATCAGTTCATGTCTGGAACCAGATCCTCTCTCAGGAACCTGGAAACGCAGGTTGGCCAACTGGCGAAGATGTTAACCAATAGGCCATAGGGTACTCTCCCAAGCAATACAGAGGTCAATCCAAGAGAGCAGTGTCAGGCAGTGTTGTTAAGGAGTGAAAAGCAGTTGGAGCATGTTGCTCCTCAACCCGCAGTGGTTCATGAGAAAGAGGGTGAGAAAGCAGTTGAGGAAGGAAATGAGGGGGTCACTGAGGACCACCCTACAGTTGAGAAAGCTCCACCAGCACCTTTGAAGGAATACACTGATAGAATCTCTTACCCTCAGAGGCTCCAAAATAAGGCCATAGACAAGCAGTTTTCCATGTTCTTGGAGGTATTTAAGAAGCTTCACATCAATATCCCTTTCATTGATGCCCGCATACTTTAAATTAATGAAAGAGATGCTTGGGAAAAAGAGAAGGTTGGCAGATTATGAAACAGTAGCGCTGACAGAGGAGTGCAACGCCATCTTACAAAAGAAACTGCCTCCTAAGTTGAAAGATCCCGGAAGCTTCACCCTGCCGTGCACTATTGGCAAAGTAACATGCAACAGGGCACTTTGTGACTTAGGGGCTAGTATCAATCTCATGCCTCTGTATGTATTCAAGAGATTGGGTTTGGGGGAAGCCAAACCAACCACAGTTAATCTGCAGCTGGCTGACCGAACCGTGGTGCACCCCAGAGGCATAATGCAAAATGTTCTTGTCAAGGTGGGAAAGTTCTTCTTTCCAGCAGACTTCCTCATTCTTGACATGGAGGAAGATGATGAAATACCCATCATTTTGGGGAGAAAATTCCTTGCAACGGGTAGAGCCCTAATCGATGTGGATAATGGAGAATTGAGACTACGGGTTCAGGAAGATGAGATGGTATTCAAGGTGTTCAAATCCACCATTGAGTCCCAGGCCAGCAAAAAATGCTTCACAGTGAGCACAACTGACACAGCAGCTCAGCAAGCACAAACCAAAGGTAGGAGGATCTTTGAGATGGCTGTGAACCCACAGGTTAGTTTGAAAGCTGAAACAAAAGTGAATGAGATGAAAGCTGTCAAACATGTAGATCCTACTGAACCCAATACTGTGAAAAAGAATAATAGAGTAAAGAAGAGGAGAATGATTTTCAAATGGATAGGTTGTGGAGCTAATTTATCCCAATTATTGAATAAGGAACCGGTGTCCGGCTAAAAGACGTTAAAGACAGCGCTGCTTGGGAAGGCAACCCAAGGTTTAAATTATGCAATTAGTTTAACTTGAACAGTCTCACTTTTTGGTATTGTTGTTGTGATGACAGGTGAAGGAATCGGAGACTAAGCACGAAGAAAATGGTGGAAAACACGGAATCGGGTAGGCACCGCGGTGCTATTCTACAGGACCGCGGTGTCGAATGTTCAGAGAGGTCACAATACTTTCGGATCCGCGGTGTCATTCTGCAGGACCGCGGTGCCGAAGCGTGATTTCAAAAAAATAAAAAGCCCTAAATCACCAAATCCCTTCCCACATATACCGTCTCAATGTAGTATCCGCCGCCACCACCTCCATTTTGAATCGCTATTTTCTGTAAGTCGTCCTTTTTTAATTTTTGAGTCTTTACACATTTGGGACAATGTGTCGTTTAAGTTTGGGGGGTACTTATTTTATTTTTGTGTTTATGTTTTTGAGTCGTTTTGATTGAGTTTTTGTGTCTTTTATTGAGTCTATATGAGTCAATTATTTTTAATGATCATGCATGTTGTAGCTGCTTGAAACGCCTAGTGAATTAAGTGGGATAATGTAATGGAATGAGAAGCCAAAATTTGTGCGCTTAAGTTATATATGCCAAAGATTCATGAAAATCTAATTATTTGGGATGTTTGTGCTTAGTCTATGTGTTGTCAATTGTGAAAAATGTCTATGAGTCTGCTTGCTTATTTTTTGAGGCGAAATAGTTAAGATACATGTTAGGGAGATGATTCAGACATTTCTTTGTTAGCCTTTCTTACCATTCATTACCTACCTTGCAATAAATTGTATCCCTAGTCAGCCATTTTGAGCCTAAAATAAGTTGTTTCTTTGACACTCCATGATTCTCTTGTGTGCCATAAGCAGTAAGTGAAAACAGAGAAGAAAAAAAGTGAAAAAAAAGAAATATCAAAAGAGAGTAAAAAAAATGATGCACCCCAATAAAAAAACATAAAAGCTTAAGTTTGAGGGTGCCTATGTGAATTTGTTTCATGCTCTCAAAAAGAGAAGAAGAGAATGATAGATATGAACTGAAAAGAATACCAAAAAGAAGGACAAAATGGTTGAATGAGAAAAACGCTTATGGTACGTAATTTGAGCCTAAATGCCAACTTTTACCTACCCCTGCCTAAGCCTACATTACAATCCTGAAAAGCCCTGAAGATCTCTAGTATGTATGTCTATGATTAGTGGAGAATAACAAGTAAACAGGCCCATGGAACTAAATGAAGTTGACATGCATAGGTTAATGTTCATATTCCCATTGAGTGTGATTGAAATGAATTTGCAAAATATCTGGGTTGAAATTCTATATTGCTATATTCATGCTATATATGTTCCAGCATATTATCCCAACTGACATTCATATTTTTCTAAGTAACCTAGTGCAGCTGCTTGATTAGAGTCTTTTGAGTCATTGTTCTTTCTGTTTCTTTGATTTTGTTTTAATCTTTGCTCGAGGGCGAGCAAAAGTTAAGTTTGGGGTATTTGTTAGGCGTATTTTGTATACGTTTTTGAGTCATTTTTAGTTAGTATTTTCCCATTTTCGTTTAAATAAGTTTCTTGTTAGGGTTGTTTTTCTTTCTTTTGAGTCACATCGGTTCTAAATGGAAAAATGACAAAAAAAAGCTAAAAATTGGCATAAAATGAGGGTTCCGAGGCAAAAAGATTGAAAATTGGAGATTCGGACGAAGGAAAAGCGACCATGGTGCCATAATCGGTAGAAGCGCAAAACTTAGGCACCGCGTGCCATTCTCGCAGACCGCCGTCACGCGGAAATTCGAATCAAGTAAATTTGGCTGGCGGCGAGAAGGGTCCAGAGGGCACGAAATTTGCAACATACTTAAGCCCTAAGGATTATTCTATTGAAGGGAGTTGGACATTCTAACACACAACACATCACAGGGCAAGGATTGGAAGTGACAATTGAAGACTTTAGTTCGCAGTACTTTTCTTTTTTTCTTTTTAATTTAGTTTATGTTTGAAATTGTATTAGTTCTTAGCGTGACTATGACTAGGAGCTAAACACTTTATTAGGGCTTTCCTTTTGAATCGCTTGAAACTCTATTTCATGAATTAATGCATTAGTTGATTTCTTTTTCACTTGATTAAGATTTATTCAATAATTGGTATGAATGTTTGATAGTTAATTGATCACTAATTATCATAATCTATATGATTTCGAATCAAGAACCGAGATGAGAGATTTGGATATGCTGTAATTGAATAGACATAAGTTAAAATCGCGAACGAAAGTACCCCGATACTTGTGTAGCATTATATGTTACTGTTCTTAATCTTCTTATGTGGTAAATCCTATCATAGAAATATAGAAGGTTTCTGCACTGGGGTTGAGTGATTATATATCCTAACCGGAATATAAGACAGTCTAGTTAACTGCTATCTTAACGTAGAAGAAGAAGTCATTCTAGTTGCATTAAGGATTGAATAGAGTGGATAATCGAGGATTTTGGAAGCCCTAATTCCTTCATAACTTATTACAACTTCAATAGTTTAGTTAATTCATTCAATTATTGTAGTAGTTAGATAAAAACTCAAATCAATTATCGTTTGTCAAATAGATAACCTAGAATAGATGTTCGGTAATTAGAAATCAGTTTCTGTGGACGATAAACTCGATCTTACAAGACTATATTACTTGTAACGATACGTACACTTGCGTGAGCACGTGAAAATATCTGCCTAACAATTAGCATCTAGGATTGAGATATACCTAATTCACCCTACTTAGTTGAAATATAAGAAATATAAATACATTCGTATTAATGTTCATGACCATAGATATATAGTCTTGAAAGTAATATGAATAGGAGACTATAGGACTCGAGAGATTTGTAGTCGTAATATTAATACTATCAATCAATAATTCGATAGAGAAAATACGTCAGCAAAAGTGAACGCACAACATGCTTTCAAATTGTGCCATAACCTGGAATGCTTTAATCTTTGTGAACACAGCTAAGTTTTAGATCAACGTTTGCGACGAATTGTTACTTGTTTAATTTTAGTCTTATTTTAGCAATAGTATACAAGCAAACACTCTTTCTTCAATACTTGCATAATTAGTGGTAGTAGAATATTTTGATTTATTATTGATCATAAGTCTCTGTGGATACGATATTAGACTATACCAATCACTATATTACTTGTCGACCGCATATACTTGTGTGTACGCTGGGAGCAACAAGTTTTTGGCGTCATTGCCGGGAATTTAGAAATTAACAATTTTATTAGAAATATCTATTACTGCTTTAGTTATTCAAGTATTAACGTCTTGATCTTATCTGTTATTGACACATGTACTATAATCGCATACGAGTTGTGAGTCAAAATAATCTTGAGGAATTCAATTCTAAGCCAGAATGGTACTTTCACCGGTGTAGGACGAGAGTGAATCTATTTGACAACCAATAGGCTTTAGTTGAACTATCAGTGAACATGGCAGCTAACACAAAGGCACCACGAACAATTGTGCGAGATGTTGCAGTACCTCTCTTGGGCAATGTGACATCGAACATCCACAAACCTATCATCGAAGGAAACTTTGAGTTGAAACATCCTATGATTCAACTACTTCACTACATTAGGCATTTCTCAGGGTTAAGGCATGAGGATCCTTAGCGACACATTCAAATGTTTCTCGAGATTGCTGATCCCTATTTCACTACCAGTATAAATGTGGACTATGTGAACCTTATGCTATTCCCGTTTTCTCTGATCGGGGAAGCAAAGAACCGGTTATTATCAAAACCTGCAAATTCTATCACTCTTAAGATGATTTGGCGAGTAAATTTCTAACAAGATTCTTTCCATCTGGAAAGACAACAAGGCTAAGGAGTGAAATCATGTTATTCAGGCAGAAAGAAGGTGAAAACTTATATCAATGAGAAAGGTTCAAGGCTCTTCTCAGGGATTGTCCTCATCATCATCCATCTAACGAAGTTTTAGTACATACTTTCATTGAGAGTATGGATACTTATACAAAGATACTATTAGATTCTGTGATGCAAGTAAGGAGGTGTGTTGATGGGTAAATGGGTTAGGTCTTGATTATATTCGGATTGACCCGAAAATGGATACCAAAATAGAGGGTCTCGGGTTCTCGGCTTGGCTAGGCAGTGTGGTGTGTGGTGGCTGTTTCAGCTAGTTGTGTTTGGAATCGGGCTAAGAATTTTGTGGAGTTGTCACAGATGTGTTGAGGGTCAGGGTAATGATCATAACTTGATACTGACTTAAATCCGAAACCATGTAATATTCTGACTCTAAAAAATAGGAGAGAATTAGAGGAACTTGCTCCAAAGAAAGTTAGTCGGGCAGAAGTTGAAAAAAGAGATTATTGCAGAGGAAGTGATCAAAGAAGAGATGGCAGCGAAGATTCCAATAGTGAAGCAGTCATAGCCAGTGGTTGCAAATCCACATCCTCCATTCCCTCAACGTTTAGCGAAACATAAAGAATAGGTTACTTATCAGAAATTTCTTGATTTTCTTAAGTAGGTGCATGTGAATATCCTATTGGTGGATATGTTACATGGAATTCTAAAGTATGCGAAGTATATCAAAGACATTGTAGCAAATAATAACCAATTTATATAGTATGTCACGCTTGCACTTACTGAAGAGTATACATCTCATATTAAAAATAGGTTTGCCAGTAAGGTGAATGATCCCAAAAGTTTCACGATTGAGGTTACTATTGGAAAATAGGTCATTGAACGAGCATTGTACGATCTTGGTGCTAGTATAAATTTGATGTCATTATCCATGTTCAGAAAGCTAGGATTGGGAAGCCCAAAACGCACTACTATAGTTCTACAAATTGCAAACAAATCTTTGGCAATACCCAAGGGGATTATTGAAGACGTACTGGTGCAAGTAGGTGTCACAACCCCAAACCACATTTGCAATGTGAGGGCACCTACCCTAACCCATAGGTGAACCCAACCAACAACATATGAAAAGCGGAAATTAAATGCGAAAATAAGGAAGAGGCTGCAGCGCACCCTGGACTCCGAGTATCACATGCTCTGATGAGGTAGAGAGATCAAGCTACTCTGGTATCACTGATGTGCGATTTATACACACACTTAACGCAAGTGCACGTATCGTTACAAGTAATATAGTCTAGGTAAGACCGAATATCGTCCTCAGGGAATGGTTTTCAAGTACCGATTATCTATGCTTTAGTTTCTATTTGGTTAATGTTAATTGAGTTGAAATTTTAAACTAATAATGCAGGAAATAAACTAATTATGAAAATACTTTGATTTAAATCAGTTATGATGGAGAATTAGGGCTTCCAAGATCATCAACTATCAACTCTATTCAATCCTTAATACAATTAAACTAACTTCTTCTTCTACGTTAAGATAGCAGGTTAACTAGACCGTTTTATACTCTTGTTAAGGTAATATAAACACTCAACCACAATGGAGAACTCTTCTATCTTTCGATGACAAGATTGACTACAAAGGAGGATTAAGAGCAATAACCTATTAAGCTACACAAGTATCGGGGTACTTTCGTCCACGATTTAAACCTATGTTTATTTATCTATAACATATTCACAATCTCCCCTTTCGAATTTCGATTAGAACTCATATAAGTGATGATAACTAGTGATCAGTTAATTATCAAGAAATCAAAACAACAATTGAATAAATCTTAAATAAGTGAAGAAAAAACCAAACTAATGTATTAATTCATGAATAGAGTTTCAAGTGAATCACAAGGAAATCCCTAATAAAGTAATTAGCTCATAGTCATAGTCACGCTAAGAACTAATATAATCTCCATACATGAACTAACATAAACAAAGCAAAAGAAAGAAAAGAAAATACTTGAAAAGCCTCAAATTTTAGCCTCCTAAGTTGTGTTGTATGTACAATGGATGGAATGACTCCCCTTTCTAGAGAATGATGTAGAGAATATATATATAGCACAAGAATCCTTTAGGTCAAGGGTTAGGGATTATGTAGGTAGGAAAAGTTATCTCTTTTGGACCCTGAAAACGTGTCAAATTCGGCCCAAAACGTCAAAAATACCGCGTCAGCACCGTGGCCCTGCAGTCGGGCGCCTGAAAATCAGAGGCGTTTCGGAAAATTCAGAGGGCGGCGCCGCGGCTCCGGTGACGACATTCTTCCGGATTTTTCGTTTCTTCATCCTTTTTTCGTCCGGTCTTCAACTGATTTCTTCTATACTTCCCGGAACTTCTTAGACTTCATTTCTTGGCTCTTTTAGTGTGCAATTCCATCTCATTTATGCTCATTTCATCTCCTTTTTGTCATTTCTCCATTTCTGACCGCTGTGACACAAAAGAAAGGAAAACGACCCTAATACTATACTAAACATAAATGAAATGAGTAAAATACTAACTAACAATGACTCAAAAGGTATATATAAAATACACCCCCAAACTTAAACTTTGCTCGTCCTCGAGTAAAGTTAAAAAAAGATAGAAATAAAGACACGAAAGAAAATAAAATGACTCAAAGACACTGATCAATTTGCTGCACAATTGTCACTTAGAAAAGCATGAAGGTTAGTAAGATAATATGCAGGACCATATATCATGGATTTATAGTATTCTAAACACTCAAGTCAGATATTTCACAAATTCAATTTAATCATGCTCAATGGAAGTAAGAATATCTAACTATGCATGTTAATTTCATAATCCTATGGCATGTTCACTTGTTATTCTCCACTAATCATGGATACACACATTAGATATCTTCAGGGCTTTTCAGGGTTGCAATGTAGGCTTAGGCAGGGGTAGGTAAAAATAGGCTTTTAGGCTCAATCTTACGTACCATAAACTCTTTTGCTTTTGATTCTTCCATTTTATTTTGATTTTCTTTTTAACCTCATACCTATATTTTCCCTCTTTTGTTTTGAGAGAATGAGGTGTATGATGAATAGCAGGCGCCCCCAAACTTAGGCTTTTGTCTATTTATTATTATTTTTTTCATTGGGATGTATCAAAAATTGTTCACTCTCTTTTGTCTCTTTTTCAACACTTTATATTTCAAACAACTCAATTTTTCCACTTATGGCACAAATATGGAATTATAGGGTGTCAAAGAAAAGATCTTATTTTAGGCTCAAAGGGGCTGACTAGGGATACAATTTTAATGTCAGGGATAGGCAATGAATGGTAAGAAAGGCCTAACAAAGAAATGTCTGAATCATCTCCCTAACATGCATATCCTAACTATTTCGTCTCAAATAGCAAGCAAGCAGACACATAGACTTTATTTTTTAACAATGCATAAATCAAGCACAGATACCCCAAATAATTTGATTTCATGAATTCTTGGCATATCTAACTTAAGCGTTCAGATTTTCTGCTTCTAATTCCATTACATTATCTCACTTTACTTCACTAGGCGTTTCAAATAACTACAACATGCATGATCATAAAAAATAAAAAAAATATAAAAAATAAAAAATAAAAATCATGACTCAAAAATATTCAAAAACACACAAAACAAATCAAAAAGACTCAAAAATAATAAGACACCCCCCAAACATAAATCATACATTGTCCCCAATGTGTGAAGACTAAAAATAGGGACAACTTACTGACACAACGCAGCGGTCATAATGGAGGTCTGGGAGGAAAAATTCTGGAATTTGCACTGTGTCTGACTCTCAGAACTTTCGGCGCCACGACCCTGAGATTCGGCGCCGTGGCGCCCCAAGTACTGCGGCTCTGGTTCGGCGCCACGGCACTTCTCAAGGCGTCGTGGCGACGACTTTTCCTTTTTTCGTTTTGCTCTTTTTTCCTCAGAGTTAGCTTTCAGTCCACCTGTCATCCAACAACACAAAACAAGAACCCAAGACCGTGAGACTCTTCAAGACAAAATAAAACAAAATAAAGACAAAAATCAAACTAACATAATTAAAAACATTGGGTTGCCCCCCAACAAGCGTTGTCTTTAACGTCTTTTAGCCGGACGCAGTTAACCTTTACGAGTGCCCATTGGATCATTCTGCGAACTGCTTGCAATCCGCATAGTTATTGTTGCAGGTCTCACTTTTCCTACAACAATCTTTTCAACTAAGTGCTTCATATATAAGATTATCCCCCAAGTACACAAGACATGCTTGTCTTCTAGGCTCTCTATAATGTAGGGATCAGTGAGATTCCTAACATTTCTCAACTCTATGGGGTGCCCTTGATGGTATGGACTTCCTATTTGGGGATCAACAGTGACCGCTGGTGGTATTTCTTTTGCAATAGGTACAGGAAAAAGAATTTCCAAAGAATCCAAAAAGGTGAATAATTGGATCTCAGTAATCTTTTCCTTCTCTACACCAACTATCTCGCCAGATTCCTCAACAACTGGGTGTGATTCAGGTTCCTCAATTTACTTATCACTTCCCACAACGGTGTCACTAGGCAGACTTTCTTGAAGTGTATTGTTCATCCTATCCATTAGTTGCTCTATTTATGTCTTCAAATTTCTGAGGGACACTCTTGTCTCATCCATGAACTGAGACTGACACTTGGTGAGACTGAGTATGCCTGCCTGCACCTCATCTAGATATTCTTCCAAAACCTGTGGGTTAAGATGTTGTTGATGAGTTTGCTGCCCCTGATAGAAGTAGTAGTCCATGGACCTGTATATTTTTTTTTCTTTTTGAATTTAACCTGCAAAATAAAATAAAAAAAGTGATAAAAAGATGCTCGCAGAACAAGTTAGAAACTTGTTTTTGGAGCAACCAAATTAGAAATAAGAATAGATAAATCGATATTGAAAGTACGCCAGTCCCCGGCAACGGCGCCAAAAATTTGATGTGCGATTTATACACACGCTTAACGCAAGTGCACGTATCGTTACAAGTAATATAGTCTTAGTTAGTTACTTAAGCATAAGAATAAAATAATTAACCAATCGATAAATAATCTACATTTAAATTAAGTATAAGTACTCTCAAGTCACACATCGCATAAGTACAACCTAAACCCCATTCAGGGTGTCTAAATCCCTCAACAAGAATAAGCTTAAACCAACAATATTACTTCTAACAGTATGAAGATCAAAAGTATGATATAGTTCAACCATGGCACATTCGACATCAATCACATATCATAATATAAGTGAATGCAATGCAAAATGATATGTATGAATGCAAGTGGCCACAAATACCTAGTACACATATGTTGCTGCAGTAGCTGTCATGTGACTCATGTAGGACTCATGATGTCAATATACCCATCTGATCCCATCGAATACAAGCTCTATGGATGAAGTGTTATATTGGTCATCACTCTCATAAATATGTATCATATCCCTTAATCTAACTTCCTAAGTCATTCTTAGTGATTTACCAGTAACCAATGCCAAGTATACATATAATGTATGAATGAGATGGATATAAATACACTATGTAATTAACATAATCAGTTTATTAGTATTTATCAGTCTTAATCAAGTGTCCAGATGAAGTGTAGAGTGATGAATGCATGACAGTCAAATTAGGATATCATATCAATGGCTACAAGCCCAAATAAACAGCAAGCATATCAAATTAAGTGGACTCTTGCACCGCACATCATCGCTCGAATGCTAAACACATAAACTCCTTCACTTGCTATACTATTAGTTTATTAATTACCCATTTAAGTTCACCCGATACCCGTTTAGTACTTGTCACCTCACTAATACAAGACCCCCAAGTTCCTATTACTCTCATTAGTTCATCTATACTAGAGTCTAGAAAGTCTCAACTTGCCTGATTATAGTCGAAGATTCACACAACTGTGTTCCCTTTCCATTGAGCCTCCTCATGAGCCCACTCTGATTAATTACATCGAGTACAATGAGATTACGGTCTAACGTTACCCATAATCTCCCAAGCTAGGTTACAAATGAACCCAGGGCCCATATTATCAAAATACATATCTGAATGTCTTTGTCGAGTTGGTTGGCATCATTCGCTCCATCAAATTACTAACCTTTCTGCCCAATTAGTACTAACACATGCTAAGTATTCATAGTCTCAAGTTAATATAATAACAAAACCCAAATGAGTCTCTAATTTCATGAATTAAGAAATGCCCCAATTCTATCCATAGAATTTCCCCCGATTCCCAAAAGGGTTTATAACATGAAATTGGTCACATAAAGATCCTCTACTAGGTGAATATAACACTAGTTTACAATAACAACGATAATAAAGTAAAACCTCGATAACTGAATATTCGATAAATTAATAACCTCGATTAAATAATAATTTTCTTTGGTCCCGACTTGGGCCAATGGGATAAAATAATAACCTCGATAAATGCATAAGATAATAATTTTAAAAAAATTCCTTGAGGCCTACTGAAAATATAAAATAATAATTCATTAAATACGTATGAAAATTACATATATAATTCATAAAATAAAAATTACATATCATCTGGATCTTGATTGTCATAATCTTTCATACTCATTACTCCTTGAATAATTTCTTCGTCCATAGGTGATTCCATTAAAACTTCATTTTCACTAGGATAATTCAGAATCTGCTCTACATTCATGGCATTTCTATAATGTAGATTAGAAATAGCTTCCTCTAATCTTTGAATGTCTTCAACATCACCAGCTTCTTCTTCTAGAAGCATACCTTCCTCGGATCGAATTTTGCGATGTCGAAAACAATTTTGTAATATAAACTCTATATTGTGTACCTGAAATAATTCACAACACTTCATATTCTAACATTTCATAATCTAATGTACATGTACATGCATTCTATTTTGAATCACGCTAATCCAAGATTAATAAACTTCTTTTTGACAAGATTAATAAACTTAGATACAATGCACCATCTTTAATTAATTGTTTATTTATTTTCTTTTCTTAGTTACCGAAAAAAATTAATTTTTAAATTTGAGAAATATAACTTACAAAATAAAAATTATTCTATAAATTAATAAAATATTCATTTATCGATAAATTAATAACCCATATAAGATAATAATTTTCCAGGTCCCAAGGTTATTCATTTATAGAGGTTTTACTGTAATTCAATAATCAATCATAAATCCCCAATTAGAGCTCTCTTATTCTCAACAAGCATTTCTCTTATATTTCCCTCAATTAAGAATCATACTTATGATGAAATATACTAATACACATTAATGGAAAGGAAGAGGGTTAACTCAATGATGAAAACTTATTGAATTTATCACTATCTTGTTGTCCAAGCTCAAGTCTCAATGAGGGAATAAATGTGGGGAATGCAATGAATGCTAGATCAAATCCCATATTAAAGCAATACAGTGGTTCGCTCTGGCGAAGAAACTATACGCTGGGGCAAGGCCCTCCGTTGGGGAAAAAACCACATCTGAAGAGGCACACAAACCCCTGCGAGAAAACCATCCACTTCGGCGGATCTCAGGAAAATGAGAAGTTTCTGCTTCGTCGAGCCAAGCCACCGCTAAGGTGGATTCGCCGAGTTGGATGCCTGGTTTCTGGAGCGGACTCCAATAACCAGCAACAACCCAAATATAAGAAATCCCCCGTTAACCACCCGAAATACTCTAGGGACCTCCCAGACACAAACTGTTATACCCCATAGTTTTGCGTTTCGCCGTGTCGTCAATAAATATCGAAGTCCCGAGAAGAGATACGACTTTACGGGGGAATAACGAAGGTTTACAACTTGTTTATGGAAGTACCGGAGTGTTTGGAAGTTAAATGAATCGAAGAAAGTACATTTTGACAAAATCGGGAAACTGTGTATTTTGACGAGGGATTTGATGGACCGTCAAATTACTTGACGGATCGTAAAAGTGAAAGATGAAATCGTCAAATTGTCTAGAATTGTTGGTTCTCGTGGTCAGATATCACCCAAGTTGATTGACCGTCATTAACTGCAGTGGCAAAATTGTTGACAGGTTTATATCGGGTCCTTCAATTTAGAACCCTTATTTCTTCACAAAATAGTTTCCAAACTTCCCCCAAACCTTCCCTATCATATCATATCATCTTAGGTCGAAATCAAAGCCATAACCCATAAGAATTTTGTGACAACCCTCGTGATTATCGCAAAAATTGTCTTCAACTTGAAGAATATATTTTGAAAAACCTTAGAGGCAAGATAACCTACTGTTTTATGAGGATTATGTTGTGTTAATGTATATTTTATCCTCCTCTACTTATGATTACGATTAATTGATGATTAGGACTAATTTGAGAAAGAGTTTCATAAACAAAACTTCGTAAACTTATGAAATCTTCGTAGTAGAAGTTGTTGGGTTGTTTTACTCTAAGTATGAATGAAATCAAATGATTGGATTAATTGTGTACATTATGGATCAATAAGAATATAGTTGGAAGGATTGTGAAATTAAATCACCTAAGACTTTCCATATAAGAAAATCTTAAAGAATTATTTATGTTTAAAATTGTCGAAGAACATCTAAATGAGTTTTCTATGAAAATTGTATTTTGGGAAAACTGTGGGATTTAATTGCATAAGAATCCCTTATAAAGAAATCTAAGAACCTGTAGTGTTCCATATTGTCAATAAGATTCCTAAGTGAAGTTCCTATATGTAATTTAAATTCGATATTGACGTCAACTTGTTATGTGATATAGATGATCACCCGTAAGAGGAGCGAAGACTTGTAGAATGATTGTAGCAGCAAGGACCAGGTATGTAAGGCAAACCTCCTTTTTTGACATGACTTGATACATCGTTTCTTTGAATAGAAATCTCTGGGCGAAATGAAGTAGCGAAAGGTCTTCTTTGGAAATTTGATCATAGTTCTAGAGTACTTTCTTGTACATAGCATCTATCGGGTTATATAAGTCCCAAATATTTATATCAAGATTCTTGAACGTAGCGTCAATAATAATAGACGGAGGATAATGACGATAAGTCACTCCGGTTCTGCTTATGGTATCTGTTAGAGTCTGTCTTGCATTGCACTTATATATACATATTAATTTTCTTACCGAGCTGCGCTATAGTCAGTCGGGTACGGCACATAGATGTGCACCTAGCTGCAGTTGGTTTGATATTACCAAGTCCTACATCTGGGCTGGGTACGACCGAGTCCTCATCGAGGTCGGGTACGGTATATTATATTATGATAAGGTTTGCCTCATAAAATGTCATGATTTTTACAGACATGCATATATATGTTTCTGATTGTGACAGGTAGGCCCTCAAAGGCATGTTACAAGTTTAGGTTAACTTTTGTACCCTTATCTCACATGCTATATCTTTTGCCTACATTTATTATTTGTCTTACATATTCAGTACATCTTTCATACTGATGTCCCTTTCCGGGGACACTGTGTTTCATGCCCTTAAGTACATATAAATATACAGATGATTCCTCGTAGTAGGTGACTCAACTCAGCTGAAGATTGTCACACTCCTTTCTTCGGAGTTGTGTAGTGAGTTGATAGGTATGATAAATATGCATATGTATATAGTTGGGTATGACGGGGCCCTGTCCCAACCAGATGTTATCTTTTTACTCCTTAGAGGCTTGTAGACAGTTGTGTTATGTGTGATGGTTGTGCGTGGCCTTGTCGATCTCTCCAGTAGATTTATTATGCTTATATATATATATATATATATATATATATATATATATATATATATATATATATATATAGTTTGGAACCTTTCTTAGTGCAGATGGCTATG
Organism: Przewalskia tangutica; assembly: GCA_029844215.1. Classification (NCBI taxonomy): domain Eukaryota; kingdom Viridiplantae; phylum Streptophyta; class Magnoliopsida; order Solanales; family Solanaceae; genus Przewalskia; species Przewalskia tangutica. Next base: position 99,361,256 of record CM056728.1, on the reverse strand, counting down.
TACTTATTCAATGAGTATGTGTCAGAGGCCTCATTAGCCAATAAGTTGTTACAAATCTCTCATGTATCAGGATCGGTACGCTCGGACCTTAGGGAAGGTCAGTCCTAGGGTTGTCTACATGTTGTGTCTAGTAGAGTCTTGTTTATGGGTGTGTTGTGCACCACACATATAAATAAGAGGAAACACGATATTTAAGATGTTACCTTTCTTGAAAATCTAGATTGTGCATTAGGAGTGAATTTATAAGTCACTAAATCCCTATTTTTCATCTTGATATTCCTTTTCAGTAATTCCAAAATCTAAGGTAAGTACTGATAGCAGGAATTGGGTCATAAATGCTAGAGAAAGTACTAGTCGATTACCACCCGTTGACATGGATCCGAGGAGTATAGGGTCACCATAAGGAAATATGAGTTATTCAATGGAAGACGATCAGTCTATGGAAGAAGACTCGTCAGAGGATTTATCTATGGAAGGAGACTCATCAGAGGATTTTTTTATGGAAGAAGACCCATCTGAGGCCCCAGAGGAATCACCCTTCCGAGTGCCATCAATTCCAGTGGTAGTGTCAGATTACAAGAAGGCCCACACAATACAAAGACCATCTGCGCAGTGGTCATTTCCATTTGGGTTAGGTGTGACTGGTCATGTGTATGCAACAGTGCCCCCAGTTATCTTCCCGGAATAGGGTTATGTTCAGATGCCCCCATAGGATATATCTTTAAAGAGACTAAGAATCCCAATAGCATGAAAGTCAGTTAATCAAGGTTCGTCCCTGACAAGTAGGAGCGATGAAGAAGTAACTAGTAGACAGATCAGAAGGTTTGTGATAGATGCAGGTGCTGAAGAATAGGTGTTGTTGACACCCAATTTTGACCCTCCCGTCCAGCCACTAACTATAAAATTAGGCTAATTTTGTAAAATAATTTTATGATTTTTTATAATAAAATGCAACGATAAAACGTTAATACATGCATAAATAAACAATTTAATAATGGCATCGCATCTTACGTAGAGTTTCAAGCACTTAGAGTCCCGCGTCCGCGTTAATTGATTTCAAGCTCTGTCGTAATTCTTAATCATTAATAAATACATAAAATAAGTAATTTAGCAATGACGTCGTGTCAGGTAGCGTAGCCGCATTTATTAAAAATCATTTGTAATGTAAAATCAATTTTAATCTAATACATGCATTTAATAGCGTCGCATTTATAAAAAAGCTTTAAACGATTCTTAAATATCATACTTGCATTTAGCATTTAAATAATTTAATCTAAACTCAATTCAGTTTTTTAACTTAATAATAATGCACAATAAATAAGGTTTTAAATAATAGCACCGCATTTTAAAATATTAGTTTATAATAATAACTTAGGCTAATAAAACACCTAAATAATTATAATAAAGCACCTAAACAATTTAACTAAATTCATTAGCCTAAATTAATTAATTATAACACTAACCCCCTAACTAATTAAAGGCTGCCCTTCATCAGCCCATTTAAATTACCCATCCCCGCAGCCCAACAAACCCACCAGCCCAACCCTTTTACCCGCGAGGCCCAGCACCCTATCCTTTTACTTATCCTATACCCGCCCACTCCAGCCCTTTACCTTCCCGTCGTCCCCCACTCCCCTAACCTAAAAACAAAACGCAGCCCTCAAAACAAGGTGGATAACACCAGAAACCCTAAAGCTCCTACGTCGCCGCCCAGATTTCTCGCCGGAGAATCCGGGATTTCCCTTTATCCACGCACCCTAGCCAGCTTTTCCTTACCATATCCCTACCCAAATCTCGTCAACAAATGGTAAGAATCAATACGAAATCAGGAGGGATTTTCAGCACGAATCAGCACCAATATCGACAAGAATCTCAGCCTTTATAGCTTACCTAATTTAGAACCCGAATTAGGGCTATAAATACAGAAGTTATATGCATGCAATAGGCATCGACGGGGGATTCAGAAAAGGACAGGATACCCATAGCATCGAAACAGAGCTGAGTCGGGGGGGCGACATAGCAATTTAGATCAGGAACAGAGAGCAGAGCATAGGAGATAGCATCGAAACCGATAGCACAGTAGAGATCATCTTAGGGGGGATAGCATCGAACCCTTAGCAGCAGTTAAGAACCATTAGGGCAGTCGAACATAGGGCAAAACACAGTAGTAAATACAACCAAGGAATCAGCAAGCAAAACCTTCCCCTCTGTTTCGCATCGCAAAGCCCAAAACCCGTCGAGTGGCTCCGACGACTTGATACGCTGCCCCGGGTCGCTGTCCGGAGAAGGTAAACACATTATCCTTTCGTTTCGTTATTATTGTGTGTTTGATATGGGTTATATATTTGTATACCTGGTTTGGCGATTAGTTGACATTGTTTTCTGCTTATTTTGTTTCGCTGCCTATTAAATATATTATAGTCGGTGATTAAGTTCTCTACGAGTTAGTTTAGTATGTTGAAACTGGTTATAAGTATTGTTTGGTCGACTGTTTAGTTAAGAGATGTTTTAAACTTATCATTTCTGGATAATAAAGTTCATAATCTGTCCAACAATATATGAATGATAGCTATTCGTTTTATACCAGTATGATCACTGGTTTGGCTACTGGTTTGAGTCAGATAGTGCTATGATTTAGACTTAGATGTAATCAGGCAATGGTCTTTTGTGAGTATAATTTCTAGCAAGCTTAGTTGGAAACCTATTGAGTTGTGTCCCTTCTCTGCCTATTTGAGTATAAGACAGAAGTTTGCCGTACGTAACTATTAATTCTGAATTTGGCATAATGTATTGAGCTGCGAATGATGCTGGTTTAGTATGCAGTAAAACTGTTCCAGGAAGTGTTCCCTTTCCCTAAGTCCTATCTAAACTGATTTAGCTTCCTATGTGTGTTGATTTTGATTTACTATTAGCTGCCCTGTTTTGTTAAATAATAGGTATAGGATATGCATCAAATCACTATTTACTGCTCAACAATTCTCATCTGTAACTCTATGAGTTTAAGGATCGAAGATGAGGCTTACTAAAATCTTGAAATAACCTCAGATCTTACAGGCATACGATTTGTAACAAGTATACTTGAATCGTTCAGGGAAACTAATGTCCTAGAAGGATAGTTTGACTTGATAGGAATTCTAACATGAAATTAGAGTAGTATGTGATAAGTTATAACTAAAGACTTGTATAGTTCTTACCTTCTCATTCGCATGATTGCATTACCTTAATCTGAACTTATGAAAAATGTGACTCTTCTTGGTTTTTTTGGGGTATTTCCATAGTGCACTCACTGTTTTGAAATGGTATAGCTTGATTAAAGATGGTCCATGACATGTTTGACCTTAAACTTGATACCATGATTTCCCTGAAAATGTCATTAATACTTTGTCACCTTCTATGAATGTACACTGCAATGAAGACTCTAAAAACATGGAACAAACTGTTGGCTAGAATAGAGAGGTTGCGGATGTTTAAAGGATCATTTAGGGTCAGTCTAGTTGGGTGTATACTGATCGCTTTGCTTCGTCTCGACCCATCACTTCGCTGCATACCGCCTCGCTTTCTTTTATCATCTGCCGCATGCCTATGAAAATTGTTTGAGTTTAAAAAGGAAAATCTGGTCTTAATAGCTGAAACTAAGGCCTGCATTTCTGCCTCTGCACCATCCGCTTCTCTATAAAATCAAAAGAAATTCATGTTTTGGGCCATTTTGCATTTCGCTAATCGTGGCACCTGTGGGCCCAGAATCGCCCGCCGATTTTCCTTTAGTCTTGAGTTATCATGACACGTCATGCAGCTAATATATGTGCTCGTCCTAATTATTTGCATCAATTATTATTTAGGCTCGTACTAATCTTTATCTTTCTTTTCTTTTTTACATGGCACGCACCGGAGCAACAAAGAGTCTCATAACGAGACTCGTCGTGGCAAACGTAAAGGCATGCATATACATCCAACGAGTCCTCTTGGCAATTCCTAGAAAACAAATAGACTGGTCATCCGCTTCAATCTCTTTGCTCTCTCTCTTATCTCATTTATGCCCTTATTTGTTTGTTGTAATTTTATTACTTAACTTTGTAATTAATAGGGGAACTTCTAGCAATTAGCCTTTAAGCATATGAGGTGGAAGGTAATTTAAACTTAGAAACGCATTCTTCTTTATTTGTCTTTTAGGACTATTAGGCATGTTTAAAATCTGCAAAAAAAAAAATAATAATTTAAAATGATTTAACTCGCGTCATAAAACCAACATTTTTGTTTATTAAAATTCATAACAGATTTTTCCTAAACCCTCAAGAATCGTCTTTAAGCATCTATAATACTGTACGCAGGTTAAGCAAGATTAATTTAGCTAGCAGTATACCTAACTAGTTCATAAATAACCTTTGCATGAACACATAATCAGTCCATAAAGCACCCTTTTAGCATTCTTTAGCATTTCTAGCCCTTTTAGCACTTTAAATCACCTCTGGGCGTTTAATACCTTTAGCATTTTAGCATTTAGCACCCTTTAGCACTTTTAGCACCTCTTTTAGCATTTTTGCACTTTTAGCACCCTTTACTTTTAAAATTAATCCCGTAGCACCCTTTTAATATGTAAGCACCCTAGCACTACTTTGTTTACACTTAGCACTTTTAAATTGCTAGCACTTTTTAAGCATCTTTAACCCTTAATATTTTAGCACCTCTTAGCATTCTTTCGCATATAGCACCTTTTGCCCCTTTTAGACTTAAGCACCTTTAAACATTTTAACATTTTAGCATTTATTTTATTTTCTAACATTTTATTAAGCAAGAGGAGCGTTTATTTTGCATTTTTCTTAAATATAATAATTACCCTAGGTTTGGCAGGACAACCGCAAGTTAGCGGATCTTAGAGGGTGCCTAACCCCTTCCCTCTAGATTAATAAAGAACCCTTACTCAGAATCTCATTAAGTTTAGCAGACCATTAAAATGGAGTTAATGTTTTACTTCAAACTAGTTAAACATTTAGGTGTCCTAATTCACCCAAATTAATTAGGTGGCGACTCCGCGAACCCTTAGCATTTTAGCAACCCTTTTTATTTTAGCATTTTTAAACTTTAGCACTTCTTAGCATTTTGCACCTTTAGCACCTTTTAAGCTTTTAAGCATCTTTTGCAATTTTAGCATCCTTTCAGCATTTTTAAAACCTTTAAGCATTTTTGAACATTATTAGCATTTTATTTTATTTTTCTAACATTGCATTTTGAGCAGGGTTCGCTATTATTTTAGAATGTCGCGGTCGAAAAAGGGCGTGACAGGTGTTGAGAGAGGTGTCATATCGAAGCTCCTAGGTAGAAATCAGACAAGCCCAAGAAGGTGTTGGAAGTAGTAGACCACACTGTTAGCAATGTGTAAGGATAAATGACAGAGCCTGCTTATACGATATCGAGTTATATTCTGGATATGGAGCTTTGAGCCATAGGGCCAGAGAATGTCCCGAGAGATTTCAGTCATTGTGCCATCAGTGTGGACATGTGTATTACGATCCATGCCCAAGTGATATTGAGGGATGTTATTGGTGTGGGAGCATGAGCCATAGAGTGTATAGATGCCCGAGGTTGAGTTAAGGAGAATAGTCGATCTCGATGTTATTTAGAATCATGCAATCAATCAGGTATGCTGATAATTTTATTAAGAATAGATGTGCTTATATCTATAATCGGTCAGTTACTTTTGATATAGAAAAGTATGTCATACAAGGCGTATATAGACTGTAAATCGATGATTAGAAGGGAAGATAGCATGTGAAATCACAATTATGTTCAAGGCTTTAAGCAAGATGATTTAAGAACCAACCATTTATTGACTATATATGTATCCAGCACCCTTAGATTCTGTAGCGTAAGCCATACTGTGACACATAAAGTAAATGAACATATGACCTGAAAAAGGGGATTCACGAGTCCAAAGAATTTAGAGGAACCCTAGAAAAGCAATAAGGAGTGAATTTTCAGGAATAAGTTACCTAAAGTTTTGTTCATAATTCAAAGAAGAACATGATGCGAAAAGTTATACGTAAACTAGTAATCTCAATCCCTTCATAAGGGTTAAACTATTTAGGGAAAATCGTGGAACGGGATGAGTTTTGTCAATTCAAGGCAGGCGATATGCCTGATGATAGGATTTTCGACATTAAGTGGAGATAATTTGTGAGAAAGGCACGATTAACAGAGAAGCAATGACAAGTGATAAACGGGTGTTTGGTAAACACAAGTAAAAACGTTATGACAACTTACCAAGTCAGAGAATATATCTCACATAAATAAACCGATGGAAAGACAGTAATGGTAAGAATATCGATAAAGTAATTAGAGTGGGAACTCCAAGCAACACGAGTACCAATAAAATATGAAGGTAAGGGAAAGAAGTGATTTAAGCTTCCCGAGCTAAAAATGTAAATTAAGACATCCGTAGATGACGATACCGGGAGTATGTTAAGACGAGGAATTTTTGAAATAATTCAAATTGGTAATCCCCAAGTTGAGTGATCGAATGATGGAATACCTATTTAGGGGAGAAAGCCTGAAATTAGCCACAAGGGTGAATCCAACTATCACTCGGATTTGAATATGTCAAGCCTTAGGTTCGCCACGAATATCGATAATGCGAGAGATGGTAGGAAGATTTATGAGAAAAATGAAGAGAAAATGAGGTATTTATAGTTGAGAAATAGGGTTAAAGTGTAAATATATTAACTTAGGAGTTAAAAATAAATATTAAGGGGTAGGGAGGCAAAAATGGCCGTTATAACCATTGCACAACGATCAAAATCGAAATTTGACCGTTGTTGCAACAACTATTTTTGCGAAGGGGCTGGCGGGGCGGAGGCGGGATGGGGGCGGGTTGGGTCGGATCGGGATCGGGACGGATGGGACAAGCCCAGGCTCGTCCCGAGTTCGAACCCCGACATCGAATATTTTTTTTGGAGGATCGGGGCGGGTATCGAGATGGGCCGAGTCGGTATCGGTCCGACCGACCCACTGACCAGCCTTAGTTCCATCTAGTGCTAATCCCTTGAATTTGAGATGTTAGTTGGCTTCCCATGCATTTCTAAGTGGATTATATGCCGGTCTTCATTAGTTCTAATGTCTAAATACCCTGTTGTCTATGCTATATTTGTTTCTTTTCAGATGATTAGTATGCCCACATAGGCTCGGATCATGTTTGTGCATATCTGCCTTGACCTTACTAGTTTAAGAAGCACCTAAAGTACCATCCCTAGGCCACCCTTAGGGATGGCAATTGGGGCAGTGCAGAGCCGGGGCAGGGCAAACTCTTAACGGGCAGGGCAGGAGAAGACTTAAACGGGGTAGGGCAGGGCGGGGCAGGGCAAATTAATTTTGTTAAAAATTAAAATATGACAGGACAGGTGGTGGGTTTTGAAGAAAATTTTGAATCTTAATGAAAAATCATTTCAAATAACTCAGTATATCGAATTGATAAAATCACTCTTCCTACAGCTGAAGTAGAAAGAACGTTACTTATATCTTCAGAAAAGAAAAAGGACGGGAAAGAAACATAAAATATTGAGGAAGGTAACATAAAATAATTTACTATCAGTTGCAGGTACCAAGCAACAAACACTAGTATTGACGTAAGTACTGTTCGTTTTTAATATGATGCATGTTTCAGTCAATTAATTTATTCACAATTCACAGACAGATATATTATGGACTTATCCATGTGCTAACACAGTAAATACGGAGTATAACAAACAGTTCAGCAGACGGACATAAGTAAATGAAGTATTAATATTACCTAATAAAAAGACTATAACCACTGCCCTCTCCAGAAAACAAAGTATGATCGGTCTAATTATTAGATGTGTTAGTGTTAGGTTCTGTGTCCTAACATTTTCCGTAACATGTCTCTTTTTGGTGTTAAGTAAAAACAGGAAAATGTCATCCCAAATGTCGTGACATCTGGGAGGACATTTCTGGCAAGAGTTTTGCCTATCTTCACGGGCAGATTTCTGAAGCTGTGAAGATTTTATCACGTGAATGTTTGGCTTGGTTAGGAGCTAAGGAAAACACGATAATACTTAACAAGACAAAGTCAAATCTGTTGAGAATTCTAAGGCTGAAGAACAGCTCCAGCCAACCCTATTCTGCTCAACCTCCACCGAGAATCAAGGAACCTCTCGGGTGAGCTCTCCACTATAAATAGAGGGTTCACTCCAAGGCTTTATCATCCAGTTTTTGCAGAAGAAAATTCAGATCTGAGACGTCTCAAATATTGCCTCAAACACAGCTGGATCGAGCAGCCTGGTTTTGTGATTACACTTGTTCAAAATTACGAATTGCTTTCTTAGATCTATACTGGTACTTTCAATTCAAGCAATTGTAATAGGGTGTTTTTCACTTCTATTTTAGATAGATTTTTCAGGCTTAGAAGTTAGGATTTAACTTCTTTTTAATCCCTTTCTTGTTTTACGGATTACTGTTCATTCTCAAGGGATTTGTAAGATTGTATAATTCTTATACAATAAATTTTTGGTCATGAGACCACTATAAGTTATATACAATTATATAACTTATGAAAAACAATCTTGGGTGTCCTTGATTTATTTTCATTTGATCTTAATTCGCTTTTTTGTTCTGCTTTTGTTAATGTTCATTCATGTCACGTAACATTTTGGGAACATTCTTTATCGTTTTTAAGTTTACCTCTTCTTCTTTCTTTAAATTATTTATTCCATAGTTTAAGTTCGACAATTCCTTTCAAGTGGTATCAGAGCCGACACTTGACATAATAAGTGCTAAGGTCCTTTTACTTAACTATGGATCCGGCTAATCCAAATATTGGTAGACTTCCTATTTTAGATGGATCAAACTATCCTTATTGGAAGATTCTCCTACGTTCTCACATCAAATCCATTGATGTTAGAGCATGGAGATCTATTACTAATGGATACACTGTTCCTATGCTTCCACCGGACGAGGAAGGCGACATTTTGGTCAAGCCTGAGGCCGAATGGACTTTTGAAGAAACTAATAGTGCGAGCTTCAACGAAAGGTACTAAATGCTATTTTGGATGGGTTGATCTTTATATGTTCAAACTCATCCAAAATTGCTCATCGCCAAGATGCTTGAGATACTTTACAAACTCATTGTGGAGGTAGCTCGTTGTTCAACGAACGAAGCTTCGCATGCTCATGAGTAAGTATGAACGTTTAAGGATGGAGGAATCGAAGAATATTAAAACCTATTTTGAAAAGTTGATTGATATCTCTAATGAATGTCAAGTTCTTGGTTCTCCATTGACCAACAATCAACTTGTTGAAAAAGCCCTTCGATCTCTTCCGAAAAGTTCAACATTAAGATTTGTGCGATTGAAGAAGCACACAACCTTGCCACAATGGACCTACATACTTTAATGAGCATTCTCAAAACATATGAGATGAACATGGAAAATCAAAGGTCTTTATACAAAGGCAAGGATGTTGCCCTTCAAGCAAAATCCTTAGAGACTAAGTCAACAAGAGGATGAAACACTTGAAGAAATTGGGGATGGTGCCAATGTTGCTCTTCTTACTCGTAGGTTCAATACGATGTTAAGAAGATTCAACGAAGATAAGAATAAATCTAAGTCTAAAGAGCACCAAAACCAAGGACTCAATCCACGAATTACCAAGAATTTTTCCACCGCACAAAAAGGCAATAAACTTAGAGAATAAATGCGATCAACCAGTTCGATCCAAGCACTCGACAAAGATTCAATGTCATGCACGCCGGATGGGGCCATTATGCCAACGAGTGTGCAAACACTCTAAGAAAGGTTGACAAAAGTCTATGGATTTCCTAAGTGATGATGAAGGTGAAGGGAAGAGAATCTGAGAAATAGAGTCACAAGCAACGCGGCCATTGTTTTGAACATTCTCCGCCGATGATGAAGGTTTAGGATCGTGATACACTAAATGTCATGACATTTCCGGAACATCACCGTAACATCTGCAGATACAAAGAACAATGCATGTATGAGTTTTTAATTCTTGGATGTCAATTGCTTCGTGGCTTTATTTCAAAAATGATTCTAAACACGAGACTCGAAGACTCAAGGATGATATGATTAAGGAATTGCAAGCCCTTTGCAAGGACTTAATCATTGAATCTAATCAACTTGAATCAAAGGTGAAAACTCTAACTCGTGAGAATGCAGATTTGATAAGTACCATTACCCGACTGGAAGTGACTCTTACCAAAAAAGATCTTGAATTCGGAAAGATAAGTGCAAAGTTGGATCTAGCCGAAGCAACCTTCAAAAAGCTTAACACAGACACCTCCAAATTAGATGAAATCCTTAGTGTTAGTCAACCTCACTGTACTGGTTTGGGCTACAAGAATCCTATCAATACATTATGCTCCAACTTGTTTGTTAAAAATGGGGAAATGAACCGTAAGAAGGGTAGCAACTATGTGTGCAATTATTGTAATAAATCTGGACATTTAAAACCTTTTTGCTTTAAGTTACTAAAACTCAGAAAGAAAAGGTCTTCCAAAATGCTGTCAAGAATTTCAGACAGCACTCTAAGAGACTCCTCTATCTTCAAAAATCGTAAGGTAACAAAAAAGGGTTGGGTTCCCATCAAGAAAACAAGTTGTAATGTAGCCATAACCGCACTAAGGACCAATATCTCTGGATCGTGGTACTTTGATGGGCTGTTCCCGCCATATGACAGGAACAAAAGACTGTCTAAAGAACTACGAAGCTCTAAATGGAGGAAATGTTACATATGGAGGAGGTGGAAAGAGTAAGATAATAGGAAGAAGAATTGTTAATGTCCCTGGAATTCCAGCACTGAATAATGTCTTGCACGTTGATGGTCTGATGGCTAACCTAATTAGTATAAGTCAACTGTGTGATGACAACTTAGAGGTAAGATTCAATAAACATGCATGTACTGATCGATAAAACTAACAAATGATAATGACAGTACAAGAAAGTGATAATTGTTATCTTGTCGAGAACATAAGGTATGTAATAGTGTTGGGATGATGACACAACATTGTGGCATCAAAACTAGGACATGTCAATTACCACAACCTTAGAAAATTGATATCTTATGAGGCGGTAAAAGGCATTCCTAAACTAAGTCCTATGAGTGAAACCGTGGTGTGTGAAGATTGTCTCAAAGGTAAGCAAACCCGTGTCCCTCACAAAGTTGTTCAGAGTGATGGACATTTCTCAGGTACGTCTCATTGCTTTCAACTTTTACATATGGATCTTATGGGTCCAATCGAGGTAGATAGCCTAGGAGGCAAGTGCGCCTTTGTGATTGTAGATGACTTTTCAAGATACTCTTGGATATTCTTTTTGAAAGAAAAGTCTCAAAAGTTTGACATGTTTAGAATATTGTACTCTAGAATTAGAAATTTATATCATTTCTCTATTTTTCGGATAAGATCTGATCATGGAAAGGAGTTTGAAAATAATCAATTTTCTACATTTTGTGAGAAAAAAGGTATTTTCCATGAATTTTCTGCTCCCAAAACCCCCCAACAAAATGTTGTAGCAGAGAGGAAGAATAGAACCCTACAAGAAATGGCTAGAGTCATGCTAAGTTCTAAAAAACTGTCAAAATGTTTTTGGGCAGAAGCCCTAAACACTGCAAGTCACATCTCTAATAGAGTCTATCTTAGACCAGGAACAAAAATGACACCCTATGAGTCTTGAATGAAAAGAAACCAAATCTACGTTACTTTCATGTTTTTGGGTGTGTTTGCTATGTTCTAAATGATAGAGATAATCGAGCAAAGTTTGACTCTAAGAGTGATAAGGGAATTTTCATAGGCTATTCTCAAAATAGTCATGCTTACCGAGTGTACAATCTTCCAACCAAATCCGTACAAGAATCTGTTAACATTGTTTTTGATGATAATGCAGATTATGCAGGAAATACACCAAGAATCTTTGTCGTCAGAATAATACAGAGGGCACCACGGAAAATGCAGATGTTACACCAAATGTCACAACATCCGCAGCAACACCCAGAATCAAGATGAGAACACTGCGAGTTCTGAGGATTACGAATTTGAACTTCGTGATCCAAGACGCAGGATCCTCATCCGTAATCGTAAGAAACCATCCTTGAGCAGTAATAGGAGAAGTATTGAAGGAATAAAAACAAGGAGAAAAGAGCCAAAAATTACGAGACATGGTGAAGTATGCGTGTATGTCCACCATACATCACAAGGTAAGTCAATCTTGCTATGTTTAGTTTGGAACCTAAAAACATTAATGAAGCACTAAAAGACAGTTGGTGGATACAAGCCGTGCAAGAACTAGAGCAGTTCACCGTAAATGAGGTTTGGGATCTAGTTCCTCGTCACGATGAGACTAATGTAATAGGAACTAAATGGATCTTTAAGAATAAATCTAACGAACTGGAATTATTAGAAATAAAGCTAGACTAGTGGCTCAAGGATACTCTCAAGTCAAAGGTATCGACTATGATGAAACCTTTGCTCCAGATGTAATTGAATCAATTAGATTATTACTTGTCATAGCTTGTTGTTTAAAGATAACTCTTCACCAAATGGATGAAAGGTGCCTTTTGAATGGAGATATTGATAAGGAGATATATGTTGAACAACCCAAAGGATTTGAAGATCCTCATCATCCACAACATGTATACAAAGTTAAAAAGGCCTCAGATGGACTAAAACAAGCTCGCACGCATGGTATGGTCGTTTAACTCAATTCCTTCTTGAAATTGGTTTCCAGCGTGGTGTAGTGATTGTACTTTATTTATAAAACACCATGGATCAGATATGGTTATTGCTCAAATCTATGTAGATGACATAGTTTTGGTTCGACTTCAATGTCTCATCTTAAGACTTTTGTCGCTCTATGTCCTCAACATTCGAAATGAGCATGATAGGAACTAACCTTTTCTTAGGCTTGCAGATAAAACAAAATGAGGAGGGTATCTTCATTTCACAAAGCAAATATGCCAAGAACACGGTTAAAAATTTGGATTGGAGAATGCCAAACATATGAAGACTCAGATGGATCAACCTGCACTATATCCAAAGATGATGTTGGGGAGAATGTTGACCTAACTTTATACGGATCTATGATAGGTAGTCTTTTGTATCTCACCGCGAGTCGTCCGATCTTATGTTTAGTGTTTGTGTGTGCACGATTCCAAGCATGCCCTAAAATTTCCCACTTAAACGTCACAAGCGTGTCATAAGATATGTCACGCACGTGAGTTGGGAATTTGGTATTCCAAAGACACTAATCCTAATCTAATAGGATATAGTGACTCGGATTGATTTGGGGATGTGGAAGGCGAGAAAAGTACTAGTGGAGGATGTTTTACCTTGGCAATAACTTAGTTTTCTGCGATACAGTAAACAAAATTGTGTCTCACTCTCAACCGAATCAATATGTAAGAATGGGAGTTGTTGCTCTCAATTATTATGGCTAAGACACATGTTAGACGATTATGGTGTTTCAAAAAATATCTTAGTTTTGTACTGTGATAATATGAGTGCCATCAATATATCTAAAAATCGGTTCAAGACTTCGCACAAAACATATAGATATAAGACATCACTTTCTTCGAGACTCGGTTGAAAAACAGCTAGTTAGAATCGATTATGTTGACACCTCTCATCAACTAGCTGATATTTTTACAAAAGCTTTAGATCATGAGAGGTTTTCAAACTTGAAAACTCTCTGCCGGTCTGTCAATATAAAAATTAACACCTGGCAAGGTGTTATCCAAATGTCACGACATTTGTGGTAACATTCATCCAGTGTAAAATCTGGAACTGATTTTTTTCGGTAAATGTTAAAGCTGCTTTGTGTTTCTAACGGGTCATGACTTCTCAAAGGAACACCTTTTAAAATGATACCGTTCTCTGCGATGATATAAAAATCATAAAAGGAGTATCAAAAATAAAGCAAAGCCTTAAATTCCTCAAGAATTGTAAAATGTTGCAAAAGCCCACAAAATTGATCTGCTTCTATTCTATAGGAGTATCAACATACTTATAATTTATATCATGATAGACACAAGATCTTATCTATTTGGACTCAATATACATTGTTCCACTAATTTAGAGACAAAACTCTATAAAGTGTCTTGTTTAGTCAAATCATTGTTCCAATGAGAAAATGACTCCGTGTTATACAAAATGTGCTAAACATTTCTGATAACACTCAGATTTCCAGATATTTCAAAAGATGTGTGTCGATTAATGTTGAGTTGGTTTTTTTGTTGAAAAATTTCTCTTGGTTTTGATGTCTATTTTGAAACAATCTCTAAACCTTAGGAACTAGTCTTTGTATAGAATTTAAACACTTATGTAGATAGTTTTTGCCAAGTGTATAAATACCCATTCACTAAATACTAATTCTCACTTCCAAAGAAACTTCCTCCGAGAAACAACAAAAAAAAAAAAAAAAAAAAGCGGGAACGAAATTTTCGCACATTACCCACGATGCAACCCTCACACAACACATCCCCCTCACAAACCTCTCCCATTCCCGTAACCTCCGAAAACCCTAACTTCTCCTTCTCTTCTTCCCCTTTCTCTCCAATGGATGTCTCACCCATGTCACCAAAAATGTCACCACGGTCCCGCACTCCCAACGAGCACAAGTCCACCATCACGCAGATTTGGCGATAAGCGACTTCCAAGAACCTCCGAAATCGCCTATCCAGGAGACAAACAATCCTATCAACTTAGAGAAACCCGGATGTTTCCGTCCTCCCAAAGAGGACAAATCAAGCAGCTTTTCCCACTCGCAGATCGGTCAGAACCTTCGGAAGGCCTTTGGCGATGGTGAATCCTCCACCAAAAGGAAGTCATGACTCCTCCTCTTCAAGCTCGATTCTGGCGATTGAGAGAAGACTCGCCGGTTGAATCCCAACGAATCTCTGCTTCACCTTCCTTCACAAATCGCCGTAATCCATGAGAAAGATGAAATTCCGCACGACACCCCAAGAAGTTTTATGTCAAGAAATCGTCATGCCTCGGAAACAAAATCATCATCAACCCTCAAGATGTCACGAAAATGTTATGACATCTTACGGATCATCTATCCACAAAACTTGATTCGGTGTCCGAGGTCTCACAAGCGGTAGCTCGAATGCTGATCCGAGGTAACCCTTTCTCTCCCAAGTTTTTAACACCAATCACTCAAAACATTGGTCTTGGTTCAACGGTCGAGCCATTCGAACCGAGAAGGTGTTGGACGTTGCGTCAGTAGTAGCCACGTGCGGTGGATTTCTTCAATTCAAGAAATCTACTAGACTCTAAATAACAAATGTCCTATGTAGACAAGGTGGTGAAGTTATTTTATGCAAATCTAACATGTAAAATAGAGAAACCCAAGTCGAAACACTTTGGGAAAGTGTTTCTCTATAACAAATTTTATGACTTCACACCGACTACAATTAACCAATGTTTGAATAGAGTGAATGATGATGAGAGGGCAAAATGGGAAGTGATAAATGACAAGGATGAGGTGATTTCATACCTCACCGGTGGAGTTGTGAAGAAATGGGTTTCAAGGTGTCCAACCTCCAAACTCATCGCCTTATTTCTTTGTTTTGCACAAGTTAATGATACAATTGGTTGTGCTGTTTGAACACATCAATTGTAACAATTGAACAAGCATTGTTCCTATACAAAATAGGAAAAGGTTTTAGTGTTGATATAGGAAAAACAATCTTTCAACAGATTGTCAATATGGCAGAAAAGGACACAGGTATCATCCTTCCCTTTCCCTCATTGATCTTTAAGGTACTAACCTCACAGGGATTCCAAGCCCTGCAGGATCCGCCGGAAAGAACACGAAGTATCGTCGTTAATCGACGATCTGAAGAGCAAGAGCGAGTCGTTGATCTTCCATGGGCGAATACGGTGGAATTGCTAGTGTTACGAAATGTTCCGCACATCTCCAGAACAACTCACGACGCCCTTGACAATCGCTTGGGTGCAAGAGGTTGCAAAGCTCAATGCCGATCGCGAGTGGACTGCACGGAGCCACGTGGAAGCTGAGGAACGCATGTTTTTTGCTTTCTTCCCAAAAAGGGAGATGGAGTGCAGTCGGGAGCAACCGGCAGTGAATGCTCAAACCGGAGGATCTTGATCTGGGGAGATGAAACGAGAGGACAATCTGAGGTCGGCAATGAGCCGGGAAACAACTCCGAGTTCTTTGTGTTTAAAGCCGCTAAGTAGCATTGTTGAATACTTATTAGTTGTGGATGTAGTTATTTGGCTTGACGGTTTGAGACATTTTAATTACTTTATATATTGCTATTTATTCTATCTTTGCTTATGTGTATATTGATGGTTTCAGCATTAATCTTTTAGATGTATACTCGCATTTGCATCATACTCTGATTCGAGTAACTTACTGGCACATAGTGTATATATCGTGCGTTATAACTGGTTCAGGTTGAAGGTTGAGATATTTGCCTGTGATAAAATCATTAAACTATTTAGTTTTGTGAAGAAAGGCAAAAAGGGGGAGATTGTTAGTGTTAGGTTACGTGTCCTAACATTTTCCGTAACATGTCTCTTTTTGGTGTTAAGTAAAGCAGAAAATGTCATCCCAAATGTCGTGACATCCGAGGACATTTACGCAAGAGTTTTGCCTATCTTCACGGGCAGATTTCTGAAGCTGTGAAGATTTTATCACGTGAATGTTTGGCTTGGTTAGGAGCTAAGGAAAACACGATAATACTTAACAAGACCAAGTCCAAGGAGAGTGCATAACGGAAGGAGCATTCTCAGGAAGACAAAGTCAAATCATTGAGAATTCTAAGGTGAAGAAACTCACTAACCCTATTCTGCTCAACCTCCACCGAGAATCAAGGAACCTCTCGGGTGAGCTCTCCACTATAAATAGAGGGTTCACTCCAAGGCTTTATCATCCAGTTTTTGCAGAAGAAAATTCAGATCTGAGACGTCTCAAATATTGCCTCAAACACAGCTGGATCGAGCAGCCTGGTTTTGTGATTACACTTGTTCAAAATTACGAATTGCTTTCTTAGATCTATACTGGTACTTTCAATTAAACTTAAACTATGGAATAAATAATTTCAGCAAAGAAGAACAGAGGTAAACTTAAAGACAGTAAAGAATGTTCCCAAAAATGTTCTGTGACATGAACTGGAACATTAACAAAAACGCAGAACAAAAAAACGAATTAAGATGCAGCGGAAATAAATCAAGGACACCCAAGATTGTTTTTCATAAGTTATATAATTGTATATAACTTATAGTGGTCTCATGAGCAAAAATTTATTGTATAAGAATTATACAATCTTACAAATCCCTTGAGAATGAACAGTAATCCGTAAAACAAGAAAGGGATTAAAAAGAAGTTAAATCCTAACTTCTAAGCCTGAAAAATCTATCTAAAATAGAAGTGAAAAACACCCTATTACAATTGCTTGAATTGAAAGTATCGATAGATCTAAGAAAGCAATTCGTAATTTTGAACAAGTGTAATCACAAAACCAGCCGCCGATCCGGTGTGTTTGAGGCAATATTTGAGACGTCTCGATCTGAATTTTCTTCTCGCAAAAATCGGATGATAAAGCCTTGGGTGAACCTCTATTTATAGTGGAGAGCTCACCCGAGAGGTTCCTTGATTCTCGGTGGAGGTTGAGCGAGAATAGGGTTGGTGGAGCCGCTTGACCTTAGAATTCTCAACAGATTTGACTTTGTCTTCACGAGAATGCTCCTTCCGTTATGCACTCTCCTGGACTTGGTCTTGTTAAGTATTATCGTGTTTTCCTTAGCTCTAACCAAGCCAAACATTCACGTGATAAAATCTTCACGACTTCGTAAATCGCGCGTGAAGATAGGCAAAACTCTTGCGTAAATGTCCTCCCGGATGTCACGACATTTGGGATGACATTTCTGTTTTACTTAACACCAAAAAGAGACATGTTACGGAAAATGTTAGGACACGTAACCTAACACTAACAATCTCCCTTTTGCCTTTCTTCACAAAACTAAATAGTTTAATGATTTTATCACGCAAATATCTCAACCTTCAACTGAACGGTTATAACGCACGATATATACACTATGTGCGAAGAAGTTACTCGAATGAGTATGATGCAAATGCGAGTATACATCTAAAAGATTAATGCTGAAACCATCAATATACACATAAGCGATAGAATAAATAGCAATATATAAGCAGAATTAAAATGTCTCAAATATCAAGCCAAATAACTACTGATCCACAACTAATAAGTATTCAACAATTGCTACTTAGCAAATTTAAACACAAGAACCTCGAGTCGCTTTCACCACCGGCCTCGAGATTGTCCTACGGTTTCATCTCCCGTATCAAGATCCTCTGGTTTGAGCTTCACGTCGGTTGCTCCCCGACTGGACCCATCTCCCTTTGGGAAGAAAGCAAAACAGTAACGTTCCTAGCTTCCACCGTGGCTCCGCACTGGTCCACTCTGCGATCTGGGCATTGAGCTTTGCAACCTCTTGCACCAGCCAAGCGATTGTCAAGACGTCGTGAGTTATTCCGAGATGCGGAACATTTACGTAACACTAGCAATTCCAGCTGTATTCGTCCATGGAAGATCAATGACTTTGCTCTTGCTCTTCAGGATCGTCTGATTAACGACGTATACTTCAGGTTCTTTCCAGAGCATATCCTGCTTAGGGGCTTGGAATCTGTGAGGTTAGTACCTTAAAGATCAATGAGGAAAGGAAGGATGATACTGTGTCCTTTTACGCCATATTGACAACTGTTGAAAGATTGTTTTTCCTATATCAACACTAAAACCTTTTCCTATTTTGTATAGAACAATGCTTGTTCAATTGTTACAATTGATTTGTTCAAAGAGCACAACCAATTGTGTATCATTAACTTGTGCAAAACAAAGAATAATAAAATGAGTTTGGAGGTTGACACCTTGAAACCCATTTCTTCACAACTCTACCGGTGAGGTATGAAATCACCTCATCCTTGTCATTTATCACTTCCCATTTTGCCCTCTCATCATCATTCACTCTATTCAAACATTGGTTAATTGTAGTCGGTGTGAAGTCATAAAATTTGTTATAGAGAAACACTTTCCCAAAGTGTTTCGACTTGGGTTTCTCTATTTTACATGTTAGATTTGCATAAAATAACTTCACTACCTTGTCTACATAAGGACATTTGTTATTTACCGAGTCTAGTAGATTTCTTGAAGTGAAGAAATCCACCAGACCGTGGCTACTACACGACGCAATGTCCAACACCTTCTCGGTTCGAATGGCTCGACCGTTGAACCAAGACCAATGTTTTGAGTGATTGGCTGTTAAAAACTTGGGAGAGAAAGGGGTTACCTCAGATGCAGATTCAGAGCTACTGCTTGTGAGACCTCGGACACTGGAATCTGAAGTTTTGTGGATAGATGATCCAGAAGATGTCATAACATTTTCTGTGACATCTTGAGGGGTTGATGATGATTTTGTTTCCCCTGAGGCATGACCAGATTTCTTGACATAAAACTTCTTCAGCGGGGTGTCGTCTGGAATTTCATCTTTCTCACTGGATTCTGGCAGATTTGTGAAGGAAGGTGAAGCAGGAGATTCGTGTTGATTCAACCGCGAGTCTTCTGCGAATCGCCAGAATCGAGCTTGAAGAGGAGAGTCGCCGACTTCTTCCTTTGTGGAGGATTCACCATCGCCAAAGGCCTTCTCAAAGGTTCTGACCGACCGCGAGTGGGAAAAGCCGCTTGATTTGTCCTCTTTGGGAGGACGGAAACATCCGGTTTCTAAGTTGATAGGATTGTTTGTCTCCTCGGATAGGCGATTTCAGAGGTTCTTGAAGTCGCTTATCGCAATCTGCGTACAATGGTGGACTTGTGCTCATCGTGGTTGTTCGGGACCGTGGTGACATTTTGGTGACATGGGTAGACATCCATCGAGAGAAAGGGAAGAAGAGAAGGAGAAGTTAGGGTTTTCGGAGGTTACGGGAATGGGAGAAGTTTGTGAGGGAGATGTGTTGTGCGAGGGATTCATCGTGGGTAATGTGCGAAAATTTCGTTCCCACCTTTTTTTTTTTTTTTTTTGTTGTTTCTCGGAGGAAGTTTCTTTGGAAGTGAGAATTAGTATTTAGTGAATGGGTATTTATACACTTGGCAAAAACTATCTACATAAGTGTTTAAATTCTATACAAAGACTAGTTCCTAAGGTTTAGAGGTTGTTTCAAAATAGACATCAAAACCAAGAGAAATTTTTCAACAAAAACCAACTCAACATTAATCGACACACGTCTTTTGAAAAATCTGGAAATCTGAGTGTTATCAGAAATGTTTAGCACATTTTGTGTAACACGGGAGTCATTTTCATAGGAGCAATGGTTTGGACTAAACAAGACACTTTATGTAGTTTTGTCTCTAAATTAGTGGACAATGTATATTGAGTCCAAATAGATAAGATCTTGTGTCTATCATGATATAAATTATAAGTATGTTGATACTCCTATAGAATAGAACGGTATCAATTTTGTGGCTTTGCCCAACATTTTACAATTCTTAGGAATTTAAGGCTTTGCCTTATTTTTGATACTCCTTTTATGATTTTTATATCATCGCAGAAACAGTATCATTTTAAAAGGTGTTCCTTTGAGAAGTCATGACCCGTTAGAGACACAAAACAACTTTAACATTTACAGAAAGAAGCGGTTCAGATTTTACCTTTGGATGAATGTTACCACAAATGTCGTGGACATTTCGGATAACACACCCCCAGATGTTAATTTTTATATTGACAGAGACCGAGAGAGTTTTTCAAGTTTGAAAACCTCTGATCTAAAGCTTTTGTAAAAATATCGACTAGTTGATGAAGTGTCAACATAATCGATTCTAACTAGTCGCTTTTTCAACCAAGTCTAGAAGATAGTGATGTCTTATATCTATATATTTTGTACGAGAGTGCTGAACCGGATTTTTAGATATATTGATGGCACTCATATTATCACAGTACAAAACTAAGATATTTTTTGGAACACCATAATCGTCTAACATGTGTCTTAGCCATAATAATTGAGAGCAACAATTCCCTTGCTACATATTCAGTTCAGTTGAGAGTGAGACACAATTTTGTTTCTGTATCGAGAAACTAAGTTATTGCCAAGGTAAAACATCCTCCACTAGTACTTTTTCTATCTTCCACATCCCCAAATTTCAATCCGAGTCACTATATCTATTAGATTAGGATTAGTGTCTTTGGAATACCAAATTCCAACTCACGTGTCTTGAACATATCTTATGACACGTTTGACAAGATTTAAGGGAAATTTTAGGGCATGCTTGGTATCGTTCACACACACAAACACGAAACATAAGATCTGGACTACTCGCGGTGAGATACAAAAGAGTAACTATCATAGATCTGTTTAAAGTTGGGTGAACATTCTCCCCAAAATCATCTTTTGATATAGTGTGGGTTGATCCCATCGGAGTCTTCATATGTTTGGCATTCTCCAATCCAAATTTTTAACGAGTTCTTGGCATATTTGCTTTGTGAAATGAAGATACCCTCCTCATTTTGTTTTATCCGCAAGCCTAAGAAAAATGTTAGTTCCTATCATGCTCATTTCGAATGTTGAGGACATACCGACAAAAGTCTTAAGATGAGACATTGAAGTCGAACCAAAACTATGTCATCTACATAGATTTGAGCAATAACCATATCTGATCCATGGTGTTTTATGAATAAAGTACAATCACTACACCACGTTGGAAACCAATTTCAAGAAGGAATTGAGTTAAGCGACCATACCATGCACGCGAGCTTGTTTTAGTCCATCTGAGGCCTTTTTAACTCAGATACATGTTGTGGATGATGAGGATCTTCAAATCCTTTGGGTTGTTCAACATATATCTCCTTATCAATATCTCCGTTCAAAAGGCACCTTTCACATCCATTTGGTGAAGAGTTATCTTTAAACAACAAGTATGGCAAGTAATAATAATCTAATTGATTCAATTTAGCTCTTGGAGCAAAGGTTTCATCATAGTCGATACCTTTGACTTGAGAGTATCCTTGAGCCACTAGTCTAGCTTTATTTCTAATAACAGCCTGATTCAGTTAAATCGATTTATTCTTAAAGATCCATTTAGTTCCTATTACATTAGTCTCATCGGGACGAGGAACTAGATCCCAAACCTCATTTACAGTGAACTGCTCTAGTTCTTCTTGTATGGCTTGTATCCACCAACTGTCTTTTAGTGCTTCATTAATGTTTTTAGGTTGAAACGAAACATAGCAAGATTGACTTACCTTGTGATGTATGGTGACATACACGCATACTTCACCGTGTCTCGTAATTTTTGGCTCTTTTCTCCTTGTTTTATTCCTTGAATACTTCTCCTATTACCCGGTGGGATGGTTTCTTACGATTACGGATGAGGATCCTGCGTCTTGGATCACGAAGTTGACTTCGTAATCCTCATCGAACTGCGGTGTTCTCATCTTGATTCATGTGTTGCGGATGTTGTGACATTTGGTGTAACATCTGCATTTTCTTATCTGCCTCTCCCGTATTATTACGACAAAGATTCACATCGGTGTATTTCTGCATAATCTGCATTATCATCAAAAACAATGTTAATGATTCTTATGCGGATTTGGTTGGAAGATTGTACACTCATTAAGCATGACTATTTTGAGAATAGCCTATGAAAATTCCCTTATCACTCTTAGAGTCAAACTTTGCTCGATTATCTCTATCATTTAACATAGCAAACACACCCAAAAACATGAAAGTAACGTAGATTTGGTTTCTTTCCATTCAATATCTCATAGGTGTCATTTTTGTTCTGGTGCAAGATAGACTCTATTAGAGATGTGACTTGCAGTGTTTGTGGCTTCGCCAAAAATGTTTTGGCTTTTTTAGAACTTAGCATGACTCTAGCCATTTCTTGTAGGGTTCTATTCTTCCTCTCGCTACACCATTTTGTTGGGGTTTTGGGAGCAGAAAATTCATGGAAAATACCTTTTTCTCACAAAATGTAGAAAATTGATTATTTTCAAACTCCTTTCCATGATCGATCTTATCAGAAAAATAGAGAAATGATATAGATTTCTAATTCTAGAGTACAATATTCTAAACATGTCAAGCGTTTGAGACTTTTCTTTCAAAAAGAATATCCAAGAGTATCTTGAAAAGTCATCTACAATCACAAAGGCGCACTTCACGCCTCATAGGCTATCTACCTCGATTGACCCATAAGATCCATATGTAAAAGTTGAAAGCAATGAGGCGCACGAGAAATGTCCATCACTCAACAACTTTGTGAGGACACGGGTTTGCTTACCTTTGAGACAATCTTCACACACCACGGTTTCACTCATAGGACTTAGTTTAGGAATGCCTTTACCGCCTCATAAGATATCAATTTTCTAAGGTTGTGGTAATTGACATGTCCTAGTTTTGATGCCACAATGTTGTGTCATCGATCCCTAACACTATTACATACCTTATGTTCTCCGACAAGATAACAATTATCACTTGTTCTCAGACTGTCATTATCATTTGTTAGTTTCATGATCACCGCATGCGTGTTTATTGAATCTTACCTCTAAGTTGTCATCACACGTTGACTTATACTAATTAGGTTAGCCATCGCACCATCAACGCAAGACATTATTCATCTTTGGAATTCGGGGACATTGCGCCTCTTCCTATTATCTTACTCTTTCCACCTCCTCCATATGTAACATTTCCTCCATTTAGAGCTTCGTAGTTCTTTACGATCTTTTGTTCTGTCTATATGGCGGAACACATGCCAAAGTACCACGATCGAGATATTGGTCCCAGTGCGGTTATGGCTACATTACAACTTGTTTTCTTGATGGGAACCCAACCCTTTTTTGTTACCTTACGATTTTTGAAGATAGATGAGTCTCTTAGAGTGCTGTCTGAAATTCTTGACAGCATTTTGGAAGACCTTTTCTTTCTGAGTTTTAGTAACTTAAAGCAAAAAGGTTTTAAATGTCCAGATTTATTACAATAATTGCACACATAGTTGCTACCCTTCTTACTACGTTCATTTCCCATTTTAACAAACAAGTTGGAGCATAATGTATTGATAGGATTCTCAGAGCCCAAACCGATAGTGAGGTTGACTAACACTAAGGATTTCATCTAATTTGGAGGTATCGTGTTAAGCTTTTGAAGGTTGCTTGGCTAGATCCAACTTTGCACTTATCTTCCGAATTCAAGATCTTTTTGGTAAAGAGTCACTTCCACGGGTAATGGTACTTATCAAATCTGCATTCTCACGAGTTAGAGTTTTCACCTTTGATTCAAGTTGATTAGATTCAATGATTAAGTCCTTGCAAAGGGCTTGCAATTCCTTAATCATATCATCCTGTAGAGTCTTCGAGTCTCGGGTTTAGAATCATTTTGAAATAAAGCCACGAAGCAATTGACATCCAAGAATTAAAAACTCATACACATCTGTTGTCAGATTCTGCAGATGTTACGGTGATGTTCGGAAATGTCATGACATTTAGTGTATCATCACTAAACCTTCATCATCCGACAGAGAATGTTAAAAACGATGGCGGCATTGCTTGTGACTCTATTTTTGTATTCTCTTCCCCTTCACATTCATCATCACTTAGGGAAATCCATAGACTTTTGCCAACCTTTCTTAGAGTGTTTGCACACTCGTTGGCATAATGGCCCCATCCCGGCGGTATGACATTGAATGATGTCGGTTTGCAACGGGATCGAACCTGGTTCGGTCAGAATTTATTCTCCTAAGTTGATTGCCTTTTTGTGCGGTGGGAAAATTCTTGGTAATTCGTGGATTGAGTCATTGGTTTTGGTGCTCTTTAGACTTAGATTTATTCTTATCTTCGTTGAATCTTCTTAACATCGTATTGAACCTACGAGTAAGAAGAGCAACGTTAGCACCATCGATTTCTTGAGTGTTTCATCCTCTTCATTGACTTCCGCCTCTAAGGATTTTGCTTGAAGGGCAACATCATTGCCTTTGTATAAAGACCTTTGATTTTCCATGTTCATCTCATATGTTTGAGAATGCTCATTAAAGTATGTAGTCCGTTGTGGCAAGGTTGTGTCTTCAATCGCACAAATCTTAATGTTGAACTTTTCGGGAAGAGATCGAAGGGCTTTTTCAACAAGTTGATTGTTGGTCGATGGAGAACCAAGAACTTGACATTCATTAGAGATATCAATCAACTTTTCAAAATAGGTTTTAATATCCTCCGATTCCTCCATCCTTAAACGTACTTACTCACGAGCACGCGAAGCCGTTCGTTGAACAACGAGCTACCTTCACAATGAGTTTGTAAAGTATCCCAAGCATCTCGGTAGAGCAATTTTGGATGAGTTTGAACATATAAAGATCAACCCATCCGAAAATAGCATTTAGTGCCTTTTCGTTTCCGCACTATTAGTTTCTTCAAAGTCCATTCGGCCTCAGCTTGACCAAAATGTCGCTTGCCGTCCGGTGGAAGCATAGAGCGATGTATCCATTAGTAATAGATCTCCATGCTCTAACATCAATGGATTTGATGTGAGAACGTGGCGAATCTTCCAATAAGGATAGTTTGATCCATCTAAAATGGAAGTCTACCAATATTTGGATTAGCGGATCCATAGTTAAGTAAAAGGACCTTAGCACTTATTATGTCAAGTGTGCTCGATACCACTTGAAAGGAATTGTCGAACTTAAACTATGGAATAAATAATTTCAAGAAAGAAGAACGAGGTAAACTTAAAGGCGAAAGAATGTTCCCAAAATGTTACGTGATGAATGGAACATTAACAAAAGCGAGAACAAAAAGCGAATTAAGATGCGTGGAAATAAATCGAGGACACTCAGATTGTTTTCATAAGTTATATAATTGTATATAACTTATAGTGGTCTCATGACCAAAAATTTATTGTATTAGAATTATACAATCTTACAAATCCTTGAGAATGAGCGATGTCAAGTAAACAAGAAAGGGATTAAAAGAAGTTAAATCTAACTAAGCTGAAAAATCTATCTAAAATAGAAGTGAAAAACACCTATTACAATTGCTTGAATTGAAAGTACAGTATAGATCTAAGAAAGCAATTCGTAATTTTGAACAAGTGTAATCACAATTTGCTCGATCCAGTGTGTTTGAGGAATATTTGAGGCGTCTCGGATCTGAATTTTCTTACGCAAAAAGCTGGATGATAAAGCCTTGGAGTGAACCCTCTATTTATAGTGGAGAGCTCACCCGAGAGGTTCCTTGATTCTCGGTGGAGGTTGAGCAGAATAGGGTTGGTGGGCGTTCTTGACCTTAGAATTCTCAGATTTGACTTTGTCTTCACGAGAATGCTCCTTCGTTATGCACTCTCGGACTTGGTCTTGTTAAGTATTATCGTGTTTTCCTTAGCTCACAACCAAGCCAAACATTCACGTGATAAAATCTTCACAGCTTATACGCAGTGAAGATAGTGAAACTCTTGCAGAAATGTCCTCGGATGTCACGACATTTGGGATGACATTTTCCTGTTTTTACTTAACACCAAAAAGAGACATGTTATGGAAAATGTTAGGACACAGAACCTAACACTAACAAGAGATATTTGCCTGTGATAAAATCATTAAACTATTTAGTTTTGTGAAGAAAGGCAAAAAGGGGGAGATTGTTAGTGTTAGGTTCTGTGTCCTAACATTTTCCGTAACATGTCTCTTTTTGGTGTTAAGTAAAAACAGGAAAATGTCATCCCAAATGTCGTGACATCTGGGAGGACATTTCTGGCAAGAGTTTTGCCTATCTTGGGCGATTTACGAAGATGTGAAGATTTTATCACGTGAATGTTTGGCTTGGTTAGAGCTAAGGAAAACACGATAATACTTAACAAGACCAAGTCGAGAGTGCATAACGGAGCATTCTCGTGAAGACAAAGTCAAATCTGAGAATTTAAGGTGAAGAAACGACTCCACCAACCCTATTCGCTTCAACCTCCACCGAATCAAGAACCTCCGGTGAGCTCTCACTATAAATAGAGGGTTCACTCGAAGGCTTTATCATCGATTTTGCGCGAAAATTCAGATCCGAGACGTCTCAAATATTGCCTCAAACACACCGGATCGAGCAGCTTTTTGTGATTACACTTGTTCAAAATTACAATTGCTTTCAGATCTATACTGTACTTTCAATTCAAGCAATTGTAATAGGTGTTTTTCACTTCTATTTTAGATAGATTTTTCAGCTTAGTTAGGATTTAACTTCTTTTAATCACTTTCTTTACTGACATCGTTTCATTCTCAATGTATAATTCTTATACAATAAATTTTTGGTCATGAGACCACTATAAGTTATATACAATTATATAACTTATGAAAAACAATCTTGGGTGTCCTTGATTTATTTTCGCTGCATCTTAATTCGTTTTTTTTGTTCTGCGTTTTTGTTAATGTTCCAGTTCATGTCACAGAACATTTTTGGGAACATTCTTTACTGTCTTTAAGTTTACCTCTGTTCTTCTTTGCTGAAATTATTTATTCCATAGTTTAAGTTCGACAATTCCTTTCAAGATGTATTAAAGGAATGAAAAATACAAACGGGGCAAGACACTTTTTTTAGACAAGCTAAACGGGTCATCCCTAGCCACCCTCCCTGACATAAGCATGCCCCTCCTTCACTTACACACACATGCTTGTCCTACCTGGCTGATTGTCATTGTGCCTCACATCTAGAATGTATAAGATCTTGCATATCTAGTGATGTTCTTAGGTTAATTTGTATTGTCGAGATGTGTTTTGTCAAATGAATTCTTTTGTGTTTGTGGTTTCTTATACTTTCCCAACTTGGTCATTACCTGCATTTCTGGTACACACCAAGCTGCCTTCATGTAGAATCTTTAAGGCCTTGTATATCATAATCTGTATGGTTAACTGGATTTAGGAAGTGGCATTTGCAGCTTGAGCGATGATTCTGTGTACTTTGATATCTGTAACTTTGCATAGGTGATATATCACCATAAATGACCATCCAGTCATGTCTGTTTGCATTTTTTCTTTATGTTCTGTTTGTCTTTCTTATCAATTGAGTGATGGTATAATTCATGGGTATATGAGGTGTATGGGCTGTGGTATGCACTAGATGCATATCCAAGTTATATATCTCGGTTACTCGGTACTCCCTAAGTATATCATATATACATATTTTGAATATCCCTTGTATATCAGCTTCCATATATGTGAATGTGCCTGATGTATTACCATGATTAGATCTGTGTATATTGGGCTGATTTCCTCTTCTTCCCTTTATTCAAATATGTGAGTATTGGACCTCTCACCTCACATACATGTGATATGTGGGCTGTTGTAAGCTCACACCTGAATTGGGCCATTTAAGTCATTATCTATTGGGCTTATTGTTTTGTTTAATTTTAAGTTAGTTAAATATGTTGTATGAGTGTTTAATTTTATTACTCATAACTGGTATAATTAGATATTTTCTAACTAATATATGTGTTTCCCCTCTTTTTTGCATGCCCGTGCCGTGCTATTTGAGTCGTTGGGCCTACGAACCCAACAATACCATTTCATCGAGTCCGGCACTTAAAGGACCAATCATGGGTAAAAATGGTAGAAAGCCCAATCATGGATAAAAATTAGGATCTTCTTTATTAACGGTGTTTGGTGGGCCGGTATACTCGTCAACCCGTTTGCTTTGTTTATTTTGTGTTTGCTATGTGTAAAATCTTTAAATAATTATTGGATCCTTTAGTTGGAGTTTAATTATATTAAGTTGCCAATATTTCATAGTCTTAGTAAATAAATGATTTTTGGATGAATTAATGAAAAAATGGGTTTTACGGACATTGGTTCATATATTCTCAAGTTTCCCAAAACTCATTTTTTTTGCAAATAAATGAGAATAACATGATTTAAATTTGCAAAAGAAAGGAATATATTTTTTCTTAACTTGGCACGGCTTTCAAAAAATCAAGTCTTTGAATAATAATTGTTTCTTTCAAACCCAAGTGTAGCTATCTTTTAAATAACTTGAGAAATTTCCTTTGTTAAGCCATAGTTCGAGTAGGGAAACAAACCCTAAATGGTTGACCACTTTTTAAAACAAAAAATATGTTTTAAACTCTTTTTATATATTGGGGTGTCTAACACCTTCCCCGGAGGATTATTTGAATCCTTACCCGAACTCGGATTGAAATTGAATTTTTTTCTTGTTTTGAAAACCCCCCTTTTAAATATAATTTTCTATATTTTCTTATAAAGTAGGTGACGACTCTAAAAAATAAAATAATCTCAACAGTCCACAAGTTATCCAGTAGTTTTTATGCCCCGCGTAAAAGTGAACCATAACAACACCTCCTTCTGAGTAAATCTAGTCAACGAAGCTGCAATGGATGAAAACCCCTCGTCAAATCATCGACAATACCCTGTCAGTCCAACAAAACTCTGAATCTCGATAACAAAAACAGGCCACATCCAATCCTGAACCACCTCAATATTCTTGGCATCCACCATAATATCATCTTTATTCCCATCTCTAGATCAATACAAAGTCGGTATCACAGTCCGGTGGAACACTAGAAAGGTCTATAGGAAACACCTCTAAATACTCCCGAACTACTGGAACTAAATCTAAAGAAAGAGTCTGCACTAGTGTCATGAACGTATGCCAAATAAGAAAGACACCCTTCTCTACCATCTTCTGAGCTTTCAGGAACGAGATTACCCTCTTCAGATACTGACTAAGAGTACCCTTCCACAATAGTTGAGGAATACCAGGAATGTCTTGTGTAACGGTCTTGGTATAACAATTCAAGATATCATGATAAGGAGCTAACCAATCCATACCCAATATAGCATCAAAATCTACCATATGCAAGACTTTCAAATCTACCTGAGTATCATAACCTATTAATGTAACTACACAACCTAAATAAGCCTGATCTACCACTACAGAATACCCAACAGGTGTAGACACATGAATAGACATGGCTAGAGACTCACACATAAAATCTAACTTCAATGCAAAATAGGAAGACACATAAGAATAGGTAGACCTTAGATCGAATAAAACTATAGCAGGTCGATGGCAAATTGAAAGAGTACATATGATCACAGTATCGGAGGCCTCTGCATAGGGTTTGCCTGGGAAAGCATAGAAATGGACACAATCACCCCCACGTACGTCACCTTATCCAGACTGAGCACCGCATCGACCCTTCTGGGGGCCACATCTAACACTCTGAGCATCACCCCTAGCATCTCAGGATCCGTCATTAGCTAGTTGTCCCGCTGCTCTAGCTCTAAAACCTTGAGACTGTCCACTATGTCTGAGTCTGGGTAATCCCTCTTGAAATGCCCAAGATCTCCACACTCAGAGAAATCTCTCGGAACTGTCGAAGACTGGGAAGAAGATTAACTGGCGCCCGAGTGACCACCACGAATAGAAGGTCGATAAAAACTCAGGACTAACTGCCCCGATCCATGAGAAGTACACGTAGATTGTTTTTTCTGATGTAGGCATAGCAGTAACAACAGGTCTAACACTTGGATGGTGATTGCCTCCACTATAATGTCCTTGGCCTCCAGACGAAGCAACTATATGAGTGCTGAAATGAGGTATCTTGACCGCTCTCTCCTCCCAATCCTCTCTCTGAATAAACTTAGCCTATCTTACGGCATCAACAATCTGCTGGAAGGGGGAACCAGTGGCAGTCATCTGTGGCATAATCAAATGAAGAGGACATATCAACCCATTAGTATACTTCATCACCCTCTTAGTTGTTATACCCCGTGGTTCAGGCCGTGCGTATGGGGCCGTGCGAAAGGAGTTAGGACTCGAAATTAGAAAAACTTCGGTCAGGGGCCTCACAAGGGGCCGAAATTCATGGTCGCGCGCCTAATAGAGTCCGCAGAGAGTGAGTTGCGTCAGGCCGGGCGGGGAAATCTGGCGGAAAAACTTAGAAAAATCGATCTTTTCTTTTAAAAGGGCATGGGTGGGTGACAAGTGTCCCCATCTGATTTTTTACGACCATTATATTGACCAAGTCTTAAAGACTTGGTCATCTTTCATCTCTCTCTTAGAAAAAGCCTCCTTCTCTCAAAACTCCAAGAGATATTCTAGCCTTAGGAAAAATCAAAAGTGGCGAGAAGGAGAACGTGGCTAACTTGTGAAGGTTGTTGTGGTGGTGTTCTTGGAATAGAAGCTAGCAAATTGTTGGATAAATTTGGATAAAGCTCTAAGGTAATGATTCTTCCTCTATTATTAGTTTTTAGTGTATGTTAAGAAGAAAGTACTTGTGGTAGTAAATAATGCTATTAGAGTCATGCAAGAAATGTGGTTTGGGTATGAAGGATTTGGCTAAAGAGATATTATGAGCATGTTGTAGCCTACAAACTACTTTAGAATTGTTAAGTGTATTATTATAACTTATGGGAAGAATTTTACACACCCAAGATTAGGTGTGTAATCCCTTTGTGTTGGTTTGGATGTTGGGCCTTAATGAGGCGTTTGAGTGTTGAAAATCGGCCTTTGAAAAGGTGGAAAAGTGAGTAAAAACAAAGGAAATACGATTTTCCTTAGACTTGAATTTGGAACTTACATTGAAATTAGAGGTTAATAAACGCACTATGGTTATTATAGGTTGACAT
Source organism: Przewalskia tangutica (assembly GCA_029844215.1). Lineage (NCBI taxonomy): Eukaryota > Viridiplantae > Streptophyta > Magnoliopsida > Solanales > Solanaceae > Przewalskia > Przewalskia tangutica. The sequence goes on along the minus strand of CM056728.1, from coordinate 99,329,597 downwards.
ATTACTTGCGGTAGTTGGACTTAGCAAGTGGATTGACCAAGAGGTATGTAGAACTTTCTATCTCGAGCATTGGCATGAATAGTTGTATCTATGTAATGCGATAATGCACAAGATTTGATAATCTACACTTGTTTTAAAAGTATTTGATACTTGTTTCATTTCAAAAGTATAAGTCCCAGGTTGAGGGAAAATGTATTTGACAAAGGGATAACGCTAATATAAGGACTTTATGGGGAGTTGGTTATATTAGTTTTCTTGAAAGGTTCACAAAGAAATGTTTACTCTAATTAAAACAAGTACGGGTAAAGGATTTGAAACTAAGAAAGGTGAATTGATTTTTAGGCATTGGTTGCCTAAGGTTTTAAAGGAAATGAAGTCACTTGATTTAGAAGCCTATTATATTTCTAAAAGGAAATGTGACTCGTCTTGAAAAGATCGTAACTTGATACTATGGTGAATAGTATCTTGGAATCTTTGTATAAAAAGTTTTTCTTAAAATGTTACACACGAAGTACATGGTACTTGGGTTGAATTCAGATTTTCTATTAAAAGACATGTTAGTGCCGTAGGATACTAAAATGAGAGGATATATTAATAATGATAATAAGAAGTTAGGGGATTTCTTAACTTGCTTATGATATGATTGGCCGGTAGTGCTTATGTTGTGATATGATAGGCTGGTAGTGCTTATGTATGATATGATAGGCCGGTAGTGCTTATGTTATGTATAATAGCCGGATGAGCTATGCTATATAATTGTATTATTACGGGGTAAACCCCGAGTTATTTGTCTATGCCATGGATTTGCTACCCATGATGCGAAAAAGTGCGGATCGGACCACGGGATCCGTGCGGGTGAAATAGTCTCATGCGAAGTACGGCGATGGTACTCATGCGGGTCCAGGATCCATGCGGGTGAAATAGTCATCTGGGTCATACTGTGAAATAGTCCATGCGAGGACGGATGACCTCGTGCGGGTCCACGGGACCCGTGCGCGTGAAATAGTCTCGGGAGTAGGATCATGAACGGTGAATGATACATGCACGTGAGTACCTGTTTGATCGCGAGCCTCCTATTTTTATGCTATAAGTTTTATACTTGTTACTCGTTGTTAGTAAGCTCTGAGCAGTGCGAGAAATTGATTTTATCTGCTCCACCTTATTTTTGACTTATGATATTACTACAGTATTTTCCGTTTTACATACCGATACGTTGTGTACTAACCCCTTCCTCCTGGCTGCTGCCACGCCGAGTAAGGAAAGCAGTGGTAGATCCTCATTCCTAGGATCTTTTACTCGGTGTGTCGGCTCTATTCCCGGAAGCTTGTTTTTTTATGCGGATATTCCATCTTATAGATATTTGTTATCTTTAGAGGTCTGTGGTCACATATATGTTTTGGGCTATAAGAACCAGTTGTACTACTATACCTTGTTTAAGTATGTTTTATGGGACACTATCGGTGGCGATGATGTTACCACTTTTAACCTCGCTTAAGCACGTGATGTTTACCCTTTTTATAAGTTATGTGTTATGTATGTTCCACTGCTATTCTATGACATATACGCGGTACCGGTAAGTAACCCGGGTGCGCCGGGGTTGGGTCATGACATTAGTCTCATCAGGTAGAATCATCAAAGCATGTTGAGACAAGGCGTGGAAATGCATCTCATACTTGATCACAGACATACGCCCCTGGCGTAACCCCTCAAATTGAGCTCATATCCTATCTCTCTGACACTGCGAGGCACAAACTTTTCCAAGAAGATTTGGGAAAATAAAACCAAGGTCATAGGAGGGGACCCTGCTAGTATGGACTCAAGATAGGACCGCCACAACTGATTGGCTGGCCCGATCATCTGAAAAGTAGTATAATAAACACCACGAGAATCCACCAGTCCAAGGTTGTACAACCTCTCCTGACAGCTGATTAGGAACTCATATGCATCATCTTCAGAATTCCCATAATATATGGAAGGATCCAACTTCCTGAATCTCTCAAACATTTTTTACTCCTCTATGTACATGGCATGTTGTGCTGCTAGAGCTCCAGTAAGGCTAGGCATAGGCACGCCAAGAAACTGAGGAACTGAACTAGGTGTTGGGCGAATCCCAAGTGTTCAAAATTATAGCATAGCACCATGGTCAGGAGTCTATCCTCTGACCCTAGTATGAGATCCATTATAAGTAACAAGATGGACACCCTGAGTGCTAGAATCTAGAAAACTCATCATCTGAACCAATGTCTCTTGAAGTACTGGCGTGGCAGTGAAACCCGAGGACATTTGATCCTGTCCAGCCTCATCAGCCTGAACCAACTCATCCTCCTTGATCGAACCTCATTATCCTCTGAAATAGCCTCAGGCTTCAGAGACTCTACTCGGTCACGGGCTTGAGCAATTGTAGGTGCTTGACTTCATGCTGCAACTCGAGGCCTACCCTACCTCTACCGCCGCTGTTTAACCGCCATCGTCAACGAGCCACAGCTCCGACCAAACATTTCGGTCAACCCCATCAAACTCTGGCCCACCTCATCACCATCGTCTCCGGCTTGAAATTCAGAATCTAATTGGTGAAAATCAGCAGGTGGAACTGTTGGATGCTTGAAATTACGAATTGATTTGATTGTTTCGAGCTGCTCGTTTGTGTTGGAATTGTGCTAGCAATTGATTTGAAGAACTGGGTAAAAAAAAAAATTGAACTCCAACTGCTGGGTTCTTAAGGTATCGCAAGGTGGGACAAAAAATTGTTCAAGTGTTGAATTATTCGATTGAAGTTGATTGGGTCTGCTTTGTTGAGCTAACTTTTTAGATTAACTACTAATTTTAGCCTGGTGAATGAAGATTTCAAGTAAAAGAGCAGTTGGGTTCCTTGGTGAATGAGATTTAAAAGAAGAATCTTCACTGTCCGAATCAAAAAATGCACCACTAAGCATGGAAAATTTTGTTAGAAGTTTTGGGGGTGAAGGTGTGGGTTCCACTTTACCACGTGTTTTCCACGTGGCTCCACATGGCGTACACGTGGTAGATCTGTTAAATAAGGGCAAATACAACAAGTTTAGACTAACGGAGGGCATATTTGACCCCAAACGTTACAGATGACAAATATAAACCTTTTTTCAAACGTCGAGGGCAAATATGATTCTTTTCCCTTTTGCAAATTATACCATGAATAATTTAAAGTGTGGTCATTTATATTTCAATTATGGCCAGAATTGACTAATTAAAATCACTTGAGGCTGAAATTGAAATTAAGGCATAAAAATATTTTATAATTAAAACAATTGAGGGATAAAATAAGATGCTTTTTACACTATATTTAATTATTCAAATTCCTTAATTTTACGCAGTAAAGTATTTGTCAATTTAATATAATTAATTCAGACAATTAACTTAATAATTGTCCTCTTTAAATCATAGAAATTGATATATATTTCTTAAAAATATATAAAAATATGCCAATGATATACAATAATATATTTGATAATATTTTGACAAATAACATGATAAAATATCACTGGAATAATTTCGTAAAATCATTCTCAATGTGTAAAAAGATAATATTTTACTCCGTTCATAACTCAGGAACTCTGAATAATTAAACAAGATATTGGAGAATAAAAATTAGGTGTCAACAATACTAATACACGTTAATGGAAAGGAATAGAGTTACCTTAATGATGAAAACTTCTTGAATTTACCATTATCTTGTTGCCCAAGCTCGAGTCTCAAGGAGGGAATAAATGTGGGGAATGAAATGAATGCTACGTCAAATCACATATTAAAATAGCACAGTGGTCCACTCTGACAGATTCGATTCCACTGGGGCAGACCCACTCTGGCGGAAAACCTATCCATTGGGGCGCGGATCATTAACGTCCTGACCCTCCATTGGGGCGGAAGCCACCTTCACGGAGGTGCACGTGCCCCTACGAGGAAACCATCTACTTTGGCGTATTTCAAGCAAACGAGAGGTTTCTACTTCAGTGAGTCAAGCCACCGTCGAGGAGGACCCGCCGAGGCACACGCCTGGTCGCTGGAGCTGACACTAGCAACCAGCAGTAGCCCAAAGATAAGAAATCTCCTTCCATCCATCCAAAACACTCTCGGGGCCTTCCAGACACAAACCAAACATGCTACTCTATCAGAAAGCACATTCCAGACTTGCTCGCGCACTCAAATTTCTCAGAAAAGGTCTATAAGGATCGGGTTTGACTAAATTCAATACTTAAGTTCTAATTCCATAATTTTATAAATTAACCCCCAAAACACACTAGTATACCTTGGGACCCAAACCAAAGGCTCGGTTAAATCACAATCATCGCTCCATGGCTAATGGAACCGATAAAACTACAAACAGAGTGCGTTTATCTAAAAGTCAACTATGTGTCAAACTTTTCTATTCTCTTAACTTAGGACTTCTCACACTTAACAAAATAGGTCTGAAATCTACCTAATCACCTCGGGAATTGTTCCACTCATCCACACAAGTCACAAGCAAGCATATAAAATCTCAGGAAGGATACTTTAGGGATTTCTAGGCAAAATGACTTTTCGTGTCATTACAGTAGGGTCCCTTATATTTTCAAAAGATTTCATTATTTTGGACTTTGAGCCTGATCCGAAAGTCCCATTTATTTTGGAATGTCTGTTATTAGCCACATGAAGAGCATTAATTGATGTAGTTATTGGACTAACTATGAGGGTACATGATAAAGTCGAGGTTTTTAATGTGTACAAGGCCCTGAAGTTAATCGCAGTTTATAAGGAGTTGTTAGTTATTACTGTATTGAATAATGACACCCATAAACCACTCATTATGTCTAGCGACCCGTTGGAGAGCGCTCTAGTGGGTGATGAATTTTTTGGAGATGCTAAGGCAGTGGAGCTGGTGCAAATGCTTGATTTAGCAGGTATTTTTATTTGAGAAGGGAAGTTTAAGCCGCTTGACAGACCACTTGGGCCATCGCCTAAGCTATCGATAGAAGAGGCCCCGAAGTTAGAGTTGAAACCTCTCCCCGCGCATCTCAAATATGCATACTTGGGTGAATATGATACTTTATCTATTAAATTGGTTGTTTGTCATGATCCAAACCGGAGGGCCGCGATGGGTACCCGGACCCCACCCACCGGGTACCACCATTCATACATTTAACATATAATCATAATTAATTACAGACTAAGCCGAAAGAAAACTATGTAAATTTTTTATCCAGAATACCAACTTATATATATATATACATACTCATACCAAGGCCGACAAAGTCATACAAGACTACTATCCATAGGACACCTGTCTACAAGCCTCTAAGAGTAGCAACATCAAAGGTCGGGACAGGGCCCCGTCATACCCATATATACAAGCAAAAATGTACCGTACCAAAATTAGACCAAGACTTCGAACAAGGGGAGTGCTCCAAAAATCCGCTGGATCCGCAATCAACTAGCATGGATCGTCACCTTGCCTATGTGAACCTGCGGACATGAAACGCAGCGTCTCCTGATAAAAGAGATGTCAGTACGTTTGATGTACTGAGTATGTTAGGCCTTAATATTTCATAACAGGAATATAACAACAACTGAAACAGGAACAAATGACCAACAGTAAATACATGTTATTCAATGCAAATGCGGTATAATATTGGCCACACAGACATCCTCCTTTTCATAACAGCCTCTGTGGGCATCATGTCTTATAATGATTAATGAATGTATGCATAATGCAAATGCGGTATACTATGGCCACACATGCATTTTCTTACCCAGCCACATGCTTAATATTAGCCACACATGCATTCATATGGTCGTGGCCACACAAGCATCCATTTTGACCACACAGGCACGATATGTGACCTCTTAGGGCTCTTTTGTGATAATCTGTACCAGCTGCAGGTGGTGTGCATATATAACACCTTCCTTTTTTTTCATATCCCCTATATCATATATCATATATCATATAGTAGTGTGCATAGCATAAGTGGTCCAATGTAATATATGAATATGATGCAAATGAAAATGCTTGAATAACAATAAAACACCCGGAGTGACATAACATCTTTGCACCTTTGACTAACACTGTAAATATCAACATTTTTTCCATATGTCTCAATAAGGACTTAGGAATATATTTAGTCATGTTTTTAGCATAGAAATCACTAACATGAATATTTTTAACTTCTAAGAATAAAATAAATTATGAAATAATATCAAATGTTAAGTTTCGATATATGAAACACGTCAAAAAAAATTGACTTAACATACCTTTGATTAAATTTTCAAAGGGCTATGAGAAATTAGGCGTGAGATGTACTTCCTATAGATGTTTTAATAAATATTATCTGACGATGCTTTGAGTACTATGCTAGCATGACATCTCTTTCTGTTGATGCTTTGATCTTTTTCTTATTCCTTCTAAGCAAAATCAAACTAAGGTGTACTATTTTAGTAGCTAGCAGAAGACTTCTCAAAGCATTATACAATCTCCCAAATTCATAATGACTAGTCATTATGTTGTCTGCCACCCATCCATTTAAGCTCCTCAAATTATGACACTTATTTCATCACTTCTTGACATGTATTGTGGGGGCAAAAGGCGAGATCCCTCGTCCACATGGCTCCATCCCTCGACCCGACAGAAATTGGTGGAGGAGATAAATCATGGTGACTCAGCGCTCATTAGGTGGGAGACACAGTGTCTGGTGCCCACAATGAGTCATCCCCCACAAGGGAGGAATGAAACTCACACTGCAGCTGTCAGAGCTCGAACCTACCTACTTGGGGGTAATCTATCACCCTGGAACCAACTGAGCTACGCCCATGCGAGCTTCTTCACATGTATTCTCTTAACATGAATGGATGCACGTTCACTTAATTAATTAAGTGACCTGCCTCCGTATAATTTATCAATCACACACATAATTAATTCTTAATCACAATTTACTTAAACTTCCGTGACTTATAAATACTTCATAAAGTTAATGTCATAACTTTATGATATGCCACTAGTTTATAACCTCATTGGAGATATACACATATTATTATTAATCTCAATCGTCACACTTGTTATACCCAAAATTATTATGGGATTGCGTTCCTTTGTATACTACTCTCTTTATTCGAATACGTAAATATGACATAAATTATTCCAACGCTCGGGTCTATTTACACGCACCTAGCAATTTTTCGTATGTCTAGAGGTTCAAACCGTGACCCAAAAGTACGAGATGTTACACAGTTGAGCTCAATAATGCATAAATAAGTAGGTCGCTGGAAGTCATAAAACATCGAAGAAGAGCACTTGGTTGGCAGATATATGATATTCATGGGATTAACCCTGTGTTTTGCATGCACAAGATACCGATGGAGGATGACTACAAACCAAGCTTACAACACCAAAAAAAGTTAAATTTTGTGATGAAGAAGGTGGTAAAGAAAGAGGTAATCAAGTGGCTAGATGCAGATATTATCTATCCCATTTTTTACAGCAAGTGGGTGAGCCCAGTATAGTGTGTCTCGAAGAAAGGTGAGATGATAGTGGTGACGAATGGCAAAAATGAGCTCATCTCAACTAGAATGGTAACAGGTTGGAGAATATGTATGGACTATCGCAAGCTAAATGAGGCCACAAGAAGGCATCACTACCCTATTCCCTTTATTGATCAAATGTCACACAGATTAGTTGGACAAAAGTACTAGTGTTTTTGGATGGATATTTTGGCTATAACCAAATTGCTATTACACCAGAAGACCAGGAGAAGACTAATTTTACTTTCCCTTACGATATATACGCCTTCAAAAAATGCCATATGGGTTATGCAATGCACCAATGACTTTTCAAAGGTGTATGGTGGCCATATTTTTTGAAATGGTGGAGGATTTCGTAGAAGTTTTCTTAGATGATTTCTCGATCTTCAGAAATTCTTTTGATGCATGCTTAAGCAATTTGGATCTTGTCCTTACTAGACGTGAAGAAACCAACTTGGTGCTAAATTGGGAAAATGGACACTTTATGGTCTGAGAGGGCATTGCCTTTGGACATAAAGTGTTAAAGAATGGTTTAGAGGTTGATCGTGCAAAGATTGAGATAATTGAGAAACTTCCACCCTTGTCTCCATGAGGGGTGTGTGAAGCTTTCTGGTTCTTGTGGGATGCTATAGACGTTCATCAAGGACTTCTCAAAAATATCAAGTCCGATGTGTATGTTGTTAGAGAAGGAGGTAAAGTCTATTTTCAGTGAAGCTTGTTTGAGGAGCTCAAGAAGAAATCGGTGGTTGTACCAATAATGATTGCGCCTGACTTGAGTCTGTCATTCGAGTTGATGTGTGATGTGAGAGACATTGTTATTGGACTGTTTTGGGGCAACTAAAGAACAAGATTTTTCATTCCATATATTATGCTAGTACGACACTTAATGTTGCTCAGGTGAATTATATAGTTACTGAAAAAGAGCTGTTGGTCGTAGTATAGGCGTTTGATATATTTCGATCCTATCTTATGGGGGTAGGTAATTAAGTATACAGATCATGTAGCTATCTGTTAAATCTTTAGTAAGAAGGACACAAAGCTGAGGCTCATTAGATGGGACACTTATACTTCAAGAGTTTGATGTGGAAATCAAGGATCGTAAAGGGACTGAAAATCAAGTTGCAGATCACTTATTGAGATTTGAGAGTCATGATCATGTAGTTGAAGATGGGCAGATTAGAGAAGCTTTTCCTAATGAGTTTTTTTTTTGCTATTCTGCTGTAGAGGTACCATGGTATGCTGATATTATGAACTTAATAGTGAATGGGATCTACCAACTCAAAACTACTACACAACAGAGGAAAAAGCTTTATAACGATTTGTGGTTCTACATATGAGATGAGCCGTATTTGTTTAAGCGGTCCCGATCAATTAGTGAGGAGGTATATTCCGCAAAATGAGGTGAACCAAGTGTTGGAGAGTTGTCATTATTCTCCATATGAGGGACATCACGATTGTGACTGTACTGCGGGAAAGGTGTTGCAATCAGGCTTCTACTGGCCCACCTTATCCAAGGATGCTCACACATTCGCGAGAACTTATGACAGGTGCCAGAGAACATGAACCATATCTAGAAGTAATGTGATGTCTTTGAACAATATTCCAGAAGTGGAGATTTTTGACGTCTATGGTATTGATTTTATGGAGTCATTCCAACCATCGTATGACAATCGTTAAATTTTAGTAACAGTGGATTATGTGTCTAAATAGGTAGAGGCAACCAGTCTTCCAACTAATGATAAATAGGTGGAGGCAACCAGTCTTCCCACTAATGACGCTAAAGTGGTGGTAAACTTCATGAAAAAGGCAATTTTTACTTAATTTGTGACCCCACGGGCTATGATAAGTGATGGAGGCACACATTTTTGCAATAATGTGATGAAGAATATTTTGACCAAGTATAGTATGAGACATAAGGTAGCTAATTCTTACCACCCGCAGACTAGTGGGAAAGTTGAAGTTTCTAATAGAGAGGTGAAGCAAATTCTTGAGAAGACAGTGAACACGTAGAGGAAAAATTGGGCAATGAAGCTTGATGACGCACTTTGGGCGCATAAAACAACATATAAAACACCTATTGGGACTTTTCCCTACAGGTTGGTCTATGGGAAGGCGTGTCACTTGCCCGCTGAGTTAGATTATAAGACATATTAGGATATAGGAAAGTTCAATTTCGATATGGAGTTAGCAGGGAAGAAGAGAATATTGAAGTTGCATGAGCTGGATGAATTCTGTTTGCAAGCGTATGAGAATACTAATTAATTTTGATGCACTGATGGTCACGGTTCTCATCTATTGCTTCTAAGTAAAGAAAGTCCTAATTAATCACGGAAGCTCGGCTATTATAATCCGACTGAAGGTGATAGAAGAAATGAACATAGCATACAAGATAGTTCTGGCTGACAGAACCCTTTGAAGTTTCAACATGTCAAGCGAGACCACAAAAGGGGAAGTGGAACTACCGGTGGACGCGATGGGAGTTATTAACAAAATTCTATGTCCTTGATGGGGATATGAGGTATACACAGCATTTGTAAGGTCGTGGATACATGATATGGAGGCTGACCCATCTACATTGCATCTGTTGGTGAAATTCCCTACACTGAGGGAATTCAGCAAATTTGAGGTGAACAACCCATTGTTAGAGAAATGTACGACTTAGATGAACCAGAGGTGATAGCAGACCCCAAATAGAAATTACAGAAAGCGGAGCCGGTACCGAAAGATGTATATCACGTTCCTCTAGTAGAAACAGAATCAGTAGCAGCCTATCTGGATGAGGAGTTTTCGGATCGTTACTAAGTACCCAGATACTTTCAGGTACCAGATGAATCAGATGCCACCAATTCCACTATAGAGGAATTGGAGCAGATTGCACTATAATCGAAAAATACCAAAAAGGAAGGTATTCCTAGGCATCGGGTTAACTCTGGGGCTCAGGAATTTAATTCATAAATATCTTATATCTAACATTAATTACTTTGCATGGTCTCATGAAGATATGACATGCATTCCTCCAAAAGTCTCAACTCATAAGTTGGGCCTGTATCTCAGTTTCCCATCGGTGTGGCAGAAAAACCAGCCGATAGATGAACTCCGTAACAAATTTGTTAAATAAGAGGTAGCTAGACTACTTAATATAGGGTCAATTCGGGAAGTAAAATATCTGAACTGGTTATCAAATGTTGTCGTAGTACCTAAAAAGGGAAACAAATTTACAATGTGCATTGATTAAATAAAGCATATCCTAAGACTCGTTCCCTCTATTGAACATAGATCAAATGATCGATGCTACGACTAGGCACAAGATAATGAGATTTCTAGATGCGCATTCCGGGTATAACCAAATAAGAATGCACCCGAAAGACCAAGAAAAAAAAATCTTTCTTAACTGCCTTCGGTACTTATTTCTTTAACGTTATGCCTTTTGGTCTAAAAAATATCGGGGTCACGTATCAAAGGTTAGTAAATAAAATGTTTGAAAAATAAATTGGTAAAAAAATGAAAGTATATATAAATGATATGTTTGTTAAGAGTCTTCGTGCAGAAGACCATTTGAGTAATTTGTAGTAAACCTTTGAGATGCTGAGGAAATATAACATAAAGATAAACCCCGAGAAGTGTGCTTTTGGGGTTGGCTCCGGTAAAATTTTAGATTTTTTGGTGTCCCAGAGGGGGATTGAGATAAATCCTGAAAAAATAAAGGCTATCGAGGTTATACCGGATATGCTGGAAGATGTTAAAGCAGTGCAGCAGTTGACCTGGTGTGTGACAGCCGTAAGTAGGTTTATATCCCGATCATCAAAAAAACCGGTTCTTCTCACTTTTAAAGAAAAAAAATGATTTTATTTGGACATCTGAGTGTCAGCAAGCCTTACGGGACCTGAAAACTTACCTATCAAGTCTTCCACTCACGTTAAAGTCTATGGATATGCGGGGCGTATATCTTTAATTTTATTACTAAAAATAAGAAAAGGTAAAATTTACATTAAAATTTTATAAATAATTTAAATAAATCATCAATAATATAAAAAATTATTATAATTATTATTGGAGAAATGTAACAACACAAAAAATGATAATATCCTGGATAACCTTTAAAATGAAATCTTCATTCATTTCATCATCAATCTCAACATCTATTAATTATTCTCACCCTCAACTAATATTTACACTGATTTTTATTTATATATTTCAAAGAAAGAGAACAGGAAAAAGTAAAAGAGCAATGATAGAAAATGGATAAAATTACTTCAGGTACATAATGATATGAAATCTCTATCCTACCAATTTCAGACATAATCATCTAAAACAACTATTTATGACAGCGTTATTTTCTACGAGAATTGCTTTCTTTTTTTCTTTCTTTTTTTATTTTAAGAAAAATCACTACAACATAAAAACATGGTAATATAAAGTATAAATATCATTACACCAATAATAAATCATAATATATAACAAAAATACTTTTAAAACAGTAAAAATAAGTTTTAACGTCCGGGCATACTCTTTTACGCCCGGGGCTTACGCCCCAAATTTTAGGGTGTAGACCCTATGGATCAACACCTTTCATTTGCACCCTGAAGCATTTTTGTTACACCCCTGAAAACACTGAGTGGGATTAACACAAGTCCTCTTAATGATGGATCGGAAAATAACAACGCATTCAAGAAGTGGAAGCAAATTAATGCAAAGCGAAATTTATTCTAAAGAGGTCCATCTCCCACAATATGCTTGGTCATATTATAAGGTGCAAATCAGCTCATGAAATATGAAGAATCCTCGATCGGTTGTTTAATAAAAAGGATGAAGCATGGCTAGAGATTTTGAAGAATGAATTGGCTAAAAGATTAAAAAATGCGTGGAAAAACAAAATTTTCTTCCCATTTCATGTTTTAGTCTTTCTATAATTTTGAAGATTACTTAATAAATTCGCCACATAAATTTTTTGTCTTCCCTTGTCACACAAAATCACCTCTTTAATCGTTTTCCTGAAAATCTCACCCTCTTTTTCAACGAGTATCAAATTCAGCGACTCCAACTCAGCCACTCAGTCACGAGCAAATTAATATGCATATGCAGAAACAAGTGGATCATATCTTGAATATATATGCAAATTGTATCGTGAAATTGATCTATTTCCAATAATTTAAATGTATTTTTGAGCTGTAATATATTACACTGTTTACTCTTACTTAGGGTCTGTTTGACCAATTTTTTTTAAAACAGTTTCTGTTTTTTAGAAGTAGTTTTATAGAGATGTTTCTAAAAAATCTGTTAGGGTGTTTGACCTATAATTATAGAAGTACTTCTGAGAAACAGAAACAATTCCATGTTTGACCCACATTTATGCAAAGAAATTAGAATATTATTTTTAATAGATTTAAAACTATTTAAAATATTATTTTTAATAGATTTAAAACTATTTAAAATATTCTTTTCAATCCCATGTTTCTAAAAATTAGTATATCTTTACAATTTAATAATTTTTTTTAAAATTATTTAATTGCAACATTTAATAAAAAAACAATAGTATATAGTACATAAGAAATGTAACGACAATATGATAGTCAATGACTCAATATGTCCAAAAGTTGAATATATTACATCATTACACAACTAATAAACTAGAATATAGAAATATTATTATGACCCGCAACTAATTAAGGAAGTTACAATGTTGTGGCGAACAGATTCCATACTAACATCATCCATCGATCGATCATGATCATCTCTCAAAGTCTTTGATGTTCCTCCAATATCTACATCTCCTTCAACTTTAGGAATATAATTAGGGGTTGCATCACATTTATCAAATTTTAAATCTTCAAGTGCATGCCTTCTAATATAGTTATGCATAACCATAGTTGACGCAATAATTTTTTTTGCGTGTCTAATGGGAGACTTGACATTATTGATAATATCCTCCATTTGTTTTCACACACCAAATGTTCGCTCAATTACATTTCTCAATGAGGAATGGACAGAACAAACTAATACTTAAAATATGGAGGAAATAAACTCATATAAATTACATTCATGGTTTGTATATATGACAAAGATATATATATATATATATATATATATATATATATACACACACACATATATATATAATATACACACACACATATATATATATATATATATCAAAGAGAAAATCTATTTTTAATACTACTACAATCTCTTTTTTAACAATTACGCCTCAATCCCAAACAATGTTTTTTGAGAAAAAAAGACAGAAAACATATCGAGTAGTTATCAAAACCCCCATAAAAATTTAAACCCAATTGAATTAAGCATTTTAAAATAGATAACATATCAACTACTTATTGAAAATCCAGTGAATAATTAAGCCCAGTTGAATCAAGTCTATAAACAAAATTTTGAAAAAAACAGATAACATATCAACTAATTATCAAAAATTCAGTAAATAATTAAACTCAATTGAATAAAAAAAAGAGTTAATAATTAAACCCAATTGAAATTAATCTATAAAAATTAACATATCAACTAGTTATCAAAAGCACACTAAATAATTAAACTCAATTGATTTTTTTTTTAAAGTAAATAATTAAATCAAATTAAAAAAAGTCGATCAATAATTATTTTAAAAAAAAATATTTGGAGAAACACTTTTTTGGAGAAACACTTTGGTGAACCACCAAATTGATATTTTTCGTTCTTTTCCACTATAGAAACACTTTTTAATTTTTTTAATTCTTGATAAATGTGTGTTTGATCCAAAAAGTATTTCTCAATTGAGAAACAAGGGTAAAAACTTAATAAAACACATATTAAGCCGTTCAGGCCTACTCAATCAAGAAGCAATAACCCACCTATCACATTTAGGTGTCTCATTCAATGTAGTAGCATTTAAACTACTCGTAACTTTAATATATCAGCACAGAAAGGCAGCCATACGTTCATGTCAGGATAACTTTAAAAAATAACACATCAGGAAGCAGAGTAATAAGTGGCAATAACTAGTGTGAGCTGGACTTGAATGAAAGTTCAACCGATAAAGTATTATTCCCTTTGGTCACAATTTATGTACATATCGTTCTAATTTTGAGGGTTAACCAAGTTTTTTTTAAAATATTTTATATTTTTTTTAAATAATTTAAGTTGTTAATTATTATAATTTATTTTTAACGTAATTTTCAAATATATAAATTATATTTCAAAAAACTTAAAGCTTCTAAGTTCGAATTCACAATCAAAATTTAGAAATTTGAATCTCGAAATTTAAACAGTGTCACATAAATAAATTAGAATAAATAAAATATAAAATAATAAAATTAAAATAAAACAAGAAACCTGAATAAAAATTCTATCTTTCCTCTTTTTTTATTTTTTTGTTGATAATTCAGATATCCAGACTTGCGTCTGACTATATCATTAGTATTATCTAGACGTCCTGAAGATGATAGATTCGGTCCCTTATCGTTATTACCAAGATAAACCGCGTGATGTGCTCCATTAGCGAGAGCGGACAACTGATTAATAACACAAGACTCAACCCCCAAACAAGTAATTGTTGGGGATCAAACCCATACTGCGCATACTAGCGCGCCTTAACGTTCATCCTTTGCTTCTGGAATATGTCACGAGAAACAATTTTTTGTTAAGGGAAGACTCAAATACGGAACCTCCCCACTAATATCCTCATGTTTGACGACCAGGCCAAACACTTTGGATTCTATCTTTCCTTCTTTGTGTGTTGTAAATTATGTCACGGAAGATTCTAGTTTGCAGGACTGTAAAAAATTATTATGAAAAAGACAGACACAATGTGGATTGACAATAACATTTTAAAGTCATTTTCTGGTGGAAAAACCAATCAACAATCAATATTTTAAGTATATACTCCCTCTATTTATTTTACTTGTCACATTTATTTCTTCAAAGTCAAATACATACATTTTGATTAATATTTTAATTTTTTTTATCATATTAATATAAAAAGAATAATAACTTAAAATAATTTTTGTATTTTTGTTATTCTCCAAATTTTAATTTTAAAATATTAAATTAATCTAATTCAGTTTAGATTCAAAAATTAATTAAATTAACTTTGTGAAACATGACAAGTAAAAGTGAATGGAATTAATTTCAATCAAAAAGTTGCAAAAAAAAAAAAAATAATAATTTAAAAGAAACCACTGTTTTCAAAAAAATAATAAAAGCCGCACTAAATCTTACCTTAGCTGGAGTGTTCTTGATATATTCATTAATTTATAAATTCCACAGTAGTAGTTGCTAAAAATACCTCCAGAGCTCTACATATCACACAAAAATGGCAGAAAACATCAAAAAATTACATATTGCAGTATTTCCATGGCTAGCATTTGGCCATATGATTCCATATTTAGAGCTTTCAAAGCTCATAGCTCAAAAAGGTCACAAAATTTCCTTCATTTCTACTCCTCAAAACATCGACCGTCTCCCAAAACTACCACCAAATCTCGTCCCATTTTTAAATTTCGTCAAACTTCCAATGCCATACGTCGAAAAGTTACCAAAAAATGCAGAAGCTACGATTGATGTAACTTATGAACAAGTCAAGTACCTCAAAATAGCACAAGACAAACTCCAAGAACCCTTGTCTAAGTTTCTACAAGATTCAACTCCTGATTTTATATTCTTCGATTTTAGTTCGTACTGGATACCTACAATTGCTAAAAAATATAATATTCCAACGGGTTTTTTCAGCATATTCATCGCCGCATTTCTAGGTTTTGTTGGACCGGTTCCTGGATTAAACAATGACTATGTGATTCGAAATACGCCCGAGGAATATACTGTTCCTCCGAAATGGGCGCCGTTTGAGACAACTGTTGCATGGAAGTTATTCGAAGTTTCAAGAATCTTCGATGCTACCATGATAGGGGATGAGGAGAATAGGTCTGATATTACTCGTTTTTATAAGTCTGTTGAAACTTGTGATTTTTTGCTTGTCAGGAGTTGTTCAGAATTTGAACCTGAATGGTTGAAAGTTTTAGAGCATATTCACCGGAAACCGGTTTTCCCGGTGGGCCAACTTCCGACAACATCATATGAAGACGACGGCACAAAGAGTGACACATGGAGAGAGATAAAATCATGGCTTGATAAGCAAGAAAAAGGGAAAGTGGTTTATGTCGCGTTTGGTAGCGAGGTAAAACCGAGTCAAAACGAACTAACTGAGATTTCACTCGGATTAGAGCTTTCTGGATTACCGTTTTTTTGGATTTTGAGAACTAAAAGAGGTGATTCTGATGATGAAATGATTCAATTACCTGAAGGGTTCGAAGATAGAACGAAGGGAAAGGGAGTTGTGTGCACGAGTTGGGCACCACAACTCAAGATACTGAGTCATGACTCAGTGGGTGGATTTTTGACTCATTCTGGATGGAGTTCAGTAGTGGAAGCAATACAATTTGAGAAGCCAATGGTTTTGTTAACATTTTTGGCTGATCAAGGGATAAATGCTAGGCTATTGGAGGAGAAGAAAATGGCGCATTCGGTACCGAGAGATGATCGAGACGGGTCGTTCACTTGTGACTCGGTGGCTGAGTCACTGAGGTTGGTACTAGTTGAAAAAGAGGGTGAGATCTACCGGGAGAAGGTTAAAGAGGTGAAAAAGCTGTTTTGTGATAAGGAAAGACGAGATATTTACGTGGAAAATTTATTAAATTATCTTCAAAATAATAAAACTTTGGTCTAAAATGCACGTCTTTTTTTCCTTCAATAATTGTAATGTTCTTGATTTTTTATTGGGTATTAATTTTCTGCCATCAACGGCCTACATTATTTATTATCTCTATTCTTGAATTTAAATCATGGTATCTTAAGTTCACTGATCATTAAATCACGGTTGCATATTCTGGAATTTCACAACATAATAGCCCTTTTCATGATAATATAGATTTGGAGTTGTTACATTAGACTAGATATGATGTACCAATTTGTTCTACATTAACCTCAATATATAGCAGAGCTTCTCGATGCTATGATCTCTTGAGCATTATTCACCTACGACACGTATCTTCAGATTGTTCTGATCAGATTGACAAAAAATAATATAAAGATTTGGTGGCGTTTACATGACCGAATCAGACTTATTTCTAATACTGACAAAAAATAATACAAGATTTGGCAATTTTCAGACCTGATCAGACTTATTTTTAAATAAGATACCCAACTGCCATTTTTTTAGACTCATCTAGTAGGTGGGTCTCTACAGTCTAGTACATTACAGTACAATACAATTCAATGAAATTAGTACAGTCTAGTGCGACGTACCAAACGAGCCCCTAGAGCTTACTGAACTTCTGATTGTAGTGATTGTTGGTGGTCGTCCTCGAGCTCTTTTGCTGCTCATGTATGTAGGGGTGTTCATTTCGATTTGATCCGCGATTCGGTTGATCCGAAAAAAATCGGATCGGATACGGATCACCGTTTTTTTAATTTCGGCTATCCGAAATATCCAAATTTTTTATTTTCTTTTAATTTTGGTTTCTAATTTTTAAAAAGAATGACCTTTTGTTAAAATAAGAAATAACTTAAATTGAATTATAATTTCTATTTTATCTTAATATTTCTATTTGATCTCATAATAGTGGGAAAATATAAATCTTTTAGTATTGAATGCATAAAACGCGGATTTATGTTATATTGAATTAATTTTTTACCATTGGCTTATGCTTAATACATAGGTATATAAACAATGAAACAACTTTGAAAAATATATGGTACTAAATATATGACTGCAACTTCCAATCCATACTTTATAGTTGATATCTACTAAGTTAGTTTATGTAGTTAAATGTACTAAGTTAGCAGTTTTTGGTAATCTCCATGTAATATCTACTTCTATCAGTGGTGGACTTGAATAGAAAAATATGTCTGATGTAACAAGTAATAACGTAATATATTTATAAAATATTGTTTTAACCAAAAAATAAAATTAGCATATTGAAATTCTAAGAAACAATTAATAAGAAAATATATAGTGGTCTCCGTCCAAACTCTACAGGTAATCTCATATGCATCGACATATAAAGGAATATCTTATGTACATTGCTCCATACGTTGCATATTAAACATCAATTTTATATTTTATATCTAGCTTGTGCACAATGTTCTATTAAAAAGCTCTTTCTCTAATTATAATGCCCTGTCTTTTTTGTAGGGGTGTTCATTTCGGATATTCGAAAATTTCAAATCGGATCATAATTTTACCGATTCGAAATTTTTGAATATCCTAAATGAACACCCCTAGATGTATGTACAGAAAGGCCTATTTCATTGCCCCCTCTCTCTCTGTCTATTTAAGTGTTAGATTCTCAAATTTTCCTTTTTTTGAATGAAAAGGGTTAACTTCTAAATTTGGGTTTGGACTTCATAATTCATATGAGAAAAATGGGTTCCTTAAAAACCCATCTAAAAGGTACGCTTCTAAATTATTCCCTCTATAGCAATTGATGTTTAAATTTTTGAAATAAAATTACCTATTGTGAAGCTAAGTAAAAAGTATTATAAGTCACAATAATTAATATTTTTAAATATTAAAAATACATATAAAATTTATGATTAATTTTTTTATTTAACTCTGGAATCTGAACACTGTCATATTAATTGAAACTTAAGGAATAGTAATATATATGTACAGTCAATTTTTTCACCAAAAGATGAAAAGATGACATTAACCATGAAGCAAATGAGACATTGGCTCCACCAAGAAAAGTGTAGGGAATCTTCTCTCAAAGCAAACAATTAAAAGCCTAATGCTTTGTGTTGAATTATGAAATTGGTTTTTTCTGGAGTATTTCATTAATACAATATATATATATATATATATATATATATATATATATATATATATATATATATATATATATATATATATATGTTTATAATTGTAATTCTAATTGTATGAGAATATTCATTTTATATAATTACACTAAAAAAATAATTACATAATATATGGAGAATATTTATGCATTCTCTATCACACCCCCTCAGTCGTAGCGGAAGGAGGCGGGACGCTCAGACTAGATCTGAAGTCAAGGAATAACTGTCGAGGGAATCCCTTAGTAAATATTTTTGCGTAATGATAGGAAGAAGGAACATGTAACACCCGAACATGGCACATGACAACCTTCTCACGTACAAAATGAATATCCATTTCAATATGTTTGGTTCGTTGCTGCTGAACTGGGATATAAGACAAGTAGACAGTAGATATGTTATCACAGTAGACAATAGATGCCTTACGTAAGGATAGGGATGACAACAGATCGGATGTGAACCGGATCCTACTAGATCCAGATCCTACTAGATCCAGATCAGTTTTCATACCTGGATTCGGATCCATCGGAACCATAAAAATCAAATCCAAATTCGGATCCATCAAATTCACCGGGTCCACGGATCGAATCTAGATCCACATTAGAAACTAAAAATTGGAAAAAGGCACAGTAATCAAATAATGTTTTTTATACTATATGTTTCATAACTATAGAAATAAAAGTTCTGACACTTTCTATCTTTTAATACGTGTATCTGCAAATTCATTTATGCTACCTAAAACGATTGATTTCATCCTACAATGTTGACATCCCTACTTGTCCTCATGCGCTTTTGCCATTCATTTAATGCTAGTAACAATACTTAGAAGGGAACTTTACTATTTATTACTTAACACTTCTCAGCGCTAGCTGTTCTTTTTTCTAACCTCAGAAAGTGATTGATATTTTGGACGTATGTTAATTTACAGAGAGTATTTTTTTAGTCTTGATATAATTAAGTACTCAATGCAGTTTATTGTGTTACGTTGTAGGGGTTATATCCTCGCTACATTATATTCTTTGTTCAGTCTGCTTTGATGATTGCTGGATCAAAAGGTGCTTACAAATATATCTAGTTAGATGAGATTTATTTAGATTTTACTATATGATTTAATTCTAATCTTGCATTATCTATGACTCATTCTAGGTTACAAATATATCTAGTTAGATGAAACGTGTAAGACCATTTTAAAAATAAAGTCCAATTCTGAATGTAAAATACAAAAAATATGAAAAAATTAAGAAAATACTTATAAAATTACATTATAGGTTATGAATATATTTAATAAAATGGATCCACGGGTCAGATCTGGACCGGATATGGATCTCAAATACAAGATCCAGATCTGACCCATCATAAACGGATCCGGGTTCGATCCGGATCCGTCGGGTCCAAATTTTGAAGATCTATATCCTATAAAATGGATCTGGATCAACCGGATCCGGACCGGTCCAATATCCATTTCCATCTCTACATAAGTGACAATGAAGCTCTAGAAGGAGGTTTCTGAGCCAACAAATTTCAGCAACAACGTTCGCAATGCCTCTATATTCTGTTTCTGTACTAGACCGAGAAAACGTGGCTTGTCGGTTCGCAGACCACGAGATGAGGTTATCACCCAAAAATACATAGTAGCCGTAAGTAGATCGACGTGTGTCTGGACATTCGCCCCAATTGGCGTCCGTATAAGAGATAATCCTGATCGGTGTAGATGGATAAAGATGTAATTCGTAGTCAAGAATTCCCTTAACGTACTGAATGATATGTTTAAGAGCGGTAAAGTGACGCTCCATGAGAGCGTGCATGAACAAACACACATGCTGAACGACATAGGAAATACCGGGCCTAGTGAAGGTAAGGTACTAAAGTGCACTAGTGAGACTCCTATAAAGAGAAGGATCAAGCACCGGATCCCCGTCATTGGCTCTAAGTTTTGACTTCGAGTTGACTGGAGTGGGCATGATTTTGCAGTTTGCCATTTTAGTCCTGTAGACAATCTCTTCGGCATACTTACGCTGACACGGAAATATTTCATTGTCAGACCTGATCACGAAAATCCCTAAAAAATAACTCAACTTATCCAAGTCTGTCATGACAAATTTAGATTTGAGTAGGGAAAGATCTCGTGTTTCAGCACATCAAATGAGGCAATCAGAATAATGTCATCCACATAGAGCAAAAGGTATGCAGTGTCATTACCTCGATGAAAATAAAAAGTGAATTGCCACTTTTGATGCACACGAATCCGATTTGCATGATGTAAGTGGCAAAGCGTTCATACCAGGCCCTGGGGGCTTATTTCAAGCCATAGAGTGACTTTCGAAGACGACATACATACTGAGGAGCCGATGAATTGTTACACCCCATATTTTCGCGTTCGTATGCGACGTAAGTAAAGTAACATAAATTCCGGTGAAGCTAAGATCTCATATTTGGATGACAATAAATTTAAACAAATGTTACAAAAGTTTCACAAGATTTCGGGGTCAAATGAATCAAAGAAATTAAGTTCGCCGAAATTCGAAGTAAACACATATGAGTTTAATGAGATTGAGGTCATTCATGAAGTTATAGAAGATTCATATCAATGTTGAAGATGTTACATGGAGATTAGAGGTTAAACGAATCAGAGAAAATAAATTTTATTGATATTCGGAATATTGAATAAGTTATACAGACCATATGAAATTTTGGTTACACTCATGTATGCAAATCAAGAGCTTGATGTATAAAAGGATGAAGTTCAAAAATAATTTAGGATTTAACAAGTGTAACGATGAAGATTGAAGATAATATTTTTGTTTGTGACAAAAGAAGCTATGGATAAGTGTTGTATCACATGATTATGGTATTAAATATATGAAGTGTGTTAAAAGTGATTAAATTTTTAGTGAAATGAAAACATGGAATTAATTATAAATTATATAGGGAGACAAGGTACAAATGTCATGCTTGACATTGCCACGTAGAATCATGGCAACGAAAGCAGGAATGACTATTACAAATTGTGGAGTCTTTTGGTGGAAGATAATTGATAAGGATGCATTGTATTATTGACATGTGGTGTAGACCCCACAGTCTACATGAAGATATATATTAAGGACCCTCATTTGATTTTGTTTCTCATAAAATGACAACATCTATATATGCTGCTACATGAATTGCACACACAAAATTAAATTATAAAAGTGACATTGGAATTGCATCAACTTTGATTTGGGTTCAGCTAGTCATGTTGCAGCTTTTATATCACAATAAGAAACAACAAAACTTCATATCATGGCAGCAACTTCATTTCAAGTTTTGGAGAAAGTGAGTATATTATTCTCAAGAACAATGTAGAGGTTATGCCCACATTGATTACATAATTCAACACCGATTGTTCATCGGGTTTTAGTAGTGGAGAAAGGTGGAAGGAGGGATGGTTCTTGACATCTAAGGTAAGGTCTCATCTTCTCTCCATATATGAAAATTCGTGTGAGGTTTAGATACATTGTGTTAGCAAGAACTCACAGGACGGTAGTCGGAAGCCGTGAGCTCGATTATTGGAGTTGTTATAGGCTAATATTTGGGTTCATTGTCACGATCCAAATCGGAGCGCCATGATGGACACCCGAACCATACTTGTCGAGTACCACTAATCATACAGTTAACATCTAATCATAATTAATTATGGCCCTAAGGTCCGTCACAAAGTGCCCTATCGACACATAGAAACGATAAACTGGGAAGAAGCTACGAAAAATCTTATAATCAGAAGGACTCAACCCATACATATACACATACTAAGGCCAACAAGACCATACATGACTTCTATACACAAGACACTGTCTACAAACCTCTAAAGAGTATGCAATATCATAAGGTTGGGACAGGGCCCCGTCATACCCATAAGTACATGTAAAAAATACCGTACCGAGATTAGACCGACACTCCAAAATAGGGTCCCTGATAAAAGGGACGTCTGATGTACCGAGTATATCAGTCATGAAGAATAACATAACAGAGACATAAGGTAAACTGAGACAAGAAACAACCAACCAATAGTGAATTCCTCTGCGGGCCATAATATGCATAAGTATCATGTCTGTACAGATTTCCTCTGAGGGTCATAATATGCCTAAATGTCATGCACAATGCAAATGTGGACTTTCATATATATATATATATATATATATATCCCATCATATCATATCGACCTCTGTGGGCATAATCAAGAAGTTTCACATCAACATTCCCTTTATTGAGGCCCTAGAGCAAATGCCTAGTTACGTAAAATTTATGAAAGAATCTTTAAAAAGAGAAAGCAAAAAGATTATGAGACTGTTGCATTAACTGAGGAGTACAGTGCTATTTTACAAAATAAGCTTCTCCATTGTGATTTGGGGGTAAGTATAAATTTGATGCCTCTTTATGTGTTTTGTAGACTTAGTGTGGGTGAAACTAAGCCTACAACAGTGACTTTACAACTGGAAGGCCGTTCTTTGAAGCATCCACATGGTATTATTGAAGATGTGCTAGTTAAAGTGAGCAAATTCATCTTTCCGGCTGACTTTATTATTCTTGACATGGAAGAGGATACTGATGTGCCAATAATCCTTGGGAGACAATTTTTAGCTACAGGGAGAGAAATTATAGATGTTGAGAAAGGCAAGCTAAACATTCGAGTATAGGGGTGAATATGTGATGTTCAATGTTTTCAAGGCAACAACCGATACAAAAATAAGTGACGACTGTTTTTCCATTAATGTGATTGAAAAATCCGTTTCTGAGAAGTTTCAAGAGCACTGAGGCTCCGGAAGTGCCATTAACACAAAGTGAGAAGAGTGACATTGAAGACACTGAGCTTGTGGAATATGAAAAGTGTGTGAAATCCTATGAGCCCGTCTATAGGAAAATAATTAGAAATATGTGGAAGAAGAAAAACAAGAAAGAAGAAAAAGGATGTTATCCTCGTGAAATCTAAATGAAGAGAAAATCTGCGTCCGACTAAATGACGTTAACGACAGCGCTATTACGAGGCAACCCAACATTTTAATAAGCCACTTGACTTTATTCTAAAAGGAAAGGCGAAAAGTTGGAATGTTATTTCATTTTGTTTTATTTTGTTTTGAACAATATCACGATCTTGTTGTTTCTTGGTCTATTTTTGTTATAGGAAAAATGTGAGCCAACGCTGGGGTTGAAAAAGGGCAACGAGATGCTGAAATCAGAAGCAAAGAGCAGAAGTCTGAAATTGAAAAAGAGTCGCGGTGCCCTGAAGCTAAGCCGCAACTCCTGAAAGGCAGTGAGCAAGGAAAACTGTTGGGTGATTTAGCACCGCGACTCTTAGAGCAAGCACCGATGCACCTTGAAGGCAGAGGCTACAGTGAACAAAAGAACATAATTAGCACCGCAGTGCCCTTGAGTTGAGCCGCAACACCTAGAAGGCAGTGATTAAAAAATAAATTCGATGAATGAGAGCCACAGTGCCCAGGACATGAGCCGCGGTGCCTTCCGCTATAGTAAAAAAAATGCAGTAGAGCCGCGACGCCCAGGAGTAGGGTCGTGGCGCTTTGACGTATTTCAGATATAAACCCTAACCCCCATTCATTTTTTCTCCATAAATTTCACAAACTCTCTCCTCATACTCCCTAATTTTCGAAAATACTCTCCCAAAAACTCCTCACAAATTCCATAAACTCTCCTATCTTAACATCCTACAAAATCAACCTTATATAAATTCATCCTTAACATCTCCAAAGCTTCACTATTTGGTGCACTACATCTTTATAAGAGGAACTCTTCACAAGGTAAAACATTGCATTAAAGTTTTTTTATTTTTGAAGTTCTTGTGTTCTATTGTAAAGATTGGATGAATTTTGTAGGTTGGGGGGTTAAAATTTGTGTGTTGAGCTGAGATTGTTGTTGGTGTGCTAAAAATTGTTGATTTTTGTGGAGTGTTTGGCTGAAATAGTTGTTGTGGAAATTGATTGTTGTTGTTGAGTGAGTTTGCTTGCTGAAAAACAGAGAATTTAAGGGGAAACTCTATCCAATTTGTTTCTACACAAGTGCCTAAAGGTTGAAATGGGTTCAAAAAAAGCTAGTTCCAGAGCATTCGCTTTTAGAGTCACCGTACCTGACTATGATGCAACTAGGTTAGTTAATAAAACAGCCCAAGATAGGTATAACCGGCTATACTCCCGTTCTCTAGTTCCCGAAAGAGGCATGAAATACCAAAATTTTCCATATAATGATAAGGTATATGAGCCTATTAGAGCTATGATTGCGGATAGAAGGTGGGGAGACTTTGTCACGGCCCAATTGCCGAAGCCTAATCTCTCCCTCGTATATGCGTTTCATGCCAATTATCCTTAACATGATAATGAGTTTTGTTTTATGCGAGAGAGACAATTGTCTGTTGGTTCTGAGGCCATTAATGCCTTAATTGGAGCCCTGATGTTGAAGATGATGGGTTCGACGAAGACAACTTCGCTAGTTGGAGTCAGAATATCTCCAGAATTAACTGGGGTGAAGAGGCGGAGACAGTAGCATACGCGAGTGCTAGGTGTACAGATTTGTAGGAATATCCAAGGGGCATGCACATATGCCAATTTAACAAAGTTTCCCAAGCATGGCTGTATTTTGTGAGTGCCTGCCTCATCCCGTCAACATATTTTTCCAATATACCAATGGACCATATGCAATTGTTATATGCTATAATGATGGGACTACGAATACACGTGGGTACAAAAGTCCGAAAGAGTATAGCGGGGATATACATGCTAACCACTACAGGTGGATTGGGTCATGGGTCACTGATCACATCGCTCTGTGCAGCATATGGAGTACCTGAAGGCGCCAACGATGTGACTGGAAAAGTTCAGCAGCCTATTACTCGGACCATGTATAGTTCATATCCTGCACCTGCACCTGCAGTTCCGGCTAAAGAGGGACAACAAAATCATCCTAAGCGCCGACATAAGGGGCCTGATGAGGAAGCTGGAGAGCCCGAACAGAGCAGTCAGCCACCTCCTTTGGCTATTGAACCACTAGTAGACAGGTTGGATCAACTATTCCAACAGAACCAATACATCATCCAACAAAATCAATACATAATGCAGTCGCACCAACACTTGAAAAATTATATGCACCATCGAAATGATTATGAAGTTTGCCACATCGACCAACTTAACTCTTTGGTCGATCGTTGGTCCATGAGTGATGCTCCAAATGAGCTCTATCTTGGCTATCCTCCACAGTACCCGCCTCTACAGCCACCGCCACCGCCGCCACCATTCTAAGTCGCTATCATGATTTATGTAGGTCTTCGTTCCCTTGCTTTACTTTTTCACATTGGAGACAATGTATTAACTAAGTTGGGGGAGGGGGGGAGTCTTACTGTTTTGTGTTAGTAGTTTTTAATTGTTTTATGTTTAGTTGTTTGTTTATTGTCCGTGTCTTTATTTTAGTATCTTGTTTCACTGAATCAAGTTAAAAATAATAGTCCATGAGATTGAGTGAATGCATGTGATAAAATTGGATGTTATTGATAGCCATGAAATGCATAAATCAGTTTGCTCAGGTTTGATAGTTTTTGAGTTTGCTTTCGGTTATTAATAATGATGAAAATTGGATCACGATGGTTAACTTTATTGTACTCAAATATCGGGTTGTGCATGCTTGAATTTTGGTTTGAGGATAGATGGTGAAAAAAATCTAGAACTTGTTTGCTTGCTACTTGAGACGAAATATTAGATAATGCATGTTTAGGAAGATGATTTAGACCATCTTTGGAACGATTAAGCCTTTTAAGACACCTTGATTACATTAATCCCTAGTACCCTTTTTTAGCCTTAATGAATCCTTCTTTGTTGATTGACACCAATTTTTGAGCCTATTTGAAACCCTTTACTATTTTTTACCCTATAGTAAGTATAGAAGCATATGAGTGGGGTTGACACCCAATTTTGACCCTCTCTTCCAATCATTTACCTATATAATTAAACTAATTTTAAAAAACACCGCAAATAACTCTTATAATAATAATAATACATACATAAATAAAGAATTTAATAATGACGCCCCATTTATATAGAGCATTAAACACCCCTTAAATATCATAATACTCAAAACAATTTATAAATATTCTTTATAATTTAAACCCAAGCTAAAACTAATAAAACACCTAAATTCTACCCCAAAATAAACTAAATTTGCAGCCTAAACTTCCATTCCCCTGACCCAAAACCGAAATCCTATGAGCCCAGTCTTATTAAAACTTCAAACCTAATAAGCATTTGGCCCAGACTCCTTTCTCTCCTAAAAGACCAGTCCATCCCTCACTCTTCTAAACAAATAAACCTAAACCTTCATATTCCTCAACCCACCGACACCCACTATTCACGCTGGATTGTTGGCCGAGAAATTCGGTATTCCACGTCGCCTTCCCCTCCCAGAACCACTTACCACAAATAAACTATCCAAACTTACCATTCTCGATTACAATCAAAAGCTTACCAAAAACCCGAAATCGAATCAAATCTCACCCAAATCGCGCCCTCATAATCAATGCTTACCAAAAATTGAAATCCGAAATCTTACCAGTAAGAATCATAAATCGAATCTGCCCCAAAATATTAAGTTACCATAACCATCTGAAATAATACCAAAATCAGCAACCCAAATCGTCCAAAAACTTACCATAAATCAAAACCCAAATCGTCTAAAAATTTACCCAAATCATCCCCGAAATTAACCTCAAATCAGCCTTAAAGATTGTCTTAAGCTTACCAAAAATGGGAACCAAAATCGAGACTATATAAGCCAATTAATTTACACATGCAAGGCATCAAAAGAGAATCCTAAGAAGAGCAAGGTAGACCCTCTCTTTCACAGATAGAAAACCAGTAGAAAATTCAATAGAAATCGGAAAAAACATGAGTGAATCGGTCGAACATAAGAGCCTAGGAATAAACTCTTTAAAACAAGATCGAATCAAAACTTCATTCCCTTTCAAATCACATAGCAACAAAACTCCGAGTGGATCGAAGACTTGATACGCTGCCCGAAGAAGGTAAACTCAAATTCCTCTCAAGTTAATTTCTTATTTCTCTGCGTTTGGATGTTAAACATGTGCTAGTTTTTGTTAGCGATTTTACAAATGCTTACGTAAGTGCACGTATCGTTCCAAGTAATATAGTTTGTAAGACCGAATATCGTTCACAGAGACTGGTTATCAAGTACCGATTATCTAAGCTTTAGTTTTTATTTGGTGAACGTTAATTTGTTTGTATTTTTATCTAATAACTAAAACTAAGTAATTGCAGAAAATAAACTAATTATGATAATACTTTGGCTTAAATCAGTTATGATGGAAATAGGGCTTCCAATATCCTCAACTATCCACTCTTTTCAATCGTCAATGCAACTAGAATGACTTCTTCTTCTACGTTAAGATAGCGGTTAACTAGACTGTCTTATATTCCGGTTAGGATATATAATCGCTCAACCCCAGTGCAGAAACCTTCTATATTTCTATGATAGGATTTACCACATAGGAGGATTAAGAACAATAACCTATAATGCTACACAAGTATCGGGGTACTTTAGTCCACGATTTTAACCTATGTCTATTCAATTACAGCATATCCAAATCTCTCCTCTCGGTTCTTGCTTCGAAATCATTAATGGTCAGTTAACTATCAAACATTCATACCAAATATTGAATAAATCTTAATCAAGTGAAGAAGAAATCAAACTAATGCATTAATTCATGAAATAGAGTTCAAACGATTCAATAGGAAAATCCTAATTAAGTAATTAGCTCCTAAACATTGGCATGTCAAGAGCTAATACAATCCAACATAAACTGAAATAAAAACAAAGAAAATAAAAGAAACTTGAACCAAAGTTGTCTCCAATCTTGTGTTGTTGCCTCCTTTTTTGCCTCCCCAAAGTAGAATGTGGAATTATGTACAAGATACCCAATAATGAGCAGAATTTTAGGGTTTTATACTTGAGAACACTTGCATTGTGGACCCTGAAAATGTGTCAAAATTCGGCTCAGAATCGGAAAAACACGCCTAGGCACCGCGGTGCCGAAAATCATGCAGCCAATTTTTTTTCTTTTTCCGAAACCTTGTCCTTTCCTCATCTGGACTTCGTCTGATTTCTTTTATACTTCCCGGAACTTCTTAGGCTTCATTCCTCGGTCCTTTTAGTGTGCAATTCCATCTAAATCAAGCTCGTTTCATCATTTTTTTGTCATTTCTCCATTTAGGACCGTTGTGACTCAAAAGAAAGAAAAACAACCATAATACTATACTAAATAGAAACGAAATGAGTAAAATACTAATTAAAAATGACTCAAAAAATGTATATAAAATATGCCTAACAAAACCCCCAAACTTAAACTTTACTCGCTCTCGAGTAAAGCACTAAACAAAAACAAAAACAAAACAAAGACTCTATAAAATAGATCAAATAGTTATGACAATGCTTCTTCAAAATCATGGGTGAAAGTTAGGATAATATGTTGAAACATATATAGCATGAATATTTAGCAATCTAGCATGTCAATTTCATTCCATCTTTTTCAAATGCTATAGACCTGTTTACTTGTTATTCTCCACTAATCATAGATATACACATTAAAGATCATTAGGACTTTCAAGGGTTGTAATGTAGGCTTAGGCAGGGTAGGTAAAAATAGGCATTTAGGCTCAATTACGTACCATAAGCATTTTTCATTCAACTCATTTTCCTTCTTTTTGATTTCCTTTTTAATCCCATACCTATTTCCTCCATTTTTTTCTTTTGAGAGAATGAGACACATTTATAAATAACAAACACCCCCAAACTTAGGCTTTTGCATATTCTTCATTGGGGTGCATCAATTTTTCAATTCTCTTTTTGTCTCTTTTTAACACTTTTCATCCCGCTAACTTTCAACTATAACTTATGGCACAAACAGGGAATTATAGGGTGTCAAAGAAAAATCTTATTTTTAGGCTCAAAGGGACTGACTAGTGATACAATTCATGTCAAGGTAGGTAATGGATGGTCAGAAGGGCTATTAAAGAAATGTCTGAATCATTTTCCTAAACATGTACATTTTAACTATTTCGCCTCAAATAACGAGCAAACAGATTTTCTAGACATTTTCAACCATTCTTCCATAACTGACACACATAGGGTAAGCAAAAATATTCCAAATAACTAGATGTCATGAATTTTTGGTATATCTAACTTAAGCACACTGAATTTTACCTTCAATTCCATTACATTATCCCACTTTATCCATTCAATGTCTTTAGCAACTACAACATACATGATCCATAATAAAAAAAATATGACTCAAAAACACACAAAGACAAATCAAAAGACTCAAACACAAAACAATAAAACAAAATAAGACACACACCCAAACTTAATCGACGCATTGTCCCCAAGGTGTAAAGAATAAGGGACAACTTACTGACACAACACATCAGTTATAACGGAGGGCTGGGATGGGAAATTCTGGAAATTGCACGGCATCATGGCTCTCTGAAGTTGCAGCGCCGTGGACCTACATGTTGGCATCACAGCGATGTGCTCGATTTTTGCCTTTTTCCAGCGTGTTTGATCCTTTTCCATAGTCCACCTACTATCAACACATAAGACAACACCCAAGATCGTGAGACTGTTCAAGATAAAATAACTAAAACAAGAATTGAAATAACATAATTTATAAATATTGGGTTGCCTCCCAACAAGCGATGTCTTTAACGTCTTTTAGCCGAACGCAGTTAATCCTTACTAGTTCCTAGTGGATTCTTCTGTGAACGGCTTGCAATCCGCACAGTTATTGTTGCAGGTCTCACTCCACCTACAACAATTTCACCAAACAAGGACCTCAGATCTAATATTATCCCCCAATTACACAAGACAGACTTGTCTTCTAGGTTCTCTATCATGTAGGGATCAATGAAACTCCCTACATCTCTCAACTTTTGGGGGTGCCCTTGAGGGTATGAACTTTCTGGTTGGGGCTCAGCAATGATAGTTGGTGATGTCTTTTCTGCAACAGGTATGAGAAAAAAAGATTTCAAGGAGTCCAAAAATGTGAAAAATTGGATCTCAGTAACCTCTTCTTTCCCTACACCAACTATCTCTCCAAATTCCTCAACAGCTTGTTGTGGTTCAGGTTCCACAATCTGCTCACCACTCCCCACAACTGTGTTGCTAGGCATATTTTCTTGCGGCACATTGATCACCACATCCATCAGCTTCCCCATTTGTGTTTCTAAATTTTCGCGGGACAACCTTATTTCAGCTATAACCTGAGTCTGGCACTTGGTGAGTCTGAGTAGGGCTGTCTGCAACTCATCTAGATCTTCTTCTGGAACCTGTGGGTTAGGCTGCTGTTGTTGATTCCACTGCCCCTAATAGTAGTAGTAGTCTATGTGACCCTTTTTTTTCTTCTACAAAATAAGGAAAACAACAAAAAGTGATAAAAAGATGCTCGCAGAACAAGTTAGGAACTTGTTCTTGGAGCAACCAAATTAGAAATAAAATAACATGACCAATTATATACAAACCAAATTAGAAATAAGAATAGATAATTCGATATTGAAAGTACGCCAGTCCCCGACAACGGCGCCAAAAACTTGTTGGGTGATTTCCACGTGCTCAACGCAAGTGTACGTATCGTTCCAAGTAATATAGTCTGTAAGAACGAATATCGTCCACAGATTATTTGATAAATATAAAAATATATACTATCTTTATCTTTTCTTTTTTTACATGAAACATATCGGATTCGAATGAAGAGTCTCATTGCAAGACTCATTGCGATTTTCGTCAAATGAAGACCCACATCTATGCGCATTCATGTCTGCATCGGAAATTCTAAACTATAGGCGAAATGACATTGTCATCCTTCGAGTCATATTTATTGAGTTCCTATCCCGCCCCACTTATTTGTTGTAAATTAATTGGATAACGCTATACTAATTATTAGATTACTTAGAATAGTTAAACCTTAAATCAATAGATTAGAAAGTAATTTGCTACTAGAAATTTGCTCCCCATCAAGTTAATCATTTTAGGCTTGCCATAGATTGTTAAACTAAACCACTTAATAACTTGCATAACCAATCATGTAGCTAAGGCATTATTTCTTACTAAATACTTTCTAAATATATAAACCCTTATATGCATTCTATAAACAAATCTTTGTCACAATACATCTTTTAAATAATTGTTTACATCTTTTTACGAAACCTCATATTTTCAAAGCATGCATTTTCTCTAACATAATAATTAACCTAGGTTTGAACGGACAACCGCAGGTTAGCGGATCTTAGAGGGTGCCTAACCCCTTCCCTCTAGATTAATAAAGAACTCTTGTCCAGAATCTCATATAGTTTTGCAGACCATTTAAATTGAGTTAGTGTTGACTTTATCTAGTTGACATTTAAGTGTCCTAATTCACTCAAACTAATTAGGTGGCGACTCCGCGAACCCTTTTAGCATTTTTGCTCTTTTATTTTTATTTGTTAAGTGGCAGGATTCGCTGAATAAAATGTTGCGGTCGAAATCGGGCGCGACAGGGTGAATTCTGGTAAATGGTATTTTAGATTGGTTGCTATCAATAGAAGTGTAAAGAATTGAGAGAAATCATCTAAAAATAAACTACACACCTCTTATACATACAATGAAAAACAAGTTTGGGGGAGTGTTGTAGTTCGGAAAAACAATGTGGATTTTCTCAATCTAGAAAAAGAAAAAGAAAAATGGGGGATTGTTGTGAATTGTAATGTGATATTAAGTTGTATTGGTTGGTCTCTATGCTTATGGTAATTGTGAACTTAAATGACATTTTATCTACCCGTGCCTAAGCCTATCGTCATAACCTACAAAGGTCATTTTTATTCTTGATCATTTGTTGTCTACATTAGTGGAGAGTAGCAAGTTTGTAAGCCTATGAAATTTTGGCCCGATGGAACATTGGTGAGAATTCATTGTGCATATAACTGATATTGAATACGTGTTAAGTCAGTAATCAAGGTTGAGTGATCATATGCCTTAATAACTTTAAGCAAATTTGATGAATATCTGACTTGAAATTCTAGATAGCAAGGCATAATATATTGCGGTTTACTTGATTCATTTTTAGAGTTTATGTGTTTCTCTTTTTAGGGTGTCTAGAGTTCTTTACTCGAGGACGAGTAAAGTTTAAGTTTGGGGGTATTTGTTGAGTCTATTTTTAGTAATGTTTTAGAGTGTGTTTTGGGGAGTCTTTTGTTGTCTTTTAATTATTTTGTATAGTATTATGCGTGTTGTTTTGTGTTTTCAGGTCCTAAGCGATTCAGAAAGGAATATGGTGAATTCAAAGGAAATATGCAGTTATGGAGGACAAATATGCCTACTGATTCACAAGCAATCAGTCAAAGAAGTCTCGGGAAGCTCAGGAAGCAGTCTAAACAAAATTCGGACGAAAAATGATGCAAGAGCCGCAGTTTAAAAGCTGTGAGAAACCTAATTTCGATGAGGGCAAAATGGTCCATTCTCGTGTTTTTTCATGATATAAGCTCTGGGTGGCAGATTTTAAGGATTATCACACTTCGGAGGCAAGAAACTAGAGAGCAAGAAGCCATTGGAGACCACTATTGTTCAAGTTCTTTTCCTTTTCTTTTCTTAATTAAGTTCATGTTGGTTTTTAAGATAATTAGTTTTATTAGCATATCTATGAACTAATTTCTTTATTAGGATTTTTTGTCGATTCACTTGAAACTCTATTATGAATTAATGCATTGTTAGTGTTTCTTCTTCATCTATCAATAGCTATTCAACTTGCGTTTATTGAATGAGAATTAATTGGCCATTAATTTTAATTACTTATATGATTTCAAATCAAGATCTGAAAAGAGATATTTGAATATGCTATAGTTAACTAAACATATATTTAATCTTGAACGAGAGTATCACGATTGCCCGTGTAGCGGTTTAGGTTATTGATCTTAATCCTCCTATGTGGTTGAATTTATCATAGAAATATAGAAAATTCTCACTTAGGTTGAGTTTTTAAATGTCCTAACTGGAATATAGAACACCTCAGTTAACCGGCTATCTTGATAAGAAGAAGAATTGCTAGTCTTGCATTAACAAATGATATAGTGGATAGTTGATGAGATTAGAAATTCTAATTACCTTCATTATTGAGTTAAACTCCGAGTATTTTCATTCTTATTATATTTCTGCAAATTACTTTAGTTTGTTAACTCTTAGTTTAGAAATCATAACTTAAATTCGTTTGCCAAATAGAAACGAAAGGTTAGTTAATTGGTAATTGATAATTCAGTCTCTGTGAATGATATTTGGTCTTACCGAAATTATTACAAATTGCGATACGTACACTTGCGTAGCATCTAGAAATTTCGCAACAAGGAACGTCGAGTATTTGATTACATAGCAAGCTTTCCGCTCATCTGATTGTTGTGTCCTATTGTGTTGATGCTAGCGTTATTGTCATTTCCTGTAGATTAACTTAAAAGTGAAGGATTTCATTGTAACTATTTTAAACGGATCTGAAGTAAAGATTAAGGTGTAGAAAAGGTCGTGTCCGACATCATTGATGGGAGTTTGACGACAAGGTATGCTAAGGCTACTATTTTATTCTTTTGGCATGTTCTAAGTACACAATGTCAACGTAATATTATTCCGTAAATGCTTCTACTCTTAGTAGTTAATGATGTTCATGTTATTTGTTCCTATTTTCAAAGTATGTCTAAATATGATCTTAGATCCCTATTAAGGTGTATGAGAAAAATATTAATGTTCATAATGTTAATTGGAGGTGCAACGACCTTACGTCACTCCGATAAACTCAGAGTTTCTTAATATCATTCATGCATTATATACATGTATAACCCTTGACCATACAGGCGTTACATATGCTAATATATGGTATGCATTATATATGTGTAGGGGATGGAAAAAGGGATACAACGTTATATACTCACCACCACCTGATCAACTGGTATATGATTATGATTATGCCCACATAGGCTGATATGATATGATGGGATGCCCACAGAGGCTTTATGGCATTATATACGCATATATATGTATGATCAGGCGTTATATACATACATATATGATACTTATGCATATTATGGCCCTCAGAGGCATTATTTATAGATGGATTCTCTCTTGTCTCATGTTACTTCATATCTCTATTATGATATTCTTCATGCCTTACATACTCGGTACATTATTCATACTAACGTCCCTTTTGTCGGGGGATGCTGTGTTTCATGCCCGTAGGTTCAGATAGACAAGGCAACGATCCGTATTAGTAGGTTGCTAGTTTAGCTGATATTGGAGCACTCTATTTGTTCCGAGATTGCGATGTAGCCGTATGGTATTTTTGCATATTCATATAGGTATGGCGGGGCCCTTTACAGACCTTATGCTGTGAGTACTTCAGTGAGTAGAGGCTTGTAGACAGTAATGATGTAGTAAGATGTTATGTGGCCTCCTCGACCTATGTTTTGTTGTATAGTCATCTACAAGTCTTGTCGGCTCGTACGGTCATGTCCAGCATATATGGATATACATATATGACTGACATAACCTTCCGATTTGCGTCGTGAAATGGATGCACAAAGCCATACGGTTGATGCATATATACGGTTTCTTTCAAATACCCATACAAGAATACATTTTTCACATCAAGCTGATGAATCAACCAGTTCTTTCCCACAGCTATGCTTAAAATAGTGCGAATGATGACTAGTTTAACCACTGGACTGAAGGTCTCACCACAATCAACTCCCTCTTGTTTCCCCGTGTCATTTGCCACAAGTTTAGCCTTTTAGTGTTAAAGCTCACAATTATCTCTGAATTTGTGATGATATAGCCACATATAATAAATCACATTCACCCCCTCTGGTTCCGGGACAAGATCCCAAGTGTTGCTGAGTAGTGAACGCATCAAATTTCTCACACATTGCCGTATTCTAATTCTGGTCAAGCTTGACTAATTTTGGTTTTTTAGGTAGAGGTAAGATAGTCTGAGTGGATAGGTTAAAGTGGACTTTCTATTTGAAAATCATGTATTGGGCACAAATTTTCATACGGTAGGTCGGGATCGGGACTATTTTTGTGATGAGAACTGGGGCAGGTGGGTTTTTTGGGTGACGGTAACTAGGGAAGTGGGGTTGTTGGGGGTAGGGGTGGTCGACAAGGCTATGTGGACGTCATTGGGGAATTTGGTCAGTGAGGAAGTAGGTTGTTTGACGATAACAGTGAGGTAATGATGAGAGTAGTAGGTGGGGGTGGTCGACGAAATGGGGGGTGGTCGACAGGTTGTGGGGTAGTGATGGGACAGTAGAGAGGTACCGTGACTGGATAGCCGAAATACTATCACTATGTATTATGTTTCTAATAAGAGGGAAGGTGTCCGGATTATCAAGAAAGCAGTAATCAGTGACTTGTATTTTTGGACGTTTGCTAATGGGAAAATGTTCTGCTGGAATGTGACATGGCGAGAGACTAGGATTTTATTTATGGACATATCATAACATAAGTACCCCTATGGTTCGACGGGAAACCTAAGAAAATGTAAATAATAGTCCTAGGTGCTAATTTATGAGGGGTCGTGGAGGCAAGATTATGGTAGCATAGACATCCGAAATTCCGAAGGTGACCATAGGTTGGAATCTGACGGAATATAATTTTGGTAGGAGTTTTATTTTTAAGGGTACGTGTAAGTAATATATTAAGAATGTATGCTACCAATTGTAATTCATATACCCAAAAGGGAGGGGGAAGAGAAGCATGAAAGAGCATTGTATGGATCATATTATTAATGGTGCGGAAGATTCTTTCGGCTTTATCATTTTGAGGTCAGGTATGGGGGTACGAGAATTGAAACATCATGCGATTATCTGCATAGAATTTATGAAAGGGGGAATTTTCAAACTCACGACCATTGTCACATTGAAATGATTTTATGTCCTTCTCAAACTATGTTTTAACATATGTTCCAAATTCAAGAAACATGGAGTGAACTTGAGACTTATATTTGAGCGGATAGACCGAAAGAAAATGAGAGAAATCATCTAATAATATCAAATAATATTTATGACTCAGTTTTCTAGTAATGAGAGATATCCATAAATCCGCATGAATGATTTCAAAAGGAGAAAAAATAACCCTTAAAGACGACGTAAAATGAAATCTAACATTCTTCCCTAAAGGACAAGAATAACAATTTTGGGTAAATTTCTCTTTATTACATTGAATCAAATTTTGACTTTTAAAAAAGTTAAAATCTGGTGCTCCCAGGTGCCCTAGTCTAATGTGCTAAGTTGATGGAGAGATTGCAGCTAGAGAGGTATGTGGATTGACACTTGCAGCGGAATTAGATGAGAAATGATAGAGGCCCCCACACTATTACATCTCGTAAGAATTGTCCCCATACATAGGTCATTCACAGAAAAACCAAAAGTGTCAAACTCAATAGATACGAAATTTTCACTAGCAAATTTCCTAACAGAAATTAAGTTTTTAATAATGCTAGGAGCATATAGGATATTTTTAGGGAAAATGAAGGGTTTGAGTGGCGCCATAACCTCGAATTGGAATGCGATTGCCATTTCCAAACAAAAAAATTGAGGATTATTTAAATTAAACAATTGAGGAAGATTATCGAAGTTACAAATGAGGTGGGATGTGAAGCCCGTATCTATATACCAGACATAATCAGGCTACTGTAAATTCATGGTGTTGTAGGCCTGGCCCAGTTCGGTAGGGATAAGGAGGTCGTACAGTTTTTGTTGCTATTGGGCCGTCGAGAAGTGGGCCTACTGTATTTGCCTCATCTGGCGTGGGCCTGGAGGAGGGCCTAGAATGTTGGGATGCTGCCATTGCCTAGTGCTTTGGGCCGACACTCTCGGGGAGTGGCATGTGGGCGAGGTCCAATTTCCAGAAATAGGCCAAGGCAGTGGGCTGACCCACTAAAATGGGTATTGGTCCAGTTGTATTTGGCCCCCGGAATTAGACCGTCCCCACGTCATTTTCCTTTGCTACCATGTCCGTTGCCACGACCTCAGCCCCTGCCGCCACCGCGGCCGCCCCGCTGTTGTTGGTTATCCGTGTGTTGCGGCTGGTCGATGGGTGTAGTAGTGGTCACCGATGCATCAACCACCAACGCCTTTTGATTATGTTCGTCCTGTTTGGCACGTCTAGTCTCCTCCAAGAGTAATTGTGACCAGGCATTATTGAAATTAGGGAGGTGATCGACTTGTTGGATCATCATCGCAAGTGTATCATACTCACCTTTTGGCAAACCATTAATTAGTTGCAAAACCATTTTTGTTTCAAAAATCGGTGTACCCACATTAGATAATTGATCTGAAAGTAATTTCAATTATTTGCAATAGTCGAACATATTCCCAAAGTTTTCTAGACGGATGTTATTGAATTGTTCCTCCAGATACATGACACGTGTATGTTTGTTGTCTTGAAAGATTTCCTCTACCCTTGTCCATAATTCATGAGCCGAAGCGCCTGCTTCATAATAGTATGAAGTAGATCCTTGGATATGGTGCCATATATCTATTTCTTGACGATAACATCAAACCTTTTTCCACGTCGTGTTGTCAACGTCGAGCGGATGGGCGTGGTGACGTCGATGTAATCAAGAACGTTGTAGGTACAAACATGTATTTGAAATAATTCAACTCACGATGAGTATTGTCCATCATATTGATCAAGAACTAAAGGGATAAAGTTTTTAATGTTTTTCACGACAAAGACCAGATGAAATGTGTTGAGAGAGGAGGAGGATGTGTGACATCTTGTGTGGAGGAGGAAGATTCGGGAGAAGCCATGTGGACGCCGGATGCAAGGAGGAAGAGGGGGGTCGTTTAGGGTAGGGTTAGGGAGAGTATTAGAGTTTGACTTCTCATACCATGTAGAATTGTGAAATTATCCTTGTCTGGAGGCTCATTAATGCATATATATATATATATATATATATATATATTGGTGTTTACAATTTAAAACCTAATTGTATGAGAATATCTACTTTACATAATTACAGAATATATGGAGAATGTATACGTATTCTCTA
Organism: Przewalskia tangutica; assembly: GCA_029844215.1. Classification (NCBI taxonomy): domain Eukaryota; kingdom Viridiplantae; phylum Streptophyta; class Magnoliopsida; order Solanales; family Solanaceae; genus Przewalskia; species Przewalskia tangutica. Next base: position 99,290,134 of record CM056728.1, on the reverse strand, counting down.
TAAAATGAACAGGAATAAAACAACTGGAAAAAAGGAAGAGAGGAAATAGTTGAGAGCAACATAATGCAAATGGAAGAGAACTAGGATAGGTCGGTGTGATTTTGAGCCCAAGGTTTTCTGTTTAGGGCCATAATCATGTCATAAAACTTGCATTAGTATTATCAAAGGGAAGAGAACTAGGATGGATCGATGTGATTCCGAACCCAAGGTTTCTTTTTAGGGCCATAATCAAGTCAACATCATGTCATAAAACTTGCATTATTATTATCAAAGAGAAGAGAACTAGGATGGATCGATGTGATTCCGAGCCCAAGGTTTTCTTTTTAGGGCCATAATCAAGTCAACATCATGTCATAAAACTTACATTATTATTATCAACACGTTAAGTTTATGTTGATTGCATTTGTTTTCTATGTTATGGATCAGATCTCTGGAGCGGCAGTCGTTCTACAAGATCCAGGTGCCAAAGAATGTGACGGAAATGTGATCATATCTGGTGCTCCTGAATATTGAAATTTAACTAGATTTTGGGTTAAGCTTAATTATGGGTTCATGATCCAACTAACCTTTTTGGACCAAACCCAAAATTAAGCCTAAGTTCTAGAATTTCTCTAGAAACATCATCACCTCCTTAAGTGTTCTAGAGAATTCTATTAGTTAATAATCTAGATATTATGGTAGAAAGCTCTAGAGATTAGGGGAAGATTTGTAAGATATTTTGTAGTTTTGGAGCCTATAAATAGCTCATTCCTCTCTCATTTGTAAAAAGCAGAAAAGTTGAACAAATGAAATAAAAGCAAGTTCAAAGAAAGAGTGTTCATCATAATTTTTCTCATGCTCTCTAAGAGTCTTTCAAGTATTCTCTAAGTGTTATTCTATATTCTTCTTCATACTTAGAGGGTTTATTTTCTTGGTTTTTTTCGGGAATTACGGTCTTGAGCTAGTGCTAAGCACTATCGGTGGTTTCTCTACATGGTATCAGAGTCATTCTAATCTTGTGCTCATCAAGATTGAGGTTTAGGAGAACTCTGGATTACTCTAAGTATGGAATCAATGGGTCGTGTGTTGACAGTCAATTTTGACCCGTTTTTCGTATATTTCTTGCAATTTAAAGTATTTTAGCACACCGCATTTTAATCGTTATTTTTGCATATTTTTACATAATATTCTATGTTTATTTCTTCACAAAATGGCATTGCATCTTTTTTATTTTAAATTAAGCATTATGTCTTTGTTAATATTATGTTTCTATTATTATTACACCGTCGTTTATTTTAATAATGTTTGCATCTCTTTAAATAATTAATTGGCACCGCATTTTTTACTTTTAATTAGACATTAAACATTTCTTAAATATTGCATTTTATCATTATTGCATCGGCATTTTTAGTTTTGATAATTTTGTACCTTTAAATAATTCTTCTTTTAAACAATTAATCCATTTTGCATTTTTGTCAAACCAGTCCAGTCCAAGACACAATTTGAATCAGTCGAATCCAACAGCATTTTAATTTCATCCAAACACTCTTTTATTTTCCCCCCTAAAATCAAAACCCACATTTCATTTTTCCCCCAAAACTAAACCAAACCCTAAACCTAAATACCCATATATAATAAACATTTTCCCCCCACCCAAGAAAAGGGACCAGCCTCACAAAACAAAAGATCGTGACTCTCTCACCCCATTCCGTCGCTCTCTCCTCGCTTCCCGTCGCCGCCGCTTCACGAGCTCGACTCGTGAACCCAACCAATATCCACCAGCCACATCTCCACAACACACCGGTGTAACCCCCATCACCCACACCTTTGAACTGTTGCTTTCCTATACCCCGTCGCCGATAAACCCACCACTGTGGTGGCGTTGCTCCGGCGACCTCGTCGTAGAAGTGACGCCGCCGTCCCCACGCTACTGTTTGTTTTCGGTTTTGACACTATTATTATTGTTGGTGGTTGCACTGAGTTTTATTTTTTATTTTTGTTTGGGCATTTGCCGGAGTTTACATTGTTCTGGTTTTTTCGGCGACTTTTGTTGGACATTGCTTACTGTTTTGGCGTTTCATTTAGACATTGCTAGCCATGGTTACTGTTTCGCTACCATTGTTCATGTTCCGCTACTATTCAACTATTTTTTTTACACTGCCCTACCCTTCTTATTATTGTTGTTGGCGTATTTAATTGATTTGGAACAAATAATATACTTGGGTCCATTACTACTATGTTTTGAGCCAATTTGGTACTGCATTTCTGGACCATTTTTGTGGTAATGTTACTGATTTCTGCTATTCTTTACTCCTTTTGGACTGGGGTTTGCTTTTGCAATGGACTGATTCGGGTCATAATCCGGGTCGGGTTCTAAAATGGTGGATTGTTGTTTATTTTGAAATATTTGGACAAGAATCAAGCTTTGTTGGTGCTGGTTTGTTTGATTTTTCGGGTCGGGTCTTCTGATCCGATGAATGTTGTTGGCTACTGATGCTACTGCTTTTGGTTTTATTTTGGGACTGATTTTTGACATTTTTCTTGCTACTGATTTTTGGCTATTTTCGGGCTGATTTTCGCTGTATTCTGGGCTGATTCTGGACGATTTATGCCCCTTTATTTTATTAAACTAATTTTGAACATGTTGCTACACTTGTTGGTATTTTACTGATTTTTGAACAAGAAGCTACAGTTGTTTGGCCAATGAAAAAGTTATCCGTCGATTTTTGAGGCCTCCACAGTTGCAAAGACGAAAAATAAAATAAATGAAGCTTTCTGAGCATTGATGATTTCTTCTACTTACACAGGATAACCAACATGCGTGGCGTAATTCTCGCATCGCACTTGTTTAGGATGTCCCACTTTATTTTTATATATATCTGAGCCCTCCGTGTTTAAAACTATTACTGTTTTGGCGCGGATCTGAAGGTTTTATTTATTTTATTGCTTTTAACAATATTGGTCGATGAAGGAATCTCCGTCTGATTTCCAAGGCCTCCTCTGTGCAAAAGACGAGTTTATTTATTTTTTTGGCTTTACTTATTAATTTTTGTCAGTGCTTTAAAATTATTTATTCTACTACTAACACTTTTACTAAGTGTTTATGCAGGTACCCGGAGATCATCTTGTGCAGAAGGCCTAAAAAGGGCTAAAAGATGTCCCGGAGTTTTATTTTATGTCGCATTTAATTTTAGTTTTTTATTATTTTGTATTGCATTTTATTTTAATTATAAATTATGAAAAATACTTAGAATACGTAGAATAAAAAGGCAATAAATAATTAACCTAGGTTTGAACGAATAACCGCAAGTTAGCGGATCTTAAAGGATGCCTAACCCCTTCCCTTTAGGATAATAAAGAACCCTAATTCAGAATCTCACTAATTTCGCAGACCATTAAATGGAGATTAATTGCAGTATTTTTATTGCAATAAATCAAGTGTCCTAATTCACTTAAATAATTAGGTGGCGACTCCTCAAAATCAACATTATTGCTCCATCCAGGGAACCGCGCCAAAGAGCAACGTTGCGGATACCGTTCAGACCCCGAGGTCAAAAATGGGCGCGACAGCATGGCGACTCCGCTGGGGAAATCAGGTTCTTGATCATAGCAAACCCAGGTTAATTAAATATTGCGCCTTATTTTGTTTTTATATTTGTTGTAAATATTTTATATTGTTTGCTTTTATTTTGTAATTAACTACTTTAATTGCTACATTCTTTTACTGCTTTCCTTAAATTGTCATTCCGTTCATATTTCCTCCATTCTGGAAAATTGACGCTATCACACACTTCACGCGAGGTGTGCTTTGCACACCCGCAAATTTCTTTCAAATATCCAAATTTAGGAGAGTTGACATTTTACGAGGAGAATCCGATACAATCGGTGGCCGCGTAGCTTTCTCACTCGAGTAGTCCGCTCGGGAACCATTGTGTCTAGTAAGCCAAATTTTAGAAAATTTAAGACAGAGCTATACCACCCTCTTTATTTTAAGTCATGCATGCATACACCCTAGGTGGGTCGATCCTTGGTATCGCCTCTACGATTAGAAAATCCACTAAATTGTCGTTGGGTTTCACAACCCGACGACCAATAAGCATATGTGTGTAGCGTGATAATGATAGACGGATCCAAGCCTGGTCATGACACGCCGAAATTGGAAAAAAGTGCACCGTCATTTGGTCGCCATTTCCAACAAAACATTGTAGTTTAACGACTTGGACTTATTTATCATAATCTCGCATATTTGGCGTTTAGGCCGACCTCTGGCATAAGAGAGGTTCCATGCATATTAGGGCGCGCGCTTGATTTGCAGGCTTTTGTTTACTATGGTTTGTCACTAGCAATTCTGTACATATTATTTAAAGCAATAATTACTCTTTTAAACTCTGTACATATCATGTCATGGGCTTATAACTTCGGACACGTGCATTTGCATTTTTTGCACTTTATGCTGTCGCATTGCAATCAGGACTTCTACCGCGTAAATCACTCTCGAATAGCGCGACTTGGACTTTGTGAAGCATCAACCAACAGTCCGGTCGAACCAATCAGGGGAGTCTTTGACTATATTGTCACGCCCTTACATTTTATTATTTTTATGACTTGCCTACTCTCACCCATTTGTCATATTTTTTGCAGGAAGACCGTCCTCGCAAATAGTCAAGGGCGGCCGGAAAAGAAAAAATTATCACAAAAATGAGCGGAAGTTATGTTGACTAATAGAAGTCAGTTTATACCAGATTCAACGAGACATCACTCTCAGTTCTTCTATATTTTGTATCTTTATACATATTTTTAAATTCAATTGATATGTCTAGTGTTGATTACATAATTATTTATCATGCATTTTACAGCATAATCATTCCGAACTACGCGTGTCTGATTCTCACCACACGGTGTGATACGTAGGCAACTCATTTTGGGTTCGACACCACAAAAATAAAAACCAAAAATAAAATAAAATAATAATAAAGAGCGCATTTCTCACTCATGCATCCCATTCATCATGTTTTCGGACATTCATTTTACTTCGAGCCTGCCTCCCAAACATACCCCTCGTAGAAAAATACTTCATTGTTCATTATTCAAAAATACCGCCCCCCAAATACCTTGTATCCAAGGTTACCTATATACTAAAGCTAAAAAATACTACTATACTGCATTCGTCCACAATGGACAATCATTTCTTTTGCACAGCTTTATATTGTTATCCTTTCATTGATAAATTTTTCCAAGCATACATTTTATAACATATTTCAATGAACTACGCGCACTTGATTTCCTCGGCGGGATACGTAGGCAGCCCTATTCGGGTTCGGTACCCCTTATTCAAAAAAATAAAAAAACATTTGTTCATAAATACAAAAAAAAATGTTATTCAAAAATACAAAAACATTTTTTAAGTATTATTGTTTGACTTTGTTGATACCAACACAGCTACAAGCGTGCATAAAAAAAACAAAAAAAAAACAATAGTATGGGTTGACTTTGTGGTAAACCATAAATTCTTTTGGTACCTCTTATTCACACCCGTAAATGACATTGTCTTGCGTGTTTCCAAGATAAGGACGAAACCAACCTCATCGTTTCATATGCATTGTGTGGTGAGTGTTTGAATAAGTTCAATTGCGTTGCATTGTGATCTAGAACTTGACCTGAATGTTTGTTGAGGCGAACTCCTAAGTAACACTCGGTGTAGGAAATGATCGTAGATTTTCTTTGACCCGTTTGAGCCTTTTCAGCCTACCAAATAACATTATCCCTAGTACACCCCTTTGAGCCTAAAACCTATTTTTTGACAACCGCATATTACACCTATACCCTTTCTGAGTGCGTACGCACTATCCCTCTCTTGGCCCGACCTCCTTGAGTGCATTAGAAATGTGCGAGTGACTGACAAAATTCTAGCTGAAGTTTGCAAAGACAAAAATTGTCAAAGTTTCAAAAAATAAAAGCAGAGACGACTTCACATAAAGAGGAAATAAAAAGCCCCGATAATAAAAAAAAAGGGAATACATAACCCCGAAAAAAAAGGGGGCTCCAAATGAAAGATTCAAAAGAAGTCAGTACAGAAAAACTGAGAAAAAAGAAAGCAAGTCAGCATTAAAGCGCACAAATATCAAGCATGAACGTACTCCAACTCTCCAGGATTGATTAGTCACTTTTATCCAAATGATATCCATTCCTTTCCCCAAACCTACATTACAAGCCTGTGACAAGCCCTACATGATCTTATACTGAGGGTTCTCACATTAGTGGATACTTACATGACGGCCAAGCCTATGGTATCACAATTGCATGCATTGAACATCTTTTTGAGTGTGAGCGTAATTCTCTCAACGTCCCAAAATTCAAAATACTGGAATATATGTGAGAATGAGATTTTCTTTCAGTGAGGGCATTTGAAATGTGAGATTACGTGTAGTTCAAAACCCTGGATGCATGCAGGTGTGCCGACACTAAGGTATGTCTGAGGTACTAGCTGAAGCTGTGTGAATTACACCGGAGTCAATCTCGGTTAGACTGAAAGCAATAAACGAAAATTCTTATGCACAATACTAATTGTTGGTATCAACTGAAGTCAGAACGTAATGCTGTCTTTCATTTTTTCAGAAAAAAAAACAACAAAATCATAAAAAAATCCTTATTTTGCCTCACGAACTACGTTTTGACGTGATTCCCTCTGCGGGATACGTAGGCGGCCACATCGGCTTCGATCCCACATCATTTTAAAATGATAAAAATTCTTATTTTGCATCACGAACTACGTCTTGACCTGATTCCCTCGGCGGGATACGTAGGCGGCCACATCGGCTTCGGCCCACATCATTTAAAAATCTTTATTTTTGCATCACGAACTACGTCTTGACCTGATTCTCGTCAAAGATGAGATACGTAGGCGGTCACATCGGCTTCGGTCCCACATCATTTTAAAATGATAAAAAATCCTTTTCTTTTTTTGCATCACGAACTACGTTTTGACCTGATTCCCTCAGTGGGATACGTAGGCGGCCACATCGGCTTCGGTCCTGAATCATTTTAAAAACATAAAAAATTCTTATTTTTGCAGCATGAACTACGTCTTGACCTGATTTCCTCTGCGGGATACGTAGGCGGCCACATCGGCTTCGGTCCAACATCATTTTTTTTTTTAAAAAAAAAAATTGCTTATCTGATCGCCTTGATAGCGTCAAGATTCAACCTTACCCAGTTGAAAGTTCAACATCTTCATTAACAGAAACTGGGACATTTTAAGGATTCACTGCAAGAAAATGACAATAGACAAGAAAAAAACAGGCCAACTAGGTCTTCAGTGCAAACGAAGAATGCAAGCGTCAAGAGCCAAAGCTACAGAGTCGACGCTAATCAACCGTTCTTTTCTTAAAACTCACTAAGTTTTCTTTGAGTGCAGGATCTTCATATCAGCAAAGGCGGGAGCACAACAATAAGCCCATGCGGGTCACAAACACACAACGTCTATGCAATGACGCTATCTCAACCCAGACGGGTCACAAAGCAGGTACGCCCATAAACCAACGCATTTCATAAAAGCCTATGCAACGGCTTCATTCATATTTCGTCTATGCAACGACGAACATCTGCATCGCGTCTATGCAACGACGCCATTTCATCTAAGCCTATGCAACGACTTCATCCATGTTTCGCCTATGCAACGACGAACATCTGCATCGCGTATATGCAACGACGCATCTCATTTAAGCCTATGCAACAACTTCATCCATATTTCGTCTATGCAATGACGAACATTTGCATCGCGTCTATGCAACGACGCCATTTCATGTAAGCCTATGCAACGACTTCATCTATGTTTCGTCTATGCAACGACGAGCATATGTATCGCGTCTATGCAACGACGCCATTTCAAAGCCTATGCAACGACGAGCATTTGCATCGCGTCTATGCAACGACGTCATTTCATCAAAGCCTATGCAATAACTTCATCTATGTTTCGTATATGCAACGACGAGCATATGCATCGCGTCTATGCAACGACACCATTTCAAAGCCTATGCAACGGCTTCATCTATGTTTCGTCTATGCAACGACGAGCATTTGCATCACGTCTATGCAACGACGTCATTTCATCAAAGCCTATGCAACGACTTCATCTATGTTTCGTCTATGCAACGACGAACATTTGCATCGCGTCTATGCAACGACGCCATTTCGTCTAAGCCTATGCAACGGCTTCATCTATGTTTCGTCTATGCAACGACGAGCATCTGCATCGCGTCCATGCAATGACGCCATCAACATCTACAAACACCATGTCCTTTTCAGCACCACATCACCAGCAGCTCAGTGTCAATCATACTTTGACACTGAGACAAATTTTGAATCTGTGTCGGTATTGTCTTTAATTCTGCAGCATACAACAGGCTAGTTTCATCATGATTCGACACTGGGATAATGTTGAATCAGCGTCTACCTGCTTTAATTTTCTAGCATCGCAGCAACCCAGTGTCCTCATAATTCGACACTGGGACAAATTTTAAATCCGCATCAGTTTTGTCTTTTATTTTTGGCATCACAGCGATCCAATGTCATCATAATTCGACACTGAGACATTTTTAAATCAGCGTCAGCTTTGCTTTTTATTTTTGCATCACAACGACCCAGTGTCATCATAATTCGACACTGGGACAATTTTGAGTCCGCATCTGCCCCACTTTTGAGTTCTGGTTTATAAAACAGGACAAAATTGGCTACAAGTCAACATCTTTGTCCGAAGACTCTTCCATCATCTCCGTACAAAGAGGGACATGCTGTTGACAGTCAATTTTGACCCATTTTTCGTATATTTCTTACAATTTTAAGTATTTTAGCACACCGCATTTTAATCGTTATTTTTGCATATTTTTACATAATATTCTATGTTTATTTCTTCACAAAATGGCATCACATCTTTTTTATTTTAAATTAAGCATTATGTCTTTGTTAATATTATGTTTCTATTATTATTACACCGTCGTTTATTTTAATAATGTTTGCATCTCTTTAAATGATTAATTGGCACCGCATTTTTTACCTTTAATTAGACATTAAACATTTCTTAAATATTGCATTTTATCATTATTGCATCGGCATTTTTAGTTTTGATAATTTTGTACCTTTAAATAATTTTTCTTTTAAACAATTAATCCATTTTGCATTTTTGTCAAACCAGTCTAGTCCAAGACACAATTTGAATCAGTCGAATCCAACCGCATTTTAATTTCATCCAAACACTCTTTTATTTCCCCCCCTAAAATCAAAACCCACTTTTCATTCCCCCCCAAAAAAAAAACTAAACCAAACCCTAAACCTAAATACCCCTATATAATAAACATTTTCCCCCCCACCCAAGAAAAGGGACCAGCCGCACAAAACAAAAGATCAGCAGCCCCTCTCACCCCATTCCCGTCGCTCTCTCCCTGTCTTCCCGTCGCCGCCGCCCTTCGCCGGAGCTCCAAGCTCCGGCGAACCCAACCAATATCCACCAGCCACATCTTCACAACACACCGGTGTAACCCCCATCACCCACACCTTTGAACCGTTGCTTTTCTATACCCCGTCGCCGATAAACCCACCACTGTGGTGGCGTTGCTCCGGCGACCTCGTCGTAGAAGTGACACCGCCGTCCCCACACTACTGTTTGTTTTCGGTTTTGACACTATTATTATTGTTGGTGGTTGCTCTGAGTTTTATTTTTGATTTTTGTTTGGGCATTTGCCGGAGTTTACCTTGTTCTGGTTTTTTCGGCGACTTTTATTGGACATTGCTTACTGTTTTGGCGTTTCATTTAGCCATTGCTAGCCATGGTTACTGTTTCGCTACCATTGTTCATGTTCCGCTACTATTCAACTATTTTTTTACACTGCCCTACCCTTCTTATTATTGTTGTTGGCGTATTTAACTGATTTGGAACAAATAATATACTTGGGTCCATTACTACTATGTTTGAGCCAATTTGGTACTGCATTTCTGGACCATTTTTGTGGTAATGTTATTGATTTCTGCTATTCTTTACTCCTTTTGGACTGAGGTTTGCTTTTGCAATGGACTGATTCGGGTCATAATCCGGGTCGGGTTCTAAAATGGTGGATTGTTGTTTATTTTGAAATATTTGGACCAAGAATCAAGCTTTGTTGGTGCTGGTTTGTTTGACTTTTCGGGTCGGGTCTTCTGATCCGATGAATGTTGTTGTCTACTGATGCTACTGCTTTTGGGACTGATTTTCAGCATTTTTTGCTACTGATTTTTTGCTATTTTCGGGTTGATTTTCGCTGTATTCTGGGCTGATTCTGGACGATTTATGCCCCTTTATTTTATTAAACTAATTTTGAACATGTTGCTACACTTGTTGGTATTTTACTAATTTTTGAACAAGAAGCTACACTTGTTTGGCCAATGAAAAAGTTATCCGTCGATTTTTGAGGCCTTCACAGTTGCAAAGACGGAAAATAAAATAAATGAAGCTTTCTGGGCGTTGATGATTTCTTGTACTTACACAGGATAACCAACATGCGCTACCGGCGTAATTCTCGCCGCACTTGTTAGGATGTCCCACTTTATTTTTATATATATCTGAGCCCTCCGTGTTTAAAACTATTACTGTTTTGGCGCGGATCTGAAGGTTTTATTTATTTTAGTGATTTTAACAATATTGGCCGATGAAGGAATCTTCGTCTGATTTCCAAGACCTCCTCTGTGCAAAAGACGGATTTATTTATTTTTTTGGCTTTAATTATTAATTTTTGTCAGTGTTTTAAAATTATTTATTCTACTACTAACACTTTTACTAAGTGTTTATGCAGGTAACCGGAGATTATCTTGTGCAGAAGGACTAAAAAGGGCTAAAAGATGTCCGGGTGTTTTATTTTATGTCGCATTTAATTTTAGTTTTTTATTATTTTGTATTGCATTTTATTTTAATTATAAATTATGAAAAATGCTTAGAATACGTAGAATAAAAAAGGCAATAAATAATTAACCTAGGTTTGAACGAATAACCGCAAGTTAGCGGATCTTAAAGGATGTCTAACCCCTTCCCTTTAGGATAATAAAGAACCCTGAGTCAAAATCTCACTAATTTCGCAGACCATTAAATGGAGATTAATTGCAGTATTTTTATTGCAATAAATCAAGTGTCCTAATTCACTTAAATAATTAGGTGGTGACTCCTCAAAATCAGCATTATTGCTCCATCCAGGGAACCGCGCCAAAGAGCAACGTTGCGGATACCGTTCACACCCCGAGGTAAAAAACGGGTGCGACATCGTGTAGTTGGATTGGGAATAGAGATCTTAAACCAATCTAACTACCGGTTATGGAAGTCATGTACGGAGTCATACTTGGTGAGTGAAGACTTATGGGATGTCAGCGGCGGTAGCAGCACAACACCGCCAAAGGGAGATGCTACAACAGCGGAAGCGACAAAGGAGTGGACACGGAAGAATGCCAAGGCGGAGTTTGCTTTGAAGACGTCAATATCCTCGGGAGTATTTGAGCATGTCTCAAAGTGTACATCCGCTATTTCTATTTGGCAGGCGTTAGATCAATTGTTCAACAAGAAGAATGAGGCTCGGCTACAGCTGTTAGAGAATGAGTTGGCGAATGCGTAGCAGGGAGAGTCTTCAATCTAAGAGTTTTTTATCAAGGTAAAAAAATTTTGCTCTGAGATTAATACTCTAAATCTGGAGGAGTCGATTTCGGAAGCTCGGGTGAAGCGGTCTATTATTCGTGGTTTACTACCCGAATATACACCATTTGTTACTTCAGTTCAAGGATGGGCTACACAGCCTTCCTTGGAGGAATTTGAAAACTTGCTAGCTTCGCAAGAATCACTAGCCATGCAAATGGCCGGAGTTAAAATCTATGATGATTCGGGAAGCGCTTTTATAGCTCGGAGGCAACAAAGCTTCAAAGCCAAACCTAGAGATAGTTGTGCAAAGAACAATGATGGACGGGAAAGATCTTCTACTGGAGATAAGAAATGATTCAAGTGCTACCGGTGTGCGAAACTTGGGCATTTGAAAAGAGATTGTCAAGTCAAGCTGAAGGAAACAAATATGGCGGAATCAAAAGGTCATATTGAAGACGAAGAATGGGGAAAATGTTTCACGGTGGAGGCTGCATCTTCAGGTACATCCACAACTAAAAATCTTGGAAATGAGTGGATTGTAGATTCTGGTTGTAGCCATCATATTACCGGAGACGAGAAGTTATTTTCTAGTCTTCAGCGTCATGACTGGAAAGAAACCATCATTACTGCAGACAATTCAATCCATCGCGTTGAGAAGGAAGTGACGGTTGTCATTGAAGGAGATGATGGAAGCCCAATCACTCTCAAGAACATGTACTATGTTCCTGGAGTAAGGAAGAATCTTCTCTCTGTAGTAAATGCGGTGGACTCAAGTAACTATATTTTATTTGGCCCAAGAGACGTTAAATTCTTAAAAAATATTAAAGAGTTAAAGGCGGATGTGGTTCACACCGGAGCACGGGTTAAAGATTTATATATTTTATCGGCCTCAATTTCTTATGTTAAGAAGATGAGTACCAATGACAATGCCTTTATATGGCATGCTAGGCTTGGTCATATAAATATGACTAAGCTCAAAGTGATGGTAAAGAAGAATTTGGTCAATGGGCTCCCAAAATTGAAGATTCATGATGAAGGAAATCTTTGTGAAGGTTGTCAATATGGAAAATCACATAGACTTCCATTTGACAACTCCACTTCACGATGCAGCGCTCCGTTGGAAAGGATCCATAGTGATCTGATGGGTCTGAAGAGAACATCCTCCTATTCCGGGTCTCGATATATGTTGCTGTTTGTTGATGATTTCTCACGGTACACTTGGGTATACTTTATGAAGGAAAAATCAGAAGTATTCTCCAAGTTTCAAGAATTCAAGGTTACCATGGAGGGAGAGTTGGGTCGGACGATCAAGACCTTAAGGACGGATAATGGAGGAGAGTTTATGCAAAAGGAGTTTCTCTTTTTTTGTCAAGATCGTGGTATCAAGAGAGAATTTACATGCCCGTATACACCTCAACAAAATGGAGTAGCAGAAAGTAAAATCAGACATTTAACCGAGACGTGTAGAAGTTGGCTACATGACAAGAATTTGCCTAAAGCCTTATGGGCAGAAGGCATGAGATGTGCAGCGTATGTCATCAACCGGATGCCACTTAGTCCGAACAATATGAAGTCTTCTTATGAGATTGTTCATGGGAAGAAGCCAACAGTGAAATATCTAAGGATATTTGGATCAATCTTCTACGTCCAGGTGTTCAACTCTCAAAGAACCGAGCTGGAGGCAAAGGCAAAGAAATGCATTTTTATCGGCTAAGATGAACAAAGGAAGGGCTAGAGGTGTATGGATCCAGACACACACAGGTACACAGTGTCTCGTGATGTTGTCTTTGATGAAGTTTATTCATATTATGAGCCACCTCAAGTCTTGGTTGAGCAAGATGGTGTGAGTTCCTCCAAGAGCGATGAACTAGCTCCTCAAATGCCAAGTGAGAGTGGAAGTCCTGAAAAGGAGACACAAGGTGAAATGGGGAGCACTAACCAAGATGAAGATTAGGAAGAATATCATGGTTCTATGGCTAATCAACGGCCAAAAAAGAATATTATTAGGCCTGCTCGGTTCAGAGATGAAAGGTTTGTCACTACTTACTCATGCTACTTTGCAGCTCCATTAGATGAAGATGAGCCATTATCGTATGATGAAGCAAAAAGAGTTCAAGAGTGGGAGGTCATAATGAAGGAGGAGATGAATGCTTTCATGAAGAATGAAACTTGGGATTTGGTTCCGAAACCCAAGGATGTCCAACCCGTCTCTTGTAAATGGGTGTATCGAATTAAGCGGAAAACGGATGAGAGCATTGACAGATTTAAGGCAAGGTTGGTTGCTCGAGGGTTCTCTCAGAAGTATGGAGAAGATTATGATGAGACTTTCAGTCCAGTGGCGAATATGACTACGGTACGTTCACTTTTATCTTTAGCCGCAAGCTTTGGCTGGAAGTTATGGCAACTAGATGTGAATAATGCTTTTCTATACGGTGAGATTGATAAGAATATCTTCATGGAGCAACCACTTGGTTTCAAATTATGAGAGCATCCTGATTATGTGTGCAAGCTTAAGAAGGCTTTTACGGGTTAAAACAAGCTCCACGAGCCTGGCATGGAAAGCTTGCTCAATTCCTTCAATTTTGCGGTTATGTGCCATCAAATTCTGATCCGAGTCTATTCTTCAAGAAGAATGGAGGAGTCCACGTGGTAGTTCTTATTTACGTGGATGATATGATAATCATCGGGAATGATGATGCTGAAATTGCTCGTCTACAAGAGGATATGTCGGTGAGGTTTGAGGTGAAGAAGTTGGGTGAGCTGAATAACTTTCTAGCTTTGGAGGTTCGAAGCGAGGACAACGTTGCAGATATCTTCACCAAGTCATTATCAATGGGCAAATTCGAATTACTTCGCTCGAAGCTCGGGTTGGTTGACAAAATTAAGTTTAAGGGGGAGTATTGAAATTAAACTAGATTTTGGGTTAAGCTTATTATGGGTTCATGATCCAACTAACCTTCTTGGACCCAACCCAAAATTAAGCCCAAGTTCTAGAATTTCTCTAGAAACATCATCACATCCGTAAGTGTTCTAGAGAATTCTATAAGTTAATAATCTAGATATTATGGTAGAAAGCTCTAGAGATTAGGAGAAGGTTTATAAGATATTTTGTAGTTTTGGAGCCTATAAATAGCTCCTTCCTCTCTCATTTGTAAAAGGCAGAAAAGTTGAACAAGTGAAATAAAAACAAGTTCAAAGAAATAATGTTCATCATAATTTCTCTCATCCTCTCTAAGAGTCTTTCAAGTATTCTCTAAGTGTTCTTCCATATTCTTCTTCATACTTAGAGGATTTATTCTCTTGGTTTTTTTCGGGTTTCTCGGCTATTACGGTCTTGGACTAGTGTTAAGCACTATCGGTGGTTTCTCTACAATGAACATATCCAGATTGCACAGAGTCTTCTTCATGCCTTCATCCTTTTGTAAGCAAAACCATCAGTCCTCCGGACATAGACTGACCAGAATATATGTGCTACCGTATATGTCAATGAGATTACTTCTTCGTCATTAGGAAATAGTTATGGTGCATTTATCTGCAAGTATGCATGCTCCATATCTATGTTGGCTAGTTGGTTGCTATAAAAATTAGACGTTAGACCTTGGGAAAATACACCAAGTTAGTTGAGCTAATGTGGTACTAGGCGTAGTGTACCGTCTTTTATAGAAGCGGGTCGGGAAGGTAAATTTGATGGGTTCAACATTTAAGATTCTTAGCATTTAACCCATTTTATTTTTGAAATTATGGGTACAGATTTTATACTTGTTGAAATTCTAATGATTTTTAACATATGTATCTATGCTTTGTGTTGAAAATGTTGGTTTCGGTTGAACCAATTAACCCATACTCCATTTGTCCCTGATACTTTTACATATGTCTTTGATAAGTTGTTCTTAATATAACCTTCGGATCGGGTGCAAATTGATTCTGGATGTTCGTATTTCTGATGGTTTTCTCATGCACACTGGTCCATTTATAGGGAAGATTTTTGGCATGTAATTGAACATGGAGTAGGAAGTAAACATGACAAATAAATGTAATGGTCTGGGGAGGTGTTACACCCCGTAATTCCAGGGCATGTATTCGAGAACGCATGTAAGACTTGAACGTTGGAAGAATGTATAACTATTTTTTTCTTAAGGAAATAATTCGAAACCTCGTGAAGGAAAAAGGTTTATTAATTGGAATTTGTTTATCAAATTTGGTATTCGAGATTCATAGAATATTCTGGAGTTTTGGATTTTCAAGTCTCGAATTTAGTCATGTGGGGCCCACGGGAAATATTTATGAAATTGTGGGGCCCACAAGGTTTTGAGATATTTTGACCAAATATGGATATTTTGGGGATGAAATAATTTCAGGACCAATGGGAGGGTGACACGTGTCACCCCCACATGGCATTGACCATTTGACTTAGACTTAGAAGATATTTTGAGAGATGGACAAGTGGCCACATGGGTCTCATCCACTTGGCTTGTCTTGCACAATAGATATTTATATATACATGGGATTGCAAGACCCCAACACTTAGCACTATTTTCATATCACACAAGTTCTCTACCTCTCCCTCTCTCTCGAATTCTTGAAGAAAATCAAGAACAAGATTAGTAAATATTCCAAGTGTTGTTCACATATTCAAGGTGAAGATTACTAACCAAGGTTAAACACCCCTAATCCCTTTAGAACCCCTTGGCCGAAATGGGGTCTTGAAAACCCTAAGTTGATCTACAACTTTTGGTGTTGGATCAGAAGAGAAGTTGGTTATAAGCTTCTAAGGGTCGCATATTGCGGATTGGAACGTAAGGATTTGGAGCTAAGACTATCTCTAAGGATCGACTTTTAAGTGGATTGTTTTGGGCATAAATAAGGTAAATCCCATCCTATTCTTGAAAGTAATCTTATACTACGTGTTGTGGTAGTTGTAGAATGATATAGTGATAAGGAAAAATGGAGTTTAAGATCATGTATTCCATTTTGTGTGTTGGCCGAATTTGGAGCCATTTTGTGACATAAGATTTCGTTGAACTAAATTGGATGTGTCTTCACGTTATATGTTATTGTTGTGGCCAAGAGTGCCCTTTCATTTTTTGGATATTGTGGGGCACAATTTTACATGTCTTGTAAACGTGTAATCCCCTTTGGTACTTGCCTTAAATTGTGCCTTAAAGATGTGGCTTTTTGTTGTTGTATTCGGGCCTTGGAAAAGGTAGAAAAGTACGTAGAAACGGGGGAAGTGTTGCCCAAATTTACGTAGAATAAAGAGGACCATTACTTGGTATTTAACTTACACTTGAAAGCATGAAGATTGATAGAAATGTAAATTGTCATTATAGGTTGACATCCTACGGGTGACGTATTCTACTTGACGTGTGGAAAAGCGTAACAGGTATGTGGAACTTCTTCTATCTCCTTTGAGCATGACTTTATAAAAATGAGCGTACGATGAACGTACATGTTTTAAATGAACTAGGATTCCTTGTAGTATATAAGGGAGGTTACTTGATTGAAATGAGACTTAGGAAAATGCAAAACTGCAGAATTCGGGTTCGGTTGGTCGGTGGCCGTGGCAGAAACTGGCGGCTCGCAGAAGTCGGCGCACGCGCCATAGTGGTCGCGGCGCTGCCTGAAGCGGTGCCGAGGAATAGTTAGGGGACGGGGTGGTGTTTTCGTGCCGCAGATTTAACTAGATAGTATAAGTAACTTGATGTTTAAAGACTAAGTTACTTGAATGAGATAGGTACACTTGACTTGATTTTAAAAGTAGAAGTGTCTTGATACTACGGGTGTTAGTGTCTTGGGATTTTATAAAGGAAAGAATGTACGGCGGACGTACATGGTGCTATGGGGTTCAACTCCCCTATATTGCATGATGTAATTCCTTTTATAGGAATAGATGTACATAGTACTTTGGGTTAAATTCCCGGATTTTACACGACATGATAGTGCCTTGATTCTAATAAAATGATGGTTCATTCATTTGCTTCTAATGAGAGTAAAAGATTACTTAACTTGCATACGTTGTTCATGATAGCCATTAGTACAAGTGTTATATTATTTATTGCGGGGTCAACCCCCGGGACATTGTACATTCCGTGGATTTGCTCTCCACGATGCGAGTATTGCGTATATGCTCATTGAGGGTCCACAGGGCCTATGCGGGTGAAATAGTCCTATGCGGGGCAAATTGTCCTATGCGGGTCCACTAGACCTATGCGGGTGAAACAGTCCCATGAATAGGATTGCATAATGATACTACGGGCGGGTGGCCCTAAATTAATCATGACCTTCCTATGTTAACACGGTACATATTACTCTCATTGTTGATAAGGCACAGTTGTACTGTTATTTTGATTATCATACTTGTCTCATGTTTTATATTAGGACTGTATTGTCACGACCCGACCCCGGGCCCGCGACTGGTGCCCTACCTGGGCACCACTTTCAGGTATACATTAGAGAATAGCAGCGGAACATACATAACACATGCAAATACTTAGACAACAAACATCAACAGGCTAGCCGATAAGGCCACCTTCCGTAAAATATACATAAACCAAAAATAAATCAGTACATCTCTGTTCTTAAAACCCAATCCACAAATGTGACTACAGACCTCTAAGAATAACAACTGTGGCGGGACAGGGCCCCGCCGTACCCCTGAATGTACATAAGTCTACAACATCAGGGAAAACCGTACCAAAAGATAAGCCTCCGGAGAAATGGAGCTTCTGACACCTGATCAGTGATCCTAAGAATGAGGATCCACCACCTGCTTACTCCTACCTGCGGCATGAACGCAGCCCCCGAGTAAAGGGGGTCAGTACACAATATGTATCAAGTATGTAAAACTGGAAAATACTGCAATTTACATCATAAGTCCAAAATAAAGCTGGAGACATGTATGATAATCAAATTACAGTACACTGTGACTTACTAACAATGAGAGTAAACAAGTGTATACTTTACTGCATAAAATAGGAGCTCATGATCAAAGTAGGGTCACCCGCCCGTAGTATCATTAAGCAATCCTACTCCTGGGACTATTTAACCCGCATAGGCCGTATGGACCCGCATGAGGTAACTTCCTCGCATAGACTGTATCCGCCCGCATAAGTCGTGTGGACCCGCATGAGGTAATCTCCTCGCATAGGACTGGTCCGCCCCGCATAGGACTATTTCACCCGCATAAGCCCTACGGACTCGCATGAGGTATTCCTCGCATCATGGGTAGCAAATCCACGGAATATGCAAATGCCATAAACCCGGGGAATGACCCCGTAATGAACAATACATATATCCCTAGCACAACCGGCTATCATACACAACATAAGCACTACCGACTTATCATACATAACACAAGCACTATCGGCTTATCAAAGTTAAGAAATTCCCTAACTTCTTATTAGCTTGTTCATAAACACTCTCATTTTAGTTTACTTAAGGCACTAGCATGTCATTATAAAAATCCGAGAATTTAACCCAAAGTACTACGTACTTCAACTCTTTTAAAATGACTCTTTTTCATATAAAACTTCCAAGATACTAATAACCGTAGTATCAAGTCATATCTACTTTTCAAGACAAGTCACAACACCCTTTTAGAACTACATTTATAGGCTTCTAAATCAAGTGACTTATTTCTTTAAAACCTTAAGCAATTGATGCCTTCAAATCAATTTGTCCTTCTTCATTACAAGTCATTTATCATTAATTACATTACTTAGTGTAAACCACTCTTTTTAACTTTCCATAAAGCTATTATAACCAACTTCCCATAAAGCCATTATACTAGCTTTATACCTTGGATACTTACATTATTTTTTATAACCAAGAGACTTAAACTTTTAAAACGAAACAAGTATCATATACTTTTAAAGTACTTCAAGTCCCTTAGCTTTTAGAGACTAAGATATCCTTAATATTTTTAAACAAGTGAGTTAATTCCCTAACTCAATCAACTTGGACATTCATAAGATAAGCCAAGGATATCAAATGAAACTAAATTCATTTAAATCTCGTACGTCTACCGTACTTTATATTTACAACTACTCATACTCAAGAGATAAGAAAGTTCCACATATCTCTCCGTCTTAATCCACTTGCCAAGTCCAATACGCCGCCCGTAGTATGTCAACCTATAATGACCATAATACGTCTATTAGCCTCTAGCTTCAACGTAGAATATTCTAATTGTAAAGTCCCTTATTCTACGGAAAATTGGACAGCACTTCCTTCGTTTCTACGTACTTTTCCACTTTTTTCAAGGCCCGTATTCAATAACCAAACATGCCACATTTAAGGCTCAACACATTAACCAATCAAAGGGGATTATACGCCTTACATGACGTATAAAATTCTGCCCCACAATTCATATAAAACAGTCCAATATTAAAGGTCATTTTTCGACTACAAAGTACAACCACAATAAATCTTTTCCAATTCCTTTTCAATCCATAATGTCGTTCTCGCATGTTATATAGTCGCAATCAATTTCAACGACTATAACTCTCATTTAGATAACATGTGACAATTATAACTATCGATTCGTTTGTATTGTACTTCTAATGGCTAATAAGCCCATGTTCGGATTTAGGCTCCCAATACCCATAACACTTATCAATCTTTAATACATAATTCACTTGGTCAATATCAACTATTACATGTATCATAGTTTACTTCCAAGAGGAGAGGGAATTTTACCTTTAGGATTTTGCCCACTATAGCCCTTTTTCCGCAACTCCTTTTCTCATCAAACTCATCCACGCGAGCTTTCTACAAGTTTATCAACACTTTATATTCTTTCCACCTCTCCAACAATTTTCACTAGGCTTAGGTTTTCTTAAAATTTTAGAGAGAAGGGGAGAGGGATTCTTTAGGATGATCCTTTGTAAAATGAAGATTTGGTCATAATATAAGGCCTACTCTTGGTCAAAAATATGGGAGGGACACTTGTCACCCTCCCATAGGCCTTTACACAAATATCATCTGATTTTTTCCCCTTTTCGCGAAAAATCCCGCCTCGGCGCCGCGGCGCTGCAACTTCTGAACACTTCAGGGCTTTCGGCGCCGCGGCCCTGCTGCCGGCGCCGTGGCGCTGTGGCGCCTGACTGAAGCTTTCTTTCTCCTTCGTCAACCGAACTTCTAACGTCCATAACTTTCCGCTCCGATGTCCTATCGACGAGCGGTTTGTTGCGTTAGAAACTAGACTCAACGAACTTTATACTAGGCTTTTTAAACACCTAAAAACTCTTAATAAACTGGGGTATATAGCACTCCAAAGTTGACTCAAAAATCTGCCTACAACATTTGCCAACTTATCTTTCCAAATTTCAAACCTTATTTCCTTGTGGACGTTCTTATCTTATGCTCTTGAATTTACGGGGTGTATCATTCTTCCCCCCTTAGAAACATTCGTCCCCAAATGTTCTTTCAGAGTCAATCTTATAGATAGCGACATAGTCTCCCTTTTACAACCCCTACATACCAATAATGCCACACGTGGCCACACAATAACATTTAAGCAAAAATACTTCAATTAAAACTTGACAAGTAAGGGAAATGAATTACCTGAAGGTATAGAGAATAAGTGAGGATACTTCCTCAATATGTCCTCCTCCGCTTCCCAAGTCATCTCCTCCCTATTTTCATTCCGCCACAAGACTTTGACGGAAACCACATCTTTGGTCCGCAGTCGCCTGACCTGGAGATCGAGTATCGCTATAGGACTCTCCTCATACGATAACCCTCTATCACCTGAACATCGCTAGCTGGAAAAACTCTTGATGGATCTCCGATACACTTCCGCAACATAGAAACATGGAAGACCGAATGTACCGCCTCTAAATCCGATGGCAGATCCAACTCATAAGCAACCTTGCCTACTCTACGGACGATCTGGTAAGGCCCAATGTACCTTGGCCTAAGTTTCCCCTTCTTCCCGAACCTCAACACACCCTTCATGGGTGATACCTTCAAGAAGACCCAATCGTCTACTTGAAACTCCAAATGTCGACGCCGATTATCAGCATAAGATTTACAACTTCGAGCCGCTAGCGCCTTCTCCTGGATAAGATTCACCTTATCCACAGCCTGATGAATCAAGTCTGGGCCAACTAACTGAACCTCGCCCGCGTCTAACCAACCAATCGGCGACCTACACTTCCGCCCATACAAAGCCTCATATGGCGCCATCTGGATGCTGGAATGGTAGATGTTGTTATAAGCAACCTCCACAAGAGGCAAATGATCCTCCCAGCTACCCCTGAAATCAATAACACAGGCCCGCAGCATATCCTCGTTGTATGCGGATAAGACGCTCGCACGTCCGCGGTCCCGAGGATGAAACGCGATCGAGACTCACCTGTGTCCCTAACCCCTTCTGGAAGCACCTCCAGAAGTTAGCCGTAAACTGGGCCCCTCTGTCTGATATAATCGATGTAGGAACTCCGTGCAGTCTCACAATCTCCCTGATATACAATCTAGCATAATCCTCAGCCGAATAAGTAGTCCTGACTGGAAGAAAGTGGGCTGATTTCGTCAGCCTGTCTACTATAACCCAGATGGAATCACACTTCCTCTGAGTGCGAGGTAACCCTGTAACAAAATCCATGTGGATCACCTCCCACTTCCATGTCGGAATATCAATCGCCTGCAATAGCCCACCAGGCTTATGGTGCTCAACCTTGACCTGCTGACAATTTGGACACTGAGCAACAAAACCTGCCACGTCCCTCTTCAGGCCATCCCACCAATACATACATCTGAGGTCATGGTATATCTTAGTCGACCCCGGATGAATAGAGTAATGAGCACTGTGTGCCTCCTCCAGAATCAGCTGACGAAGTCCTGCAACATCGGGAACACACAATCTGCCCTCAAATCTTAGCACCCCATCAGGCGCTACCTCAAATAGGCACTTCTCATCTCGAAGAGCCGTGTCTCGATACCGTATAATAACTGGGTCCTCATACTGCCGCCTCTTCACCTCATCAATGATGGAATACTCGGCAATCTCACGAACCCGTACCCCACTATCATCGGTATCAACCAATCGAACCCCAAGGCTCGCTAGCTGATGAATCTGACGGACCATGTCCTGTCTGTCTGGCTGTACCTCTGACAGGCTCCCCATCGATCTACGACTCAAAGCATCTGCAACCACGTTGGCTTTTCCCGGATGGTATACGATATCAACATCATAATCCTTCAATAACTCTAACCACCGTCTCTGCCGCAAGTTCAGCCCCCTCTGCCTGAAGATGTACTTGAGGCTCTTGTGGTCTGTATAAATATCCACATGAACCCCATATAAATAATGTCTCCAAATTTTCAAGGCATGAATAAATGCGGCCAACTCTAAGTCGTGAGTAGGGTAATTCCTCCTACGTTGTCGTAGTCACGGAAGCATAGGCTATTACCTTACCGTGGCCGCATCAATACGCACTCTAGCCCGATACCCGAGGCATCACAATAAATCACGTAGCCCTCTAACCCCCGGGAAGAGTAAGAACCGAGTCGCCAACTTTTCCTTCAAGAATCGGAAGCCCTTCTCACAAGCTTACGTCGCCGGAACTTAGTTGCTTTCGAGTCACCTAGTCAGCGGCGCGATATCAAGAAAAGCGCTCACAAACCTACGATAATAACTCGCCAAATTTCTAAGAAATTGCGCACTCCGCCGGAGTAGTAGGTCTCGCCAAGACTTGACCGCCTCGATCTTTGCCGTATCAACTCGAACACCGTCACCCCAATAATGTGCCCAAGAATGCCATCGAGGCCAACTAAAACTCACACTGGAGAACTTGGCGAACAATCGCGGCCCGAGGACCCAAGTACCGCCCTCGTGATCTGCATGTTCTCGCTCTGACGCGAAAAACCGAATGTCATCAATGAATACTATAACAAACATATCCAAAAATGGCTTGAACATCCGTTCATCAAATCCATAAATACTGCCAAGCGTTGGTCAAACCGGAAAGACATCACCTCGAACTCATAGTTCCCATATCGGGTCTGAATGCGATCTTTGGGATATTCGCTCTCTAACTCAGACTGATGATAACTGCACCGCAGTCTATCTTGAGAAACACCTCGCACTCGCAATCGGTCAAACAAATCATCAATCTCGGGAGGGTATCTATTCTTGATGGTTACTTTATTCACCGTCAGTAGTCAACATCATCACGACCTGTTCGAGCCCGCGATCGTGCCTTACCGGACACCGTAGTGATACAACATCGAGAAAATCAGCGGAAATAAAATCAAAGACATGAAACAATAGATTAACATAAGAACAAAGCAACCAAAACGGTTACCTTTCGTATATAAATTAAAAACTTGAGCAGCTTAAATCCTTTTACAAACCTTGCCTACAACAAGATATAGACCTCTAAGAGTTTTTATACAATTATGACGGGACAGGGCCCCGCCATACCCCTGAATGTACATAAACCTACAATGACAGGGAAATCGTACCCAAAAGACAAGCCTCCGGAGAAACGGGCTTTTCTAAAAAGCAGAATAGTGATCCTAGGAGCGGATCGCCAGTTACGCACCTCAACCTGCGCATGAACGCAGCCCTGAGGAGGTCAAGACAACAGTACCAAGTATGTGAAACTGAAAATACTGTAATGAAATCATAATAGTCTATATAAAGCAGGAGACATGTATGACAATCAAAATGCGTTTCACAAAGCCCGGCTAACAACAAGAGTAATGTACATCAACATTGTCTCTAAAAAGATACCATTTCACAATCTATAAACAATCGTGTCAAGTCAGGGACGCATGCCCTCAAAGTCATTACTCAAATATAAACCGGTCTCATGCCCAACGATATCAAGCGTGTCCGTGGGATTCTTCCTCACCGCCGACCGCCTATGCTATACCAACACCGCGAGTACACGCGAGCACCGTGTCCCACTGTGTCATAAGATCCGTGACGGGCAAGACGGGCCGACTACCGATACCTCTGCATCACTCCGAATCGGCAAGTACGGCCAACTACGGATACCTACCGCACTAACATCAGATAATCGTACCACGAAGCCGACCGGCAAGTACGAAAGTCACTACGGATACCACTGCGATCACGCCGATCGGCAGGCGGTAAAGCTAACTACTAGATACCTCTGCGTCACAAGACTCGCCATAATGCCGACCGGCAAGTACGAAAGCCTAACTACGGATACCTCCCGCATCACCACGACCAAGGTACGAAGCTAACTACTAGATACCACCTGCGTCACTAAAACACATGGAGGGCTAATCCATGGAATAACACTATCAACAGGGAAACGAACCCTCATCATGGCTGCATACCCGTGGACCCTCCATCGAGTCAGTATGCCCAAGATGATCCAGAAAAACACGATCGGCCCTCCATCGAGAGACGCGGTAACATAAGGATACCACACTTGCACAAAAAGGCTATCACAAGCAAACATAGGCAGGTTACTTACACTCAAGGTACTTTCATTTTTATGCCAAAAATCCGGGTTTTAACCCCAAAGTACTACATGCTTTAACTCTTTCAAAAAATCCATCTCTTTCACAAAAGTCACATGATACTAATACTCGTAGTATCCAAAATAGAGTAACTATTATATTAAGGTAAACCAAACAATTTCCATACTTTCTTTTTAAATAAAAATTAAGACAATACCATGCCTTCCTTTTCTATGTCAAATAGTTTCTCGAACTAGTTTAAGTTTCAAAACTTCAATTTCTCAAGTCTCTTACTTTTAAACCAAATCCCATGAAGGGGAACGATCAAGTCTCACATCCTTTTTTAAAACAACTGTCAAGTTACCATTTTAAAACCAATAATAAAACCATTCCTTCATTTTCATAAAGTCGTTATAACTAACTTCCCATAAAGCTATTATAACATTTTATGTTTTAAACCATCCAAGGACAACTACTCTCATTTCCGAATTCAAGATAACTTATTCTTTTAAAGACCAAGTACTCATTACTCACGAATGAGGTTTTACAACTTTTTAACATAATTCAAGTCCTTAACATTTTATAACAAGTCACTTAACTAGAATCAACTCAAGGACATAAAAGGGAAATCAACTCCTTCAACACACGCAAGGCTCACCGCACTATATATATGTATTTCACAAATATCATGCTCAAGAGAATAGGAAGAATCACATACCTCCTCGGCTAAATCCACTTGCCAAGTCGGATATGTCGCGCGCAGAGTGTCAACCTATAATAGTCAAAACACGCCTCTCAACTTCTAGTTTTACGTGGGATTCTTCTAAGTAAGACTTCTCTTAGTCTACGAAAAATTGGGCAAAGACTTCCGCTTCTACTCAATTCTCCACTTTTATCAAGGCCCGATAATTGTAACCAACATGCCATAAATAAGGCGCAATAATTCCGAAATTTAAAGAAGGGGATCACACGCCCAAACGGAACGCGATTAACAATCTCTCCTTAACAACAACAATAATTAAATAAGGGGATAACACGCCCAAACGGAACGCGATTAACAATCTCTCCTTCATAACAACAATAATTAAAGAAGGGGATAACACGCCAAACTAACGCGATTAACAATCTCTCCTTCATAACAACAATAATTAAAGAAGGGGATCACACGCCCAAACGGAACGTGATTTAACAATCTTCCCCTTAACAACAATGTAAGTACGGTCCAAAGTAAATACGGTCCAAAGTAAATACAGTCCAAAGTAAATACAGTCCAAAGTAAATACGGTCCAAAGTAAATATAGTCCTTAAGTTGGGGTCCTTGGCCAACTTTTACAATTTTACTTATCCAATTACTTCATTAGTCCTTCAACTTATATTCCAATCTTTATATAAGTTATAGTTTCTTTGTTGTTAACTTCTTAGTAAGTAATGGATACATTTTTACCATTTTAATGGCTAATATGTCAATTCTCCTTTTAACATCTTAACAAGATCCAAATCTTTCCTTATATCTTATAGTCCATAATATACTTCCAATATATGTATAATATCCAATATACATAATAATCAACTTCACAAAGAGGTTAAGGTTCATTACCTCAATTTAGCCCAAAAAATATCCAAGAACTTAAAGTCGTTCCTAAGCAAGTTTTAGCTCCAATCTTTGTGTTCCAAACCACCACAAGTCACCCTTAGAAGTTTCTAACCAACTTCTATTCAAGAATTAACTCCAAAAGTGAAGAACACTAAAGCTCCAAATCTGTCCACTCGGCTTTGTGAGGATTTTTGAGGCTGTGGTGTGAAATCTTGTCTAACTCTTGGTTAATAATCTTCCTAATACATTAAGGAAGAACACTTATAAGTTTAAGAATTTTGGACAACATTTGCTCAAGAAATAAAGGGTTGGACGAGAGCACTAGGGAGGGAGAGGAAAATATTTTCAAGTCTTGAAATGTTCTAAGTGTGGAAGATTTTCATCAACTAGAGGTGTTTATATAGGACAACCAAGGGTTAGGATTGAAACATGTGTATGGTATAGATTGTTTGTGTAGGTTCCTCTCTCCACTTGTCCCACAAATGTCATGCAAGACTTTGACCATTTGACTAGCCCACTAACTCTAAAAAAAACATCCAACTAGGCCACGAATACCATGCAAGACTTTTGGCCACTTGTCTTGAAAAAACGTCCAACATGGCATCTTGGGGTGACACATGTCGCCCTCCTATTGGTCCAAAATATTTATCTCTCGGAAAAATTCCATAATAATAATAAAAACGTAAAATTTCCTTCACAAGGTTCGGAATATTTTCCGTCGGAAAATAATTCTTTCATTCTTACCCTAATTAGGGTTTATACATTCGTACGTACGTCCTTACATACATATTCCGGAACTACGGGGTGTAACAAACACACATAGGCAGCGTCTCATCCTTCTTCTTTACAAACAAAACCGGCGCTCCCCAGGGAGAAATACTAGGCCTAATAAAGCTTTTTTCCAGCAAATCTTTCAGCTGGTCCTTCAACTCCCTCAACTCAGCAGGTGTCATCCTGTATGGCGGAATAGATATAGGCCGAGAGTCTGGCAACGTGTCAATACAGAACTCTATCTCCCTCTCGGGAGGAATACCTGGGAGATCATCTGGGAATACATCCGGAAACTCTCTAACCACCGAGATCGACAAGAATCGCACCTCACCAGATCGAATACCCAACTGATGATAGATGCACTCTTCTCGCACCATCTTCCGTGCCTCGAGGTAAGAAATAAACATACCTCGGCGACTGTGTTGCCGCTTCTTCCACTGATAATTGGCTCACCAGAAATCGAATCGACAAACATCTCTACTACCAATGTTGGCATAACAAGAATCCAACCACCCATACCCATAATGACGCCAAAATCATCATCTCCAACTCTATCAAGTCTGCTAGGTCCGACGATCAGATATAAACATCGCAATCTTTGTATACCCGCCACTAACACCGAATCACCCATCGCGTATCTACCTCAAAAGGTTCTATCGACACCGGCTTATCCCTATTCTACCAAAGAATAAGAGGGACACATAGACAAGGTAGAACACGGATCTATCAAAGCATAAACGCTACATCATGAAATCAACAATGTACTGCGATTTACATCCGGGAAGCCTCCTGATCTTGCCGGCTGGCTAAGGAATATATGCGGTTCTGTGGACCGCTAGAACTAGGACCTCCACCACGACCTCTGCAGCGGCCTGCCGGTCCGTGAACACCCTGCGCTCCGGGGTGCATAATCACCGAAGAAGACCCAAAGAATCGACTTCGCTTACCGAACCATACCACCCGCCGCCTGCCTGACAATCCCTCTTCATATGGCCCTGCTGGCCACAAGAGAAACAAGCTCCCGAAGCAATACGACACTCGCCCGGGTGAGATCTACCGCATCGAACACATCGAGATACGGGCGGTCTCGATCGGTTACGCCTCGCCTCCTAAAACCTCAAGTCCCGAGCTCGACTCGCCCCGAATAACCCGACCGATCAACCTCCCGCCGTAAAATCGAGAAGGGCACTCTGCGGCCAAATGTGGACCTAGTTCGGCCGAGGCCGCCCGCCTAGAAAATTTCCTCGAACCTCGTTGTCCCGCCCTCTTGGGCCGCTCGGGTTGGATGATCCTCTCTCCGCCCTCTATCCTCGTGCATAAGCTCGCATCTCCGCAATATCTATACCGCCGGGCGGCCACTCCAAGCACGCAAGAATCATAAGACGCCTAGCCCCATCACATAGCGATGAACTCGCTCACATGTCACCCACAATGGCGAGCGATACCGCCAATGAGTCAAACTCTGTGTTGTACTTCGATAGTCCTCCGCTCGTCTTAATGTCAAGAATTTGTCCACGCGGACTCTCTCATCTCAAGAGGCAAAAAGTGATCAAGGAAGGCCTCTGTGAACTCATCCCATACAGCTGGAAGAGCATCCACACCTCTAGACAACTCCCATGACTCAAACCAGTTCAACGCAATATCACGTAACCAGTAAGAGGCTAACACAATCGACTGCCTCCGAGGCCCTAAGCACTGCATAGTCCAGAATCGCCAATAAACTCCCGAGGATCCTCGCCGATCTCAACCATAGAACTCGGGTGGATGACAACCCAGAAAATCCCGAATCCGCAAACTGTCGGCTCTAGGGTTAGCTACCTACTCATGCCTACGACCGCCACTATGCTAGTCAATAGCCCGACCGCTTCTCCGTAATCTTATACTCACCGGCCGCGAATCGAGGCTCGTATCGGAACCTCCGAGCTACGCCGCTCGCCTCTAATATCGCTTGCGTGCCGAACTCGCCGACCGCCACAACCTCGTGCATAGTCCGGTCCGAGTCCTAGTAATCCTCTGCACTACTCAGCGCCTCCGCTGATGCCTTGCCTTCGGGCCCCGGTCGCTCCGTGAGACATAATCGATACATAAGAATAGGTCGAGATGATTCAACCTAATAAGACAAATTTCATCGCACGATCTCGCAGAGAGAAGAATGAAAACCAATCCTAAATGTTCGCACCTCACGAATATAGATGGTGCACAACACACCGATAATCAAGACTCTACTAGACACGTGCCTGTAGACACCTTCCGAGGACTAATCGCTCGATACCACTTTTGTCACGACTTACCCGACCCAAGCTCGCGATCGGTGCCCTACCTGGGCACCCCTTTCAGGTATACATCAGAGAATAGCAGCGGAACATACATATCACATGCAAATACTTAGACAACAAACATCAACAGGCTAGCCGATGAGGCCACCTTCCGTAAAATATACATAAACCAAAAATAAATCAGTACATCTCTGTTTTTAAAACCCAATCCACAAATGTGACTACTGCACTTCTAATAACAATCTGTGGCGACAGTGGCCTCGCCGCACTCGAATGTACATAAGTCTACAACATCAGGGAAAACCGTACCAAAAGATAAGCCTCCGGAGAAATGGAGCTCGACACTGATCAGTGATCCTAAGAATGAGGATCCACCACCGCTACTCCTACTCATGCAGATTTAACGCAAATTTCGAGCAGCGGGTCAAGACACAATATGTATCAAGTATGTAAAACTGAAAAATACTGCAATTTACATCATAAGTCCAAAATAAAGCTGGAGACATGTATGATAATCAAATTACAGTACACTATGACTTACTAACAATGAGTAAACAAGTGTATACTTTACTGCATAAAATAGGAGCTCATGAACAAAGTAGGGTCACCCGCCCGTAGTATCATTAAGCAATCCTACTCCTGGGACTATTTAACCCGTGATAGCCAGATGGACCCGCATGAGGTAACTTCTCGCATGATCAGATCCGCCGCATAAGTCGTGTGGACCCGCATGGTAATCTCTCGCATAGGACTGGTCCGCCCCGCATAGGACTATTTCACCCGCATAAGCCCTACGGACTCGCATGAGGTATTCCTCGCATCATGGGTAGCAAATCCACGGAATATGCAAATGCCATAAACCCGGGGAATGACCCCGTAATGAACAATACATATATCCCTAGCACAACCGGCTATCATACACAACATAAGCACTACCGACTTATCATACATAACACAAGCACTACCGGCTTATCAAAGTTAAGAAATTCCCTAACTTCTTATTAGCTTGTTCATAAACACTCTCATTTTAGTTTACTTAAGGCACTAGCATGTCATTATAAAAATCCGGGAATTTAACCCAAAGTACTACGTACTTCTACTCTTTTAAAATGACCCTTTTTCATATAAAACTTCCAAGATACTAATAACCGTAGTATCAAGTCATATCTACTTTTCAAGACAAGTCACAACACCCTTTTAGAACTACATTTATAGGCTTCTAAATCAAGTGACTTCTTTCTTTAAAACCTTAAGCAATTGATGCCTTCAAATCAATTTGCCCTTCTTCATTACAAGTCATTTATCATTAATTACATTACTTAGTGTAAACCACTCTTTTTAATTTTCCATAAAGCTATTATAACCAACTTCCCATAAAGCCGTTATACTAACTTTATACATTGGATACTTACATTCTTCTTTATAACCAAGAGACTTAAACTTTTAAAACGAAACAAGCATCGTATACTTTTAAAGTACTTCAAGTCCCTTAGCTTTTAGAGACTAAGATATCCTTAATATTTTTAAACAAGTGAGTTAATTCCCTAACTCAATCAACTTGGACATTCATAAGATAAGCCAAGGATATCAAATGAAACTAAATTCATTTAAATCTCGTACGTCTACCGTACTTTATATTTACAACTACTCATTCTCAAGAGATAAGAAAGTTCCACATACCTCTCCGGCTTAATCCACTTGCCAAGTCCAATACGCCGCCCGTAGTATGTCAATCTATAATGACCATAATACGTCTATTAGCCTCTAGCTTCAACGTAGAATATTCTAATTGTAAAGTCCCTTATTCTACGGAAATTTGGACAGCACTTCCTTCGTTTCTACGTACTTTTCCACCTTTTTCAAGGCCCGTATTCAATAACCAAACATGCCACATTTAAGGCTCAACACATTAACCAATCAAAGGGGATTATACGCCTTACTGGACGTATAAAATTCTGCCCCACAATTCATATAAAACAGTCCAATATTAAAGGTCATTTTTCGACTACAAAGTACAACCACAATAAATCTTTTCCAATTCCTTTTCAATCCATAATGTCGTTCTCGCATGTTATATAGTCGCAACCAATTTCAACGACTATAACTCTCATTTAGATAACATGTGACAATTATAACTATCGATTCGTTTGTATTGTACTTCTAATGGCTAATAAGCTCATGTTCGGATTTAGGCTCTCAATACCCATAATACTTATCAATCTTTAATACATAATTCACTTGGTCAATATCAACTATTACATGTATCATAGTTTACTTCCAAGAGGAGAGGGAATTTTACCTTTAGGATTTCGCCCACTATAGCCCTTTCTCCGCAACTCCTTTTCTCATCAAACTCATCCACGCGAGATTTCTACAAGTTTATCAACACTTTATCTTCTTGCCGCCTCTCCAACAATTTTCACTAGGCTTAGGTTTTCTTAAAATTTTAGAGAGAAGGGGAGAGGGATTCTTTAGGATGAGCCTTTGTAAAATGACCAAGTCTTCAAGACTTGGTCATAATATAAGGCCTACTCTTGGTCAAAAAGATGGGAGGGACACTTGTCACCCTCCCATAGGCCTTTACACAAATACCTTCCGATTTCCCCCCCTTTTTCGCGAAAAATCCCACCTCGGCGTCGCGCCGCACCGCTGCCGCGCGCCGCAACTTCGTAACACTGGCTTTCGCCGCGCCACGCCGCACGGCCGGCGTGTGGCGCCGATCAAGCTTTTTCTCCTTCACAACCGAACTTCTAACGTCCATAACTTTCCGCTCCGATGTCCTATCGACGAGCGGTTTGTTGCGTTGGAAACTAGACTCAACGAACTTTATACTAAGCTTTTTAAACACCTAAAAACTCTTAATAAACTGAGGTATATAGCACTCCAAAGTTGACTCAAAAATATGCCTACAACATTTGCCAACTTATCTTTCCAAATTTCAAACCTTATTTCTTTGTGGACGTTCTTATCTTATGCTCTTGAATTTACGGGGTGTAACATGTATGATCTCCTTTACAGTACTTACAGTTTCACATACTTGGTACATCTTTCAGATCGACCCTCTTTCCTGGGGTTGCTCATGCCACGTGATAGGTACTGTGTTGGTGATCCGAGAGCTTAGGATCTCCACTCAGCTTTTGTGATAGCTCCATTTGTTCCGAAGTTTGATATATAGGTACATGCCTTGTGTTTTGGTGTATGTACATTCAGAGGTACGACGGGGCCCTGTCCCGTCTTTATTATCACAAACTTTAGAGGTGTAGTCACGCACGCTGGTTGGATCGGTTAAAGTCAGACACTTTTGGTATCATATATATAAAGAGGCCTTATCGGCATCGGTTTCACTTCATGTTTTATTGTATAATGGTAAAGAGATTTAGCTTCCGTTGGTTATCTCTCGATGTATGAATATAAGGTGCCTGTAGGGCACCGTGAGCTTGGGTCGGGTCGTGACAGGAGGGTAGAGTGTACGCAGAACTTACCCCTGCCTTGAAGGTAGAGAAGTTGTTCCAGTCCATTAACGTGACAAAATATAGGTTTGTGACTATATTGTTGTAGTAAGTGAAATGTAGTAATCATCCGTGAAATTATCCCTTTCATGGAGACATTAAACACTCCAATCTTCCCGCCAAAAAAGTAAAAAAAAAACTATTTCTGTTACTATTCATATTCATTTAGTTTTCCTCGACAATTAGACCCACTACAAAAAGAAGGCCTACCGTGACGGTTAAAAAAAGGCCTTTCGTAATGATTTTTCTAAGTGTCACGGTAGGTACTGTCACAAATTTGTGACGCTTGTTGTGACGATTTTTTGTGACGGTTATAAAAACCGTCACAAAATGTGATGATTGACTTTGACTTTTCCCTTATTTTTTAATTTTTTTCGCGAAATTATTAATTAAATAATATTATTTGGAGGAAAATTTGAAATAAAATAAATTTAAATTGACGGATTTTTTATTATTAAATTTGATTTAAATTGGCAGAAAAATTTGTTTTTGACATTTATTTTATATTTTAATTTTAATTTATTAAATAAAAATAAATTAGAATTGTAAATATATTATAACTAAAATGTCACCCACATAATGAAATTGTTCTAATACATTAAATCGAAACATTACAAATTGTTTTTCAAAACATCTAATGTTATCATCAAATACAACAAACAAAAAAACATAATATTATTTTAACTTCAAAAAGTACAAATATTATCTAAATCATCATAAAAATGACACACTATGCAGCACAGAATACATGTTGCAGCAAATAACATGCTGAATCAGTAGCAGCTCGTAAAGGAGTCCCGAACAGAGTAATGGAAACTTAAAGGCAACAGCATGTTCTTATGAAGGAGCAGCAGCCAATTTATAATGAGACAGTAGCCATGGCAAGTTGTTCCCAACAGTAGAGCAGTAGCAGACAAGTAGCCAAGGCAGAAGCAGCAGCTCGACAAATATGACAAATCAGTATAATATATGTTCACTTGAGACTGCAGCAATAGAAAATAGCACAGGACAAGCACAACCATTTAAAGTAAAGTCGACATTATAGGAAAGTTTCTTGAGCATGACAGTGGTTTAAACCACAATCATGTCGGCCATTGCATTCTTTCTGGTTCTCAACAGAGTAGCACAATTTCAAATTCACCATTAGCTCAAGGACACTCGACATTTCCCCAAAGTCATGCAAAGAAAGGAGTGAAAAGTGAGTATCCAGAATTACACATTGTGTGAAGTAGAGCCATTATCTTACTTGGCACCACCAACAAGACCTTCTGCAGCTTTCTCTAATTAGAAAGCTTGAACCCTTTGACTACCTTTAGGAGCAAGTCCCACGTATTCAAGTGCAGAAACCTAACAAAACATGTCAAACAGGTAAGAAATCGTTTAGCCTATGCTCTTGGTAGGTAATAATGCCACATAAACAGGAGCAGAGGGAATACAAATTTTATAGGAGATCAAATTATCTCATACTTCAAACCAAACGAACATACTAGTTCTTTGTTCTAACTCTTAACACTGAACTAATTGGGATGTCAAAGTAATTCAACCTCAGTGTTGGTCTACAGGAAACTATCAAAAAACAAAAAGAGATAGTGTTGTAAGAGATCTTACCAGATTTCTGATGAAAAGTCGGCCAACTGCTGTTAGGCGGAAGCTACTGAGAGAGAAGTGACTTGTATCTAAAGGCAAGTACCATGAAACAGGTGAGTCCTCAGCAAGATCCTTATCCCACACAACCTTCATATCGACAAGTAGAATTTAGTAATCAAATTGCAAAGAGCAGTCAAATGTTTGAAAATATTCTTAGAAGAAAGGGACTTGGAACTTACTTCAAAACCAGTTTTTTTAGCTGGCTTCTAGGCACTGTTGTGTCGATCTAATCTCAGGGAGACCATTTCCGAGCTCAATTTCTGCCTATGACCAACGAACAACAAAAATAAGTTTGACTATCCAACAAATCAACACAAATGTACACATATAGTACAATAAACTGATAAATCACTTCAACACTTCAAAGATGTACCTTGATCCTTTTTTGCTCTTCGTTATTCTGATTGTATGCATCGGTCATGCACCACTCATACACAACAAAGCACTGACCAGGCTTCAGCACCCTATAGATCTCTTTATAACATCCAACCTGACAAAAATTAGATATATTAATAACCAGCAATCGGTTTAAAAAATCGAAATCAAAATTGAACACAGTAAAAATATACGCACTGGATCTGGTGAAAAGTCATGCAAAGAAAGAACGAGTGAAAATTGAGTATCCAGAATTACACATTTTTTTACATGAGTTCAGAAGCTAGTATAAATCAGTACAAATACTGGTACATATGTCTCTCAGCCACCTAATGGACAGGGCATAATACAAGATAACTTAGGGGGGGTTTATATGCTAATATGGAGGCATTTTGATGCTTGAACAGGTAACTGAATTATGAACTAAGGTCAAGATAATATGTAGAACATATGCAAATAAAGGACAAACATATATACATCAGGAGTATGTCCTGGAAGTAACAGTGTGTCCCCTAGCTAACAGGATCAGGCAAAAGGATAATACATTATACCAAGTTCAGAATTAATACGTGCATATAGCAAGCCTCTTATCTTTTAAAGAATAACATCCCAAAGGGGGCATGGAACCATTCAGTATATGATGGACATACAAAGTCCAAATCATGCTATATACTTGATAAAATGACATTTAGGCATAAGGATCTCAAATATACATGAAGAAAACTGACAGACATGGGACATGTCATTCCTAGATAGAACATATTCAAATCATTCGCCAAACCATCCCTAATTACCTCAGCATTTTTTGGGACCAGATTATATCATGTACATGCTTACTACAGGAAACAAGTTTACAAGCTAAATATGAAATGCAAGCAGAGACTATTCACAGGAGTAAATCATCAAGATGTTTTAGAAGGAAAAATATCCACATCTTGAAGCAACAAATACGAATATGCATTGGCTACAACAACAATTCAGATAAAAAAATAAGTTTCACAGAAATAAACATGCAATAACCCGAAATTAAAGAAATGGGATTGATTTTACCTTCTTCGGGCAGCGAACCGAGGCATCGTCTCGACTCGTCGACTCCGCTCGGATATGTTTGTTGTTTATGCGATTAAGAGGAAACTGAAGCTTAATTATTTGAGGCTTTTTCAAACCAGAATCGAGAGTGGTAGCAGGTTTCTTTTCTGATTTTCTTTGGCAACGATATCGAAGTAATGAGAATTTAGTCTTTTTTGTTCTTGAGTCTTTGAAAACCCAGAAATTCCAGCAAATCTTCATCGTTGTAGAACCCCACTTTGCTCTCCCGTATCGTTCGAATGTTCCTCGCTGTAGAACACTGTAATAATATGAACAGAGCAGCAAATTTCAAGCAATGGAACTAAAATAAAATAATTTCTTGTGAGGTCACTGGGTATTGGCTGATTCAGAGGATTCTTGTGAAAATTCGACGACGGCGGCGGTCGTCGTTGGTTGTTTGAGATGAGGAACAGTGGTGGTGCGTTGGTTTTGCCAGAGATTTTCATGGTGTTGTGGTGCTAAGGGAGCTGCTGTTCGGGGTGCTGGGTTTGGAGTTCGCCGGAGCTGCTCCGGCGAAGGACGAGAGCGGCGATTGTGAGATGGGGGAAAGGGATTAGGATGTAGATGAAGGAAACCGGCGAAGGACGGGAGCTTTGGAGTATCTTTTTTTGTTTTTGTTTTTGTTTTTTTAGGATGGTATGTTATGTTTAAAGGGATTTAGGTTAAAGGGATAAATAATGGGGGAAATGGTGTGGGCCGACGGGAGTTTTTGGTCCAGGAGAGATGGAGAATTGGGCCTCGGGTTGGGGTATAAATTATTTTTAAAAAAAATTAAATTCGTATTTTAAAAACCGTCACAAAAACATGTGACGGTTGAAATAACCGTCACACAGCTGGTACAAAGCTGTGACGATTTAAATAACCGTCACACATCTGTCACAAAGCTGTGACGGTTAATATCTGTCACGAACGTCCATTGACCAGAAAGTCAATGCTAAAACCGTCATAACGTTAAAACCGTCACACCCAAACTGTCACGGTAGGTCCTTTTGTTTTTTGTAGTGATCAAAGATAAAAGCGCCATTGCTAGATCTGCTTAAGTTTAAGAAAGTTAACATGAGACGAACAATATTACAAAAGACTTTTTCCTATGCCATAACAATGATATACAAGCCTTTAGATCCGCCCTGCACAA
Source organism: Przewalskia tangutica (assembly GCA_029844215.1). Taxonomy (NCBI): domain Eukaryota; kingdom Viridiplantae; phylum Streptophyta; class Magnoliopsida; order Solanales; family Solanaceae; genus Przewalskia; species Przewalskia tangutica. Next base: position 99,252,672 of record CM056728.1, on the reverse strand, counting down.
CTCTCATTCTTTATTTTGGGCTTGAGACCGGTAATATGAGTAAGAGCAAATGTATCTTTCACTGTCAAAATTCATTATATCTTGGCATTAAACCAGTACTTTAGAATACTAATAAATTCTTATTTTTACAACACTTTCTGCATCACTAAAATAAATGACACTAATATACACACTAGCACATGTGAAACATCTGAATCTCTGATTAATTAAGCGCTAAATTAATGACACATTTTTCCTGGAACTATAATTAATGATTAGAATTCTAATCCTTCTCTTAAACTCTAGAATTTCACTTTTTTCACTTTTGGAGATTTACTATACTACAATAGCTTCCTTTGGCCTTGCCAATAATGTTAGAACTGTAGCAGATATATGCCTAGATGATAAACCAGCTGCTTCAATTTGATCAAGTGGTGACCCATGATCTATGTATCTATCTGGAAGTACCATTGACCTCAACTGCAAAATTTAAGATTAAAAATTTTAAAAAAAGGAACAAGAAAGATGAGAAATCCACTTGAAGAAAAGATTCATGAATTTTATAATTTCGAATGTGTTTGGTACGACAAATTATTTTTCATAGACCTAAAAAATTGTTTTCCGGTGCTCAGTTGGTGAATAAAAAAATTACGAAAGAAAAAATATATAAGATATAAATACTATCACTGTTTACTTTTCTTTTTAGTCTATTTAAAAAAGAATGTCATTTTCTATATTAAGTAACTCTTTTAACTCCATCATTCCCAGTAAGATGTTTAAGACCACATTATTCAAAGGACATCTTTGGTACTTCAAATTAGTTTCCTTTTTAGTCTATTTAAAAAAGAATGTCATTTTCCATATTAAGTAACTCTTTTAACTCCAACATTCCTCGTAACATGTTTAAGACCACATTATTCAAAGGACATCTTTGGTACTTTAAACACCTCTAGTTAAAGATCATAAGATTCGAAAGTCTTCCTTACGTTATTTAACTTTGTGTCCTGTCAAACTAAGACACGTTAAATGAAACGGAGGGAGTAGTATTAGCAAATCAAAGACACGTTGATAAAAAAATTCAGTTCAAAATGTAAACGTGTATAGGTGTAAAATAAAGATCTTCACCCATAATTAGAATATTTGTGTAAATATAATTATGGGTGGGGATCTTTATTTTACACCTATACACGTTTACACAAAAAATTAACAATTATGTGCAAGTGTAAGTTGAGCAGTGAAATAATATAAAGTAAAAAGTTAAGATATAAGGAAAATGACTTCAGCCCATAAGCAAGGAAGTCATTTTCCTTCTTTTTATGGAAAATGTTGCAATATATTTCTGACAACCAAACTCTAGAAAATGACTTTCTCACGAAAAATATTCTCTTGAAAAGATGACTTTCGTCGTACTAAACACAGGGTTATAGTGTTTTTTTACCTTAAGGGGGCCATCCAAAATGCTGTGTAGGCTTAAGAAATGAGACACATGTGAGCCAAATCCTCCAATTGATCCTTCTTCAACAGTGATCAAGATTTCATGTTCTTTGGCTAATCTCCTAATAAGATCAGCATCCAATGGTTTGCAGAACCTAGCATCAGCTACTGTTACTCTTACATTGTGGGAATTTAGGATGTCTGCAGCTCCCAAACATTGTTGTACTATGGAACCATATCCCAAAATGGCAACTCTTTCCCCTTCTCTCAGGATTCTTCCCTTGCCAACCTGTTGATATTACAGTACAGACAAAAACGCCAACGTAATTTAGAGACCATTTAACTGATCGAAAGTAGCTACTAACACTTAAAAAGTGTTGTTTATAGATAAGCATTTACGTGTTTGGATAGTGCTGAAGCTTATAACATGCAATTGATGTTTTTTAAGAAAGTATTATTTATATATAAGTATCTACGTGTTTGGACAGAGTGCTGAAGCTTATAACATGCAACTGATGTTTCTAAAGAAAGTGTTGATAGATACTTTTTCTATTAAAATGACTAAAATACCCTTAATTTCTTTAAAAGGTATAAATTTTAAAAATATCAAGGAGAAGGACGAAGGGCGGAAATGAAATAGAGAGGGGTTAGGGGTAGAGATGGCAATGGATCCTGGACCCGATCCGGATCCGGTGAATCCAGATCTATTTTATAGGATATGGATATTCAAAGTTTGGACCCGACGGATCCGGATCGGACCCAGATCCGTTTATGATGGATCGGATCTGGATCTGGATCTTGTCTTTGAGATCCGTATCCGGTCCAGATCCGACCCGTGAATCCATTTTTTATTAAATTAATTATACATTTATTATTTATACATCATGACACCGAATCCTTTGTAATCTTAATTTTATTTTATATTCAAAGGGCCGAAGGCCATTATTTTTTTAATTGAGACACGTTTTGCGTGTTATTCTTTAATCATTATATTAATAATTTATGTGGTACTTATGTAGTAGCTTAGGTATTGAGATGATTGTTTCTCACTACAGCAATAGCCAATAGACATAACAATTGTCAACAATGTCATTTAGTCCTAATTTATGGATGCATTCCCCATGATTTCGTTAAATTAAATTGACTCTTTTTCTAGAAAATTTGGACTGATTAGAAGGTATAACTCAATAATCAGTCACTTTGATTTGGATTCAGATCCGATCCGTGGATCCGGTGGATCCGATGGATCTGGACTTGGATATGATTTTATGGACCCTATGAATCTGGATCTGGATATGGATATATGTATGTAAAACGGATCTGGATCTGGATCTAGTAGGATCCGGTCCAGATCCTACCCGTTGTCATCCCTAGTTAGGGGTTCTGCTCTGGGAAGGATATTTAGGGACGTATAAAAAATATTAGGGTTGTGATGGTAAAATCTTGATCAAATCATAGGTAATATACGCTAAAGTCATAAGTTGAGAGTGACCAACTTATGGCGTGACTAATTTTGAATTGTAGGACTTTCTGTTTTTATTAAATGGTAGATAAGCAAAAAAGCGTTTATAAGCTGGTGATCAACTTATGAGCACAAACACCCTCTTAGGCATTTTTGATTTAGATGTTACTAGACGTGAATTAGTAAATAATTGTACCTCAATTGGTATTCCTTTATTGTTTAGAGGCAGAACTGCACCAATTCCATTTCCTCTAGGAAATCTGAAACAACTAGGCCTGTCATCAATAGCTGCTGCTGTTGCAACCATGTGCATTAGCTCTCCTTCGTCCGATGGAGCCATGACTACCATATTAGGTAAACACGCCATGTACGCTACATCGAATGCTCCACAATGTGTTGGACCATCTGCACCGACCAAACCAGCTCGGTCCATTGCAAACCGGACAGGTAACTTCTGAAGGTCCACATCGTGCACCACCTTTTTTACGATTATGCAACGTTAGTACAACAACATTCAAGAAATGCAAATCTTACATTGTAGATCTACGAACTTCGTCGCTAATATGTCGTTAAATTGCTTGTAGCTAACAGAATCTTTTGATAATTCGTTGCTAAGCCATCGATAAATAGGATTAGCGACGAATTTTGCTGTCTAGCTACAATTTTGTCTAATTCCTGTTTTTTAGTATTGAGAGTACTTCAAACCATCTTTTATAGCCTGTAGAAATTGTTGTTTGCTATCGTTTCACCAATGTATCATTTTATATTGTATTGTGTTGTTAGTTACCTGATCATAGCCTCGTTGTAAGAACGAGGAATAGATAGCACAGAACGGTTTTAGCCCTTCTGTAGCTAAGCCGGCTGCGAAGGTAACTGCATGTTGCTCAGCAATGCCAACATCAAAACAACGTTCCGGGAATTGTTTCTGGAAATAATTAAGGCCGGTTCCTCCACCCATTGCAGCATGGATAGCAACAATCTTGTCATCATTTTCAGCTTCTTTAATCAGTGATTCAGCAAAGTATTGAGTATACGAACGCGTAGACGACTTGGCCTTAAATTGCTTTCCTGTTTTCGGATCAAACAGTGCCACCCCTGAAAATTACAAACGAAAAAATCTCAGTTTTCCGAATTTTTACACCATGTAATCTTTTTTTTATTTGCCTTACCGTGCATTTTATCGGTTGCTGCTTCTGCTGGTGGATAGCCTTTTCCTTTCTCTGTTACAATGTGAATTAGAACTGGTCCTGGTGCTGGCATTGATTTTACTTTCTTTAAAATAGTTATCAAGTCTTCGATATTGTGTCCGTCTACTGGACCGATATAATACAATCCAAGCTCCTCAAAAAGTGTCGAACCAGAAGCACTAATCATTCCCCTTGCATATTCATCTACTTTAGCTGCAACTTCATGTGCTTGTGGTCCAATTTGCTTTGTTATACTCTACAAAAACACACACAAAACAAGATACTTTAACACCTTTGCCTAATTTCAATCCTTGAATACGAGTATACGACTATTAAGTAAGCGAAAAAATGAATCTGATTTACCTTTGCAGCTTCGCGAAGTTGTCTAAATTTACGACTAGCTTGGAGTTTGCTCAAGGCACTGCTGAGGGCTCCTACTGGAGTTGCGGGGCCATCTAAGGTTGCGGTTGGTAAAGAAACTTGTTCGTTATCATTCAATATGACAATTAGATTCGCGTCGAGGAATCCTGCATTATTCATGGCCTCATATGCTTGTCCAGCTGTCATGGCTCCGTCTCCGATTACAGAAATTACATGATTGTTTTTGCCTAAAATATCTCGAGCAACCGCCATGCCTGCAACACATCGTTGAACTTAAATAAACTTCGAATTTACTTAGGAGCATCAAAAAACAAAATCTACTGAACGTTTGTAACAACCCACGGACCGCTGACAGTTGAATTTAAAAAGGTTCCGCTCTGAAGAGAAAATCTTACATTGGGATGGGAGGGGAAAGTTAGGGGCCATATAAGGCGGATCAAGAATTCAACTGTTGATACGCCTAATAGGTTAAAAAAGTGGGACAAAATCGTGAGGCCCCAAAAGTTGGGTCAGAGCATACAATACTTTGACAGTTGGACCTGAACCATCACGAAGTTATATAAAGGGACGGAAAAGGGGATTTACCAAAGTTTGTAACAACCACAGACCGCTGACAGTTGAACTCAAAACGGGGACCGTGAATCTTGCCTTAGACAAATCTTACATCAAGATGGGAGGATAAAGTTTGGGGACCATATAAGGGGGGATCAAGAATTCAACTATCCAAAGAGACAAAACCGTAAGGCCTCAAAAGTTAGGCCAAGAGCAGACAATACTTTGACAGTTGAACCTAAACCATTACAAAGTTATATAATGGGACTGAAAATATTACCAAGACCAGCAGAAATGCTTGTTGAACTATGCCCTGTACCAAATGCATCATACACACTTTCATCCCTTTTTGGAAATGGTGCTAGCCCTGAAGTCTTTCTAATTGAATGCATTTTAGACCTCCTTCCTGTTAAGATTTTGTGTGCATATGCCTGCAATTATTTTATCCACTTCAATTTCCATTACATATAAAACTATGGGATTTTATTATTGTTCAGGAAAATAAAAAAGAAGGGGAAAAACTTAAATATGCTATCGAACTATCGGAAATGGCTCATTTATGTCACTGGTTAATAGTTTGAATCATTTATGCCATTACCGTTACCAAAATGGCTCATTCATGTCATTTTTCATTAACGCCGGTGTTAATGAAAAATTGTATTGTAAAACCGGCGTTAATGAAAAGTAACGGCGATAGCATAAATGAGCCAAACTATTGACCAGTAGCATAGATGAGTCATTTCGATAGTTCGATGGCCTATTTGAGCTTTTTCCCTAAAAGGAATAAAGATTTGTTCACCTGATGACCAACATCCCATATAATTTTATCATGAGGAGTATCAAAAACGTGGTGCAAGGCCACAGTTAATTCCACTACACCTAAACTTGAACTCAAATGACCTCCTGTCTTTGCCACTGAATACACAATCTCTGCTCTCACTTCTGCAGCTAATTGTTCAAGATCCTGTTTTTTTTTGAAAAATGCAAATAAAAAAATGATTAAATAATCCAAAAAGGCTTACTTTTTAAGGGGTTGATTAGGAATTTACCAATTTGGATAGATTCTTCATATGCATTGGATAATTGATTGTATCAAGAAATGGTGTAGGTGGTTTTTCTCCTGAAAAATCAATCTGCCAACTATCTTTTTCTTTGTTTCTTACTATCTTCCCATTGATTTCATCTGAACCATGCACAGAAGCTTTTACCAGAAACTGAAACAAGAACATTTCAAGATTAGTTGAGCCAGTGCATTCCAGATATCGAATGGTTAAACAAAAAACAAACGGACAAAGTTATACCTAAAGCTAAAAAAGATCATAACTTTACAAAAGCTTTTACAAGAAACTGAAACAAGGACATTTCAAGATTAGTCGGGCCAATATGTTCCAGACATCAAATGGTTATTGAAAAGAAAGAAAACGGACAAAATTATACCAGAAAAGCTACAAAGATCATATCTTCACAAAGCTTTTAGATTAACTGAAACAAGGACATATTACATTAGTCGGGGCCAGTGCATTCCAGATATCAGATGGTTAAAAAAAGAGAAAACGGACCAAATTATACCAGAAAAGCTACAAAAGATCATAACTTCACAGAAGCTTTTACAAGAAACTTAAACAAGAACATTTCAAGACTAGTCGACCAGTACGTTCCAGATACCAGATGTTTTTTTTAAAAGGGACAAAATTATACCACAAAAGCTACAAAAGATCATAACTTTACAGAAGCTTTTACAAGAAACTAAAACAAGACGTTTTAAGATTAGTCGTGTCAGTGCGTCCCAGATACTAGATGATTAAAAAAAGAAAACAGACAAAATTATACCAAAAAAGCTTGGAAAGATCATAACTTTACAGAAGCTTTTACAAGAAACTAAAAGGACATTCTAATAATAGTCTATCGGCAGATCCATGATTTAAGTTTTATAAGTCCAATCTTTAAGATTTTTTAGTATTAAACACATTATATCTTTAAAGTTATGGGTTCATATCTACCGTGTATAACCATTTTAAACATAAATTTATATTACGCATAAAAAATATATTGGGTTTATATGAACCCGGTATCTTAAAGCTACATATGCCCTTGAGTAGGGGCAGTGCGTTCCATACCAGATGGTTAAAATAATGAAAACGGACATAATTATACCAGAAAAGCTACAAATTAAAAGATCATACTCCTTCCGTTCCAATTTATGTGGCACAGTCAAAATTTCGAGAATCAACCAATTTTTTGTTTGACCGGAATTTCTATATAAGCCTTTTTTAATATTTTAAGTTGTTAATTATTGTGATTTATACTATTTTTACGTAGTTTTCAAATACGTAAATTTTATTTTAAAAAACTCAAAGCTTCTATATCCGTATTAAAGTTTAAACGTTTGAATGTAGCAATTATAACCGTGCCACAATAAACTGGGAGAGAGGGAGTAACTTACAGAAGAACTAGGACATTTCAAGATTAGTCGGGTCTGGAACCAGACGGTTAAAAAACAGAAAGTACAAATTATACCAGAAATGCTACAAATGATCATAACTTTACATGAAAAATTACAAAATATTCAAAGAAAATTAAATGGGGTATCTTATTTACTCACCTTTTTCCTAGTGAAGTTATGAAATCTTGGAGTTGTCAAATAAGGTGAAGTAGACTGGTTTATTCTGAATACAGGACCTGAAGAAACTGCCATAATTATATTGTATGATGATGAAGTCAACTTGTTGTACTCTAGAGAGAAAATGAACAAGTCTAAAATGAAATGAAGGTGATTGAATTATTAGACACAAGAGGGAGAGAGGGGGGAAATAATTTATAGTAGTTAGCACTTAGCAACAATGAAGAGTAGCAGCTTCCTTAAATAAATATAGCAAATAACAATTCCCCATGATATATTGTCCGTACTCTCAACATGACAAGACAAGTGATGGTTGCTCGTAAAGAACCCACCCATCACCGGTAGGTTCAGGTTCGAATCACACGGGAGAATAAGTATGGAAACACTATAGATCATCCAAAAAAAAAGAAAACACTCAACATGACAAAGCCTTATATTCTGCTTTTTTTCCCTTTCCAGCTACAGAAAGTTATCTTAATTTTATAATGAAATTAAGTAATATACTGTTAAAATAAAAATGCTTTTTATATTATCGGTGTAATTTAATCTATTATAGTATGTACCTTACCCATTTTATCTGGTTGCTCCCTCCGTCACATAAATTTTACCCGATCAACCTAGTTTAACTTATTATAGTGTGTTACTTATCCTTTTTATCAAGTTATTACTTTGTTTCGTTCATCTTATATGATGGAATTTGACTGAGCACGGTGTTTAAGAAAGAAATAAATACTTATAGAAGTTATGGTGTAAAATAAATCATAAACATTTGAGTGACAATACATTATATCATTATTAAAAATAAATGAGAAGTTTAAACTTAATTTTTTTCTAAATATAGAACTGTATTAATCTTTTAGGGATAAATTGAAAAATAAAGTGCTACATAAAATGGAGCAGAAGGGGTATTAATTATTGTCCATCATAAAAAATTGTGTGCAACTTCCTTATTAGGGTTGTTATCCCGGGTATCGACAGATCCGGACCGGACCGATAAGGTTATCGATCCCGGACCGAGACCGGATCGATAAGGTTATCGATCCCGGACCGAGACCGGACCGATAAGGTTTCGGTCCTGGAAAGAGATCCGGGACCGGACAGAAACCTTATGTTACACTCCGTATTTCCAAGGCAATGAGATGAGAACGTGCGTACGAAATTGAGATTTGAATTTTGGAAAGAAAGAAGAATTAGTTTTTCTTAAGAAAAATTCTCGGGAATTTGTGAAGGAAAACGTTTATTAATTGGAATTTGGTTCTCAAATTTGGTATTTGAGACTTATAGAATATATTGGAATTTTGGATTTTAAATTCCGGATTTGATCATGTGGGGCCCACACGAGAATTTTACGGTTTGTGGGGCCCACAATATTTTGAGATATTTTGGTCAATTATGAATTTTTGGGAGATGAAATAATTTTGGACCAATCGGAGGGTGACACGTGTCACCCCTTGTCTTGGAAGACTTGATTTGGACTAGATATTTTGGAGACAAGTGGAGGTGGGTCCCACTCCACTTGTGTTGCTACACATGGGCCATATACTTGTCATGATCTCCCCCTTGGTGATGCATTATATATGCAAGATAGAGGGCTTGCAAGACTTAGCCACACTTAGAAAATATTTCATCTCTTTTCCTCTTCATGCAGCTCTCGGCCAAAGGCCCATTTCAAGTGCAAAAATTCTTCAAATCTTGATGATAAATCCTCAAATTCAAGACTAAGCTCCCTAATGAAGTTCTAAGCCAAGATAACCCCTTAAAACCCCAAGATCAAGTGTTGGCCGAGAATGAAGGGTGAAACCCTAGGAGTTTCGTCGACTTTTTGGAGGTGAAATACAAAGTGAAGTGGTGTATAAGTTCATAGGGGTCACATATATGTGATTGAAACTCGAAGAAGTGGAGCGAAACGAAAATTGCGGACCATATACCCCCGGACTATTTTGGACGTTTTAGGTTAAAAAATGAGGTAATAATTTTTCTTCCTCCGCAATAATTGGATATCACTTATTGTTATGTTTAAGGGATGAATTATGTTAAGGAAGAAATGGAAAATAAGATGTGTATGTGATAGATATGTTGTTGGCCAACTTGAGGCAATTTTGTGTCATTGGTTTCGTTGGTTATATTGTTGTTGTTATCCACACTTGTCATATGTTAAAATGAGGTAATATGGTTGTTGATAAGTTGTTGAGACTTGTATAAGTATTGGAACTTGAATTGGAATAAAAAGGGTTAAGGAAAGAGTTATCGGATTTTAGTTGTTGGCCGTAGAATCTATAAAATTGTTGGATATTGTGGTGCAGTTTTTATGGACTATTTTGGGGCATTAGAATGATGAAAATTCAGCCCCTAATATGCATGTTTAAGTGTAGTAATTGACTAGTGAAAGTCCTAAGGAATAAGGTGTTAAAGGCTTCACATTGGACCCTTAATATTTATTTAACATGGATCGTTTTTATGGACTGTTTGATATAGATTGTGGGGCAGAATTTTACACGTCAATTTAGGCGTGTAATCCTCTTTGGTTAACTGTTGGTTTTGCCTTAAATGTGGCTTGTTGGTTGTGGAATACGGGTCTTGGAAAAGGGTGGGAAAGTACGTAGAAACAAAGGAAGTGCTGCCCAAATTTCCGTAGAATTAGAGGGCCATTATTTGGTATAAGTCTTATACTAGTAAGTATGATATTGATAGAAGTGCTATCGTCATTATAGGTTGAAGAACTACGTGTAGCATATTCTACTTGGAATGTGGAATAGACGATAATGTTGAAGTACATTGGAGCGTATTGCTACTTGTTGTATGGGTTAGTCGCCAATGAGGTATGTGAACTCCTTCCTTCTATCGACATGATTGTTCTTGAAGTATACTTGCCCTATTATTGACGCGCGACGTGATAGTACCATGGGATTTCTAAATGGAAGTTAGTGTATGTGGAACTTCTTCTATCTCCTTTGAGCATGACTTTATAAAAGTGAGCGTACGATGAATGTACATGTTTTAAATGAACTCGGATTCCTGGTAGTATATAAGGGAAGTTACTTGATTGAAAAGAGACTTAGAAAAAATGTGAAACTGCAGAATTCGAGTTCGAGGCCGCGACGCCAAGTTGCAGGGCCGTGACTCCGAAACTTCAGAAGGCCGCAGAAGTTCCGGCGCCGCGATGCCATAGTGCAGGGTCGTGGCACTGCCTCTTCTGAAGGGGGGGCCGAGGTTAGTCAGGAGGCGGGGTGGTGTTTCAATGCCACGATATCAACCCTAGTGAGTACAAGTGACTTGATGATTAAAAGAATATGTTACTTGAAGTTAAACGTACACTTAACTTGATTTTAGAAAGTGGAAGTGTCTTGATACTACGGGTGTTAGAATCTTGGGGTCTTACAAAGGAAAGAATGTACGGTGAATGTACATAATACTTTTGGGTTTAACTCCTTAATAATATTGCATGATATGTACGGTGAATGTACATAGTACTTTTGAGTTTAACTCTCTTATATTGCATGATGTGATTCTTTGTATAAAGAATAGATGTACATAGTACTTTGGGTTTCATTCCCTAATATTACATGACATGACAATACCTTGATTTTACAAAAGGGAAAGATGTGGTAGTGCTTTAGTTTTCTAAAATGAAAGATGTTGTAACGGCTTTATAGAAAGTTGGTTATAACAGTTTGTGGAAAGTTAAGAGATAGTATAAAAGGTTATAAGGAAAAAAGGCGCTACTTCAATTCAAGCGCAAACCCCCCTTCTATTGCATAGTAACCCTAAAACATGGAGTTAGCGGGGTTGGGCTCCCCCTGCAGAAATACAACAAACATGGGACAACAAACATCGCTAACGAGCAAGAAAGTTCCCCTTACTATAAATAGGGCCAACGCGTTTTACTAATAACAAACATATATAGGGCTTACTTTTTTCGGCTTGATCGGAATCTTCATGTGAGAATGTCCATGATTAAGTCCTTAATATAGTACATGAAATGAAAGTGCCTTGAGTTTATAAATTGAATGTACGACGGACGTACATTGTTGTAATGGATCTTAATCCTTAATGAACTATGTGATAGTGCCTTGGACCTTGGTGTTATAAAATGAAAGACTTGTTAATGTCTTGGTTTCTCTAAAATGATAGTTAATTCTATTTGTGCTACTGAGACTTGAAGATGATTTAAATAGTACATAGTTGCTTGTGATAGCTATATGTGTACAGTCATTTATATTTGCACCAAGTCCCAAAAATGGGCCGGGACATGTCGTGCCTCGCATGATGGTATTGTCTAGATCATTTTATAAAGGCAGACATGGTATTGTCTTGTTTGTTTTAAAAGGAAGGCATGGTATTGTCTTGGTTGTTTAAAAAGATGGTGCATTCATTTTGTCTAATGAGAGTTAAAGATTACTTAACTTGCATATGTTGCTCATGATAGCCATTAGTGCTAGTGTTATAAGTATAATTGCGAGGTAAACCCCCAAGACATTATACATATTCCGTGGATTTGCTCTCCACGATGCGAGTATTGCGTATAAGCTCATTGCGGGTCCATAGGGCCTCTGCGGATGAAATAGTCCTATGCGGGTGAAATAGTCCTATGCGGGGCAAATTGCCCTATGCGGGTCCACAAGGCCTATGCGGGTGAAATAATCACATGAGTAGGATTGCATAATGATACTACGGGCGGGTGACCCTAGATTGATCATAAGCTTCCTATTTTAAAGCATGTAAAGTTTACTCTTATTACTCTACTTTTAAAAAGGCGCAGTATACTGGTATTTGATTATTATACTTGTTACATGCCGACAGAGTGATGTTGGAATTCCACGGGCATGCTTATCTGATGTTGGTTGTATATTATACTTGTTACATCTTGTGATGATGTTGTATTCCACGGCGTATACGTGATATTATATCTTTGAGGCGGTGTCCCCGATTTTGACATGGCTTTCGTATGTGAAAATGATACGATTATTCTGATGGTCTGATGATACAAGGTCTGATTGGCTCTGATTGTTATATGACACGGTAGGATCTGGTATTTGATTTTCATACTTGCCCCTGTCATTCTTGTGTACAACTATGATTTTAATACTGTACTTTATTTCCATTCCATACTCGGTACTTGTTGTACTGACCCCGCCGGGGCTGCGTTAAATGCCGCGAGTAATAGGTACTCGATTGGGTGATCGCGAGCTTAGGATCTCGCTCGGCTTCAGTAAGAACTCCACTACTCCGGAGTCTTGTCATGTTGGTACGGAGTTTGTATTAGAGTCTTGTACAGTTATGGGTACGGCGGGGCCTTGTCCCGTCATAGTAATTGTCCAAACTCTTAGAGGACTGTATTCATATGTGGGCTGGACTGGCGTGAGTTGTATTTACATTATTGTACGGTTGTAGACCCATTCGGGTGTTATGTTTATTATGACAGCCTTGCCGGCTTTGCCTTTGTTTAAAAAGAAAAAAAATGAGTGTTATTATATTCCGCGGTTTACTTGTGTTGTACGGGTAGAAGGGTGCCCATGTAGGGCATCAGTTGCGGGCCCGGGGTTCGGGGCGTGACACCTTATCGGTCCGGTTCTCGGTCAGGACCGATAAGATTTTTCCGGGTCGGGTACGGGCCCGGATTAGTTTTTTCAAAAAAAAATAATTTAATTTCCAATATTGAAATTGACATTCTCGGACACATTACCACGAAATTTGAACGTTGAAATCTATTGTATATCGCGAGATTATGTCAAACGGACGTCCGAGAGTAGAGTTATGACCATTTAAAATTTCACTAATTTACAACTACTTTACTTTCTTCTCTCCCTACCTATATTTTATATGTCAATGTTTCAAATTAAAACATAAATTCTACATCACATATATTTAAAACATGTAAAATAGTCCAACATTAGGGAATTTGCACTTAAATATAATTAGGGCTTCTTTGGGGAAATTTGGGGAGTTCTGGGTATTTCTGGGTTCACGGTCCAGGTAATTTTTTGATACTCGTATCCGGACCGTTAACTTTTCAATCCGAGTATCGGTCCGGATTTACCGATCCGATTCTCAGGTAATTACTGGGAGTATCCGGACCGCTAACGGCCCTATTCCTTATAACTGATTTAATTATGTCACTGTTTTTATTTTTTTGTGCTATAAACTTGATCAACTCATTTATAATTTATTTCCATTCTGGACAAAAAGTATGTTAGTGTCGTTATTGAGATTACTAAAAATCGAATAAGCTTATACACTGTTTTAGACCTTTTCTATCACTTCGATTATGACAATTTAGAAATAATCAATAGGATAAAACTATACTTTTTCACTTTGGAATATTTTTTACTGTACAAGATATCATATGATTGTATGTCATTGGATCAACCGAAAAAAGAATAAAATAAGAGTTCTCTCTCCCTCTGTTACAATGGACAACTTTAATCTTCTGCGATCGGAAGCTCTAAACCAGTTGGTCTTGAAGACAGAAGGTATCCTTATTAGATAATGTGGGAGAGCTTGGTCACAGGGTAACATCTGACCTGCCTTCGCCTTTTGGGGGAACCTGTCACATCTGGCTTGCCATATGTGGTTTAACTGACTGACGGAGTTTACAGGCTATTACGTCAGTCCGTGGTTTACCCAGTGCGCACCTTCGGATAGCGGCTGCGAGTTTCACGTTAAACAAATTTTAATCTTCTGCATAAATATTATTTCACCGTACAGTTTATAATAGCAAGTCATTAGTACTAGATGGCATAGACTTACTATAATACCTAACTCTTTTTATTAAACTTAAATGATAACTTAGGGGGAAAAAGTAATAATCAGTTATAATTGATTATATTGTAATTTTTTTATATTACCGATCTGGTCTGTATAACTTAAATTCTACCATCATATTGAAAAGTATAGATCATGTGCTTCTCTTACTTATAATGTGTGACACAACTTGGATGCCATGTTGGTCCCATTGGTACAACTTTTGTGTAACTTACCATCATAGACATTTTTGACACTTGCCTAACCTGATTTGATATATTTCTAACAAATAGTGTTTGGTGTAACCTAATATGTTTAACCTTAAATGTTTTTGCACCCATCGTTATGCTACTTTTATGTGTTAACTTTAATTTTTGAATCCGATATTGAAACATTGCTTTCAATTCTAGTGTTTTTTTTGTTCTTCTATAATTTATTTTTGTGTAGTTTGGTGCCTCCTTGGTGGGATGGAGCTAAAGGTTGGAAAGAGGGTATAATCGAATTTCTTTTGCCAGAAATTACACCGCACAAATAAAGAAATAAGGAATAAATTTTGAGTACATATAAGCAGTTGAATTTCATTGGCATAAAGAAAGATTCTACTGTAGTTAGTAGTCATCATCATACCTAGTGAAGGATCTAGATAACAAAATCTGGTGATACAAACATACGAAGTAATAATTTTATGCATAGCAAAAAAAAAAAGTTGCTAGGCAATGTACGAAGCAAAAAAATGAAATTACGAATGTTATCAACAGACCAATGTAGCAAACAAGCAGACTAGTTGTATTAAAATAATATATAAAGAAAGTCATGCAAATAATAAATATTCTTACATTTACAAAGAAAATCGTCTAGAGTCCATTTATAAAAAAAAATTAATTTTTTTTTTGAAAAATCTGGTGATGCAACTGCACCACCATGCTTAAGGTGCCTCAGCCAGTGCTCACAATGTGGGGGTTTGGAGAGGGTAGAGTGTACGCAAACCTTACTTCTATCTTGATAAGTAGAGAGACAGTTTTTAAAAGACCATCGGCTCAAACCAAAGCATTAACACATGCAAAGCAAGAAAAACGGTCAGACCCGGACAAAAAAATCAATCACAATTTTCTAGAGTACAAAAGGATTATTAGGAATAGAAGAGTCAACCCAACAGATTTAGGTGGTGTTTGGTCAAGCTTCTGGAAGTGTTTCTGTTTCTCATAAACACTTCTTTGGCCAAACACCCTCTTTTCAGAAGTAAAAATACTTTTTTCAAAGGCCAAAAAGTGTTTCTAGATGGGAAGAGAAGCAGAAACACCAATTTGGTGCGCTTCTGGAGACCCCTTTTTGTTCATTCATTGAATTTTTTTTGGACTCATTTACCATTTTCTTTTCACAAAATTCATTTTAATCTCATATAATATCTCCATATAAAATAGAAATTTGGGAATAGAAATAGGGTGGGGGTAGGGGTATAAGAAAAAAATTCAGGCGGGAGTAAGAAAAAATTCATATTTTTTTATAAAAGTAACAAAAAATATGAAATAGAAATTTTAGGATGGATAGGGCAATGGGGTGGGGGTAGGGGTAGGAGGTAAGAAAAAAATTCATTTTTTTTATAAAAGTAACAAAAAATATGAAATATAAATTTGAGGATGGGTAGGGCAATGGGGTGGGGAATAAGAATTTTTTTTATATTTTTTAATAATTATTTTTATAAAAGTAACAAAAAATATGAAATAGAAATTTGAGGATGGGTAGGGCAATGGGTGGGTTGGGGGGGCTAAGAAAAAAATCAGATTTTTTAATAATTATTTTTATAAAAGTAACAAAAAATATGAAATAGAATTTGAGGATGGGGTAGGGCAATGGGGGGGGGGGAGGGGTAGGGGGTAGGGCGGGGGTAAAAAAAATTCATATTTTTTAATAATTTTTTTTATAAAGTAACAAAAAATATGAAATAGAAATTTGAGGATGGGGTGGGGGGTAAGAAAAAAATTCATATTTTCAATCATTTTTTATAAATGTAACAAAAATATGAAATAGAAATTTGAGGATGAGGTGGGCTTGGGGTAGGGCGGAGGGGGGGGGTGGGGTAAGTGGGGGAAGAAAAAAAATCATATTTTTTATAAAAGTAAAAAAAATATGACATAAAAATTGAGGATGGGATGTGGGTAGGGGGAGTAGGTTTAGACATATTTGAGTCATTGACTATCATACTGTCGTTACATTTCTTATGTACAATATAATATTATTTTTTGATTAAATGTTGCAATTAAATATTTTTTTTTTAAAAATATTAAATTATAAAGATATACCAATTTTTAGAAACATATGATAGAAAAGAATATTTTAAATAGTTTTAAATCTATTAAAAAGAATATTCTAGTAAATTTGCATAAATGTTGGTCAAACAGAAAGCGTTTACATTTTGAAGACTTATAATTATAGGCCAAACCCTAACTGATTCTCCAGAAACAGTTTCTGCAAAACTACTTCTAAGAAACAGAAACATCTTTCCAGAAGTTTGGCCAAACAGACCCTTATAAAAATACAATGTAGGTGTCAATCATCTTTTTATTCTTATTTTATTTTAGAAAAGGGAAATAAAATAGAGAAAGAGAGATAAAAATAAAAAAAGGAAATAGGAATAAAAATGGAGGAGTCCGATGGAAAAGGTAGGGGACAGGTCATAGGTGTGCTGACTGTTGGAAATTTACTAAACGTGAAATAAAGTTAATCCTATTAATTATGACTCGAACAATTGGGACCCCGCATGTCGGAAACATGGTTTTCACACACGTGCACATAAAGTGTCAAAGATCGTAATTTTCTTAATGGAAGAGATATTGGTACGTATACGAATTGTTTGAGACGT
Source organism: Przewalskia tangutica (assembly GCA_029844215.1). Lineage (NCBI taxonomy): Eukaryota > Viridiplantae > Streptophyta > Magnoliopsida > Solanales > Solanaceae > Przewalskia > Przewalskia tangutica. The sequence goes on along the minus strand of CM056728.1, from coordinate 99,235,456 downwards.
AAGATAATATATGGTTATTGGCCAGATGACAATGGTTTCACGTTGGTAAACGAAAGGAAGACGTGTACAATGTGTAATAGATGAAACGAGTCTGAAAAATATCACGACGCCTCACTGCAGGGCCGCGACGCCACCCTGCAGGGCCGCAAACGTTTCAGACCATTAGAGAAGAATGAAAACTGATTTTTAAGCTGACTTTGGAGCATTAATTCTCCATTATTTGATTCATGAATTCAGTCATTATTTGGCTGAATTGTAACTCCGTATTCAAGGCTATTACATGGTCTTTATTGATCATTACTAGGCTATGTGAATATCATCTTCTCCACACTATAATATGGAGTCTTTGGCTCATTTGCAAAACACACCTTACACTTAACAATTTCAGAAATTATCTTCTTCTCTTGCAATCTCCAAACACTCAAAGATCTTTCTTCCTAAGCGAACACTTGAGTCTCATTTGCTCATTTGTTTGATTGTTGTTTTATCTTGGGAGATAAGTTGTCATTACACCGTTGAAAGGAATATACGGGGCAATATTATCTTAAGGATAGATTGAAAAATCAATCGACTCAGCAAGTCAATTACTTATTTATTTTCAGATTTCTTACATACTTGTTGTTGATACATTTCTCATTTCCTTGTTATTACACTTTTGTACTCATACTGACAAAGGGCCTACAACGTTCCACTTGTCAAATAATGAGTTGGCCTCACACAAGTTTTGTTGGTTGTGTGAGACGCAACATAAAATATTTCGATAAGATGGTGCACATTTGTCAAAATATAAAGGGAATAATCCAATTTTTCCCATTTCACTGTGCAATTAATTTCGATGCCATATTTAAATCATTGTAGATCTGCAGGGGAAAAAAAGGAGGAATAATGAAAAATGATAACGTAAAGGAGGATTGGATCCTTAATCCTTATCCATTATTGAAATTCATTTAATGTCGTGCAATGCATTTACAATGTTGAACAAGATTGGTTGATTATTTTAATGTGTTTTGAAGTTTTCATTTGATTCCTTTTTTATATATATTCAAATTCCTGGCTTATGTCATATTATTATGGGTGAAAACAGGGCAATTGATATCACTTACAAGGTCATATCCCAGAAGAAAATAAAGTGCTCCCACCAGGATTATAACTCACACTGCAGACCTCTAGCTGAATTTTAAGTTCACCTCATTTATCATCCAGCTATATCCCGGGGGACTCCTTTTTTTGTTTGTTGAAACTATCTAGAATAAGGATATCTCGCACTAAAAGATATATAAAAAAATATAATAGTTAAAGTCATATTTGATTTTTTTTCTATCAGATATTTGTGTTTTCTATCTGAACTATCACTATTTATTTATCAAAACACACCTCGAAGCTGACTAGACCAAGTGATAGACTATAACCTCCAAAAGGTGCATGACAACTTAATTTGCCTATAAACTTTCGTTCACGTGACACCTGACTCATTAATTTAATTTTAAGGTATGTTTTGATAAATAGTTGATGATGGTTCACGTAAGAAACACAAAAACCTAATAGTTCAGGTAAACTCACAAAAATAATATTTCAAGTGTGTTTGATCATTTTTTTTTTGTTGACGAAGGAATCCGCAGCCGCTACTCTTTCGAGTGCGCATGAGTAAACCCGGTGTGATGGCACGCAAACCACATCAGCCATGTAAACCACACTTGGCAAGTCATGTGTGACAGGCTCAACCAAGAAGGTTTATGCAGGGGATCGAACTCGTGACCTTGTGGTCCCGCGCTCTACTGCTACACCAACTTGGCTACCCTTGCGGGTAGTGTGTTTGATCATTATCTAAGAAAAACAGTTGTTATATTGCATTTCTAGGAAATTAGATAAGTGGGTTGTAATATTGACGTTGCCTTTCCTAGTTATGAGAAGTTTCAAAAATTTATTTACATTAGATGGGAAATAAAACTAAATAAACGATCTAATAATTAAATATGTGAAATGACATACTAATGTTCTCATTTGTTGAATTAGTTTGTAATATTTTGGAAATCTTAAATTGAAAAGATATATGTGTTCGTGAAAAATATAACTTTCTCTATAGTTTTATAAATATAAAAATTCCCCTGAGAACTTTGTATAGTCAAGTTTTCTTTTTGTTCAATTTTGGTTTTTTTCTATTTTTCTAACCGTCATAAGGAGGAGTATATGTTTATTATTGTAAACAACTTGAACTTATACTTCGTAAATCATGGTACCTTATTGCACAATAAAACAATATATTTTTTTCCTTTACTGCATGCTTAAATATACGATCTATAAAATCAAGAACATATACATCACTAATTTTCTATTTCAGTTGCTACCCTATCTAAAAAGGAAAAAAAAACTGAAAAGGCCGTCGTGGTACCACTTAGAGTGTGTTGGTAGGAAAGGAAAATATTTTTTAATATTTTCATGTTCGTTTAGTAAAAAAAAATTATTTAGAAAAACAAGTTCTGAGAAAAATTATTTATCTAATGAAAGTAGAAAAAATAATTGTGACATTCAACTAACTACACTACCATCCCCCACCAAACCCCAACAACTCTCAACCCCCCCCCCCCCCTACCCGCACCAATTTATTTTTCATAAAAAGTTCTAAAAACAAATTCGGTCCACCCCTCCCTCTCTCTCCCCCCACTCCCCCAACCCCCGAAAAACCTCCTACCAATTTTTTTTCCGGTTTTCTACCACACCCCCTCAAAAAAATTGTTTTTGAAAAGTTTGATTTTTTTGTTTCCTATCCCCTATTCCCCATCCGATTTTTTTCTAACTTTTTAGAAAAAACATTTTTAAAAGTATTTTTTTTCTTTTTTCACAAACCCCCACCATCACCACCCTCCAAAAAAATAACTTTTTAATTTTTTTCTACACCACCACCAACCCCCTACCCCCTCCCGAATTTTCTAGTTCATATATTTTATTTTACTGGACCGACCCGGACTGGACCGATACGGACCGGACCGAGGACCGAAATTTTTGAAAAGTAGGACTGAAGACTGGATCGAATTTATTGGTCCGGTCCGAAACTTGAAAATATACATTAAAAGGACTGAGGACCGGACCGGACCGAAACCCAAAATACAAATTAAAAGGATCAAAGATCGGACCAAAATCAGTCCGGTCTGGGTTTTTCGGTCCGGTCCGAAACTTGAAAATATACATTAAAAGGACTGAGGACCGGACCGGATTGAAACCCAAAATACAAATTAAAAGGACCGAAGATCAAATCGAAATCAGTCCGGTCCTATTTTTTCGGTCCGATCCTTTTTTTGTGCTGCCCTAGGTGGGGTGGTGGGGTTGGTGTGCTTGAATGAGTATTTTTCGAAAAATGTTTTCTAGTAACCAATCGAATATGAGAAAATAAGTAAGAAATTCACTTATTTTCCATTAACCAAACGAACATCATAAAATTAGTAAGAAGTTCACTTGTTTTTCAATAACTCATTTTCCATGAAAAACACACCTTTAATTTAACTTTAAAAAAAGAAACCCAAAGAATTTTTAATTGAAGAATAGTTTCTTAAATCCTTTTGCATGAAAGGAAAATCATGAAATTTTGTGATGAAGAATCAAGTTTTTAGGAGGAAGCAGCTGAAAGATTTCGATTCTATACCTCATTTTGTAGTAATTATATATATATATATATATATATATATATATATATATATATATATATATATATATATATATATATATATATATATATATATATTAGTGTACCTAATACATAAACAACTTGTTGGTTTATTAAGCTCGAGGGTATTTTAAATTTGTAATTTTGAATTTTGAAAAAGACAACTTATATATCTTGGACCCATAATTACCTCTCATTTATTATAATTAATTTGTAAATATAGTGTAATTGTAATTAGTATATCTTATATTATGTAAGATAGATTAGTCTTTCATTATTCAAGCCTAGGTTTATTGTATATATATTGTATCTTTGGAATAATATTAATGAAGGGATTACCTTCTTATATGGTATCAAAGCCAATTATCATTTGCCCTAAACTCTTCTCTTTTCCTTCTACCTTGGCCGAATTTTACCTTCTCTTCCTCCACTGTTTTTCAACCAACGCCATTAGGTTTAGTAATCCTAATTCCTAACCCTAAACCTACATTATCCATCCAAAACCTAAATAAATCCTAGCCAATTACAAACCAAACACCTCACCACATCGGCTAACATAACCTATTCTTTAGGTTTCTCCAATCCACTTCCATCAAAACACCACTCCCTTCTCCTCTTTTTTTTGATTCTAAGTAGAAACTATGACCGAAAAACAAATCTTTCATCCCGCTCTTGTCGTCAAGAATTTCATCTCCATAACTGTTGAAATAGAGAAAGGAAAATATATCTCATGGACAGAACTATTCAAAATTCATTGTCGTGCCTATGAGGTGTTTGACCATATCATCCCATCCGAGTCACCGTCAGATACCACTACGGTGGAAAAAAAATTATGGTCTCTCATAAATGTTATAGTCTTTCAATGGATTTATGAAACCATTTCTAATGATCTTCTTCATACCATCTTACAACCCAATTCTGCAGCTCAAAAGGCAAGGAAAAGATTAGAAATTATTTTTCAAGATAACAAAATGTTTAGGGTCATTTATCTTAAACACCAATTTATAAATATTAAATTGGATGATTTTTCCAATATCTCCTCCTATTGTCAAGAATTAAAAGTAGTTGCGGACCAACTGTCCAACGTTGGTTCGCCCGTGACGGATCAACGGTTGGTACTTCAATTGATTGTGGGGTTGAATGAGCAATATGATGGTGTTGCTACGTTCATTCAGCAAAACACTTCATTACCTCCCTTTTATGAGGCCCGATCAAGATTAATTCTTGAGGAAACAAGAAAAGCAAAGCAGGCATCCTCGGGAGCAACCACCACCGGAACCACTCTCGTCTCCATCAACTCTTCTTCCACTGATTTGGAGCCCCAAAATTATGGTTCAGGGGGACACGGTAATCATTCTAATAATAATAAAAATGGGGGACCAAATCGAAATAATAAAGGAAACAATAATTATGGAAAGGGACGGGTCGGGGGCCAACCCGTCGGCGTCAATAGCTAGCCCGGGCAGTGTTGGGCTCGCAACGGTGGACAGTTCACTAGCAGTAGCGGCGGACAGTGGGGCAGTACCCACCGTGGGCCTGGCCCCACAGTGGGCTTCCCCGACATACCCATGCCCGCCGTCTTCATTGGCTCGGCCTCCTCCTTCTTCAAATCACCAACCCGGTATTCTTGGATATCGTCCACAACATGCATTTGCCGCTCAGGCACCATCTTCTGTCGGATATGAACCCACGGATATTGAACAAGCCATGAGTCACATGAATCTAAATATTCCAGATGAATCGTGGTACATGGATACAGGGGCTACGTCACGCATGACGACAACTCAAAGTTTTCTTTCATCTTATTTTAATACGAGCGGTAATAAAAATATTGTTGTCGGCAGTGGGCAGGAAATTCCAATTTGTAGTATTAGTCAGGTAACACTACCATCTCCCCACCCATCTTTACACTAAAAAAATGTTTTACATGCACCACAACTGATTAAAAAGTTGATCTTTCTTAGACGTTTTACAACTGACAACAATGTTTCTGTGAATTTTGATCCGTTTGGTTTTTCTGTGAATGATTTTCATACGGGAATGCCGCTCATGATATGTAATAGCATGGGGGATCTATATATCATCAACTCTATTTCCACTAATTGCAAGGTCAAACCTTCCACCTTTGCGGTCATCTCTCATCGTATATGGCACAATAGGTTAGGACACCCAGGAGCACCGATTTTTAAACAATTTAGGAAGAATAATTTGCTTTCTTGTAATAGAACTTTGGACTCTTCTGTTTGCCAAATCTGTGTGTTTGGTAAACATATTAATCTTCCGTTTTCTGCGTCTACTACAACTACTGTTATGTCATTTGATATTTTATATTGTGATTTGTGGACTTCACCCGTTTTAAGTGTTGCGGGTCATAAGTACTATTTGCTCATTCTTGATGATTTTTCGAATTTCTTGTGGACCCCTTAGGACAAAAATCACTAACCTATAACATTTTGAAACAATTTAGTGTGTTTATCAAAACTCAGTTTGGCAAAACTATTAAATATTTTCAATGTGATAATGGGGGGAATTTATAAATGCACAATTTCAGAATTTTGTCACCAAAATGGGATGTATGTCCGTATTTCCTGTCCACATACATCTTTTCAAAATGGAAAAGCTGAAAGAAAGATTCGAATAATCAACAATATAACTCGTTCTATCCTTGTGCATTCGTCCACACCGCCAAATTTTTGATCATGCTCTTCAAATGGCTACATATCTCTTAAAAATTCTTCCTAGTAAACTAATCTCCAATGTGTCACCTACTCAGGTATTGTACAACCGTATCCCATCGTTTACACATTTACAGATTTTTGGGTGTTTGTGTTATCCATTATTTCTGTCCATCACCGTTCATAAACTTTAAGCTCGGTCTACTCCTTACGTGTTTTTGGGGTACCCACAGAATCATAGGTGTCACGCCCATTTTCGACCGCGACATTTTTCTAGCGAAAAACTCCTGCTTAATAAAAATGTTAGAAAATAAAATAAAAAATGCTAAATAGTTAAAAATGCTTAAAAAGTTAAAGTAGGGTGCTAATATGCTAAAGGTGCTAGAAATGCTAAAGGGTTCGCGGAGTCGCCACCTAATTATTTTGGGTGAATTAGGACACCTAAATGTTAACTAGTTTAAAGTAAACATTAACTCCATTTTAATGGTATGCTAAACTTATTGATATTCTGGATAAGGGCTCTTTATTAATCTAGAGGGAAGGGATTAGACACCCTCTAAGATCCGCTAACTTGCGGTTGTCCTGCCAAACCTAGGGTAACTATTATATTAAAATGTGTGTTTTGAAAATATAAAAAATGCTTCAAAGTATTTTATAAAAGGAGGCATGTTGAATAAAGTTTGTAAGACTAATGCTATAAAGTTTTAAAGTGTGCGTTTATATTGTTTATGATGTAAGCGGTGCCAAGTTGATTTATGGACTATAGATATGCATTTATCTGCGAAATCAAAAAGTGGTGCGTTAGTTTTAGATATGCAATTTTAAGGATTAGGCAAAAGATTAGATATAAAATGACAAGCCTAAGATAAATGATTAGAAGTGCATTTAATTCTAAATCATCTTCCCACCTTTTATGTTCAAAGACTAATTGAACTAGCTCTCCTATTAATTACAAAGTTAAATAATAAAATTGCAATATACAAATAAAGGCAAAAAATGAGGCAATTAGATTTAAAGAGTAAGAGGAGTTGAGATGGATGACAACGTCATCTTGTCCTATTTTTTTGTTTAGGAATTTCTGAAGCGGGAATGCGAATGCGGATGTAAATAGACGCGGGTTGCCATTTGAAGTAGCTCGTGATGAGTCTCGCCGTGAGACTCTTCATTTTGCTCCGATGCATTTCATATAACAAAAGAAAGATAAGGATTAGTATGCACTCCCAATAATATAGGATATGAATAATAGAAGAAACACTAAATACATGCATATGTTTATAATGTGTACTAATCCTGTAGGCGAAGCTTTTCATATCTGTTTAACCAGCATGCAATTTCAATTAAACAATAAATCTCTGTGAGCAGAAGATATAACTGAAACCCACAGTTATCAGCATTATTTCTCAAATTTCAAAGAGACACCTTGATTATGCGGCAACACGCAGGCGGAACAAGAAAAAACCAAACATGCGATGGCTGGGCCCGGCGTTGATTGCGAAAGAAATAACAAGGCCATCCGAGATGCCTCAAAGTACAGAGTAGACCCAACAGCATTCTGGAATATCAACACATCCCATCTATATTTTAATTGAACAATTAGCCAGCAGTGAGAAAACAAAGACATCAGAGAGATCGTGTGAGGATAGAAGCTAAAGATTTAAATTTCAGGACATGTCAGACACCAATCAACAAATAGGACAATTGACACTTTCTTTAGCCTCTTTTACATTCCATCAATGTTAAATTGTATGAGTTACAACCCAATATCATAGATATTCAGTTCAGACAAATAAAGACACAGTCATTACAACTCAGACTAAGGCCATATCAATAACACCCTGACTAAGCAAAAACACAAAGCCAGCTGCCGAAATTGGACCAAACTTGAAACTATATTCAAGCTAAAGTCACCAACAGGTATATTGTAGCATTACCATGGCATATTGATACAATTATTCATCCTCTCATGATTCTTAAGAGTTTAACAGTTATGAAGCTTTGATATTAACACCTTTTATTCACAAGCAAAGGCAGCGAGAAGGGCTTCTAACATCCAATAAACCACATAACTGGACTAATCCATGCAGACACCCGATAATTGCTAAATATTGGTCTAATCGCATAAAAATACAATCGCCAACGACAATTAACTAAACAGGTTTTGCGATTAATTTCAGGGAGCATAAGCAAGCGTCGACATAAAATTGATACATAATCGATACATGTTTGAGAAATCCGAAACACACATTGTACATATAAGTGTCTACATGAAATCTAGGACTGAAAGAGTAATGGTTTTACCTTCTCTGGGCAGCGAACCGAGGCAGCGTATCAAGTCATCGGTCTGCTCGGAGGTTTTATGTTGTGCGATTGAAAGCGATGCGGTTTATGGTCGATTATAGGTGCGGATTTTTGATATGCTGCTCTAGTGTTTTTCCTATTCTCGCTGGTTGGCTTTTGTTAGTCGAAAAAGAAAGGGGGTCTGGATTGCTGTCCACCTTTGCTCCTCCCTCCGATGTTCTGCTCCTTAAATTGTTTATTGCTATTTGACCGCTCTCCCGATTGAGCTCTGCCTGGATGCATGCACTGGTTTTGCCCTCCCAGCTCGATGCTATTGCTTGCGTAAATCATCCTATATATAGTCGCGATTATGGGTCTCAATTTTGGTAAGTTTGGGATGTCTTTTGAGACTAATATTGACGAATCTTGGCGATTTAGTACTGATTTTATTGTTATGGTAAGTTGCGATTTGCTTATTCGCTTTAGGTACGATTTCGTGCACGATTTGGTTAAGGCAAGTTATAATTTGAGATTTGGTGGTAGTTTATGGTAAGTGGATGACAAAGGAAAGGGAAGTGGGGGTGGCGAGGTGCATTATCTCCGGCGAGAATCGCGGGGTTGGGGCGTGGGTGCTGGCGGCGGTTGCTAGGTATTAGGGTTTTCCTTTTTTTTTTTTGTCTTTAGGTTTAGGGAGAGGTAGAGGGATAAGCGTTGAGGGGAAAAAGAAATAGGGGCACAGGGCGAGGATTGGGCTAAGCCGAATTTGGGCGAGTTTAAATGGGTAATTTAAATAGTGGGCTGATTAGGTATTAGTTTTAGGAGTTAATTAATTTGGGTAGTGTATTATTAATCAATTAGTGGTAAATTAAATTAACAAATGCAACCCTAGGTGTTTTATTAATCTAAGCTTGAGTTTAAATTATTATAAAGAATAAAGACGGGCGTGCTATTTAATTAGTGCTTAATATTTTAGAATGTGGCGCTATTATTTAAAATCTTATTTATTGTGCATTATTTAAAATAAGTTATGAAATTGCTTTGCGTATTAATAAATGCGACTATGCTACTTGACACGACGTCATTGCTAAATTATTTATTTTATGTATTTATTATTAATTATTAAGAATTGTTTGACAGGGCTTAAAACTAATAAATGCGGGCGCGAGACTCTAAGTGCTTAATACTCTACGTAAAATGCGGTGTTATTATTAAATTGCTTATTTATGCCTGTATTAATGTTTTATCGCTGCATTTTTCTTTTAAAAAAAATTAGTGTAATTTTGTAGTTAGTGACTGTAAGGGAGGGTCAAAATTGGGTTTCAACAACTTGTCCCTCTTTGTATGGGGATGATGAAAGAATCTTCGGACAAAGACGTTGACTTATAGCCAATTTTGTCTCGATCCAAAGAATTGCAAAAATGCTGGGCAATTAAGACAAGCCTGACGCGGACTTCAAAATTGTCCCAGTGTCGAGTTATGTCGACACTGGGCTACCATGGTCAAAATACCAAGAAGGGCTAATGCGGACTCAAAATTTGTCCCAGTGTCGAGTTATGACGACACTGGGCTACCATGGTCAAAACACCAAGACGGGCTAATGCGGACTCAAAATTTGTCTCAGTGTCGAGTTATGACGACACTGGACTACCATGGTCAAAACACCAAGGCGGGCTAACGCGGACTCAAAATTTATTCCAATGTCGAGTTATGACGACACTGGGTTACCATGGCCGAAACACCAAGGCGGGCTAATGCAGACTCAAAATTTGTCCCAGTGTCGAGTTATGACGACACTGGGTTGTGGTGCTAAAAGTAAAAATAAATAACTGGCTTGAACCTGGGGTGTACCGCTATCGACTTATGATGTTGGGTTTTATGGTGATGTGAAACGAGTGGACCGACGCTGAGGCACGCGTTCGTTGGGAAGGTTGGCCCGACAAATTACCGGTTATTTGTAAGAGAAAATCCACGTTGTGCTCCTGCATGCTAAGACTTAAACAAACGGTTAGTGCATAACTGTTACGGCAAAATGATGATGTGTAATTTTAAAAGCAATGTAACTGTGAGTAGAAAATGTTATCCTGCAAAAATGTGATGCATGTTGTGTTGATGCGATGTTGCAAATGCTGTGATTTCGCCCTTGCACAGACGTGTTGCGATTGTGAATGCGGATATGTTGTCCTTGCTGCAACTGCCCCTGTAGACTAAAGCTTAAGGAAGAGTTAGTGCATAACTGATAAGACAGAACAATAAAGCATGAATAAGAAATACAGTTTGAGAGTATAGAAATCGTCCTTGCGTAGATGTGATATGCTGATGACGTCATTTTCGGACATATGGCGTCATTTTCGGACTTGGCGTCATGGCGTCGTTGGCGTCGTTTTTGGACTTGTTGTGCTTGTCGCGTCGTTATGCGGGCGTGTTCTTCTTTGGTGTCGTTGCGTAGACGTGATGGTGATGACGTCGTTGCTGGGCGTATTCTTCTTGGCGTCGTTCGGACTTGTTGTCGCGTCGCGTCGTTGCTGGGCGTGTTATTCTTTGGCGTCATTGCGTAGACATAATCGCGATCACGTCGTTATGCGGGCGTGTTCTTGATGGCGTCGTTGCTGGGCGTATTCTTCTTTGGCGTCGTTTGGACTTGTTGGTGATCGCGTCGTTGCACGGGCGTGTTCTTCTTTGGCGTCGTTGCGTAGACATAATCGCGATCACGTCGTTATGCGGGCGTATTCTTGATGACATCGTTTCGGACTTGTTGTCGCGATAACGTCGTTGCACGGGCGATGTTCTTTGCTGGCGTCGTTGCGTAGACATAATGCTGATCACGTCGTTATGCGGGCGTGTTCGCGATGGCGTCGTTTCGGACTTGTTGTCGCGATAACGTCGTTGCACGGGCGTGTTCTTCTTGGCGTCGTTGCGTAGACATAATCGCGATCACGTCGTTATGCGGGCGTGTTCTTGATGACATCGTTTTGGACTTGTTGTCGCGATAACGTCGTTGCACGGGCGTGTTCTTTCTTGGCGTCGTTGCTTAGACATAATGCTGATCACGCGTCGTTATGCGGGCGTGTTCGCGATGGCGTCGTTTCGGACTTGTTGTCGCGATAACGTCGTTGCACTGGGCGTGTTCTTCTTTGGCGTCGTTGCGTAGACATAATCGCGATCACGTCGTTATGCGGGCGTGTTCGCGATGGCGTCGTTTCGGACTTGATGTCTTGATAACATCGTTACTGGGCGATGTTCTTCTGGCGTCGTTGCGTAGACATAATGCGATCACGCGTCGTTATGCGGGCGTATTGCTGATGACGTCGTTTTCGGACTTGTTGTGCTGATAACGTCGTTGCCTGGACGTGTTGCTGCTGGCGTCGTTTTCGGACTTGGCGTGTTGCTGCTGGCGTCGTTTTTGGACTTGTTGTGCTGATAACGTCGTTGCCTGAACGTGTTGCTGATGCTCCTGTAGAATAAATGCTCATGCAAGCTAAGTTTGAGAAAAATTAGTGTATACATGTTAAAACAAAGTGATAAATATTTGAGAAATGCAATTTTGTGGGTAGAGATGTCGTCCCTGATATGCCAGATGATGTGAATACTGAGATGCTGTCCTTGCACGGACATGCTAAACGCTGCAACTGACGAATTGCCATGATGCATGTGCGATGCGTGGGTTGCAAATTTGACTTTATGCCTGAGCTGATGCGCTAGACTTTGTTGCGGAATTTTGAATTCTGACTGTTGATTGTCGATGCCTCTCTCTGCTTCTGCTGCTTCTGCTACGGAATTTGGAATGTTGTCATATCCTCTGCCTCTGCTTGCTTCTTTCCTCTTCTGCTAATACGAAGAAACTTATTGTCGTATTTTCTGTTTCGGCTGTTGCATTTTCTGCTTCTATTAATATGAAAAACCTGCGCTCAAAGAAAACTTGTGAGTTTGGGGGGTCGATTCGTATTTGACTTCGCCGCCTTGTTCCTTGACATCTGCGTGCCTAGCCTGCTTGGACCTGCAACCCCTGTCTCGTTTCCTACCTTGTCCCAGTTTTGAATATGCAAAGGGTGTTTGGCCTAAAGTGGGTCTCAATGGGGTTGCTTGTATATTATGTGTATTCTCGTTATTTTCAGAACGAAGGGAAAGTTTCCTAATGGTGTGACCGAAGCCGATTTAGGCGCTCGTATCCCGTGAGGAATCAGGTCATGACGTAGTTCATTACAAGCGAATATTGGGTAAAATTCTAAAGGTGGGACCGAGGTCGATATGGCCGCCTATGTATCCGTCAAGGGAATCAGGTCAAACGTAGTTCCAATGCAAGCAAAACAAAAGAAAACATTATTAAAGCTTAAATACGAGTTCTTCTTTTTATTAATCTGCTAAGCAAAATTGTTCTTTCTTATCCGGGCTCTAGGCGGACCAGAACAAGGGTGGAAATCCAATACGCCTTCTTGCTCTGCATCATGGCTGGCTGGGTCTTCATGCTCTGCTAACAGTATCTCCTTATTTTGACTTCCGCGCGGTGCACGCTTGGATAAATGACTGATTCAGGCGGGGCGAATTCTGGCCAGGGAACACCTCTCTTCCTTTGGGGTTCATTGTACTCATTGGGGTAGGCATCCTCCACCTGAATGACTCCCTCCATGATAAGCTCCCTTACTTTGTCTCTGAGTGTATAACACATTCCCATGTCGTGTTCGATGGCTCCAGAATGGTATGCACAACTTTTGTTCCCATCATGAGCTTTGGACTTGGGATTGGGCACATTCTTTGGAATTGGCTGGAGTATCCCTGCAACTCTCAACCTCTCGTACAACTGCGACAAAGGCTCGGCTAAATGGGTGTATACTTTGGCTGGCCTTTCTGTGGCATTTAGGCGGGGTGTGAAGATGTTTAGTGGACGGGCTTTTGGCTGTGGCGTATACACGTGTGGGTATCGCAAGGGGTTGTCATATGTATTGCGAAAATAGGTTTGTGGTGGCCTTTGGTTTGTGTTTAGCTGGAGTATATTAGACATTTGGTTTTGTGTGGGATATATGAGTGCATTGTAAATTGGCTGAATGGGATATGTAGTAAGCGGGTACTGGTAATAATTTGGAGGATTTTGATTGTTTTGGTTTTTTGTAGTGGCGAGTGCTCTGGTGAGGTTTCAGAGCCTTTTAATTTCAGCCAGTGATCGGTGTATTTTATATACACCTTTTGAGTCAGTTTTAGTTAGTCTTTTGTCCCGTTTTACACATATAAGTGTTGTATTAGGATAGTTTTCCTTTCTATTGAGTCAAAGTGGTTAAAATGGTCAAATGGCGGAAAAGGAGCTAAAAGAGGGCAAAAGAGGAGATGCCAGAGCTGAAAACAGAGAAAGTGGCGAACGAGGTGAAATCGGACAGGGCCGCGACGCCTCCTGCGATCAGCGAGGCGCGGCGCCACTATTCGAGAGGCTGCGAAGACCAGTAGCGGCGCCTCGAGCAGCGAATCACGGGCGCGGCGCCTAAACATCAGAAGTTACAGAGTTGCGGCCGCGCGGCTACCGAGCAGCGAATATCGGGCGCGGCGCCAAAACACCGGACGGATTGCAGAACTTCCGGCGCCATGGCTGATCTGCGAACGCGGCGCCGACGCGGAAAAATTAGGTTTTTGGACGAAATTCTGGGCCAGGTGTTGACACCCAATTTTGTTCCTTCCCCCTTAAATAAATAACCAATAAGTTAAACAATTTTCTTTTTTTAGAACTGCAATTTTTACTTCGCAAAATACACATAGTAAGTAAGTCTTAATAACGGTCTCGCATTATAAATATTAAGCTAATTAATTAGCACACCCACATTTATTATTATAATAATAGCTTAGATTAATAAAACACCTGAATAATTTAATCACAATTTAGATTTTTCATTTATCTACTAATACACCTAAACTAATACACCTAAACAAATACATAAATCTAATACTAATTGAAACACCCCAAGCCCACATTATTTTCGTCCAAAACAAAACCTTTCCCCCTTACCTCTTCAGCCCGCGACCCGCAGGCCCATTTCCCCAGCCCCTTTAATTTCCCCTTCGACCATCCCACCTTCCCTAATACCCTCAGACTTCCTTCCATCGCCCCCCTTAGAAAACCTAAAAAGGGAAAACCCTAATACCCTTTCAAACCGCGCGTCTGACTCTCCTCACGCCACCTCGGTGAGATTCTACGAGAATCCGGCAACCTTCCCCATCTTACCATAAAAACCTTTCCTTATCAATTTCGGTAAGAATCTCAGAATCCAAAAATGGTAACAAATCGTCTTAAAGTCCTCCAACTCATCCACAAAAGCAGTTCGCCTTACCATAACAAGAACAGTACGAAATCTTAACAAAATCAGTACAAACCATCCCTAAAACCCGTCCTAGACTTACCATAAAAGTGAAGCCTAACTAGGAGCTATAAATACCAACGTTTGACATGCAATGATATCCACCAGTCATCGAGATTACTCATAGCATCGAGCCTAGAACCCCTCTTTATTTTCAGTTTATTGCCTTCTGTTCGGCAAACAGTTCTTTTGCGAGCTTTCCTTCGACAATTCTGGGAAGACTTTGTCGTCGCCTCAGTTCGCTACCCACAAAAGGTCCGGAAATCTACTCTCTTTCTACTGTTTAGTTGCTTCATTGGTACTGTGTGTTCTATGATAGGATCCGTATGTTGTTCTATCGAATCTGCTTGACTTAATTTAGTCGTCGTTTCCAGATAAATATGTTAGTTGCGGTTCTTCAGTATTGGTGGTGTCGATTCTGTTTTTAAGCATGTGTGTGTGTGTCAGGTGTGTTTTTCTATGGATATGGATAGGTGTATAACATTTGCATAAGAGTCCTAGGTCATTTTTGTGTTGTTAGCTAAGATATTATGATTGCTTCAAGCCTGGAAAATGGGTAATACCTATCTTGTTGCTTGCTGAATTCATGAAGACTGCCTAATACCTAGATTATTACCGCCGCGTTTCAGATTTCTATGTATCCATGTCTTAGTATAATCCAAATCCCGTACTTAAAGCACATTGCCTCTGGATTTTATAACCCCTACATATACTACTGGATCCGAAATTTAGTGAAGTATAGAAGTTGTTATCTCATTTGGATTTCCAAGTTACTGCGTATCAAGATCTTGCTAATATACTGCTCTAAATATATGTTTGGTATGTGAATCAATTCAGCTTGTTTTAAGAACATTACATCAAAGGTCATATAACATGCGTGCGATTAATATGAAATGTTGCTGTAATCCCATAGGATTGTTGGAACTGATTTTGGTCATTTTGGGCCACTATTTTGGCTGCTTTTAGACCAATTTTTTAGCATATGTCAGACTGATTTTCAACCCCCCCTGTTTGGGTGGTTTTGCCATTTTGTCTTGATTTTGGACTATTTTGCTGCTGCATTCTATCTATGAAATGTGCTCTAATGTTCCTGTTGTCATTGTCCATCCGTAAACTTCATTTCCCATTTCGATTTTTTTTTTCTCATTTACATTATATGGTACGTTCGATGAGCATTGTTTGGGCACTGAAATGAGTTAGATTTTCCCTCGGTCCTTCAAGTTTTCTTGAAATTACAATATATTGGTCTGACTTGAATTAAGTAAATTTTTCCTATGGCCAGCTTTCACTTGTTATTATTGAAAAAAAAATGGGTTTTAGTCCTGGTTGATATGTTGTTAAGATGTTAGACATATTATATAGCATTAATCTACAATAATATAGTTTATAATACGCTTAATATGTATTGTCATTTTCACATCTAGATTAAGTATGCGTGTCTGTGTATGAGTCCAGTGCATTCGATTTGTTGGTACTTATTCTCCCCCCTACATGACTCGCATTTACCCCTAATCTAACCTTGTCCTCCCGGGGAATCTGTGAGAATTGTCGTATATTAAGGTGTGTTTCAAAGTATATAAGGTACAAAGGCTATCAAGGCAGTATACTCTTGCATAACTCCGAATATATGTCATATATCTAGAATGCTTTGTGTATATCAACCTTGTGTATTAATTGGATGTTTGAAAAATGGGTATGTTTCATCCATGTGCTTTCGTTAATATGCAGCCCGTTTTGACTAAGTCTTATCCTTATTATACTGTTTGGACTTCTTTCGATTCTGGCTCCCGTCCTTTCCTTCTAATTAATAGATTGATAATCTATTTTTATATTGTATATATATTTGAATATTTACTAATCCTTTTCTTTCTTATTTTTACATGACATGCATCGGGAGAATAACCAAGAGTCTCGGTATGAGACTCATCATGATTTCCATATCGCCAACCACACTTCCGCCGCAGGGCTTCCAAACAACTATAAGATAGATGGTGTCGCCATCCATTCTAGACGTTACAACAACTCCAATCTCACTCCTCCCTTGCTTATTTATGTATTTATTTATTTGTTTATTTATTATTGTTATATTTGTTAACCTTGTAATTAATAGGATAATTAACTCTACTAGTCTTTGAATACATTGGAAGGGTAGTTTAAAAGATAAATTCATCCCTTACTTATTCTAGGTTCATCATATAAATCTAAACCCAAAATAAATTAACCCTAGCTATGCTCTAGTCACATAGTTAATATATCCCTTCATATCTAATTTTAAAAAATAAATTTTCTCATAAACTCTTCATAAATGACATATGAGTAATTTATCATTTTCCCTCTTATCACTAAACTTTTTTTACGAAGGTAATTTCATAACTAATTTTATATATAAGAGTCTTAACCGTAGTAATCTATCATTTATTTTACTTTGTCAAATAAAATAAGTTCATGTCTTATAAATGCATAATTAGCTTTACGTATTTTGTGAGTATTAGAAAACCCCTTTTAGTTATCAAAATATATTCTTTTAGATATTTGCCACATTCTTTACTTAAATAATTTTCCTAAAACATACATCTCTTAACCAGATAATCAACTTATGTTTGAATGGACAACCGCAAGTTAGTGGATTCTAAAGGATGTCTAACCCCTTCCCTTTAGGATAATAAGGAACCCTTACTCAGAATCTTATTTAGTTTTACAGACCATTAAATGGAGTTAATGTTGACTTTAATCGGTTAGCATTTAGGTGTCCTAATTCACCCAATTAATTAGGTGGCGGCTCCCTTAACATTAACATTTTACATTTTTGGGGAGGATAACCATTCCGTCGCGCATTCAAGCCTGAGAGTTCAAAATCGGGTGCGACACCAGGCCTGAAGGAAAAGAGGGAGGCGGTTTTCAGCCTATAAAAGGAGAACCCCAGGCAGTTTTTAAGGGTTCCCTTTCTTGCACAACACAAGGCTTCTTGCTTAGAGATTGGAGACCATAGTCTAGTAATTTCTTTTCCTTTTCCTATCTTTATTTCAGTTTTTGTATGATGAACATGGGATTAGTTCTTGTCATGTCAATGACTAGGAACTAATTCCTCTATAGGGCTTTCCATGTTAAATCTCTAGAAACTTTTGTTATGAGTTAATGCATGCTTATGGTTATTTTTCTTATTGTGAGATCTATCCAATATTTGAGTTGAATTCTTGGTAATTAATTGACAACTAATTATCACTATATGATTTCTAATCAGTTCGAAAGGGGATTGTGAATATCTTTGTAAGTGGGATAGACATTCTTGGATTGGGGATGCAAATACCTCAATTATTTATGTAGCGTTAATGAGAGGCTTAACAACCCTAATTTTGCGCATTGTGTGTGACGGTTAACTAGGTTCTTGTTCTTAATCCTCCTATAGAGTTATCCTTATCACCGAAAGGTAGGTAAGGTGCAATCTTTGAGGTTGAGTGTTTATATAACCTAACGGGAGTATAAAACGATTTAGTGAACCTGCTTTCTCCAAAAGAAGAAGACCATAAGTTATTGCATTAATAAGTAACATAAGCGGATAGTGAGGAGACGTGGAAGCCCTATTCTCATCACAACTGAAGTAAACCCTTATAGTTAAACAACTTTTATAATTCTTAGTTATAAACAACAAATCAAAATATCAATCTACCAAATAGATACAAAAAAAATAGATAGTTGGTACTTGAACCCTAATCCTTGAGGACGATATTCGGTCTTATCAAGACTATACTACTTGTCACGATAACGTGCACTTGCGTTTAAAGTGTGTGCATCTTACCGCGCATCAAGTTTTTGGCGCCGTTGCCGGGGATTAGACATAGTTCAATATCAAATTTGTCTATTTTTAATTTCTAATTTGGTTTTTAATTTTATTTTAATTTTTAATTTTTACGTTTTTTTTTAATTATTTTTGGAAAGTTCGAGGTGCCGTGATTCTTTGTTGGTTTTGATTTATCTCAGGAATCTTTTAGATATGGATTTTTACTGTCAATATGATAGAGAACCAACCATAGAGGAAGAGAGGGAGGAATTATGAGAGACTATACTCAGCCCCACGAGGTACCAAAATCAGTTCATAGACGAAACGAGAATGGCCATGAAGAAGTTGGAAACGCAAATAGCAGAGCTCGCGATCATATTCAACAGCGAAACACATGAAGAGCAATCTGCACCTGGGGTAAGCAATGAGGAAACACAATGTCAGGAAATTGACCTGAAGGATGCCGAATCATGGGAGATAGAGAGTTCGCGGCCGGCGCTGGCGCCGATGGCGAACGCGGCGCGAAAATTCTGAGACAATGCGAGAGCAGTCTGAAGGTTACGGCATCCGAGGCAGTGCAGGAGTGGCGCCGCGCGCCTAAGATCGGCGGCGCCATAACCCGTAAAGCGAGACTTTGCGAGAAGTGTAAGCTGCGCGGTGATAAGACAAGCTCCTCAGAAGTTAAAAACATGTACTCTTGACAAACAATTCTCTAGATTTGTGGAGGTCCTCAAACAAGTGCAACTCAATATCCCGTTTGCTGAAGCATTAGAGCAAATGCCTAGCTACGTCAAGTTCATGAAGGATGTGCTTAGCAAAAGAGGAGGATAGAGGACTACGAAGCGATGATGTTGGTAGGAATGTAATGCCATCCTCTGAGACAAGCGCCTCGAAGTTACAAGATCACGGGAGCTTCACCATCCCATGCACCATTGGAAAGTTTGAATGTCAAAAGCATTGTGCGACTTGGGAGCGAGCATAAATCGATGCCTTATCTAGTTTTCGCAAACTAGAAATGGGAGAAGTCAAACCTACAAACATCACTGCGGTTAGTGACGCTCAATTGTTCATCCGAGGGGAGTCATCGAAGATGTACTAGTGAAGGTGGACAAGTTCATCTTTCCCGCCGACTTCGTTATCTTAGACATACAAGACAACGATGGAATCCCCATCATACTTGGCAGACCCTTCTTAGCCACAGGACAGGCACTCATTGATGTTCACAAAGGGGAATTGAAGCTTCGAGTAGACGAAGAAGAGGTGATTTTCAATGTTTTTCAAGCAGCAACTTTTCCAGAGGCCAAGGATAACTGTTCAGCCATTGATCTTAGCGAAGAAGCAGTGTCAGCCAAAGAATTCGGATATGATGATACGCTTGAAGAAGTACTGACCACATGGGATGATGATAGTAGAAACGATCCAGATCTGATGGAGTATGCAAATTGGATGAATGCTTATGAAAAATGGGATACAAGGAAGTATGAAGAGCTTGGGCAGTACGGAAAGATCATTACCATCCACGAGAAGGCTCGAGTTAGAGTTAAAAACCTACCCAATCATCTACAATACCAATACCTAGGTGAAGAAAAAACCTTATCGGTGATCATTTCACGCCACCTATCCACGAAGAGATTGATAAAGCGCTAAGAGTACTAAAAATCACAAGCGGGCCATTGGATGGACATTAGCGGACATAAAGGGATAAGTCCATCAGCGGTAATGCATAAGATCCGTCTAGATGAGGAGAAGCGGACCATCCATCGAAGCCCAAAGGCGACTAAACCCAAACATGAAGGAGGTAGTAAGAAAGGAAATCCTAAAATGGCTCGACGCAGAGTAATCTACCCGTATCCGACGGCGTATGGGTAAGTCGATACAAGTGGTGCCGAAAAGGGTGGAATAACGGTGGTGACCAACGAAAAGCGAACTCATTCCTCGAGAAACGATCGCGGATGGAGATTGCGTTGACTATCGCAAGTTGAATAAAGCCACTAGAAAAGACCACTTCCGTTGCCATTCCTAGATCAAATGTTGACGGACTCGCAGGCATAACTACTCTTGCTTTTGGATGGATACTCGGGTATCACCAGTTGCAATAGCCCGGAAGATCGTGGAAAAACAACATTTACTTGCCCTTTTGGTACATTTGCATTCAGAAGGATGCCATTCGGACTCTGCAATGCACCTGCAACTTTTTAGAGGTGTATGATGGCAATTTTCTCAGATATGGTAGAGAGAACTATAGAGATCTTTATGGATGACTTTTCGGTCTTTAGAGCATCATTCGATGAGTGTTTAAGGCATCTAGAAGTAGTGTTAAGCCGGTGCAAAGAATCTAACCTTGTGCTAAACTGGGAGAAGTGTCACTTCATGGTAACAGAAGGAATTGTCTTGGGACACAAAATATCAAGCCAAGGTATTGAGGTGGACAAAGCAAAGATTTCAGTGATCGAAAATCTACCACCTCCAGTATCAACAAAAGTCGGAAGTTTCTGGACACGCAGCTTATAGAAGATTCATCAAGGATTTTTCAAAGGTCTCAAAGCCTCTTTCCACATTGCTAATGACGGGGGTTGCCTTCGACTTCAATAAAGAATGCTTATCCGTATTTCAAACGCTCAAGGAGAAGCTTATTTCAGCACCCATAGTCATTGCACCAAACTGGGAGCTCCCATTTGAACTAATGTGCGATCTGGCGATTATGCAATTGGAGCGGTGCTTGGACAGAGAATCGACAAGGTATTTAGATCCATTTACTATGCTAGTAAAACTCTAAATGGCCTTACGATTAAATTATGCAACTACCGAAAAGGAACTGCTAGCAATAGTATATGCATTTGAGAAATTCAGGTCATACTTGATTGGGAATAAGGTGATAGTATACACTGACCACTCTGCTATAAAGTACTTGATGACAAAGAAGGATGCAAAGCCTCGCCTCATTCGATGGGTCCTACTTCTACAAGAATTTAACGTGGAGATTCGTGATAAGAAAGGAACAGAGAATTCAGTTGCAGACCACTTGTCAAGACTGGAAAACACAGAGAGCCAGAACACGAGGATGTGCAAATAAATGATCACTTTCGGACGAACAAGCTGTTTGAGTAAGTATGAATTCTAATTTACCTTGTACGCTGACTTTGTTAACTTTCTTGCGGCTAAAGTACTACCCCGGACTTGTCAAGGCAGTAGTGAAGAGGTTTTATTCAGAAGTAAAGCATTACTATTGGGATGAACCTATGTTATACAAACACTGTGCCGACCAAGTCATCAGGCGATGTATACCAGAGGAAGAGGTGCACCAGGTTCTCACCCATTGCCACACCCTATCATGTGGTGGACACTTTGGGGCATCAAGAACAGCGGCAAAGTGCTCGCAATGCGGATTCTATTGGCAACACTTTTAAGGATGCTCATACCTTTGTGAAGAGATGTGATAATTGTCAGAGAACAGGGAACATCTCAAGACGAAACGAAATGTCTTCGCAAGGGATATTGGAAGTGGAACTCTTTGATGTGTGGGGAATCGATTTCATGGGGCCATTCCCACCATCCTTTGGAAATCAATATATTCTTCTGGCAGTAGACTATGTGTCCAAATGGGTGGAAGCAGTGGCCACAAAAGAAAACGACAGTAAGACTGTTCAAAAATTCCTTCAAAAGAATATTTTCACAAGGTTCGGCACTCAAGAGCTATCATCGATGTGAAGGAAGTCATTTACGCAACAGAAGTGAACTCATTGCTTTCCGATATGGAGTTTACCACCGCACTACAACCGCCTACCACGCCAAGCTAATGGGCAAGCGGAAGTGTCAAATAGAGAAGTAAATAGCATATTAGAAAAGACGGTGAACGGCTCAAGGAAAGACTGGTCTATCAAATTGGATGACGCATTGTGGGCATACCGGACAACATTCAAAACACCAATTGGTATGTCACCTTATAAATTAGTTTTTGGTAAAGCATGTCATTTGCCAGTAGAGTTGGAACACAGAGCGTACTGGGCAATGAAGAAGTTAAACATGGACGCCACGGCGGCAGGACAGAGGAGGCTACTACGGTGGCCGAATTAGATGGTCGGGCACAATGCCTATGAGAATGCAAAGATCTACAAGAACGAACGAAAGCATGACACGAGAATTTGATACCAAAAGACTTTCAAGAAGGACAACATGTGCTTTTATTCAACTCAAGTTGAGATTGTTTCGGGAAAGTTAAAATCACGTTGGGCGGGACCATACGGTGGTAAGAGTATTCCCATATGGAGCAATTGAAATAAAAGGAGAGAGGAGGCTGTCTTGAGTAAGCGGACAGAGATTAAAACCCTATCTGATCAATGAAATGGAATACATGAACTTGGTAACTTCTCATACCTTAGAATAATAAGGAACTTGCGTCCGGCTAAAAGATGTTAAAGACAGCGCTACTTGGGAGGCAATCCAACGTTTTCAATTATGTTATTTCAATTCCTATCCTTAGTTTATTTTATTTTGTCTTGAACAGTCTCACGGTCTTGGGCTCTTGTGTTTGTGTTGTGTTGACAGGTGAAAGCCAAGGATTTGGAAGGCGAAAACCGAAGAGAAGCAAAGGATCTCCAGAAAATCGCGAGGCCGTGGCCAAAAAATCGAGAACCAGACAGAGTTTGGCCGCGGCCTTCCGTTTTGCGCCGCGGCGCCACAACGGCAAATATGAATTCTGGAAGACACCCTGATCCGAAGGCCCTATCGCCAAATCAAACACCAAGAGCTCTCATCCCCTCACGGAATTCAAAGCATTATCCACCGCCACCACCACCATTTTAGCCAAAGTTTGTAAGTGTCTTATTTCTTTTACTGTCTTTGAGTCTACACACATTGGGGACAATGTGTGATTTAAGTTTGGGGGTGTTTTATTTTGTGTGTCATGTTATGTTTTATTTATAAGTCTTTTTTATTGTTTTATGTTTATTTTGAGTCACCAAATTTTTTTCCTTTTTTGAGTCATAATTGCCTGTCAAAGATCATAATTGCTGTAGTTGCTAGAAACACCTAGTGAAGTAAGGTGGAATAATGTAATGGAATTGAAGCAACTATCTAAACACCTAAGTTAGATATGCCAAAAACTCACAGAATTTGTCTATTTGGAGTTTCTTGCTTGAGTTATGCATGCTAAATGATAAATACTTATGTGTTATGATTGCTTGCTATTTGAGGCGAAATAGTTAGGATATGCATGTTAGGGAGATGACTCAGGCATTTCTTTGATAGCCAATTCTTACCATTCTTTTCTATCCCGTACTTTAAAAATATCCCTAGTCAGCCCCATTGAGCCTAAATTTGAAACTTCTTCTTTGACACCATATATTCCCACAAATTGTACCATAAGTGAAAATATGAAATAGTGGAATACATTGTGTTAAAAAAGAGACAAAAAGAGTGAATAAGTCTGTTGCACCCCAATACAAAAGTAATAAGAAATAGGCAAAAGCCTAAGTTTGGGGGTGCTTGTCATTATTATATACTTCACTCTCCCAAAACAAAAGAGGGGAAAGATAGAATCGAAATGAAGAAAAGAACAAAAAGAAAAGGGAAATACTGAAAAGCTGAAGAGCTTATGGTACACGAAATGAGCCTAAATTGCCTATTTTTACCTACCTATACCTAAGCCTACATTACAACCCTTAAAGTCCTGAAGATCTCTTCTATGCATATCCAGGATTAGTGGAGAATAGCAAGTAAGCATGCCATAGGATTTTTGAATTTATATGCATGATTTAGTATATTGACTTCCATTAAAGCATGATGAATAGGAGTTTGCGAAATATCTAGCTTAATGTCTTTGAAATGTCATGCTATATGTTCCTGCATATTATTTTGCTAACCTTCATGTTTTTCTAGTTAACACTAATGCAGCAAAAGTAATCAATGGCAGTGAGTCTTTTATTTTCGTTTCTTTGAGTCTTTTATTTTATTTCTTTCTATCTTTGCTCGAGGGCGAGCAAAGGTTAAGTTTGGGGGTATTTGATCGGTGTATTTTATATACACCTTTTGAGTCAGTTTTAGTTAGTCTTTTGTCCCGTTTTGCACATATAAGTGTTGTATTAGGATAATTTTCCTTTCTATTGAGTCAAAGTGGTTTAAATGGCCAAATGGCGGAAAAGGAGCTAAAAGAGGGCAAAAGAGAAGATGCCAGAGCTGAAAACAGAGAAAGTGGCGAACGAGGGTGAAATCAAGACCACAGCGCCTCCTGCGATCAGCGAGGCATGGCGCC
Organism: Przewalskia tangutica; assembly: GCA_029844215.1. Lineage (NCBI taxonomy): Eukaryota > Viridiplantae > Streptophyta > Magnoliopsida > Solanales > Solanaceae > Przewalskia > Przewalskia tangutica. The sequence continues at coordinate 99,210,483 of CM056728.1, read as the reverse complement.
ACTATTCGAGGCTGCGAAGACCAGCGCGCGGCTCCGAGCAGATGCACGGCGCGGCGCTAAACATCCGAAGCTACAGAGTTGCAGTGGCCGCGGCTACCGAACAGCGAGATATCGGCGCGGCGCCAAAACACCCGACGGATTGCAAAACTTCCGGCGCCGCGGCGCCGACGCGGAAAAATTAGGTTTTTGGACGAAATTCTGGGCCAGGCCTGAAGGAAAATAGGGAGGCGATTTTCAGCCTATAAAAGGAGAACCCTAGGCAGTTTTTAAGGGTTCCCTTTCTTGCACAACACAAGGCTTCTTGCTTAGAGATTGGAGACCATAGTCTAGTAATTTCTTTTCCTTTTCCTATCTTTATTTCAGTTTTTGTATGATGAACATGGGATTAGTTCTTGTCATGTCAATGACTAGGAACTAATTCCTCTATAGGGCTTTCCATGTTAAATCTCTAGAAACTTTTGTTATGAGTTAATGCATGCTTATGGTTATTTTTCTTATTGTGAGATCTATCCAATATTTGAGTTGAATTCTTGGTAATTAATTGACAACTAATTATCACTATATGATTTCTAATCAGATTCCGAAAGGGGGAGATTGTGAATATGTTGTAAGTTGGATAGACATTCTTGGATTGGGGATGAAAATACCTCAATTATTTATGTAGCGTTAATGAGAGGCTTAACAACCCTAATTTTGCGCATTGTGTGTGACGGTTAACTAGGTTCTTGTTCTTAATCCTCCTATAGAGTTATCCTTATCACCGAAAGGTAGGTAAGGTGCAATACTGGGGTTGAGTGTTTATATAACCCTAACGGGAGTATAAAACGATTTAGTGAACCTGCTTTCTCCAAAAGAAGAAGACCATAAGTTATTGCATTAATAAGTAACATAAGCGGATAGTGAGGAGACGTGGAAGCCCTATTCTCATCACTGAAGTAAACCCTTATAGTTAAATAGTTTTTATAATTCTTAGTTATAAACAACAAATCAAAATATTAATCTACCAAATAGATACAAAAAAAAAATAGATAGTTGGTACTTGAACCCTAATCCTTGAGGACGATATTCGGTCTTATCAAGACTATACTACTTGTCACGATAACGTGCACTTGCGTTTAAAGTGTGTGCATCTTACCGCGCATCAGCCAGCAGAGTTGCCATTTGTTGCGGTAATTGGGCGAGGTGTTCGATCAGATCTATGCTGCTTTTCTTTTCTGAGACCCCTGCTTTGCCTATAGGAATCAAGACAGGTTCCGACTCGTTCTGCTCAAATGCCCTTGAATCGGTCATGTCGCTGGACCGTGCCTTTGATCTTGTGAAATATCGATGCTCTGTCATTGCTTAGTCAAATACAAATCGACCTTTGGGGGAGATGATAAATCCTTTAGACAACATGTAGCAAACTGCGTTAGTGTAAAGCACGTGATTTTGCAAAAGTGTAAAAACATTTAGCAAGTATATGTTGCACATAAATTGTCGCATTGCAAGCGAGTCCTAACATGCATGGGGACCACTTTATGCCAGAGGTAGGCCTAAACGTCACTTATGCGAGATTATGACGGATTTGTCCAAGTCGTCCAACTGTAATGCTTTTGTTGGAAATGACGACCAAATGACGGTGCACTTTTTCCAATTTCAGCATGACATGATTAGATTTGAATTTGTCTATCATTGTCACGCTACACATAATATGCTGGTTGGTCATTGGGTTGAGAAACTCGTCGACAAGTTTGGTGTCTTCCTAATTGTGGTATCGATGCCAAGGACCGACCCACCTAAGGTAAATGCATGCATGCCCTAAAATAAGGGTGGTATAGCTCTATCTTAAGTTTCTAAGATTTAGCTTTTCTAGACGCAAGGTTCCCGAGCGGACAACTCGAGTGAGAAGGCTACGCGGCCACCGGTTAGACCGGACACTTAGGGATGTCAATGGGGCGGGGCGGGGGCGGGGAAGGGTATCCCATACCCATACCCACCACCTAAAACACATCCCCACCCCCGCCCCATCACCCATCACGGGTAGTAATTCTTCCACCCGCCCCCGCCCCACTTACTTCACGCGAATACCCACTTACCCGGCGGGTACCCATTAATAAAATGTTCAAATAATGTCTAGCAATTGCTTTAGTCACCAAAATGAAAGTTATATAAGAAAAAGGAAAAAGAAAAGAACCTTTCAACTATGGTGTATCGAATATCAAGTCTAAAACCTTGCCAAAATATTATGAATATTAAAAAACAGTAAAGATGAAAATATTTAACAAAAAAAAAGGAGAACAAAGAGAATAAGAAAAAGAAACGTGGTGCATTACGGTGCGGGTTAGCTCAAGTCACATTTTAAATCAAGAAAGGGCCAAATAAATTCGTAAATAGCCTAATTAAACTAATAGATGATACAGATATGGGCGGTGCGGGTACGATCGGTGTGGGTACGGTGCGGGTAGCGGTGCGGGGCGGGTGCGGGGCGGGTCTTATATGAAATCCACCTCCGCCCCACTACCCATGGCGGGTAGCACTTTTGATACCCATACCCGCCCCACCACCCACCAAACCATCCCCATACCCGCCCGATTGAGCGGGTGCGAGCGTACCGCGTTACCCGCCCCACTGACATCCCTACGGACACTCCACGTATGTTACCAACTCTCCTAAATTTGGGTTTTGAAGAAAGAATTTTGCTGATGCACCAAGCGCACCTCGCATGTAGTGTGTGATTGCGTGAATTTTCTAGAGTGGAAGAAATATGAGCGGAATGCCAGTTTAAGGAAAGCAGTAAAGCAAATAGCAATCAAAATGAATAAAACAAAATACAGCACGCAAAAATTAAATGCAAAAATAATGCTCAATAATAACCCTAGGTCTGTTATAGTTAAGAACCTTAATCCCCAGCGGAGTCTCCATTTCTGTCACGCCCATTTTCGACCGCGACATTTTTCTAGCGAAAAACTCCTGCTTAATAAAAATGTTAGAAAATAAAATAAAAAAATGCTAAATAGTTAAAAATGCTTAAAAAGTTAAAGTAGGGTGCTAATATGCTAAAGGTGCTAGAAATGCTAAAGGGTTCGCGGAGTCGCCACCTAATTATTTTGGGTGAATTAGGACACCTAAATGTTAACTATTTTAAAGAACATTTTAATGGTCTGCTAAACTTAATGAGATTCTGGATAAGGGCTCTTTATTAATCTAGAGGGAAGGGATTAGGCACCCTCTAAGATCCGCTAACTTGCGGTTGTCCTGCCAAACCTAGGGTAATTATTATATTAAAATGCGTGTTTTGAAAATATAAAAAATGCTTCAAAGTATTTTATAAAAGGAGGCATGTTGAATAAAGTTTGTAAGACTAATGCTATAAAGTTTTAAAGTGTGCGTTTATATTGTTTATGATGTAAGCGGTGCCAAGTTGATTTATGGACTATAAATATGCATTTATCTGCGAAATCAAAAAGTGGTGCGTTAGTTTTAGATATGCAATTTTAAGGATTAGGCAAAAGATTAGATATAAAATGACAAGCCTAAGATAAATGATTAGAAGTGCATTTAATTCTAAATCATCTCCCACCTTTTATGTTCAAAGACTAATTGAACTAGCTCTCCTATTAATTACAAAGTTAAATAATAAAATTGCAATAAACAAATAAAGGCATAAAATGAGGCAATTAGATTTAAAGAGTAAGAGGAGTTGAGACGGATGACAACGTCATCTTGTCCTATTTTTTTGTTTAGGAATTTCTGAAGCGGGAATGCGAATGCGGATGTACATAGACGCGGGTTGCCATTTGAAGTAGCTCGTGATGAGTCTCGCCGTGAGACTCTTCATTTTGCTCCGATGCATTTCATGTAACAAAAGAAAGATAAGGATTAGTATGCACTCCCAATAATATAGGATATGAATAATAGAAGAAACACTAAACACATGCATATGTTTATAATGTGTACTAATCCTGCCGACCAGAAACAACCCATATTTGTTTAACCAGCATGCAATTTCAATTAAACAATAAATCTCTGTGAGCAGAAGATATAACTGAAACCCACAGTTATCAGCATTATTTCTCAGATTTCAAAGAGACCACACCCAGTTATGCAGCAACACAGACAGGGGGAACAAGAAAAAAGCCAAACAGGCAATGAACTGGGCCCAGCATTCAGTTGCAGAAAAGAAATAACAAGGCCATCCGAGATGCCTCAAAGTACAGAGTAGACCCAACAGCATTCTGGAATATCAACACATCCCATCTATACTTTAATTGAACAATTAGGCCAGCAGTGAGAAAACAAAGACATCATAGAGATCATGTAAGGATAGAAGCTAAAGATTTAAATTTCAGGACATGTCAGACACCAATCAACAAACAGGACAATTGACACTTTCTTTAGCCTCTTTTACATTCCATCAATGTTAAATTGTATGAGTTACAACCCAATATCATAGATATTCAGTTCAGACAAATAAAGACACAGTCATTACAACTCAGACTAAGGCCATATCAATAACACCCTGACTAAACAAAAACACAAAGCCAACTGCCGAAATTGGACCAAACTTGAAACTATATTCAAGCTAAAGTCACCAACAGGTATATTGAAGCATTACCATGGCATATTGATACAATTATTCATCCTCTCATGATTCTTAAGAGTTTAACAGTTATGAAGCTTAGGCTGCCTATGCAAACAGATCACTTTAGCTAGGTGCAAATCCCTTAAGAGGGCATAACATGGGCATAGAGGTCAATTGCGATTAAATCGATCATGGCAAATGCACACAAAAACAAGGCAGCATCACCACAGTAGCATGTCCGTAATTACAATAGAAAAAACAGATATGCCTAACATGGGGGCAGTTCAGAAATAAGGGATAACAGACATGATATTAACATATTCCATCTTTCAATACAGTGAATTTAGATTGAAAATGAAAGCAAGTTTAGCTATTTCATGAAGAATCAACAACACATTATAGCATGAGTAACATTGAGTAACCTTAAAGACTGTCCTAACCACAACTTATCTTCTAACAAATTCAGATTCCAACTGAAACAGTGACATACAAATCAGACAGAAGCAGTCGACTACACAGGTTTCCAATTTGATATTAACACCTTTTATTCACAAGCAAAGGCAGCGAGAAGGGCTTCTAACATCCAATAAACCACATAACTGGACTAATCCATGCAGACACCCGATAAATGCTAAATATTGGTCTAATCGCATAAAATACAATCGCCAACGACAATTAACTAAACAGGTTTTGCGATTAATTTCAGGGAGCATAAGCAAGCGTCGACATAACTTGATACATAATCTATACATGTTTGAGAAATCCGAAACACACATTGTGCATATAAGTGTCTACATGAAATCTAGGACTGAAAGAGTAATGGTTTTACCTTCTCCGGGCAGCGAACCGAGACAGCGTATCAAGTCATCGGTCTGCTCGGAGGTTTTATGCTGTGCGATTGAAAGCGATGTGGTTTATGGTCGATTATAGGTGCCGATTTTCGATATGCTGCTCTAGTGTTTTTCCTATTCTCGCTGGTTGGCTTTTGTTAGTCGAAAAAAAAAGGGGTCTGGATTGCTGTCCACCTTTGCTCCTCCCTCCGATGTTCTTCTCCTTAAATTGTTTATTGCTATTTGACTGCTCTCCCGACTGAGCTCTGCCTGGATGCATGCACTGGTTTTGCCCTCCCAGCTCGATGTTGTTGCTTGCGTAAATCATCCTATATATAGTCGCGATTATGGGTCTCAATTTTGGTAAGTTTGGGATGGCTTTTGAGACTGATATTGACGAATCTTGGCGATTTAGTACTGATTTTATTGTTATGGTAAGTTGTGATTTGCTTATTCGCTTTAGGTACGATTTCGTACACGATTTGGTTAAGGCAAGTTATAATTTGGGATTTGGTGGTAGTTTATGGTAAGTGGATGACAAAGGAAAGGGAAGTGGGGGTGGCGAGGTGCAGTATCTCCGGCGAGAATCGCGGGGTTGGGGCGTGGGTGCTGGCGGCGGTTGCTAGGTATTAGGGTTTTTCTTTTTTTTTTTGTCTTTAGGTTTAGGGAGAGGGAGAGGGATAAGCGTTGAGGGGAAAAAGAAATAGGGGCCTGGGGCGAGTTGGGCTAGCGGGTCAGCTGGGCCGCGGGTTTGGGCTGAGTAATTTAAAGAGTGGGCTGATTAGGTATTAGTTTTAGGAGTTAATTAATTTGGGTAGTGTATTATTAATCAATTAGTGGTAAATTAAATTAACAAATGCAACCCTAGGTGTTTTATTAGTCTAAGCTTGAGTTTAAATTATTATAAAGAATAAAGACGGGCGTGATATTTAATTAGTTCTTAATATTTTAGAATGCGGCGTTATTATTTAAAATCTTATTTATTGTACATTATTTATCATTATTTAAAATAAGTTATGAAATTGCTTTGCGTATTAATAAATGCGACTATGCTACTTGACACGACGCCATTGCTAAATTATTTATTTTATGTATTTATTATTAATTATTAAGAATTGTTTGACAGGGCTTAAAACTAATAAATGCGGGCGCGAGACTCTAAGTGCTTAATACTCTACGTAAAATGCGGTGTTATTATTAAATTGCTTATTTATGTATGTATTAATGTTTTATCGCTGCATTTTTCTTTTAAAAAAATTAGTGTAATTTTGTAGTTAGTGACTGTAAGGGAGGGTCAAAATTGGGTGTCAACAATAGGGAATATAAATGTTTTGATATGTCAACAGGAAAAATCATTATTTCTCGTCATTTCATCTTTGATGAATCAACCTTTCCATTTGTAACATCTCGAGTGACATCCTCACATTCATATGATTTTCTAGACGGCGGAATTCATCCAATTTGAGGTATCATCTAAACTCTCAAAATAACAATTTAGGGCTCTCACCAACCCCTACACCCCTCCCCGTAACACACTGGTCCAGACCAACTACCTCGGCCCTAAATATCGAAACCACCCTGTTGCGCCCGTTTTTGACCGAAGTCTGAACGAAACTGCAACGTATGCCAGCGGTGATTCACAAATTAAATCACCATTTTTAAGGAGTCGCCACCTAATTATTTGGGTGAATTAGGACACCTAAATGTTTGCAGTAAAATACTTCAAATGATCTCCATTTAAAGGTCTGCGAAACTTATGAGATTTTGGGCAAGGGTTCTTTACTATTCTAAAAGGAAGGGATTAGGCACCCTTCAGAATCCGCTAACATGCGATTATCCGATCAAACTTAAACTTAATTATTCTATCTAAGAAATGCATGTTTTAGTGACAAAAGAATTTGTTAGTGAGTGTTTTTCCCCTTTAATGAATCTTACACAAAAGCAAATTTCGATTAGCCGATTTAATAAATTTTGAATATCTTATAATTGTAAAAAAAAAAAGAGCCAACCAATAAAATAAATCGTGTTTGCTATGAAGTCTTTATTCAACTCTGATGTGATTCCAAGTGTCCATCATCAAAATAAGAGAACATGAACCCACACCAAATTGGAGTTTTTATCACTATAAATTTCCTCAAAATGGATAATTGCTTTTCATTTTATTACCTTTTTAAATCTTTAACAGTATTTTATGTCGACTGATGCTTATTGTTGTCTTTGTTTTCTTTTCTTTTTCTTTTCGTATGAATCAAATTTTAGACTATAATCTTGAATGATCTAGAAAGGGGTCAGTTGGCCTTCACACTTATTGAGGTTTTTTTCTTGAATAATAAATTGAATAAAAAGATAATTAAGTTGTTTGGCTCGTGAAATCAATATCTGTTACAGATTCAACAAAATTCAATAGTTTTAAATTAACCTTATTGATAGAGAATAAATAAATATTTTTCATATATTCTATAATTATTATTTTAGTGTAATTATGTAAAGTAGAGATCCTTATACAATTAGGTTTGTAATTGTAAACACCTATATATATTTCATAAATGAGAAACTTCCGACCAAAGAGAATTACAATATTCTACATGATATCAGAAGCTAAACCCTCTCTGCCCTAAAATTATACTCGGCCGCCACCCCATCTCTTTTCTTATTTTCCGGCGGCAACCCCCCAAACCCTAAAAAAAAAAATTGTCTCTATCCACCTCTCATTCATTGCTTCCGGCGGCCAAATGGCTTCACGGACTTCCTCCTCATCCACCCACGACGTCACACATCCTCCTCATCTTCCTCCCCCTACTAACACATTTCATCATGCCTTTGTCGTAACGAATATAAATAACTTTATCTCTCTAGTTCTTGATCAAGAGGATGAACAATACTCACCGTGGGTCAAATTATTTCAAATACACACACCATCCTTGATCACATCTATGCCACCACCCGTCCATCCGACGTCGATAATCCGACGTGGAAACGGCTCGATGCTATCGTCAAACAGTGGATATATGACACCATATCCAAGGATCTACTTCATTATGAAGACATGTGCCTCGGCTCATGAATTATGGACACGGCTAGAGGAAATCTTTCAAGACAACAAACATACATGTGACGTCTATTTGGAGGAACAATTCACCAACACTCGTCTTAAGAACTTTACGAACATTTCAGACTATTGTAAACAACTAAAATTGGTTGCCAATCAATTGTGTAATGTTGGCACTCTGATTTTTTTAAACAAAAATGGTTTTACAACTTATCAATGGTTTGTCGAATGGTGAGTACGATACACCTACGACGTTGATCCAATAAGTTGATCCCATCCCTAGCTTCAACAGGCTCGGTCATAATTGTTGTTAGAGGAAACTAGATGAGCCAAACATGACGAGCACACTCCACATGCATTAGTGGTTGTCGTAACGTCAACCTCTAACACACCTACCAGTACTTCACTACCTACGGACCACCAACCTCAACGTGGTGGCCGATGAGGCGGAAGGGGACGTGGCCGCGGAAATCAAGGTGGCGACATGACCTACTTCTCCACGTCTGAGTAGTAGTCCTACGGCCCCATGACCCTACTCAATCTAAGTCAGGCTTGCAACACTATGAATCATTAGAAGCCCAATGACGCATGATATATGGATACAAGTGCCACATCCCACCTCACTCGCGATTCTGGTAATCTCCCTCACCTTTTCAATTTGAACAATCCTCAATTTATTTTGATCGGCAATGACAATCACATTCTAATTCAAGGCTATGACACCACTCAAACACAACAACCTCACCCACCATTTACCTTTAAAATGTCTGATATTCTCCTAATATCATTAAAACTTAATATTTTTTAGGAAGTTTGCTAGTGACAATTATGTATCTATTGAGTTTAATCCTTTTGGTTTTTTCTGTAAAAAGACATACATACCAGGACTACTCTTATAAGATGCAATAGTATGGATGACATATATCCTTTCTCATCCAATTCCGCTGCAAGTGTCAATCAACCGACCTCTCTAGCTTCTATCTATCCATCCACTTGACACAATAGACTTAGGCACCCGGGAGCACTAATTTTTAATTTTCTTAGAAGTCGGAATTTCATTAAATGTAATAACGGCAAATTTACCCCGCTTCCTACTCTTGTCCTTTAAGAAAACATGTTAGACTTCCTTTTCAATATTCATTAAGTGTGACGTTTCTTCTTTTGATATTATTAATGCAGATTTATGGATATCTCTCATTACTAGCAAACTAGGTCACAAATATTATTTAATATTTTTGGATGATTTCTCTCACTTTTTTTGGGTATATCCTCTAAAATATAAGTCTCAAGTTTACACAATCTTTCTTGAATTTCAAGCATATGTTAAAAACCCAATTTGAAAAGACCATAAAAACTTTTCAATGTAATAACGGTCGTGAGTTTGACAACCTTCCCTTTCATAAATTTTTTGTGAACCACGGCATGGTGTTTCGATTTTCTTGCCCTCATATCTCTCCTCAAAATGGTAAAACCGAAATAATCCTACGCACCATCAATAATAAGATCCGCACTATGCTCTTTCATGCTTTTATCCCCCATTCTTTTTGGGTGTACGCCTTACACATGGTGTCATACCGCCTTAATATATTACCAACACGAACACTTCAAAATAAAAATCCTACCGAAATTTTCTTCCGTCGAATCCCCTCTTATGATCACCTTCAGATTTTTGGTTGTCTATGCTACCCGAATTTTGCCTCCACATCCCCTCACAAATTATCACCTAGAACCACCCTCTATTTTCTTAGGTTTCCCGTCAAATTATAGGGGGTACTTATGTTATGATTTGTACACACATAAAATCCTAGTCTCTTGCCATGTCACATTCGAGGAGAACAATTTCCCATTTGCAAACATTCAAAAATTTCAAGTCTCTGATTACAGCTTCTCTGATGATCTGGACACGTACCCTCTCATTAGAAATTACATACATCGTACCACTCATCCCGTCTCGTCACTGCCCCACCATCTACTACCCCCAACCCCCGACGACTACCCCCTAGCACCCGTCGACTACCCCCATCTTGTCGACCACCCACCATAATCAGTCACTGCCCCACTCTCAATCAGTCACTGAAAAAATCATGTCCCAAACCACCCCACTGCCCGAAACCACCCCATTGTCTGTGACCCAAACAGTCCCGCTTTCGACCTAATGTATGGAAATCCATGCCTATCATGGGATTTTTAAACTAAAAGTCCACTTTAACCTATCCACTTAGACTATCTAACATATACCTAAAATCTAAAATTAGTCAAGCTTGACCCGAATTGAAATGCTATCATTATCGCGCCCGTTTTTTTACTTCGAGGTCTGAACGGTATCCGCAACGTTGCTCTTTGGCGCGGTTCTCTGGATGGAGCAATAATGTTGATTTTGAGGAGTCGTCACCTAATTAGTTAAGTGAATTAGGACACTTGATTTATTGCAGTAAAATACTGCAATTAATCTTCATTTAATGGTCTGCGAAATTAATGAGATTCTCGATCAGGGTTCTTTATTATCCTAAAGGGAAGGGGTTAGACATCCTTTAAGATCCGCTAACTTGCGGTTATTCGTTCAAACCTAGGTTAATTATATATTGGCTTTTATTCTACCTATTCTAAGCATTTTTTCATAATTTACAATTAAAATAAAATGCAATACAGAATAATAAAACTAAAATTAAATGCGACATAAAATAAAATTCCAGGACATCTTTTAGCCCTTTTTAGGCCTTCTGCACAAGATGATCTCCGGGTACCTGCATAAACACTTAGTAAAAGTGTTAATAGTAGAATAAATAATTTTAAAGCAATGACAAGAATTAATAAGTAAAGACAAAATATAAATTCGTCTTTTGTACAGGGGAGGCCTTGAAAATCAGACGGAGACTCCTTCATCGGTCAATATTGTTAAAAAACAATAAAATAAATAAAACCTTCAGATCCGCGCCAAAACAGTAATAGTTTTAAACACGGAGGGCTCAGATATATATAAAAATAAAGTGGGACATCCTAAACAAGTGCGGCTGCGAGAATTCGCCCTGCCAGCGCATGTTGGTTATCCTGTGTAAGTAGAAGAAATCATCAACGCCCAAAAAGCTTCATTTTATTTTATTTTCCGTCTTTGCAACTGTGGAGGCCTCAAAAATCGACGGAAAACTTTTTCATTGGCCAAAGTGTAGTATCATATTCAAAATCAGTAAATACCAATAAGTGTAGCAACATGTTCAAAATCAGTTCAATAAAATAAAGGGGCAAAAATCGTCCAGAATCAGTCCCGAAATCCAACGGACAGTAAAAGAAGTAATAGCAACACAGCAAACACAGTGACCGTGAAACCAAAGGACACAACAAAAACAGTGGGCAGCGATATTCGCCGGATCCGAAACCCGACGAACAGTAAACAGCAACAGCTAAACAGTGAACAAAAATAATCCGCGAAAACAGTGGAAACTACAGCAGCAAGTTCGCCGGAATTTTCAGAAGGTCGCAAAACTCCGACAGTATACCAAAAGCGGGAAATCAGTCCGACAACCAACAACAGAAACCAAAAATTAAACCAACAGGGGTCGCCGGAGTTTTAAAACTCCGGCCAGATCAGAAAAGCAGTCCATTAACTACAACATACCGATCCCAAAAGATAAAGCCGCATAAAGGTCGCCGGAGTTTGCAACTCCGGCCAGTTACCAAAACAAAAAAGAAAATCAGTTCAACAACCAATATATTCAAAAATTTAGAACCAAACCCAAGGTGGCCGGAGTTAGAGGTGATGCAGTGTAGTGTTGACGACGGGGGTCGGGGTATGGGGTGTGTGGGATCGCCCGGTTCATCGACTTGAAGCTCTCGTCGGGCGATGGGGCGACAGGAGCAATGAGAGGTGAGGTCGACGGGGTATTTGTGTGCAACCCCCGGCGGTCATCACCTCCGGCGGGACAGTGGCGTGGAGGTGAGGCGGTGGTGAGCAAATGGGGGTTTGCCAAACTCTGGCGACGACGGGAGAGGATATAGGTTTTGATTTTGTGTTGGGAGCGTCCCAAAAATGGAAAGGGGAGGGGGTTGTATGGACGGCTGATGAGTATGAGAGTTCGCCGGAGTTTTTTAGAACTCCGGCGAAGGGCGACGAAGGGAACAGGTGAAAAGGGGGGGTTCGGCTGCTGATGGGAAGTGAGTGAGTGAATGAGGGTAATGTTTTATTTATTGTGGTTATTTAGGTTTAGGGTTTGGGTTTGGTTTTGGGGGGAAAATGAAAAGTGGTATTTGATTTTTTAGATGGGATAATAAAAGGGTGTTGGATTGGGCTGATCCGAATTAAGCCTCGAATTGGGACTGATTTGATGAAATGCAAAACGGGTTAATTATTTAAAAGAAAAATTATTTTAAAATATGCAAAATTATTAAACTGCAAATGCCGATGCAAAAATAATAAAATACAATATTTAGCAAATATTTAATGTCTAATTAAAAATTAAAACGGGATGTCAATTAATTATTTAAAGAGATGCAAATATTATTAAAATAAACGACGGTGTAATAATAATATAAACATAATATTAACAAAGACATAATGCTTAATTTAAAAATAAAAGATAAAAATGCAAAAAATATGATTAAAATGCGGTGTCCTAAAACACATAAAATTGCAATAAATATACGAAAAACGGGTCAAAATTGAGGTCAACAACCATGCGTGAGAAATTTAATACACTCACTATACAATGCACTTGAGATCTTGTCCCGAGACCAGGGGTGAATGTACTTCAATGCATGTGGCTATATCATCACAAAAGTGGGGCTGATGCGGGCTCAAAATTATCCCAGTGTCGAATTATGATGATACTGGGTCGTTGTGATGCGAAAATAAAAAGAAAAGCTGATGCAGATTTAAAAATGTCCCAGTGTCGAATTATGAGGACACTGGGTTGTTGCGATGCTAAAATTATGAACGGACGAATACCGATTCAAAAATATGTCCCAATGTCGAATCTTGATGACACTGGGTTACAATTACGATGGGATGTTGAAAAAGACAGGGCGTTTGTCTGAAATGCCTCTAGGGTGTTTGTTTCCGAGGTCGAAATGCAAAGGAAACGAAAATGGCGTCGTTTCCGGATGCAGTGCAGATGTTCGTCGTTGCATAGATGAAACATAGATGAAGTTGTTGCGTAGGCTTAAATGAAATGATGTCGTTGCATAGACGCGATACAAATGTTCGTCGTTGCATAGACGAAACATAGATGAAGCTGTTGCATAGGCTTACATGAAATGACGTCATTGCATAGACGCGATGCAGATGATCGTCGTTGCATAGACGAAACATAGATGGAGCCATTGCGTAGACTTAGATGAAATGACGTCATTGCATCGACGCGATGCAAATGTTCGTCGTTGCATAGACGAAACATAGATGAAGCCGTTGCATAGGCTTAGATGAAAGGGTGTCGTTGCATAGACGCGATGCAGATGTTCGTCATTGCATAGACGAAACATAGATGAATTCGTTGCATAGGCTTAGATGAAAGGGCGTCGTTGCATAGACGCGATGCAGATGTTCGTCGTTGCATAGACGAAACATAGATGAAGTCGTTGCATAGGCTTAGATGAAATGACGTCGTTACATAGATGCAATGGAGATGTTCGTCATTGCATAGACGAAACATAGATGAAGTCGTTTCATAGACTTAGATGAAATGACGTCGTTGCATAGACGCAATGCAGATGTTCGTCGTTGCATAGACGAAACATAGATGAAGCCGTTGCACATGCTTTTATGAAATGACGTCGTTGCACAGACGCGATACAAATGTTCGTCGTTGCATAGACGAAACATGGATGAAGCTGTTGCATAGGCTTAAATGAAATGACGTCGTTGCATAGACGTGATGCAGATGTTCGTCGTAGCATAGACGGAACATAGATAAAGTCGTTGCATAGGCTTTTATGAAATGCGTCATTGTATAGACGCGATGCAGATGTTCGTCGTTGTATAGACGAAATATGAATGAAGCTATTGCATAGGCTTTTACGAAATGCGTCGTTGCATAGACGCGATGCAGATGTTCGTCGTTGCGTAGACGAAACATGGATGAAGTCGTTGCATAGGCTTTTATGAAATGCGTCGGTTTATGGGCGTACCTGCTTTGTGACCCGTCTAGATTGAGATAGCGTCATTGCATAGACGTTGTGTGTTTGTAACCCGCATGGGCTTATTGTTGTGTGATGTGTTATTTATGCACACACTTAACGCAAGTGCACATGTCGTGTCAAGTAATATAGTCTTAGAAGATCGAGTTATCGTCCTCAGGGATTAATGTTCAATTATCAAATTCTGTTCTATGGTATCTATTTGGTGACCGATGATTGATAGATGGTTTCTAACTATAATTAAGAATGCTAACTAGACTAATTGGTTTTACTTCACTTATGGTGGAAATAGGGCTTCCAAATCTCCTCAACTATCCGCTTATCTTATTTGTTAATGCAATTAATTATGATTCTTCTTCTATTTTGAGATAGCAGGTTAACTAAGCCGTTTTATACTCCTGTTAAGGTAATATAAACACTCAACCCCAATATAGAACCCTTAAGGTAATATAAACACTCAACCCCAATATAGAACCCTTCTACCTTTCGGTGATAAGATTGACTATAAAGGAGGATTAAGAGCAATAACATATTAATACTACACAAGTATCGGAGTACTTTCGTCCACGATTTAACCTATGTTTATTCAACTACAACATATTCACAATCTCTCTTTTCGGCTTTCGATTAGAAATCATAAGGATTATGATAATTAGTGATCAAGTAATTACCAAGCATTCAGGACAAATATTGAATAAATCTCAACAACAAGAAGAAGAACCAAAAACATGTATTAATTCATAAGAATAAGGTTCAAGTGAATTAACATGGAAAGCCCTAGATTAAGTTAGTTCATAGCCATAGACATGACAGGAACTAAATTAAAATCCAACATAAACTACAAAGAAAATAAAACAAGAACAAGAAATTACTACAAAGTGGTCTCCAATCTTGATCTCCAAAAGTTGTGTGATTTGGCAAGGAAGGGAACCTCTAATTCTGACCTAAAGGCTGCCTTTTATAGCCTCAAAACGTTTTTCCAGGTTTTCCTTCAGGCCTTGGCCCATTCCCATTCGAATATTTCAGAATTCCCGCCAGTGCGCGCGCCCAGCTGGCGCTGGCTAAACTGCACGTCTCTGTAAATTGGGCGCCGCGGCGCTCTGACTCTGCTGGCTGGAGGCGCCGCGGCGCCGCCCTGTTTCGTGCCCGGTTCGCCAACTTTCTCGCTTTTCGAGCTCTGGAACCTCTGTTTCTGCCCTCTTTTTGCTCATTTTCCGCCAATGAGCCACTTTAAACCAATATGACTCAAAAGAAAGAAAATATATCCTAAGATGACACGTATTTGTACAAAAATGGGCAAAAGACTAACTAAAAATGACTCAAAAGGTGTATATAAAATACACCGATCAAACACCCCCAAACTTAACCTTTGCTCGCCCTCGAGCAAAGATCAAAAGAAAGAATTAAAGACAAGAGAAGGAAGAAAAATAGATTGACTTAAAGACACTGATCACTTTGTTGCATCATTGTTACTTAGAAAAGCATGAAGGTTAGCAGAATAATATGCAGGAACATATAGCATGAATTTTTAGCATTTTAAACATATTAAGTTAAATATTTCGCAAATTCACATTTAATCATGCTTAATGGAAGTAAAAATACCTAACTATGCATGTCAATTTCAAAATCCTATGGCATATTTACTTGTTATTCTCCACTAATCATAGATACACATGTAAGAGATCTTCAGGGCTTTTCAGGGTTGTAATATGGGTAGGTAAAAGTAGGCATTTAGACTCATTTTATTGTACCATAAGCTCTTTTGCGTTCAATTCTTCCATTTTCTTTTGATTTCTTCTTTCTTCACTTCATACCTATCTCTCCCCTCTTTTGTTTTGAGAGAATGAAGTGTATTATGAATAACAGACACCCCCAAACTTAGACTTTTGCCTATTTATTATTACTTTTTCACTGGGGTGCATCAATATTGTTCACTCTTTTTTGTCTCTTTTTTAACACTTTCTATTCCAATCACCAAAAAATTTCACTTATGGCACAAGTGTGGAAATATAGGGTGTCAAAGAAAAAGTCTACTTTTTAGGCTCAAAGGGGCTAACTAGGGATATTTTTGAATGTCAGGGATAGGCAAAAGTGGTAAGAAAGGGCTAACAAAGAATTGTCTGAGTCATCTCCCTAACATGCATATCCTAACTATTTCGCCTCAAATAGCAAGCAAGCGTACACATAGTTTTAATCATAGACAATGCACAAGTCAAGCAAGATACTCCAAATAATCTGATTTCATGAATTTTTGACATATCTAACCTAAGTGTCTAGGTGGTTGCTTCTAATTCCATTACATTATTCAACCTTACTTCACTAGGCGTTTCTAGTAACTACAACATGCATGATCTTTAAAAACAATTATGACTCAAAAATACTTAAAACAAATAAAAAAGACTCAAAAATACTAAGACAATAAGACACCCCCCCCCCCAAACTTAAATCACACACTATCCCCAATGTGTGCAAGACTCAAAAAGATAACAAAAATAAAAGAAAACAGGACAACTTACAAACTTGGTTTAAAGTGGTGGTGGCGGCGGTGGATAATGCATTGACCACTGGTTGAACAAGGAACTCATCTCATCAAATCTCTGGTGCAACTGTTGTTGCTCCTGCCTTAATTCTTGCTGTCCTTGCCTCAGGTCCTGTTGACCTTGTATCATTATGTCAAAGTCATGCATCATCCTTCTCTGGTTCATGAGCAACTGCTCCATTATGGGCATTGGAGGTTCAGATTCTGGGAGTTGCTGTTGACTGCTTCCTGCCTCATGTTGAGCCACTGTCCCAGGCTCATCTTCATCCATGGCAGCTTCTGCTGCTGCTGCTGCTGGTGCTGGTCTCCTTCGTGCTGCTGTTGGAGGGAGTGGGTCTGGGAAGGAATGCACTAGCCCATATGACACAGGAGGTTGAACTTTCTCATATGTATCAGTGGGTAAGGTTGGGACCCCATGTCTGGAGCATAAGCTGCTAATAAATGAGTCATGTCCCAACCCACATGTCGTTACCAACCTGTTGGTTTCTCCGATGTTTTGCAATATTTCCTTCCCAACGTCAATCGTCCTCCCTGACATGATTCCATATATCATTTTTATTCTATTTGTTGGCACTCTGGTGAAATGCATCGATGGAATTAAGCGGGCACTGACGAAATATAACCAACCCTTGGCTGTTCTGTTGAACTGACATCTGCTCAGTCCTCTTGATCCATTTCTTGCAATCTCATACTCATCCCCAAGGTAGCTTACTGTGCTTGCGACGACATCCCAGTCGATGTTGTTGGTGTCTCTAGACCATGTTCTGAAATAGCTCGTTAAATCGCTCTTTCTTCAACATCAGCTGTTTTTAATAGCACATTCACCACTTCTGCCGTCACAGGCACATACCGTCCCCTCACAAAGCATCTATCATCCGCCCTCTCTGGAAAGTTAGCATAAAATTCTCTCACCATTACTGTGTTCATCGGTGCTATTCTTTCCGGGTTAACAAATTTCTTCCACCCCATGACCTCTATTATTGCCCGAATGGGCTCATATGCATCTCCCTCCTCAAACGACTCCCTTTGGTACTTCATTCCTCTTTCAAGGATAAAAGGTCTAGTACTAAATTTTTGGTATCTATCCTCATCTTTTTGGCTGACAAACCTAGTAGTGTCATATTGAGGGACGGAAGTGGATGTGGAAGCTCTCCTCTTCTTGGCAGACATTTTTAGATAACTTGGCAGCGTTTCCTTTGTTCAACGATATTACCCAACACTATCAATCAACAATCAGTAGCTACAACACTTATCAACCCCCACACTTCACTCAAAAAGCTCCTACACAACACCCCACACTCACTTCGTATACTTTTCCGCTAAATCTCACACCCAACTTCAACACACCACACACCTTCCACCAATAAAACACCTCCTCACCTAATACCTCTCCTGAATGTATTGAGGATTTCAAGAAAAGTGATAAAGGTTACCTTGGACGGTGTTCCTCAAGATTTTCTTGTTCCTCATGATGTTTTGAGGCAATGGAATGAGGGTTGTTGTTTAGGATGGTTAAGGGTTTAAGGGATTTAAGAACTTTGGTTGTGATTGGGTTTAGTTTGTGGAAGATTTTTAGGTAAAGGGTAAATTTCGTGGGTTTTGGAGAGAGGGAAGGTTTGCGCTTTGATTTGGAGTGAGGAAAATCAGATTTAGGGCTCCCTTAAATTTCAGAATTTTAAATGCGGCCATGGCTAAATCTGCAATCCTACGAACTTCAGTACATGGCTCAACCTTCAAAACTTTTACGGACTTTTAGCGCATGTGAGCCGATTTTCTTTTAGTTTCTTTTCAGTTTTCGTCCTCCAAACTCTTGGCTCTGCACCTGTCATCACAACATATAAACAATACCCTCCGTGAGACTGTTCTAAGTAAAAAAACTAAATTGCATTAAATTGAATAAAATAACATTGGGTTGCCTCCCAAGTAGCGTTGTCTTTAACGTCTTTTAGCCGGACGCAAGTTCCTTACTCACGAGGCATAGGGTAAATTAACCCCACAACCTATCCACTTCATCAACATTTTCCGCTTTCTCCTTCTGTTTTTTTTTTTTTTTTTTCAAAAGGAGGTTCAGTATCACTTACCTGTTTTGGCGGGCTTATCTCCCTTGTTGTGGCTTGCGCTGGCTCCAGCGAAGTTCTGACAGTGCTAATTACAAAGCACTTGCTCATGACTGGGGGTTCAATAATGTGTTTGAACATTTTGAACACCATCTCTTCACTTTCCATTCTAAGTGTCAGCTCACCCTTCTCTACGTCAATTAGGGCTCTCCCTGTTGCCAAAAACGGTCTTCCCAATATGATGGGGATCTCCTCATCTTCCTCCATATCAAGGATGAGGAAGTCCACATGAAAGAAGAATTTTCCACCTTAACTAGGACATCTTCAATTTTCCCATGGGATGCACCACCGTCCTATCTGCTAACTGCAAGGTCACAGTGGTTGGTTTGGCTTCAGCTAACTCCAACCTTTTAAAAACGGACAAAGGCATAAGATTTATGCTAGCCCCCAAGTCACAAAGGGCCCTATTACATGTTACCCTGCCAACTGTGCAAGACAGTGTGAAGCTCCCTGGATCCTTGAGTTTAGGGGGCAATTTCTTCTGCAAGATGGCACTGCATTCCTCTGTCAGTGCCACCATCTCATACTCCGCCAACTTCTTCTTCTTTCCCAGAATTTCCTTCATAAATTTAAAGTAAGTAGGCATTTGCTCCAATGCCTCAATGAACGGAATGTTGATGTGTAACTTTCTGAATATCTCCAAAAACTTGGAGAATTGCTTATCAACCACTTTCTTTTGCAATCTTTGCGGGAAAGGAATCCTCTCAGTGTACTCCTTCACTGGGACTGTTGGAGCTTTCTCTGATATCGGGCGGTCTTCAACAACCCTCTCCCTCTCTGCATCTACTCTCTGTTCAACCACAGGCTGGGGTGTAAGCTGTTCTAACTGTTTTCTACTCTCAATTTGCCGCACTGTTCTCTGGGGTTCATCTCTGTATTGCTAGGCAAGGTACCCTGTGGCCTGTTGTTTGCCATCTTCGCTAGTTGTCCCACCTGTGTCTCCAAATTCCTGATAGAGGATCTGGTCTCTGCCATGAACTGGGTCTGGGAGTTGGTGAGTGTCAACAGGGCTGCTCTCAGCTCATCCGCTTCTCTTGTTGAGCAGGATGCCTTTGAATTGTTGTGAAGATGAGGCCTGAGTGAATGGTTGTTGATTTTGGTACTGGCCTCGAAATTGGTTATGCTGCCCTTGATCACCCCTCCATGAAAAATTAGGGTGATTCTTTCACCGTCGATTGTAGGTATTCGAATAGGGGTTGTTCTGGGGCCTTTGATAATTTCCTACTGCTTGGCACTCTGCTTGCTCGATCGAAATATTGTTAGGATCAGCTGATGGGCACCTATCAAAGGTATGTAGACCTCCACACATTTCACAACTCAATGGCATTTTCACTGCATTTACAGACACTGTATTGTGTTGCAGTTGTTTGGTCAAGAGAGCAACTTGGGCATTTAGTGCAGTGATGGCATCAATCTCATGAACTCCTATTGCTCTTCTGCCACTCACCCCTCTGTCCTCTGTTACATGATTATTGGTGGCCATGTCTTCCAATAAATCATGAGCTTCATGTGCTATTTTTCTCATGAAAGTTCCACCTGCGGCTGTGTCAATGATCGTTCTGGTGGTCCCGCTTAACCCATTGTAGAAAATATGGACCAAATTCCACAATTCAATGCTGTGATGTGGACACTTTCTTTGCAAATCTTTGAATCTCTCCCAAGCTTCATAGAGTGACTCTCCATCAGCTTGATAAAAAATGTTCAACTCCCCTCTCAGCTTAGCGGCTTTGCATGGTGGAAAGAACTTAGCTAAAAACTTACGTGTTAACTCTTGCCATGTGAATATCGAATCTGTTGGCAAGGAATTCAACCAAACTTTCGCTCTATCCCTGAGTGAGAAGGGAAAAAGCCTCAATCGGACGGCGTCATCAGTAACGCCATTGTACTTGAAGGTTGCACACAACTCTAAGAAATTCGCTATATGCATGTGAGGATCTTCCGATGGCAACCCTCCGAACTGAACAGTATTTTGCACCATACTTAGGATTGCAGGCTTGATTTCAAAATTGTTTGCTCCTATTACTGGGAGCATGATGCAAGTTTGTGCCCCATTCACCCTTGGCAGCACATAATCTCCCAAGCTTCTATCAGCTTGGACCTGGACCCTCTCTTCTACATCCATCGGCAATCTCCGGGACATCCTTTGGTTAGGTTGATGATCACCTAACCCTTCGTCCATCTCATTGTTGTTTTGTAAGCCTCTCATCTCTATTAAGGCCGAAACTCGTTGGTTTCTCCTGTTCTGTTTGCAAGTCTTTTCAATTTCTGGGTTGAAGGGAACACGTGTGTCTGCTCCTCTTCTCCTTCGCATAAACTAGATGCCTGCAACAGATCAAAATAAACAAACGGATCACGACACACTGGTTTTCACAAAATAAAAAAAATAGTAATAAATAAAAACAAAAATAAAAACCAAATTAGAAATTAAGAATAGGTAAAATGATATTGAACTACGCCAATCCCCGGCAATGGCGCCAAAAACTTGATGCGCGATTTATGCACACACTTAACGCAAGTGCACGTGTCGTGTCAAGTAATATAGTCTTAGAAGACCGAGTTATCGTCCTCAGGGATTAATGTTCAATTCTCAAATTCTATTCTATGGTATCTATTTGGTGACCGATGATTGATAGATGATTTCTAACTATAATTAAGAATGCTAACTAGACTAAGTGGTTTTACTTCACTTATGGTGGAAATAGGGCTTCCAAATCTCCTCAACTATCCGTTTATCTTACTTGTTAATACAATTAATTATGATTCTTCTTCTATTTTGAGATAGCAGGTTAACTAAGCCGTTTTATACTCCTGTTAAGGTAATATAAACACTCAACCCCAATATAGAACTCTTCTACCTTTCGGTGATAAGATTGACTATAAAGGAGGATTAAGAGCAATAACCTATTAATACTACACAAGTATCGGGGTACTTTCGTCCACGATTTAACCTATGTTTATTCAACTACAACATATTCACAATCTTCTCTTTCAGCTTTCGATTAGAAATCATAAGGATTATGATAATTACTTATCAAGTAATTACCAAGCATTCAGGACAAATATTGAATAAATCTCAACAACAAGAAGAAGAACAAAAAACATGCATTAATTCATAAGAATAAGGTTCAAGTGAATTGACATGGAAAGCCCTAGATTAAGTTAGTTCCTAGCCATAGACATGACAGGAACTAAATTAAAATCCAACATAAACTACAAAGAAAATAAAACAAGAACAAGAAATTACTACAAAGTGGTCTCCAATCTTGATCTCCAAAAGTTGTGTGATTTGGAAAGCAAGGGAACCTCTAATTCTGACCTAAAGGCTGCCTTTTATAGCCTCAAAACGTTTTTCCAGGTTTTCCTTCAGGCCTTGGCCCATTCCCATTCGAATATTTCAGAATTCCCGCTGACGCGGCATGTTCAGCTGGCCGCGCTAAAACTGCGACTCTTTGTAAATTGGGCGCATGGCCTGACTCTCTTGGAGGCCTTGAGGCCCATACTGCTTCGTGCCCGGTTCGCCAACTTTCTCACTTTTCGAGCTCTGGAACCTCTGTTTCTGCCCTCTTTTTGCTCCTTTTCCGCCAATGAGCCACTTTAAACCAATATGACTCAAAAGAAAGAAAATATATCCTAAGACGACACGTATTTGTACAAAAATGGGCAAAAGACTAACTAAAAATGACTCAAAAGGTGTATATAAAATACACCGATCATTGTGCTTCTGCCTTTGCTGATATGAAGATCATGCACTCAAAGAAAACTTAGTGAATTTTAGGAAAAGAGTGGTTGATTTGCATCGACTTTGTAGCTTTGGATCTTGACGCTTGCATGCTCAGACTGGTTTAAACTGAAGACCTAGTTGGCCTGCTTTTTTCTGTCTATTGCCATTTTCTTGCAGTGAATCCTTAAAATGTCCCAGTTTCTGGTAAATGAAGATGTTGAACTTTCAACTGGGTAAGGTTGAGTCTTGACGTTATCAAGGCGATCAGGTAAGCAATTTTTTTTTATCATGAATGAAAAGCTAATGCGAGAATATGGACAATGCACAATTGAGTAGATGAGAATGCAACCCTCAAAATATGCCCCAGTCATGTGTAGGTGGTCTTGGATGCAAAACATATGAGGATGCTAAACTCTCCAATGGACAAAATCGAGTCCTGTGCAAAACAAGGAAGAAATATTTCTAATGGTGTGACCGAAGCCGATATGGCTGCCTACATATTCCGCCGAGGGAATCAGGTCAAGACGTAGTTCGTGATGCAAAAATGATTGTCCAATTTTTCAAAAACATGAGACCGAAGCCAATGTGGCCGCCTACATATCCCGCTGATGGAATCAGGTCAAGACGTAGTTCGTTATGCAAAATAAGGATTTTTATGATTTTAAAATGATGTGGGATCGAAGCCAATGTGGCCGCCTACGTATCTCATCATTGGCGAGAATCAGGTCAAGACGTAGTTCGTGCTGCAAAAAATGATTGTACAATTTTCAAAAAATGAGACCGAAGTCAATGTGGCCTCCTACGTATCCCGCTGAGGGAATCAGGTCAAGACGTAGTTCGTGATGCAACAAATAAGAATTTTATGTAATATGCATTTTGTTGTTTTTTCTGAAAAATGGAAGACAACATTACGTTCTGACTTCAGTTGATACCAACAATTAGTATTGTGCATAAGGATTTTCGTTTATTGCTTTCAGTCTAACCGAGATTGGATCTGGTGTAATTCACACAGCTTCAGATAGTACCTCGACATACCTGAGTGTCGACACACCTGCTTGCATCCAAGGTTTCGAACTATACGTAATCGAGCTGTCAGATAGCCTAGCCCCTAGAGCTCGAAGGTAGCTCCAGGTTCTGATCTGATTCATTTTCCCTAGATGTCAAATCTTCAATTGCTTTTCTTTCGGAACGGACGTTCTCGCGTTTCAAATGCCCTCACTGAAGAAAGTCTCATTTCTCACATATATTCCAGTATTTTGAATTTTGGGACGTTTAGAGAAGTACGCTCACACTCAAAAGGATGTTCAATGCATACAATTGTGATACCATAGACTTGGTCATCATGTAAGTATCCACTAATGTGAGAACCCTCAGTATAAGATCATGTAGGGCTTGTCACGGGCTTGTAATGTAGGCTTGGGGAAAGGAATGGATATCATTTGGGTAAAAGTGACTAATCATTCCTCGAGAGTTAGACTACGCCCGTGCATGATATTTGTGTGTTTTAATGTTGACTTGCTTTCTTTTTATCCCAGTTTTTGTATTGACTTCTTTTGAATCTTTCATTTGGAGCCCCTTTTTTCGGAGTTATATATTCCCCTTTTATTCATTTCATTTTTTTTTATAATGTCGGGGCCTTTGATTTTTTTTTTTTGTGAAGTCGTCCTTTATGTTTTTCTTTTCCCTTTTAGGACTTTGATAATTTTTGTCTTCGCAAACATCGACGCGGAATTTTATCAGCCACTTGCATATTTTTAAAGCGCTCAAGGAGGTCGGGCCTAGAGAGGGATAGTGCGTACGCACTCAGAAAGGGTATAGGTGTAATATGCGGTTGTCAAAAAATAGGTTTTAGGCTCAAAGGGGTGTACTAGGGATAATGTTATTTGGTAGGATGAAAAGGCTCAAACGGGTCAAAGAAAGCCTACGATCATTTCCTACACCGAGTGTTACTCAAAATTTCGTCTCAACAAACATTCAGGCCGAATTCTAGATCACAATGCAATGCGATTGAACTTATTCTAAAAACTCACCACACAATGCATATGAAACGATGAAGTTGGTTTCTTCCTTATCTTGGAAACACGCAAGACAATGTCATTTACGGGTGTGAATAAGAGGTACCAAAAAAATCTATGGTTTACCACAGAGTCAACTCATACTGATTATTACTTCTTTTTTTCTATGCACACTCGTAACTGTGTTGGTATCAACAAAGTCAAACAATAATACTTAAAAAATGTTTTTGTATTTTTGAATAACATTTTTTTTGTATTTTTGAATAAATATTTTTTTTGTATTTTTTTTTGAATAAATAGTACCGAACCCGAATAAGGCTGCCTACGTATCCCGCCGAGGGAATCAGGTGCGCGTAGTTCATTCAAATATGTTATAAAATGTATGCTTGAAAATAATTTATCAATGAAAGGATAGCAATATAAAGTTGTGCAAAACAAATAATTGTCCACTGGGGACGAATGCAAAGTAAAATGAATGTAACCGAAAAATGAATGCCCGAAAATATGATGAATGGGATGCATGAGTGAGAAAAATATGTTTCTTTATTATTATTTTATTATTATTTTTTTTCTATTTTTGTGGCGTCGAACCCAAAATGGGTTGCCTACGTATCACACCGTGTGGTGATAATCAGTCACGCGTAGTTCAGAATAATTATGTTGTAAAATGCATGATAAAGAATTATGTAATCAACACTAGACATATCAATTGAATTTGCAAATATGTATAAAGATACAAAGTATAGAAGAACTGAGAGCGATGTCTCGTTGAATATGGTATAGACTGACTTCTTTTAGTCAACATAACTCCCGCTCATTCTTGTGATGATTTTTTTTCTTTTTCCGACCGCCCTCGGCTGTTTGCGAGGACGATCTTCCTGCAAAAAATATGAGAAATGGGTGAGTAGGAAAATGACAAAATAATAAAAATGCAGAGGTGTGACAATATAGTCAAAGACTCCCCTGATTGGTTCGACTGGAGTGAAGGTTGATACTTCGTCCAAGTCATGATGTTCAAGAATAATTTATTCAGTATAGGTCATGATTGCAGTGTGACAGCAAAAAGTGCAAAAATGCAAATGCACGTGCCCGAAGTTATAAGCCCATGACATGATATGTACAAAGTTTAAAAGGGTAATTATTGCTTTAAATAATATGTACAGAGTTGCTAGCGACAAACAATAGTAAACAAAAAACATGTCAATCAAGCGCGCGCCCTAATATGCTTGAGACCTTCCTTATGCCAGATGTGGACTTAAACGTCAGATATGCGAGATTATGATAAATAGGTCCAAACTATTAAACTGCAATATTTCGTTGGAAATGACGACCAAATGACGGTGCACTTTTTCCAATTTCGGCGTGTCATGATCAGGCTTGGATCCGTCTATCATCATCACGCTACACACATATGCTTATTGGTCGTCGGGTTGTGAAACCCAACGACAATTTGGTGGATTTCCTAATTGTGGAGACGATACCAAGGATCGACCCACCTAGGGTGTATGCATGCATGACTTAAAATAAAGAGGGTGGTATAGCTGTATCTTAAATTTTCTAAAATTTGGCTTACTAGACACAATGGTTCCCGAGCGGACTACTCGAGTGAGAAGGCTACGCGGCCACCGGATGGTCCGGATGCTCCTGCGCCTTTGTCAACTCGCTTATATTTTGGTATTTGAAAGAAATTTGCGGGTGCGCCAGCACACCTCGCGTGTAGTGTGTGATAGTGTCAATTTTCCATAATGGAGAAAATATGAGCGGAATAACAATTTAAGGAAAGCAGTAAAAGAATGTAGTAATTAAAGTAGTTAATTACAAAATAAAAGCAAACAATATAAAATATTTACAACAAATATAAAAGCAAAAATAAAACGCAATATTTAATTAACCTGGATTTGATATGATCAAGAACCTGATATTCCCAGTGGAGTCGTCATGCTGTCGCGCCCGTTTTTGACCTCGAGGTCTGAACGGTATCCGCAACGTTGCTCTTTGACGCGGTTCCCTGGATGGAGCAATAATGCTGATTTTGAGGAGTCGCCACCTAATTAGTTAAGTGAATTAGGACACTTGATTTAATGCAGTAAAATACTGTAATTAATCTCCATTTAATGGTCTGCGAAATTAATGAGATTCTGAAATAGTGTTCTTTATTATCCTAAAGGGAGGGGTTAAGCATCCTTTAAGATCCGCTAACTTGCGGTTATTCGTTCAAACCTAGGTTAATTATATATTGGCTTTTATTCTACTTATTCTAAGCATTTTTTCATAATTTACAATTAAAATAAAATGCAATACAGATAATAAAACTAAAATTAAATGCGACATAAAATAAAACTCCGGGACATCTTTTAGCCCTTTTTAGGCCTTCTGCACAAGATGATCTCCGGGTACCTGCATAAACACTTAGTAAAAGTGTTAACAGTAGAATAAATAATTTTAAAGTAATGACAAGAATTAATAAGTAAAGCCAAAAAATAAATCCGTCTTTTGTACAGGGGAGGCCTTGGAAATCAGGCGGAGATTCCTTCATCGGCCAATATTGTTAAAAAATAATAAAATAAATAAAACCTTCAGATCCGCGCCAAAACAGTAATAGTTTTAAACACGGAGGGCTCAGATATATATAAAAATAAAGTGGGACATCCTAAACAAGTGCGGCTGCGAGAATTCGCTCTGCCAGCGTATGTTGGTTATCTTGTGTAAGTAGAAGAAATCATCAACGCCCAGAAAGCTTCATTTTATTTTATTTTCCGTCTTTGCAACTGTGGAGGCCTAAAAAATCGACGGAAAACTTTTTCATTGGCCAAAGTGTAGTATCATATTCAAAATTAGTAAATACCAATAAGTGTAGCAACATGTTCAAAATCAGTTTAATAAAATAAAGGGGCAAAAATCGTCCAGAATCAGTCCCGAAATCCAACGGACAGTAAAAAAGAAGTAATAGCAACACAGCAAACACATTGACCGTGAAACCAAAGGACACAACAGAAACATTGGGCAACGATATTCGCCGGATCCGAAACCCGACGAACAGTAAACAGCAACAGCTAAACAGTGAACAAAAATAATCCGCGAAAACAGTGGAAACTACAGCAGCAAGTTCGCCGGAATTTTCAGAAGGTCGCAAAACTCCGGCAGTATACCAAAAGCGGGAAATCAGTCCGACAACCAACAACAGAAACCAAAAATTAAACCAACAGGGGTCGCCGGAGTTTTAAAACTCCGGCGGAATCAGCGATCCATTAACTACAACATACCGATCCCAAAAGATAAAGCCGCATAAAGGTCGCCGGAGTTTGAAACTCCGGCCAGTTACCAAAACAAAAAAGAAAATCAGTTCAACAACCAATATATTCAAAAAATTTAGAACCAAACCCAAGGTGGCCGGAGTTAGAGGTGATGCGGTGTAGTGTTGACGACGGGGGTCGGGGTATGGAGGTCGCTGTGGGACTGCTCGGGTTCATCGGAGCAATGGGGGCGACAAGAGCAGTGAGAGAGGTGAGGTCGATGGGGTATTCGTGTGCAACCCCCGTCAGTCATCACCTCCGGCGGGACAGTGGCGTGGAGGTGAGGCGGTGGTGAGCAGATGGGGGTTTTCCAGACTCCGGCGACGACGGGAGAGGATATAGGTTTTGATTTTGTGTTGGGAGCGTCCCAAAAATGGAAAGGGGAGGGGGTTGTATGGACGGCTGATGAGTATGAGAGTTCGCCGGAGTTTTTTAGAACTCCGTGGCGGCGACGGAGCAGTGAAAAGGGGTTCGGTCTGATGGGAAGTGAGTGAGTGAATGAGGGTAATGTTTTATTTATTGTGGTTATTTAGGTTTAGGGTTTGGGTTTGGTTTTGGGGGGAAAATGAAAAGTGGTATTTGATTTTTTAGATGGGATAATAAAAGGGTGTTGGATTAAAATAAAAAATAAAAAGGGTGTTGGATTGGGCTGATCCGAATTAAGCATCGAATTGAGACTGATTTGATGAAATGCAAAACGGGTTAATTATTTAAAAGAAAAATTATTTTAAAATATGCAAAATTATTAAAATGCAAATGCCGATACAATAATAATAAAATACAATATTTAGCAAATGTTTAATGTCTAATTAAAAATTAAAACGGGATGTCAATTAATTATTTAAAGAGATGCAAATATTATTAAAATAAACGACGGTGTAATAATAATATAAACATAATATTAACAAAGACATAATGCTTAATTTAAAAATAAAAGATAAAAATGCAAAAAATATGATTAAAATGCGGTGTCCTAAAACACATAAAATTGCAATAAATATACGAAAAACGGGTCAAAATTGAGGTCAACAACCATGCGTGAGAAATTTAATACGTGATGCGCGTTAAGATGCACACACTTAAACGCAAGTGCACGTTATCGTATCAAGTAGTATAGTCTTAGATAAGACCGAATATCGTCCTCTAGGATTAGGGTTCAAGTACCAATTATCTATTTTCTAGTATCTATTTGGTGGATTAATGATTGATTGGTTGTTTATGACTAAGAATTATAAAAGCTATTTAGAGTATAAAGATTTACTTCAGGAGTGATGAGAATAGGGCTTCTATGTATCCTCACTATCCGCTTATGCTACTTACTAATGCATTACTTATGGTATTCTTCTTTTGGAGAAAGCAGGTTTACGAAATCATTTTATACTCCCGTTAGGGTTATATAAACACTCAACCCCAGTATCGTTCCTTACCTACCTTTCGGTGATAAGGGTAACTTTATAGGAGGATTAAGAACAAAAACTTAGTTGACCGTCACGCACAATGCGCAAAATTAGGGTTGTTAAGCCTCTCATCAACGCTACATAAATAATTGAGGTATTTTCATCCCCAATCCAAGAATGTCTACCCAACTTACAGCATATTCACAATCCCCCCTTTTCAGAATCTGATTAGAAATCATATAGTGATAATTAGTTGTCAATTAATTACCAAGAATTCAACTCAATTATTGGATAGATCTCTCAATAAGAAAAATAACCATAAGCATGCATTAATTTATAACATAAGTTTCAAGAAATTCAACATAGAAAGCCCTATAAGAGAATTAGTTCCTAGCCATAAATATGACAAGAACTAATTCAAAGTTCATCATAAAAACTGAAATAAAGTAAAGAAAAGGAAAAGAAATTACTAAACTATGAGTCTCCAAGCCAAGCATCCAAGGGTTGTGTTGTGGAATATTTACAAGATGGATTGGTGGAAGGATGGATGTAGAATGGTGAATGGTGGAGTCGAGAATGAATCATTCTTCTAATGATGTAGAGTATTTATAGCCAAAGAATCCTTTTGGTGAAGGGTTAGGGATTTGTAGGAAATGAAAAGTTATTAGAATCCTTTTAGGTAAGGGTTTTAAGGTAGGAAAAGTTATCCCTTTAGGTAGGAAAAGTTATCCCTTTAGGTAGGAAAAATAATCCCTTTAGGATTCTGAAAACATGTCAAATTCGGCCAGCACTTCATAATTCCCGCGTCGGCGCCTGCAGATCAGCCGGGCGCTTGAAAATCAGAGATAGTTGGACGGCTTGATTGGTGGCGCCACTAAGCGCCGCGGCTCGGTGACAATTCTTCCGGATTTTCGTTTCTTCGTCTTTTGTTAAATCGGTCTTCGTCGATCTCTCTATAATTTCCGGAACTTCTTAGACTTCATTTCTTGGCCCTTTTTGTGTGCAATTCCATCTCAATTAAGCTTATTTTCTCTTCTTTTCGCCATTTCTCCATTTCTGACCGCTGTGACACAAAAGAAAGGAAAACGACCCTAATACTATACTAAACATAAATAAAATGATTAAAATACTAACTAAAACTGACTCAAAAGTATATATAAAATACAGATCAAATACCCCAAAACTTAACCTTTGCTGCCTCGAGCAAAGATAGAAAAGAAATAAAAGACTCAAGAAACGAAAAATAAAAGACTCACTGACATTGATCACTTTTTGCTGCATTTAGTGTTATCTAGAAAAACATGAAGGTTAACAGAATAATATGCAGGAACATGTAGCATGAAATTTTTCAAAGACACTAAACATATTGAGCTAGATATTTATAAACTCATATTTATCATGCTTTAATGGAAGTCAATATACTAAATCATGCATATAAATTCAAAAATCTTATGGCATGCTTACTTGCTATTCTCCACTAATTCTGAACATGCATAAAAGAGATCTTCAGGACTTTAAGGGTTGTAATGTAGGCTTAGGTAGGGGTTGGTAAAAATAGGCATTTAGGCTCATGTTTGTGTACCATAAGCTCTTTAGCTTTTCAGTATTTCCCTTTTTTTTTGTTCTTTTCTTCACTTCAATTCTATCTTTTTCACAAATTTGTTTTGGGAGAATGAAGAGTATTATAATAACAAGCACCCCCAAACTTAGGTTTTTGCATTTTTCTTATTACTTTTTTTTTTATTGGGGTGCAACTAGCTCATTCACTCTTTTTGTCTCTTTTTTAACACAATTGATTCCACTACTTCACATTTTTACTTATGGCACAATCGTGGGAATATAGGGTGTCAAAGAAGAAGTTTCAATTTTTAGGCTCGATAGAGTGACTAGGGATACTTTTAAAGTTCGGGGTAGAAAAGAGTGGTAAAAATTGGCTATCAAAGAAATGCCTGAGTCATCTCCCTAACATGCATATCCTAACTATTTCGCCTCAAATAGCAAGCAATCATAACACATAGGTTTTCATAATTTAGCATGCACTGATTTAAGCAAGAAACTCAAAATATGATTTTTGTGAGTTTTTGGCATATCTAACCTAGGTGTTTAGATAGTTGCTTCTAATTCCATTACATTATTCCACCTTCCTTCACTAGGTGTTTCTAGCAACTACAGCATACATGATCTTTGTGACAATTATGAAAAGCGAAAGAAAAAAAGTTTTTTTTTGACTCAAAATAAACACAAAACAATTAAAAAAAGACTTAATTGAAACATAACAAGACACAAATAAAACACCCCCAAACTTAAATCACACATTGTCCCCAATGTGTGCAAGACTCAGAGAAAATAAAAGAAAAGGACAACTTACTGACACAACAGTGTCATGCGGAGGTCAGGATGAAAAATTCGAATTTGCGGAAATATGGCTCTCGAAGTTCGCGCCGCCGTCACGATATTCGCGCGCATGAGCTGCTAATCGTGGCTCTTACGAAATTAAGCGCGCTGCCATTTTAGCGCCGCGGCTCGACGCCTTTTCTTTTTTGGCGTTTTGCTCCTTTTTCCTCGGTTTTAGCTTTGATCCACTGTCATCCAACAACACAAAACAAGAACCCAAGACCGTGAGGTTTCAAGACAAAATAAAATAAAATAAAGCAGAAATTAAAATAACATAATTAAAAATATTGGGTTGCCTCACAAGCGTTGTCTTTAACGTCTTTTAGCGGACGCCTTTAACCTTTACGAGTGCCCATTGGATCCTTCTGCGAACCGCTTGCAATCCGCAAATTTATTGTTGTAGGCCTCAATTTTCCTACTCCCATTTGTTCAAACAAGAGCCTTAAAAACACAATTATCCCCCCCGTAGGCTTGTCTGTTCTGCTTTCTATAATGTAGGAATCCGTGAACTTCTCTACATCTCTCAACTCTAGGGGTACCCTTGATGGTATGGGCTTCCAATTGGGAATCGTACCGTGATAGCTAGTGGTATTTCTTACGTAATAGGTGTAAGAAAAGAATTTCCACGAGAATCCAGAAGGTAAATAATTGAATCTCTGCTATCCTTTCCTTTTCTACACCACTATCTCACCGATTCCTCAATAGTTGGGTTTGGTTCGACTCCTCAATTTGTTGTTATTTGTTGAATATGATTGCGAGTTACGCTATTTGCGTTTCCAACTTCTTGTGGCCATTCTCGTTTCGTCCGTAACCGAGCTTGGTACCTCGTGAGGCGAGTATAACTTCTATGATTCCTCCCTCTCTTTACATGGTTGGAGCTCGATCATATTGACAGTAGAAATCCATGTCTTAAGGATCCCTGAGATGAATCAAAACCAACAGCGAATCACGGCACACTTGTTTTTTTTTTTTCAAAAGGGGAGGGGGTTGTATGGACGGCTGATGAGTATGAGAGTTCGCCGGAGTTTTTTAGAACTCCGTGAAGGCAACGAAGGAGCAATGAAAAGGGGTTCTTAGCGATGGGAAGTGAGTGAGTGAATGAGGGTAATGTTTTGTTTATAGTGGTTATTTAGGTTTAGGGTTTGGGTTTGGTTTTGGGGGGAAAATGAAAAGTGGTATTTGATTTTTTAGATGGGATAATAAAAGGGTGTTGGATTAAAATAAAAAATAAAAAGGGTGTTGGATTGGGCTGATCCGAATTAAGCATCGAATTGAGACTGATTTGATGAAATGCAAAACGGGTTAATTATTTAAAAGAAAAATTATTTTAAAATATGCAAAATTATTAAAATGCAAATGCCGATACAATAATAATAAAATACAATATTTAGCAAATGTTTAATGTCTAATTAAAAATTAAAACGAGATGTCAATTAATTATTTAAAGAGATGCAAATATTATTAAAATAAACGACGGTGTAATAATAATATAAACATAATATTAACAAAGACATAATGCTTAATTTAAAAATAAAAGATAAAAATGCAAAAAATATGATTAAAATGCGGTGTCCTAAAACACATAAAATTGCAATAAATATACGAAAAACGGGTCAAAATTGAGGTCAACAACCATGCGTGAGAAATTTAATACGCTCACTATACAATGCACTTGAGATCTTGTCCCGAGACCAGGGGTGAATGTACTTCAATGCATGTGGCTATATCATCACAAATTCAGAGATAATAGTGAACTTGAATGCCATAAGGCGAGACTTGTGGTAAATGGCACGAGCAATAAGAGGGAGTTGAATGTGGTGATACCTTCAGTCCAGTGGTTAAGCTAGCCATCATTCTCACTGTTTTGAGCATAGCTATGGGAAAGATCCGGCTGATTCATCAACTTTATGTGAAAAATGTGTTCTTACATGTCACTGCATACCTTTTGCTCTATATGGATGATATTATTCTGACTGTCTCATCCGATGTGCTGAAATACGAGATCATTACCCTACTCAAATTCGAATTTGCTATGACAGACTTGGGTAAATAGAGTTATTTTTTTTGTGATTTCAATGACCAGATCTAAAAATGCAATGTTCTCGTGCCAGCGTAAGTATGCAAAAGAAATTGTTTAAAAGTCTAAAATGACAAACTGTAAAATCATGTTAGTCGACTCGACAGTGCCGATGACGGGGATTCAATGCTTCATCCTTCTCTTTATAGGAGTCTTGCTGGTGCACTTCAGTATCTTACCTTCACTTGTCTCGATATTGCATATGTCATTCAGCATGTGTGTTTGTTCATGCATGCTCCCAGGGAGCCTCACTTTACCGCTCTTAAATGTATCATTCGGTACGTTAAGAGTACTCTAGACTACGGATTACATTTTTATTCATCTGCACCAACCAGGCTGATATCGTATACAGACGCCAATTGGGGTGGTTGTCCAGACATACGTCGATCTAGTTCCGGTTATTGTGTATTTTTTTAGTGATAATCTCATCTCGTGGTCTGCCAAACGGCAAGCCACACTTTCCCGTTCGAGAGCAGAAGCAAAATATAGAGGTGTTTCGAACGTTTTGTCGAGATCTGCTGGCTCAAAAACCTTCTTCTAAAGCTACATTATCCCTTATGTAAGACATCTCTTATCTACTGTGATAACATATCTGTTGTTTACTTGTCTCATAATCCGGTTCAGCATCAACGAATCAAACATATTGAGAAACCTCCAACCAAGGAGAATTACATTATTCTACAGTTATATATATAATTAAAAACTCTACAAAATGTGTATAATATTAAATTTCAAACCTAAAAGTGATTAGTCGGTTCAATGAAATTCAAACTTATAATTCCAATTCTGAATCCGCTTTCATCAAGTCTCTATGACTCCCTTTAAGCGAATAATGCTGAAATTTTGAATAATTTATCAGTTTTACGTTTATCGTTTATTGTAGCTTTTTGAATTTTGGACTAGCGAAACTTTTTAATGAATAATAAAGCCTATTCTTTCAAAAACACCATTTTATAGATTTGAAAGCTATTTCCTTATCATGGAAGATGTAAGAAGTAATGAAACAAGTCCGA
The DNA here is from genome assembly GCA_029844215.1 of Przewalskia tangutica. NCBI lineage: Eukaryota > Viridiplantae > Streptophyta > Magnoliopsida > Solanales > Solanaceae > Przewalskia > Przewalskia tangutica. The sequence continues at coordinate 99,175,351 of CM056728.1, read as the reverse complement.
TTTTAACACGTGTTTTAGTTTTTATTTTTGGTCCACAATAAAAAAAAATATATGCTAGAAAACAACAAAATAGTACATAATAATTATATATATAACTTTTCAGCGTAACGAAGTATATACCATTTTAAAAACGTGCTTTAACTTTTTGGAGCAGAGTCAAACAACACATTTTACTTGTTGACAATAAATTACTTTTGAAGAGAAAGATTTTGGCTAAAACAATTTGTAGACATTCTTATAAATTGACATAGTGTGATATTGTTCGCTTTGGAGGATCAAGGTCATACGATATTTCTTGAAAAAACCTTACTCCGTTAAGAGTCACTACACTTTATATGTAGTTTCTTTTTAATTGCCAAGGAGTTTTTCACACATTCAACAAACTCTCCTCGAACTATGTTCAACATGACTCATCACCTCATGAGTTATCCCAACTTTTTCAGGGTAAGAAGTGGTAAAGAAAATGCCTCGAGCCGATGTTCGAGCACCAGGCAACCCATGCCATGTTTCGAGAAAAAGCTCGAATGACTTTGAGCAACATGCTACCTCTAATTGAAACCGACACAGATAAATAGGTAGAGAATATGCGAGAAGGAACCTGATAAAATAATCCCATAATTTCGGATGAAGGGTACCTCCTCGGTAAGGGGTTGTAGTGATCAGACCCGTCGAACGATTATTTACCAAAAACATGGGTTCCTACAAAATCGTAAAGACCATGTATGGATGACGTCTGCCAAGTACCGAAAAAAAGTTGGTGACCTCATGTAGGAGAGCTAGCGATCGTAACCCCTCTAGATAATTAACAGTGTGCCATCCACGACACAACTCGAGTATTTACGGCCACGAAAGTCCACTGGCTTTTTGTGTATGTGTTCCAAAGTATCGGTGAAAAAATAAGTCGACTCGTAGACGAATAAAGGCACTAAGCTAGGCCCCATGTCATTCCTCTATCATTTTCATACTCGTCTCGCCGAATCATTAGCTCTATACAATAGTTGCTAAAACAAAATCAAATATACTCAACTTAAATAAATAGAAGACTGTAGTTCTGCAAAATGCGATAAAAAGTGTATTTTGTTTTTTCAACATTGTTAATGTACATCCTGTGAACCCCTTCAAATGTCTATTTTCCAACATTTTTTTGTGAACCCTCAATTTTTTCCTACTTTGTTTGTCCCGTCCTATCAAACATGTATTGAATTCTCAGTTCTGTCTGAGCCAATGTTTTTGTTGTTATTTTGGCTGTTTTCTCTTCTTTTTTTTCTAAAAATACGAAAACATAAACTGCAAACAGTAAAGTTATAAACGTGAAAAATAGTATATTGGGTTCAACTATGTGGACTATAATGTGTTGGTGTTTACGTCGGGTTCATACACGCAGCGGAATTTGAAAATTTATGTTTCAAATCCGACGACGGTCGAACTGCAGTATGATATGATGTAAAATATAAACACAAAGTAAATGTAAAACTTCGAACGAAGACTTACATTTTTGAAGCAGTCAGCCAAGCAGTTGAATCTTCAATCTTTGTGTAGTCCGAGGGTGCACACGCAAACGTTCCTCGATTTGTAAGTTCAAAGAACTGTGATGTAATTTGCTAAGTCAGGAATGCTAGGGATTCTGACAGAGCTTTAGAGCTTTAGAAGAGATTGACCTCTCTTAGGTTTTGGTGTCTTTGGAATGGGAGGTAAGCCTCTTATTTATAGTTGAGAATATGAGCTTTAGGGTTTTAGTTGGACCAGGCCCAACCGAAACAGACTAGGCAAAAATTCGGACTGCCAGACCACGCCTTGGCACCGCAGTCCTCAGTAAGAGGCACCGCGGTGCTAGCACGTGTTCATGGCACTGCGGTCCTGAATCAAGGCACCGCGGTCCCGTCCTATTTTCTGCTCATTTTCCCATTTTAATGTCCCGGTCATCAACCGAACATTTAGGTATAATCTCCTTCTAATTACATCCTTCAATCGACGAAACATTTGACTTAGTGTTACCCTTCAGGCCTTTACATATCGTCACTAATAACATTAGGATCTTCACGGAACTCCTAGACTGTGCCGGAAGATGAACCCAATATGTAAAGTTTAGCTACACAAAATATGTGAACTGAACCTATAGGTGAGAAGATAAAATCCCTTCATTCATGACACACTCAATCAAGCTTAGGATATGTCAAATGTCTATCCAAATGGCTTGAATATTATAACTCATCTATATTAGTTGACAACAGGACCATGTCACAGACATGTCCAATGCATTTTCCAATGACTTAGTCAACCTAATACCATATGAGTACCTGAGTGTTCACTCGAATATAAATTCAAGGAATGAATCTTTTCTTGGCTCACATACCACATTTAATCTACTTCGTAATGCACCCAAAACAAGTCGCGTCTCAATCTATAAGACATTTGAGCTTAGGACATGATCAAAGTACATTACTCCGTAAACAAGATGATATTGACCTCAAGTCTAAGGACTTTTATCTCCCACATGCCGATGACATTATAGACATATAACAAATAATGCATCAGCAGGGTGTACCAATACTTCAACAAGTATTCATGTGTCCATCATGAGTTGTCATAACTCGTAGCAAGTGAGACAAACTACATCCACTAAGGATATGATGCAAACCACATGTCGACGTATCGCATATCATCGATATCCCAATTTCGATGATCATTAATCGAAGTAATTTAAGAGTTACGTTATAACATTAATTCTCACATCATTAATAAACACGTAACCTCTAGGGATGCATTTATAGAATTTTATAAACAATCAACTAATAATTCAACAAATGCAAATTGTTATAATATTAATCATCATTAATATAAATATGAATATGTATAAAGTATATTGTGTCCTAATACAGATTGTCTCTATGACATACATATACTTTCAAGATTCTCGACAGAGTGACACTGACACTTCAATCTAATTTATTTATTTATTTATTTATTTTAGGTCCAGGACACATACAATCGTAACTCACATGGGCCTAATATGTATAACTTTTCAGAGATCTAATTAAAGAAAATGGCAAAAACTGTTTTGTTATGTTTAGTGGGTTTAAGATGGTTGCATAAAAATGTTGTTAAAAAGTTTTGATCCATTAAATTTGCAAAAAGTGAGCGGTTTCTGTCAAAATCAAATATTTAATTGTTGGATAATGGGAGTTCTGAAAAAAAAACTAGTAAATTCCGTTAAATCTAAAAGATCGCAACACTAAATATTACAACATACATTAAAATAGACAAAAAGAAATAATAACAAAAAATGCACTTTGAAAAGTTATACCTCACTCCAGAAATAGACTAAAAATAGCAAAACCTGTAAAAAAAAAAAAAAAATCTGTCAAAAACGCTATCGATGTGAAACACGAAGCATAAGTTTTTCCTTATACGGTCCAGGTTCGATTATGGTTTAACATAACCACGTGAATTTTTTCTTTATATAGATAATAGTGAGATAACTTACTCTAACATCATATTAAAATTTGTGATTCATCTTAAAACTCAATCCCTTATAACAAGACACTTTTATTTACTTATTTTATGTTTGCACACACAAAAACACAAAAGTACACATTGGTAGTATCAAACTATCAACTACCTATGAAATTTTAATCAAGTAATAGTTTATTTAGATTTAATTCTCGTTGGCTTAACATAGTTGTTTGATTTGAGAATATAAAAAAAATTAATACTTAATAGATGGAGTTAATAATAATAAAGTTGAATTTGTCGTTGTGCAGTTCTCTAATTGAAAGCATCAAAAGCCGGCAAGTTAATTCCAGATACCTCTAATATTGGACTCATCTTTATTTGTCACCTTTTGCACTATCTTTTAAAAAAAAAACATTATTTAACTTTCTATATAAGTATTATTTTTCCTTCTGTATTTGTCTATGGTTTTGTGGATAAGAACCTTTGGCATATATTGTCATGCATGACGCAATTTTATTAGATAATGAACACAAAACTTTGGATTGGTAAATCTGTTTGAACACCGACATAGTCTTGAGCTTACGACCTTTCCTCATCCAAATTTTGTGTCGAATTCACAATTTAAAATTAGCTAATTTTAATTTTTATATATGCACAAATATTTTGCATAGATATTATAAATTGGTATTGGAGTTAAGATTTTCGCTAAAGAGTATCAAAATATAAATAAGCACACACACAAAAAAAACTATAAAAATTCAACATATATGTAGGACAACTTCCATCTTGAAGTTATATGGTGTTTTATAAGATATTCACCGTTTCTCTCTATTTGTAATCCAATATAAAATCAATTGGTTTCATTAAACTAGCACACACTCTCTCTCTCTCTCTCTATATATATATATACTAATCTCTACTGACGTGTATAAAATATATGTATGTCCTAGAGACAATCTGTATTAGGACACAATGTACTTTATGCACATTTATATTTATATTAATGATGATTAATATTATGACATTTGCATTTGTTGAATTATTAGTTGATTGTTTATAATATTCTATAAATGCATCCCTAGAGATTACGTGTTTATTAATGATGTGAGAATTAATGTTATAACGTAACTCTTAAATTACCTCGATTAATGATCATCGAAATTGGGATATCGATGATATGTGATACGTCGACATGTGGTCTGCATCATATCCTTAAGGGATGTAATATGTCTCATTTGCTACGAGTTATGGCAACTCGTGATGGATACTTGTTGGAGTATTGGTATACCCTGTTGATGCACTATTTGTTATATGTCTATAATGTCATCGGCATGTATGAGATAGAAGTCCTTAGACTTGAAGTCAATATTACCTTGTTTATGGAGTAATGTACTTTGATCATGTCCTAAGCTCAAATGCCTTATAGGTTGAGACGCGACTTATTTTGGGTGCATTACGAAGTAGATTATAGGTGGTATGTGAGCCAAGATTAGGATTCATTCCTTGAATATATATTCAAGTGAACACTCAGGTACTCATATGGTATTAGGTTGACTAAGTCATTGGTCAATGCAATTGACATGTCTGTGATATAGTCATGTTGTCAACTAATATAGACGAGTTATAATGATCAAGTCATTTGGATAGACACTTGACAGATCCTAAGCTTGATTGAGTGTGTCATGAATGAAAGGATTTTATCTTCCCACATAGAGGTTCAGTTCACATGTTTGTGTAGCTAAACTTTACATATTGAGTTCGTCTTTCGGCGCAGTCTAGGAGTTCCGTGAAGATCCTAATGTAATTAGTGACGATATGTAAAGGTCTGAAGGGTAACACTAAGTGAAATGTTTTGTCGATTGAAGGATGTAATTAGAAGGAGATTAAATATATGTTCGATTGATGACCCGAACATTAGAAATGGGAACAACGCTAAAAATTGGGACAGGACCGCGGTGCCTTTGATTTAGGACCGATGTGCCAAAACACACGTAGGCACCGCGGTGCCACTTATTTTGGGCCGCGGTGTCAAGGCGTTTTCGGGCAGTCCGAATTTTAGTCAGTATTATAAATAGAGGGTTTCCCCATCCCATTTAGATAGACCAATTGCAAGAGATAAATCTCTTCTAAAGCTCTGTCGGAATCCCTAGCATTCTAGACTTAGCAATTACATCATAGTTTCCAGAAACTTGCAAATCGAGGGACTTTTGCGTGTGCACCCTCGGACTACATAAAGCCTTGGATTTCGCGGATAGCAATCTATAAAAATGTAAGTCTTCTATCGAAGTATTATATTTACTTTGTGTTTTAATTTTACATTACATATCATACTTCAGTTCGACCGCCTATGTCGGGTTTGAAACATAAATTTTCAAATTCCACTGCGTGTACGAACCCGACGTAAACACCTACAGTGGTATCAGAGCCTGAGTTGTTTCGTGTGATATGTAATGAATATTAATGATAATATGGGTTAGAATTTGTTTAAATCTATATTTATGTGTTTAAAAGCTTTAAAATCCTAAATCTTTAGAACACATGGTCCTTGTGCCATAATCTGTTAAAACAATTATCTAGTCGAGAAAATCAATCCAATAAATAACTCTTCTAAGTTGATATGCGTTATCCGACTTAAAGCATGGTGCATTGAAATGAAGAACGAGAAGAAAATTAGATTTGATGGTCGATGAACATGATGTTTTAATGGTGATGGTAATACAAGTGATGTATCTGAAAGGTCTGGCCCTAAACCAGTTTTAGGGGTTTGGAAATTTCGGATTTTATGTTTCTGGAGAAAAGGCACCGCGGTTTCATGATGGAGCACCGCTGTGGTTGCTAGGGTTTTGAGGCGGCATCGCGGTTCCATGATGGAGCACCGCGGTGCTGCCCAGAGGCACCGCAGTCCTGTTCTTGGGAGTCGCGGTGCTATTCATCCATAAAGCTTAAAATTAATTTTTTTTTGGACTCACTGCCTTCGAGGCACCGCAGTGCCACCTGTTAGGACCGCGGTTCCTGTGACGGTAATTTATAGAACAATGAACAGTAGGAAGATGACTGGGATTCATGAGCTAAATGCTATCACAACATTGACTGCACAGGTAGCCACTTTGACAAAGCAGATGCAGCAGAATACCATGTCAGTTAAAGTGGTTCAGACACATGTGAGTTGCGAAATTTGTGGGGGTCCCCATACTTTTGATAGGTGTACAGTAGTGGACCCGAATAATGTGCCCATGAAGCAGGTTCAAGCAGTGGAAAATTTCCATAGGCCCTACAACATCCCCTACTCTAACACATACAATTCGGGGTGGAGAAATCACCCAAATTTTTCATGGAAGAATGAACAAGGGCAACAACCAAAATTTCAGGCATCATCCTCACAGCAGTTCAGCCCATCAGATCCACAAGAGAAGTCATATGACATAAAAGCAGCACTGTTGACCTTGGCCAACTCTCAGACTCAATTCATGGCAGAAACCAGGTCCTCAATTTCATCATTAGCCAATACTCAGACAAAATTTATGACAGAGACCCAGCAGTTCATGACAGAGACTAGGCCTTCTATCAGAAATTTGGAAACACAGGTGGGACAGCTGACACACACACTGAACAGTAGATCGCAAGGAAACCTCCCTAGCAACACAGTGATGAACCCAAGGGAGCAGTGTCAGGCAATCAGCTTGAGAAGTGGTAAACAGTTAGAGCAGGTTGCACCCCAGCCAGTGGTTGAGAAGGAGAATAATGTGGAGAAGGCAGCGGATGCAGAAAAAGAGAGGGTTACTGATGACCGCCCTATTTTAGAGAAGGCTCCACCCGCAGTGATGAGGGAATACACAGACAAAATTCCTTACGCTCAGAGACTGCAGAACAAGGTCTTGGATAAGCAATTTTCAAAAAATTTGGTGAAATTCAAAAAACTGCACATTAACATTCTGTTCATTAAAGCCTTGGAGCAGATGTCAGCTTATGTGAAGTTCATGAAAGACATCTTGTTTAAGAAGAGAAAGTTGGCAGATTATGAGATAGTGGTGCTGATAGAGGAGTGTAGTGCTATATTGTAGAAGAAACTTCCCCCTAAGTTGAGAGACCCAAGGAGTTTCACCTTACCTTGCACCATAGGGAATGTTACATGTAAAAGGGTTTTATGTGATTTGGGGCAAGTGTCAATCTGATGCCCATATCTATGTTCAAAAGACTTGGGTTAGGAGAAGCAAGGCCAACCACAGTCACCTTGCAACTAACTGATCGCTCAGTTGTGCATCCCGAAGGAATAATTGAAGATGTGTTGGTACAAGTAGGTAAATTCATCTTTTCTGCTGATTTCCTCATTTTAGACATGGATGAAGATGAAAATATGCACAGCATCCTTGGGAGACCAGTTCTAGCCACAGGGAGGGCACTTATTGATGTTGAAAAGGGAGAGTTGAAGCTCAGAGTGTAAGATGAAGAGATGCCCTTCAAAGTGTTCAAGCTATCGCCTGAACCTCAAGACACAGATAGATGCTTTGCTGTTGGTGTAGTTGATAAAAAGGCTCCTCATGAAAGTTCCAAGGGTATTGATGCCCTTGATGGTAAGAATTCTGCATCCGTAAATGATGTTGTGGATGAGAACAAGGGAATCAACCTTTCTAAAATGAGCCCTGTGAAAAATAAAAGGAGAATGAGGAGGAAAATGGTGCTAAAGTGGATATGCGGAGGGGACACACTACCCCCTTGATCTAGTAAGTAACATGCGTCTGGCTAAAAGACGTTAAAGGCAACGCTACTTGGGAGGCAACACTACTTGGGAGGCAACCCAATGATTTTAATTATGTTATTTAAATTTTGTTTTAGTTTGTTTTATTTTGTCTTGAACAGTCTCACGGTCTTGTATGTTAGTGTTTTTGAATGACATATAAAAGCAGAAACTGACTCCGAGGAGAAAAGGGAGGAAAATGCGGAAAACTGAGAAAATTGGCAGCAACGCCGTGGCGCCAAAATGCAGGGCCACGACGCTGAAACTTCAGAGAGCCCAAAGGCGGTGCAATTTACAAATTTTTTTTATCCCAGACCTCCGTTATGACCGTTGTGTTGTGTCAATAAGTTGTCCCTTTATTGTAAGTCTTTACACATTGGAGACAATGTGTCGATTAAGTTTGGAGAATGTCTTCTTTTTTTTTGTTTTTTTTTTTCTTTTTGATTGTCCTTGTATTTTTTTATATGTTTTTAGTCGTAATTTTTTTTATGGATCATGCATGCTGTAGTTGCTAAAGATATTGAGTGGATAAAGTGGGATAATATAATAGAATTAGAAGCGACAATCTGTGTGTTTAGGTTAGATATGCCAAAAATTCATGACATCTAATTATTTTGGATATTTGTGATTAGCCTATGTGTGTCAATTATGGAAAGAAAGGTTGAAAAAATGTCTAGAAAAATTGGTTGCTTGTTATTTGAGGTAAAGAGTTAATATATACATATTTAGGGAGATGATTCAGACATTTTTTTGTTACCCCTTCTGACCATTCATTACCTACCCTAACATAAATTGTATCACTAGTCAGCCTCTTTGAGCCTAATATAGTACCTTTCTTTGACACCATATGATTCCATGTTTGTGTCATAAGTGATAATTGAAAATATTGGGATGAAAAGTGTTGAAAAAGAAATAAAAAGAGAATGAAAACTTGATGCACCCCAATGAAGAATATGCAAAAGCCTAAGTTTGGGGGTGCTTGCTATTTATAATATATTTCATTCTCTCAAAAGAAAAGAGGGGAAAAGTCGGTATGAGATTAAAAAGAAAATCAGAAAGAAGGAAAAAAAGAGTTGAATGAAAAATGCTTATGGTACGTAATTTGAGCCTAAATGCCTATTTTTACCTACGTCTTCCTAAGTCTACATTACAACCCTTGAAAGTCCTGATGATCTTTAAATATGCATGTCTATGATTAGTGGAGAATATCAAGTAAACAGGTCTATAACATTTGAGAAAGATGGAATGAAATTGACATGCATAGGTTAGGTGTTTGTATTTCCAATTAATCATGATCTAAGTGAATTTGCGAAATATCTAACTTGAAATTCTAGATTGCTAAATATTCATGCTATGTATGTTCTAACATATTATCTCAATTTTCATCCATGATTTTGAAGAAGCATTGTCATAGCTACTTGATCCATTTCATCGAGTCTTTTATTTGATTTTGTTTTTGTTTAATGATTTACTCGAGGGCGAGTAAAGTGTAAGTTTGAGGGTGTTTGTTAAGTGTATTTTTTATACACTTTTGAGTTCTTTTTAGTTAGTATTTTACTCTTTTATTTCGCGTTTAGTATAGTGTTAGGTGTGTTTTTCTTTCATTTTGTGTCAGAGTGGTTATAAATGAGGAAGTACATAATCAAGGATGAAATGAGCTTAATTGAGATGGAATTGCACACTAAAAAGGCCAAGAAATGAAGCCTAAGAAGTCCCGGAAGCATAGAAAAAATCTGATGAAGTCCGGACGAAAAAAGGACACAAGAACAGAAAAACCGAGAAAAAGACGTCGGCAGCGCCGCGGCGCCAAAACACCTGCGTGGTCTGATTTCCCCCGGTATTTTTGGCGCCGTGGCGCCAGCCTGCAGGGTCACGACGCCGACGCGGAAAATCTAATTTTTTTGGCCGAATTTGACACGTTTTCAGGATCCGAAAGGACAACTTTTCCCAGCTATAAAACCCTAAAACCCTGCTCATTATTGAATATCTTATACCTTATACCATATTACAAATCATACTTTTGGGAGGCAAGAAGGAGGCTATAATTGGAGACTCTTGTTCAAGTTCTTTTTCTTTCCTTTACTTTATTTCAGTTTATGTTGGATTGTAATTTAGTTCTTGACATGACAATGTTTAGGAGCTAAATACTTTAGTAGGGTTTCCATCGAATCTTCTTGAAATTCTTTCATATAGTTAATGCATTGATTATTGATTTCTTCTTCGTCATATTAAGATCTATTCAATATTGTTATGATTGCTTGATAATTAACTAGCTATTTTAATTGTCATCACTTATATGATTTCGAATCAAACGTCTGAAAGGTGAGATTTGAATATGCTGTAATTGTCTAGACATAGGTTAAAATCGTGGACGGAAGTACCCCGATACTTATGTAGTTTTTAAAAGTTACTGTTCTTAATCCTCCTGTGTGGTAAAACTTATCTTAGAAATATAGAAGGTTTCTGCACTAGGTTGAGCTCTTGTATGTCCTAACCGAAATATAATGACAGATTAGTTAACCTGCTATCTTAAAGAAGAAGAATCATTAGCATTGTATTAACACGTGAAATAGTGGATAATTGAGGAGATTGGAACCATATTTCCTTCATAACTGTTATAAACCCAAAGTATTATAATCTTTAGTTTATTTCCTGCACTTAGTCATAATTCTTAGCTATAATCTTCAAACTAAAGAACGTCAACCAAATAGATATCATATGATAGATAATCGGTACTTAATAAACTAGTCACTGTGGACGATAAACTCGATCTTACAGATCTTTATTAATTGAACGATACGTACACTTGCGTAAGCACTTAGAAATATCGCAACACATATCCTTAGGGGATGTAATATGTCTCACTTGCTATGAGTTATGGCAACTCGTGATGGTCACATGGATACTTGTTGGAGTATTGGTATACCCTGCTGATGCACTATTTATTATATGTCTATAATGTTATCGGCATGTGGGAGATAGAAGTCCTTAGACTTGAGGTCAATATCACCTTGTTTATGGAGTAATGTACTTTGATTCTGTCCTAAGCTCAAATGCCTTATAGGTTGAGACGCGGCTTGTTTTGGGTGCATTACGAAGTAAATTAAAGATGGTATGTGAGCCAAGATTGGGATTCATTCCTTGAATATATATTGGAGTGAACACTCAAGTACTCATATGGTATTAGGTTGACTAAGTCATTGGCCAATGCAATGGACATGTCTGTGATATGGTCATGTTGTCAACTAATATAGATGAGTTATAATGATCAAGCCATTTGGATAGACACTTGACATATCCTAATCTTGATTGAGTGTGTCATGAATGAAAGGATTGTATCTTCCCACATAGAGGTTCAGTTCACATGTTTTGTGTAGCTAAACTTTACATATTGGGTTCGTCTTCCGGCGCAGTCTAAGAGTCCATGAAGATCCTAATTTAATTAGTGACGATATGTAAAGGCCTGAAGGGTAACACTAAGTCAAATGTTCCGTCGATTGAAGGATGTAATTAGAAGGAGATTAAATATATGTTCGGTTGATGACCGGGACATTAAAAATGGGAACAACACTGAAAATTGGGACAGGACCGCGATGCCTTTGATTTAGGACCGTTGTGCCGAAACGCGCGTAGGCACCCTGGTGCCACTTATTTTGGGCCGCGGTGCCAAGGCATTTTCGGGCAGTCCGAATTTTAGTCAGTCCAGGTTTTGCCAGGCCTGACCCATGGAAATCCTAGAAGCCTCTATTCTCAATTATAAATAGAGGGCTTCCACATCCCATTTAGATAGACCAATTGCAAGAGACAAATCTCTTCTAAAGCTCTGTCGGAATCCCTAACATTCTAGACTTAGCAATTACATCATAGTTTCCAGAAACTTGCAAATCGAGGGAATCCCTAGCATTCTAGACTTAGCAATTACATCATAGTTTCCAGAAACTTGCAAATCGAGGGACGTTTGCGTGTGTACCCTCAGACTACACAATGCCTTGAATTTCGCGGATAGAAATCTACAAAAATGTAAGTCTTCTATCGAAATATTACATTTACTTTGTGTTTTAATTTTACATTACATATCATACTTCAGTTCGACCGCCTATGTCGGGTTTGAAACATAAATTTTTAAATTTCGTTGCATGTACGAACCCGACGTAAACACCTTTATCTCGCCGAATAAAATCCAATCATCACCTAAAGCTCGTTACCAAATCAATCTTTACATCCCGCTCGAAACTAAAAACAAACCTAACGTATATTCATAGTTAAAATTGAAATCAACTTCCTTATTAACATAAGGTATATGCCACATCAATTACCAATCTAAATAGCACACGATGCATTTTTATCATTTATTATAAGTGACTTAGTTCTTTAGCCAAAAAAAAAGTGACTTAGTTGAAGTAGGGATATTAATACTCAGTTTTTTCGTTTGACCGAGTTCGTTCAACTTAAGTCAGACTAACTAACCTAAGTATTTCTTATGAAACTCAAGAGACAGAATTTATAGTAAGAGACGAAAGATATTTTCAGAGGCGTGTCCTTCTAATTCAAGTAGGACTTTATACTATTCTCCATGATTAATTTTAATATATATTAATGACAATTACATTTTTGTCCTGATTTAACTAAAAATTTAAGGATATACATTTCTTGGTTCTTCACCGGTGTCCGGTACCTTCTTTAGGCCCGACTAATTAAAAAATCAAGCCGAAAAGTCTTAGTTTGAGGGGTAAATTGCTCCCACGAAAGACAACTACATTTTCAGAGCTCAAATACGAGACTTCTAATTAAGGGTGGATTGGTACTTACCACCCATCATAACCTTCTGAAATTACTTACTCTAGAAGTACATAAGAGCAGCTTGTTCAAATTATCTTCCATGTAGATTAACATTGATTTTATAAATAAGGTAAATATACATAGTTGGTCGACATAAAATGTGAATTTAATTTATAAGATTTTGTATTGGACATGAATCACATATTTGGAGCAAAGAATCACTTGGAGTATTGGTATGAGTTTGACAACAGAGTAGGACTGTTAAATTTAACATAGTTATACATTTATAAGGTAATGTTTATTGGTCTATGATTTATAATGGTTCTCCAGGGAACTGATTAAAGAAAAAGAAGACAGAAACAGCTTCTAGTCCAAATTATCTGCTATACATTATAACATTGTGTTCCAATTAAGATATCTTACGAAGGTTCATTATAGTTTTGATTTTCCATTCTGGTACTTCATGAAGTTCATCATGATATGTGCAAAAGGAAATTCGAAATTATGATCTTGATGATGATATCTGGTGAAGGTCCAGTACGACTCAAGATAACCCAGACAGGACAAGTCCATCAAATGAAAGCTGGACGGCCCATTTCACTCACTTCATTCTTTGTATTATAACCGAAAATGAAATTCATTTAACAAAATAGTAAAAAATGAAATGGACCACAAAAAAAAATATAAAACAGAAAACAGTCATTTCAGATTAAATCCAATTGCATCTACAGAAGGTGATAGTAGTTCCTCGATGGAAACTGAAGAATAAATTAATAAATTACATGAAAATGACACCTATATTATCCTTTGCAGTTGAACAAACACGAGTCAATCTTCACCCTCTTGGGAACAAGGGCTAAAAGATGTTCCTCGATACGTACAAAAATATCACATAGATTACACAAGAAACAACTCTCTTGTAATCTCAGCCTCAACGGCTTTTGCCTCCATTGGGACCTCTCTCCAGTGCCCAGAGAGAGAAAGATGACAACTGTTTAAACAGTTATTTACAACTTTAAGCTCTTCCAGTACCTGATTTATCGTATGTCTAATTTCCAGTTTAGTACTTGATCACATGATGACGCAGCCAGAGTTCATACATGACCATATGAAAAGCATCATGTCTTACAGGAGGTGTATTCCACTGAAAATGCTTTTGAATCTGATAAGCGAAGATTAATCATTAGAAATCTACTCATATAGACTCTTCTTGAGTTAGCAATTTGCTTCTTTTGACTTTAACTAGTACATATATACGCAATGACAGGTATAAATACTAAGGATATTACAGATCAAGTTTCAAAGATGTCACTCACCTTTACTAAATTGTTATGCAAGGTGACAAATTCATCTTGCGTGATGTTCTTGAGAATTTGCTTTAGGTCATATACATCCTTCTCCCTCAGTATGACTGCAAACTTATGCCAATCGAGAATGTCATTGAATGGCAAATCATAGTAATCGGAGAGTATCACTGCAAAGATGACCCAAAAAGTAGTGGAGAATTAGGAAGGAAACATGGTGAAAGTTGAACAATCAGGTAATTTTAGAAAAAGATGAACAAGTCGCTTGAACAGCATTTCATCACGAATTCATTTACGCCAACTTGGAGACCAAATTACTTAGTCTTCTCTCTGCCCCCCCATGACCTCTAGCACCTCAGCTGTAATGATTCTTTATCTTTTGCCTTTACTTGAGGGAAAGAAGATTATTTTCTCAAAAAGAGAGAAAGAAGACCAAAAAACATATGACTGAACAGTTATGGTGATCTCAATAACAATTGCAAGTTTTTGTTTCTTTCTAAAAAAGAGTAAAATATCACCTCTTAACATTGAGCCTCACCTGTCTTTCTTTTCACAACATATATATTTTTCTATTTGTAATTTCAATTTTGAGACCTGACAGTTCTTCTCAATTTACATATGAGGTCCTTCCAAGTCAAAGAGATACATAAAGCAATGAATTAACAAGTTGAAGAAAGAAGGATGTCCAAGCAGTTACTGACCAATTCAGAATCGAGGTAAGACTCAGTTGTTCCATGCAAAACTGAATTTGTGAATGAAGATCAAAGACTTGGTTTCGCACTATCCTGAAAACCTTTCCTATCCTATTTTAAAGCTTATCATGATTTAAGCTATACTACCCACAAGAACGGAGAATCTATGAAGAGTTGAAGACTAAATAACAAAACAATCTCAAATCTCAATGACTGTTTAAAAAAGCTTAAATCCTTACCAGGAACACATCCATAATGTATTGAGTCTGTTATACGAGCACTGTTAACCTGGGAACCACCCGGACATATGCAGAACTTTGTCCTGTAAAATCTCTTTTGATAAACAAGAGGTCCTGTAGCCCTGTTTATCCTGTTGTTGGAAATGTCCAGTTCGGTGTCATTTTCCCATTGGCGTGCTAGGATAACCCTGATTTTAGAGTTTCTATGACCTGCCCAGAAACCCAAAGTTGTCCTGTACAAAGTAGGATTACTGTTAGTGACATGCTATCTTCAATATAAAAACTTCTGACTATCTACGCATATATATTTTGATAGGCTATGCAAAAGTATAGTGACAGATGACGGTTCATAAATGACAAACTAGACTAAGAATTTTTACTCCAACTACAAGATCCAGAAAGACTCATTATTGGGGAGGGCAAAGAATGAATTAGTTCATTCTAAAGCCTCCACCTCTAAAGGAAGAAGATTGGGTGGAGTGCATGCTTTTAGATACTAACCATTAACTTTATAGAATGAGTTTTTGAGGGAAGAAGACCAATATGCCAGCATAAGATAACCACTCGGCCCTTTATCAGTTAATACAACATATTGGATTGACATTTGTCCTTCAACATATCTACAGTACTAAATGGAAATTGAGTGCAGACAAAACACCTATCTTTTGTTGGGAGGTCCGTTGATTTGTACAACCTCACACATCTGAAGATTTATCAGTAAAATCTTGATAACATATAGGTCACCAGCGTCTTCTTTTTTTCCGGTCTCTCACTAAACTGATTACAGAGGGACTTAACTCGGTTAAAAGGCTAATTGTACTGGTACTCGAAGAATAAGATAGAACTACCTGATCAATCTACTATTCTATGATATTCAGTGTAGTCTAAGACAGATGGCCATGAAAGTTGTTTAGAAAGTCTCTATCTGTGGAGTAAGAAGAGTATTATTTCCAACTTAGAATCACTGTCAAATCGTCTGCAGTCCTTCAATCTACAGAAGGATGATCTCTTTTCAGTTGTAAATTTCAGCACTTTCTTGGTACTGTTTGATAAAATTTCAACCTTTTCATAAAAAAGACCATGCAAGTTGTCAAATACACTTGCCAACAAAAAAGGAAAATCGACATAAAAGATAGTAAAGATGATGGCATATATGGCGAGAAGCCAAGGGCATATTAGATGCAACCCGGAAGCATAATTATCAAGGGAAGGTACTATTAAAGATGCAGTTGAAAATTATCACAACAAATATTTGTAACAGAGAGATCAATGCTTGAATTAAACTTAAAAAAAAAGTATGAGTCTCAGAAAAGGGCTGAAAACGTCAGTTACTAGGAAAGTGTCGATTATGTGGAATTTCACTTAGGAAGGAGCTGAGTATGTGGGGACTATAATAGCTAGATACTAATAACTACTTGGAAGGTAAAGACAAAAATTTCCTTTTTAAACATTGCATTGGGACAAGTAAAAGGAAAATAATGGGTATTCAGCTGGGAGAAAAGGTCATATACTAGTCATTTTTCATCTTCCAATTTTTCCATCTTTAATGGCGTAATTCAAATGGTATGGCTATTATGCATGATGGCGGTAACACTAGAACCCAGCTTGAGAGGAAGAGTATGGAAATGCTATAAAACTGCAGTCTACCGTATAAACTATCACTACACTGGCGCAGAGGTTTTGTTTCCTTCATCCTTGGCTCAGTGAAATGTCTGATTCTACTATTCACATAGAGAACCATGTTGATGTGTCAACAGAAAAACAAAGGATTAAAGAACAAAAAAAGTAGAAAGACATTTGTATGAAAAGAGAATGATCTGATCTGTAGCACATTCGTTATCCAACAGGACTACCTACCTGTTCTCAACGTCATTTCCTCCAGCTGGAAGGGCAAATGGCTGCAGAACTTGTGGAAGAGCAACATCCTTATGTGGAATATATCCAACATCATAGCTAGGGGAGCAGACGACACGTATTGCATTCTTTACAAGAAAGGGATGCCCTTCTGTTGCCCTGACACCAACATCATGACAGGTAACGAAGAAGTGATCTGCACCCATGGTTCTATTCCAGTGTGGGTATTTGGCTATCAAACTATCTACATAGTTCTGTACAATTATGGTCATGTTCTCATATGACGTGCCCTGCATTCCATCAAAAAATATCTTATATAATACATGAGGAGCCCCAAAAGTTATATCAGGTACCCCAATCTTAATAGTATAGGTGTTTGCATTTTATGTTACAAAAGCTAGGATCAGAATATACACACACAAAAAAAAAAAAAAAAAACTAGGATCAGAATACACACTAACATAATGAGCAAAAAGTATATGTCCTCTAAGAAGTACGAGACTTTTCAATGTTGGTGTAGAATGATAATCTTTATAAACTAAGAGCTGGTATACTACTAAAGTATAACAAGCAGCACGGTACATGGATATAGAAACAATAAGGGCAACCCGGTACACTAAGATTTCGCTATGCGCGGGGTCCGGGGAAGGGCTGGACCACAAGGGTCTATTGTACGCAGTCTTACCTCACATTTCTGCAAGAGGCTGTTTCCACGGCTTGAACCCATGACCTCCCGGTCACATGACAACAACTTTACCAGTTACTCTCCAATGCTCCCCTTCTGGATATAGAAACAATAAGAAGAGAATATCTTTCCACAATAAGTGCAAAAGGGGAGGGAAGCAACATTCTTCTGCACAGCATGACTCCCAATTTCCTTATTAAATGAAAAATCTCTATTCTCACCATTTGTTGCTGCATTTCCAGCTAATGAATTATCAGATACTTCTCTGAGAGAAAAAAGTTCTTTTAAGAGAATTCTGGTTTGCCATAAACACTTGGATTGGAAGACCTAACACATTCAGCTAACAATGCGCATTAATCTGACTTCAGATTCAAGAAGAAGATTTATACTATAGCCAACAATAATGAGTAACCTCCGAAGTAATTGCATTTCTCCTTCCTGCCCGTCTCTAGCATAAGCTCTAACTGAATTGGACAAAATTTAACCATCATGTCGTTCACTCCTTGTTAACGAATCTGCCAGTCCCACTTACCTTCCTCATCTAAGAAAAAAGCAAATGGCTTTCAACCTTGTTAAACCAATTTCGATTTCAGTACCAATCAAAAGGATTACAAAAAGAAGTCACTGGATGCCACTGTATAAGGTACTTATTGCCACTCTCCATTCAATTTTTTCAGCATACTAAGTGAATCAGGCATTAAAGTGAACTAAGTATTGTAATTGTACTTCCAAAATCTGACTATTTTGAACAAGATTCCACATTCAACCAAAATTCAGTTCATAAACATAAAACAAAACTGAATCCAACACAGACTACATAAAAGCAAATCAAAATTAGATTTTGCATACTCTAGAACATTCTTTCGGCATATTAGGTAAATCAGGCATTAAACTGAACTAGTTATTGTAACTTTACTTCCAAACCTAACTATTCCGCACAACATTTCACATGCAATGAAAATTCACTTCATAAACATCAAATAACACAGAAAACAAATAAAAGTTTAGATTTTAACTACTCTAGAACAATTCATACCTTTCCTCTCATCTTATGACAAGAGATCGGAATGAAGAACAAGTGAGCTTGATCCGGATCCTCGGTAACAAAGCTACTCTCTCGAATATTCTGGAAGAAATATCCCTCACTAGAATACTTCCCCGTCAATTTCCTTGGCGTTTGATAAAACGTCTTCGGATCTCCATCTTTATATATATACACCTTAAATTTCCTCTCCATTTCTTCATAATTCAACCTAAACACTTCCGGTGAATTATACACATCCGTTAAAACCTCCTCCCTCGCTCTAACAACCTAAAATCGCAAAAAAAAAACATAAATCAGCGTGTTCTAGAAGATTCTAGAAGAAAAGGTAAGTAGTAGTACGTACCTGCTGATATGACTGTACCTGAGAATTAGATGAATGAAAGGAATTGAGAGAGAGATATGTGAAGGAAAGTAAGGTTAAGATGGCCAGAGATAGGAGAGATCTTTGGAGACTGCAATAACTCGATGCCGTTGGTTGTGGTGGTTTCGCCGGCCACATATCCGACGGATATGGCTGATTCCGGTGGAAATCTCCGGTTAAGTGAAGAATATTGCGCTCGGAACTGGATTTGGGCTTTCCACCAGATTTGAAGCCTAAATACACACTCATAAATATTTTCTACTTTTAGAAATATTAGCTAAAAAATGGTACGTATTCATAAATTGTTAACTAATTAGTGATTCCTGTTTCCAAGTTTTTTTTTAAGTAATTGAATTTGAGTGTAATTTGTCATCTGATCATATAATTATTTCGTAAGCATGTAAGTGAGTGTAATTGAAAGGTTGTAATTAGAGTTTGTTTGGCCAAATTTCTGTAAATTGTTTTTGTTTCTTAAAAGTAGTTTTGCAGAAATTGTTTCTAAAGAATTTGTTAGAGTGTTTGGCCTATAATTATAGAAGTTCTTCTAAGAAACATAAACAATTCTCTGTTTGATCCACGTTTATAAAAAGAAACTCGAATATTTTTTTAATAGATTTAAAATTATTTAAAATATATTTTTATCATATGTTTCTAAAAATTAATATAACTTTACAATTTAATAATTTTAAAAAAAATTATTTAATTGCAACATTTAATATAAAAAAATATTATATTGTACATGAGAAATGTAACGACAATATGATAGTTAATGACTCAAATATGTTTAAACTTATCCCCGCCCTACCTACACCTACAACTCCACCCTCACCCTATCCTCAAATTTCTATTTCATTATTTTGTTTTACTTTTATAAAAAATATAAGTTTTTAACCCCGCCCGCCTACCCATTCTCAAATTTCTATTTTATATTTTTTTTACTTTTATAAAAATATTTTTTTTCTTACCCCCTCCACCCTCACCCCATTGTCCTACATCATCCTCAAATTTCTATTTCATATTTTTTTTACTTTTATAAAAAATATTATTAAAAATATGATATTTTTTCTTACCTCCCTTGCCCCCTACCTCATTCTCAAATTTCTATTTTATATGGAATTAAAAGGAATTTTGTAAAAAGAAAAGAGTAAATAGATCCAAAAAAATCATTTAACGGACAAAAAGAGCTTCTAGAGAAGTTTACTTTGGAGAACCACCAAATTGGTGTTTCTCCTTCTCTTCCATGTAGAAAAACTTTTTGGCTTTTTAAAAAGTGTTTTTACTTCTTGATAAGTATGCGTTTGGCGCAAAAAATATTTCTCAACTTGAGAAACACTTGTAAAAGCTTGGTCAAACACATAACTCTTCAATTCTCAAGGGGAGAATTACAGTTAATTACATGATGTAATTATAAGGTTATTTTATGAATCTCTTCTTTTCTTTTCTTTTTTAAATTTAATTCTATTCTTTTTTTATTTATTTTTAACTTTTTAAATTCCTTTTTTTTCAAATATTTATTATAATTTTTATTATTATTATTATTATCTTTTATTTTTTTATTTCTCATTTTCCAACATTTACTTCACGTTCTTTTATATAATTTCCCATATTGTTCTTCTTTCTTATATAATTCTTTATTTTTTATTTCACTTAGCTATGTTAACTTTCTTAGTTGTTTTTCTTTATTATTTTTATTTTAGCTAGCTATGTTATTATTCTAAATTTGTTTTAAAAGGTTACACCTCCTGATCTTATAAATGATAAGTCATCCACAAACTAACTTATAGCGAGTTAATGATGTCATTAAAGTTGAATTTAGTTGTTGGATGAGGTTATATGCAAACTTAGTTTATATTGAGTGATGTTATCATTGATAGATTACTTTTTAATATTTAAATAAATGGTTGTAAATATTAATTTTTTTTGTCAAACATGTTTTCCGTGATGTTATTACAAAATGTATGCTTCGTAAGAAGTTCTTATTAATTGATTAAATTACTCTATTATTTATTTATATATATCAACTTTTTTAGAATACTAGTTACAAATTTATAATTATTCTCAAAATAATATGTATTTTGAATACATAACAATAGATAAAATTAAGTAATATTTCTTATATGGACATTTTTTTGTCAGACATTAACGTTTAGTTTTTGATAATTAACTTTTATTTTTAAAATTTAAAATATTTAATTGTGTAATTACACTTGTACAATCAAACAGTACGCTTGTATTCCACGGGCATGCTTATGACATGCTAACAGTGATGTTGTATTCCACGGGCATGCTTATCTGATGATGGTGGTATATTATACTTGTTACATGCTGACAGTGATGATGTATTCCACGAGCATGCTTCTGTGATATTATATGCTGAGGGAAGGTGTCCCTGATTTTGACATGGCTTTCATAGGTGAAAGTGGTACGGTGTTATAGTGATATAGTGATACAGTGATACAAGGTACAATTGGCTCTTATTTTATGTGACATGGTTGGATCTGGTATTTGATTATTTTACTTGTCCCTGTCATTTTTTGGCCAGCCATGATTTTAATACTGTACTTTATTTCCGTTCCATACTTAGTACTTGTTATCGACCCTGGCCGCTGCGTTCATGTCCGCAGTCTAGGTACGATTGTGGATCCGCGAGCTTAGGATCTGATTCAAGATTTGAGATGACTCGATGTTCGGAGCTTGTCATTATGACTAGATATATTAAGAAGTGCAGCGGGGCCTTGTCATAGTAATTGTCCAAACTCTTAAGTGCATGTATTCATATGTGGTGGGTAGAGTTGTATTTACATTGTTGAGCAGTGTAGACTTTCTGGGTGATTTATATTATGGCAGCCTTATCGGCTTTGCCTTTGTTTTAAGAAAAAAAAATGTTATTTATCGTCCGCGGTTTATTGTGTTGTATGAATAGAAAGGTGCCTGGTAGGGCACCGATTTGAACCGGGGTTCGGGCGTGACAGTGGTATCGAGAGCGATTAGTCCTCGGAATGTCTGGTGTGTATAGTAGAGTCTTGTTTATCGGTGTGTTGTGCACGCATCTATAAGCAGGAGGCTATAGTACATTTAGGATTGGTTTCCGCCTTCTCACTCTGAGATCGTGCGATAGAGTTGTGTTGTTAGGGTAGTCTCTCCCTAACGTATTATTTTGATTGCAGCTATGAGAAAGGCAACAGTGACCCAGAAAAGATTATATGAATTGCGTATCCAGGTTGGTAAAATTATCTTATAGATGGTATTATGATGATGTTTATCTGTACGAGCGTATTTATTTAGGGTCATATGTGTGTTGCCTAGAATGATTATGGTTTATCAGAAGTTGGTTAAGTTATGTGGTATGCTTAAGTGTTATGTACGGATAAATAGAGTTGTTGTGAGTAAGACAACATGATTTTGAGATATTAAGAAGCTACATTACCCGTATGTGGGGACTGATAATGTAGGCTTGGAACATGGAATAATTGTGGGCCTTAGAATATTGATAACCGTGGAGACCTTAGTTGTGCAAGGCCTTCTCGGGTAGTAAGATTTATCTCAGACCAAGAATGAGAATTAAGTGCGATAATGGGTCGGGTTGTGGGCTGATTACGGGTCAACCCGTAGCCCAAAATGGAGTGGGGTCAGTTGGAGGTGGTCCCGCTATGTGATAGGGTCACGAGGATGCAAGACCCAAGTCTAGTAGATCGTTGTACGAGTTCGTGGTCGCGTTCCACCAAAACCGGGACGTGAGGGTCGAGAAGGGCCTTAACGGAAATTGAATCTAAGTATAGTGACCAAGTTTGGATATAGTAACTCCAAGGTTAGAAAACAGAAGCAATATTTGAAATTATGTACGTATACTAGAATAAGTTTGGAAGTACAAGAAGAGTACGGCAAGTAAGAAAATGAGCGAACAAGTGTTAAAAGAATTGAAGTGTTTATAGTTATGACTAATGAAAGTACGAAAGGAGAATCCTTTTAGGCCATGAATGGGAGTTAATAGTGGTGATAGACACTTTAGATTTGATTCCTCGTTTGGCTTGTGATTGATGTATAAGCATGTGCGTTATATTGTGGCCATGTGTGGCATATTCGATTGTGTTAGGTATAGTTAAAGGAGGACTATACCGATGTCTGTTTAGACTGAACCTAGTATGAACATTCGGGACGAATGTTTCTAAGATGGGAAGAATGTTACACCCCGTATTTCCAAGAGAATGAGATGAGAACGTACGTAAGGTAATAAGATTGGAATGTTGGAAAGAAAGTGTAGTTACATTTTCGATTTGGAGCAAATTTGGTCACAACGAACGTGACGCCATAATTTCTTCACGAGGGTGGTTCGTTCCAAATTTGAGATACGAGCGTAGAATACTATTGTGAAGACGCGGGACTAATAATATGGGGTCCGCCGAGAATTTCACAATTTCGCGGAGACCTTCAAAAAATTATAGTATTTTGGACCAATCGGAGGGTGACACGTGTCACCCCTCCACTTGGTCTTGCAAGATGACAAGTCTCTAAGATATTTTGAAGCCAAGTGGGAATGTGGGGGCCACTCCACTTGGCATTATAGGTTGATATATATCCAAGTCTTGAAGACTTGGATCCATTATACACTTAGACCAAAAAATAAGCTCTCTTCTTCTCTGTTACACCCCGTAATTCAAGGACATGTTTAAGAGAATGTAAGTAAGGAACACAAGACTTGAAAAGGGTACGAAAGGAAGAATTGTTTTTCCGACAGAAAATCTTCCGAACGTCGGAAAGGAAAAATGTTCGTTGAGGAGAATTGGATTCTCAAAATGCATTAATTGAGGATTATGGAATGTATCATCATTACGGAAATTTATTTTTAGTATTTGGTCACGTGGGGCCCACCCGAGAAATTTTACGTTTTGTGGGGCCCACGAGGGTTGCGGAATTTTATGGACGAATGGGAGGGCGACACGTGGCACCTCCCCCCCACATGGCTTGGACGAAATGATTAAGGGTAAAATGGTCATTGACCATTGAAGATGAACAAAGTCTTGCTAGCTTGAGATAGTTGACTTGTCAACTTATCCACTTGGCTTATTAATTAATGTTTTCCATCCAAACTACACATGTGTTATAATCTTAACCCTCCAATGTTTTATATAGTCATCCTAGTAGCAAGATAAGCTTCCCACACTTAGAAAAAAATTGCAAGAACTTGAGTCCTTGTAGGCATGCTCTCGGGTTTGAGAGAAAAGGGGAGGAGAAAATTTTAGTTTGTGATCCTTTATTCACAAGACTTTAACCCAAGGTCCCTAAGGGTATTGTAAGGTTATCTCAATAGAAAGATCCCGGAAAAACCGCATGTTTACGTTAGTCGCAAGGCGAAAACCCAAGGTGTTCTTCAACTTTGAAGTTGGAAATAGAAGAGGAGTTTCTCATGAGCTTCAGGGTTGCAAATAGCGGTTGGAACGTCGAAAATGAGTTGGAGTTGCTAAGGATCGACTTAGGGTTTTGGATCATTTTGAGCTTAAGGAGGTAATAATCTCGTCTTGCTATTAAAATTCAAGATCTCGTATTTGTAGTAGTTAGAAATGATCATGTGGATTATATTATGAAGAATGATATGTGTTATGGAATATTTGGATGGAATCCGAAAGTTGCATGATTTAGCCTTTAAGATTTCAATTCAATTGGATTATTAGTTTAATCGTCACATGTTATATAAAGAAGGAATTATAATTGTTAAGTTGTTATGACTATATAACATGTTAGGCCTAAGAAGTTGGATTGAAAAAGAATTGGAAAAGGACTTTGTGTTGTTGTATATGTTTAGCCAAGAATGGCTTTAAATATGGAACTAGTTTCGTATTAATTTGTGGGGCGGAATTTTACACGTCCTGTTAAGGCGTGTAATCCCCTTTGGTTAGCTGAATTGTTGGGCCTTAAATGTGGCGTGTTTGGTTATTGAATTCGGCCTTTAAAAAGGTGGCAAAGTATGTAGAAACAAAGGAAGTGCTGTCCGATTTTCCGTAGAATTTAGTGACTTTGCACTTAGAATATTCTACGTTTGAAGCTAGAGGTTTAATGGACGTATTATGGCCATTATAGGTTGAAGTACTAAGAATAGCGTATTCTACTTGAAGGATGGAATAACTATCAAGGTTGAAGTACTTCGGAGCATTTTGCTATTTGTCGATAATCGTCGCGAGGTATGTGAACCTCTTCCTTCTTTTGACATGATTCTATATATTGAATATACATGTAGTACTATTTCATGATTCCTTCTACTCTTAGAAGTTAAGAGGTATGTATGTTGATTTACTCTACGTAAAGGTTATGTCTAAGTTATCCTAAGTTCTTACCAAGTCTTATGAAGGATGTTGATAAGAGTCGTTAGGAGGTATTTGGAGCCAAGTTGACTTGGCTAAGTTACGGCACAAATGAGAATAAGTATCGAACAAGCCACTGCAGCGTTAATAAAGGAAAATGTAATGACAATCAATTAAGTTAAAATGAGTAGAATTCTCCATCTGCATAGAAGCTAAGATAAGACAAAATTGTATTACATTTTCTAGATCATGACTACTTGATTAAGATCGTTATAAATAAGTATAACTTATTCACAACGCACAGAAGTATATGTTACTTAAGTTATAAGAGTTTTATGTCATGAAGTTTTAAGACTATGAACCTTGATTTCTGAAAAGGTTAAGAAACTTTATTTTTCAAGTTATGGGACTTGATTCTTAAAGGAAGAAATGAATTGATTTAAAAGTATAGAATACTTGATTTGGAAAGTATTGATTTCTTGCCATTCTAAAGTTAAGAAATTTGTTTTCTAAAAAAGTTAAGAGACTTGAAGTATTTTAAAAGTTATGTAACTTGATTTGATAGTATAAGTCTCTTGGTTATAAAAAGAATGAATTAGTCTAAGGCATAAAGTTAGTATAACGGCTTTATGGGAAGTTGGTTATAATAACTTTATGGGAGGTTAAGAGAATGGTTTTCTCTAGTAAAATAAACAAGGAATGACTTGAAATAATGAAGGGCAAATTGTTTTAAAGGTACCAATTGCTTAAGGTTTTTAAGAAAGAAGTCACTTGATTTAGAAGCCGGTAAATGTATTTCTAAAAGGTATTGTGACTTGTCTTGAAAAGTAGATATGACTTGATACTACGGTTGTTAGTATCTTGGAAGTTTTATTTGAAAAGAGTCATTCTAAAGGAGTAGAGGTCGTGATACGTTGGGTTAAATTCGGATTTTATATGACTTTCTGGCGTCCCAGTTGGGTAGGCGGTATACCTTTATGGGAAGACTACATGACTTTACTGGCGTCCCAGTTAGGTAGGCAAAGTTATACCTTTATGGCAGACTACATGGCTTTACTGGCGTCAGTTGGTAGGCGGTATACCTTTATGGGAGACTATATGACTTTATCGCGTCCCGGGAATGGCGGGCAAGATACCTTTATGGGCGAACTATGTGACCTACCGCGTCGAGAATGGGCGGACGGATACCTTATGGGCGGTATGTGACCTTACCGCGTTCGAGAATGGTAAGGCGGTATACCTTTATGGGCGGTATGTGACTTTATCGCGTCCCAGTTGGTAGGCAGATTAAGCGTCCTCCATAAAGGGCGGATTATGTTATGCAAGGTAAGTAAGTTATATGGTGATGAACTTGACGATTTTCCTAAGTATATGCGTAAGAAAGTGACTATAACTTTTATTGAAAAATGGGAAAAGATAATAAGGTGCGATTAAGTTCACGAGATGGTAATGGCACGGTAGGATCTGGTATGCCCTTTTTATACTTGCCTCTGTCATTCTTTTATGATTATGATTTTTCTTGTACCTTATTTACATTCCATATTAAATTTTTGTTATCGACCTCGCCCGAAGTGCGTTAAATGTCGCGAGTTTAGGTACGATTGTGGATCATGAGCTTAGGATCTGGTTCGGCATTTTGAGATGGCTCCATGTTAGGAGTTGTCATGGCTATGTATATTCAAGTGCGGCGGGGCCTTGTCGTCATAGTATTTGTTCAAATCTTAGAGGTCTATATTCATACGTAAATTTGGGTGGCTAGAGTTGTTTTTACATTTTTAAACAGTGTAGACCCTTTCGGGTAATTTTTATGTTATGGCAGCCTTATCGGCTTGGCCTTGGTTTTTTTTTTAAAAAAGAGTGTTATTTATCTTACGCAGTTTATTATGTTGTATGATTAGAAGGGTGCCCAGGTAGTGCACCAGTCGCGGCCCGGGGTCGGTTCGTGACAAAAGTGGTATCAGAGCAGTTAGTCCTCGGAAAGTGTCTACAGACCGTGTCTAGTAGAGTCTTGATTATCGGTGTGTTGTGCACCACATCTATAATCAGGAGGCTGCAGGACATTTAGGATTGGTTTCCATTCTTCTCATTCTGAGATCGTGCGATAGAGCTGTGTTGTTAGGGTCGTCTCTCCCTAACGAGTTATGTTGATTGCATTTCTGAGAAAGCGTGATGACCGGGAAGGACTATGTGGATTGTATCCGGTTGGTAATGATTATAGTATAGTTGGTATTATGACATACGCTATACGGAGTTATGTATGAAGTCGGGCAGCGTGTTGCCTAGAATGATTTTAGATTACCAAGAGTTGGTAAAGACTAACTTGATACCGGCAAGGTATGGAACAGTTAATGAATTCTCGCCAAGGTCTTATGTTTGATTTTGAGATAATTAGGAAAGGATGAGCTGTCTGATTGGGCAGTGAACCCTTAAGAAGTCATGTTAAGAAACTTAATGGAATGTCGTGTTAATATATTAAGCTACGTGGTGTGCGTAAGAGAATTGTACGGATGAGGTCCGTATAGAGTAAGTAATGGTTGTTGTGATTAAGACGACACGATTATGGTATTATGAGAAGTTTTTGTACCCGTTTACTGGGGGACTGGTAAGGTAGGCTTGGAGCATGGAAATTGCGAGCCTAAGAATTTTGATGACCGCTGAGACCTTAGATGTACAAGGTCTTCTCGGGTAGAAATATTTATTATAGACCAAGAATAAGAGTTAAGTGCGACGGTGGTACGGGGTGAGGACTGTGCGGGTCGCCCATAGCGAAATGGAGTGGGATCAGTTGGTAGTAGTTCCGCTACGTGGCAGTCACGAGGTGCAAGGCCCAAGTCTAGTTAATTGTTTCTGGGTTCGTGGACGCGTTCCACCGGAACCAGGTCGTAGGAGTCGGAAATGGCCTTGGGTTGTTTAAAAGTGACTCAAAGATTAGAGGCGAGAATCGGTATGGAAGTTATGTATGTATGCTAGTATGAGTTGGAAATGCGGAAGAAATCGACCGAAGAAAGATAACAACCAAGTGTAAAGGAATAGAGCACGAATCCATAAGAACCTTTCGAGGTAACTACACCGTGAGTGTGTGGGGTGGTAATGGCGGGAATATGAGATTTTCCGGTGATAATCTGATTGTCGGACCACTAGTAGACCTAGTAGAGAGGATTATGACAGACTTTGAGGTCATTATGAGTATGGGCTAGTTGGCTTCGTGAGTGCCAAGGTTGACATTTTAGTATAAGTATTGTTATGTGGCCATGGGTGGCATATGGTGTATGAAGGGTGTAGTAAAGGGAGACTATGTCGCTATGTAATTAGATTGGACTCCGAAAGAACATTCGGGGACGAATGTTACTAAGGGGGGAAAAATGTTACACCCCGTAATTCAAGGACATGTTTAAGAGAATGTAAGTAAGGAACACAAGACTTGAAAAGGGTACGAAAGGAAGAATTGTTTTTCCGACGGAAAATCTTCCGAACGTCGGAAAGGAAAAATGTTCGTTGAGGAGAATTAGATTCTCAAAATGCATTAATTGAGGATTATGGAATGTATCATCATTACGGAAATTTATTTTTAGTATTTGGTCACGTGGGGCCCACCCGAGAAATTTTATGTTTTGTGGGGCCCACGAGGGTTGCGGAATTTTATGGACGAATGGGAGGGCGACACGTGGCACCTCCCCCCCCCCCACATGGCTTGGACGAAATGATTAAGGGTAAAATGGTCATTGACCATTGAAGATGAACAATCTTGCTGAGCAGAGATAGTTGACTTGTCAACTTATCCACTTGGCTTATTAATTAATGTTTTCCATCCAAACCACACATGTGTTATAATCTTAACCCTCCAATGTTTTATATAGTCATCCTAGTAGCAAGATAAGCTTCCCACACTTAGAAAAAAATTGCAAGAACTTGAGTCCTTGTAGGCATGCTCTCGGGTTTGAGAGAAAAGGGGAGGAGAAAATTTTAGTTTGTAATCCTTTATTCACAAGACTTTAACCCAAGGTCCCTAAGGGTATTGTAAGGTTATCTCAATAGAAAGATCCCGGAAAAACCGCATTTTTACGTTAGTCGCAAGGCGAAAACCCAAGGTGTTCTTGACTTTGAAGTTGGAAATAGAAGAGGAGTTTCTCATGAGCTTCAAGGGTTGCAAATAGCGGTTGGAGCGTCGAAAATGAGTTGGAGTTGCTAAGGATCGACTTAGGGTTTTGGATCATTTTGAGCTTAAGGAGGTAATAATCTCCGTCTTGCTATTAAAATTCAAGATCTCATGTTGTAGTAGTTAGAAATGATCATGTGGATTATATTATGAAGAATGATATGTGTTATGGAATATTTGGATGGAATCCGAAAGTTGCATGATTTAGCCTTTAAGATTTCAATTCAATTGGATTATTAGTTTAATCGTCACATGTTATATAAAGAAGGAATTATAATTGTTAAGTTGTTATGACTATATAACATGTTAGGCCTAAGAAGTTGGATTGAAAAAGAATTGGAAAAGGACTTTGTGTTGTTGTATATGTTTAGCCAAGAATGGCTTTAAATATGGAACTAGTTTCGTATTAATTTGTGGGGCGGAATTTTACACGCCATGTTAAGGCGTGTAATCCCCTTTGGTTAGCTGAATTGTTGGGCCTTAAATGTGGCGTGTTTGGTTATTGAATTCGGCCTTGAAAAAGGTGGCAAAGTATGTAGAAACAAAGGAAGTCTTTGTCAGATTTTCCGTAGAATTTAGTGACTTTGCACTTAGAATATTCTACGTTTGAAGCTAGAGGTTTAATGGACGTATTATGGCCATTATAGGTTGAAGTACTAAGAATAGCGTATTCTACTTGAAGGATGGAATAGCTATCAAGGTTGAAATCTTGAGCATTTTGCTATTTGTCGATAATCGTCGCGAGGTATGTGAACCTCTTCCTTCTTTTGACATGATTCTATGTATTGAATATACATGTAGTACTATTTCATGATTCTTTCTACTCTTAGAAGTTAAGAGGTATGTATGTTGATTTACTCTACGTAAAGGTTATGTCTAAGTTATCCTAAGTTCTTACCAAGTCTTATGGAGGATGTTGGTAAGAGTCGTTAGGAGGTATTTGGAGCCAAGTTGACTTGGCTAAGTTACGACACAAATGAGAATAAGTATCGAACAAGCCACTGCAGCGTTAATAAAGGAAAATGTAATGACAATCAATTAAGTTAAAATGAGTAGAATTCTCCATCTGCATAGAAGCTAAGATAAGACAAAATTGTATTACATTTTCTAGATCATGACTACTTGATTAAGATCGTTATAAATAAGTATAACTTATTCACAACGCACCGAAGTATATGTTACTTAAGTTATAAGAGTTTTATGTCATGAAGTTTTAAGACTATGAACCTTGATTTCTGAAAAGGTTAAGAAACTTTATTTTTCAAGTTATGGGACTTGATTCTTAAAGGAAGAAATGAATTGATTTAAAAGTATAGAATACTTGATTTGGAAAGTATTGATTTCTTGCCATTCTAAAGTTAAGAAATTTGTTTTCTAAAAAAATTAAGAGACTTGAAGTATTTTAAAAGTTATGTAACTTGATTTGATAGTATAAGTCTCTTGGTTATAAAAAGAATGAATTAGTCTAAGGCGTAAAGTTAGTATAACTGCTTTATGGGAAGTTGGTTATAATAACTTTATGGGAAGTTAAGAGAATGGTTTTCTCTAGTAAAATAAACAAGGAATGACTTGAAATAATGAAGGGCAAATTGTTTTAAAGGTACCAATTGCTTAAGGTTTTTAAGAAAGAAGTCACTTGATTTAGAAGCCGGTAAATGTATTTCTAAAAGGTATTGTGACTTGTCTTGAAAAGTAGATATGACTTAATACTACGGTTGTTAGTATCTTGGAAGTTTTATTTGAAAAAGAGTCATTCTAAAGGAGTAGAGGTGCGTAGTACGTTGGGTTAAATTCCCGAATTTTATATGACTTTACCGCGTCCCAGATTGGGCCGGGCAGTATACCTTTATGGGAAGACTACATGACTTTACCGCGTCCCAGATTGGGCCGGGCAGTATACCTTTATGGGCAGACTACATGACTTTACCTCGTCCCAGATTGGGCCGGGCAGTATACCTTTATGGGCAGACTATATGACTTTACCGCGTCGGGAATGGTAGGCGTTATACCTTTATGGGCGGACTATGTGACCTTACCGCGTCCCAGGAATGGGTCGGGCAGTATACCTTTATGGGCAGACTATGTGACTTTATCGCGTCCCAGTTGGTAGGCGGTATTAAGCGTCCTCGTAAAGTCGATTATGTTATGCGAGTAAGTAAGTTATATGGTGATGAACTTGACGAGTTTCCTAAGTATGTGCGTAAGAAAGTGACTATAACTTTTATTGAAAAATGGGAAAAGATAATAAGGTACGATTAAGTTCACGAGATGGTAATGACACGGTAGGATCTGGTATCGCCCTTTTTATACTTGCCTCTGTCATTCTTTTATGCAGTTATGATTTTTTCTGTACCTTATTTACATTCCATATTAAATTTTTGTTGTATTGACCTCGCCCGAAGTGCGTTAAATGTCGCGAGTTTAGGTACACGATTGTGGATCCGCGAGCTTAGGATCTGGTTCACATTTTGAGATGGCTCCAATGTTCGGGAGTTGTCATGGCTATGTATATTGAAGTGCGGCGGGGCCTTGTCGTCATAGTATTTGTTCAAATCTTAGAAGTGCTGTATTCATGCAGAAATTTGGATGGCTAGAGTTGTTTTTACATTTTTAAACAGTGTAGACCCTTTCGGGTAATTTTTATGTTATGGCAGCCTTATCGGCTTGGCCTTGGTTTTTTTTTTTTTTAAAAAAAGAGTGTTATTTATCTTACGCAGTTTATTATGTTGTATGATTAGAAGGGTGCCCAGGTAGTGCACCAGTCGCGGCCCGGGGTCGGGTCGTGACATTCTCCCCTTTAGCTCCATAATTTCGAGAGCCCCTTGGCTAAGAACAACCATTGTTGATCAATTTATTTCTCCAAGATTAAGCCCTTAAACCAAGTGCTAAGCCTAGATTAATATTCTACACGTTTTTACTTGTCTTGGCCGAAAGTTGATGCCAAACCTCTAGGGGTTCCGTCGACTTTTTGGAAGTGAGATTCAAAGAGAAGTTGCTCCTAAGGTTGTAGGGGGTACATATATGTGATTGAAACTTGAAGAAGTGTTGCGAAACGAAAACTGCGAACCAATAAAGACCGGTCTGTTTTGGGGCATTTTTGGGCAAAACAATGAGGTAAAAGTCCTTCTTATTTTAAAGTAATTGGATATTACTTATTGTTATTATGTATGGAAGAACTTGTGTTAAAAATAATGAAGAATAAAAAGTGTTTGAGCCATTTTTGGGGCTAAAACCGATTTGGGACAGATTTGGTGCAAATGGAATTCGTTGGTTATTGTCGTTGTTATCTTCACCTATTTCATGTTATAATGGATTAATATTGTTGTTAATAAGTTGTTATAACTTATGTAGAAGTTTTAGAACTCGAATTGGAATAAAATGGATTAAGGAACGAGTTATCGGGTTGTAGTTGTTGTGGCCGAGAAACTGCCAAAACCTGTTAGACATTGTTGTGTCGTTTAGTGGACTGTTTTGAGGTATTAAATGCTGGAAATTTAGTTGTTGTTATGCATGTTTAAGTGTAGTAGTTGATAATGAAAGTCCTAAGGGAATAAGGGTGTGGAAAAGCGTTAAAATGCCTCACATTTTACCCTCGTTATGGTTGGATTGTGGACTGTTTTTATGGGCTGAATTATGGACTGTTTTATATAAGGTAAGGGGCCGAATTTTGCACGTAAGGTAGGTGTGTGATACCCTTTGGTTGCTGATTTGATTGTGCCTTAAATGTGGCTTGTTGGTTGATGAATACGGGCCTTGAAAAAGGTGGAAAAGTACGTAGAAACAAAGGAAGTGCTGCCCAATTTTCCGTATAATTAGAGGGCCATTATTTGGTATAAGTCCTACACTTGATAGCTTGTAGTTGATAGAAGTGCTAATGTCATTTTAGGTTGAAGTACTACGTGTAGCACATTCTACTTGGCTTGTGGAATAGCCAATAAGGTTGAAGTACATTGGAGCGTATTGCTACTTGTAGTTTGGGTTAGTCGCCAACGAGGTATGTGAACTTCTTCCTTCTATCGACATGATTATCCTTGAGGTATACTTGCCTTGTTATTTGGGGTATACGTGACTTGTTTTCTTGAAGTACTTGCCTTGTCATTAGGAGGTATTCATGTTATGGATTGTATGCTAAATGCATGTCTAAAATATTCCTAAGTTCTTACCAAAGTCTTATGGGGGATGTTGGTAAGAGTCGTTAGGAGGTATTGGAGTCGAGTTGACTTTGCTAATTTACTACACTAATGAGAATAGGTGTCGAACAAGCCACAACAGCGTTAATAAAAATGTATCGACAATCAATTATATTGAAATGAGTAGAATTCTCCATCTGCATAGAAACTAAGATAAGACAAAATTGTATTACATTTTCTAGATCATGGATGCTTTAACAAGATCGTTATAAACGAGTATAACCTATTCACAGCTCATAAAAGTATTAATTTTGAAAGTACACGAGACTTGGATTTGAAAAGTATATGTTACTTGATTCAAAGAGAATAAGTAACTCGATTTGAAAAGTATATGTTACTTGATTCAAAGAGAATAAGTAACTCGATTTGAAAAGTATATGTTACTTGATTCAAAGAGAATAAGTAACTCGATTTGAAAAGTATATGTTACTTGATTCAAAGAGAATATGTAACTCGATTTGAAAAGTATATGTTACTTAATTTAAAGAGTAGAAGTAACTTGATTTAAAGGCATAACTTACTTGATTTTGAAAAATGGAAGTTTATTGATTTAAAAGAGAAGGTGTGGCATGATTATTTTATGTGTATGTATGTACGTAGTATGTTGGGTCCAACTCCCTAATCTTGCATGATATGATTCTTTTATAAGTGTGCATGTACGTAGTACTTTGGGTTTCGTTTCCCTAAGGTTTCAAGTTATGAAAATGCCTTAGTGTGATTAAAAAGGAAGATGTGATAAAGTGCCTTAAGTTCTCTAAAATGAAAGGTTGTTATAATAGCTTTATGGGAAGTTGTTATAATGACTTGAGAAGAGGTAAAAAGATGATTTAAAATGTCATGGATGCAATACACCGTGCTCCACAGATGAGCTGGGTTACGTCATATTACACCGAGCTCACAGATGGGCCGAGTTACGTTATCTTACACCGAGCCCCACAGGTGGGCCGGGTTATGTCACATATTTCATCATTACAGAGCCGCGGATGGGCCGGGTTACGTCACATATTGTATCTGTACACCGTGCTCCACAAATGGGTCGGGTTACGTTATGCAAAAGATTACATCGAGCCCCAAAATGGGCCGGTTTATGTCATGTAGAGAAGTTTGCATCGAGCCCCAGAATGGGTCGGGATGTGTTTTACCTCGCATGGCGATGTCGTTCAGGTTATTTTAGAAAGGAAGGCATGGTATTGTCTTGAAATTCTAAAAGGAAGGCATGTTATTGCCTTGGTTTTTCTAAGGAGAAGTACCTGCTATTTGATCTAATGAGAGTTAAAGATTACTTAACTTGCATAAGTTGTTCATGATAGCCATTGGTGCTAGTGTTATGAGTATAATTGCGGGGTAAACCCCCAAGACATTATACATCTCCTGAGTATGATTGTGGGGTAAACCCCCAAGACATTATACATATTCTGTGGATTTGCTCCCCACGATGCGAGGAAACTACCTCATGCGAGTCCGTAGGGCTCATGCGGGTGAAATAGTCTCATGCGGGTGAAATAGTCCTATGCGAGGAAAATTACCTCATGTGGGTGAAATAGTCTCATGCGGGTGAAATAGTCCTATGCGAGGAAATTACCTCATGTGGGTCCACATGACCTATGCGGGTGAAATAGTCCCAAGAGTAGGATTGCATAATGATACGACGGGCGGGTGGCCCTAGATTGATCATAAGCTTCCTAGTTTAAAGCAGTAAAGTTTACTCTACTTTTAAAAAAGGCACAATGTACTGATATTTGTATATTATACTTGTTACATCCTGACAGTGATGTTGTATTCCACGGGCATGCTTATCTGATGATGGTGGTATATTATACTTGTTACATGCTGACAGTGATGTTGTATTCCACGGGCATGCTTATCTGATGATGGTGGTATATTATACTTGTTACATGCTGACAGTGATGTTGTATTCCACGAGCATGCTTCTGTGATATTATATGATGAGGGCAGGTGTCCCTGATTTTGACATGGCTTTCATAGGTGAAAGTGGTATAGTGTTATAGTGATACAGTGATACAAGGTACAATTGACTCTTATTTTATATGACACGGTTGGATCTGGTATTTGATTATTTTACTTTTCCCTGTCATTTTGGCGGCCATGATTTTATCTTGTACTTTATTTACATTTCCATACTTAGTACTTGTTATCACCCCCCGCCGGAAGCTGCGTTCATGTCGCAGTCTAGGTACACAATTGTGGATCCGTGAGCTTAGGATCTGATTGACATTTTGAGATGGCTCGATGTTCGGAGCTTGTCATTATGGCTAGGTATATTAAGAAGTGCGGCGGGGCCTTGTCCGTCATAGTAATGTCCAAACTCTTAGAAGTGCGTATTCATATGTGAAATTTGGGTGGCTAGAGTTGTATTTACATTGTTGAACAGTGTAGACCCTTTCAGGTGATTCATATTATGGCAGCCTTATCGGCTTTGCCTTTGTTTTAAGAAAAAAAAATGAGTGTTATTTATCTTCCGCGGTTTATTGTGTTGTATGAATAGAAGGGTGCCCAGGTAGGGCACCAGTTGCGGGCCCGAGTTTCAGGGCGTGACAGAATGGTATCAGAGTAGTTAGTCCTCGGAATGTCTACAGACCGTGTATAGTAAAGTCTTGTTTATCGGTGTGTTGTGCACCACATCTATAAACAGGAGGCTATAGTACATTTAGGATTGGTTTGCCTTCTTCTCACTCTGAGATCGTGAGATAGAGCTGTGTTGTTAGGGTAGTCTCTCCCTAACGTATTATTTTGATTGCAGCTATGAGAAAGGCAACAGTGACCCAGAAAATATTATATGCATTGCATATCCAGGTTGGTAAAATTATCTTATAAATGGTATTATGATGATGTATATCTGTACGAGCGTATTTATTTAGGGTCATATGTGTGTTGCCTAGAATGATTATGGTTTATCAGAAGTTGGTTAAGTTATGTGGTATGCTTAAGTGTTATGTACGGATAAATAGAGTTGTTGTGAGTAAGACAACATGATTTTGAGATATTAAGAAGCTACATTACCCGTATGTGGGGACTGATAATGTAGGCTTGGAACATAGAATAATTGTGGGCCTTAGAATATTGATAACCGTAGAGACCTTAGTTGTGCAAGGCCTTCTCGGGTAGTAAGATTTATCTCAGACCAAAAATGAGAATTAAGTGCGATAATGGGTCGGGTTGTGGGCTGATTACGGGTCAACCCGTAGCCCAAAATGGAATGGGGTCAGTTGGAGGTGGTCCCGTTATGTTATAGGGTCACGAGGGTGCAAGGTCCAAGTCTAGTAGATCGTTGTACGAGTTCGTGGTCGCGTTCCACCAAAACCGGGTCGTGAGGGCCGAGAAGGGCCTTAACGGAAATTGAATCTAAGTATAATGACCAAGTTTGGATATAGTAACTCCAAGGTTAGAACACAGAAGTAATATTTGAAATTATGTACGTATACTAGAATAAGTTTGGAAGTACAAGAAGAGTACGACAAGTAAGAAAATGAGCGAACAAGTGTTAAAAGAATTGAAGTGTTTATAGTTATGACTAATGAAAGTACGAAAGGAGAATCCTTTTAGGCCATGAATGGGAGTTAATAGTGGTGATAGACACTTTAGATTTGATTCCTCGTTTGGCTTATGATTGATGTATAAGCATGTGCGTTATATTGTGGCCATGTGTGGCATATTCGATTGTGTTAGGTATAGTTAAAGGAGGACTATACCGATGTCTGTTTAGACTGAACATAGTATGAACATTCGGGACGAATGTTTCTAAGATGGGAAGAATGTTACACCCCGTATTTCTAAGAGAATGAGATGAGAACGTACGTAAGGTAATAAGATTGGAATGTTGGAAAGAAAGTGTAGTTACATTTTCGATTTGGAGCAAATTTGGTCACAACAGGCGTGGCCATAATTTCTTCACGAGGGTTAGTTTCGTTCCAAATTTGAGATCTGGCGTAGAATACTATTGTGAAGACGCGGGACTAATAATATGGGGTCCGCCGAGAATTTCACAATTTCGCGGAGACCTTCAAAAAATTATAGTATTTTGGACCAATCGGAGGGCGACACGTGTCACCCCTCCACTTGGTCTTGCAAGATGACAAGTCTCTAAGATATTTTGAAGCCAAGTGGGAATGTGGGGGCCACTCCACTTGGCATTATAGGTTGATATATATCCAAGTCTTGAAGACTTGGATCCATTATACACTTAGACCAAAAAATAAGCTCTCTTCTTCTCCCCTTTAGCTCCATAATTTCGAGAGCCCCTTGGATAAGAACAACCATTGTTGATCAATTTATTTCTCCAAGATTAAGCCCTTAAACCAAGTGCTAAGCCTAGATAAATATTCTATACGTTTTTACTTGTCTTGGCCGAAAGTTGATGCCAAACCTCTAGGGGTTCCGTCGACTTTTTGGAAGTGAGATTCAAAGAGAAATGCTCCTAAAGTTGTAGGAGGTACATATATGTGATTGGAACTTGAAGAAGTGGAGCGAAACGAAAACTGTGAACCAATAAAGACCGGAATGTTTTGGGGCGTTTTTGGGCAAAACAATGAGTTAAAAGTCCTTCTTATTTTAAAGTAATTGGATATTACTTATTGTTATTATGTATGGATGAACTTGTGTTAAAAATAATGAAGAATAAAAAGTGTTTGAGCCATTTTTGGGGCTAAAACCGATTTGGGACAGATTTGGTGCAAATGGAATTCGTTGGTTATTGTCGTTGTTATCTTCACCTATTTCATGTTATAATGGATTAATATTGTTGTTAATAAGTTGTTATAACTTATGTAGAAGTTTTAGAACTCGAATTGGAATAAAATGGATTAAGGAACGAGTTATCGGGTTGTAGTTGTTGTGGCCGAGAAACTGCCAAAACCTGTTAAACATTGTTGTGTCGTTTAGTGGACTGTTTTGAGGTATTAAATGCTGGAAATTTAGTTGTTGTTATGCATGTTTAAGTGTAGTAGTTGCTAATGAAAGTCCTAAGGAAATAAGGGTGTGGAAAGGCGTTAAAAGGCCTCACATTTTACCCTCGTTATGGTTGGATTGTGGACTGTTTTTATGGGCTGAATTATGGACTGTTTTATATAAGTTAAGGGGCCGAATTTTGCAGGTAAGGTAGGTGTGTGATCCCCTTTGGTTGTTGATTTGATTGTGCCTTAAATGTGGCTTGTTGGGCCGGTTTATGTCATGTAGAGAAGTTTGCATCGAGTCCCAGAATGGGTCGGGATGTGTTTTACCTCGCATGACAGTATCGTTGGGTTATTTTAGAAAGGAAGGCATGGTATTGTTTTGGAAATTCTAAAAAGTAAGGCATTGTATTGCCTTGGTTTTTTCTAAGGAGGGGAGTACCTGCTATTTGATCTAATGAGAGTTAAAGATTACTTAACTTGCATAAGTTGTTCATGATAGCCATTGGTGCTAGTGTTATGAGTATAATTAAGGGGTAAACCCCCAAGACATTATACATCTCCTGAGTATGATTGCGGGGTAAACCCCCAAGACATTATACATATTCTGTGGATTTGCTCCCCACTATGCGAGGAAACTACCTCATGCGAGTCCGTAGGGCTCATGCGGGTGAAATAGTCCTATGCGAGGAAAATTACCTCATGTGGGTGAAATAGTCTCATGCGGGTGAAATAGTCCTATGCGAGGAAATTACTTCATGTGGGTCCACATGACCTATGCGGGTGAAATAGTCCCAAGAGTAGGATTGCATAATGATACGACGGGCGGGTGGCCCTAGATTGATCATAAGCTTCCTAGTTTAAAGCGGTAAAGTTTACTCTACTTTTTAAAAAGGCACAATGTACTGATATTTGTATATTATACTTGTTACATGCTGACAGTGATGTTGTATTCCACGGGCATGCTTATCTGATGATGGTGGTATATTATACTTGTTACATACTGACAGTGATGTTGTATTCCACGGGCATGCTTATCTGATGATGGTGGTATATTATACTTGTTACATGTTGACAGTGATGTTGTATTCCACGAGCATGCTTATGTGATATTATATGATGAGGGCAGGTGTCCCTGCTTTTGACATGGCTTTCATAGGTGAAAGTGGTATGGTGTTATAGTGATACAGTGATACAAGGTACAGTTGACTTTTATTTTATATGACACGGTTGGATCTGGTATTTGATTATTTTACTTGTCCCTGTCATTTTTTGGCCAGCCATGATTTTAATTGTTATACCCCGTATTTCCAGAGTATGTACGTAAAGGAATACGTACAAAAAGTTTGGTCTTAAAGTTAGGCCTTGGACGATTTTTAGGCACAACTCACAAAGCGAACGGTTTCAAGCGAAGCGTTTCCACGACTTTCGTAGGATAAATTCGACTATGTCATTTCTAATTTTTGCGGATTTTTAGAGGCGTAACACTTTGGACCAACGAGAGGGCGACATTTGCCACCCTCTCATTGGTGGACTTGTCACGGCAATAGGGCCAAATGGATGACCATCCTTGTCATAAAGTTGGTTAGATATTTTGTGTGCAAGTTGGATAGGTACACTTGCCCTAATCTTGACCTTACACTTGCCTAGCACTTGGCTAAATCTTGGCCATTGGTTGGCCATGTCTTGCCCTATAAATACCCTCTTGAGATGAAGAGTTCTTCATCCACAAAAGCTTTCAAGTCTAAAAATCCTTCCTCTCCCTTTGTAAGCAATTCGTCCAACACACCCCCTCGAGAAGCTTGGCGAGGCTACCCCACTAGCCTAGCGAAAACCCCCCCCCTTGGTAGAAAAGTTGCGTTCTTGTATTGTTATAATGCCCAAAATACCTAGCCCAAATACCTTAGTACTTAGTAGAAGTTGTGAAGAACTTCTAAGGTTTCATGGAGCATCTGACTTAGGAGCAAAACCTTGCTCAGCGACTTTTCTAGGATATTATTGGGCTTCAGGGTAACTAATCCTAACCCTCTTTTGAATTAGAGAATACTTACTGTTGTAGAATAAGAATAAGTATAAATACTTAGAAGGTTGTTAAGGAATAGAATTGAACTGTAACATTAGAAGGGTATAAAAGAAGAATATCTGTTTGTACTTACATAGAATTTGTTTTCACTGATGAACTTATATAGCTCAGGGTAGGGTTGTGCTGCCCGACTTTCCGTAGAATTGAGGACCCTCTGCTTAGAATGACCTCTGAGAATAGTCTAGACTTTGATAGATATCTGTGACTATTATAAATTTGATTCTCTGCGCGACATACTCGACTTGGCGGTGGATTTCAGAGAAGGTATGTGATTCTTCCTAAAGCATGATATTTTACAATATGTATATAGTACGGTGAAGCGTACATGTGTTAACTGAATAATACTTACGGCAATGCCTCACTTAAGCTTTGAATAATACGTCTGTGATGCCTTACGGCTTAAGCTGAATAATAAAGAAATGAAAACATTTCAAAGGACTCTTGAACCATTTATTATGAAGAGAACTAATTGGTTTTTAAGCGAAGCTTAAGAGTTATACTAGCTTTATGGGAAGTAAGTATAACCACTTAAGATTGATAAAAGAAACAAGTTTGCCTATGTGTTTATAACGGACTTATATTGTGAAAAGAATAATAAGATGGTTTGATAAGTAGACGTGATATGATGCTATGTGTGTTAGTATCTTGTAGCGTTTGTATAGGTGAGTATCCTTGTTGTGCTTATGTTACTTAAAGATAAGTTGTTATGTTAGTATACTATCACTCACCTTGAGATGATCAGGGGTTAAGGCGCCTCCGTCGGGGTAGACTCGGTGATGCAGGACCGTGATTCGAGAATACCTCATGCGGGTCCGAGGGCCTATGCGAGCTACGAGTTCGAGTTAGTATGCGGGGTTATGCCTCATGCGGTGCATGTGGCCGTGCGGACGGCGAGTCGGGGCGATCGGGAATAGCTACCTCGATGCGGGGTTATACCATGCGGGCCCGTGCGAGTGGCTATCGCGGACTCAGGGAGTCGAGTTAGGCTTGCAGAATGAGGATGTGGCGAGTGGCCTGTTTCGATCATTCGCAGCCTAGACAAGGCGTATTCTGATTACTATTGTTGCTCTTGTTTGTGATGTGGCACTATGCGCGGTTTCATGGTTGTTTCACACATATTTGTAAGCGGTTTTAAAAATGATATGTTTTCATTTAAGTACTTTCTGATTTCGCATACTTAGTACTGTTATGCGACCTCCTTGAGGCTGCGTTCATGCCGCGGTAAGGGCGGCAGTGCTAGATCCGCATCCTTAGGATCTCTACGTTGGTGTCGGGAGCTCCATCTCTTGGGAGGCTCTACTTTTGGTATGATCTCCCCGTTGTAGATAGTTTTATCTGATCGAGTATGGCGGGGCCTGTCGCCATAGTTGTATATTTCCTTAGAAGTGCGTAGTCATGTTATGCGATTGTCGGATGCTCGCTAAAACATGTTTATATATATATCTTAGAAAGCGATGTTTTCTCACATGTCATGTCTTGTTTTATAAAGCTGTTTCATGTCTTGCTTTATGTTTCCGTGATTACTCGATGTATGACTACTTGGGTGCCGGTAAGGCACGATCCACGGGCCGGGCAGTCGTGACAAAAGTGGTATCGAGCGATTAATCCTCGGAAAGTGTCTACGAGCCGTATCTAGTAGAGTCTTGATTATCGGTGTGTTGTGCACCACGATAATCGAGAGGCTATAGGATATTTAGGATTGGTTTCCGTTCTTCTCATTCAGAGATCGTGCTTTAGAAGGCTGTGTTATAGGTTGGACCCTCTAACGTATTCCTTTCTGTGATTATGCCTCGCGTAAGGCAACCGGGCCCGAGAAGGGCAAAGCGGCCAGGCGCTAGCGAGACACCCAGTCACGAGGCTCGGGCCCGATCTATACGAGGCGGCCCGAGTTCTATGGCGCGCCCGGCGAGACCACAGTACCACACCTCGCATCCCGCGATGCAGGCGGAGGTTAGCCTGAGAGATGGCGACTTTGGCTAAAGTTGTGGCCGTCTGAGAGAAGGCTGGATCTGGCGATTCAGTTCAGCTCGTCTGGTCGCACCGTTGTTCACCGAGGCGAGAAGTTTGAGGCTACGAGACTTTTGGTATGTAGCAGCCGGAGTTTTATGGATCGGCGGAGGATGATCCGCGAGTTCATCCGTCGGCTTGAGGATTTTGAGTGATCGGGCGTCGGAGACCGAGTCAGTGATCTTTGGGTCACATAGGCTGCGTGATACCGCGATCGATTGGTTTGATTCATGGGAGTTATCCGGGAGAGCACCGCGTCCCATGCGCAGGATGAGTTCTCGAGGCTTTCTCGCTCACTTCTTGCCTCGCGGATGAGGAGGCGCGGGTGATAGATTTTTACTGCGAGGCGAGAAGGGGCCTTGTCGGGAGTACAATGTCGAGTTTGATTCATTGGCTCGATATGTCCCGGCGTTGGTAGCGAATATGGAGGATAGGGTGCACGTATGTCAGGGCTGAAACGACTATATGGCCGAGTCATGTGCGGGGTTTCTCTCGGCCGGGTATGGACATTACCGCGTGCGAGCTCACGCCGCTTGGATGCGAGGCGCAGAGGTCGGCGAGTGGGCGAACGGCGAGAAGAAGGCCGGGGCGGGAGGTCTTACGGTGGTTATCGTGGTGGCGGCCTCGGCGATCTG
This sequence comes from Przewalskia tangutica, assembly GCA_029844215.1. Taxonomy (NCBI): domain Eukaryota; kingdom Viridiplantae; phylum Streptophyta; class Magnoliopsida; order Solanales; family Solanaceae; genus Przewalskia; species Przewalskia tangutica. Next base: position 99,131,930 of record CM056728.1, on the reverse strand, counting down.
GGTCGCACCACGGCCCGGACAGAGCACTCCTGCGCCGTCCGCCGGCCTGGCCGCGATTTCGGCGGACCGGGGCTTGAGCGTCGAGTAGCGAGTGCGGCGATCGGGACCACCGGTGTGGCGTCGGTAGATCCATTACGGGAAGTGTGGTACTACTTTTGGATCTTATTCTGATTGTGGCGGCGGGTCACTGCGGCTGTCGGCCGAGCGTGGCTGGTGGTAGGGCTCGGCGCCGAGTTACATTGCCGGCCATCATCTCCTCTGATTACTCGCCGGGCGCGGTGCTCGTGGGTCAGTGCGTGGCGGCCGTGGCTCGGGTCGATTCGCGGTCCTCGAACGCATTTATGCTTTGTCCGGTAAGCGGGATCGGAGGCCTCACCGATGTCGTCCGCAGTACCTTATCGGTTCGGGTTTGATATGTATGCTTTGATAGATCGGGTTCTACTCATATATCTCCCTTGTTGCTAGTAGGATAGGGATAGAGCACGAGTCCATGGAGCACTTTCGAGTAGCTACGCGATGGGTGATTCGGTGGTAGCTCGGCGGGTATATAGAGCTTGTCTGTGATCATTCTGATCGTCGGACCGCCGACTTGATAGAGTTGGAGATGATTGACCCGATGTGATCATGGGGATGGATTGGCTAACCGCTTTCGCCAATGTAGGCTGCGAGAGAGAGAATAAATGCGGTTCCGGTTTCACGAGGCCGGTTGTTGAGTGGGAGAGCACGCGGTATCGTAGAGTAGGTTTATTTCTACCTCAAGGCTAGGAAGATGGTGCGAGAAGGGGTATATCTACCATCTCGTTCGGGTGTTTGATCTTGAAGGCTGCGGTACCAGATTTTCCGTCGATTCGATGGTCGTGAGTTCCAGGCGTGTTTCGGATGACCTCCGGGTATCCTCCCGAGAGGAGATCGAGTTTTGTATAGATGTGTTGCGGATACTCGGCCTATTTCCATTCCGCCATACTGAGAATGGCACTGCCGAGTTGAGAGAGTTGAAGGATCAACTTAGGGATTTGCTAGAGAAGCGGCTTCATTAGGCCTAGTGTTTCTCCCCAGGGCCGGTATTGTTCGTGAAGAAGAAGGGCGGGGCCGCGCATGTGTGTCGATCTGACGGTGAACAAGGTGACCATTAAAACAGATACCCTTCCAGGATTGATGATTTGTTCGACCGATTGCGAGTGCGAGATGTTTCTCAAGATTGATCTGCGATCGGGCTATCATCAGTCTGAGTCGAGAGAGGTGGATGTCCCTAGATGCATTCGGACGTGCGGGCATTATGAGTTCGAGTCATGTCTTTTGGGTTGACCAATGCTCGTGGTATTCATGGATTTGATGAACGAGTGTTCAAACCATTTTGACACGTTTGTGATAGTGTTCATTGATGATATCTTGGTTTATTCGCTCGGGCGAGAGCATGCGGGCATTTGAGGCTGTCTTGTGATTCGAGGACCCGGCGATTTATGCGCCAAGTTTTCCAAATGTGAGTTTTGGTTAACTTGATGGCGTTTCTTGGGCATATTATGGTGATGGCATTCGAGTTGATCGGCCAAGATCGAAGCGATCGGGACTTGGCCTGAACTACTACTCAAGCGAGAGGTTCGCGATTTTACGGGCCTTGCGAGTATTATCGGTTCGTGGAGAAGTTTGCTTCTATCTGCACCATTGACTAGGTGACTCGGAAGCGGCCAAGTTTGATGGTGATGCTTGTGGCGGGGTTTCGATTCTTGAAAGAGAGGCGGCGGCCGCCCCGTTCTTACTCTTCGGAGGTCGGATGGTTATGTCGTGTATTGTGATCGTCGGGCATCGGGTTGGGATGTGTGTTGATGCGGCATGGCGAGTTATAGCATATCGTCAGCGGTGAAGAAACGAGAGGAACTACCCGCGTGATTTGGAGTTGGCGGTGTGATTCACGCTTTGAAGATCTGGAGGCACTATTTGTATGGGGTTCACGTGGATATTTTTACGGACCACAAGAGCCTCAGGTATATCTTCACCAGAGGAGAGTGAACTTACGGCGAGGCGGTGGTTAGAGTTGCTTAAGGATTACGATGTGGACATCTGTACCACGGGCAAGGCGATGTTGTGGCGGATGCCTAGTCGTAAAGTCGATGGGAAGCCTATCGGATGTGCGGCTAGAGAGAAGGACATGGTTCGTAATTTGCACGATTAGCGAGCCTTGGTGTCCGTTTGATTGATTACGATAGCAATGGGGTTAGAGTTCGTGAGGTTGCCGAGTCTTCCATCGTTGAGGAGGTGAAGAGGCAACGATTCGAGATCGGCTTTGATTCGATATCGTGATCTGACTCTTCGTGAGGCAAGGGTCGCTTTTGAGGTAGCACGATGGGGTGCTAAGGTTTGAGAAGCGAGTTGTGTGTTCGGATGTTTGAGACTTGGCGAGTTCTTGGGGAAGCCTGCGGTAGCGCGTTACTCTATCCATCGGTCGACCAAGATGTACCACGACCTTAGATCCGTGTATTGGTGGGATGGCTTGAAGAGGGGCGTTGCGAGTTCGTAGCTCGGTGCGTGTTGTCAGCGGTGAAGGTAGAGCACGAGACACGGTGGTTTATTCTGAGCGATAGAGATCGGGCACGGAAGTGGGAGGTAATCAACATGGACTTCTTGCGGGATTACCTCGCACTCGGAGGAGACATGATTCTATATGGGTTATAAATCGACGGTGGCGAAATCAGCCCACTTTCTTCCGTCGGGGCGACTTTTTGGTGAGGATTATGCGGACTTTACATCCGAGAGATCGTCGGTGCATGGAGTCCCTACGATCATATCGAGACGAGAGCGATTTAGCGGCAACCGGAGAGTCCTTCGAGAGGGTTTAGGGGCGAGTGAGCACAGTCTTGCATTTCATCCACGAGCAGACGGACAGCGAGCGCCTTATCCGGACTGCGAGGATATCTTTGCGAGCTGTGTTATAACCGATGGTAGTTGGGAGGATCATTTGCCTCTGGTTGAGTTCGCGTATAATAATAGCTACCACTCCGGTATTCGGATGGCGCCTTATGAGGCCTTGTATGGGAGGAAGTGCGGATCGCCTATAGGTTGGTTCGAGTGGGCGAGTGCGGCTAGTGGGACGGTTGGTGCGTGGCGATGGATAAGTGAAGCTTATCAAGGCGGCTATTGATGACTCGAGTCGACAAAAAGTCGTATCACAGATCATCGTCGTCGACATCCAGGTTCTGATTGATGATTGGGTTTTCTGAAGGTGTCACCCATGAAGGGTGTGATGAGATTCGGGAAGAAGAAGCTTCGGCCAGTACATTGGGCGTTTGGATGTCGCGAGGTAGGCAAGGTTGCCTATGAGTTGAATCTGCCGTCCGTCTGGGCGGTGCATCCGTGTTTCACGTTTCTATCTTTGAGAGATGTATCGGGATCCATCTAGAGTACATCCGATTGACGATGTCCAGTGGCCAGGGGTTATCGTATGAGGAGATTCCCATGGCGATAATCGATCGTCGAGTTAGGCGTCTGCGGACGAAGGGCGTGGCAGTCAAAGTCTTGTGGCGGAGCGAGCTCGAGAGGAGATGGCGTGGGAAGCGAGGAGGACATGAGGCGAAGTATCCTCACTGTTCCCCCCTCCGGGTAATTCACTTTCCTACTTGTAAATCTTCATTATCGTTTATGCCTAAGTGTTGTTTATGGTAGTGTGTGGCTTTTGCAAAGCTTGTTTAAGTGTTGAAGAACCTTATCGTTATCTGTCTTGGGAAGGAACATTCGGACGAATGTTTCTAAGGAGGAGAATGTTATACCCGTATTTCGGAGTATATACGTAAAGGAATACGTCAAAGTTTGGTCTTAAAGTTAGGCCTTGGGCGATTTTTAGGCCTGACTCACAAGCGAGCGGTTTCGACGAAAGCGTTTCCACGGCTTTCGTAGGATAAATTCCTATGTCATTTCTAATTTTTGCGGATTTTTCCGAGAGGCGTAACACTTTGGACCAACGAGAGGCGACATTTGCCACCTCTCGTTGGTGGACTTATCAGCGGCAATAGGGCGAATGGATGACCATCCTTGTCATAAAGTTGGTTAGATATTTTGTGTGCAAGTTGGCTAGGTACACTTGCCCTAATCTTGACCTTACACTTGCCTAGCACTTGGCTAAATCTTGGCCATTGGTTGGCCATGTCTTGCCTATAAATACCCTCTTGAGATGAAGAGTTCTTCATCCACAAAAGCTTTCAAGTCTAAAAATCCTTCCCTCTCCCTTTGTAAGCAATTCGTCCAACACACCCTCCTCGAGAAGCTTGTGAGGCTACCCCACTAGCCTGGCGAAACCTACCCTCCCTTGGTAGAAAAGTTGCCTTCTTGTATTGTTATAATGCCCAAAATACCTAGCCCAAATACCTTAGTACTTAGTAGAAGTTGTGAAGAACTTCTAAGGTTTCTGGAGCATACAACTTAGGAGCAAAACCTTGCTCAGGCCGACTTTTCAGGATATTATTGGGCTTCAGGTAACTAATCCTAACCCTCTTTTGAATTAGAGAATACTTACTGTTGTAGAATAAGAATAAGTATAAATACTTAGAAGGTTGTTAAGGAATAGAATTGAGCTGTAACACCTTAGAAGGGTATAAAGAAGAATATACTGTTTGTACTTACATGGGAATTTGTTTTCTGATGAACTTATATAGCTCATGGGTAGGGTTGTCTGCCCGACTTTCCGTAGAATTGAGGACCTCTGCTTAGAATGACCTCTGAATAGTCTAGACTTTGATAGATATCTGTGACTATTATAAATTTGATTCTCTGCGCGCGACATACTCGACTTGGCAGGTGGATTTCGCCGAGAAGGTATGTGATTCTTCCTAAAGCATGATATTTTACAATATGTATATAGTACGGTAGACGTACATGTGTTAACTGAATAATACTTACGGCAATGCCTCACTGATTAAGCCTGAATAATACGTCTGTGATGCCTCACGCTTAAGCTGAATAATAAAGAATCGAAAACATTTCAAAGGACTCTTGAACCATTTATTAAGAAGAGAACTAATTGGTTTTTAAGCGAAGCTTAAGAGTTATACTAGCTTTATGGGAAGTAAGTATAACCACTTAAGATTGATAAAAGAAACAAGTTTGCATATGTGTTTATATGGACTTATATTGTGAAAGAATAATAAGATGGTTTGATAAGTAGACATGATATGATGCTATGTGTGTTAGTATCTTGTAACGTTTGTATAGGTGAGTATCCTTGTTGTGCTTATGTTACTTAAAGATAAGTTGTTATGTTAGTATACTATCACTCACCTCTTGAGATGATCTGGGGTTAAGCGCCTCCGTCTGCGGGGTAGACTCAGGCGATGCAGGACCATGATTCGAGAATACCTACGCGGGTCCAGGGCCTATGCGAGCTACGAGAGTTCGAGGTTAGTATGCGGGGTTATGCCTCACGCGGTCTATGTGGCCATGCGGACAATGAGTCGGGGCGATGCCGAGAATAGCTACCCTCGATGCGGGGTTATACCTCATGCGGGCCCGTGAAGTGGCCTACGCGGACTCGAGTCGAGATTAGGCTTGCGGAATGAGGATGTGGCGAGTGGCCTGTTTCGATCATTCGCGGCCTAGACAAGACGTATTACGATTACCTATTGTTGCTCTTGTTTGTGATGTGGCACTATGTGCGGTTTCCTTGGTTGTTTCACACATATTTGTAAACCGTTTTAAAAATGATATGTTTTCATTTAAGTACTTTCTGATTTCGCATACTTAGTACTGTTATCGACCTCCTTCGGGGCTGCGTTCATCCGCGGTAAGCGGCAGTGCTAGATCCGCATCCTTAGGATCTACGTTGGTGTCGTGAGCTCCATCTCTTGGAGGCTCTACTTTTGGTATGATCTCCGTTGTAGATAGTTTTTATCTGATCGGGTATGGCGGGCCTGTCCGCCATAGTTGTATATTTCCTTAAGTGCATAGTCGTATTTATGCGATTGTCGGATGTAGCTAAAACATGTTTATATATATATCCGAAAGCGATGTTTCTCACATGTCGTGTCTTGTTTTATAAACTGTTTCATGTCTTGCTTTATGTTTCCGCTGATTACTCTGATGTATGACTACTTGGGTGCCCCGGTAAGGCACCAGTCACGGGCCCCGGAACGGGTCGTGACATTAATACTGTACTTTATTTCCGTTTCATACTTAGTACTTGTTATACTGACCCCCTTCGGGGGGCTGCGTTCATGTCCGCAGGTCTAGGTACACAATTGTGGATCCGTGAGCTAAGGATCCTGATTCAGCATTTTGAGATGGCTCCAATGTTCCGGAGCTTGTCATTATGGCTAGGTATATTAAGGGGTACGGCGGAGCCTTGTCCCGTCATAGTAATTGTCCAAACTCTTAGAGGTCTGTATTCATATGTGGGTTGGACTGGCTAGAGTTGTATTTACATTGTTGAACAGTGTAGACCCTTTCGGGTGATTTATATTATTGTAGCCTTATCGGCTTTGCCTTTGTTTTAAGAAAAAAAAAGTGTTATTTATCTTCCGCGGTTTATTGTGTTGTATGAATAGAAGGGTGCCCAGGTAGGGCACCAAGTTGCGGGCCCAGGGTTCAGGGCGTGACAGAGTGGTATCAGAGCAGTTAGTCCTCGGAATGTCTACAGACCGTGTATAGTAAAGTCTTGTTTATCGGTGTGTTGTGCACCACATCTATAAACAAGAGGCTATAGTACATTTAGGATTGGTTTCCCTTCTTCTCACTCTGAGATCGTGCGATAGAGCGGTGTTGTTAGGGTAGTCTCTCTCTAACGTATTATTTTGATTGCAGTTATGAGAAATGCAACAGTGACCCAGAAAAGATTATATGGATTGCGTATCCAGGTTGGTAAAATTATCGTATCGATGGTATTATGATGATGTATATCTGTACGAGAATATTTATTTAGGGCCATATGTGTGTTTCCTAGAATGATTATGGTTTATCAGAAGTTGGTTAAGTTATGTGGTATGCTTAAGTGTTATGTACGGATAAATAGAGTTGTTGTGAGTAAGACAACATGATTTTGAGATATTAAGAAGCTACATTTCCCGTATGTGGGGACTGATAATGTAGGCTTGGAACATGGAATAATTATGGGCCTTAGAATATTGATAACCGTGGAGACCTTAGTTGTGCAAGGCCTTCTCGGGTAGTAAGATTTATCTCAGACCAAGAATGAGAATTAAGTGCGACAATGGGTCGGGTTGTGGGCTGATTACGGGTCAACCCGTAGCCTAAATTTGAGTGGGGTCAGTTGGAGGTGGTCCCTCTTTATGATAGGGTCACGAGGGTGCAATGCCCAAGTCTAGTAGATCGTTGTACGAGTTCGTGGACGCGTTCCACCAAAACCGGGTCGTGAGGGCCGAGAAGGGCCTTAACGGAAATTGAATCTAAGTATAATGACCAAGTTTGGATATAGTAACTCCAAGGTTAGGAAAACAGAAGCATTATTTGAAATTATGTACTTATACTAGAATAAGTTTGGAAGTACAAGAAGAGTACGACAAGTAAGAAAAGGAGCGAACAAGTGTTAAAAGAATTGAAGTGTTTATAGTTATGACTAATGAAAGTACGAAAGGAGAATCCTTTTAGGCCATGAATGAGAGTTAATAGTGGTGATACACACTTTAGATTTGATTCCTCGTTTGGCTTGTGATTGATGTATAAGCATGTGCGTTATATTGTGGCCATGTGTGGCATATTCGATTGTGTTAGGTATACTTAAAGGGGGACTATACCGATGTCTGTTTAGACTTAACCTAGTATGAACATTCGGGATGAATGTTTCTAAGGGGGAAGAATGTTACACCCCGTATTTCCAAGAGAATGAGATGAGAACGTACGTAAGGTAATAAGATTGGAATGTTGGAAAGAAAGTGTAGTTACATTTTCGATTTAGAGCAAATTTGGTCACAACGAACGTGACACCATAATTTCTTCACGAGTGGTCGGTTTCGTTCCAAATTTGAGATACGAGCGTAGAATACTATTGTGAAGACGCGGGACTAATAATATGGGGTCCGCCGAGAATTTCACAATTTCGCGGGGACCTTCGAAAAATTATAATATTTTGGACCAATCGGAGGGCGACACGTGTCACTCCTCCACTTGGTCTTTCAAGATGACAAGTCTCTAAGATATTTTGAGGCCAAGTGGGCATGTGGGGCCCACTCCACTTGGCATTATAGGTTGATATATATCCAAGTCCTTGTGTGCTTGCTTTGTGCACCGGCACAACAGAATTCGAAGCTGCTCGGCGTACTCTTGAAGACTTGGATCCATTATACACTTGGACCAAAAAATAAGCTCTCTTCTTCTCCCCTTTAGCTCCATAATTTAGAGAGCCCCTTGGCTAAGAACAACCATTGTTGATCAATTTATTTCTCCAAGATTAAGCCCTTAAACCAAGTGCTAAGCCTAGATTAATATTCTACACGGTTTTACTTGTCTTGGCCGAAAGTTGATGCCTAAAACCTAGGGGTTTCGTCGACTTTTTGGAAGTGAGATTCAAAGAGAAGTTTCTCCTAAGGTTGTAGAGGGTACATATATGTGATTGGAACTTGAAGAAGTGGAGCGAAACGAAAACTGCGGACCAAAAAATACCGGACTGTTTTGGGGCGTTTTGGGCAAAAAATGGGGTAAAAGTCCTTCTTCTTTTAAAGTAATTGGATATTACTTATTGTTATTATGTATGGATGAACTTGTGTTAAAAATAATGAAGAATAAAAACGTTTGAGCCATTTTTGGGGCTAAAACCGATTTGGGACAGATTTGGTGCAAATGGAATTCGTTGGTTATTGTCGTTGTTATCTTCACCTATTGCATGTTATAATGGATTAATATTGTTGTTAATAAGTTTTTATAACTTATGTAGAAGTTTTGGAACTCGAATTGGAATAAAATGGATTAAGGAACGAGTTATCGGGTTGTAGTTGTTGTGGCCGAGAAACTGCCCAAAACTGTTAGACGTTGTTGTGTCGTTTAGTGGAATGTTTTGAGGTAGTAAATGCTGGAAATTTAGTTGTTGTTATGCATGTTTAAGTGTAGTAGTTGCTAATGAAAGTCCTAAGGGAATAAGAGTGTGGAAAGGCTTAAAAAGCCTCACATTTTACTCTCGTTATGGTTGGATTGTGGACTGTTTTTATGGGCTGAATTATGGAATGTTTTATGTGAGTTAAGGGGCCGAATTTTGCACGTAAGGTAGGTGTGTGATCCCCTTTGGTTGATGATTTGATTGTGCCTTAAATGTGGCTTGTTGGTTGATGAATACGGGCCTTGAAAAGGTGGAAAAATACGTAGAAACAAAGGAAGTGCTGCCCAATTTTTCGTATAATTAGAGGGCCATTATTTGGTATAAGTCCTACACTTGATAGCTTGTAGTTGATAGAAGTGTTATTGTCATTTTAGGTTGAAGTACTACGTGTAGCACATTCAACTTGGCTTGTGGAATAGCCAATAAGGTTGAAGTACATTGGAGCGTATTGCTACTTGTCGTTTGGGTTAGTCGCCAACGAGGTATGTGAACTTCTTCCTTCTATCGACATGATTATCCTTGAGGTATACTTGCCTTGTTATTTGGGGTATACGTGACTTGTTTTCTTGAAGTACTTGCCTTGTCATTAGGAAGTATTCATGTTATGGATTTTATGTTAAATGCATGTCTAAAATATTCCTAAGTTCTTACCAAAGTCTTATGGGGATGTTGGTAAGAGTCGTTAGGAGGTATTGGAGTCGAGTTGACTTTGTTAATTTACTACACTAATGAGAATAGGTGTCGAACAAGCCACTGCAGCGTTAATAAAAATATATCGACAATCAATTATATTGAAATGAGTAGAATTCTCCATCTGCATAGAAACTAAGATAAGACAAAATTGTATTACATTTTCTAGATCATGACTGCTTTAACAAGATCGTTATAAACGAGTGTAACCTATTCACAGCTCATAAAAGTATTAATTTTGAAAGTACACGAGACTTGGATTTCGAAAGTATAAATGACTTGAGTTTTGAAAAAGGTGTAGTAACTCGATTTGAAAAGTATATGTTACTTGATTCAAAGAGAATAAGTAACTCGATTTGAAACGTATATGTTACTTGATTCAAAGAGAATAAGTAACTCGATTTAAAAAGTATATTTTACTTGATTCAAAGAGAATAAGTAACTCGATTTGAAAAGTATATGTTACTTAATTTAAAGAGTAGAAGTAACTTGATTTAAAAGCATAACTTACTTGATTTTGAAAAGGGGAAGTTTATTGATTTAAAAGAGAAGGTGTGGCATGATTATTTTATATGTATGTACGTAGTATGTTGGGTCCAACTCCCTAATCTTGCATGATATGATTCTTTTATAAGTATGCATGTACGTAGTACTTTGGGTTTAGTTTCCCTAAGGTTTCAAGTTGTGAAAATGCCTTAGTGTGATTAAAAAGGAAGATGTGATAAAGTGCCTTAAGTTCTCTAAAATGAAAGGTTGTTATAATAACTTTATGGGAAGTTGTTATAATGACTTGAGAAGAGGTAAAAAGATGATTTAAAATGTCATGGATGCAATACACCGTACTCCACAGATAGGCTGGGTTACGTCATATTACACCGAGCTCACAGATGGGCCGGGTTACGTTATCTTACACCGAGCCCCACAGGTGAGCCGGGTTATGTCACATATTTCATCATTACACCGAGCCCACAGATGGGCCGGGTTACGTCACATATTGTATCTGTACACCGTGCTCCACAAATGGGTCGGGTTACGTTATGCAAAAGATTACATCGAGCCCCAAAATGGGCCGGTTTATGTCATGTAGAGAAGTTTGCATCGAGCCCCAGAATGGGTCGGGATGTGTTTTACCTCGCATGACAGTATAGTTGGGTTATTTTAGAAAGGAAGGCATGGTATTGTCTTGGAAATTCTAAAAAGGAAGGCATGTTATTGCCTTGGTTTTTTCTAAGGAGGGGAGTACCTGCTATTTGATCTAATGAGAGTTAAAGATTACTTAACTTGCATAAGTTGTTCATGATAGCCATTGGTGCTAGTGTTATGAGTATAATTGCGGGGTAAACCCCCAAGACATTATACATCTCCTGAGTATGATTGCGGGTAAACCCCCAAGACATTATACATATTATTGTGGCCATGTGTGGCATATTCGATTGTGTTAGGTATAGTTAAAGGAGGACTATATCGATGTCTGTTTAGACTGAACATAGTATGAACATTCGGGACGAATGTTTCTAAGATGGGAAGAATGTTACACCCCGTATTTCTAAGAGAATGAGATGAGAACGTACGTAAGGTAATAAGATTGGAATGTTGGAAAGAAAGTGTAGTTACATTTTCGATTTGGAGCAAATTTGGTCACAACGAACGTGACGCCATAATTTCTTCACGAGGGGTTGGTTTCGTTCCAAATTTGAGATACGAGCGTAGAATACTATTGTGAAGACGCGGGACTAATAATATGGGGTCCGCCGAGAATTTCACAATTTCGCGGAGACCTTCAAAAAATTATAGTATTTTGGACCAATCGGAGGGCAACATGTGTCACCCCTCCACTTGGTCTTGCAAGATGACAAGTCTCTAAGATATTTTGAAGCCAAGTGGGAATGTGGGGGCCACTCCACTTGGCATTATAGGTTGATATATATCCAAGTCTTGAAGACTTGGATCCATTATACACTTAGACCAAAAAATAAGCTCTCTTCTTCTCCCCTTTAGCTCCATAATTTCGAGAGCCCCTTGGATAAGAACAACCATTGTTGATCAATTTATTTCTCCAAGATTAAGCCCTTAAACCAAGTGCTAAGCCTAGATAAATATTCTACACGTTTTTACTTGTCTTGGCCGAAAGTTGATGCCAAACCTCTAGGGGTTCCGTCGACTTTTTGGAAGTGAGATTCAAAGAGAAATGCTCCTAAGGTTGTAGGAGGTACATATATGTGATTGGAACTTGAAGAAGTGGAGCGAAACGAAAACTGCGAACCAATAAAGACCGGACTGTTTTGGGGCGTTTTTGGGCAAAACAATGAGTTAAAAGTCCTTCTTATTTTAAAGTAATTGGATATTACTTATTGTTATTATGTATGGATGAACTTGTGTTAAAAATAATGAAGAATAAAAAGTGTTTGAGCCATTTTTGGGGCTAAAACCGATTTGGGACAGATTTGGTGCAAATGGAATTCGTTGGTTATTGTCGTTGTTATCTTCACCTATTTCATGTTATAATGGATTAATATTGTTGTTAATAAGTTGTTATAACTTATGTAGAAGTTTTAGAACTCGAATTGGAATAAAATGGATTAAGGAACGAGTTATCGGGTTGTAGTTGTTGTGGCCGAGAAACTGCCAAAACCTGTTAAACATTGTTGTGTCGTTTAGTGGACTGTTTTGAGGTATTAAATGCTGGAAATTTAGTTGTTGTTATGCATGTTTAAGTGTAGTAGTTTCTAATGAAAGTCCTAAGGAAATAAGGGTGTGGAAAGGCGTTAAAAGGCCTCACATTTTACCCTCGTTATGGTTGGATTGTGGACTGTTTTTATGGGCTGAATTATGGACTGTTTTATATAAGTTAAGGGGCCGAATTTTGCACGTAAGGTAGGTGTGTGATCCCCTTTGGTTGTTGATTTGATTGTGCCTTAAATGTGGCTTGTTGGTTGATGAATACGGGCCTTGAAAAAGGTGGAAAAGTACGTAGAAACAAAGGAAGTCTTTGCGATTTTCCGTATAATTAGAGGGCCATTATTTGGTATAAGTACTACACTTGATAGCTTGTAGTTGATAGAAGTGCTATTGTCATTTTAGTTTGAAGTACTACGTGTAGCACATTCTACTTGGCTTGTGGAATAGCCAATAAGGTTGAAGTACATTGGAGCGTATTGCTACTTGTCGTTTGGGTTAGTCGCCAACGAGGTATGTGAACTTCTTCCTTCTATCGACATGATTATCCTTGAGGTATACTTGTCTTGTTATTTGGGGTATACGTGACTTGTTTTCTTGAAGTACTTGCCTTGTCATTAGGAGGTATTCATGTTATGGATTGTATGCTAAATGCATGTCTAAAATATTCCTAAGTTCTTACCAAAGTCTTATGGGGGATGTTGGTAAGAGTCGTTAGGAAGTATTGGAGTCACGTTGACTTTGCTAATTTACTACACTAATGAGAATAGGTGTCGAACAAGCCACATCAACGTTAATAAAAATGTATCGACAATCAATTATATTGAATTATATTGAAATGAGTAGAATTCTCCATCTGCATAGAAACTAAGATAAGACAAAATTGTATTACATTTTCTAGATCATGGCTGCTTTAACAAGATCGTTATAAACGAGTATAACCTATTCACAGCTCATAAAAGTATTAATTTTGAAAGTACACGAGACTTGGATTTCGAAAGTATAAATGACTTGAGTTTTGAAAAAGGTGTAGTAACTCGATTTGAAAAGTATATGTTACTTGATTCAAAGAGAATAAGTAACTCGATTTGAAAAGTATATGTTACTTGATTCAAAGAGAATAAGTAACTCGATTTGAAAAGTATATGTTACTTGATTCAAAGAGAATAAGTAACTCGATTTGAAAAGTATATGTTACTTAATTTAAAGAGTAGAAGTAACTTGATTTAAAGGCATAACTTACTTGATTTTGAAAAAGGGAAGTTTATTGATTTAAAAGAGAAGGTGTGGCATGATTATTTTATGTGTATGTATGTACGTAGTATGTTGGGTCCAACTCCCTAATCTTGCAAAATATGATTCTTTTATAAGTATGCATGTACGTAGTACTTTGGGTTTCGTTTCCCTAAGGTTTCAAGTTATGAAAATGCCTTAGTGTGATTAAAAAGGAAGATGTGATAAAGTGTCTTAAGTTCTCTAAAATGAAAGGTTGTTATAATAGCTTTATGAGAAGTTGTTATAATGACTTGAGAAGAGGTAAAAAGATGGTTTAAAATGTCATGGATGCAATACACCGTGCTCTACAAATGGGCTGGGTTACGTCATATTATACCGAGCTCACAGATGGGTCGGGTTACGTTATCTTACACCGAGCCCCACAGGTGGGCCGGGTTATGTCACATATTTCATCATTACACCGAGCCCACAGATGGGCCGGGTTACGTCACATATTGTATCTGTACACCGTGCTCCATGTTATACCCCGTATTTCCAGAGTATGTACGTGAGGGCGTACGTATTATAATTTAAGCCTTAAAGTAGGCAAGGTTCGAAATTTAGGCACAAGTGCCGAAAAGAGTCGTTTTTCGACGAAACGTTTTACAGAACTTGCGAAGGGAAAATTCCGGCTATGTCATGTAGTATATTTCCGGATTTTTCCCAGAGACGAAAACTTTTGGACCAACGGGAGGGTGACATGTGTCACCTCACATCGACGTGAGATTAGCGGTAATGGACGAAAGGGTGAGCTTTAGTTGGTAGGATATTTTGTGCAAGTTGTTGTGGTAGATGGATAAGGTGCACTTGGCTTAAATCTAGCCTTACACTTGCCTTACACTTGGATGAATCTTGGCCATTAGTTGGTCATTTCTTGACCTATAAATACCCCCCTTGTTGAAGAGTTATTTCATCCTAAATTGAGCAATCTTTCTAAGTCTCAAATACTCCTTCCCTTCTAGTGTTTCGTCCGCCACCACCCTCCCTCGAGAAGGCCCTGCCGAAAGTATCCCCTCCTTGTGGTGCTAGCCGTGGGTACCCACTAGCCTAGTTGTTTTCGTATAATACCCCCCCTTTGTGATATAGAAATACTCTCCAAGTATTGTTATAATGCCCTAAATACTCTAGCCCTTATACCTTGTAGTACTTTCCAAAAGTTACCTCTATCGTAGAGTCAGGAAATACTATTATACTTTCCTTTAGCCACTAAACGAAACCCTAAGGAAACCTTCATAGTCGGTTGAAGTGTTAAGTAGAAGTTGTGTAGAACTTCTAAGGGTTGTTTGGAGCGGATTGGAGCACTCGGAGTAGGAGCTAAACGTTGCTCAGGATCGACTTTAAACTTGGATGATTTTGGGGCTTATCGAGGTAAATACTACTGTCCTTCTATTGTAATTGGAAATTACATACTGTAGTTGTATAGAAATGAATATAAGATTCATAGAAGAGAATTGAACTGTAATAGAAGGATATTACAGAAAAGACTTGAATCAAATCACATCGGAAGAATATATAAGTAGAAGATTGAGTACTTACATAGATTGTATTCTGATCGATAATATTTATTGGATGAATGTGCTGCGAGTAGCATATACTACTTGAAAGGTGGACCAGGCTAGCCGGGTTATAGCCGTGGAGCGATTTGCTTATAGTCGATAATCGTCGCGAGGTATGTGATTCTTCCTGTACTCTTGAGCATGAAGTATTTTAAAAGAATACATATAGTACGGTAGACGTACATGTGGCAATGTCTTTTGACTTAAGCCTGAATAATATGTATATGTAATATGGTAGACGTACGTGTGCTAACTGAATATAGTTGTACGGCAATGTCTTTTGACTTAAGCCTGAATAATAAGAACCTTGAAATATTTTAAAAGGAATATGTATATAGTACGGTAGACGTACGTGTGTTAACTGAATGTAGTGTTACGGCAATGTCTTTTGACTTAAGCCTGAATAATAAAGAATCTTGAAGTATTTCAAAAGATTAAGAAACCGTTTTGAAAGAAGAGTAATACTTGGTTTTGAAAACATAAGAGTTATACTAGCTTTATGGGAAGTTAGGTATAACGTCTTAAGAGTGGTAAAGAGAATGGTTTACTGATTTTTAGAAGTTAAGAGACTTGACCTTAAAAGATAAGAGACTTGACTTAAAAGACTTATATGAATTTTGTGGGAAACCTCATTCGTGAGTAATGAGTATTTGGTTTTTAAGGAATAATGTTTTACTGATTTCGGAAATCAGAATGAGTACCGACAACCACTGCAGCGTTAATAAAGGGAAATGTAATGACTAATGAAGTATTATTAAAACCAGTAGAAACCTCCATCTGCATAGAAGCTAAGATGAGACAAAATAATATTACATTTCCTAGATCATGGTTGCTTAATAAGATTTATTATGAACAAGAATAACCTACTCACATATAAGGCGTATGTTTCTCAGATTGTTTTAAAAAGAGAATTATATTCTTAAAGTGAATAAAACTATGAACTATGAAACCTTTCTAAAATAAGAGACTTAAGTACTTGAAAGTAGGCAAACTTGAACTTAGGGAAAATAATGTTGTTTCTTGACGTTGAAAAGGAAAGTGTTTGGGTTTACCTAAAAATGTGAGGCACCCTATTTTTATACTACGGGTATCGGGTGACCTTTATAAAAGAAATGGATCTTTTAAAAAAAAAAATCTAACGTATGTAATACTTGGGGGTCAGAACCTGGACTTTGGCAAAAAATAAACTTGAGTTGTGTGTAACTTGCCTATGTTTGTGTTTGATAGCCTTGTTGTGCAAATACTATATTTCCATACCACCGCGTCTCTCGATGGAGGGCCGGCTGATTTGTTATGAACGATTATTCACCGAGTCCCACGAGATGGGCCGGGACACGTATTTCATCTGATTATTCACCGAGTCCCACGAGATGGGCCGGGACACGTATTTCATCTGATTATTCACCGAGTCCCACGAGTTGGTGGACACGATTTCATCGATTCTTTACCGAGTCCCATAGGATGGCCGACACGTACTCCACATGATTCTTTCGAGTCCCGGGACGGGCCGACACGTATTCCACACGATTTATACCTAGACTGCCGGCAGTGAGGAAGGAGTTCCACGGGCATGAGGGATGACTTGAGGGCGTGAGTCCCTGACTTGACATGACTGCTTTTATGTTGTGAACTGTAGTTTGGTTATCATACATGTCTCCTGCTTTATATAGACTATTATGATTTCATTCTGATCCTTTCTGCTTTCACATACTGTACTGTTATCGACCTCCTTCGGGGTTGCGTTCACGCCGGTAGAAAGTACATCGATTGTGGATCCTCGCCATAGGATCAAAGTTCGTGTTAGGAAGCCCTGTTTCTTGAGGCTTATCTTTTGGTATGTTACGAGTCCAGCAGGTTCTTGTACATTCGTGGTATGGCGGGGCCCCGTCCGTCATAGTTGTTGTCACTTCTTAAGTGCTGTAAATCTTGTTGTGGCGAGTTTGTAAAAGGATAATTGTTCGGGCATTTATGTATATATCTTGAAAAGCTATTTTGGTTGGCTGTTTATTTATCATGTCTCTTAATTCATGTTCGTGTTTTTATTTCCTGATTTTCTCGATGTTGTATCACTAGGGTGCAGGGTAAGGCACGATCACGGGCCGGGTTGGTCGTGACACTCATGAAACGGGGTTACGTTATGCAAAA
This sequence comes from Przewalskia tangutica, assembly GCA_029844215.1. NCBI lineage: Eukaryota > Viridiplantae > Streptophyta > Magnoliopsida > Solanales > Solanaceae > Przewalskia > Przewalskia tangutica. Next base: position 99,114,560 of record CM056728.1, on the reverse strand, counting down.
GATTACATCGAGCCCCAAAATGGGCCGGTTTATGTCATGTAGAGAAGTTTGCATCGAGTCCCAGAATGTGCCGGGATGTGTTTTACCTCGCATGACAGTATCGTTGGGTTATTTTAGAAAGGAAGGCATGGTATTGTCTTGGAAATTCTAAAAAGGAAGGCATGGTATTGTCTTGGTTTTTTCTAAGGAGGGGAGTACTTGCTATTTGATCTAATGAGAGTTAAAGATTACTTAACTTGCATAAGTTGTTCATGATAGCCATTGGTGCTAGTGTTATGAGTATAATTGCGGGGTAAACCCCCAAGACATTATACATCTCCTGAGTATGATTGCGGGTAAACCCCCAAGACATTATACATATTATGTGGATTTGCTCCCCACGATGCGAGGAAACTACCTCATGCGAGTCTGTAGGGCTCATGCGGGTGAAATAGTCTCATGCGGGTGAAATAGTCCTATGCGAGGAAAATTACCTCATGTGGGTGAAATAGTCTCATGCGGGTGAAATAGTCCTATGCGAGGAAATTACCTCATGTGGGTCCACATGACCTATGCGGGTGAAATAGTCCCAAGAGTAGGATTGCATAATGATACGACGGGCGGGTGGCCCTAGATTGATCATAAGCTTCCTAGTTTAAAGCGGTAAAGTTTACTCTACTTTTTAAAAAGGCACAATGTACTGATATTTGTATATTATACTTGTTACATGCTGACAGTGATGTTGTATTCCACGAGCATGCTTATCTGATGATGGTGGTATATTATACTTGTTACACGCAGACAGTGATGTTGTATTCCACGGGCATGCTTATCTGATGATGGTGGTATATTATACTTGTTACATGCTGACAGTGATGTTGTATTCCACGAGCATGCTTCTGTGATATTATATGATGAGGGCAGGTGTCCCTGATTTTGACATGACTTTCATAGGTGAAAGTGGTATGGTATTATAGTGATACAGTGATACAAGGTACAGTTGACTCTTATTTTATATGACACGGTTGGATCTGGTATTTGATTATTTTACTTATCCCTGTCATTTTTTGGCCAGCCATGATTTTAATACTGTACTTTATTTCCGTTCCATACTTAGTACTTGTTATACTGACCCCCTTCGGAGGGCTGCGTTCATGTCCGCAGGTCTAGGTACACAATTATGGATCCGTGAGCTTAGGATCCTGATTCAGCATTTTGAGATGGCTCCAATGTTCCGGAGCTTGTCATTATGGCTAGGTATATTAAGGGGTACGGCGGGGCCTTGTCCCGTCATAGTAATTGTCCAAACTCTTAGAGGTCTGTATTCATATGTGGGTTGGACTGGCTAGAGTTGTATTTACATTGTTGAACAGTGTAGACCCTTTCGGGTGATTTATATTATGGCATCCTTATCGGCTTTGCCTTTGTTTTAAGAAAAAAAAAAGTGTTATTTATCTTCCGCGGTTTATTGTGTTGTATGAATAGAAGGGTGCCCAGGTAGGGCACCAGTTGCGGGCCCGGTGTTCAGGATGTGACAGAGTGGTATCAGAGCAGTTAGTCCTCGGAATGTCTACAGACCGTGTATAGTAAAGTCTTGTTTATCGGTGTGTTGTGCACCACATCTATAAACAGGAGGCTATAGTACATTTATGATTGGTTTCCCTTCTTCTCACTCTGAGATCGTGCGATAGTGCTGTGTTGTTAGGGTAGTCTCTCCCTAACGTATTAATTTGATTGCAGCTATGAGAAAGGCAACAGTGACCCAAAAAGGATTATATAGATTGCGTATCCAGGTTGGTAAAATTATCGTATAGATGGTATTATGATGTTGTATATCTGTACGAGTGTATTTATTTAGGGTCATATGTGTGTTGCCTAGAATGATTATGGTTTATCAGAAGTTGGTTAAGTTATGTGGTATGCTTAAGTGTTATGTACGGATAAATAGAGTTGTTGTGAGTAAGACAACATGATTTTGAGATATTAAGAAACTACATTTCCCGTATGTGGGGACTGATAATGTAGGCTTGGAACATGGAATAATTATGGGCCTTAGAATATTGATAACCGTGGAGACCTTAGTTGTGCAAGGCCTTCTCGGGTAGTAAGATTTATCTCAGACCAAGAATGAGAATTAAGTGCGACAATGGGTTGGGTTGTGGGCTGATTACGGGTCAACCCGTAGCCTAAAATGGAGTGGGGTCAGTTGGAGATGGTCCCTCTTTATGATAGGGTCACGAGGGTGCAAGGCCCAAGTCTAGTAGATCGTTGTACGAGTTCGTGGACGCGTTCCACCAAATCCGGGTCGTGAGGGCCGAGAAGGGCCTTAACGGAAATTGAATCTAAGTATAATGACCAAGTTTGGATATAGTAACTCCAAGGTTAGGAAAACAGAAGCATTATTTGAAATTATGTACGTATACTAGAATAAGTTTGGAAGTACGAGAAGAGTACGACAAGAAAGAAAAGGAGTGAACAAGTGTTAAAAGAATTGAAGTGTTTATAGTTATGACTAATGAAAGTACGAAAGGAGAATCCTTTTAGTCCATGAATGAGAGTTAATAGTGGTGATACACACTTTAGATTTGATTCCTAGTTTGGCTTGTGATTGATGTATAAGCATGTGCGTTATATTGTGGCCATGTGTGGCATATTCGATTGTGTTAGGTATAGTTAAAGGGGGACTATACCGATGTCTGTTTAGACTTAACCTAGTATGAACATTCGGGATGAATGTTTCTAAGGGGGAAGAATGTTACACCCCGTATTTCCAAGAGAATGAGATGAGAACGTACGTAAGGTAATAAGATTGGAATGTTGGAAAGAAAGTGTAGTTACATTTTCGATTTAGAGCAAATTTGGTCACAACGAACGTGATGCCATAATTTATTCACGAGTGGTCGGTTTCGTTCCAAATTTGAGATACGAGCGTAGAATACTATTGTGAAGACGCGGGACTAATAATATGGGGTCCGCCGAGAATTTCACAATTTCGCGGAGACCTTCGAAAAATTATAATATTTTGGACAATTCGGAGGGCGACACGTGTCACCCCTCCACTTGGTCTTTCAAGATGACAAGTCTCTAAGATATTTTGAGGCCAAGTGGGCATGTGGGGCCCACTCCACTTGGCATTATAGGTTTATATATATCCAAGTCTTGAAGACTTGGATCCATTATACACTTGGACCAAAAAATTAGCTCTCTTCTTCTCCCCTTTAGCTCCATAATTTCGAGAGCCCCTTGGCTAAGAACAACCATTGTTGATCAATTTATTTCTCCAAGATTAAGCCCTTAAACCAAGTGTTAAGCCTAGATTAATATTCTACACGGTTTTACTTGTCTTGGCCGAAAGTTGATGCGTAAAACCTAGGGGTTTCGTCAACTTTTGGAAGTGAGATTCAAAGAGAAGTTGCTCCTAAGGTTGTAGAGGGTACATATATGTGATTGGAACTTGAAGAAGTGGAGCGAAACGAAAACTGCGGACCAAAAAATACCGGACTGTTTTGGGACGTTTTGGGCAAAAAAATGAGGTAAAATTCCTTCTTATTTTAAAGTAATTGGATATTACTTATTGTTATTATGTATGGATGAACTTGTGTTAAAAATAATGAAGAATAAAAACATTTGAGCCATGATTGCGTCTAAAACCGATTTGGGACAGATTTGGTGCAAATGGAATTCGTTGGTTATTGTCGTTGTTATCTTCACCTATTGCATGTTATAATGGATTAATATTGTTTTTAATAAGTTGTTATAACTTATGTAGAAGTTTTGGAACTCGAATTGGAATAAAATGGATTAAGGAACGAGTTATCGGGTTGTAGTTGTTGTGGCCGAGAAACTTGTCACGACCCGAACTCGGGCCCGTGACTGGTGCCTTACCCCGGGCACCCTAGTGATACATACATCAGAGTAATCAGCGGAATATAAAACAAGACATGAAATATGAAATAATTATCTGAAGAAAAGTTGCCTTTCGGCAAATATATATAAAAACTTAAACCCGAACAGTTACATCTTTTTTACAACTCTGCCCATAACAGTACTACAGACCTCTAAGAATGATATAACAACAATGGCGGTACAGGGCCCCGCCATACCCCTGAATGTAAGTACCTACAACGACAGGGGATTATACCACTGATAAGCCTCCGGAGAAACGGAGCTTCCCAAAACGTTGAACTGTGATCCTAAGAGCGAGGATCGACGCATCGGTGTACCTCTACCGCGGCATGAACGCAGCCAAGGAGGTCGATAACAGTACCAAGTATGTGAATCGAAAAATCAGTAAATGAAATCATAGTAGTCTATATAAAGCAGAGACATGTATGATAACCAAACTACGATTCACAATAAATAAGCAACATGTCAAGTCGTGGACTCACGCCTCAAAGTCATCACTCAAATATCACTATGGGTCTCACGCCATAACATCAATCATGCGTGGAATACCTCCTCACCGCCGGCGGCTATGATTACACAAAGACTAAGGAATACACATGAACACCGGTCCCACCTGTCATAATAAAACCGTCTGGGGGTAAGTGCGAAGGCATAGTCGACTACTAACACCCACAATACTAACAAGGTCATAAATCGTATCATAAGATCTGTCTAGACGCCACGTGATCGGCCGACACACGCGCGATATCAAATGTGCGCGTCTAGCCACGAACTTCCCTGACTCCGCGATAGGCCAACCTCATAGACCGCGTGGTATTCCTCGCATCGGTAGCTACTCCCGGCGTCCGCTGGACTCGCGATCCGCGTAGCCACATAGACCGCATGACCATAAAGGCCGCACTAACTCGAACTCGTAGCTCGCGCATAGGTCCGGGACCCGCATGAGGTATCCTCGAATCATAGTCACAGCATCGCTCGAGTATTACCCCGCATCGGAGGGCAGCTTAACCTCCGGGATCAAGTCAAGGTGAGTGGTAAAATACCAACATAACGGCTGATCGTTAAACAACTTAAGCGCAATCGAGGGAAACCCCTTTACACAATCATCACAAGATACTAACACACGTAGCATCCTAGCATGAGTACTTATCAAATCAACAAGAAAGTATTACAAGATTATCACAAACCAACATAATCAAGTTATTCACACGAGGTATTTTCTACTATATGATTAACAAGATCGGGTTTTTTATCCCCAAAGTACTTCATACATTAACTCTTTTTAAAAGATCTGTTTCTTTCACAAAAGTCACACAATACCCGTAGTATAAAAATAGAGTGACTATCTTTATAAGTAAACCCAAACACTTCCTTTTGTAAAATCAAGTAACCACGTTATTTTCCAAACGTTCAAGTTTGCCTAATTTCAAATGCTCAAGTTTCTCATTTTCGAAAGGTTTCGTAGTTCATAGTTTTAATCACTTAATGATGTAATTCTCCTTTAAAACAATTTGAGAAACATATACCTTATATGTGAGTAGGTTATTCTTGTTTATAACAATCTTATAAAAACAGCCATGGTCTAGGAAATGTAATATCATTTTGTCTCATCTTAGCTTCTATGCAGATGGAGGTTTCTACTGGTTTTAATAATACTTGATTAGTCAATACATTTCCCTTTATTAGCGCTGCGTAGTGCATTCGATACTTATTCGATTTAGAAATCAAGAAACATTATTCCTTTTAAAACCAAGTACTCATTACTCACGAATGAGGTTTCACACTTTTTAACAAAATTCAATAAAGTCAAGTCTCTTATCTTTTAAGATCAAGTCTCTTAACTTCTTAAATCGATAAATCATTCTTTTTATCTCTCTTAAGCCGTTATACCTAACTTCCCATAAAGCTAGTATAACTCTTAAGCTTTTAAAACCAAGTATTACTCTTCTGTTAAAAATGATTCAGTATTCTTTTGAAATACTTCAAGATTATTCAGGCTTAAGTCCAAAGACATTGCCGTAATTATTATTCAGTTAACACACGTATGTCTACCGTACTATATATATTTTAAAATATCATGCTCAAGAGTATAGGAAGAATCACATACCTCGCGACGATTATCGACTATTAGCAAATAGCTCCAAAGTACTGTAGTCCGGCTAGCCTTTTCCACCCTCCGAGTAGAATACGCTACTCGCAGTACTTCAACCTATAACGGTTATATAAGTCTATCAACTTCTACCTTAATATTCTACTGAAGCGATTTCAGTTCAAGTCTTTCTGTAATATCCTTCTATTACAGTTCAATTCTCTTCTATGAATCTTATATTCATTTCTATACTACTACAGTATGTAATTTCCAATTACAATAGGGGGACAAGATATTTACCTCGATAAGCCCATAATTATCCAAGTATAAATGTCGATCCTGAGCAACGTTTAGCTCCTACTCCGGGTGCTCCAACCCGCTCCAAACAACCCTTAGAAGTTCTATGCAACTTCTACTCAACACTTCAACCGACTATGAAGATTTTTCCTTAGGGTTTCGGTTTGAGACAAAAAGGACAAAAGGTAGTATTTCCGGGCTCTACGTATAGAGGTAACTTTTGGAATACTACAAGGTATAAGGCTAAGATATTTTGGGTATAGTAACAATACTTGGAGAGTATTTCTACCAAGAGAGGGGGGGTGTTTCACGAGAACAACACCACAAGGAGGGGGGTAGGTACTTCTCGGCCAAAGGCCACTAGGAAGGAGGGAAAGGGTTTCGGCCAAGGGCCTTCTTAAAGGGGGAGGGGGACTCTTGGACGAGACACTACACTAAGAGGGAGGAAGTGAGCTTTCAAGACTTAAAAGTTTGGATGAAGAAGTCTTCAAAGGGGGGGGGGGGGTATTTATAGAAAGATCAATGGCCAAGATCAAGCCAAGTGGGGGGGCAAGTGGAGGGCCAAGATTTTCCCAAGTGCCCCCTAACCTACTCCTCAAATCACTCCACAAACAATGGCCCATGTTTTAGGCCCCAAAACCCTCCCAATCGTCCAAGGCAAAAGCCCCCATTGCCGTCCACTTGAGGGTGACAAGTGTCACCCTCTCGTTGGCCCAAAAATGTTCCGTCTCTCGGAAAAATCCGCAAAAATTATAAATGACATAGCCGGAATTTTCCCTACGCAAGTTTTGTAAAACGTTTCGTCGAAAAACGATTCTAATCGGGGGTTGTGAACAAAATTTCGAACCTTGCCTAACTTTAAGGCTCAAACTTTCGTACGTACGTCCGTACGTACATACTCTGGAAATACGGGGTATAACATTCTCCCCTCCTTAGAAACATTCGTCCCGAATGTTCCTTCTAAGCCTCAAAACACACAAGTGCCTGTATAGTCTTCACTACTATACTTACGAAAACAATCACGCCACGCCTGGCCATCAAATAACACACGCGCAATTACTCAACTTCAAGTCTACGAGGAATCACCTCCATTACTACAAAAGCTCCCTCCCAAGGTCTAAAAGATACTCCCTTAAGAAACGATCACTTCTATCCTCTTAACACATGTTCACTTCTTCCCTTACTCGTCGTACCCTTCTCGTACACTCGAACTCTTTCTCATACCTTACCACATTTCTGTTACTGCTTCAGTTTCCAAATCTCTGGGTTACTACCTCCAACTTGGTCATCATAACTGGGAACAATCTGGTTGGATTTTTGATACTATTCCGAACATAGCAACAAGAAAGACCGGACATACTGCCTCCTAACGTCGGACGGCAATGCCAACTATAGGCAACCTGGCCTACTCTTCACAAGATCTGAAAGGCCCAAAGTAACTCGGGCTAAGTTTCCTCTATTTTCCAAAACTCGTCACACCCTTCCGGGGTGGTACCTTCAAGAAGACCCACCGTCAACCTGAACTCCAAGCGTCGTCGCCGATCATCCGTATGACTTCTGTCGACTCTGAGCTACCAATAACCTCTCCTGGATAGGCTTCACCCTATCCACATCCTGCCGAAACAAGTATGAACCATCTATCTGAATGTTGCCAACATCGAACCAATCGACCGGCAACTTACACTTCCGCCCTTACAAGGCTTCATAAGGCGACATCCGAACACTAAAATGGTAGCTAAAGCACTCCCTCAACAGGAGGCAACAACCCTCACAGCTACCCCTGAAATTCAAACACTGGCCCGAGGGCGAATGCGATACTGAGACTCACCGGAGTTCCTACCCTGCCTGGTAAAACTTCCAGAAAAAGAAGTAGCCAAAACCTGGGCTTCACTGTCTGTCATAAGGTAAAAGCAGGCACCTCGTGCAGCCTTACAACCTTCTTGATATAAACATCTGGCATAACTTACTGCCGAGTACAAGGTTTTGACTAAAAGATAAGACGGGCTGACCTCCTCGGCCCGACTACTGGTCGAATGCATCCACGAACTCGTACGCTGGTTAACTAAACTTGGGCCTAACATCCTCGTGACCCTATCACAAAGCGAAACCACCCCAAACTGACCCCATCACAAAACAGGCTGCGGGTTGACCCGCAACATGGCCTCAACCCGACCCACTTTCGCGCAAAACACTGGCTCCCCGATCCGGAACAATCTCACTAATCACGTTACGAAAACCTAGCGGTCTTCTTAGCTCAACTACCCTCTTTCATTCACACTACTCAGGGGCTTATCCCACAACCATAGCTCACGTGTACTATGCACTCCGATAAGGGTTAAACGTAAAAATATAAATCTTTTACTCGAGATGGCCTTGCCTCTAAGGTCTCCACGTATAAAACTCTAAGGCTCACACTTTCCCTTATCCCCAATCTTACCCTTCTAACTAACTATGATTTCTAATCACAATTATCACACATACAATCTCTAGAGGGTTAAGGATATACCTGAGTCTACTGCTTCACTCCCCTTAGTCGTTCTAATCAAACCTGCCCCGTAGGGCGCATAACTAGGGAAGATGACGAACTACCCACCGATCCTGAAGGCTGAGTCCTCCTACTTGCATCCCTCCTAATAGGACATCCTTTCGACATATGGCCCTGACGGCCGCAGGTAAAACAAGTACCAACTAAAAGACGACGTTCCCCGGGATGACGCCTGTCACATTGTGAACACTGGGGAAAAACTGAATCCGGCTGGCTAGAACCTACGTGTAGCTGTGAACCGGAAGCTCTGGAGCTCTGACCAACTCCGGCTTATCCCAACGCCCCGAACTCGTGGAGAACCACTGCTGCTGGCGAGGCGCATAACCAATCATTCTTGGCGGTTCGCCTCGAAAGTTACCAAAGGACCTTCGCATGGCCTCTTCTACCGCCTCGTTAACCCGTCGATCTTTACGTTTCTTGGCCTGAGGCGCATAAGCCCGTACACAGGCCATGCTCAAGCCTAACTGAAGAATTTCTCTTGCACTACCCTCTCTAAGATAGTCGTCAAGACCCGTGATAAATCGATACATTATACTCTTTGGTAGCTACATCCTTAGCTAGTAACAGGGTCGCCTCTTTGCAATCTATACTCTGTTCGGCCGTGGGCGAAGGTTCATATATCATGGTCGCAGTAGGAACTGCTGCCGCTGTGCTAAACTCTGCTGGGGCTGGCGACGTCGCAGAACTCCCCGAATGAAGCACCACCCTAGGTGATGATTGGGCCTGTGCCCTCGTAACCCTCAGATTTACTCGCGGCTCCTGGCCGCTTTGCCTCTGGGCGGGTTGCCTTTACGCGGAGGCATAACGGTGGGAAAGAAATACGTTAGAGGGGTCCAACTTACAACACAGCTCTAAGGCACGATCTCAGAGTGAGAAGAATGGAAACCAATCCTAAATATCCTATAGCCTCCTGATTATTGGTGTGGTGCACAACACACCGATAATCAAGACTCTACTAGATACGGTCTGTAGACACTTTCCGAGGATTAACTGCTCTGATACCACTTTTGTCACGACCCGAACTCGGGCCCGTGACTGGTGCCTTACCCCGGGCACCCTAGTGATACATACATCAGAGTAATCAGCGGAATATAAAACAAGACATGAAATATGAAATAATTATCTGAAGAAAAGTTGCCTTTCGACAAATATATATAAAAACTTAAACCCGAACAGTTACATCCTTTTTACAACTCTGCCCACAACAGTACTACAGACCTCTAAGAATGATATAACAACAATGGCGGGACAGGGCCCCGCCATACCCCTGAATGTAAGTACCTACAACGACAGGGGATTATACCACTGATAAGCCTCTGGAGAAACGGAGCTTCCCTAAACGCTGAACTGTGATCCTAAGAGCGAGGATCGACGACTGGTGTACCTCTACCTGCGGCATGAACGGCCTCGAAGGAGGTCGATCTAACAGTACCAAGTATGTGGCGAAAAATCAGTAAATGAAATCATAGTAGTCTATATAAAACAGGAGACATGTATGATAACCAAACTACAGTTCACAATAAATAAGCAGTCATGTCAAGTCAGGGACTCACGCCCTCAAAGTCATCACTCAAATATCACTATGGGTCTCACGCCCATAACATCAATCATGCCCGTGGAATACCTCCCTCACTGCCGGCAGTCTATGATTACAAAGCACCAAGGAATACACATGAACACCAGGTCCCACCTGTGTCATAATAAAACCGTACGGGGTAAGTACGAAGGCATAGTCGACTACTAACACCCACAATACTAACAAGGTCATAAACTGTATCATAAGATCTGTCTAGACCGCCACATGATCGAAGCTGGACACACGCCCGCAGTATCAAATGTGCGCGTCTAGCCACGAACTTCCGCACTCGCATAGGCCAACCTCATAGGCGCGTGAGGTATTCCTCGCATCGGTGGTAGCTCCGGCGATCCGCTCGACTCGCGATCCGCGTGGCCACATAGACCGCATGACCATAAAGGCCGCACACTAACTCGAACTCGTAGCTCGCGATAGGTCCCGGGACCCGCATGAGGTATCCTCGAATCATAGTCACACATCGCTCGAGTATTACCCGCGTCGGAGGCGCTTTAACCTCCGGGATCAAGTCAAGGTGAGTGGTACAATACCAACATAACGACTGATCGTTAAACAACTTAAGCGCAATCGAGGGAAACCCCTTTACACAATCATCACAAGATACTAACACACGTAGCATCCTAGCATGAGTACTTATCAAATCAACAAGAAAGTATTACAAGATTATCACAAACCAACACAATCAAGTTATTCACACAAGGTACTTTCTACTATATGATTAACAAGATCGGGTTTTTTATCCCCAAAGTACTTCATACATTAACTCTTTTTAAAAGATCTGTTTCTTTCACAAAAGTCACACAATACCCGTAGTATAAAAATAGAGTGACTATCTTTATAAGTAAACCCAAACACTTCCTTTTGTAAAATCAAGTAACCACGTTATTTTCCAAACGTTCAAGTTTGCCTAATTTCAAATGCTCAAGTTTCTCATTTTCGAAAGGTTTCGTAGTTCATAGTTTTAATCACTTAATGATGTAATTCTCCTTTAAAACAATTTGAGAAACATATACCTTATATGTGAGTAGGTTATTCTTGTTTATAACAATCTTATAACAGCAGCCATGGTCTAGGAAATGTAATATCATTTTGTCTCATCTTAGCTTCTATGCAGATGGAGGTTTCTACTGGTTTTAATAATACTTGATTAGTCAATACATTTCCCTTTATTAGCGTTGTTGTGGTCTGTTCGATACTTATTCTGATTTCCGAAATCAGTAAAACATTATTCCTTTTAAAACCAAGTACTCATTACTCACGAATGAGGTTTCACACTTTTTAACAAAATTCAATTAAGTCAAGTCTCTTATCTTTTAAGATCAGGTCTCTTAACTTCTTAAATCGATAAATCATTCTTTTTATCTCTCTTAAGTCGTTATACCTAACTTCCCATAAAACTAGTATAACTCTTAAGCTTTTAAAACCAAGTATTACTCTTCTGTTAAAAATGATTCAGTATTCTTTTGAAATACTTCAAGATTATTCAGGCTTAAGTCCAAAGACATTGCCGTAATTATTATTCAGTTAACACACGTACGTCTACCGTACTATATATATTTTAAAATATCATGCTCAAGAGTATAGGAAGAATCACATACCTCGCGACGACTATCGACTATTAGCAAATAGCTCCAAAGTACTGTAGTCCGGCTAGCCTTTTCCACCCTCCGAGTAGAATACGCTACTCGCAGTACTTCAACTTATAACGGTTATATAAGTCTATCAACTTCTACCTTAATATTCTACTGAAGCGATTTCAGTTCAAGTCTTTCTGTAATATCCTTCTATTACAGTTCAATTCTCTTCTATGAATCTTATATTCATTTTTATACTACTACAGTATGTAATTTCCAATTACAATAGGGGGACAAGATATTTACCTCGATAAGCCCATAATTATCCAAGTATAAATGTCGATCCTGAGCAACGTTTAGCTCCTACTCCGGGTGCTCCAACCCGCTCCAAACAACCCTTAGAAGTTCTATGCAACTTCTACTCAACACTTCAACCGACTATGAAGATTTTTCCTTAGGGTTTCGGTTTGAGACAAAAGGACAAAAGGTAGTATTTAGCTCTACGTATAGAGGTAACTTTTGGAATACTACAAGGTATAAGGCTAAGATATTTTGGGTATAGTAACAATACTTGGAGAGTATTTCTACCAAGAGGGGGGGTGTTTCACGAGAACAACACCACAAGGAGAGGGGGTAGGTACTTCTCGGCCAAAGGCCACTAGGAAGGGGGGAAAGGGTTTCGGCCAAGGGCCTTCTCAAAGGGGGAGGGGGACTCTTGGACGAGACACTACACTAAGAGGGAGGAAGTGAGCTTTCAAGACTTAGAAGTTTGGATGAAGAAGTCTTCAAAGGGGGGGGGGGTATTTATAGGAAGATCAATGGCCAAGATCAAGCCAAGTGGGGGGGCAAGTGGAGGGCCAAGATTTGCCCAAGTGCCCCCTAACCTACTCCTCAAATCACTCCACAAACAATGACCCATGTTTTAGGCCCCAAAACCCTCCCAATCGTCCAAGGCAAAAGCCCCCATTGCCGTCCACTTGAGGGTGACAAGTGTCACCCTCTCGTTGGCCTAAAAATGTCCCGTCTCTCGGAAAAATCCGCAAAAATAATAAATGACATAGCCGGAATTTTCCCTACGCAAGTTTTGTAAAACGTTTCGTCGAAAAACGATTCTAATCGGGGGTTGTGAACAAAATTTCGAACCTTGCCTAACTTTAAGGCTCAAACTTTCGTACGTACGTCCGTACGTACATACTCTGGAAATACGGGGTATAACAAAACTGCCCAAAACTGTTAGACGTTGTTGTGTCGTTTAGTGGACTGTTTTGAGGTATTAAATACTGGAAATTTAGTTGTTGTTATGCATGTTTAAGTGTAGTAGTTGGTAATGAAAGTCCTAAGGGAATAAGAGTGTGGAAAGGCTTAAAAAGCCTCACATTTTACTCTCGTTATGGTTGGATTGTGGACTGTTTTTATGGGTTGAATTATGGAATGTTTTATATAAGTTAAGGGGCCGAATTTTGCACGTAAGGTAGGTGTGTGATCCCCTTTGGTTGCTGATTTGATTGTGCCTTAAATGTGGCTTGTTGGTTGATGAATACGGGCCTTGAAAAGGTGGAAAAGTACGTAGAAACAAAGGAAGTGCTGCCCAATTTTCCGTATAATTAGAGGGCCATTATTTGGTATAAGCCTACACTTGATAGCTTGTAGTTGATAGAAGTGCTATTGTCATTTTAGGTTGAAGTACTACGTGTAGCACATTCTACTTGGCTTGTGGAATAGCCAATAAGGTTGAAGTACATTGGAGCGTATTGCTACTTGTCGTTTGGGTTAGTCGCCAACGAGGTATGTGAACTTCTTCCTTCTATCGACATGATTATCCTTGAGGTATACTTGCCTTGTTATTTGGGGTATACGTGACTTGTTTTCTTGAAGTACTTGCCTTGTCATTAGGAAATATTCATGTTATGGATTTTATGCTAAATGTATGTCTAAAATATTCCTAAGTTCTTACCAAAGTCTTATGGGGATGTTGGTAAGAGTCGTTAGGAAGTATTGGAGTCGAGTTGACTTTGTTAATTTACTACACTAATGGGAATAGGTGTCGAACAAGCCACTGCAGCGTTAATAAAAATGTATCGACAATCAATTATATTGAAATGAGTAGAATTCTCCATCTGCATAGAAACTAAGATAAGACAAAATTGTATTACATTTTCTAGATCACGGTCGCTTAACAAGATCGTTATAAACGAGTATAACCTATTCACAGCTCATAAAAGTATTAATTTTGAAAGTACACGAGACTTGGATTTCGAAAGTATAAATGACTTGAGTTTTGAAAAAGGTGTAGTAACTCGATTTGAAAAGTATATGTTACTTGATTCAAAGAGAATAAGTAACTCGATTTGAAATGTATATGTTACTTGATTCAAAGAGAATAAGTAACTCGATTTGAAAAGTATATTTTACTTGATTCAAATAGAATAAGTAACTCGATTTGAAAAGTATATGTAACTTAATTTAAAGAGTAGAAGTAACTTGATTTAAAGGCATAACTTACTTGATTTTGAAAAAGGGAAGTTTATTGATTTAAAAGAGAAGGTGTGGCATGATTATTTTATATGTATGTACGTAGTATGTTGGGTCCAACTCCCTAATCTTGCATGATATGATTCTTTTATAAGTATGCATGTACGTAGTACTTTGGGTTTAGTTTCCCTAAGGTTTCAAGTTGTGAAAATGCCTTAGTGTGATTAAAAAGGAAGATGTGATAAAGTGACTTAAGTTCTCTAAAATGAAAGGTTGTTATAATAGCTTTATGGGAAGTTGTTATAACGACTTGAGAAGAGGTAAAAAGATGGTTTAAAATGTCATGGATGCAATACACCGTGCTCCACAGATGGGTCGGGTTACGTCATATTACATCGAGCTCACAGATGGGTCGTGTTACGTTACCTTACACCGAGCCCCACAGGTGGGCCAGGTTATTTCACATATTTCATCATTACACCGAGCCTACAGATGGGCCGGGTTACGTCACATATTGTATCTGTACACCATGCTCCACAAATCGGTCGGATTACGTTATGCAAAAGATTACATCGAGCCCCAAAATGGGCCGGATTTTGTCATGTAGAGAAGTTTGCATCGAGTCCCAGAATGGGCAGGGAGTGTTGTACCTCGCATGACAGTATCGTTGGGTTATTTTAGAAAGGAAGGCATGGTATTGCCTTGGTTTTTTCTAAGGAGGAGAGTACCTCCGATTTGATCTAATGAGAGTTAAAGATTACTTAACTTGCATAAGTTGTTCATGATAGCCATTGGTGCTAGTGTTATGAGTATAATTGCCGGGTAAACCCCATGGCATTATACATCTCCTGAGTATGATTGCGGTGTAAACCCCCAAGACATTATACATATTACGTGGATTTGCTCCCCACAATGCGAGGAAACTACCTCATGCGAGTCCGAAGGGCTCATGCGGGTGAAATAGTCACATGCGGGTGAAATAGTCTCATGCGAAGAAATTACCTCATGCGGGTGAAATAGTCCTATGCGAGGAAATTACCTCATGCGGGTCCAAATGACCTATGCGGGTGAAATAGTCCCAGGAGTAGGATTGCATAATGATACGACGGGTGGGTGGCCCTAGATTGATCATAAGCTTCCTAGTTTAAAGCGGTAAAGTTTACTCTACTCTTAAAAAGGCACAGTGTACTGATATTTGTATATTATACTTGTTACATGCTGAATGTGATGTAGTATTTCACGGGCATGCTTATCTGATGATGGTGGTATATTATACTTGTTACATGCTGACAGTGATATTGTATTCCACGGGCATGCTTATCTGATGATGGTGGTATATTATACTTGTTACATGCTGACAGTGATGTTGTATTCCACGGGCATGCTTATCTGATGATGGTGGTATATTATACTTGTTACATGCTGACAGTGATGATGTATTCCACGAGCATGCTTATGTGATATTATATGATGAGGGCAGGTGTCCCTGCTTTTGACATGGCTTTCATAGGTGAAAGTGGTATGGTGTTATAGTGATACAGTGATACAAGGTACAGTTGGCTCTTATTTTATATGACACGGTTGGATCTGGTATTTGATTATTTTACTTGTCCATGTCATTTTTTGGCCAGCCATGATTTTAATACTGTACTTTATTTTCGTTTCATACTTAGTACTTGTTGTACTGACCCCCTTCGGGGGGCTGCGTTCATGTCCGCAGGTCTAGGTACACAGTTGTGGATCCGCGAGCTTAGGATCCTGATTCAGCATTTTGAGATGGCTCCAATGTTCCGGAGCTTGTCATTATGGCTAGGTATATTCATAGGTACGGCGGGGCCTTGTCCCGTCATAGTAATTGTCCAAACTCTTAGAGATCTGTATTCTTATGTGGGATGGACTGGCTAGAGTTGTATTTACATTGTTGAACAGTGTAGACCCTTTCGGGTGATTTATATTATGGCAGCCTTATCGGCTTTGCCTTTGTTTTAAGAAAAAAAGTGTTATTTATCTTCCGCGGTTTATTGTGTTGTATGAATAGAAGGGTGCCCAGGTAGGGCACCAGTTGTAGGATCGGGGTTCAGGGCGTGACAGAGTGGTATCAGAGCAGTTAGTCCTCGGAATGTCTACAGACCGTGTATAGTAGAGTCTTGTTTATCGGTGTGTTGTGCACCACATCTATAAACAGGAAGGCTATAGTACATTTAGGATTGGTTTCCCTTCTTCTCACTCTGAGATCGTGCGATAGAGCTGTGTTGTTAGGGTAGTCTCTCATTAACGTATTATTTTGATTGCAGCTATGAGAAAGGCAACAGTGACCCAAAAAAGATTATATAGATTGCGTATCCAGGTTGGTAAAATTATCGTATAGATGGTATTATGATGATGTATATCTGTACGAGTGTATTTATTTAGGGTCATATGTGTGTTGCCTAGAATGATTATGGTTTATCAGAAGTTGGTTAAGTTATGTGGTATGCTTAAGTGTTATGTACGGATAAATAGAGTTGTTGTGAGTAAGACAACATGATTTTGAGATATTAAGAAGCTACATTTCCCGTATGTGGGGACTGATAATGTAGGCTTGGAACATGGAATAATTGTGGGCCTTAGAATATTGATAACCGTGGAGACCTTAGTTGTGCAAGGCCTTCTCGGGTAGTAAGATTTATCTCAGACCAAGAATGAGAATTAAGTGCGACAATGGGTCAGATTGTGGGCTGATTACGGGTCAACCCGTAGCCCAAAATGGAGTGGGGTCAGTTGGAGGTGGTCCCGCTATGTGATAGGGTCACGAGGGTGCAAGGCCCAAGTCTAGTAGATCATTGTACGAGTTCGTGGACGCGTTCCACCAAAACCGGGTCGTGAGGGCCGAGTGTTGATAGTCAATTTTGACCCGTTTTTCGTATATTTATTGCAATTTTATGTGTTTTAGGACACCACATTTTAATCATCATTTTTTGCATTTTTATCTTTTTATTTTAAATTAAGCATTCTGTCTTTGTTAATATTATGTTTCTATTATTAGTACACCGTCGTTTATTTTAATAATATTTGCATATCTTTAAATAATTAATTGACATCCCGTTTTAATTTTTAATTAGACATTAAACATTTGCTAAATATTGTATTTTATTATTATTGCATCGGCATTTGCATTTTTATAATTTCGCATCTTTTTAAATAATCTTTTCTTTTAAACAATTAATCCATTTTGCATTTTTGTCAAACCAGTCCAGTTCGAGGCTTAATTCGGATCAGTCCAATCCAACACCCTTTTTATTTTTTTATTTTTTTATTTTAATCCAACACTCTTTTATTCCCCCCCCCCCCCCCAAATACCAAACCCTAATCCTACCCCTATAAAACAAAACATCCCCCCCCCCTAACAAGAAATGAACATCAGCAGCCCAAATATGCCCTCTCCCTCACTTCTCTCCCTCACCCTCTCTCCCTTCACATGTTCCCTTCGCCACCTCCCACACCCCTTTTTATTTTCAGAAGCCCAACCGCACACCCCTGCCCTCTCCCTCACCCTCTCTCCCTGCATCTCCCACCAGCCCGCACATTCGCCATCTTCCTCACTCCTCTCACCTTCCCATCGCCGGCGAACCCTCTTCCCGTAGACGAACTACATAAGCATACACACACAAACGTCGACCCCACCCCCCACACTACACGCAAACCACCACTGTCATACAGTCCATCGCCTCTCTCGCTGTCCGTGCTCAAACCACTGGCGGCGTCGCTCCGGCGACCTCGTCGTGGAAGTGACGTCGCCACCCTCGCTGCCTTGGTTTGGTTCTATTTTTAGATTTGTTGGCATATTTTTATTTGGACTGATTTCCTTTATTTTTTTGAATCTCGCCGGAGTTTGAAGAACTCCGGCGACCTGTGTCATGTTCCGTTTTCGGATCTGTGCGTACTGTTGTTGTTGGAATGATTTTCCGACTTTTGTTCGTATCCTGCCGGAGTTTAAAGTTCTGGCGAACTACTTGCATTTGGTTCCTACTGTTATTGGTCGTACACTGGACTGATTTTTTTTTATTGTTTTTGACCTTTATCTGAGTTTGCATCATTTTGGGTCACTACGGTGACATCCTGAAATTCCCGGCGACGATATATATTTCCGACGAGTTGGCTACTGCTTTACTTTTCTGTTTTGTGTTGGACTGATTTTCACTGGTTTTGCTATTAGTGGACTGTTTGTGGGTGTTGGGCTATTTTCTGGACTGGTTTTTTGTGGGTTTAACCACTGTTACGATGTTCTGATTTCCGGGACTGATTCTGGACGATTTTTGCCCCTTTATTTTATTAAACTAATTTTGAACATGTTGCTACACTTGTTGGTATTTTACTAATTTTTGAACATGATACTACACTGGCCAATGAAAAAGTTATCCGTCGATTTTTTAGGCCTCCAGAGTTGCAAAGACGGAAAATAAAATAAATGAAGCTTTCAGGGCGTTGATGATTTCTTCTACTTACACAGGATAACCAACATGCGCTGGCAGGGCGAATTCTCGCAGCCGCACTTGTTTAGGATGTCCCACTTTATTTTTATATATATCTGAGCCCTCCGTGTTTAAAACTATTACTGTTTTGGCGCGGATATTGGCTGATGAAGGAATCCCCGTCTGATTTCCAAGGCCTCCTCTGTGCAAAAGACAGATTTATTTTTTGGCTTTACTTATTAATTCTTGTCATTGCTTTAAAATTATCTTTTCTACTATTAATACTTTACTAAGTGTTTATGCAGGTATCCGGAGATCATCTTGTGCAGAAGGCCTAAAAAGGGCTAAAAAATGTCCCAGAGTTTTATTTTATGTCGCACTTAATTTTAGTTTTATTATTTTGTATTGCACTTTATTTTAATTATAAATTATGAAAAAATGCTTAGAATAGGTAGAGTAAAAAAGGGGCAATAAATAATTAACCTAGGTTTGAACGAATAACCGCAAGTTAGCGGATCTTAAAGGATGCCTAATCACTTCCCTTTAGGATAATAAAGAACCCTGATCCAGAATCTCATTAATTTTGCAGACCATTAAATGGAGATTAATTGCAGTATTTTACTGCAACAAATCAAGTGTCCTAATTCACTTAACTAATTAGGTGACGACTCCTCAAAATCAGCATTATTGCTCCATCCAGGGAACCGCGCCAAAAAGCAACGTTGCGGATACCGTTCAGACCCCGAGGTCAAAAACGGGCGCGACAGCATGTCGACTCCGCTGGGGATATCAGGTTCTTGATCATAGCAAACCCAGGTTAATTAAATATTGCGCCTTATTTTGCTTTTATATTTGTTGTAAATGTTTTATATTGTTTGCTTTTATTTTGTAATTAACTACTTTAATTGCTACATTCTTTTACTGCTTACCTTAAATTGTCATTTCGCTCATATTTCCTCAATTTTGGAAAATGGACACTATCAGACACTACACGCGAGGTGTGCTTTGCACACCCGCAAATTTCTTTAAAATATCCAAATTTAGGAGAGTTGACATTTTACGCGGAGAATCCGGTCCAACCGGTGGCCGCGTAGCCTTCTCACTCGAGTAGTCCGCTCGGGAACCATTGTGTCTAGTAAGCCAAATTTTAGAAAATTTAAGATAGAGCTATACCGTCCTCTTTATTTTAAGTCATGCATGCATACACTCTAGGTGGGTCGATCCTTGGTATCGTCTCCACGATTAGCAAATCCACCAAATTGTCGTTGGGTTTCACAACCCGTCGACCAATAAGCATATATGTGTAGCGTGATAATGATAGACGGATCCAAGCCTGGTCTTGACACACCGAAATTGGGAAAAGTGCACCGTCATTTGGTCGTCATTTCCAACAAAACATTGTAGTTTAACGGCTTGGACTTATTTATCATAATTTCGCATATCTGGCGTTTAGGCCAACCTCTGGCATAAGAGAGGTCTCATGCATATTAGGACGCGCGCTTGATTTGCATGCTTTTGTTTACTATTGTTGTCGCTAGCAATTCTGTACATATTATTTAATGCAATAATTACCCTTTTGTGATTCCGGGCTCGAGCATTTGCATTTTTGCTGTCACATTGCAATCAGGACTTCTACTGCGTAAATCACTCTTGAATAGCGTGACTTGGACTTTGTGAAGCATCAACCACCAGTCTGGTCGAACCAATCAGGGGAGTCTTTGACTATATTGTCACACCTCTTCATTTTTATTATTTTGTCATTTTCCTACTCACCCATTTCTCATATTTTTTGCAGGAAGGTCGTCCTCGCAAACAGCCGAGGGCGGTCGGAAAAAGAAAAAAAACATCACAAGAATGAGCGGGAATTATGTTTACTAATAGAAGTCAGTCTATACTATATTCAACGAGACATCGCTCTCAGTTCTTCTATATTTTGTATCTTTATACATATTTGCAAATTCAATTGATATGTTTAGCGTTGATTACATAGTTCTTTCATATCATGCATTTTACAGCATAATCATTCCGAACTACGCGTGTCTGATTCTCACCATACGGTGTGATACGTAGCAACTCATTTTGGGTTCGACACCACAAAAAAAAACATATTTTTCTCATTCATGCATCCATTCATCATGTTTGCGGGCATTCATTTTTTCGTTACATTCATTTTTACTTTGCATTCGTCCACAGTGGACAATCATTTCTTTTGCACAGCTTTATATTACTATCCTTTCATTGATAAATTCTTTTCAAGCATCTATTTTATAACATATTTGAACGAACTACACACACCTGATTCCCTCGGTGAGATACGTAGGCAGCCCTATTCGGGTTCGGTACCATTTATTCAAAAAATACAAAAAAACAATTATTCGAAAAATACAAAAAAATTATTATTAAAAAAAAATACAAAAACAAAATGTGTTATTCAAAAAAAAAACATTTTTAAGTATCATTTTTTGACTTGGTTGATACCAACACAGTTAGGATTGTGCATTAAAATAAAAAAATAATAATTTAAAAAAGAAAAAAAAAATTAGTATGGGTTGACTTTGTGGTAAACCATTGATTCTTTTGGTACCTCTTATTCATACCCGTAGATGACATTGTCTTGCATGTTTCCAAGATAAGAATGAAACCAACCTCATCGTTAAATATGCATTGTGTGGTGAATGTTTGAATAAGTTCAATTGCATTGCATTGTGATCTAGAACTTGGCCTGAATGTTTGTTGAGGCGAAATCTTGAGTAACACTCGGTGTAGGAAATGATCGTAGGCTTTCTTTGACCCGTTTGAGCCTTTTCAGCCTACCAAATAACATTATCTCTAGTATACCACTTTGAGCCTAAACCTATTTTTTTCGACAACCGCATATTACACCTATACCCTTTCTGAGTGCATACGCATTGTTTCTCCCTTGGCCCGACCTCCTTGAGTGCTTTAGAAATATGCAAGTGACTGACAAAATTCTAGCTGAAGTCTCCAAAGACAAAAGTTGTCAAAGTCCAAAAAGCAAAAGAAAACAAAAGCAGAGACGACTTCACACAAAGAGGAAGTCAAAAGTCCCGATAATTAAAAAAAAAAGGAATATATAACCCCGAAAAAAAAAGGGCTCCAAATGAAAGATTCAAAAGAAGTCAGTACAGAAAAACTGGGACAAAAAGAAAGCAAGTCAGCATTAAAACGCACAAATAACAAGCATGGACGTAGTCCAACTCTCGAGAAATGATTAGTCACTTTTACCCAAATGATATCCATTCTTTTCCCCAAGCCTACATTACAAGCTCGTGACAAGCCCTACATGATCTTATACTGAGGGTTCTCATATTAGTGGATACTTACATGACGGCCAAGCCTATGGTATCACAAATGCATGCATTGAACATCTTTCTGAGTGTGAGTGTGTTTTCTCTAAACGTCCCAAAATTCAAAATACTGAAATATATGTGAGAAATGAGACTTTCTTTCAGTGGGGGCATTTGAAACGTGAGATTACGTGTAGTTCGAAACCTTGGATGCAAGCAGGTGTGTCGACACTCAGGTATGTCTGAGGTACTATCTGAAGCTGTGTGAGTTACACCGGAGCCAATCTCGGTTAGACTGAAAGCAATAAAAGAAAATCCTTATGCACAATACTAATTGTTGGTATCAACTGAAGTCAGAACGTAATTTTGTCTTCCATTTTTTCAGAAAAAAACAACAAAATGCATATTACATAAAATTCTTATTTTTTGCATTACGAACTACGTCTTAACCTGATTCCCTCAGCGGGATACGTAGGCGGCCACATCGGCTTCGGTCCCACATCATTTTAAAATCATAAAAATCCTTATTTTGCATCACGAACTACGTCTTTACCTGATTCCCTCAGCGGGATACGTAGGCGGCCACATCGGCTTCGGTCCCACATCATTTTAAAATTATAAAAAAATCCTTATTTTGCATCACGAACTACGCTCTGACCTGATTCCTTCGGTGGGATACGTAGATAGCCACATCGGCTTCGGTCACACCGTTAGAAATATTTCTTCCTTGTTTTTGCACAGGACTCAATTTTGTTCATTGGAGAGTTTAGCATCCTCATATATTTTGCATCCATGACTACCTACACATGACTGGGGCGTATTTTGAGGGTTGTATTCTCATCTACTCAATTGTACATTGTCCATATTCTCGCATTAGTTTTTCATTCATGATTAAAAAATAAAAATTACTTATCTGATCGCTTTGATAGCGTCAAGATTCGACCTTACTCAGTTGAAAGTTCAACATCTTCATTACCAGAAACTGAGACATTTTAAGGATTCACAGCAAGAAAATGGCAATAGACAGGAAAAGCAGGCCAACTAGGTCTTCAACCCAAACCAGTCTGAGCATGCAAGCGTCAAGAGCCAAAGCTACAAAGTCGATGCTAATCAACCATTCCTTTCCTAAAACTCACTAAGTTTTCTTTGAGTGCAGGATCTTCATATCAACAAAGGCAGGAACACAACAATAAACCCATGCGGGTCACAAACACACAACGTCTATGCAATTTTGACCCGTTTTTCGTATATTTATTGCAATTTTATGTGTTTTAGGACACCACATTTTAATCATCATTTTTTGTATTTTTATCTTTTTATTTTAAATTAAGCATTCTGTGTTTGTTAATATTATGTTTCTATTATTAGTACACCGTCGTTTATTTTAATAATATTTGCATATCTTTAAATAATTAATTGACATCCCGTTTTAATTTTTAATTAAACATTAAATATTTGCTAAATATTGTATTTTATTATTATTGCATCGACATTTGCATTTTTATAATTTCGCATCTTTTTAAATAATCTTTTCTTTTAAACAATTAATCCATTTTGCATTTTTGTCAAACCAGTCCAGTTCGAGGCTTAATTCGGATCAGTCCAATCCAACACCTTTTTTATTTTTTTATTTTAATCCAACACTCTTTTATTTCCCCCCAAAATAATACCACACTTTTCATTCCCCCCCCCCCCACACACACACACACAAATACCAAACCCTAATCCTACCCCTATAAAACAAAACATTTCCCCCCACCCCCCGACAAGAAATGAATATCAGTAGTCCACATCTGCCTTCTCCCTCACCTCTCTCCCTTCATGTTATACCCCGTAATTCCAGGGTATGTATGTGAAGACGTACGTACGAGAATACGACAGTAATATTGAAAAGAAAGAAAGATGTGATTTTTCGACGGAAAAGTTTCCGGGTTTTGTGAAGGAAAAAGGTTCGTTGATGGGAATTGGATTCCCAGATTTGGTATTTGGACTTCTTGGATTATATTAGAATTTTGGAATTTTATTTTCGGAAATGGTCACGTGGGCCCACGGGAGAAATTTACGATTTTGTGGGGCCCACTTTGTTTTCGAGATTTTCGGTATTTTGGATATTTTCGGAAGATGAAATATTTTGGACGAGTAAGGGGGCGACACGTGTCACCCCACTTAGGTGGCCATGTGGGCCGAATTGAAGGGACAAGTGGCTTGCCACTTGTCCCATGGCCGAAATGGCCATGACACTTGGCTCTTGTTTTTTTTGGCCATGTGGTGTGGTGGGACCCACACACACATGGCTCAATCTAGACCACACACTTGCTATGATCTTGACCCTTGATGTCTCTATAAATACCCCCTTAGTGCAAGACATAATATCATCCCACACTTAAAGATTTTCCAAGGCAAAAATATCCCCTTCTTTGTGGTGTTCTCGTACCCCCCCCCCCCACTTTGTGTAGAGAAATACTTCAAGTATTGTTGTATAATCCCAAATACCTTAGCCTAGTATCCCTAGTAGTATTCCAAAGTTATTTCAATACTAGGAGCCCGGAAATACTACTTTATTCCAATAGTCGCAAAATGAAACCCTAGAAAAATCTTCATAGCTTGGATGAAGTGTTAAGAGAAGTTGTTTAGAAACTTCTAAGGGTCGCTTGGAGCGGGTTGGAGCGTAAGGAATTGGAGCTAAACGTTGCTCAGGATCGACTTATAATCTTGGATAATTTTGGGCTTATCGAGGTAATGATCTATGTCCCCCTATTGTAATTGGATATTACATATTGTAGTAGTTTAGAATTGAGTATAAGATATACTGGAAGGATGATTATAAAGGATTGAATTGTATTTACATTGGACTGTATTTACAGTAGACTTATGTAGTATTATTGTGAGGCAGAATTGTACACGTCCGGTTAGACGTGTAATCCCATTGGAGTTGTTGGCTTGGTAGCAGGCCTTGTTATGGGAGGTTATTTATATGTTTGCGGGGGGGGGGAGGGGAGGTGCTGGCGAATTTTCCGTAGAATAAGGAACTGTTTACTTAGAGTATGCTACGAAGAGAATTAGAGGTTGATAGATATATTGTGGTTATTATAGGTGGATTTTCTACGCGCGGCATACTCGACTTGGCTTGTGGATTAAGCCGAAGAGGTATGTGATTCTTCCTATACTCTTGAGCATGATTGTTGTGAACTATGTAGTACGGTAGACGTACGTGTGTGAAATGAATTTTGTTGTTTAAAACATAAAGTGTTATAATGACTTTATGGGAAGTTAGTTATAACGACTTTATGAAGATAAAAGAAAGATTTGATTTTGAAAGCTAAACGACTTGATTTTAAAAGTTAAAGAGACTTGATCTAGAAATATAAGAGACTTGACTTATAAACGACTTGATTTCGGAAAAGGAGAAGTAACTTGATTTAAGTATAGGTTACTTGTTTTGAAAAGAGTAAGTTATTTGGGTTTTAAAAGAATACTTGATGTTGTTTTAAAAGAAAAGCACTTGGTTTAAAAAGTATAGAGTACTTGATTTTAAAGGTCTTGTAAAGATTTTTACGAAGGTGAAGTAATTTGGTTTGAAAAGGAAACGTGTTTTTGATACTACGAGTATTAGTATCGTGTGGCTTTTACGTAAAAAGAGGTCTTTTTGAAAGAATGAAAGTATGTAGTATTTTGGGGTTGAAACCCGGATCGTTGACATAAAATGAAAGTACGTTGAACTTGCCTATGCTTGTTGTGATAGCTTTTGTTGTGCAAGTGTTTGATTTTGTGCTACCGTGTCTCTCGGTGGAGGGCCGGCTATTTGGTTGATTGTTGGACATACTGACACGTTGGATGGTCCACGGGTATGCTTCCACTATGAGTGTTATCTTGTTATTTCTTTTGGACATACTGACACATTGGGTGGCCCACGGGTATGCTTCCACTTTGAGTATTATTTTGTTATTTCCTTTGGACATACTGACACGATGGATGGTCCACGGGTATGCGTCCAGTAGGATGGTTTCATGGCCATGCTTATACCGAGGTAAGATGCCGGGGCATGCGGTCATTGTGAGGGTTAAATTCCCGGGTTATGTTATTAGTCCATGGACCGCTAATCCATGAAGCTTGCCGCGTGTGGCGATCACGGGCTTGATTTGTACACGTGGTTCTGAGCACTTTAGATACTGACCGGTCATCTCTCGTGTATCGGAGCTCGGTAGATAGCTTAAGATACTTGCCTCGGTCATATCTCGTGAGACGGTAGGCTCTGGTACGTTAGCTTAAGATACTTGCATCGGCCAGTTGCGTGGCTAGTTTTTGGATCTGGTAGTTGGCTTCCGTACTTGGCCCGTGAAGTTTTATGACTAGCTTTCGGATCTGGTAGTTGGCTATTCTACTTGGCCCGATCGGTTTAATGACGCAGCAGGATCTAGTGTTCAGGTACACATATGGGTGTTGTTTTACCTCATGTCGCTGGCGGTGAGAAGAGTTCCACGAGCATGATTGATATTGTGGGCGTGAGACCCATAGTTATGTGTGAGTGATGATTTTGAGGACATGCGTCCCTTACTTGACATAACTGTTTACTTATTGCGAAATGGTTTTATAAAATGATGAAATGTGATTTCATTACGATATTTCGATTTCACATACTTGATACACGTTGCATCGACCTCGCCGCTGCGTTCATGCCGCAGGTAGAGGTACACCAGTTGTTGATCCTCGCTCATAGGATCGCAGTTCAGCGTTTGGGAAGCTCCGTTTCTCCGGAGGCTTATCTTTTGGTATAGTCCCCTGTCCCGTAATAGTTGTTGTTACATTCTTAGAGGTCTGTAGTACTGTTGTGGGCAGAGTTTGTAAAGGATTGTAACTGTTCGGTTATGTGTATATACATGAAGGTGACCGTTTTGGTTAGCCTGTTTTCTTATGTTGTATCTTGTTTCCTGTTTAAGTTTTTATTTCTGCTGATTTTCTCTGATGTTGTATCACTAGGGTGCCCGGGGTAAGGCACCAGTCGCGGGCCCGAGGTCGGGTCGTGACACTTCACCTGTTCCTTTCGCCGCCCTTCGCCGCCCTTCGCCGGAGTTCTAAAAAACTCCGGCGAACTCCCACACCCCTTTTAATTTTCAGAAGCCCAGCCGCACACCCCTGCCCTCTCCCTCACCCTCTCTCCCTGCATCTCCCACCAGCCACAACCGCAAGTTAGCGGATCATGGAGGGTGTCTAACCCCTTCCCTCTAGATTAATAAAGAACACTTATTCAGAATCTCACACTAGTTTTGCAGACCATAAAAATGGAGTTAATGTTAACTTTAACCTAGTTGACATTTAGGTGTCCTAATTCACCCAAACTAATTAGGTGGCGACTCCGCGAACCCTTAGCACCTTTTTAGTATTTTAGCAACTTTTCTTTTAACCTTTATTTTTATTTTATTTTCTAACATTTTTCTTAGTAGCAGGATTCGCTAAAATAATGTCGCGGTCGAAAAAAGGGCGTGACAGAAATGACGACTCCGCTGGGGATTTAAGGTTCTTAACCACAACAGACCTAGGGTTATTATTTGGCATTATTTTGCATTTAATTTTTATGTACTGTATTTTGTTTTATTTGTTTTAATTGCTATTTGATTTACTGCTTTCCTTAAACTGGCATTCCGCTCATATTTCTTCCACTCTGGAAAATTCACACTATCACACACTCACGCGCTGGTGTGCTTCGCGCACCCGCAAATTTCTTTCAAAAAATATCCAAATTTTAGGAGAGTTGGCGCCTGCTCGGAGTTAGATCGGTTCGTCTGATCAGCCGCGTAGCCTTCTCACTCGAGTTGTCCGCTCGGGAACCTTGCGTCTAGTAAAGCCAAATCTTAGAAACTCAGGATAGAGCTATACCACCCTTTATTTTAAGACATGCATGCATTTACCTTAGGCGGGTCGGTCCTTGGCATCGACACCACAATTAGGAAGACACCAAACTTGTCGACGGGTTTCTCAGACCCAACGACCAACCAACATATTATGTGTAGCGTGACAATGATAGACAAATCCAATCATGACGTACCGAAATTGGAAAACGTGCACCGTCATTTGGTCGCCATTTCCAACGAAATCATTACAGTTGGACGGCTTGGACAAATCTATCATAACCTCGCATATGTGACGTTTAGGCCTCCCTCTGGCATAAAAGAGGACCCAAACATGTTAGAACACGCGCTTGATTATTATATATTGCCTGCAACTCTTTGCATATTATACTAACTTGGTTTGCTTCATTTGTTAGAGGGTTATTTTGCCTAGTTTACCCCCAAAAAGGTTGATTCGCGTTGACTGGTAGAAGCACAATCATCCAATAAATGACTAATCTAGAGGCACCAGAACGAAACAACTTAGGACTCGTCCCCGTTCCTGTAGAGGATGCAGAGGCGTTAGAAAGGAGAAACACCAATGATCAACACCTCGCCAAACTATTGCAGCAAATGGAAATCATGCAAGCCGAAATAGAAAAGCTCTGAAATATCACAAACCTGTCTATTAGCTTGAATGCACCACTCCCAGAGCAAAGGACAAATGCAATCGTGTCACAAGCCCTTGAGCCTCCACTTCCCCAAAGCTCCCATCAAAGGCCGCAACATACCAGCTCACACCAAAATGTCACTCGCCCGGTCAATTTGCAAACCGACCTCCAAAATGATTCATTTACTACATACACATCTCAACCTCCACCTACTTATATCTACCCATTCAACCCAAATTGCCAAGCCACCCAATACGAGCAGATGACACACATCACTAGTCCTAACAAACAATATGGGGAATTAGCACATCCGACCGAAAGCCAACCATTTATTGTGCATGTATCCTCTCAAGAGACAGATCAATACAAGGAAGTGGAGCGGCAGACTCGAGCTAGAGCTGATGAAAATGTGGCAAAAGAAATTCATAGCTTGAAAGAGGCATTCAGAAGCATTCAGATGAACAAGGGGGAGATATGTTTAGAATATGAAAACTTATGCATGCACCCCGACGTTGAATTACCTGTGGGGTACAAGGTGCCCAAATTTGACATGTTCGATGAAAAGGGGAATCTTCGAGCTCATCTAAGGTCATATTGCGATAAATTGATTGGAGTTAGGAAAAATCAAGCAATCATCATGAAATTATTCATCAGGAGTCTAACCGTCGAGGCGCTAGACTGGTACACATGCCAAGACCCTCGAAAATGGGACGGTTGGAATGCCATGGCACAAGATTTCATGGATAGATTCAGATTCAACACTGACATTGTACCGGATAGATTTTATCTTATGAAACTTGAAAAGAAATCCACAGAAACTTTCAGGGAATACGCCCTGAGGTGGCGGTCAGAAACAACAAAAGTCCAACCTCCAATGGCAGAGAGCGAAATGACCACCTTGTTCGTGCAGTCGTTAAAAGACGCGACGTATTATGAAAGGATAATCAGTGTAATTGGGCAAAGTTTTGCAGAAGTCGTAAGAATGGGCGACTTCGTGGAAGAAGGCATTAAGACAGGCAGGATTACAAACTTGACATCCCTACAAGCAACTAGCAGAGCAATGCAGTCAGATTCCATAGGAGGGACCTCACAAAGGAGAAATGATGCATCACCCTTTGTCATGGTCATTCAGGAACATAGGCCAGAACAACTTCCAGTGTATCAAAGTTCACCGCCTTCTTGCTATAACCAAAACACTCAAAATCCACAGTCATATTATCAGTATTGCGCTACCCCATATCCTGTTTACCATACCCAACCAGCATATCTAAAATACTCACCACAATCCCGAACCCGTACACCAAACGGACCCAAACCCCGCATAGATGTCGAAAGAAAACCAACCAAAATCTATACACCGTTAGCCGAACCCATAGCCCAAGTGTATGAGAAGCTGAAAGCTGCAGGAATACTCCAGCCAATTCCCAGAAATACCCCAGGCCTAATTCCCGAGGGCACGATAAAACCAAACATTGCGCATACCACTCCGATGCTGAGGGGCACGACATCGAAAATTGATATACACTCAAGGACAAAATAGAGGAGTTAATCGAAGAGGGAGTCATTCAGCTGAAAGATGCTCCTCTCAATGCAAACAATAACCTTTTTCCCGGTTATGAAGATGCCCATGTGAGCATGATAGCTAAAGATGAAGAAGACAGTCTGGAAGGGATTATTACGCCAGCCCGAAAAGGGAAGAAAGTTGAATCATCGACCAACCGCCAGAGAAAAGGAGGTGCTCCTTGCCGAAAATTGTTTAACTGATGAATAAGTCATTTGTTTAGTTGTGTGCTGCAAGGGATGATCCTGCTGAAGACTCAGCCATTGAAGACTCAGAGCAAGAAGACAAGTGGACTCGTGCCCCTGCCTTGGCCCGCCGAGTCCTGAAATAGTTAGTTTAATATATTTTGCCCTTTATATGTAATAAAATGGAACTACGTTTGACCTGATTCCCTTGGCGGATACGTAGGCGGCCATTTCGGCTTCGGTCCCACCTTTAGAAATTTCACCCAGTTTCGCTTGTAATGAACTACGTCATGACCTGATTCCCTCATGGGGATACGTAGGCGGCCTAAATCGGCTTCGGTCACACCATTAGGAAATCTTCCCTTATTTTGAAAATAACGAAAATACGCATAATATACAAGCAACCCCATTAAGATCCACTTTAGGCCAAACGCCCTTTGCATATTCAAAACTGGGACAAGGTAGGAAACCAGGCAGGGGTTATGAGTCCAAACAAGGCAGACGTCCGAGCATCAAGAGTCAAAACTACAAAGTCAATGCGAATCAACCGCCCCCCCTCAAACTCACAAATTTTCTTTGAGCGCAGGTTCTTCATATTAGCAGAAGCAGCTGAAGCAAACAGACATCAACAATCAAAGTTCAAAACCCGCGACAAAGTCTAGCGCATCAGCTCGGGCATAGAGTCAAATTTCAATCCATGCGGTGCACAAACGCACAACAAAGACATCATGGCAATCCATACGGTTCACAAAAATGCATTACAACAACATCTCAACATTCACAACACCCCACATATCATACAGGGACGACATCCCTACTCACATAATTGCATTTCTCATATATTTATCATTCTATTTTAACAGTTATACACTAATATTTTCTCAAGCTTAGCTTGCAGGAGCATTTATTCTATAGGAACATCAACAACACATCCAGGAAACGACGTCATCAGCGCAACACGTCCAGGAAACGACGTTATCAACACAACAAGTCCGAAAACGGCGCCGAGTCCGAAAATGACGCCGAGTCCGAAAACGACGTCGAGTCGCCATGTCCAAAAACAACGCCGAGTCCGAAAAAGACGCCGAGTCCGAAAACGACGCCATATCCGAAAACGACGCATGTCCGAAAACGACGCCAGTCCGAAAACGACGCCAGTCCGAAAACGACGCCATGTCCGAAAACAACGCCATGTCCGAAAAGGACGCCAAGTCCGAAAAGGACATCATGTCCGAAAAGGACGCCAAGTCCGAAAACGACTCCGAGTCCGAAAACGACGCCGAGTCCGAAAATGACGCCGAGTCCGAAAACGACGCTAAGTCCGAAAACGACGCCGAGTCCAAAAACGACGCAGAGTCCGAAACGACGTCCGTACAAAAACGATGCCACGTCCAAAACGACGTCATCAACATACCACATCTACGCAAGGACGATTTTTCTACTCTCAAAATTGCATTTCTTATTCATGCTTTATTATTCTGTCTTAGCAGTTATGCACTAACTCTTTCTTGAGCTTTAGTCTACAGGGAAAGTTGCAGCAAGGACAACATATCCGCATTCACAATCGCAACACGTCCGTGCAAGGATGAAATCACAGCATTTGCAGCATCACGTCAACACAATCGGCATCACATTTTACAGGATAACATTTCTATTCACACAGTTATATTGCCTATAAATTCATGCATTATCATTTTGCCGTAACAGTTATGCACTAATCGTTTGCTTAAGTCTTAGCATGCAGGAGCAAGAGCACAACGTGGATTTTCTCTTACAGCGAACCGGAGCAATTTGTTGGGGGGCCAACCTTCCCAACAAATGGCAGAAGCGGCCTCGAGCGTCGGTCCACTCATCCCACATCATCAATAAACCCAGCATCATCATAAGTCGATACCGGTACACCTCTAAGGCCAAGCCAAATTATTTTTATTTTAACATCACGGCCCAGTGTCGCCATAACTTGACACTGGGACAAATTTTGAGTCAGCGTTAGTCCACCTTGGTGTTTTGATCATGGTAGTCCAGTGTCGTCATAACTCGACACTGGGACAAATTTTGAGTCCGCGTTAGCCCACCCTGGTGTTTTGACCATGGTAGCCCAGTGTCGTCATAACTCGACACTGGGACAAATTTTGAGTCCGCGTTAGCCCACCTTGGTGTTTTGACCATGGTAGCCCAGTGTCGTCATAACTCGACACTGGGACAAATCTTGAGTCGGCGTTAGCCCGCCTTGTTGTTTGACCATGGTAGCCCAGTGTCGTCATAACTCGACACTGGGACAGATTTTGAGTCCGCGTCAGCCTTGTCTTAATTGCCCAACATTTTAATTCTGAGGAACGAGACAAAATTGGTTATAAGTCAACGTCTTTGTCCGAAGACTCTTCCATCATCTCCATACAAAGAGGGACAAGTTGTTGACACCCAATTTTGACCCTCCCGTCCTTAACTATAAAATTACACTAATATTTAAAATATTTTTTAATAATAAAATGCAACAATAAAACATTAATACAGACATAAATAAACGATTAATAACAACACTGCATTTTTACGTAGGGTATTAAGCACACCTTGAGTCTCACGTCCGCATTCGTCATTTTAAACAAGCAATTTCATTAACATTATTTGCAATTTAAATTAATTTTAATCTAATACATGCGTTTTAATAATAGCGTCGCATTTAGAAAAGTATTAAGCAATCCTTAAATATCATATCTGCATTTAGCATTTAAATAATTTAATAATTTAATCTAGACCCCATTTAATTTAATTTAACATCGCAAAATACGCATAATAAATAAGATTTTAATAATGGCATCGCATTATGAAATATTAAGCACTAATTAAATAGCACGCCCGCATTTATTATTGTAATAATAAAAATCCAAGCTAAAACTAATAAAACACCTAGGGTTGTATTTAAATAATTTAATTTACCACTAATTAAATAATACACCTAATACCTAAACTCTACCCAACCCAAAACTAATATCAATTAATTTAGCCCACAAACCCCTAATCTCGCCCAGCCCAATTACCCAAACCCGCGACCCAACTCGCCCCCGCCCCTTTTACCTCTTCAGCCCATTTTTTATTACCCCATCCCTCACTAAAAAAAACCTAGAAAACGAACTGAACCCTAAAGAAGAGAGGGGGAGAAAAGGCAGCAGCCACGCCTGCCAAACATAGAACAATATAAAATAAGAAACAGGCTAACCAAAATGGTTACCTTTCTGTATATATATATAACAAAACCTGAACAGTTACATCCTTTACAACCCCCAATTTACAACAGGACTACAGACCTCTAAGAGTTTATAACAACTATTATTTGCAATAATTAAGGGAACTCACGTGCTCTTCTAATAATACTACTAAGAAATGTCCCGTGACATAATACTAGTACTAGTAAAAATAAGAAAAGTCTAAATACATACACTGTCTATATACCAATTTTTATATTATTAATATAATTTAATATGTTATAGCAGATTACATATTATTTATTTAAATTATTAATTATGCTATTTAATAGAATTATTTGTGATAAATGAAGTTTTCTTTATTTTTTGTTTAAAAACATAACTCCAACCGTACAAGTTTATAACTTCAATTCATGTGTCTTGCAAAACTTAACTTTAATTTTTTTAATTAGCCATGAATAAACTTTTTTCAAAATTTATACAAAATTAAATTCTTAGATCAAAGGGGGTGACTAGAAAAGTCGCCCTTTTTGGTCCTCACCAAAGGGGGCGACTAGAAAAGTCGCACTTTTTGGTCCTCACCAAAGGAGGCGACTACAAAAGTCGCTCTTTTTGGTGAGGACCAAAGGGGGCGATTAGAAAAATCTCTCTTTCTGGTCCTAACCAAAGGAGGCGACTAGAAAAGTCGTCCCCTTTGATCTAAGAATTTAATTTTATATAAACCTTGAAAAAAGTTTATTCATGGCTAATTAAAAAGAAACATATTTTATTTGAAAAATGAGCTTTAGGAGGTGTTTTACTTTTCAAAAATCATTTTTAGCACTTTAATTATTTCATTAACTCAACTCTGTGAATTAATTCAAAATAAACTATAGACAATAAAAATAAAAAAAATGTTATCCCTTTTCTAAAAAATGTTAAATTTTTTTATTAATGGAAATCTCACACAAATTAAACATCATCTAACTAAGAATATTTAAGATAATTTTGAAGCAAAAGAATAAATAAAAACTAAAACAAAAAACATAAATTTGTAAAGAAGAAATATTAATAAATCAAAGGGGGCGACTTGAAAAGTCGCCCTTTTTGGTCCTTACCAAAGGAGGAGACTTGAAAGGTCGCCCTTTTTGGTCTTCACCAAAGGGGCGACTAGAAAAGTCGTCCTTTTTGGTCCTCACCAAAGGGGGCGACTTTTCAAGTCGCCCTCTTTGGTCACGAAATAATAAAAAGGTTAAAACTAATTAACAATTATGAGATTATTAACTAATTAACAAGTAAACAATTAATTAACAATTAACACTTATTCATGCTTGGGAGAAACAACTAATCTCCTAAGAAACTAAACAACTAAACTAATTAACAACTAAATAATTAATTAACATCTAAACATAAATTAAAAATTAACAAATAAACAATTAAACAACAAATTAAAAAAATATAAAGGGGCAGGGGTGATTACAACCCCTAAATGCATTTTAAAATCTAGTTAATTTTGTTACCATTAAAATATTTTATCTAAATAGGTTTATATATAGTCAATTAACAATTAGTTAAGTTAGGACCAAAGAGGACGACTTTTCAAGTCGCCCCCTTTGGTTAGTACCTAAAATGACGACTTTTTAAGTCGCCTCCTTTGACTTGGACTAAAAAGGGCGACTTTCAAGTCGCCCCCTTTGGTTAGGACTAAAAAAGACGACTTTTTAAGTCGCCCCCTTTGGTTAGGACAAAAAAGGCGACTTTTTAAGTCGCCCCCTTTGGTTTGCACCAAAAAGGGCGACTTTTCAAGTCGCCCTCTTTGGTCATGAAATAATAAAAAGGTTAAAACTAATTAACAATTATTTAATTATTAACTAATTAACAAGTAAACAATTAATTAACAATTAACACTTATTCATGTTTGGAAGAAACAACTAATAAACTAATTAACAACTAAATAATTAATTAACATCTAAACATAAATTAAAAATTAACAAATAAATAATTAAATAACAAATTAAAAAATATATAAAGGGGCTGCAACAGTGATTGCAACCCCTAAATGCTTTTTAAAATCTAGTTAATTTTATTACCATTAAAATATTTTATCTAAATAGGTTTATATATAGTCAATTAACAATTAGTTAAGTTAGGACCAAAGTCGCCCTCTTTGGTTAGGACCTAAAAGGGCGATTTTTTAAGCCGCCTCCTTTGGCTTGGACCAAAGAGGGTGACTTTCAAGTCGCCCCCTTTGGTTAGGATAAAAAAGTCACCCTCTTTGGTCATGAAATAATAAAAAGGTTAAAATTAATTAACAATTATGAGATTATTAACTAATTAACAAGTAAACAATTAATTAACAATTAACACTTATTCATGCTTGGGAGAAACAACTAATCTTCTAAGAAACTAAATAACTAAACTAATTAACAACTAAATAATTAATTAACATCTAAACATAAATTAAAAATTAACAAATAAATAATTAAACAACAAATTAAAAAAAATATAAAGGGGTTGCAGCAGTGATTACAACCCCTAAATGCATTTTAAAATCTAGTTAATTTTGTTACCATTAAAATATTTTATCTAAATAGGTTTATATATAGTCAATTAACAATTAGTTAAGTTAGGACCAAAGAGGGCGACTTTTCAAGTCGCCCCCTTTGGTTAGGACCTAAAAGGGCGATTTTTTAAGTCGCCTCCTTTGGCTTGGACCAAAAAGGGCGACTTTCAAGTCGCCCCCTTTGGTTAGGACCAAAAAAGATGACTTTTTAAGTCGCCCCCTTTGGTGAGGACCAAAAAGGGAGATTTTTCAAGTCGCCTCCTTTGGTTATACCAAAAAAAGGCGACTTGAAAGTCGCCCCCTTTGATGAAATTAAAAAGGGAG
This sequence comes from Przewalskia tangutica, assembly GCA_029844215.1. Taxonomy (NCBI): domain Eukaryota; kingdom Viridiplantae; phylum Streptophyta; class Magnoliopsida; order Solanales; family Solanaceae; genus Przewalskia; species Przewalskia tangutica. The sequence continues at coordinate 99,078,034 of CM056728.1, read as the reverse complement.
ACTTTAAAGTCGTCCTTTTTGGTATAAATCAGTCGCCCTCTTTGAGCCGATTTGTTGAAGTGACTCCATCAGTGTGGAGTATCCAAACTCAAGGGAAGTCCCCGAGACCAAAACAACTTCATTTTCCGCCTAAGAAATTACTCCCAGATTGAAATAAGCCACAAAATCCGCTAGGACCTATGACTTTATTGCATTCCAGGGTTTATACTCAATATCAAATCCATTCCACCACCCACTTAGCTAATCACCTTAAAAGTTTGGGCTTATGCAACACGTTCATAAGGGAAAATATTGTCACCACGGCTATCGATGGCCTTGGAAATACAGTCGAAGCTTATGCGATGACATAACTGAAATAAAATTCAACCTTTTCATTAGCGAGTACCAGGTTTCAGCCCCTGACACGACTCTACTTAGATAATAAATAGGATATTATGTATATTTTTCTTCTCGTACCAATACTATGCTTACCGCCACTTCCGAGACCGCTAGATATAAGGAGCTTCTCTCTGTCCTTCATATTTGACATGAGTGGAGGACTGGATAAGTAAGTTTTCAGGTCTCGGAGGACATGCTGACATTCGAGCGTCAATTCTAAGTCGTTCTTCCCTTTAATGAGCGATAAGAATTTGTGGCATTTCTCCGATGATCGAGAAATAAACATGTTGAGGGTTGCTATTTGCCCGGTCAGCTGATGTACTGCTTTTACATCTTCTACTGTATTCGGGATATCCTCGATGGATTTTATCTTGTTTGGATTTATTTCAATTCCTCTTTGAGAAACTAAGAACCCTAAGAATTTTTCGAAGCCTATCCCAAAGGCATACTTTTCGAGGTTAAGTTTCATGTTGTATATTCTTAGGACCTTGAATGTTTCCTTAAAATGGCTCAAATAATCTTCTGCACGAAGACTTTAACAATTCTATCTTCTATATACACTTTAATAATCTTTTCTATCATTTTTTCAAATATTTTATTCACTAATCTTTGATAGGTGGCTCCGATATTTTTTAATCTGAAAGACATAACATTATAACAGTAAGTGCCGAAATTAGTTTAAAACTATATTTTCTCATGGTCTTCCAGGTGCATTCTTATTTATTTGATTATATCCAGAATATGTGCCGAGGAAACTCATGATTTCGTGTCCGACCGTAGCATCGATCATTTGATCTATCTTCGACAGCGAGAATAAGTATTTGGGATATGCTTTATTTAAATCCTTATAATCGATACACATCCTAAATTTGTTCCTCTTTTTAGGTACTACGACTACCTTTGCTAACCAATCAAAATATTTTACTACCCGGATTAACCATATATTAAGCAACATGGTTACCTCTTCTTTCACAAACCTGTTGCGAACTTTAGCGATGGACCATTTTTCTGCCACACGAGAGGAAAACTAAGATCCAGGCCTAATTTATGAGTTGCGACTTCTGGAGGGATGCCTGTCATATCTTTATGCGACCAAGTAAAACAATCACTATTAGTTGTAAGATGATTAAAAATTAAATCCCTGAGAAATAGGATTAGCCCCGTGCCTAGGTGTATATTCCTGTCGGGAATTTTCTCTTGTAAGGCTATTTGTTCGAGTTCTTTAGCCGTTGGTTTAGTGGCATCCAATTCGTCTGGTACCTAAAATATCCAAGCACCTGATACCGGTCTGAAAACTATTCTTCCGGATATGTCGGTTCTGCTTCTGTCAGTGGGGCCTAACAGACATCCTCCAATGCCGACTTTACTTCGTTGAATTGCTATTTTGGGTCCATAACTGCTTCTGATTCCTCCATGGTGTACCTCTCCCTAGCAGCAGACTATTCTTATTTTATCTATTTGACTCATTTCAGTGTCATAAAATTTACCAACAGATGCAATGTAGATGAGACTACCTTCATGTAGTGAATCCAAGCCCTTCCGAATATCGCATTGTATCTCATGTCACTATCAATAACATAAAATTTTGTTACCTTTACAAATCCCTTAACGTCCACTGGCAAGTTGATCTCTCTCATTGTGGTTTCACTAGACATGTTGAAACCTGAAAGTGTTCTGGTGGTTAGAATAATCTTATCTAACATCTTCATTTCCTCTATCACCTTTAGCCAGATTATCTTGGCAGAGTTTCTGGGGTACAATCGATGGGCACCACAATGACCAAAGCGTCATTATGGAAAAAAATGACACCGACGACATCCTCATCACTAAAGGTGATAATGCTTTCGTCTCGTATTTTTCAGAACCTTTTCTCTCAGGTAACTGAAATTTTCATTTTCTTAGCAGCTGTAAAAAATCATGTTTATCACATGAGGTGAAGATCCGCATTAGACTTGTCCTTCGTAGGTGGTGCTCGTTCGTCGTTATTACGGTATCTTTTACTCAAATATTCCCGCCGGTGCCGCCGGTTTAGCATCCCTGCCATTTCTTCTCGGAGGTGTCTGCAATATGTGGTTTTATGCCAGTGAGTGCCATGAAAATCACACCAGACAATTTGATCATTGGAACTTGGATCAGACCGCAATGACTTTGGTGATCGAGATGTCGGATGAGTCCTCAGTATCTCCACCATCCAATATTCGTTGATGCTAAATTTATATTCATATAATTTTGGATATATGTGTCCTTTTGAAGATGAGTTGGATGAATTTCCTTTATCATAATTCGCTAGTCATTGGTTACTTCTTCTAGGGGGCCCTTGTTATTATTTGACTTTTCAAGGGAACAAAAATCTTGTTCGCCCACTTGCTTCTCGGGAGTGGTATAAGGGTGAAATAATTCTATGAGGAGTTACTTTCGGATCTATCTCCATTGTCTGATCACTATGAGATGCTTCTGGCCCGAGTCTCCAACAAATCATCTTCCACTTGAATCTTTGACTCATATCGGCTGTGAACGTTTTCTGAGGTTGTGGCGTGGAATTTCAGGAGATTTTCTTTAAGTTTCCATGAGGCATTCGAAATCAAGGGGTTTAAACCCTTTATAAAAACCTCAACAACTCATTCATCTGGGACCGTAGGTAACAACATACGCTCTTTACGGAACAACATAATAAAGTCCATGAGAAGTTTGGATTCTCCTTGTGTAATGCGGAAGATATCCATTTTTCTTGTCTTCACATTTCATGCCTCCGCGTGAGCCTTAATAAACATATCAGCTAGCATGGCGAAAGAATCAATTGAGTGCTCGTGGAGAAGGGAATACCATGTCAAGGCTCTTTTAGTGAGCGTTTCAGCAAACTTATTATCAGGTTATGTTAGGACTGGCCAATGGGCCGGGCCGGGCCCACCGGGATCGGGACTAGCGGGATCGGACGGTCGAGTGGAGAAGGAAGCGGCGGGCGGCGGTCTGGGCGGGCGGCGGGACCGGACTAGCGGACGATATCGTGTCGTCCGGCCCCGTTAGGGTCGGGACGGGACGATCAAAGCGGGTTTTTTTATTTATAATTTTTTCACTAAATTAAAAATACTAAATTACTAACAAAGTAACATTAACATATACTCATATAGTCATATAGTGATAGTCATAGACTCATATTATACTATTATAATATTATAGTATTATAATTATACTCATATATATAATATATTTATAAAGTATAAAGTATAAACTAAATAATTAAACAAAGACAAGAAGAGTGTAAAAAAAACATCTCAAGGCTGTTTTTGTGCCTCTTATATTATTAATTATTTCATTAAAATATACAAGATTGAGAATTACAACATTGTAGTGTACTGTTGTTGAAAAAAATTGCAAAAGACATAGAAAAATTAAAAAATTGCAATGAAATAAATTACCAATTTGAAAATACTTTTTCTAGTTTCTTTATAATTTCGTGTGGTTCTTCGGTTGGAAATGGTAAATCTTGGTCAAATTGTTCCACGCCGCTACTCATGCCTTGAGATAAAATGTCGTTGTAGTTTTCGTTCTTCTTCGTTAATCTCTGGTCGCTCCGCTCGTATCCAATCTCTGAATAGTACCGCCATCTCCAAGCTGTCTCCGGCTAATGAGTGTCTGTGCTCTCCTATTTGAAATCTGCCTGCAGAAAAAGCGCTTTCAGAAGCGATTGATGACGCTTGAATGTTCAAAATATCTCGGGCCATCATTGAAAGTGTCGGAAATGTCTTCTCATTCTGCATCCAATATTTCAGCAAGTCTTCCTTTCCTTCTTCATTGATAACTGCTTGGTAAGGTAAATTACCCTGCAAAACAAAAACATCGAACTCGCTAATTTGGTTAGCACTGCTACCACCGCACATTCTATTTCTGAGGCTTTCAATAGAATCAATACTATCGTCAGAAACAACATGTCTTTTTTTTGTGTTGAAGAAGAAAGATGGTCTGGCCGGTTGGTTACTAGCACTTTCTTGCTGGTAATGCCGATATACTTTTTTGCATTCATCTTCTACGCTATTCAACACTTCTTCTAGCGTTTGTTCAATAGGTGGCTCAACATTTAAATTTTTGGGAGTTGGAGGTGGTAGTACGTCCATACAGGTATAAATATTTTCAATAAGACTTTTACAACGCTCTACTTTAATAGTCGGGTTTAATACAACACCAATAATATAAATAGGGGGAATAGGAATAAAATATTTCTTTAATTTCATAAACATTTTTAATAAATTTGCCTTATAAGGTGTTTTCCATATATTCTTTAAGAAGTAAAACTATTATAGCTATATAAAATAGAAAATTCTTTTGTTGCTCGTTGAAAATTCTCTAGAAATACAATAAGTTCTTTAATTTTGTCCCAATCATTATCCACAATCATATCATTTGAATTTTGATTATGGGCGTTAAAAAATAAAGTGATAGGTTTTCTATAGTCATAAGCAACAACTAGTTGGTCATATAAAGAATTCCACCTAGTTGGTACTTCTTCGAAATTTTTTCTGTAAGATAGTCCACAATCGTGACAAGTTTTTTTATATTCTTTTCTCTGTTGAATTCTATTATTTTTAAAAATAAAGTGTATAGCAAATTGTATTTTTTCAAGAATATCTTGAAAAAGTGAAAGACCATCCTTTACAACTAAGTTATAAATATGACACACACATTTGATATGAAAATGTTTTGGAAAAGACGGAGTTAAAACTTCTTTTAAAATACAAATAGCAGCATTGTTAGAAGATGCATTATCTAATGTAATACTCATAACTTTATCAGTTATTCCGTAATTATCGCAGACTGAATAAATATTTTCTGAAATAAACTCACCAGTGTGCCTACTATCTATATATCTATATGCTAAAATACGTTTTTGCATAGACCATTTATAATCTATCCAATGACAGATTACCGTTAAATAATCATGGCCGTTAGTACTACAACCTATATCAGAAGTTAGAGCGACTTTGCAATTTAAATGATATAATGAATAACGCAAATATTGTTGATATTCGTGTGCAAATTTAAACACGTCTCTCTTAACCGTTGATCTAGGAAAACCTTTATAAGCAGGATTATACATATCTCTAATATAATGAATAAAACCAGGCGATTCAGGAAATGAAAAAGCCAAACCCTCCACAACAACTAATTTTGCTAGTGCTTCCCTATCTTTATGTTTATCGTATTTAGGGCCTACAACTCCCCCCGTCATAGGGTTAATTTGACCCTGTACTTTGTCCGGGACAGTATGTGAACCTTGTCCCGATTGAGAGGACGTCTGCTCACCATCTTTTTCAATAATGTATTGGGCATGCAAGGCTTTGTGTTTTTGCAATAGGTGTCTTCCTAAACCCCCCGTCCCACCATGACCTTGTCCAGTTTTAAAAGAATAAACATTTTTACAAGTTTTACATATAGCTACTTGATTCGGTACGTCCCTGTCAAAATATTTCCATACAACTGATTTTAATGGTCGTTTTGCCGGACCTCGTCTCATACTAGGGGGGACAGGAGACATTTCACTAGTGGGTGTATCATCATCTTCATTAGTAGGTGTATCATCATCTAGAGTGTCATCTAAATTAAAATCTTCTTCATTTTGAGGATAAACATTTGTGTCAAGATCATATGGTATTTCAGGAAACAGTTCAGGATCTATAAAATCATCTTGTCTAGGAATACTAGAAGAAGTACCCTTGCCCTTGTTACCCGCCCTACTAGAAGAAGTACCCTTGCCGAAAAGACTTTTTGTTCTTTTCATTTTAATTATGATAATAAATAATTAAATAGTTAAAAATAATGAAATTAAATGTGCTAAATGAAATAAAAACAAAATAATAATTTAATGAGGGAATGAATGTACCAAACGCCGACGTAGAGTCGATGTGTAATTGAGAGGTTGAAAATTGAAACTTTGCTCGATAGATTAATCCTCAAGCTAGTTGTCAACTTCACTCCCAATTCTCAAATTAATAAATAGAGTGAATATGTAGTAGACAATGTTGTATATAAAAATTAGCGAAAATGTAGGAAGATTTGTGAGAAATAAGAAGAGAAAATGAGGTATTTATAGTTGGAAAATTGGGTTAAAGTGTAAATATAATAACTTAGGGGTTAAAAATAAATATAAAGGGTAGGGGTTGGGGAGTGAAGTGGGAAGCCAAAAATGGCTGTTAGACAACGACTATTTTTGGCAAATGGCGGGACTGGAGCGGGATCGGGGCCTGGCGGGGTCGGGTCGGGCGGGACCATACTCGCCCGCCGGTTGCCGGTCTCGATTTTTTTTTAATACGGGTCGTGAGTCGGGGTCGGGTCGGGGCCGACAGAGTCGGGTCGGCCCATCGCCACCTCTAGGTTATGTTCTATCTTGTTCTCCTTCAAAGCGTTTCCTTTTACGGTGTGGTATATGTCGTTATGTGTTTTTGCGAGTCTGTCGTTCTGTCATATTTGGATATGAACAACATTTTGAACCTCTTGGGAATCAACTCGGACGCAGCCTTTGGCTTATATGTCAACTGAATATATATATATATATATATATATATATATATATATATATATATATATATATATATATATATTTCATGTCCGATCCTTCGATTACTGGAGGCCCCCCTAGTATTTGATTTAACAGGTGCCGGAGTTCCTTGGTATTCTTCTCTGCCTCCTTAGAATTTTGTATCTACTTTGTTTGTCATCACCTTATGAACTTCAGAACTTGCTCCTAGAATGGGTTTTCGAGAATAGTTTCACTTTCTGAAGCGTCATCATATCTCGACCCGTTCTGATCATTTTTTGCAGCACTTGGGGAATTTTCCGATGGTGTTGTTGCGGTCACCGGAGTTATGTCAGCATAATTGGATGCGAACTCAGAGAAGAATCATTTTAGGCTGCCCAAACTGTACTCTCAAAGCAACAGTATGTGTCTTTAGGCATGGCCTCCTTGGGCATTTCATCATTGGGAACCTCCCCGCCCTGGGTCTGTCTATCTATCTCCTGAAGTGGCCCCGTCCGCGACCGTCGGATCTTCTAACACCTGGTCTGTGACCGAAAGGCCATCTGGTCCGATTTGAGTGTTCTCAGCATTATTCCCGGAGATACGATTGTCTCAGAGTTCTTCCATACATGTCATCTATTGCTTAAAAGAAATAAGACTTAAAAAAATTAGATTAGTGAATAAGGAGTCACTTGTGACACCACTACTGCTCAGGCCCCATGGTAGGCGCCAAATTGTTTATTCGTAAATCGGTATAGTTAAATTAATACATGTGGTCAAGGACACGTGAGTCTTAAGTGCCCGATTTGTCAAATAGGTTAGTTGATAAATATAGCAAATAAAGAATAACGAAATGGAATTGAAAGTAATTAGCCTTAGCCTGGCACAAACTTCTTGATGAGGCTACAGAGTTGAATGTTCCAACAATATAAAAATACAACTATTCAGACAAAGAATATGAATTGGACGTAATGTTGTAATAACTTGAATATGATGCCTTTATAATGAGATAATTGCCCCTATTTATACAAGAGCTCATGGTACACATTCCACGATTTATGCGCTTATTAATATAAATAAATAAATGCTATATTAATTGAATAATTAGTGTCTTCATACATGTCATTAATGCACAATGCACCATTGTAAGGTATAAAATCGAACAAGTAACGGTCGCCCATTCGAATTTGAACCGGACCTTTGATCTTCATGCTTTTCGGTACCTGGGGCCTTCTTATATCCCCAGTGCTACTTCTACGCGACTGGTAATACTGTAAGCTGACTTGGGTTCGATTCATCACTTTTTACCACGTGTCATGACATAATCCGTCCAACTGTATAATACGAATTTTGTCCTATACAACCATGAAATTTTCGGACAAACACTACCATTATAGAAAAAAATTGACTCTATTAGCTGAACTGTGTTAGACTTTTAGTAAATTTCCCCAAATTATGATTGCTAGGAATCCTAAATAACGCTCAGTCTTGGTCAAACAAAATCATCCAACACAATCTAGGTATAATTTGATTTAGATTACCGTCAAAATAAAGTACATTACTTATTCAAATTTAGCGTTTTCATTTTAAAGTTCTCAACATAAAAAGTTTAACATAAGAAATATGAGTATAGCTCAACAAAATTACAACTTGATCCAATTTACTAGCAATATTGGCTTCATATCCTACTTATATATCAATAAAAGAAAAAAAGAAAAAACATAGAAAGCATTACAAAAATCCTTCCTCTTTATAATGGAAGTATTTAATACACCACCAAGAGTTGTGGTGGAATGAATAAAATTTCTCCATTCTTAGCGAAATGTTTCGGGTTCTAGCATGTAATTTATAAAAATGACCTCAGTGTGACTGATTTTGAACTTTTGACCTCACTTATTCAATAGGCATGAACAAAATTTCAAGTTCTAAAAGTTTTGACTTTTGACATTGAAGAGTTGCCTATAGGATCGGTGGAGGTCAGAAGTTTAAGACTGCACATTTTCAAGGTCATTGAATGTAATTTCTTGAATTCATCTTTGAGAATGATTTTTTTTTTTAACATGAAACGTTTTCTCCCTTTATTGAGTCTTACACGGTGTAAATTAAAAATAATCGGGACCCTAATATAGGTATCAAACAACCGATATAAAACAGGAAATTCGTACGCATGCCCTATCTTGGGGGTGGTCTTTAATTTTTGCCCCTAAAATCGCCGGTCTTTAATTTTTCTCTTCAACACTTTAAGTAATAAAAATATGGCTGAAAATACCTTCGACATCGAAAAAACAAAAAAGAAATTCGGCCGACCCTTATCTATGACCTAATTTCGCAAGTCAAAGTTCTATAGAAATTTTGTCTTGTCGTGCAAAGTTTCATAGAAACTTTTGCCTCGTCCGACATAAGTTCAGTAGGAATTAAGTTATCCGGAACTTATGTCGGATAAGGCAGAACATATGCCAGACAAGACAAAGTTTTTATAAACTTATGACGAGCGAATTAATTACTACACAACTTATGACGGATAACTTTATTTCTACAGAACTTATGTTGAACAAGCCAAATTTTCTATTGTTTTGTAAAATTTATTTCTTTTTCGACTCTGCTGGGGATCGAACTCATAATCTCTGATTTCATAGACCAACGAATAAGATTAATTTGGCCCATAAATGAGAAACAATAACAAAAATAAAAAACCAGTGATTTGAAAGACAAAAATTAAAGACCGTATGAAGGCCAATCTGGGTAAAAGAAAACGGTATAAAACCGAAAAGAAGTATTTAAGCCTGCAGCAGGGGTACATTCAAGCCCAATTCAACTAGGCCGAGAAGTTGACCCAGACTTCAAAAGTAACGGTAATCATCATCATTAAACGGTCAACAACATTGAAATTCAAATGAAACATTTCCGCCACAAAATTACCCAAAACATCTCCATTGAAGACACCTTTAACCTTTTTTCCACTCTTCAATTTTCAAGATTCTTAAATTTTCAGACACCCTTTACAACATACTTCCAATGTACCATTCAATTAAACCAATTCGGGCAAAATCAAGAAACCCCCTTTCCAGATTTACCCTTAAATCAAGAAAATGCAGTATCTGCTATAGCCCAAGATGATGAAATTTTTCAATTTTTAGCTGATTCGATGGTTTGTGACTCGGGTTCGAGATTAATCCCAAGTGGGTTTACAAGATCCAGCTGTACAGGTTTGATAAAATTATTAATCTCATTGATTTTGTTATGTTATAGTTAGGGTTTGAGTCTATGATTTGCAAAATTGGATCTTCAACAACAACAACAATGACATATCTAGTGTAATCCCGCAAGTGATGTACACAGAACTTACCGGTACCTTTTGGATCTTCAATAACAACATCATACCTAGTGTAATTCCACAAGTGTGGTCTGGGGAGGGTAGGATGCACGCAGACTTTATTCTACCTTTTTTATTTTCGTAAATGCAAAATTACATGTTTCGCGGGAAAGCGAGGATTTTCAGTTTTTATTAAATAGACTTGTAATATAACATCTTTGTTAAATTTTGAAGCCGGTCACCTAACTACTTAAATAAAAAATAGCCGGCGGATTTATAAGTAATGTAGAATATGTTTGTATAAGCATGTAAAATTAGTGCAGAATCTATGATACTGGCTAGGAAAAATTGCATGTTTTATGGGAAACTGGTGATTTTCAGTTCATTTTTTGTTAAATAGACTTTTTTTTTTTGTCGACGAAGAACCCGCAGCCGCTGCTCTTTCGAGTGCGCTCAGGGTAAACCCCGTACTGACGCAATAGCCTGCAAACCACGTCAGCCAGTTAAACCACACTTGGCAAGCCAGTGTGTGAGCTCCCAGAGGCGGGCGAGCGTTACCACAGGGTTTCGAACTTGTGACCAAGCTCTCCCACACCACCCAATGAGGATACCCTCTGCCTTCAAGACCAACTGGTCTAGGGCTTCGGATTTGTTAAATAGACTTGTAATATAATATCTATGTTCAATTTTGAAGAATTAACCTAAATAGCCACTCACCTAACTACTTAAACTAAAAATAGCTGGTGGATGTATAATTAATGTAGAATATGTGTATAAACATGTATAATTTAGTGCATAATCTATGATACCGGCTAGGAAAAATAAACAGTGAATCTGGACGGTTATTTGGGTGAGGATTTTGCTGAAAAATGAACTTGCCCTTACTGGATATGTCCTTATAGAGCTTACAATTACTTAAATTTGTTGATAAAGGAGTGTTTAGTTAGTCATAGTTGTATGATTTGGACCTGCAGCTTTGAGGTTATTTGCGGAATTTGTAAAAAGGAACTTGATCTGTAATTATTCAGGAAAATAATGTGTAGAAAAAGGATAATTTTTGCGCCTTTGTTGGACGGAACCTATCTTTCAGAAGGAAGCTGAATTTTCTATTTTTTATTGGGAATATGACTTGATCTAGAGAAGAAGAGTCTTGGAGTAACTGGTAAAATTGATGCCATGTGACCAGGAGGTTATGGGTTCAAGCCGTGGAAACAACCTCTTGCAAAAAAGAAATGTGAGGTAAGACTGCGTGCAATAGACCATTATGGTCCGGCCCTTCTCCGGATCCCGCGCATATCTCCGGACCACGCGCATAGCGGGAGCTTAGTGCACCGGGCTACATTTTTTTTAATATGACTTGATCTAGGTTAGTTAGGTTCAGATTAGTTTTCTCTTCAAAACTTAGTTTAACTACCTAAAATGTGCTCTTCTTGGTATTAAAAAAACCAACCTAAGGGGATATTAAATTGTTATGAAATAATTCTACTCCCTCTGTCCCAATTTATGTGTTCGTATTTCTCGAGTCAAATGAATTATCCTTTGACAATAATGATTTTATATATTTTGAATTATTAGTTATTGTAACTTGTAGTGTATTTTACCTAGTTTTCAAACATGAATTTTATTTCGAAAGATTAAAAGATTTTATGTCTAAATGTACGGTCAAAACTAAGAAGTTTAAATCTCGAAAAGTGAAAAGTGTCACAAAAAATTGAGACAGAGGAATCTAATGAGGCTACTATGAAATATTTACTCATGGGTGGGGCAAGCTCTTCTATTCTGGTTCATGGTTTCTCTTGAATATATGGTTCATCCGGGGGAGAGATTGAGGGTCTTATCAATACACAAATGTATAACTCCCCAGGAATTTCAATTCTTAGTGTTTCTCTTCTCTTCACATTTTACCTTTTGAGGCTACTTTGTGTAGTTAGACTCATATGTTTATATGGTTTGTTGAAATTAGAGGACCTTGTGCTTTTTGTTAATGCTGGATCGGAGACTTCAGTGGAGTTGGATTCCAGTTTGAGCTTTCTGGCTGATAACTTTTACCAAGATGGAGAACCATTTCAAACAGAGGAGTTCATAAAGGAAGGGGGTGAACATGCTTTCATTTACCAGTCAGCACGATTAGGAAACTTCTGTTATCGGATTGACAATCTTACACCAGGAAATTACTTTGTTGATCTTCATTTTGTCGAGATAATAAATGTTAATGGGCCTAAAGGAATGAGAGTGTTCAACGTCTTTCTACAAGATGAAAAGGCAAGTTGATTCAAGCATTGAGAAAGAGTTACTTGTTGGTGCTTTTATGTTAAATTTGGAATTGAGAAGTTGTAACAATATGCAGGTTCTGTCTGATTTTGACGTATTCTCTGTTGTTGGAGCCAATAAACCACTACAATTAGTTGACTCAAGGGTTTCCGTCAAAGAGAATGGAATACTTGTTATAAAATTTGAAGGCATTATTGGCAGTCCTGTGGTTAGTGGGATTTGCATAAGAAAAGCTCCGAAAGTGTCAGGTATTTGCCTTTTAACTATTTGCGTAATTTGTTGAATAGAATTAAAAAGGTTGAGGAAGAGCTAATATCTGTAGCTATCTTTGACTGAACTGCAGCTTCTCAAGCAGAACATGATCGTCTTACATGCAAAAACTGTGCAGCTGAGATAGATTTTCCATCGGCGCAGGTATGACATAATAGGTTCATAAAATCTTCACTAGCAAGATTATTGAAATTTTAATGTCTTTTTCTTGACCACTTGGATGAATGCAGAAAAAAGTGGCAAGATTGCAGTCAACAGCCAAAGTATGAGAAAAAGATACAGGAGCTTGGTGAATTGTTGGAGCGCAAGACAGATGAATGTTATCAATCTTGGATGTCTTATACTGCAGCTAACCAGCAATTAGAGAATGTTAGGATGGAGCTGGACAATAAGACATTTCATACCTATTCACTTGGTAAGGAATATATGAATATAACAGCTATACTGACTTTTATTTTGTTCAGGTTTCTTTGTTGGGAACTGGGATCATATATGATTCTGAGAACCAATTAAGGGCTTCTTTTTTAGATCTTGAAAATATTACCAGAAATATTTATGCTGGCGTTTGAAGTGGTTGAACAAAAACATTCTTTAAGGGTGTGTATGGTATGGAGGAAAACAGAAAATGTTTTCCAATTTTCCTTGTTTGGTTGGTCAAAATGTTTTGAAAAACATTTTCTCTAGGAAAATGACTTTCCTAATGGGAGTAGGTAAAACAAGTTCCATAAGTAGCATTCCAAGTTCATTATCTCCTCCCTACCGACCGCTGGCACCCCCACTCCCCACCCCACCCCACCCCACCACCATATTGTTTTCCTAGATTACATGTAAACCCTCTTGCGGACAATATTTTTTTGCTTACTTACCAAACACTATAAAATAAATAAGAAAACCACTTATTTTCAAGAAAACATTATTTCATACCAAACACACCCTAAATGTCAATTTCACTAATAGGATCTTAATTTAAGAAATTGAACGGTCTATATAGACCTTCCAGAAAGGGTGATTTTTTAAAGCTACTTCTACTTCCTACATTAAGACCGTTTCTCATCTTTACATAAATCTGGTCTTTAATACTTGTAGTTAGATTTCCTGTGTGGTGTTTTTATAAAATCTTAAAGAATCATTCTACCTTCTCTTTGTACCAAAGAAAGGGATGAAGTTCAAGGTATAACCTTCAACGTGAACTAGTGATGGTAGAAAATGAAAGAAAAGAGGGGCATTTGCATGCCGATTTCCATATTGGAAATATAAGTTTGCTATGTATTTATAAGGGAGCTATCTCTTCATTGTATTGATGAGTCTAATCTTTAGTTTTTGAAGAATAATTTGAAGCAACATTAACCTTTTAACAGATCAAAAGTTTGAGACGCAAGCTAAGACCATTACAGAGATCTCAACCAAGTACGAGCGCGACAAGAACAATTGGCACATGGCGATCAATGATCTCGAGATGAAAGTAAAGGTACTTCCGAAATTCCTCATGAAGATACAGTGAAAGACTAGGTTTCTTATAGGTTATCTATGTATTCTCAAAATGAATGGACATGTTTGATATAGTGGGAAAAAACATGCAGATTATGAAACAGGAGCACACCCAGCTCTCACGTGAGGCGCATGAGTGTGGAGATTCAATTCCGGATCTGAATAAGATGATCTTTGCAGTTCAGTCATTGGGTAAGTTTAGATAATTCTCAAACCTCATAACCTGACATTGAACACTGACTGAACTAATGTCTCTCTGTAATCTGCAGTTGAGCAATATGAAGATCTTAGGATGAAGTATAATGAAGAGCAAGCAAAGAGAAGAAAGCTCTTCAATGAAGTTCAGGAAGCAAAAGGTTCATTTTTTTCCATTGAACATTTGATTAAATCATTGTTGGAAGTAAATAGAATAATACTTCCTTTTTGCTTACTTATTCACGGTGAATCATCTTTTCCAGGGAATATCAGAGTATTTTGCCGCTGTCGTCCATTAAGCAAAGCTGAAGTCTCGGATGGGTGCTCAACAGTTGTAGATTTCGATGTCGCCAAGGATGGAGAACTTGGAATCTTAAATGGCAGCTCCACGAAAAGACATTCAAATTTGACCGTGTCTACACACCTAGAGATGATCAAGGTGTTCCCTTATACAAGATTGAGAAAAACAAATAATAGGAAAGGTGTTCTCCCTCTAATAGTTTATTGTCTATTTAACAGGTGTTGTCTATGCTGATGCGTCACCAATGGTTATTTCAGTTTTAGACGGTTACAATGTGTGTATCTTTGCTTATGGACAAACCGGGACAGGAAAAACATTCACCATGGAGGGTACAAAAGGGAACAGGGGAGTCAACTATCGGACTCTCAAAGAATTGTTTAAAATTGCAAAGGAGAGGAGTGAAACTTTCACCTACGATATATCAGTGAGTGTGCTTGAAGTCTACAATGAACAGATCAGGGACCTATTGGCTCCACCAACAACATAAAAAAAGTAAAGTCTTCTCTTATATTGGAGCCAGTAGCGCCTGTGCTACGAGTGAAATGTTGTTATAATTCGACGCAATAAGATTTATGCTTTTCCAAATTAATTGACTGAAGAGATAATTACTGTCCAATGTATTCGGTGATCTAATTTACAAAATAGCTAGCAAATGTATAGGTTTTGTATATTAAGTATAAAATATATGCATATTGTATACATAACTATACGTATATATACATAAGCAGTCTATATGTTTTGCATATTTTGGCTAGCCCCTGTAATTAATTTCGACCGAGGGGTTAAAAATGAAAAAAACCCTCAATTGAACTGTTAATTTTGTGGAATCATTTTAGGTTGGAGAAAAAACAAGCTCCGGAAGGGCTTCATCACATTCCAGGACTTGTGGAAGCTAAAGTAGAGAATATAGAAGAAGTCTGGGATGTGCTACAGACAGGAAGTAGCGCACGTGCTGTTGGATCCAACAATGTGAACTGTTAATTTTGTGGAATCATTTTAGGTTGGAGAAAAAACAAGCTCCGGAAGGGCTTCATCACATTCCAGGACTTGTGGAAGCTAAAGTAGAGAATATAGAAGAAGTCTGGGATGTGCCACAGACAGGAAGTAGCGCACGTGCTGTTGGATCCAACAATGTGAATGAGCACAGTAGCCGTTCTCACTGGTAAAATAGATTTTGAGTTTCTAATTGGCCTCTAATAGCACATCTTCACTCATTTACTTTTACTAACTGACTTTTTTTTTTGGTCTTATCTTTTTCCACATTTTTCAGCATGCTTTGTATTATGGTAACAGCAAAGAACTTGATTGACGGTGAATGCACAAAGAGCAAGCTTTGGCTTGTGGATTTAGCCGGTAGTGAGAAGCTTGCGAAGACTGATGTCCAAGGTGATAGGCTAAAGGAAGCTCAAAACATCAATAGGTCACTTTCAGCTCTAGGAGACATGATATATCAGCTTTAGCAAATAGAAGCAGCCATATTCCATACAGGTAGGTAACACATGATCTTTGCTGTCTGTAGGTTACAGTTGGGTTACTGAATATGCATCTTGACATTTTATATTTTATCACCAGGAACTCCAAGCTCACACATCTACTCCAAGATTCATTAGGTAATCAAATAATTCGAATTTGGTTGGCAAATACCCACAGTGTTCAAAACTGTAAGATTCTTGATTTTTGAAGTTCACTTTTTTTCTTAGTTTGAACTTAGCTGGGTCTTTCCTTCAGGTGGAGATTCAAAAGCCTTGATGTTTGTACAGATCAGCCCATCTGACAAGGACTTAAGTGAACCGATAAGTTCATTGAACTTTGCTACAAGAGTTAGAGGAATTGAGTTAGGTCCTGTAAGAAAACAAGTAGATACCGGCGAGCTCCAAAAGTTGAAAACGATGGTTCGTAGAATGTTTTCCTAGTGTTATTTTCTGCTCATATGCCTATAAGAACTCAACTGCTTATGTTATACTCTCTCCTTTTTCATTTTTTGTTCTTTTCGGTGGCAGCTTGACAAGGCAAGGCAGGAAGCAAAATTCAAAGATGAATCCCTGAAGAAACTTGAGGAAAGCCTACAGAACTTAGAGAGTAAGGCTAAAGGGAAGGAACACGTTAACAAAACTCAACAGGATAAGATTATGGAACTGGAAAGCCAGCTGAATTTAAAAACATCATTACACGGCCAATCAGAGAAACAACTTTCACAGCTTTCAGATAGATTGAAGGGACGGGAAGAAACTTGCGCTATTCTGAAACAAAAGGTTTCTTTAATTGAATCACATTCATCTTACTTGTACATATGGTATGCTTTGTATCATTCTGATTTTACTTTTGTATCGTCTGATAAAGGTCTCGGAGCTAGAGAACAAGATGAGGAAACAACAAAAATTTGAGTCTGAAAGCCTCAATAATAAGGTTCTTTCCATTGTTTGTTTCAATATACTCCCTCCATTCACTTTTACTTATCCACTATACTATAAATATATTTTCACTTTTACTCGTCACTTTAGGATATCAAGAGAAAAATATATTCCTTTTTCATGTTTTACCCCTAGCATTAATTACTTATTCCCCAAATTATTTCCCAAGATCTAAGACTAATAAACATCAAATTAATATGGGTATTGTGGTAAAATTCCCATATCAATTATTATTTCTTAAAGGACGTGCAAAGTCCAATCTGGACAAGTGAAAGTGAACAGAGGGAGCAATGAATTCTCAAAAAGCACATTGGATATTCACAAGTTTCCGTGTTATGCACATAAAAACAGGTCACGGATCTCGAGAACAAGTTGAAAGAGCGTGAGCAAGAGTTTGAGTCTCAGTCTGACATCCTTCAACATAAGGTTCTCATTCTCAAGCATATTAGCGACTTGAAGTTTCCCATAGAATTTAGCAAGAACGTTAAAGTGATTGTATTTCCAGACTTTTCAGGTTGAGGAGCTTGAGGAAAAGCTCAAAGAAAAAGAACAGAATGCACAGGAGTGTATTCTACTCCGTCAGAAGGTTTGTTGCTTTTATCTTATGTCATAGTGACATTTCAAGAGTTAAAATTGACATCTTTTAGGTGCATTATCGACTTGATTTCTCCTATAAAACCCTTGGCAAAACCGTGATGAAATGACAATGTCATGTACAGATTAACAAACTTGAAGACAAGATCAAGGAGCAAGAACAACAATTGGCATGCATGGTTACAGATTCCGATGCAAAATCTTTAAGATCGAGCCCACATGAAAGCAAATGTTCTAGCAGAGAAGATTTAATAAGTGACATTGAGCAACGTATTTTGAAGACCTCAAATACTTTCATTCGCCAGGCAAGTCAGGTGGGGTCTAATTTGCCGAAGGGAAAGGACTCCGTCCAACAAGTCAGACGAAAGCGGTTGTCAACAAATAGTGAAACAGAGAACAACGGTGTTTTACCTAACAGGACTGAACAGGATTACCTTCAAGAGGCCAGAAGGAAGCGTTTGTCTAGAAATGGTGAAGTAGAGAAAAACGCTGCTGCTATATCAGCTAATGATAGAAGGACTAGGCAATCTGATCCTCCGAGACCAGTTGCAACTGGTGTTGCAAGAGGAACGAAGCCTACTACAACTGCCACCAATGTTCAGAGGCCGTTGATTCGTAACAAGACGAGCAGAGTGCCCGTTCAGGGAGTTAAAGAGAGGGACACCAAGAAAAGGATGCGGACAAGATAGTGAAGAGAAACCAAAGAAATCAACTTGCATTCTGTTGCCTTCACAACTAATTCAACTTGATATTAGTGTATGTTTGATTGGTTTGTGGTGCGTTTTGTTAAATTGTGGTGCAGTATGTATATGCCATTTTTAGTGCAGCTTGGTAGATTACTATATCTGTATGCAGTATGTATATGCCATTTTTAGTGCAGCTTGGTAGATTACTATATCTGTATGTTCTATTAATCTACTTACATATTGTATCTCATTTTAAGATTGAAAAAAAAGTGGATGATGATGGATCAAATGAATCGTTGTTTCTTCTATTGAATACATCGGCTTGCATGCCTTTGATCAAATGGAAGAATGGATGCTGCCTATAGCGACTTCGTTCAGTCATTCCTTCTTTACTTATAATCTCTTCCTAAAGATAAAGTTGAGGAAATAAATGAATCATGATGCAACTCTTTCAAAATTCATATAACTCAAATGAATTGAGAGTTGAATTGTATCTGAAACTTCTAAAAGTTGAGGAAGTAAACAGATAAATAATTCAACTAAATCAAAATTTTCTTTGATCAAACTGAGTAGAGAAAGGAATTAAATCTCAAAGATTCTAACTCAAATTTTGATGGTTAGCATATCATACTTTTATGGGCATATCATAATTTGCCCATATCATAATTTGTTTAAGATTTACTTAAATCAGAAGACTTAGATTCATATGTATTAAGCTATAAAACAATAATTCGACTTGACTAAGTTTGAGTGATCTGATAATATTAAATCGACAGTTACAAAGTCTAAACAATTGTGATTTTGATGTAAGAGCACCTAGTTTACCATTAAAGGTTGTCGTGGATTGAATATAATTTCTTCATCATTACCTCAATATTTAAGCTCAAGTGGCCTAGTTATTTCTTGCCTAATAGGTCAATCTCTAAGATAATTCGGACAAGTAGCAACTGATTCTAGTACCATTAAAAGTTGTCGTGGATTGAATATAATTTCTTCATCATTACCCTCAATATTCAAGCTCGAGTGGCCTAGTTATTTCTTTCCTAATAGGTCAATCTCTAAGATAATTCGGCCAAGTAGCAACTGATTCTAGTACCATTAAAGGTTGTCGTGGATTGAATATAATTTCTTCATCATTACCCTCAATATTCAAGCTCGAGTGGCCTAGTTATTTCTTGCATAATAGGTCAATTTCTAAGATAATTCGGACAAGTAGCAACTGATTATAGTACCATTAAAGGTTGTCGTGGATTGAATATAAACTTCATCATTACCCTCAATATTCAAGCTTGAGTTGCCTAGTTATTTCTTGCCTAATAGGTCAATCTCTAAGATAATTCGGACAAGTAGAAACTGATTCTAGTACCATTAAAGATTGTCGTGGATTGAATATAATTTCTTCATCATTACCCTCAATATTCAAGCTCGAGTGGCCTAGTTATTTCTTTCCTAATAGGTCAATCTCCAAGATAATTCGGATAAGTAGCAACTGATTCTAGTACCATTAAAGGTTGTCGTGGATTGGATATAATTTCTTCACCATTACCCTCAATATTTAAGCTCGAGTGGCCTAGTTATTTCTTGCCTAATAGGTCAATATCTAAGATAATTCGGACAAGTAGCAACTGATTCTAGTACCATTAAAGGTTGCCATGGATTAAATATAATTTCTTCATCATTACCCTCACTATTCAAGCTCGAGTGGCCTAGTTATTTCTTGCCTAATAGGTCAATCTCTAAGATAATTCGTACAAGTAGCAACTGATTCTAGTACCATTAAAGGTTATCATGGATTGAATATAATTTCTTCATCATTACCCTCAATATTCAAGTTCGAGTGGCCTAGTTATTTCTTGCATAATAGGTCAATATCCAAGATAATTCGGACATTTTTTTCCGTGTGATCGACATTAGAGAAACAAAGTTTCTTAGTTGACTTTCTCTTTGTAGATAGCGTTTCTCCTTTTATATATTTTACACGAGATACATTTCATTAGTCAGAGTCTCAATACAGATATCAAGTATTAGTGTAATGTGAATTAATGATAGAAAGAGGGTATACACGGTAAAACCATGTATATCAAGTGCCCGAAAATAGTTTGGCTACTTACCATATATTTTGTAGAATTCTTGTACAAGTGTAATTATGGTATTAATATTATATTAGGAATATGTATTAGTCTTGTATTAGGAAATGTAGATTTATTTTGCATATTTAGATATTGTATATCATGTATATATACTTCTTCAATTAATGAAAATAATCAAAAGATTATTTCTTTCATGGTATCAACAGTCTAGGGCAAATTTTTCGTTCTCCAAAATCCATCATTCCGATGCCCTACTTGCCATTGGCCGTCGGCCAACCTCCTCATCCCTTCAACTTTTGTTTTTTTCTCTCTTCCAAACCCTACTTCTCTTGTTCTTTCATCATGTCTACCACAAAGAACACGTTTCATCCTGCCTTTATAGTCTCCAACATCAAGAAAACATACCTATCGTTCTTGAGATGAAAAATGTTAAATACGCGACGTGAACAAAATTATTTAAAGTTCACGCACGCTCTCATCGAGTCCTTCATCACATCATCCCCTAAAAACATACAAGGATAAGGATCCTACCACTGATGATGAAATAGAGTTATGGAAAACTCTTAATGCTACGGTACTCAAGTGGATTTATTGCACCATCTTTACAGATCTCTTGTAGACGATTATTGAACCCAACGCCACAGTGATAGAAACTTAGAATAAGATGTGTGATATATTTCAAGATAACAAAAATTCCCGTGCGGTCACTCTTGAGCAAGAATTTTCCCATGTCAACATAGAAGATTTTTTGAATGTATCGGCCTATTGTAAAAGGTTGAAGGAATTGGAGGATCAACTCAAGAACGTTGGTGCTCCCATCACCAATGATTGTCTTGTATGGTTGCAGGACTATCTGAGGCCTATAATGACATTGAGATGCTTTTTCGTCAAAGTAATCCACTCCTACCGTTCTAGCAGGCCCGTTCCATGCTCATATTAGAAGAGGTCGGCTTGGCAAAAAATGCGGCTATCAGATCAAATTATTTCATGATGATGGCTATGTCAGACGACCCTCACTCATTCACGGATAATTCTAGTCAAAACCGTAACAACTGTGGCGGCAAAAAAGATCAAAATAAAAAAATTGGAGGCAAAAACCGCAGTGGCGGCTGCGGTAGTGGCAGTGGCGGTGGCGATGGTCGAAGTAGTAGCGGCAGTGGAGAACGTGGTGGCAGTGGGCCAGCTGAGCCGCAACACCACTAGCCACAACCTTGGGTCAACTGGCCGTGGGGCTGGGCCGGTGGCTAATGGCCCAATTCCCCCTTCTCGTTGTATTCAGCGAACTAGGCCGATTTGCAGAATTGGTCTAGGCCGTGAATATTCAGGCCAAATCATCTGTTGGGCCTTGGTAGCAGGTTGTCCTGCTTGGGCATCAGCCTCAGCAGGTCTTTGCTGCTGCGGGCTCAACGGCAGTTCCGACGCCCACAAATATTGAGGCCGCGATGCATACACTTTAATTAAATCCCCCGGACACAAATTAGTATATAGACACCGATTCCACTTCTCACATGATGTCTACACCAGGTAATCTCTCGTCTTATTTCAATTTGAGCAACGATCGTGGTATAACTGTTGGTAATGGTCATTCAATTCCAATTTGGGTCACACAAATATGTCTCCCCCGCATCCACCTCTAGTCTTAAAAAATATTCTTTATGCCCCTCACTTAATTAAAAATTTGGTGTATGTCCGTAATTTCAAAACTGGCAATTGAGTTTTTGTTAATTTTGACCCTTTTAGATTTTTTGTGAAGGATTTCAAAACGGAGATACCTCTAATAAGATGTAATAGTAGGGGAGAGCTTTATTCAATCACTACCGCCATTTCCACAAGTCAAGCCACACCTTCAACGTTTCCCGCTCTTGCTCATTCTTTGTGGCATACACGTTTGGGTCATCCAGTGTCGTCTATTATTTCTTCTCTACAAAATAATAATTTTATTAATTGTAATAGTACGCGTATTACTCCTATTTGTCCTTCTTGTCCATTAGGGAAACATGTTAGATTACCTTTTGTATCCTCTAATTCTAGTACGTTGATGCTCTTTTACATTATTCATAGTGATTTATGGACATTTCATGTTTAAGTTCTTTGGGCCATCGCTATTATGTTTTATTCTTGGATGATTATTCTAATTTTTTGTGGACCTTTTCTGTATCTAAAAAAGTCTCAAGTTTTTCAACCTTCTTAAAATTTAGAGCATTCATCTAGACCCAATTTGAATGAAAAATTAAAAACATTCAATGTGATAATGAAAGGGAATGTGATAATGGGCCATTTTGAGATTTTTGTAACATTAATGGCATATCTTTTCACCTTTCTTGTCCTCA
The DNA here is from genome assembly GCA_029844215.1 of Przewalskia tangutica. Classification (NCBI taxonomy): domain Eukaryota; kingdom Viridiplantae; phylum Streptophyta; class Magnoliopsida; order Solanales; family Solanaceae; genus Przewalskia; species Przewalskia tangutica. Next base: position 99,055,199 of record CM056728.1, on the reverse strand, counting down.
TACGTCCTCACAAAATGGGAAGACCGAAAGAAAAATTCGACCATTAATAATATTGTCTAAACCTTGCTAGCCCATTCTTCATTACCTCCTTCTTTTTGGCATCATACATTAGAAATGGCTACCTACCTCCTTAACGTTCTCCCTAACAAAGGTTTAGCATATCAATCCCCACTTAAAATTCTTTACAATAAAGATCTCTCGTATTCTCATTATAGGATGTTTGGGTGTTTATGCTATCCACTTTTCCCGTCTACTACAATTAACAAACTTCATGCTTGTTCTACCCGCTTGTGTGTTTTGGGGTATCCATCTAATCATCGTGGTCACAAATATTTTGATTTATCCTCTAATAAAATCATAATTAGTCGTCATGTTATTTTTGATGAAACCCAATTTCCGTTTGCTAATTTGTATAATTCTGTGTCTAGTTCGTATAATATTTTGGATGATGTGCTCTCACCATATATTATCCATAATTTATTTGAGTTATCCCATGATCCAAATCCGCTAGCAAGCCCACTGCATGTTGTCCCAAATATTCCCGCTTCAGTCCCTCAATCTCGGCCAGCAGGCCCACTGCCTGCTGACCCAATTTCTCACACTGGCCAAAATAACATCCTCCCGAGTCCACTGTTTTGGCCAACATGCCCACTGCATGCTGGCCCAGTTTTACCATCACTGCCTCATGCATCTGGGCCAGCACACCCATTACATGTTGGCCCAGTTTTACTCGACCTGATACCTACCTAGAACACGTCCTCTTCTATTTGGAGTCAAGAGCCTGTTACTCGTAACCAATATGGTATTTTTAAATCTAAACGATATTTTAATCTAAATTCTAATGTCACCAAATCAACCCTACCACATAACCAAGTGTCTGTCCTTCATGACCCGAATTGGAAAATGGCCATGAATGACGAATATAATGCTCTTATTAAAAATAAGACGTGGGAGTTGGTGCCCCATCTACCTGGTGTCAATATTATTCGTTCTATGTAGATTTTTACTCATAAAGAAAATTCTGACGGTTCTTTTGAGCGACATAATGTCCGTCTTGTAGGTGATGGTAAGATCAGCAGGTTGACACAAATTGTGGAGAGACATTCAGTCTGGTGATCAAACTGGCAACCATTCGCACTGTTCTAAGTCTGGCTCTCTCGAAAGCATGGCTCATTCATCAGCTGGACGTGAAAAATGTTTTCTTACACGGTGATCTTAAGGAGACAGTTTACATGCATCAACTCTTGGGTTTTAAGGACCCTAATTGTCCTCACCATGTCTGTTTGCTGAAGAAGTCATTGTATGAGCTTAAGCAGGCCCCACGGGCTTGGTATAAAATCGCCTATTATGTGTCTACTATTGGGTTCTCTCACAGCATGTATGTTCACTCTCTGTTCATCTATCGTCGTGGTACTTTTCTGGCATACATATTGTTATATGTAGATGATATAATATTGACTGACTCGTCTGATAATCTGCGCAAGTCTATCATGTCCCTTTTTCAGTTCAGAATTTGCTATGAAAGACTTGAGGCCTTTGAATTATTTTTTGGGTATAACTGTCAGTCGTTATGCATGTGGTCTATTTTTATCATAGAAGAAATATGCAGTTGGGATTATTAAGAGAGCTGACATGTCGTCTTGTAAGTCCTCTTCTACTCCGGTTGATACCAAACCGAAGTTGAGTGTTACTTCTAGCATACCATATGAGGACACCACATACTATCGTAATCTTGCAGAGGTTTTTCAGTATCTTACTTTTATAAAGACCCGATATTACTTATACAGTGCAGTAGGTGTATTTATTTATGCATGATCCGCTGATTGAGCACATACATACACTCAAACGCATTATACGATACATACAGGGCACGTTTGATTATGGATTGTGTTTATATCCATCATCCGTCTCTACTCTCGTGTATTATACAAATGTTGATTGGGGTGGATGTCCAGATACCAGACGTTCGACATCTGACTATTGTATGTTTCTTGATGATAACTTGGTCTCTTGGTCAGCGAAACGCCATGCTACGTTATCGCGATCCGGTGCAGATGCCGAGTATAGAGGAGTAGCCAATGTGGTGTCTAAGTTATGTTGGCTGCGTAATAGTTTATTAGAGCTTCACTTTCCAATCCAGAAAGTCATCTTGGTCTAATGTGATATTGTTAGTGCAGTGTATCTCTCTGAAAATCCAATCCAGCACTAGCGCACTAAACATATCGAGATGAATATTCACTTTATTCGCGAAAAGGTAGCTCGTGGACAAATATGTGTCTTGCATGTCCTTTCAAGGTACCAAAATTGCTGACATCTTTACTAAGAGTATTCTCTTGGTTCTGTTTGAAGATTTTAGGGACAATCTCAGCGCACGACAACCGTCTGCTATGACTATCGGGGTGTGATAGAAAGAAGGTATACATGGTAAAACAGTGTATACCAAGTGGCCGAAAATAGTTTGGTTACTTACCATATATTTTGTAGAATTCTTGTACAAGTATAATTATAATATTAATATTATATTAGAAATATGTATTAGTCTTATATTAAAAAAATAGATTTATTTTTCATATTTAGATATTATATAATATATATATATATACCTCTTTAATTAATAAATAATCAAGATATTATTTGTTTCAATTAAACTCCTAGTCTAGAATTCAACTAACTCCTATCAACTTGCCCTAAAAAATTGCTTGGGGCCCCTACGTGACTTCATCATAACCATGTGTAGCTTCTGTACGGACCTTGGAGTAAAACAATTACTATTATAATGAGGGTACGTAGGAATTATCGGAAGTCTCACGGCATCAACATCATTGAGAAATTTCCATACCTCCTTTGCTCACAATTAAATTTTAATTTATAAATATTTTTTGTCATCCATAACTTACTGTTTTTCAACTATAAGTAATTTTGATTATTCAATATTTCAAATACATTTTTCTTATTATCTTCCTAAGATAAAATCCTAATATCCAATAAGTACTCTCTAGTCTCTACATAGTTTTGTTGTTTGTCCTCCTTCTCACAAAGATACTGTTTAATTATCAATTTCAACAATTCAATTAAACGTTATTAGAGGTGGTTTTATGGTGTAAGTTATGAATTAATATGAATTAGTAAACTAGTAATATACGCTACAAGAAGAAAGAAGAAAGATATTTGCAATAACATTCTTATTGCCAGATGTTGGATGTTGTTGTCAAAAATATTTTTTGCAACAATAAAAATTATTGCATGTCATTGCAATAAACTTCGATGTGAAAAGTTTTTACAACAACAAGTTATTTTGTTGATTGTCATTTACTTTTTTAGTAATAATAAATTAAATTTTTATTGTCATTTACGTTTTTACCAACAATATAAAAGTTTTATTGTCAATTCTATACTTTCTTGTAGTGATATATATATATATATTGTACACTTGAATTATATTATTTAAGTGCTTATTTGCTTGCTATTAAAATTCATAAACTTCAAATTTTGTATCTGTATCAGAACTTAATTGTTTATCCAACTCTGGAAGCTTATCAATTATTTTAATTAAGTAACAAATCACTTCTTATACCAAAGAAAGATTTCTTTAAATAATTCCAAATCAGGCCAGTCCCATTTTCTATCAACTTTCCTTCATGTATGAGTACATACACATATATTCCTTGAATAAAGGTAAAGTAAAACTCTAGTTCTAGATAATATAAACGTCCTACTTTTAATACAATAAAACATTTAATTAATCAATTAATTGTCATTTACTTTTTAGATTTTGGCCCCTCCATAATCTTAACCGATCTGGCCGGTGCCAAACCTAGAACACTACGTTAAAGTAAGAACCTGGTGTCGACCTGTTGAGATATATCATATATATACATTGTATATATATATGGTTAGTTAGAAGTTAATTTGATATTAGTTTGTTATAAGCTAATTAGATTAGATATTTTGATTAATCTTGATTAGATATTTTATCATTAGAGAATAGTTAGTGGGATAGTTAGTTATCTCCTGTAAATAGGGGATTACCTTGTATTTCTTAGTTTAGAGAGTTATAATTGAAAATGCTGAAGCACATTTGAGCCCAAACACACACTCTCTCATTCTCTGTTTTTCCTATCTACTTTCTCTTCCGTAAACAGCTTCTTCTTTCATTCTTCTTCTGGTTTCCTTCTCGATCTTCAGCGCTCATTATCTCACTGTTCTTGCAAACTTTAACACAACCTACCATCTTAGCTACTGACACGTGTCTCTATGTCATTTTCTATATAACCTGCTGTCCATATGTATTTGTCCCTTTAATCAAATTAAAAGTGACAATATATTTGTAATCCTAATTCTGTCTGTCTTTCTACTTAAGGTTTGATAAGAAGCTTTTTTATTTTCTTTCTCTTCTTCTTATTATAAGGTTTCATTTTCATCACAACTAATTCAGTTTCAAGAGGAATTATGGGTCATTTTGGACTTTGATTTGTCATCTTCATACTCTTGCTGGGTAAATTTTACTTTATTTATGGGATTCTTTAATTTGCTATTTTACTACATCTGTTTTATTTTATTTTATTTATGGTAGTATTTGATTGACATATAATTTGGAAAGTACTATATTCGTCTCAATTTATGTAACATGCACACAAACTTTTAAGAAACAAAGTTTTTAAAAAAAAATAAAAGACTAAAAAAGAAAGTATTACTACATGAATTGAGACTCAGGAATAATTCATTAAAATTTTAAAGTTCATTAAGGATAAAAAGAAATTTTAATTTTAAATTATTATCAATAGTGTGACATACAATGGAACAAATGTTAGTAATCTGTATTGCAAAAACTAGTAAACAATTGTAACTGAAAATGAACATAATTAGTGTTGGAAAAAATATTTTTCAAAATATAATCGAGTCCACTTAGTTCAAAGTGTGTCCTTAAGGAAATTATTCCCCTCACAGTATTCGAGGTTGATGGAATATCCCCTCTCAGGATAGAACGATTATCTTACCAGAATAGTAGTACTCCAAATTCAGGTAGCGGCGAACCACTCAACAGTAGTGTATCATAAGAACTTATTCGTGCAGAAGAAGAAGAAGTTTTGTAGTACAGAAAATTAGTAAGTAAAATTCTGAGGAATCAAACGAATATATAGTCATGGAAGTACTGTTTCTGAAGGTTTGTAACCCTTCTGAACAGTCACAAAAATGGTGGAAAATAAAATAAAACCGGGAATCACTAATTTAACTTCGGAACTGGAAATTTCTGCATCGGCACCGCGGTGCCAAAAGATCTGCATCATCTCATTACTTATGGCACCGCGGTCATGCATGATTTTCTTTTAATTAATTAATTAATTAAAATTAAAGAAAATTTGATCCAAAAAGATTATTAATCAAATCATTTGATTAAATTCAAATTCAAATCCAAAGCTGAGCGACGACGACGGCGCGAGGGCTCCTTGCCCCCTCAACCATTTTAGTGACTAGAGAAATGTAATGTAATATATACACATTTCTTTTTCTTTCTTTTTCGGGATAATTGTTTCAAAAAAGCAAAAGGACATTTTACATTTTCTTTACTTTTCATTCCATCATTTTTCATTCACCAATGTAATGTAATATGGTGTATTTTCAGATATCTTACGATTTATTTTATTTTTGAACTAAATATTGCAGGCCAGTGACGATGTTGCTCTATCCTCTGTAAGTGTTTTAAATTTATGCAAAAAAAATCTCTTTTTACTTAAAATATGATTTTCAGGATGATTTTTTATATATCCTTTTTTTTCTGGTGATTTAATGTATTGAGTAGGTATGCATCAGTATTCAGTAGTAGCAATTGAGACTACTGACAAGTTGGATGATGAACAATGGCTTGCTTATTGGATTTTTTATTCATTTCTTACACTTATGGGGATGGTCCTTCAACATGTTCTTGAATGGTAAATGGGCTTATTTTTAACTTTTCTTAAAAATAAAAATTTAAATATTACTTTTACTGTCCTAATTTATGTGATGATATTTGATTAGATCAGAATTAAAGAAAAAAAGTATTGAACAGTCATTTTTAAAGCTTGTAGTATAAAATAATGCATAAATATTTGTGAGGCTATAAATCATCTAAATGGAAATTTTAAATTTGAATTATTATTAAATATTAAAAAATGTCATTTGTTTTTGGACTGATTAATAAGGAAAGAAATGTTACATAAATTGGGATGAATGATAGAATATTTTCCTCAAAAGACTTTGTTCCATTAGGTAAGAATATATATATCTTTACACTAACTAGGAAGAATATAGAATAATCCTAAGAATATTCCTATACATTAAACTACTTACCATATAACATGGGATACTACATTAATATAAGATACTACACAATATTACTAAAATAATGGTATTAACTCTAGAATATTCTATTCTAGAATATTCTAACACTCCCCCTCAGTTGAAGCTGGAGGGCGCTGAATGCTGAGACTGTCCCGAAATTCTTCAAATAAAATCAGCTGAAGCCCTTTCGTGAAGATATCGGCGATTTGATGACGCGTTGGGACATGTAGTACTCGCACTTGTCCGCGTGCCACTTTTTCACGGACAAAATGGATATCCAACTCTATATGTTTAGTGCGCTGATGATGTATTGGATTTCCAGAAAGATATATTGCACTAATGTTGTCACAGTTAACCATAGTAGCTTTCGGAATTTGGCAATGAAGCTCCAGTAAAAGATTTCGAATCGGCATTTAATCGACACAACATTTGCAACGACACGGATTCGCCTTCAAAGACCGGAGCGCGACATCGTGGTTGCCGTTTGGAAGACCATGAAACTAAATTATCACCGAGGAATACACAATACCCAGATGTGGAGCGTCTGGTGTCCGGACAGCCTATCCAGTCTGCATCTGTATAAGTGACAAGTTTGGAGATGCAAGATGGGTAAAGATGTAATCCATATTCCTGAGTGCCCTTAATGTAGCGTACAATCCGTTTGAGTGCCTGCATATGTTCTTCCATTGGATTATGCATGAATAGGCACACTTGTTGTACGGCATAGGTTATGTCTGGTCTGGTAAAAGTGAGATATTGCAACGCGCCTGCTAGGCTGCGGTACAATGTTGGATCAGCAAAAGGTTTGCTAGAGATGACACTTAATTTGGACTTTGTTGTAACACCTCATTTTAACCGGAGTCGAAACGGGAGTACTACGTATGGTTGATTCCTAGATGTATTTTAAGGAGTCGCCACCTAATTATTATAGTGAATTAGGACACTTATTAAATAGCATAAAAATGCTATAAATGATCTCCATTTAAAGGTCTGCGAAAGCTATGTGAGATTCTAGGTAAGGGTTCTTTATTATCCTAAAGGGAAGGGGTCAGACATCCTATAAGATCCGCTAACTTGCGGTTATCCGTGTTATACCCCGTAGTTCCAGGGTATGTATGTGAGGACGTACGTACGAGAGTACGACAAAAAATTTGGAAAGAAAGAAAGGTGTGATTTTTCGACGGAAAAGTTTCTGGGTTTTGTGAAGGAAAAAGGTTCGTTAATGGGAATTGGATTCCCAGATTTGGTATTTGGACTTCTTGGATTATATTAGAATTATGAGATTTTATTTTCGGAAATGGTCACGTGGGGTCCACGGGAGAAATTTACGATTTTGTGGGGCCCACTTTGTTTTTGAGATTTTCGATATTTTGAATATTTTCGGAAGACAAAATATTTTGGACGAGTAAGGGGGAGACACGTGTCACCCCTCGAGTGGCCACGCTGGCGACCGAGGATGTGGCTAGCCACTTGTCCCTCGCCGAAACGGCCACGACACTGAAGCCCAAATCGTTGGCCATGTGGTGTGGTGGACCCACACACACATGGCCCAATCTTGACCACACACTTGCATAGATCTTGACCCTTGATTCTTCTATATATACCCCTTAGTCAAGACTTCATATCATCCACACTTAAGTCTTCCAAGGCAAAATACTCCTCCCTTTAGGCTTGTTTTCGTCCCTCCCCTCTTGTGTAGAAAATACTTTGTGTATTGTTGTATAATCCCAAATACCTTAGCCTAGTATCCCTAGTTGTATTTCAAAGTTATTTCAATACTAGAGTCCTAAATACTACTTTATTCCAATAGTCGCAGTGAAACCCTAGAAAAATCTTCCTAGCTTGGTTGTGTTAAGATAAGTTGTTTAGAAACTTCTAAGGATCGCTGGATCGGGTTGGAGCGCATGAGTTGAGCTAAACGTTGCTCAGATCGACATATAATCTTGGATAATTTTGTGCTTATCGAGGTAATGATCTACGCCCCTATTGTAATTGGATATTACATGTCAGTAGTAATTATACTTGAGTATATTATATGAGGATAGAAGATTGATAGAATTAAATCGTATTTACATTGACCGTATTCTGATGAGAGACTTGTAGTATATTTGTGGCGGTTGTACACGTCCGATTAAACGTGTAACCCCTCGAGTTGTTGGCTTGGTAGCGGGCCTCGATAGAGAGACATTTGTGTGATAGCGGGGGGGAGGTGCTGCCGAATTTTCTGTAGAATAAGGAATCTTGTATTTAGAATATTCTACGAAGAGATCTAGAAGTTGATAGACGTTTTATGGCCAGTATAGGTGGAAGTACTACGAGTAGCGTATTCTACTTGAAGGGTGGAAAAGGCTAGCAAGGTTGTAGTACTTGGAGCATTTTGCTAATTGTCGATAATCGTCGCGAGGTATGTGAACCTCTTCCTATCTTTCTAGCATGATTGTTGTGAACTATGTAGTACGGTAGACGTACATGTGCTAAGTGAATTTGGTTGGTTTATTGATTTTAAAAAAGATAAAGGACTTGACTTATATTTGACTTGATATAATATGTGAAGAACTTGAATTGTGTAGAAAGTTGTGAAACCTCATTCGCGAGTAATGAGTACTTGGTTTTAAAATAATAATATTATATTGATTTCGGGAATGAGGATAAGTATCGAACGAACCACTGCAGCGTTAATAAAGGAAAATGTATTGACTAATTAATTACTATTAAAACCAGTAGAGACCTCCATCTGCATAGAAGCTAAGATAAGACAAAATTGTATTACATTTCCTAGATCATGGCTGCTTTAATAAGAATCACTATAAGCAAGCATTAATTTTCTTAAATTTCCAAAGTAAGGAACTTGATTTCTAAGAGAAAAGAGACTTGAGGAATTGAAGAGTTTTTGGTTTAAAATAAAGACATGGTTTTGTCTTAAATTGGTTTAAAACATAAAGTGTTATAACAGCTTTATGAGAAGTTAGTTATAACGACTTTATGAAAGCAAAAGAATGGTTTTATCATTGGTTTTTAAATGGTAACTTGACTTTAAAAGGAGAAGTGTTTTGGTCTAAAAAGGAGGCATGATATTGTCTTAATTTGGTTTAAAAAGGAAAGTATGGAAGTTGTTTTGATTTGCTTAAAATGTTAGTCACTCTATTTTTTACGGACATCGGGTGACCTTTGTAAAAGAAATGGATCTTTTAAAAGGAATTTAACGTACGTAGTACTTTGGGGTTAAAACCTGGACTTTGGCATAAAATGAAAGTACCTTGAGTTGTGTGTAACTTGCCTATGTTTGCATGTGATAGCCTTGTCGTGCTAGTATTGTATTTCTATACCACCGCGTCTCTCGATGGAGGGCTTGATTTGTTATGATCTTACTTGGACGCATCGCAGCGATGAGCATTCCACTGCACGCTTCGCGATTATTATTCCATGGACTAGCTCCATGAGGTTTTACCGATTCGGCTTGGTATCCGTAGTTGGCTCGACTTGCCCAAGTCGTGGCCGATTTGGCTTGGTATCCGTAGTTAGCCTTCGTACTTGCCCCGCTCGGTTTGCCAGGAAGTCTCGTGATTCCGGCCAGGTATCCGGTAGTTAGTCTTCGATTTGCCCCGCCAGCTACGTGGCGCAGCTTGGTATCCGTAGTTGGCTTCAGATTGCCCGTAGGTCGCCTTCGTGGTATGGTTATGTAGATTTGTTGGTACGACTTTGGTATCCGGTAGTTGGCTTTCGACTTGCCCTGGCCATTGATGATGCGCTTTGGTATCCGGTAGTTAGCCTCGTACTTGCCTCAGACGGTTTTTATAACACAGTGGGACTCGTGTTCTTGTGTACTTCGTGTTATTATATCATAGATCGCCAAGAATGAGGAAGGTATTCCACGGGCATGATTGATGTTGTGGGCGTGAGACTCATAGCTATATTTGAGTGATGACTTTGAGGGCGTGAGTCCCTGACTTGACGTGACTTCTTACATATTATGTACTGTAGTTTGGCTATCATATATGTCTCCTGTTTTATATAGACTACTATGATTTCATTTACGATTTTCGCCACATACTTGGTACTGTCAGATCGACCTCCTTCGGGCCGTTCACGCCGCAGTGAGGTACATCGGTTGTGGATCCTCGCCATGGATCACGCCAAAGATTTTGGGAAGCTCCGCTTCTCCGGAGGCTTATCTTTGGTATAGTCCCCTGTCAGTGTAGATACTTGTACATTCAGGGGTATGGCGAGGCCCTGTCCAGTCATAGTTATGGTTACATTCTTAGAGGTCTGTAGATCGCTGCAAGTGTGGTTTGTAAAAGGATTTAACTGTTCAGTTTGATATATATATGTATATATTCAGGAAAGTGACCGTTTTGGTTAGCCTGTTCCATACTTTATGTCTTGTCTCATGTTTTAGTTTTTATTTCCGTTGATTTTCTCTGATGTTGTATCACTAGGGTGCCCGGGGTAAGGCACCAGTCGCGGGCCCGAGGTCGGGTCGTGACAATCCGTTCAAACCTAGGTTGATTATATATTGACTTTTATTCTACCTACTCTAGCATTTTACATAATTTACAACTACAATGAAATGCAATACATAATAATAAAGCTAAAATTAAATGCGGCATAAAATAAAACTCCGAGACATTCTTTTTGAAATGCATCTATGGATACCTGCATGAACACTTAGTAAAAGTGTTAGTAATAGAATAAATAATTTTAAAGTAATAGCAAGAATTAATAAATAAAGCAAAGTAAATCCGTCTTTTGCACAGGGAGGCCTTGAAAATCAGACGGAGATTCTTCATCGGCCAAACTGTCGACATAAGGAGGAACATGGCTGACCTTTGCCTTCCGATTAATTAGATCTAGCAAAAATAAACTCTTGAAATATATACTGAGTTCCTTGACTTACTAATCAATGTCAGAATTAAAAAAAACTCAAATGTAGTAAAATAGCTAGACATAAAATAAATCAAAACTAGTAATATGATTAAGCTATTTGAAATTGAGAATTAACACAAGGATGTACTGGAACCAAAGTAGTAGCTAGGTATTGTAAAAAAGGAAAGTAAACAGTTGTCAAAACCCAAAGACGCACTGGAACTAAGTGCTACAAAATATTTCATTTCTTTCTTTGAGTTAAAAAGAAAAGTTCATGACACATAGGATAGATTCTGATCATTTTTTACGAATGAAATAGAAACTTAAAACACTTGAGATACAAACAAAACTAACAAATAAGCATATTTGTGCATTTTAAATACGACTAGGAAAGTAGGAATACCATTGTGATATCATAACAAATAAATTATTACCAAGAAAAACAACTTATGTTTGTGTGGGCTTGTGTGATTGATGTTGGGGTTCACTGGAGGGTAGTCAACGGTGGTGGTGGTGTTGGGTGAAGAAGATGAGAGGTTTGGGAGTGGGATGAGTGGATTGATTGAAGAATATAATAGGGGTGAGGGAGTGGAAAAAAAATGGGGCAAGTGAAATGTGTGGCTGACCTTGGGTTTTGAGAGAGTAGGGTTAAGGGAGAAAGTGAGGATCTGGAAGGATTCTGGGCGGCTGAAGGGTAGCAGTAGTGTAGCTAGAGTTGTGTTGCTGTGTATTAAAATGGGGGGCTGCTGAGTAGAAGTAGGGTTGACGGATGGGGAGTGTGTCGGCTGGGGAGGAATTTAAAAAGGGGGGTAAGGTTTTATTTATAGTGTGGGATTAGGTTTAGGGTTTGGGTTTTGGGTATTGGACTTTGGGTATTGGATATTGGGTATTGGAGGGAAAAAATGAAAGGTGTATTGGGCCTCGATTTGATCGACTGATTCAGATCAGGCTCGACTGGACTGGTTTGACAAAAAATGCAAAATGGATTAATTATTTAAAGATACGAAATTATTAAAATGTCAATGCCGATGCAATAATAATAAAATACAATAATAGCAAATATTTAATGCCTGATTAAAAGTAAAGACGGAATGTCAGTTAATTATTTAAAGAGATGCAAAATTAGTAAAACAAAATGATCGCACAACAATAATAACATAATATTTAAAAATGTTTAATACCTAATTAAAAGTAAAAAACATGATGCAAATTTACAAAAAATAAAATAACATAGAATGTTAGGTAAAAAAATATACAAAAATGTCAAAAAATGGTGATAAAATGTGGTGTCCTAAAATGCTTAAAATTGCAAGAAATGACTAAAGATGGGTCAAAATTGGGTGTCAACATTTGTATCCACCGGTGTTGCTGAGGGTTTGCAAGAGGCCATTCCAGCCCGTTCCACGATCTCAGATGCATACTTCTTCTGGGAGAGAAAGAGCCCACTGCACGCCTTGTCACAAAGAATTCCTAGAAAGAAGTGTAATGGACCAAGATCCTTCATAGCAAATTCAACCAAGCCGAGACATGATATTCTTGCGAAGAGAGTCCGAGGAAGTCGCGTAATAATGTCATCCACATACAATAAGATAAGCCGTATGATTACCCCGATGATAGATAAAAAGAGAATTATCTGACCTACGTGTGAAAACCCCATATGTGATACAAAATCTGCAAACCGCTGATACCAGGCCCTGGGTGCTTGTTTGAGTCCAAACAAAGACTTGTTTAGCAGGCATACATGATTGAGATATTTTGGATCTCTGTACCCCAATGGTTGGTGCATGTAAACAGTCTCATTTAGGTGACCATGGAGAAATGCATTTTTAACATCCAATCGCGGTGAAGTGACCATCCTCCGAGAGAGATAAGTCGAGCAATCGCTCGATAGTAGCTGGTTTGACTACTGGACTGAATTTCTCTCCACAATCGATACCAACCTGCTGCGTCTTCCCATTACCTACAAGACGGACCTTATGCCGCTCAAAAGAACCATCAGATTTTTCTTTATGGGTAAAAATCCACATAGACCGAATGATGTTAGCATTAGATGGACGGGGCACTAAATCTCATGTCCTATTTTTAATAAGAGCTTGATATTCATCATCCATGACCATTTTCCAATTTGGGTCTTTCAGAGCGCATACGTGGTTACGGTAAAGGTGATTTGGAAACTTGGGTCAGATGTATTTAGTGTTGGGTTTGACAATACCATGTTGACTACGGGTGGGCGTGTTGTCGCCAAATGGATCGACGCCATCGCCAAATGTGGTATTTGTAAAGCCGGGCTGGATCGGGGCTTGATTGCATTAGGGCAGTTGCTATTGGTAGGTGTCAAAGCACATGAGCCCGACCGATGTGTGACAAACTGATGGGTTGGGCGCCATTTGGTAATGACTCAGGTAATGGGTTAAAAGAATTTTGTCCATTAGCAGTAGCAGTGACCGAACTATGGGACAATGGTTGGGTAAAAATTGGGTGTATTCCAAAGATCCAAAACTCATAAGTGGGAGATTGTGACTCATTGATTTTTCTAAATGGGAATTGAGTTTCATCAAAGATAACATGACGACTAATAAAAATCCTATTGGAGGATAGGTCATAACACTTGATCCTCGATGATGGGACGGGTATCCCAAAAAATGCATGAGTAGATCTCGGTTGTAATTTATGGATGGTGGTGGATGGGAACAATGGAAAACACAAGCACCCAAAACCCGAGATGAGTATGTCGGTTTCCGAAGGTATAGTAATTGAAGGGGTGTTTGGTGTGATGTATGTTTGTTTGGTAGTATATTCAACAAATAAGTAGCCATCTGAAGTGCATGATGCCAAAAGTTAGGGGGAAGTGAGGCATGAGTAAGGGATGTCCCGACAATATTATTTATGGTTCGTATTTTGCTCCGCTACCGCCCATTCCGAGAAGATGTGTGGCAATGAGAAGTAAAATTCAAACCATTTGTTTTGCAAAAATCCTGCACTGTCTATTATCAAACTCCCGCCTGCTATCACATCGATGTTTTGATATCCCTTTCAAACTGCTTTTTGGATGAAATCTCTAAAACTAAGGAATGTAGAAAACACTTGTGATTTTTTCGATATGGAAAATGTCCACAAGAATTTAGAGTAATCATCTAAAACAAGCAAATAATATCTATGCCCCGAAGAGCTCAAAACTGGGAATGTCCAAATATCACAATGTATAGTCTCAAATGGCAAAAAAGTGCACTTAGAAGAAGACTTAAAAGGTAGTTGAATATGCTTACCCAAAGGACACGACTGACACTTATTAAGAGTTCGTGGTACATGAAATTGAATTATCAAGGCTTGAGAGAGTTTAAAATGCACTCTCCTGATGTCCCAAACGCTCACGCCATAAATTGGAATTAAAAACAAGAAAATTAAAGTGTTTCTTGTAGTAGTAGTGAAGTAACTGGATAAAGATCTCCCTGACTATCACATCTCATTAGCCGTGCCCCTGTCTGAAAATCACACACAGTAAAACCAAAAGGATCAAAAGTTACGGTAACCCAGTTATCTGAAGTAAACTTTCGAATGGAGATTAGGTTTTTGATTAATTGTGCTGCATGAATAACATTTTTCAAGGCTAATGGTGGATTTGGTTTGGACAATTTAGTAGAACCATAACCTTTTATTGGAATGAAATGGCCATTTCCGACAGTTATACCATTTGATTTGCTCAAATTAAAATAGACGTAAGATTACCTTGGGATGACGTCATACGTGACGTTGCACTGAGTCCATATACCAATTCGTGCGTGGATTAAGCCCGAGCGTGCATGGCATGTTCAATTTCCGCCATCGCCCATCGTTGAGTGGGCCTCGCTCACGCCGAGGCCCAAAGCCGGCCGCTTCCATCGCCGATGCCTCCCGCCCATCGCTGGTCGCCCACGGCCGCCGCCGCTTCCATGCTGCCCACCGCCGCCAGACCGAAACTCGCCGCCGCCGCTTCCACTGTTGCCCATCGCTGGCCGCCCAAATCGATGCCGCTTCACCGCTCCGGTAGTGGCTTGGCAGCAAAGTGAACTCGTGGATCGATTCTGGGTAGTTGAAATCGGGCTCGCCCAGCCAGGGTGTGGTAAGCGACAAGGGGTCGGCCAAGTCCATTGTGGCGTGCCCATCGCCGCCGCTGCGCCGCCGCCATCGCTATCACGAGCCAGAACCACCGTCGGAATTCCCGCCGCCGCCGAAATTGCGATTATTCTCATTTCTGTTGCGGTTTTCACCTTTTTTATTTTCATGCCGTCCTTTTTGACCCCGGTTATTTCCATCATTGGTGACCATGTACGCCGATTCGGTTGTGTTAGCAACCTTTTTAGAGAAGCTTTGTTCTTCTAGGATTAACATAGATCTTGCTTTGTAGAATAGCGGAAGTGGGTTACTTTGACGGATAACGGTGGCAACTCCGCTATATGCCTCTGTCAATCCGACAACAAGTTGTAGAACCAAACGGTTGTCGGAGACGGGGGAACCAACATTTTTTAATTGATCCACCAACACTTTGAGGCGTTGACAATAAGCGGACGCATTAGGAAAATCCTCCATATCAACACTGGAGAATTCTTGTTCCAAAGCAACTGCACGGGAATTTTGATTATCATAAAAATGTCCCGTGTCGATTCCAAGCATCAATTGCCTTAGAATCTGCTTTCATGATCGCAGGCAACAAATCCGTGGATATTGTTGAATATATCCAACCAAGAACAGTGGCATCTAGGACATCCCACAATTCTTTGTCTTCATCCGTTGTCAAGACTTTTTCTTTGTCTTTTTCCGGGGAAATGATGTGGTGAAGAACCCGGTGAGAACGACAACATATTTTGAAAAGTTCGCCAGAAGCATAATGCACATTCTCCATTTGTGCGTTATGTGAATATGAGTTTTGATATTGGAAACTGTGAGGGCTGGGTGATAAAACGATTTGGATTCAGACATGTTGATAATAGTTGGATGAAAAACACAAAAATCACGATGAACATGAAAAAAAATTCAGAATTTCGATTTGGAGGAGACGAAATTCGAAAACAAAAGAAGAAAAAACAATTTTGGTGTTAGGAAGATGAATCTTTTCCCTAAGCTCTTGATACCATGATAGAATATTTTCCTCAAAAGACTTTGTTCCATTAGGTAAGAATATATACATCTTTACACTAACTAGGAAGAATATAGAATAATCCTAAGAATATTCCTATACATTAAACTACTTACCATATAACATGGGATACTACATTAATATAAGATACTACACAATATTACTATAATAATGGTATTAACTCTAGAATATTCTAGAATATTCTAACAATGAAGAAAATTAATGGAGATCTTTTTTTGTTGAGAAAACTGATTCATCATTTTTTAAAATTTTGGAAATATTATAGGATACCAATATGGTATGATGTGAAGTTGATATTTGTGGCATGGTTAGTTCTGCCTCAGTTCAGAGGAGCTGCTTTTATATATGATAAATTTGTAAGGGAAAGGATAATCAAGAGATATAGAGAATCATCACATCACAATAACAAGTCTCCTAAAGGAAAATCCAAGACAAAATTTGTGGACTTCATCACTCCCAAAAAGGTCAGTTCATTAAGCAATCGCAAGTTAATTAGAGATATGCATGATTTATATAATTAAATTTTGTTAATTCACAAAGCTATATTATGTGGGTGTGTTTTCAATTCACAAGTAACTTGATTCTTCAAGCTACATAAAATTAAATTGTTCCTTCTATGTTTTTTTCTTTGGATATATTAGCAGGGGTCAATGTCAAAACCCCAATACCGTAGGGGCCTATTGATAGAATATATGCAAATATTTCTTTTTGGTATAATTAGTGATTTTTTATATATGTAATTATTGTAGTAATTTTTTATATTAGTTAGGTGAATATTTAATTTCCGTAATTATAGCCTAAAATTACTATTGTATATCATGTATATAAACCATTTACATTAATGAAATCAGTAAGAGATTATTCTCTTTCATAGTATCAACAGTTTATGACAAACTTTTTTCCTTCTCCACACAACTTTCGCCGCCCTACTCTTCTTCGACCGTCTCTTCCCTTTCATTTTTTTCCGAAACCATAATTCTCCTATTGTTTCTCAATCACGTCTAACACAAAGACCTTTCATCCTGCCCTTGCAGTCTCCAACATCAAGAACAACATCCTTATTGTTCTTGAAACAGAGAACGTCCAGTACACAACGTGGGCAAAACTTTTTAAAATTCACGCAAGGTCTTATAGAGTCCTCCATCACATCATCAAGGCAAGGAGAAAGTGTTACACCCCGGAATTTCAGGTCATGTATTGGGAACGTAAGAAGGGAAATAAGAATTGAAATTGGAAAGATAAGTTGACAGAATGTTTTGGACAGTTTTGGGTCAACTTTGGAGCGGTATAGCTCCTAGTTCATTAGGAGTTTTTGGTGTTTCAATAGCCCAGTGTGAAGTTCGTTGAGTCTAGTTTCCAACGCAACAAACCGCTCGTCGATAGGACATCGAAGTAGAAAGATATGGAAGGTACACGCTTCGCCAAGCGCGTTTAACGTAAGAGTGTTTTCGGCCGGGCGCAAAGGTGCGCAGGTCGCAGCACGGATGGATGGACGTGGTCCGAGTTGCAGGCCGCGCGCCAAAAGTGTCAGTAGTGTTCGAAAGTTTCGCGGCGCCCGCAGGTACGCGCCGAGGCGGGAAATTTCGCAGGAATAGGGGAAAAATCAGAAGATATTTTGTTAAAAGTTTGTGGGAGGGTGACAAGTGTCCCTCCCATCTTTTTGACTAAGAGGAAGTCTATTTTATTGACCAAGTCTTGAAGACTTGGTCATTTTAACAAAGAACCCTTCTCTCTAAAATATTTTCCTCTCCCTTCTCTCTAAAAATTCAAGGAGGAACCAAGACCTAGAGAAATTTCGGAAAGGTGGCAAGAAGGAAATATGTTGACAAGCTTGTAGGAGGTTTGTGGAGGTGATTGTGGAAAAAGGGCAAGTGAGATTTGTTGGACTGATTTAGGTGAACTCTAAGGTAACAATCCATTCTCCTTTTTTTTAAGTAAATTGTGTTGCATGTGAGGAAGAACGGACTTGTAGTTGTCAATATTGCTTTTAGGTATATTGCATGTAGGAATAACGATTTGGATTTGAAAGGATTGGATAAGGATGATATGTGAACATGTTATAGCCAAAATACTACCTTAAACTTATTGGATTATTTAGTTTGTATTGTGGGGGCAGAATTTTACACGTCCAAGTTAGGCGTGTAATCCCCTTGTATTGCTGAATTGTTGGACCTTAAATGTGGCGTTTAGTAGTTGATATCGGACCTTGAAAAGGTGGAAAAATATGTAGAAACAAAGGAAGTGATGTCTAAATTTCCGTAGAATAAGGGACTTTACAATTAGAATATTCTACGTTAAAGCTAGAAGCTAATAGACGTATTATGGCCATTATAGGGTGAAGTACTACGAATAGCGTATTCTATTTGAAGGGTGGAAAAGGCTAGCAAGGTTATAGTATTTTGGAGAATCTTGCTACTTGTCGATAATCGTCGCGAGGTATGTGATTCTTCCTATTCTCTTGAGCATGATTATTTGTGAAATATATAGTGCGGTAGACGCACGTGTGTTAAAGGAGTTTGATTTCCTTTTTGTGCCCTTGACTTGATATGAAGTGTAAAGGACTTGATTGTGTTGAAAAGTGGTAAAACCTTATTCGTTAGTAATGGGTATTTGGTTGGTTTTAAACAAAAAGTGTTATAATAGCTTTATGGGAAGTTAGTTACAACGACTTTATGAAAACGAAAGAATGGTTTTATTATTGGCTTTAAAATGGTAACTTGACATTTGTTTTAAAATGATATGAGACTTGATTTCCCCGTTATGGGATTTGGTTTAAAAGTAAGAGACTTGAGAATTTGAAGTTTTGAAACTTATACTAGTTCGAGAAGTGATTTGATAAAAAAAAAGGCATGGCATTGTCTTGATTTGGTTTAAAAGGAAGACATGGTATTGTCTTGGTTTATTTGAAAAAGAAGTATGGACATTGTTTTTGGTTTACTTAAAATAATAGTTACTCTATTTTGATACCACGGGTGTTAGTATCATGCGACTTTTGTGAAAAAGAAATAGACTTTTTAAAGAAATAAAGTAAGTAGTACCTTGGGGTTTAAACCCAGATTTTTGGCATAGAATGAAAGTACCTTGAGTGTGAATAACTTGCCTATGTTTGCTTGTGATAGTCTTGGTGTACAAGTATTGTATCCTTATGCTACCGCGTCTCTCGATGGAGGGTCGGTCATGTTATTCTCGATCATGTTGGACATACTGACACGTTGGGTGGCCCACGGGTATGCTTCCACTATGAGTGTTATCTTGTTATTTTCTTTGGACATACTGACACGTTGGGGGGCCCACGGGTATGCTTCCACTTGGAGTGTTATCTTGTTATTTTCTTTGGACATACTGACACGTTGGGTGGCCTACGGGTATGCTTCCACTATGAGTGTTATCTTGTTATTTCCTTTGGACATACTGACACGTTGGGGGCCCCACGGGTATGCTTCCACTAGGAGTGTTATCTTGTTATTTTTTTTGGACATATTGACACGTTGGGTGGCCCATGAGTATGCTTCCACTATGAGTGTTATCTTGTTATTTCCTTTGGACATACTGACACGTTGGGGGGCACACGGGTATGTTTCCACTAGGAGTGTTATCTTGTTATTTTCTTTGGACATACTGACACGTTGGGTGGCCCACGGGTATGCTTCCACTATGAGTGTTATCTTGTTATTTCCTTTGGACATACTGACACGTTGGGGGGCCCACGGGTATGCTTCCACTAGGAGTGTTATCTTGTTATTTTCTTTGGACATACTGACACGTTGGGTGGCCCACGGGTATGCTTCCACTATGAGTGTTATCTTGTTATTTCCTTTGGACATACTGACACGATGGATGGTCCACGGGTATGCGTCCATGAAAGGTAACTATTTTGGTTAGCCTGTTTCCTATTTTGTATTGTTTCATGTTTATGAGTTACTTCCGCTGGTTTTTCTCTGATGTTGTATCACTAGGGTGCCCGGGGTAAGGCACCAGTCACGGGCCCGAGGTCGGGTCGTGACAGAAGGTGCCTTCCACCGATGATGAAATAGAGTTGTGGGCAACTCTTGATGCTATGGTGCTCCAATGTATTTATTCCACCATCTCTACGGACATCTTACATATAATTATCGAACCCGACGCCATGGTAATAGAAGTATGGAATAGGTTGCGTGATATATTCCAAGATAACAAAAATTTCAGTGCCGTGAACCTTGAGCAATAATTCTCCCACATGTTTGGAGGATTTTCCGAATACCTCATCCTATTGTCAAAAGCTCAAGGAGTTGTCGGATCAACTCAAAAACATCGGCGCGCCCATCACAAATGATCGTCTCGTTCTTTGAATGGTTGGAGGCCTCTCCAAGGTGTATAATGGGATTGGAACTCTTCTTCGCCAAAACAATCCTCTCCCACCGTTCTACTTAGCACGTTCCATGATCACCTTAAAAGAAGCAGGATTGGCTACAAAGGCGACTACCAGAGCCAATTCCGCCATGATGGTGGCCACGTCCCGCAAAATTGATGACTCTCAATCATTCTTAAAAAATTATGGTCAAAACCGTAACAACGGTGTGACAAAAAAAGTCAAAACCGTAGAAACAATCGCGGTGGCGGAGGCAAAGGTAGTGGCCGAAGCGACAACGACAATGGAGGACGTGAAGGCGGTAGTGGCGGTCAGCAGGGGACCGGGCCACATCATCCCTGACATCAGGCTTGGGCCGCTGAGCAGTGGCCATGAGGCCTGTCTTGGGCCAGTGAGAAGTGGACCATGTCGCCCTGCCCGTTCCCATCACCAAACCGGGCCAGGCCCAGTGGACAACATCGACAACATCAAGGCCATATTGGGCCTCAGAATAACTCGGCCTGGCAGCAGCCTGTCCTGCTTGGGCCTCGGCCTCAACAAGATTTTGTTGTTGGGGGCCCACCCATGTCTTCGATCCACACAGATATCGAGGTGGAAATGCATACACTTGGGTTAAATCCTCCGGATGTAATTTGGTACATGAACATTAGTGCTAGTTCTCATATGACATTCGCGCCAGGTAATCTCTCGTCTTATTTCAATTTGAGCAAAAATCATGGCATAATTGTTAGTAATGGTAATTCAATTCTAATTTGTGGTTATGATCACACAAATTTATCTCCCTCAAATCGACCTTTAGCCTTGAAAAATGTCCTTCATGCCCCTCAATTAAAAAATGGTGTATGTTCGGAAATTTACAAATGATAACTCAGTTTCTATTGACTTTGACCCTTTTGAATTTTCTATGAAGGATTTATGGATGGGGATACCTCTAATGAGATGTGATTATCGGGGCGAGTTCTATCCCACCACCACCACCATTAAATAAGTCACATCGTCAACGTTCTCCGCTTTAGCGCATTTTTTATGGCATGCGCGTTTTGGTCATCCGGGAGCGTCTTTTTTTTCCTCCCTTAAAACATAAATTTATTGGGTGTAATAGTGCTCGGAGTACTAATGTTTGTCCTTCTTATCCGCTTGGAAAACATGTTAAATTGTCGTTTGTTGCCTTAAATTATAGTACTTTGTTTCCATTTGATATTATTCATAGTGATTTGTGGACATCTCCCGTTTTGAGCTCTTTGGGACACCGTTATTATGTGTTATTTTTGGATGATTATTCTAATTTTTTGTTGACATTTCCGTTATCTAAAAGGTCTCAAGTTTATTCCACATTCTTATCATTTAGAGTATTCATCCATACTTAATTTAAACGGGAAATTAAGAACATTCAGTGTGATAATGGAAGAAAATTTGATAATGGGTCATTTAGAAAATTTTGTAAGGTTAGTGGTATATCTTTTCGGGTTTTTTTCTACAAACTTCCTCACAAAATGGGAAAGCCGAGAGAAAAATCCGCACCCATTAATAATATTGTTCGGACATTACTAGTCCATGCTTCATTACCACCTTCATTTTGACATCATGCATTACAAATGACTACTTACCTTCTTAACATACTCCATAGTAAAAGATTAGCATACCAATCTCCACTCAAAATTCTTTATCACAAAGATCTTTCGTATTCTCATCTTAGAGTGTTTGGGTTTTTTATGATATCCTATCTTCCCCTCCACTACAATAAACAACCTTCAAGCCCGCTCTATCACTTGTGTATTTTTGGGTTATCCGTCTATTCATAGTGGTTACAAATATTATGATTTATCCTCTAATAAAATCATAATTAGTCGCCATGTCATTTTTTATGAAAGCTAATTTCCGCTTGCTAGGCTGCATAATTTCGTGTCCAATTCTTATAATGTTTTGGATGATGGGATTTCACCGTATGTAGTCCACAATTTGGTCCAGCACACACCTCGGCATTCAAACCAGTAGACACCGGTAGGGCAACTGCCTGCTAGCCTTGAGATCTCCCGTCCTCAAAATCTAGCAGCAAGCCCACTGCCTGATGGCCCAACTTTTGCCACACCGCCACTTCGGCCAACATGCTCATTTCCTGCTGGCTCAATCCGACCATCACCCAGCTGATGCGCGGTAAGATGCACACACTTTAAACGCAAGTGCACGTTATCGTGACAAGTAGTATAGTCTTGATAAGACCGAATATCGTCCTCAAGGATTAGGGTTCAATTACCAACTATCTATTTTTTGGTATCTATTTGGTAAATTGATATTTAGATTTGTTGTTTTTTTAACTAAGAATTATAAAAGCTATTTTAACTATAAAGATTTACTTCAGTGGTGATGAGAATAGGGCTTCCATGTATCCTTACTATCCGCTTATGCTACTTACTAATGCATTAACTTATGGTATTCTTCTTTAGAGAAAGCGGGTTCTTTAAATCGTTTTATACTCCCGCTAGTGGTTATATAAACACTCAATCGATATCGCACCTTACCTACCTTTCTGATAAGGATAACTTTATAGGAGGATTAAGAAAAAACCTAGTTGGCCGTCACGCACAATGCGCAAAATTAGGGTTGTTAAGCCTCTCATCAACGCTACATAAATAATTGAGGTATTTTCATCCCCAATCCAAGAATGTCTACCCAACTTACAAAGATATTCACAATCCCCTTTTCGTAACTGATTAGAAATCATATAGTGATAATTAGTTGTCAATTAATTACCAAGAATTCAACTCAATTATTGGATAGATCTCACAATAAGAAAAATAACCATAAGCATGCATTAATTTATAACATGAGTTTCTAGCAATTCAACATGGAAAGCCCTATAAGAGAATTAGTTCCTAGCCATAAATATGACAAGAACTAATTCAAAGTTCATCATAAAAACTGAAATAAAGTAAAGAAAAGGAAAAGAAATTACTAAACTAATGGTATCCAATCTCCAAGCCAAAGTCTTGTGTTGTGCAAGAAGGGGAACCCTCAAAAACTGCCTAGGGTTCTCCTTTTATAGGCTGAAAACCGCCTCCCTCTTTTCCTTCAGGCCTGGCCCAGATTTTCGTCAAAAGACCTAATTTTTCCGCGTCGGCCGCTGTCTGCAACGGCCGCGGCCGAAAGTTCTGCATCCTTCGTGTTTTGGCGCCGCCGATATTCGCTGTTCGAGAGCCGCACAGATCTTCTGTAGCTCTGATGTTTAGCGCCGCGCCGCTTTGTTGCGAGCCGCGGCGCAGTCTTCGACCTTCGATAGTGGCGTCGCGTCGCTGATCGGCAGGAGGCCGTGGCCGGTCTTGATTTTTCCTTCGTTCGCCACTTTCTCTGTTTCCAGCTCTGGCATCTCCCCTTTTGCCCTCTTTTAGCTCTTTTTCCGTCATTTGGCCATTTTAACCACTTTGACTCAAAAGAAAGAAAAACTATCCTAATACGACACTTATATGTGCAAAATGGGACAAAGATTAACTAAAATCGACTAAAAGGTGTATATAAAATACACCGATCAAATACCCCCAAACTTAACCTTTGCTCGCCCTCGAGCAAAGATCAAAAGAAAGAAATACAGACTCAAGGAAAATGAAAAAATAAAAGACTCAATGACATTGATCACTTTGCTGCATTTGGCGCTACTAGAAAAACATGAAGGTTAGCAAAATAATATGCAGGAACATATAGCATGAAATTTCAACACACTAAGCACATGAAGCTAGATATTTCGCAACTCATATTCATCATGCTTAATGGAAGTCAATATACTAAATCATGCATATAAATTCAAGAATTCCTATGGCATGCTTACTTGCTATTCTCCACTAATTCTGGATATGCATAAAAGAGATCTTCAGGACTTTAAGGGTTGTAATGTAGGCTTAGGTAGGGGTTGGTAAAAATAGGCATTTAGGCTCATTTCGTGTACCATAAGCTCTTCAGCTTTTCAGTATTCCTTTTTTTTTCTTTTTATTCTTTTCTTCATTTCGATTATATCTTTCCCCTCTTTTGTTTTGGGAGAGTGAAGTATATAATAATGACAAGCACCCCCAAACTTAGGCTTTTGCCTATTTCTTATTACTTTTGTATTGGGGTGCAACAGACTTATTCACTCTTTTTGTCTCTTTTTTAACACAATGTATTCCACTATTTCATATTTTCACTTATGGTACAATTTGTAGGAATATAGGGTGTCAAAGAAGAAATTTCAAATTTAGGCTCGATGGGGCTGACTAGGGATATTTTTAAAGTACGGGATAGAAGAGAATGGTAAGAATTGGCTATCAAAGAAATGCCTGAGTCATCTCCCTAACATGCATATCCTAACTATTTCGTCTCAAATAGCAAGCAATCATAACACATAAGCATTTATCATTTAACATGCATAATTTAAGCAAGAAACTCCAAATAGACAGATTCTATGAGTTTTTGGCATATCTAACCTAAGTGTTTAGATAGTTGCTTCAATTCCGTTACATTATTCCACCTTACTTCACTAGGTGTTTCTAGCAACTACAGCATTCATGATCTTTGACAGGAAATTATGACTCAAAAAGAAAAAATTTTGGTGACTCAAAATAAACATAAAACAATAAAAAAGACTTAAATAAAACATAACATGACACAAATAAAACAAAACACAAATAAACACCCCCAAACTTAAAACACACATTGTCCCCAATGTGTGTAGACTCAAAGACAGTAAAAGAAATAGACACTTACAAACTTTGGTTAAAATGGTGGTGGTGGCGGTGGATAATGCATCGACCATTGGTTGAACAAGGAACTCAGCTCGTTGATTTGTTGCCTTTTTTCTTGCTGTCCTTGTACTACTGTGTCCAAGGTCTGCATCATCCTCATCTGATTCTGATACAATTGCTCCATTGTGGGCGTTGGAGGTTCTGCTCCTGTGGTTGGCCTGTGGCTAGGTCCTGCCTCATATTGAGCCCCTATTTCAGGCTCATCTTCGTCCATGGCGGCCTCTGCTGCTGTTGTACTCTCCGTCTGATGCCGGGCTTGGTCTGGGAAAGAGTGCACTATCCCATAGGATACGGCGCTGGTTTCTTTCATGAGTGTCGGTGGGTAGGTTTGGAACCGCACTCGTGTGACATAGCTGGTGATAATCGAGCCATGTCCCAATCTACTGTTACCAACTCGCTGATTTCCTCAATGCTCGCACTATTTCTTTCCCCACATCAATCGCCAACCTCATAATTCCATATATCGGTTTGATCCTATCCTCCGCACTCTGCGGTGAAGTGCGTGGATGGAATCACGCGGCCGATTTAAATATAGCCAACCTTTGGCTACTTTGTTGAATTGGCACTGCTCGGTTTCTTGACCCATTTCTTCCAATATCAAAAACAGCTCGCGGTAGCTCACTTGTTTGCGACGATATCCCGCTTTATGTTGTTTGCTCTAGACCATGTTCTAAAATGGCTCCGATCACCGATTCCTCCTTCAACATCAATCGCTTTCAATTGTATATTGATATCTTCATCGCATCACAGCACATAGCGCCCCTTACAAAGCATCCCCTTTCCACCTTCTCCGAAAATTGGCATAAAATTCACGCACTATTGTTGTGTTTATGGTGCTATCTTCTCCGGGTTCACAAATTTTCTCCAATCCCTTAACTCAATCATCGCGAATGGGCTCATAAACATCTTCTTCCCCATATGACTCCTCCGTAGTCCATTCCCCTTCGGTATTATGGGTCCGTATCGCTTTTTGTATCTTTGAAAGGCTTGTAGCTCACAAACCTATTTTCATCGTATTGTGGGGTTGGGGTGGATGTGGAGCCTCTTCTTTCCCGGTGGCCATGGTTTAAAATAGTTTTATGGAGCTTTTCAATTTAGTGGCACAAATGTTTCCTACACAATCGACAACTAGCAAATAACACAATACCCCCAAACTTCAACTTTTCTACTCAATACCCACACTCTTTTCTACTCTCTTCTCCAAACTTTACAATCAACTTTTCAAGACTAAACTACTTCAACTACAATACTCCTTCAAACTACTACCTCGTGACTTTAGTAAAGGATTCAAGAATGTAAAAGATTACCTTTTACAGAGGCTAAGCTTGTTCTTGTTTCTAATGGTGGTTGAGGCTATGGAATGGAGCTTTGTTGGTTGAGATGGTGAGGGTTTTAGGAATTTAAGAGTTTTGATTGTGGTTGGGTTGGATTTATGGAGGATTTGTGGCGATTTTTCAAATTTCGTGGTTTTTTCGGATATGGGGTTAGGTTTTTTTTGAAATTGGATTTGGGAAAATCTGATTCAGGCGTTTTAAGTTCGATTCCCGCCGCGCCATACTTTCGCTAGCCGCGCCAAACTCGCCTTCGGGGACTTCTGTTGCGCGACCATTCTGGCTCGCGCGCCTAAATTTGGCAAATTTTCTCGAATTTTTGCGCCGCGCCGCTCGAAAGCGCAAGGCTTAAACTTCGCATGTTCGATTCTTTGCGCCATGTCTCGCTTCTGAGCCATGGCGCTACCCATTTTTTTCTCGAAATCTCGGCTTTCGCTCACTTTTCGCCCCGCTTTATTTCCTGTACCTATCAATCACAAAGACAAACACAAGAATCCAAGACCGTGAGATTGTTCTAGAAAAATAAACTAAACTAAAGATGTAAATTGAAATAACATAATTGAAAGCGTTGGGTTGCCTCCCAACAAGCGATGTCTTTAACGTCTTTTACGGGACGCAGTTCCTTAGCCTTAATAACCTCGGGTGGATTAAGCCCCAACCTATCCATTTCCTCCACATTTGGCATTTTCTTTTCTTCTTTTCTTCTTAGCATTATCGATGAGTGGGAGTTCAGAATACTTACCTCCTTTAGTGACATTTCAAAGAAACCATGCTCGCTTGGGCTCATCGCTCTTTGGTTGACTTGTATTGTCTCGCATGGGGTTTGATGGTCTCACTGATTACAAAGAACCCACTTTGTTGGTGGCTCAATAACGTGTTTAAAAACTTTAAACGCCATTTCTTCAGACTCCACCCTTAGTGTTAATTCTCCTCTTTCAACATCAATCAAAGCTTTCCCCATTGCTAGGAATGGCCTCCCCAATATGATAGGTATTTCCGCATCTTCTTCCATATCAAGAATGAGGAAATCTGCAGGAAAGAAGAATTTTCCTACTTTCACAATCACGTCTTCAATCTTGCCTCGTGGATGAACCACCGTCCCGCCGGCCACCGTAGGCTTACCGCGTGGTTGGTTTGGCCTCCCAACTCTAATCTTTTAAAAGCGATAAGTGGCATCGATTTATACTCGCCCTAAATCACACAAGGCTCTGGTAAGTCACCACGCCATTGTGCAATGTAGTGTAAAGCTTCGAGATCCTTTAGCTTTGGTGGCAACTTTTTCGCAAGATAGCACTACACTCTTACATTAGTGCTACTATTTCATACTCTGCCAGCTTTTTCTTCTTCCCCAAAATCTCCTTCATAAACTTGAAATAGGAGGGCATCTGCTCTAATGCTTCTATGAAAGGTATGTTGATATGCAGCTTTCTGAATGTCTCCAAAATTTGGAGAATTGTTTATCAGACCTTTCATTGTAGTCTGGGGAAAGGGATCTTCTCTCGTATACTCTTCTGCAGGTTTTCTACTGTTGGGCTAGGCTCAATCACATTCTCTTTTTCTAACTCTGCTTTCTTCTCAACCATCTGGCCGAGGTGATCGCCGCTTCCAATCGTCTTCCACTTTCAACCGCATCGCTCGACATCGCTTCCTGATTTACCTCTGTATTGCTGCAATGTCCTCGTGGCTTTCTTGTTCGCTTTGCTAGCCGACCCACTGTGGTTCCAAGTTTCAACGAGGATCTAGCTTGTCATGAATCGCGTGCAGGCGTTGGCAAGTGCCGCATACCGCCATCTCATCGGCTTTCTTCAACCGGCATTGAATCGCTGAGGCCGTGGGGCTTGAATGAAGGTTTCCGATTCAGCTCACGATTCTGCATCGCCCCTATATCGATTCTGCGCCACGATAATGGTTCTCGCGCCTCGATATCGGGTTACGTTCTCGTATTGGTTCTGCTGGTTCTGTGCCGCCATTCACGCCTGGTCTCTCTCCATGAGAAATTTGGGTGGTTCCTCCACCGGATTATAAGTGTTGGAGTAGGGTTGTTCTGTTGCCTCGATAATTACCTATGGCTTGACACTCGCTGCTCCATTGGTATATTATTGGGATCCAAGGACACCTATCAAATGTATGTGGGCTACCACATATCTCACACTTTTAGGCATCTGCATCGCATTCACCGACATCGTATGTTCTCAGAATCGCTTTCGCCAGAGGGCCACTGGGCATTCAAGGCAAAGAATGGCATCTATTTCATGGACTCCCATCGTTCTTCTCCTATTTGTCGACCTCTCTTCCGTGACATGGTTGTTAGTGGCCATGTCTTCTAATAACTCATGAGCGTCGTGGGCTGTTTTCCTCATGAATGCTCCACTGCCGCATCTATGATAGTTCCGTTTGTCTTTCGGCCGTTGTAGAAGATGTGGACCAAGTTCCACAACTCAATGCAATGGTGTGGGCACTTTCTCTCAGAGATCTTTGAACCTTTCCCAAGTTTCATATAAGGACTCTCCATCCGCTTGGTAAAGTTATTCAACTCCCTCTTAGTTTCTTTGCTTTACACGGAGGAAAGAACTTGGCTAAGAATTTACTGCGCTACCGTGCCATGTGAAAATCGAATCGGCACAGGAATTCAACCATACTTTTGCTCTATCCCTGAGTGAGAAGGGAAAGAGCCTCAATCTGACGGCATCATCAGTAACGCCGTTATATCTAAAAGTTGCACATAGCTCCAAGAAATTAGCTATGTGCATATGTGGATCCTCCGATGGCAGTCCTCCGAATTGCACTGTGTGCTGTACCATGCTCAAAATCGCCGGTTTTATCTCGAAGTTGTTGGCTCCTATTGCAGGGAGCCTAATGCATGTCTGTGCTCCATTTACTCTTGGCAGCACATAGTCTCCCAAACTTCGTTCTGGCTGGACTTGGACTCTCTCTTCCACGTCTATTGGCGCTTGCCTAGGTATTCCTGGATGGGGTTGATTCTCTCCTAACCCTTCTCCCATCCCGTTGTTGTTCTGAACGCCGTTCATCTCTAACAAGGTTGCAATCCGATTCTTTCGCTCGCTGCATTTTCTCAATTCTGGATTGAAGGAACAAGAGTGTACGCTCCTCTTCTCCTTCACATAAACCGACTTCAAATAGATCAAAAGCATACAACAAATCACTATGACTCGAATTTTCAAAAGAAAAACGTAAAAATTAAAAATTAAAATAAAAACCAAATTAGAAATTAAAAATAGACAAATTTGATATTGAACTAATGCCTAATCCCCGGCAACGGCGCCAAAAACTTGATGCGCGGTAAGATGCACACACTTTAAACGCAAGTGCACGTTATCGTGACAAGTAGTATAGTCTTGATAAGACCGAATATCGTCCTCAAGGATTAGGGTTCAATTACCAACTATCTATTTTTTGGTATCTATTTGGTAAATTGATATTTAGATTTGTTGTTTTTTTAACTAAGAATTATAAAAGCTATTTTAACTATAAAGATTTACTTCAGTGGTGATGAGAATAGGGCTTCCATGTATCCTTACTATCCGCTTATGCTACTTACTAATGCATTAACTTATGGTATTCTTCTTTAGGAGAAAGCAGGTTTACGAAATCGTTTTATACTCCCGCTAGGGTTATATAAACACTCAATCCCAGTATCGCACCTTACCTACCTTTCGGTGATAAGGATAACTTTATAGGAGGATTAAGAACAAAAACCTAGTTGACCGTCACGCACAATGCGCAAAATTAGGGTTGTTAAGCCTCTCATCAACACTACATAAATAATTGAGGTATTTTCATCCCCAATCCAAGAATGTCTACCCAACTTACAACATATTCACAATCCCCCCTTTTTAGAATCTGATTAGAAATCATATAGTGATAATTAGTTGTCAATTAATTACCAAGAATTCAACTCAATTATTGGATAGATCTCACAATAAGAAAAATAACCATAAGCATGCATTAATTTATAACATGAGTTTCTAGCAATTCAACATGGAAAGCCTATAAGAGAATTAGTTCTAGCCATAAATATGACAAGAACTAATTCAAAATTCATCATAAAATCAAATAAAGTAAAGAAAAGGAAAAGAAATTACTAAACTAATGGTATCCAATCTCCAAGCCAAAGTCTTGTGTTGTGCAGAAGGGGAACCTCAAAACCGCCTAGGGTTCTCTTTATAGTCAAAACCGCCTCCTCTTTTCCTTCGCCCCGCCCATATTTTCGTCAAAAGACCTAATTTTTCCGCGTCTGCCGCGTTCGCAGATGGGCCGGCCGAAGTTCCGCAATTCGGTGTTTTGGCGCCGCCCCGAGCATTCGCTGTTCGAGGAGCCGCGGCACAGATCTTCTGTAGCCTCCTGGATGTTTAGCGCCGCGCCTTGCTTTTTGCTTCGAGGCGCGCTACAGTCTTCTCGACCTCTCAGATAGTGGCGCCATACCGCTGATCGCAGGAGGCCATGGCGCCCCGGTCTTGATTTTTCCTTCGCTCGCCACTTTCTGCTTTCCAGCCGCATCTCCTCTTTTGCTCTCTTTTAGCTCTTTTTCCGCCATTTGGCCATTTTAACCACTTTGACTCAAAAGAAAGAAAAACTATCCTAATACGACACTTATATGTGCAAAATGGGACAAAAGATTAACTAAAACTGACTCAAAAGGTGTATATAAAATACACCGATCACCAGCCCAAACCCCGCCCAACTCATATCAAGCCCAATTTTATTTCGGTATAAGTGCCCATTACTCGTAGCCAATGGAGTATTTTTATACCAAAATGATATTTTAATATCAACTCTAATGGCACTAAATCCCCCTACCATGTAACTTTGTGTCTGCCATTCGTGATCCGAATTGCAAAATGGCCATGGATAATGAATATAATGCTCTTATTGAAAATAATATGTGGGAGTTAGTGCCTCGTATGCCTGGTGTCAATGTGATTCGTTCTATGTAGGGTTTTACTCACAAGGATAAATCTGGTGGTTATTTGAGGGACATAAGACCTGTCTTGTAGGTGATGGAAAAACTCAACAAGTTGGCGTGGATTATGGAGAGACATTTAGTCCGGTGGTCAAATCGATAATTATTCGCATTGTTCTTAGTCTAGCTCTCTAAAAAACATGGCCATTCATTAGCTGGACGTGAAAATACGTTCTTACACGACGACCTCAAGGAAACAGTTCACATGCATCAACCCTTGGGTTTTAGGGACCCCGATCATCCTAACCATATGTGCTTGCTGAAGAAGTCTTTATATGGGCTCAAACAGGCTCCTTGGGCCTATTACAAAAGGTTTGCAGATTATGTGTCTACTCTTAATTTTTCTCATAGTCGGTCTGATCATTCTCTGTTCATCTATATCGCGGTACTTTTCTGGCATACATTCTGTTATATGCGGATGATATTATATTGACTGCTTCTTCTGATAAACTGCGCAAGTATCATATCTCTTCTCAGCTCCGAATTTGCTAGGAAAGAATTGGGGCCTTTGAGTTATTTTTTGGGTATAGTTGTAACTTGTCATGCAGGTGGTCTATTTCTATCCCACAAGAAGTATTCAACAGAGATTATTGAACGGTCTGGCATGTCATCCTGTAAGTCATCTCCTACCCCGGTTGACACTAAACCAAAGCTGAGTGTTATTTCTCGCAAACCTTACGAGGATCTCTCCCACTATCATAGTCTTGCGGGGGCTCTACTTTATCTTACGTGTATGAGGACCGATATTACTTATGCAGTGCATCATGTGTGTTTATTTATGCATGATCGGAGGGAAGAACGCATGCACACTCTCAAACGCATTGTTCGTTACATTCAGGGCACTCTTGATTATGGTTTACACTTATATCCATCATCAATATCTATTCTCATATCTTATACATATGCTGATTGGGGTGAATTTCCAGATATCAGTCGTTCGACATCTAGTTATTGTATGTTTCTTGGTGATAACTTGGTCTCTTGGTCGGCTAAACGTCATGCTACACTACTACAGATTTGCGCTTAGATAGCGCTTATTTTTTTGGCTTAGATAGCACTTTTAAGCGCTATCTAAGCTACCACTATGGTAGCTCAGATATAGCTTAAAAAAGCGCTATGCAAAGCGCTATGGTAGTATAATTCCGTTAAACATTATATTTAAAAATATTGCTTGCATAGCGCTTACAAAAGCGCTATGATAGTATAATTCCGTTAAACATTATATTTAAAAATATTGCTTGCATAGCGACCAAATAGGAAAAGAAATCAGATACACAAGTTATTTTAAACAACTTAGAACCTAACGGTAGACATAAAATTTCACTCTTACTTTGCTCAAACTTAGACATACAGATTTGAAATATATTGACAGAGATTCAAGACCAAAGTCATACACTACCCTTCAGCATTCACATCAAAGCCAGGTAAATAGAGACATCAAATATGTTTAATAAACTACTGAAAACAGCACAGACTGATCCTTATATTAATCAACGTGTTCATCCAACATATGAATCATCGCATATGAAGTCTCTAAGGCACGACTTCCCCTCACATATATCATATGTATGAAATTTTGGCATATTTAAATATTTAATGCATAACGACACATCACATAATGCATATATAAGAATCTTAAACACATATGCAGTCTTTAAGGCACGACTTCTCTTCATATTGTCATACTGTTAAGTATAAAATGAAGATCGATATACTTACATGAAGAGGCATACTTGTATCACCCGAACTCAGAATATCCTCAATGAAACAACAAATATAATGACCACAATGAATGCTATCGATCTGCCTTAGACACTATGGAAAATAACGTCCAATATTAATTTATTATCATATCTTATATATAACAATTTTCAAAATTGTAAATACCTGAATATTTGACCAATCAATCTATCAGATGCCGCTTCATCGAGACTAACACCTCGAAGAGTCCGATACCCTAACATACCCCTATTTTGTTTAAAGTAAACAATATTATACACATGTATATATATAAATTAGTAATGTAAAAAAATTGAAGAGCTAATTACCTTTCAATAAAGTTTTTCAAATCCGGCCGTTGTGAATAGCTGCATTTCGGAGCTAGATCCATAAAGTATATCACCTCTGTTTGGGTATTGATACCAACCAATACCCAATGTGAACTGCATAATATTTGAAAAGTTTATTGTATTATCAGTTCATTTACAATATATGTGGACTTGTAATGTCTAATACAATAATCATGCGAGTACTTGAGTAAATTATGAAAACTCAATTAAGATAATGTCAAGTAAAAGCATGCCTAGAAGGCTAGAAATAACTGAAGATAACATATAATAATTAAATATTATGTTAAAACTCACCCAACATTATGCGGCACCAATAATAGATGGTTTTTTCCTTCATGCTTGGGCAGACATTCGACCAAATGATTGGACGTTGTTGCACTACCTATAATATTGGCCGCAAAATGGGGCGACACAAAAGAAAACTTCCTGGCCAACTCGACATTCTCGAAAAGATAAACTTCACCCAAATACCTTAAACAATGCATAATACATAAGTTTTATAAAATATTTATATAACATATTTTATATAAAATAAGATGGACAATTTTTAATAATTTTATTACCTAATATAGAATGCAATGCTTGAAGCACTTAGCCATCCATCATCCAAAATCTCCAAGATATGTTCATGAACTATATCTTCATTCCAAGGATCTCCATGAAAATATGCGTCCATGAGAACTTCTATGTTGGTCACAATAGTTGGGAATGCGAGACGCAAAAAATGCAGCATCATAGGATCGTGAGGAGAATCTCCACACTTTGGATAACCTAATGCATTAGCACGAACTGTTGACTCCACAGTTTTCAAAGTAGCCGTAACACCTATAGAAACTTTCAGACTCCTCTTATCCATCTTCTTAAGAGGTCAAACAAAATTTTTTGGATGATCATATATCAGTAAGATTAATTCTAGTATGTTAACTGGAATTTGAAAAAATAGATAAGATCATATACAAAATTCAAAAGCAAAACTAAAAAACAGGCAACGCACAAATAAAAGTGTATCATCTGTTCACCCGGAATAAAATTTGTTCCAGTCAGTTTAATAAAACTAGAAGGGCAAAATCGTCCGAATGCACGAAAATCGATACGAAAATGGTAAATCGTGAATAACCATGGCTGAAAATCAGTAGCCGAATAGCCAAAAATCAGCCCAGCAAATGGCCAAAAATCAATAGTCAAATAGCCAAAAATCAGTAGCAACAATGGCTGAAAATCAGTAGCCGAATAGCCAAAAATCAGCCCAGCAAATGGCCAAAAATCAGTAGCCAAATAGCCAAAAATCAGTCCAGCAAATAGCCCAAAATCAGTAGCAACAATGGCTGAAAATCAGTATCCGAATAGCCAAAAATCAGCCCAGCAAATGGACAAAAATCAGTATCCGAATAGCCAAAAATCAGCCCAGCAAATGGCCAAAAATCAGTAGCCAAATAGCCAAAAATCACCCAAAGAAATAGCCCAAAATCGTGAGAGCAACAATGGCTGAAAATCGTGAGCTGAAGGTTGAGAACAAGGCAAAGAATAGCAGCAGCCAAACAACATGGTCAGAATGCAACAGCTGGTTAACTTTAAAATCTGAAATAGTCCCTCAAAATGCAACAACAATTTAGGAGTAAGGTTGAGATTCTGCTCCCAATTTCCCAAACAATTCTTACTTTTTTTCTATCTATCTTCATTCAATGTCTTAGCAACTACTAAGTACTAA